>OX384542.1:8750000-10000000 GCA_947538895.1 Neoitamus cyanurus | reverse complement strand
TCCGCTGGAATCGACATCTATACAAATTGATGTCAGACTCAATACGGCGGCGCTCCTAATGATGACAAAAAAAATTATAAAAAATGATTTAAAGTGAATTAAATACAAGAAAGGATATGACATCAATTTTAAGTGCAGGCTTCCATTGGTTACCCGTGTGCGTGGATAGAATTTTATAAGTTACTAGGGGCAGCGGTATTCAGCAGAAATGTTTGTTGATATCGACTTACGATTAAGTGCTTAATTAGGAAAACATGTTTGAAATAATAGTTAAACCGTACTCGCCCGGTACGGTACGCACCTTTTCACAGGATGCTATGAATGCTACGGCAGTTACCATATATGGGGCTTTAAACCATTGTTGATTTTTTTATTTCTGATAGCGTTGTGACCTGTCCCGAGGGGTGTAACATATAAATGAAGTTAAAAGTATTCAATTTCTGATTGGGTTTTTTCTAGAGCATTCTCCTGGCTGTCTATTCTCTCAATCTAAGACTTCTAGTCCAATTAGTTTACGCACGTTTAGAAAATACACCTCAATTTTTCGTAAAAAATATGATTATATACTATATATATATGATATATAAAATATCAAGACGTGCACTTTCGTGAAGCACATCCTGCTTTAATTTTTAATAATCAGCATCTCGAAGTTCAGATATGAAGCTACCACGAATGTACCTAAAACTAACGCACTCACCTTTTCAATTTCCCTATCTTTCATTTTAACAACCTCCCCTCGTCTGATGCTTTCTTCCAGATACTTTTTATCGCGTTCCGCCTCATCATGCTGCTGCTTCCGTTTCTCGTTTATTTGCTTCTCGAGTGTCTCGTAGTCCAGCTGTTTAGATTTTAAAATGCCAAATCAACCAGTATTTATATCTAGTGGGTTTACCCCAAAGAGCCTCTGCCGAGCGTTAAAAATTCTCTTCTTCCTTTCTTCTTCATATTGTCGGCGCCTCTGGATTACAGCCGCCTCCTTCAAATCATTTTTCGTAGTAATTTGGAATTTTAACATTTTCCCAGTTTAAATAAATTCAAATAAACTCGCAAATAAATTGAAGCTGAGAAAAACTTTCCTTCAAGTGGTAACAAAAAAGTGCCCAACTATAGACTGACGGCATCCAAGCAACCGAAAATGGGCCGTGTCGGTTACCCTGGTGTACGTGAAGTAAACAAGTGTTTGCTTGACAAAGTATTTTATTACACCTAATTCATTATTAGAAACAGAAAATCACAGTACATTAACTTGGCGCAGTCATAGCAACGCAGACTTCCGTTGAGTAGAGTTCGTGCTTTATCAATTTTATAGACAAAATATAGGTGTCCTGGTTACTTTCGACTGTAAAATGCTAATCGATATAAGACATTCATAAAGGCTTTTAAAAGGTGCGAATGTTCTACATCTTAATAGGAAGCAGTCCTTTCGCTTTCAGGTTTACTATGGAGTCGGCGATCACTTTGGCTGATGACCTGAGGTAGCCACCGCTCAGGAGCATCACAATTGGAATTTTTCTGTGCGTTGCTGCGGAGAATACGAACTCATCTCGCGCCATAACACCCTCAGGGGTGATCGAGAGCAGCCCTAGGGGATCATGCAGCAAAACGTCTGTTCCTGCATTGTACACTATCAAGTCGGGCTGAAATTCAGCTAAAGACTTTTCTAACGAACTGGAAAGTAAACAAAATGTTAATGGACTTTTTCGAGCTTTTATTGCCTAACCTTTTAAGTTTCCTAAGGTAGAAATTGTCCTCAGTTCTCGGGCGCAGCTCCACCGCACAATTAATGGCTAGTTTGGCTTCATTATCTCTGGGATAAATGCAGTAGTTGTACATGTCCAAAATGAAAACGTCCGAGTCATTAAGGAAATCACGCTCATGGCCGTTTCCTTGGTGAGCGTCCAAGTCGACGATCATCACCTTCGTGATTGAGCTCTCCTCTGAGCGGACTCGCTTTATTAAAAGCGTAATATCTGCGTAGGCGCAGAAACCACCGCCCTTGTACGAGCAGCAGTGATGGAATCCACCTCCTAGGTTAATAGCCCAGCCCTCCTGTACAGCCAGTTTCCCTGCTAGAATGGAGCCGGCTGTCTGGAATCGCATGGGACGCAGGTAGCCCCGCTGGATAAACTTATTTGGCACAAAGAACATGATTGGAATTTCGGCTATTCGTGCTGCATTAACACTCCACTATTGGGGCAAATTAAGTACTGTATTTATTTGTATATCTAAATGCGCTCTTTACCTTAAGGCTGTTTATGTACTCCTTTGTGTGGACCCTGAGTAGCTCCTTTTCGTTGATTTCCTCCGGCTTATGGACTTTGTCGTCCGATAGGAATCGCTCGTCTTTAAGTATCTGAATGCATAGGATTGTGAGCAGTGGAATTATTCTAAAGTTCATGCATAGTTTAGGTGTATACCTGCATAATGTGGTGGCCCTTAGCAGCGTCGAACGGATGGAGTTTCTGCAGGCCGCAGAACTTGACGCTGTAGTGCGATGAGTACACCACCGGCAGCTTTTCCTCTTCTCGGCTAGAGTTCTCATGATGAACCTTTTTAGTAAACTTTTTCATCTTCAGTAGTACATTGCTCAAAGCTACGGAGAACTTGTTGTTGTTCTGTCCTTTACTATTCAAGGTATTTGAAAAGTGTTTCTTATTAAGTCTTCGCTGCTAGGTCCATATTGACCAGTACTCTTAGATAGCATGAAAATGATTTAATTCAGTTTTGCAGAGATAATTCTGGGTGATTGATTTCCCAGGTGATACAAGGTGATTTCAAATACGCGTGCCTCCCTAAGAAAGAGAACACCACTAAAAAACAACCAGGATGGACAAGAGCCCCAATGGTAAACGCAGTTATGCAATAAAAAAAAAGGGCAGTGAGCCGGGTTTACAATTCAGTCACATGTACATGAAGAAAGAAAACTACTTAACAAATTATATGAGTCTTAATCATAGTCAATAGGAAATCCATAAACGTGTCTAGTAACTTAGTTTTATACAAATCAGTTACAACAATCCAACCTTCAAAAATCAACAAACTTGCAATAACTAATGAGCTCTGACAAAGTGTTAAACCTATACGAGGATGGATGAAACATAAACCGGAATTATTTTTTTCTATTTACATATTAAAGCATAAGTATTTTTTTCTTCCTTATTTTGCCTTGAGTATTTTACATACTCGTATATGCAAACAATTTTCGCGTTACCCGGAATACACCTCGTGAAGCATTCCATCCGCACGCAGGTCCTCGGTTCGTCCCTAGAGAAATGTTTAGCGACTCCAAACTCGCCGTTTACTCGCGTAAACATGGAAAAGATGCTCAAAAGAAATAATCAGGCCCTTCTTCCATATCAAATGGATCTTTGTCAATGTCCTCCTCAATATAATTGTCTGAAAGAGCCGCTTCGTCTTCATTAATATAAATTTCAGTAGAACCCGCTGCGCCGACATCAATATAATTTCCTAAAAGACTCGCCTTGCCTTCATCAATATAACTTCCTGAAGGACCCGCTTCGTCTTCGAGGCGAGGCCGCTTGGAAGACCATGTCTCTTCAATACCTTCAAGATCTAAACTTGGCGGACCTATTTCTTTCAGTGTCAATCCGTTTTTACATACTCCGTCGACAACCCCGGGATAAAGTTTTTTGATATCCAATAAAAATTGCATAATTTGGGAACCAAAATCGTCCTCGTAGCCCCGCTGAAGAATGTTCTTCCTGTAAAAATGCAGGGCCATATATTGGTGAAGGAGTTTCGAGGTCCTCCGACACAAAATAGCACTCTTTAGCAATTCATTCTGATTCTCCAAATCGTTATCAGCTGAGAACATTTTCCCTATTTCGTGGTACGGTTTGGCACTGTCTGTACAAATACTGGTAGTATTGTAATCAATGTACTTTTTTATGTAAGGCCACAAATCAGTATTTCCTTTCGGGTTGACACGAAAAAAGAGTCCAGCCTTATCTTCCTTACAGTAGAGACCAAGGACCGTAACTTTCCTCTGATCGGTATTTCGGGCCCGACTGAATTTTGGTTTTGTTAAAAACGTCTCATCAATCTGCACCGTCTTACCTTCGCCACCGAGTGTAAAGTCACTGTGTGAAGCTATTACCTCAGCTACCTCCCGGCAATGGCTGAAATAATCAGAGATGGTTTGCCCACTGACCACTTCGTTAACATTTCGATGACGCCAATACGACAAATGTTGAATAACCTCAGTGTTTTTCAACCCGATGACGAAAGAGATAACAATCGCAAGGACTTCACGAATTTTTATGTGACATGTAGACCCATCAAAGAAAGTGCCCTGCGACGGACTTATCGCATTGCGACAGAATTTTGCACCCTTCTTCTTTTTCCCTTTTTGGGCACATTTCCACCTCCAACCAAGTTTTCTGTGCTTTTGTTCCTCAACACACATCGGCTTACCGCAGCATTGTGGAGGATTGGATAAGCGCGAGGGGATAAGGCCAATTTCTTCCAAAAAAACGATTGCAGTCTTTTCGGTTTTGATTAGCCCCTCGAAGGAGGTGAACATTGAAAAGTTATCCAATTTAGGATGCAGAAAAGGGTGCTTACCACTCATTTTGCATGTAGATACACGTTCGCAGGATAACTCCTAGAGTTACTTAAAAAGCGCGAGGAGTAAAAATGTCATTCAATCTCGGAAAAGGGGCCGAGCTAATTTGCCTTTCTTCAGGATGGCAACAAGCGTTGAATGGAACGCGTAACCAAATTTTCCAGCCCAAGTAATGCTTATCTTTCGGAAGACGCGGCGCCCGGCGGTGCCGGTACACGGGCGTTATAGGGTCCACACAACGCTGCCTACTCTACTGCACTTATAAGCGGCCGATCTGTTTAGGATTTACCACAAGGCGCGTAAAAAAGATTCCGATTTATATTTGCTTCACCCTCGTATTTACAAACCAGGCTTTAAAAAAAGAAAAACTTGCAATTATTCTTGAGTAAATTAAACTTATCAAACTTATGTGTCATCAGATATTTCCTATTCTCTCACAAAACTAGCTAAACTCGCAAAATACACACCTGAACCAGATCACCTAACCTCACTAAACTAGATTAAGGCATCCTAATGGCGTTGCACAGAAAATAAGCAAATAGCACGCTTATTGACAATCCTCTGGTTCAATCAAACAAACCCTCGGCTCACTTACCCTTAGGGAAATCTCCCAACAACCAGCAAAATAGGAAAAGTAAAAGTGCTGCAGAAGGCAAACAGCCGAAAACTCAAAATTACTTTTAGAAACAACTTTACACAAAAACCGAGCAGAGTTGGCAAATAACAGTAACACAGTGGTGAACCTTTCGGCGGTAGGATTTCTGAATGGCACAAATGGAATGGTATCACAGCAGGCACTGACACTTGTCAGCGAAACTTACGAAAAATGCAAAGGATTTGGGCTACGCACTACGCTGTGCGCACTGCACTGCACCGTACCTCCGACCAGTTCGTTGCGTTTGGGTTGTGTTTACTTTTTCACTAACTGGTGTTCCTTATTTGTAAACAATTGGAGATAGTTGTGAGCACTGATGAGCAGACCGGAATGACGAAGAGCAATAATTGTTTAAACACTATAAATGTTTAGACGTTTTATTTTTTAAAAATCTAATCAGTCAGCCTAACGTTTTATTTTAAAATGTTTCTTTATTTTATGTAAGTTGCTGTCTTGGGGGGAAATAGAAATCTATATTAAACAAAAAAAGTTGGTCAGTATTACAGTTCAGGTCTTTGACGTTGACAATTGACGGTTCATCTGACAGCTGAACCACAGCGCCTCGTTATTTAAATTCGTGGTGTCGTGTTTTATAATTTATGAGCAATAAATAAATCATGGAGACAATAATCCAACTGGAAAATGAAATAGCTGATCTTAAGAGGCAAATATTCGACAAACAGGAAAAAATAAACGAGCTCAAGTCACAAATAAATCGGACAGTAAAAGATCTTGTACAATGTTTTTTTTTGATAATTTACAATAAAGTCTTTTAGCCTCCACCATCGGAAGATGAATTATCAAACGATGAAATATCACGCTACTGTCGACAAGTTATTTTACCCCAAATCGGAGTAAAGGGGCAGCTTGCTCTGAGAAGTTCATCTGTTTTGGTAGTTGGAGCTGGAGGCCTGGGATGTCCAGCTCTCCTCTATTTAGCCAGCGCTGGCGTTGGGAATCTTGGGATTGTTGACTACGATGAAGTTGAACTGAACAATCTGCACCGACAGACTCTACACTCGGAGGAATCTCTTGGAAAGGCAAAGGCTATTTCAGCCAAAGAAGCACTCCTGAAATTGAACAGCAAATGCAATATTTCTGTCCATAACTTTCCTCTACTGGCTGACCGAGATAATTCAGCCTTAGAACTTATTGAGAAGTTCGATGTTATCCTCGACTGCACCGATAACGTCGCAACAAGGTACTTGCTTAACGATGCGTGCGTAATAACAGGAAAACCACTCGTTTCTGGAAGCGCTTTAAAGGTATGCAAGTAATTACGTCCTGCGAGGGTTTTCCCCTAAAAATGCCATTAACAGTTCGAAGGCCAATTAACCGTGTACAACTACGGAGGTCCTTGCTACCGATGCATATTTCCGACGCCTCCTCCACCACAAACGGTGGCTAACTGCGGAGATGCTGGGGTCTTAGGAGCAGGTGAGTTCACACAAACATCTATCGCAACAGTAGTGACATTTTGTTAATTGCAGTAACTGGTGTGATTGGAAGTCTGCAAGCAATTGAAGCAATTAAAATTATCCTCGGTTTGCCAGGCACGTTGCGAGAGCGCTTACTGCTCTTTGATGCGTCCGAATCTACTTTCAGGAACATAAGATTGCGCCCGAAACGCCCCAATTGCGATGTTTGCTCGGATAAACCCATAATCCATAACCTTATTAACTATGAAGAGTTTTGTGGAATGCGAGCATCTGATAAAGTAAGAAAGCAATTAAGCCATTTTTTTTGCTGAATTGCTCCTTTGATATTCCAGAATTATTCTTTAGACTTGTTGAGCCCCTCTAGCCGCATATCTGTTCATGAATATAGGGCCAGTAAAGAGGATCCCCATTTGCTAATCGATGTCCGAAGCCCCAATGAGTTTGAAATTTGCAGACTGGATAAAGCTATTAATATCCCGCTTAAAGACATCCTAGATGACAAAAGACTGGATGAAGTAAAACAAAACGTTTTGAAGGAGAAACTCCCAGGTAATTGTTTTTGTAGGTCTATTTCAGGCCAGTTCTCATATAAATTTAATTTTAAATTTAAATATTTTCAAAACGACCGGAAATTCACCCAAATGTTTTGTTCAGCCTGAGACTACTTTATGCGTAGTTGTTCTATGGTACTATCGATGTAGTGTACAGTGATATCGCCAATATTATTAAGAGGTTTGAATAATTGCAATTGATTTTGTCAAAATTGTGCTTTGACAAAATGTAAACGCTGAAAGGAAACTAGAGATCTTGGAAAATTCAAAGAGCCTAAAATGGCAAATGCCGATCGTCAGAGGAGACAACGCTTAAAAGACAGTCATATTTCTATGCTCTGAAGGCTTGCGACCGTCGTGTCTCCAACATATCCCCCGCCCATTTTTTCGCATATAATAACTTTTCTATGTAGGATTTCTCGTTTCGACACGTCAGCGATAAAATATGACCCTCTAAAGTTGTTTGTATTGTCTCCTCTTCTAACTTTTATAGAAAATCTGAAAAAATCATACCTATCGCTCAGAATGAGTTTTTAATTTTATAACTAATTTTATTAGTAACTAGGCTAAGCTATTGGTATGGAAACCTATTGTCGCCTGCCCGATAAGAGTCTTACCCGATTGATTTGTAATGAAGCTATGCAATAGCAATATAACAATTCTGATCGTAGATATATCAGCAATAAGAAAACAGGAGAATCAAATGTAAAGCCTAACAAAAGTTTTTAAATTCACTCGAATTATTGTTGTAAAAATCTGTAAGGCTTTTAAACACAACACTATTCTTTCTTGCAGTTTTCGTAGTTTGCCGACGTGGAAATGATTCACAAATCGCAGTGGCACACCTGCAAGGGAAACTGGGCGATTCCATTGATGTAAAGGATATGATTGGAGGACTTCATGCATGGCATTATCAGTGCGATAAAACATTCCCAATTTATTAACATTAATAGGCTTTTGGAATTGGATGTTACCACTTTTTATACCCGAATAAAAGCAATTTTATAAAACAGTAGTATTAAAGATTATTTAAGGCTATGCCTAGACGGGGCTCCATCCGTACCGAACCGGCCGAGCCGAACCGGGACCAAAAATTCGGGTCCGAAATTGTGCCTACACTGCAGCAGCGGATCCGAACCGTTCCGATCAAATAGGATTCCAGCCATCAGTGCAAGTTTTTTAATTTTTGTAAAATTATTGAAGAACATGATTACTAGATTGGTTAAATAGCATCAAAGAAATATCAATTCCTTTCACGACGAAAAATTTTTTTTTCTATAAGGTTCGAAGGTATTGTTGCGTATAAAACAAAATTATCAGATTTTGGTAATGATCTATAGCTTGTGTTCTCTGTTAGGTTGATTTTAAATTTAAAAATTTAATGAATTCGAAGGAACTGGATAAATGGTTGAACAATATAAATGAAATGTGATAAATAGTTGGCTGGTATGTTTTCCAATTTTGCTTTATTTTCTACAATACCTAATGCGTTTTCTTCTAAAAATCACACTAATTGTCCTATACCATTTCTCTTTTCAGTACAACAATTTCCCAACTAAGCAATTGGAAAAAATGTCTTTTTGATTGGGCTCTGGCTTTGTTTAATTGGGAAATTGTTGTCTTAAATAGGAAATGGTATACCTATGTGCGTAATTGGTGTTTACTTCATGACTTGTAATTTTAGATGCGGTTATGAATCCTCTCAAAAAAATATTTTATCCCTTTAAGAACAAACTGGATCAATACTTGACCTTCCGTTTAAATGTCATGAAGCCTGACGTAGGTACCTGAAATGAATAATCAGACTCATATTACCCCATTTTTATTGAAAGTGACAAATTTCCCTCTAAGAAACAGCAAGAGAATTCATATGTTTCAAGTGATTCTTGAAAACCTTTTTCCGCAATTTTCCAATATCAATAAAATTTCAAAGATAAAGCTAACCCCTATGACGCAGGTATAAAATGTAAAAGATTGGGCACCCTACTGAGTTCTAGGAATGAAGCTGCTGCCAAGCCAATTAAACCAGTATGTAACGATTGCTTTTTGGTCTCTTTACCTTTTCCGCTGGAGTGGCAAGTCATTGGGATATAAGTAATCTAGAAAGGCCGGTTCTAGCTGTGAATCTGTGACTATATGTATCTCTGGTTACGAGACAATTGATAATAAAAATATTTATATACATTTTGACAAGTTATTTCATAAAATATTTAATAAGCATTCAAGTTTCTCTGTAACAATAGGTAAGCTTAATTTTAATGAATGATTCATCTGAAAAAAAGCATTTACCTCGATATTGTGTGTACTTAAGCCTACTATTGAAAAATAACATTAGCATTGTATTATTATAGCATTATTTCACAGTAAGACTTGTTGTCGTTACACTTTCCACGTTTGTTAAATATGCATTCTTTAGCTTTCGCTTTTTGCATCATGCGGTGTAAAAAAATGTTGTTTACAAAATTCAAATACAAAAATATTTTTTTTTATTCAATCCTGAAACAAGTCAGGTAGAGAATAAAGTCATTGGCTACATGGGGCTTTTTTTTTATAGAGCTTAACATTTTCAACAACATAAGAATCGCAGGTTCTGATATCTGACTTTATCTATGATTTCTAATCTGTAGAGATTCTATTTTTACACGGTATACACGTTCCCAAAATAGAGTGCAAAATATTCATTTAATAAGGCCGTGTACTAATTCAAAAATCAAATTTTTTGAAATACTCCCAAGCCAGTCAGGACTGGTAAAATTGGCTGAAATTTGAATTGGGATCATTTTTCGGTCGTCCAAAAGCTTTGTTACAATATCAGCCAATTACATCGTCGGTTTTGTACTTTTATAACCTTACAATTCAGACGTGCCATCCTGGCTGCCACCAGGATTGATATCGAGCATTTATAAGGATTATTTGTAGAGGGGGCATGATCTACACAAGAAATAATATTTCCTCGATGGACAACACTTGACCTATTATTGCACTCATCTCTCTAACTATTTTGTATTAATCGGAAAAACATATTAATCGCCATTACAGCGCTATCTATCACGAATCCAAAAATAAGTTTCAAATATTAAAGTTATGTATATTTTCTCTAGAATTTGAATCTTCTATAAAAAATGTGGATTCGCATTTAACATTTCCAAGTTGCGTCTGCTTTAGCCCTTACCTTGCGGGGTAGATTAATTTGTACAGAATTGAATGGAGCGTCAAAAAATATTCAGCGCATAGAGTTTCATGTCTTAATCGGAATTGTGTATTTATCGAAATGTTCTACCCGTCCCAATCTTTTTGTGACACCCAATATACTTCTACCTTACTGGATGGAAGAGTGGGTAGGCTTTGTCGTACGCCTCAATTATTTATATTAAATTGTAAACCCTAAATCCCCAATGAATTATTAAATAACTAAATTACAAAGTTATACGAAACCAGCCCTACACAAAAAGTGAAACAGAATAATTACGCAGGCATCAATCATTAATCTTGTTAAGGGCTGATGGGAGGGCATTATAAGGCACAAATCGGCCGAAATTTCGTACACAGTGAAACGAGGCGAGGAGTAGCAAATTACCGTCAAAGGCTCTGAAATGTAATATAATTGAATAAGACATCCAAGAGGAAGTTTCACCTCATACATATTTATTTCCTAAAGTAAAAGCGTGGTCTACCGTGATAAAGATAAGTAAGATAAATTAGTTCCATTAGCGAACGTTTCCACAATTATAGGAGCACATCACATAATTTTACCTTGCTTTAAATCACAAGGGAAGCAGAAGGTCATCTACTTCGTTATCGGAAAACTTTAAGAGGACAAAATACGTTGCAGTTTCCCCTTCCTCTCCACTATTTCCGCAATCAGCTACAGATGGGCACTCAACTGTTTGCAGTTCTCTCCAGTTTCTTCTCATATCCAGGTTGCTATGATGAGTTTACAGTATTTCCGGGAAATGTATTCTCGCAGCATCCTAGCAACCGGAAAAAAATCGATATCGTGATATAAACAGAGCTCAACAGATGGTATCGTTCTGATATCCGCTTGATATGTACATATGTATGTACCTGGGTATTGCCAGGGTGATGCCCGTTTGCCTCGGTTACAAAAAGCGAGTCACAGTAGCTTTTATTCCCAAACCCAATTATGACTTTATTCCTTGGACCAAAAAAAGCATCCAAACGGAAATTACAAACTCCCCAATAGAGTTATCTCGACGGTCTACGTGTACGTATCTCGAGGAAAAGCCCTCCATTTCTTAGAAGGTAGGTATGTAGGTGCTTCAAGGCCAATCGCGTGTATTAAAGTGGGCGCCAGGATGATAGACACGCAGTTTCCATTCAGCTCTGATTGGGTGATGAACTGTGGCTGGTCACATTCCTGCTTGTTGGAAGGATTTGATAAGGCCATTCTGTTGGGACTGGGACTGGAGGAAGTGCAGGTATTTTTGAGGAATTATGTGCTTTGGGTGTTTTCCGGTGTATTTGGTTGTTTTGTGCTTTGTTCACCTAACGAGTCCTTAGTAAAGGTGGTATTCCCTTAGGACAACATGACAGCATCTTGTGAGATAAGTTTATCTTCTCGGAAAGGTTTATACTTAACAATTTTATTTTTGGGTAAAATCGATGTAGTTTCATCTCCTTGCGTAATTTAGGGTTGTGGTGGGAGTGAAACTTTGTAACTTTGTTTTTGTTATTGTTGTGGAATTTCTCTAATTTTCTTAAGGCGAAATTTGGACGAAGGCGTTCGGTTCTTTGAAGTGTGTTATTTTTTTTAGATTAGATTAGAGGACGGTTTGTGTATTTGTGGAACTAGTGCAAAATTAGTCTAATAGATGTGAAATTACTACCGCAACATCGAATAATGTACAATATAATTGAAAATTGAAAAAAATAAACTACTGGGATGTAAAATTAGAGTTTTTTGTTTATCAAATTTATTCGCTATCCGTTTGAATTTAAAATAAAATTGAGCGTTTCTTCAATTTGCTGCTTTAAAGTTGCACAACCACCTAGTTACGGTCGTGGCTACCGCAACAGATTGATGAAAATGATTTATATTTTCTCCAGGGTAGGTATTAAAAATAAAAGATGATATAAAAAATAGTAAGAGATTTACGTATTCAAATGTTGTCTTTAATTAATAAAAGGTTCTTAATAATTCAGTGAAGGGTTTACTACGTTAAAATGAGATTTAAGTGCAGTATAGTTATTTTGTTCATTTAATAAATTATTTTTAGTAGTGCAGTCAATATTTCTGTTGCATAATGTTTAAATAAGGAGGAAAAAATCAGCTTTGGAATATATTATATATAATTATAGCAATATTAGTATTTAAATGAAAATGGATTAATTAGATATTTATTTAATAAAAACTTTTTTATTTTAGTATTATAAAACCTTATTATCTTTTTTTAGTGTAGGCACCTTATATATAGTTTCTTTCTCTTATTCTTTCGAAATTTATAAAGAAACATATCTTGGAAATCAACTGGTTGATATTAATAAAACTTAGTGTACTGATAGAGATATACGAGACACTTTGAAAATGTGACGGTCATTTCAGTTATTTCGAAAAAAGGCGGAGTCGTGTGGAGTCGAGCCGTGTAACAAGTGTTCCGTAGTTTGTGAAAACAATTTTACCAGGGTTTTTTTTATCTATGAAAAAGTACGTTACGCGATTAAGTGATTATTTTTTGTACAAATATGGACTTTATTATACGCATCATTGAGAAAAAATTTTGGGAATCATTAACAAGTGAGGCTGGGCTCATGTTGTATGGTACAGGCGAGTCGGGTATTTTTCGGACTTTAAAAATTTCACTAATTGTGCATATTTAAGTATGAAATGAAGGGGTGGAGTAAAACATATTTTTTGCTTGCTTTTTTCTTTATTAAATATGTTTACAAAATCACAAAAATTTTGAGAGGATTGGATCATCGATTAACAAATTAAAAAAATATGGGCGTATTGGAATTAAACTGTGGCAAATTCCATCCATTATTACCTCTTTAATGGGAGCTTCATTGTGACTGTGTGAGCGTTTTCAAAGTGAAATCAATTATGAAATAAAATCCATTCTTCGCATGTCACCTATACGTCTTGGTGTACGTTTAGCAGCGCCTGCCTTGTCCTGCAGACAAAATTTAGTAATAATAATAAAACAAGAACCAAAATCAATATATCACATCATAGTAATTGAAAGAATGTTACTGAACGCCCTATTTGAACAATGTATGAAATACATATGTGCTTAAATGCATTTCAATGTGGACTACGAAGCTAGAAGAACAATTAATACGCTCGCTCTGCTTGCAACCGCTTTTCTCAATATCTAACTCCCTTGCAATTTTTAGCACTTTTCAATGCTATGCAATATTCAAATATTGTTTTAAGAAATACAATACAATAAATTTAAACGAAGGGATCGGTTTATGCAACGCAACGGTAGATATTACTAATTTCTGATATAATTTAAAACTCTTTACTGTTAAAACATTTTAATTAAAGCAAATTAAGATTTAATTTCCAAAATTTCATTGAATTGGTTTATAATTTTGCAACAGAGTGATACATAATTATAATAATAATGATAATACATTAGTAATAAAGTAGTCTGTGCAACGTGTGTGTGTGAAATGTAATTCTTTACTATTATACGAAAGCAATAAGAAATAAAAGATCAGTGAAGATGCGTGTTATAATTTTTTTACTATTTTCTACAAAGTTTTTAGGTTTTAACCGATTTTTTTGATATTTAGCAGACTTACATATATAAACATTTCAAAATATATTTTGTTTAACGAATGATAAAGAAACTAGCAGTTGGGTGGAATATCGGCCCGTTTATTTTTAAACGTGCTATAAAATGAACACAACACAACAATATTTTTTCAAAGCTGATTTACTCTAAAGAGGAAACATTCCGATAAGTTATGGAATTGTTTCTGAATTGCCAGTATAACTTAGATTTTTAACGGCACCGTACAAAAAATGCTTAACGGCGACAATGCACAGCTGTGCGGTGGCAATAGCGCATTTTAAAGAAGGCTGATTATACGATTACTTAACTTAGTACACGAAAGATCGTTTGTTCAACGGCTTGTGTGGCACGTAGCGCCAGACTGCTGAAAGCGGAGTTATTACAAAATTCGATGATATATTTATATTAGTGCACGGTGATATTTACAGTACGTAATACTTAAACCCTACAATAGTTCATTATTTTGGCCTGCTATATTTGTCATTTGGATTTTTTATGGGCACGTGGAAATCAGCAAAATCTAAAGAAAGTGTGTATTTTGATTGTATCCTTTTTGGGGACGTAATCATGAATTTTTAAAATTATGCACAATATTTGAAATCAACGACTCCTGAAGATCCCATGTAGAATGTTTTCCTATACCTTCAATTCTTGGGTTCTTGCTTAGGAATGCGTTTCACTTTTCGTTACGCTACAATTTCAGAACATGCGAAATTGCTTTTACGTGCCGCCACTTATAAAATAAAACAGAAATATACTGTTATCCTCTAACAACAGAATGTCCCCTAATATAATTTAGCAATGCACATTCTTGCAGATTTTGCACACTAGCTTTATAGAATAAAATTCGAATACACTTTTAATACTTTAAAATACCTATTTCCTGTAATGAGTGCAATGCAAATATTGTTTTTATATCTTTCCAGAAAAACTAAATAATGTGTTCACCAAGATGCGTTTCCTTCAGACTTAGTTTATTTTTACTCCCACTGGTCCCATTGGTAGTGAATACTCTGCCCACCAGTCACAGCAGTGCATGTCCTTTGAAAGCCTCCACCGTTGTCCCGTCTGCTCCGGAAGACACTCCCAATTTGGTGGATGAATCAAATGTTCGTGTAGTTCAAGCCGTTCGTATGAAAAGCTATATGAACCTGTCGCAGCCCCATTGCAGTGATTTTTACGAGTATGCTTGTGGGAACTTCGCGAAGAAGTCTCTTAAAGATGAAGTACAGCGAAAACTAAGAACGGATTTGGAGCATTTGCTCACCGATAGTGACAATAAGTCAAATACTGAAAGCGATAACAAAGTAAGACTGCTTTTCAAGTCCTGCCTTAGAGTGGTTGGAAAACATCCAGAAAGACTGAAACAGATACATGAATTCGCCAGGACTGTGGGGGAGTGGCCATTGTTGACGGGCTCAAATTGTTCAAATGAAAACTTCGACTGGCTGCAAATGGTGGCGAAGATGAGGCTGTACGGTATACAATCGTTGCTCTCTGAAGGAATGCAAAAACATCCCAATCACCAGGAAGAATTACTCATCAGTCTGGGGCCTGGGGAAATGGAGAATTTAATTACCTCGGCTGATGGGGATTTGCAGTGGAGGGCTTTTATTTCTGATGTTTCCGCAGTGATATCAAAAAGCGGTGTGGATATTGAAGTTGCTGAAAGTGTAGCTCATGATATAGCAAAGTTCCAAAAGGACAGAGTGCAGATTCTCAAAAGCTGGAGAGGGACTTCTGAGAATTTTTCAGTGTTTACCTTCGATGAGTTTCAGCAAAAATTCCCGGAGCGAAACTGGAATGAATTTTTTCAAATAATCACAGGAGAGTCGCCTATTGGTTTTGATAAGCTTATAATAATTAATGAGAATTTATTTTCTGAACTTTTGGATCATTTTGACTGCACAAAGTCCGAATTGCTGGCGAATTATTTTTTTTACAAATTAATGAAACAAATAGATGTACTGAAGACCACCGACATTGATTCCTGTCTTTCTGATATAAAGTTTGTAATGGGGCACGCCGTGGCGTCAATGTACGTTCGAGAGTACTTGGACAAGAAGACACAGGAAAGTGCTCTAGATATGGTTAACTACATTAAATGGGCTTCAATACAAATAATCGACAACGCTATTTGGATGGATGAAACTACAAAAAATGAGGCAAAATTAAAGCTGAGTAAGATTATTCCTCTTGTAGGATATTTTAAAGAAGCCGTCGAAGCAGATGGCCCCAATGAATTGTACCATGAATTTGAGGTGGACTCCAACAATTTTATACAAAGTTCTTTTGACGCCCTACGACTTAGAACATGGTTTGAGCATAATGCGCACAATAATTTGAACAAGGAAGAAGTTTACATCGACGTCGATTTACTGTCTACTGATGTCAAGCTGCTTCCAGTTCATCGAGTACTGGTCGTTCCACCTGCACTACTTATCTTACCATACTTTAGTGCAGAAATGCCAAAATCATACAATTTTGGAGTATTAGGATCAATAGTTGCTCAGGAGCTGATTCATGCATTCGATGAATTTGGCAAAAATTTTGATAAATATGGCAACAAACGGAAATGGTGGTCAAAAGCATCGGAATTAGCATATCACCAAGCTTCAAAGTGTTTCGGGAATTTTTATGACTTTTACATGAAATGCCTACCAAAAGGAGATAAGGCATTGACCGTTGCGGCCAATATAGTCGATAACGCTGCAGTTCGAATGGCATTTACCGGTTACAATACTTGGTTTAACGAGCATAAAGATTTGGACAGGATAGCAGAAGATGAAGTACTACCAGATATTGAACTAAACAATACAGAACTATTTTTTCTTGCGTACACTCAACAATATTGTGAGTCTTATGCGCAACCAAAATACATTTTGGATGGCCCTGCGAGGTACCGCGTTTTTACCACTTTGTCAAGTTACCCGGATTTCGGGAGAGAATTTTTTTGCCCTATGGAGACGCAACTAACATTAAATTTGTGCCAGTTCTGGTAAATAATTTTAGAATAAAAAAATTGTTGGAAATGATTCATAAGTAAGACGCTTATTTTGAAAAAAAAACTTTAAAACTGAAATGAGAACAATAAATTACTAAACAATAAAATATTTTAAAGTTTTATTAATAAATATATCAAAAGTTGTGATAAATGTGTCTAATTATATTTTGTATATGTCTAATAGGTATTCCTTGTAGCATTTGTAAGTTTTGAATTTAATGAGAAAAATTTTAAAGGACTAAAATTGTTTAACAAAAATTACGACACTGGCAACAGATACTCGTATACATATAATGTATGTTGTAACCCTTCAGGTGTGACATTAATTTGATCAGGTTCACCATTAGCTACATTATGTACGTAGATCAAAATATCTGTCCAATAAAATACGTCAAAAAAGGTTAAAACGAGTTTTTATATTTAATCGGTTTTGGAAAACTGGAATGGATTTCACGAGGACGAAATTAAGCTGGTGCTTAGCTCCATTACGTCACCCTTTTTCATCAATTCGGTTCTTTGCTTTTGATGATCTCTTGCTCTGAAAGACAATTATTTTTGGGAGGATATTGAACAACACATTTTATACAGTTTTTATTGATAAATTATTTTATAAGAATTAAGTACAAGTAAAAAAAATGTAAAAGACAAATTCGTCGTAGATGGTAGAAAAAAAAGTTTTTGTTCTGAAAAAAAAGAGACAGGATATATTTTTTAATATTTGTATTTCATTCCTTTTAGTATTTCAGCTAGTGGCCTATTTCACAGTCTTACAAATTCTGATTTACAAGCGACTTTTTGCAAAAATTGTCGAAAATTTGATATGCAATATTCACGATTAGTTTCACAAAATGTCTGTGATAAAGAAAATAAGACATTGTGATAGTGGAAGTGACGATTTTGTTTTGAGGCTTTGAAGAAGAATAAGAGTGTATCGGCCTCGCGTTAATTATACTCTGTTTGAATGGTTCGAATTCCATGAAAGGTTTCGTAGGTACATAAGTTTAAGGTAGGCTTCATCCAATCTGTTCAACCGTTAAGGCGACAAGCATGCAAACTTTCGCATTTTGAATATTAGCAAGATTTATATCAACAGGCATATTAACCATCTGACATATCAAATAATCTATACTATTGTTGAAATGCCGGTATATATTGAACCATTTATGCATTGTAATACGCACAGCGTAGTGGGACTTTGCATTATTCAAGATATTTATTTTAATCATTTACCTTTTATTTTGGCTATAATATCACTTGGGTTTTTTTTAAAATAATTGATATTAAATTGACATAATTTTTTTTAACAATAAATAATGAAAATGTTGAGTTACGCAGCAATACAGAAATGATGTTCATATGGCATATTGTATAAATATGAAATAACTTGACTACAGCGACATCTATCCTATATAAATATGAACTACCGTCTTGACAAAACAAATATGTTGTGAGAATATGTACATACGGTACATATATAAAGAAAATTGTTAGACCTTCCAAGTTATTGTAATGCCAAACGTCCATGATGATTTGCCAGACTGTTGATGTCAATGATGTCCGACAACAACAATTACTTACCAATTGTTTTCATAATTTCCTTTCAATATTGGCTCGTTCTACAGTAAAGTAGAGGGAGTATCCAAAATGGACACAACATTCCTTACGATCGGAGATTAACAAAACTTATAAGATAAAAACACTTGTTTGCAAAACTAATAACACAAATTCATCCTTTATTTAATACAAACAACATATGTATGTACATATGTACTAAATCAAGAATAGTGGATCGGTCGATAAACAATTAAATTTAGTCAGAAAACTACCCATTACCATTGGCAATTTTAATCCTGGAAGTTATAATATAAAAGAAAAAAATAAATATAAATGGAGTTTTTTTTACTAAGATTACCTACCTAACGATTCTGCCTACATTTAATCATGTCTGTGACTGCGTAAAATTCAGGGTCTCAGAATGTATAGGGAATGATAATTGTTTCTTGAAGCCTTGCATCATTTTAAACTCATTTTATACTTTTATGTAATGTACACTTACAGTTATATAATTACAATTATTTTTATTACTTGGTTGCTATTTGTCGTCTTTCTGTTGATTTTTTTTGAACTCGATATCACTTTATCCGTATTTAATAAACTTTTTGTTAACTTTTGTTGTAGTTCATTTGTGTCCTTTAAATTAAAAATATAAAGCAAGTAATAACATTTTTTTAAACATAATAAAATACCTTCAGTTGTTTTGTTACCACAGTACGCATTTATTAGCCGGATTCATAGTAGTTCCCAATTTGCAGTTGAATTCTTTTCCGAATTGATCATAATTTGAAACGCTACCAATGACTCGAAATTTATCAACAGCGTGCTCGTCGTATGCCGCCATTTGAAATCCTTTCTTTTTGTACATTCCACAGTAGCTCTGAGCATACGCCAAAAAGAAGAGCTGGGTGTTGGTCATATTGAGCTTCGGTAAAGTTTCCTTCGTAATATCAATATGAGCTTCATTAGCGTTTAGCCATTTTTTATATGCCAGGAATCCTTGCCGTACTCCTCCGGCATCGGCGATGTTTTCGCCAAGAGTTAAATCGCCCTTCACTGCTTCATTTATTTCTTCAATGCGAAAAGAGTTGTATTGATCTACGAAACATTTTGCTCGGTCGTCGAAAGCTGCTGCTGATTTGTCACTCCACCAGTTTTGCTCATCTCCGTCTTCATTGTAGTTTCGACCATCGGAATCGAATCCGTGGGTCATCTCATGGCCTAGAATATTAGCTCCCATGGCTCCAAAATTGTAAGATTTTGGAAGTTCTGGATTGAAGAAGGGTTTTCGAAGTATGCCAGCAGGTAAAACCATTTTATTTTCAGATGGCGAATAATAAGCATTCACTTCCGCATCATACTTTTCTGGTGGATCGCTTTCCTCGTCATATTTGTAATAAGACCTAAGCTCTTTTCTTAACTTGTATTGTGTGATAGTTAAAACATTTTCATAATAATCGCTATTCGGCTTTATCTCCAGATCTTTATAATCATTTTCAAGGGACTCAAAATCTAGACTGAGCTCGACATCCCCAATGACCATCCTCATATCCCTTAGCTTGACAAGCGCTTTGCGTTTTGTGACTCTTTCCATCCAATCGATTTCCTTAATAATGTCCTTCAAAGCGCTTCTCATATATGACGCCATGCTCATGACTTCATCCTCCACGCTGTCTATATGGTACTTGCTGTTGATATACATAGCCGTGACGACGTCTTCCATTACATCCTTCACCTTGGTAATACAAAAACTTTTTTGGTACTGTGGTTGTTTGAGCTCGTCATGCAAATTAAACAGAAACTGTAAAGCTAAATAATTCGCAGCTGCTTTAGCATATTGGAGTTTGAAAAAGTTTGGGAGATTTTCCAAATATTTTTTGTCAGATATCGCAAAAATGGCAGATGAAGAGTTCACTTCGTGGCCGAAAATTGAATAAATATATTGTCTCCAGTCGATTGTTGGTATCTCCTCTACCAAGTCATCAATCGTTTTATTGTAGTCATTAGACCAAGTTATCGAATATTTCTTGTGAAATTTCTGCCACTCTACAGCCAGCTGAACAATTTCCCGGAAAATCTTCTTTGCAGTTCGTGGTGGTACTCCATACATTGACAAGAGCTTCAAGATTATACCCTTATTTATATTGTAATCCTTAGATGCTGGCCGGTTCTCCAATTCAGTAGAAATTCCAAATACGTCAGCGCCAACATAAAATCTTTCACTAAGCGCCGCGATTGATATAAAACCATTGATACCATAAGACGCTAGTGCCGAGGTCATGTTGAACCAGTCGAAGTTTTCAGCAGTCCAGTTGGCACTAAAAGCTGGACATCCACCCATCGACTCTATAAGCTTCAGGTACACCTCACTTTTAGGAAAACTGAATATGTCGACACGCATGCAGGACTGATAGAAATTTTTCGCCTTGTCGGACACTGTTCTCTCTGCAGAAGTAGACGGCTGAATCAAGATGTCGTGGAGGGCGTCTTCGAGTTCGTCCGAAACTACACTAAACACATTTGTGGAATCTATTCCGTGTTTGTACTTATGGACTTTGAAGAAGTTACCGCAGGAGTATTGATAGAAGTCGTCACATGGATCCACTGAATTGTCTATATACGAAGCCATTCTAGCACCGTACGCTTCCCTTTCGCGGGCCATTGCCTCTGCACTTGTTTCAGGTGCTTTGTTTTTTAAACCATCCGCCAAAGCATGTCCAACTATTGCAAGAAATAGCAATTTTCTCAGAAGTATTGCACCCATTTTAATTGCTCCCGATGAACTAATATCCTCACTTACAACTAAAGCAGTCAACAATTTAATAACGTTGAAACAAGTACTGTGCTATTAACGAAGCGAAGAAATAGTAATTGATTTTAGAGAGAGATGTTAGAGGTCAAGGATTTTGATAAGCTTATTATTACACTAAATTGATTTAAATTGCGGGAGATTAAATTCTAAAGCAGTCTTCAGACTGGTAATCTTTTTTACAAGGGTTATCGGAATTAGTGATGTTGCTGAAATTATCAATTACGAAAGTTAATAAAAATAAACATAACCTTATCAGGAAGAACACATATCACACGTGCAGTTTTCCGATTTACACTGCCTCAAACAATTGTCCGTACAGTAAGTGAAGCGACACGTGAACAAGGAAAACGACCACATTATTTACTTTTATAAAACCAAAGCAAATTTTTATATGTGCAACAAAACAATTTTTCGCAGAGAAGAATTCAAATTCAGGTAAAAACTAAACGTAAATAATTGTCCGTGCAATCTAATAGAAGGTATGATACTAATATTTCTAGTTTGATTTCGGAGGTGGTATGATAACCCTTCGCTGTATTCGCTTCACGCAATCGGTTTTTCATTGAAAACAGGTTTAGATTCTAAGTTGTTTCTGGGGTGATTTCCACCTCTCCTTGGATCGCATTGTTTAGACATTATGTTTTTTTTTTATTATTTACTAGTCGTTCAGAAAAAAATAAGTTAAAAAGTCAATTTATTTTAAACAAAATACTTCATTACAAAATATCACGACATTTTACATTTTTAGTAAAAGTTCTTTCACTAATTTCGATCAGTTGACCATGAGGAAATAGTTGTTCATTTATAAGTAAACCCAGATGAGAAAATAACTGTCCTTGACTCTTATTTACACAAGACATAGAACAAAAAAAGAATAATTGGGATTTTGGATTCAAATATTCTTATCAGCATGACGATCATTCCTGCTTTTATGTGAAGACTATGTGGTGGAACACCTGATGGAGTCAATGTATTCAGCTATTCTATCGTCACTTGATTAGATATTAGATTATTTGGATCTGCTATGACTGAGTCATTAATTTTGGATTTTGCAATGCCTAGATGAAATTTTCGAACATATACATATTTTATTGACTCGAACATTCGTGAAATAACTTTATTTAGACTAAAAGAGGAAATTTAAAACTTTTTGTAATGGTTTCTTTTAATTTTCAAATGAATTATGATAATTTACTCTTGAAATTTTCATAAAAGGGCTACAGATTTGTAATGGAAAATCCGACTGATATCATGTATATCATCATCATCTATCTCGATAGATAGAGTTAATAATAAACTACATTTCACTTTCTATTTTGTCAAGATAACTTAAAAAATCTTCTTTTAAATTGAAAAAATGTGATGATTTGTCATAAAGTCGATTATAAATGCATTTTAATTGTCAATTATTGACCTATATACTATTTTTTGTTTCATCAGGATAACTCTCATGGTTTTGTCATAATATAAAAAGGTAATAATGACGGAAAGCGTTTTTAATAGTATGTAACTAGTTTGCCCGGGTCCGACGTTGCCCGGGATGCTATTAAATTTGAATTCTGCACCCCCTCTCCAGTATGTCCCTGCGGGGTGTGGGAGTGGTCTCATTAAATCAAACCTGATTTCATACACAACTCCCCCATACATCATTTTCACCTGTTCTTAATACGTTTTTACTAAAAATAAATCAATTTGTTCATTTATTTCCAAACGCCAGGGGCAAAAAATTGTCCCGCTCTCAAAAATTTTTCACTTTGAACATTCACAGGGCAATCCCTTGAAGTTTAACTTTTTCAGTCGCCATATTGAATCCGCCATTTTAGATTCTAGAAAAATGGGATAAAAGTTATATAAAAATACTTTTATATAAAAATGCAGCGTTGTGTAAAAATTTCAAGTCGATTAATCAACTGCTTTTCGAGTTTTGCGCATATAAACATACGGAAGCTGAATTTGTATATGAAATACTGAATAATGAGTATAACAAGCCTACTGACAAAGTACCCCTTCAATTGGCTTCTAGAAAATACGAAAGTCTAAAACAATGAAACAAGCATTAAAAGAACGGGACATTTCCGATATTAGCTCATTAAAGCCATAGTTTGAAGGATGGTGGATGGTGTGTTAAATATAGAAAATAGTGGTTTATCGGGAAGTGGATGGGACAGAAATGTTGAAAGCAAGAATTGATAACGCCTTTCAAATAATAAAAGTAAGAAATAAGCTGGTGAGGACTTAGCTGAATTATGACACCCTTTTTGATCAATGTGGTTTTAACACTTGAGATTCAGGTTCCTTAAAGAACTGATCTATAGTTCTGAGAGATAAATTTTTTTTGAGGATATTGAATAACTACGTTACACATTTGTACCGTTTTGGTTGAAAATTAATTCTTGTTCTGAAAAAAAGAGACTGGTTCCATTTGTTAAAATTTTATTTAACTATTTATTTATTTAGTGTTTTAGGTCCACCAAGTTGTTTTATATGTTTTGTTACCATAGTACACATTTGTTGGCCTGATTCATAGTACTTCCCAATTTGCAGTTGAATTCTTTTGCAAATTGATCATAATTTGAAAGGCTACCAATAACTCGAAATTTATCAACGGCATGCTCGTTGTATGCCGTCATTTGAAACCCTTTCTTTTTGTATATTCCACAGTGTCTCTGAGCATACGACAAAAAGAAGAGCTGGGTGTTGGTCATATTGAGCTTCGGTAAAGTTTCCTTCGTAATATCAATATGAGCTTCATTAGCATTTAGCCATTTTGTATATGCCAGGAATCCTTGTCGTACTCCTCCGGCATCGGCGATGTTTTCGGGGAGGGTTAAATTGCCCTTCACTGCTTCATTTATTTCTTCAATGCGAAAAGAGTTGTATTGATCTACGAAACATTTTGCTCGGTCGTCGAAAGCTGCTGCTGATTTGTCACTCCACCAATTTTTCTCATCTCCATCTTCATCGTAGTTTCGACCATTGGAATCAAATCCGTGGGTCATCTCATGACCTAGAAGAGCTCCTATGGCTCCAAAGTTGTAAGATTGTGGAAGTTCTGGATTGAAGAAAGGCTTGCGAAGTATGCCAGCGGGTAAAATAATTTTATTTGCATATGGCCAATAATAAGCATTCACATCCGCATCATACTTTTGTCGTTGATATCTTCTGTCGTCATCTTCGATTAAAGGCTTAAGCTCCTTTCTTAACTTGTATTGTGTAATAGTTAAAACATTTTCATAATAATCACTATTCGGCTTTATCTCCAGATCTTTATAATCATTTTCAAGGGACTCAAAATCTAGACTGAGTTCGACATCCCCAATGACCATCCTCATATCCCTTAGCTTGACAAGCGCTTTGCGTTTTGTTTCTGTGTCCATCCAATCGATTTCCTTAATAATGTCCTTCAAAGCGCTTCTTATATATGACGCCATGCTCATGACTTCATCCTCCACGCTGTCTAGATGATACTTGCTGTTGATATACATAGCCGTGACGACGTCTTCCATTACATCCTTTACCTTGGTAATACAAAAACTCTTTTGATACTGCGGTTGCTTGAGCTCGTCATGCAAATTAAATAGAAACTGTAAAGCCAAATAATTCGCAGCTGCTTTAGCATATTGGGGTTTGAAAAAGTTTGGGAGATTTTCCAATAATTGTTTGTCAGATATCGCAAAAATGGCAGATGAAGAGTTCACTTCTTGGCCGAAAATTGAATAAATATATTGTCTCCAGTCGATTCCTGGTATCTCCTCTACCAATTCATCAATCGTTTTGTTCTCGTCACTAGATGTTGTTATCGAATATTTCTTGTTAAATTTCTGCCACTCTACAGCCAACTGAACAATTTCCCTGAAAATCTTCTTTGCAGTTCGTGGTGGTACTCCATACATTGACAAGAGCTTCAAGATTATACCCTTATTTACAATATAATTCTTAGATGCTGGCCGATTCTCCAATTCAGTAGAAATTCCAAATACGTCGGCCTCAAAGTAAAAGTCGTTATAGCCCGGTCGTACTGCTATAAAACCATTGATACCATAAGACGATAGTGCCGAGATCATGTTGAGCCAGTCGAAGTTTTCAGCAGTCCAGTTGGCACTAAAAGCTGGACATCCACCCATCGACTCCAGAAGCTTCAGGTACACCTCACTTTTAGGAAAACTGAATATGTCGACACGCATGCAGGACTGATAGAAATTTTTCGCCTTGTCGGAAACTGTTCTCTCTGCAGAAGTAGACGGCTGAATCAAGATGTCGTGAAGGGCGTCTTCGAGTTCGTCCGAAACTACACTGAACACACTGGTTAACATCGTTCCGTGTTTGTACTTATGGACTTTGAAGAAGTGACCACAGGAGTAGTGATAAAAGTCGTCACATGGATCCACTGAATTGTCTATATACGAAGCCATTCTAGCACCGTATGCTTCCCTTTCGCGGTCCATTGCTTCTGCACGTGTTTCAGGTGCTTTGGTTTTTGAACCATCCGCCAAAGCATGTCCAACTATTGCAAGAAATAGCAATTTTCTCAGAAGTATTGCACCCATTTTAATTGCTCCCGATGAACTAAAAACCTCACTTACACCTAAAGCTGTCAACAATTTAATAATGTTGAAGCAAGTACTGTGCTATTAACGAAGCGAAGAAATAGTAATTGATTTTAGAGAGAGATGTTAGAGGTCAAGGATTTTGATAACCTTATTATTACACTAAATTGATTTAATTTGCGGGAGCCTTATAAATGAGATTAAATTCTGAAGCATTCCTTAGTCTGGTAATATTGCAAGTGCTATCGCCTATGGGAATTAGTGATGCTTCTGAAGTTATCAATTACGAAAGTTAGCAAAAATGTGCCTAAGTTTATCAGGAAGTACATGTATTACACATGCAGTTTCTGATTGACGTATTTAGATTTTGGTGTCATAAAAATAAAATTAATTCTTAAACCTTGTACAAAGCTGCAGTTGAACTTTTCCATAATGAAATCGTATAACATGTCACTAATATTGGATCAATTTAAAGGTAAACAATTTGAATTTATCTACTTAAGTATTTCATTAAGTCTCATAGTATAATCACATTTTATAAATTTGTAAAAAAATGGGTTTTGTGGTCAGGTCTCCGTTCCACAATTTTGTAAAACCAAAACTATATGAAAAGCTCACGGTGTCTGTCGAATTTTTCATTTGAGATATCACGTTACCATAGCTTGGGTTCAAAAAGCCATTCTCCTTTCTTTCGGTCGATGAATGTGGACCTAATAGAGATGTCCTTGGTCACTCAAGGAACTAAACTAATATTGTCTGCACACACATTCCTTTCATTACTCTATATGCTATTCTGCTGTTGCACTTTTCTTCACTTTATTTGTAAATTATTATTAAATTACCAAAATATATTAAAGTGTCGACCTCACCACAAATTCACAATGAATACTTCTCTAGACCTAAATATAACAAATAGTACCGTTCCAGTTTCCAGTCATTTGGAGCAATAACATAAAACAAAATTTTACATTTTCATACATTTTATTTTAATCAAAACTATTTACCACAAGACACATTTCTCCACAGGGTTCATAGTTGTCCCTAACTTACAATTAAATAATTTTCCAAATTCGTCATAATTGGAGACGCTCCCAATAACGCGGAATTTATTGACTGCATGAACATCTTGGTCGTGTATTTCATACGCCTTCCGCTTTAACTTACTGCAGTAGCTCTGAGCGTATGCCAAGAAGAACAATTGGTTGTTCGTCATATTCACGTATGGCAGAGTTTCTTTAGACATGTCGTAAAATCGCTCGTTAGCCTTAATCCACTTCTGGTAAGCGATATACCCCTGCCGAACGCCCCCAGTATCAGCGATATTTTCCCCGAGGGTTAATTCCCCTCTGATTTGCATATTCATCTCAGGTATCCTGTAGGAGTCGTACTGGTCAATAAAACATTGTGCGCGCTTTTGGAATGCTTCATCGGCCTGGGTGCTCCACCAATTTTCCCTTTTGCCGTCCTTGCCAAATTTGCGTCCTTGGGAGTCAAAGCCGTGGGTCATTTCGTGACCAATTATGTTCGCTCCCATAGCACCATAGTTGTACGATTTGGGAAGTTCGATCATGAAGAAGGGTTTTCGCAAAATACCTGCTGGGAGAATCATTTTATTTCCTCCAGGGCTGTAATAGGCGTTAACGTCTGACTCGTATACATCACTATCACCTTCAGCAAACACGGCGTTGTATTTAATCTTTGTTGCATGACGGAGGAGGATCAGGTTATTTTGATAGTAGTCATTTTCTGGTGTTACATGCACAGCCTCGTAGTCCTTCTCCAAAGCATCCAGGTCAAGACTGAGCTCAACATCGCCGATAACCATTCGCATGTCACGGAGCTTAATGAGGGCTTTTCGTTTCGTTTCCTTGTCCATCCAGTCGTTACTTTTTATGATGTCCTTGAAGGCGCTACGCATATAAGCTGTCATGCTCATCACCTCGTCCTCGACGCTCTCTTGATGGTATTTGCTCTTCAAGTACAGAGCCGTGACAACATGTTTCATGGCCGTTTTGACTGACTCCACGCAAAAGTCCACTTTATACTGCGGGAATCGTAGCTCGGTGTGCAGTCCATACAGGAGTTGAAGGAACATATAATTAGCCACAGCTCTAGCGTTCTTCTTGGTGAACAAATTCGGAAAAGTCTGCATGTACTTCTGTTCCGAAATGTAAAGATCTGCCGATGAATTCATCGGCTTTCCTAAAAGCGCCTCGAAGTACTTGTCCCAGTCAAATTTAGGTGCCTCCTCTTTGAGTTTGTCAAGTGTCCATTCTTCTTCGATGTCTTCGTGAGTTTGGGAAGCACTAAAGAGCACTCCCCACTGCTTTCCAAGTTTCACATATTCCCTGAACACTTGTTTTGCCTTATTGGTTGGAACACCGTACATACTCAAAAGTTTCATTATTAGTCCCTTGTTCATGTTGTACTCGCTGGAGAAGGGCTTTTCGTTGAGGGACTTGTGAATTCCATATGGATCTGCTTGCACTAAAAATACACCATAGTCTACATTTGGAGCTATAAAGGCGCCAATGTTGTATGTCGCTAATGTGGTGATAATGGTTTGCCAGTCGCAGTTTTCAGGTTTCCACTTGGGATCCAGGGCTGGCCAGCCACCCAGGGATTCTATCAGCTTCAAGTACGCCTCCGCCTTTGTGTATTCGAAGACATCTGTATTTATGCACGACTGGTAGAAAATTTTCGCCTTTTCAGCCACTGTTAAATTCCCAGTGTTCACGGGCTGAGACAATATATCACTAATGGCCTCGTTCATCTCACTATTGACAATATTGTAGAGGTCAGTCGAGCTGACGCCGTATTTTTCCTTGCGCACTTTAAAATAGTTTCCGCACGAATATTCGTAGAAGTCTTCACAGGGATCTACTTTGGTATTCATGTAAGAGGCCATTTTAGCCGCGTATGAGTCCCTTTCATTTTCTATTAAATTTCCGGTACTCTTGCCGGCCTTTTTCACATTCTGAAGCGCTGAACTAACCCCGAATATTAAAAATAAGAGGAGCAAAATGTTTAATGCCACTCGAGCCATTTCACGTAATTAACTGAATTGTACTGCGCTATATTCCTCGATTTTATATGTTTATTGCCGAGGAAAATAATACTCAGAGGTGATGCTGATTAATGACTGTCAGGGACTATAGGTCAGGCGGAAGCGTTTAGAGATAGGATTGGAATAAATTGAGTTCATTTGATACAACGGGAAGGCTCCGAATTTTGAAGCAATTCTGTATCGGCTGAGTATTAAATTGTTTTCTTCTCGTTCGTTTGTATAGACATTTCATACTTGTATTTATAAACACATAACATAGCGTACTACATCTGTTTATCTTTATATACCCACGTGACTTTGAAGCCCTATCACAGAGTACGATACAATTTGACGAGCTTCCTAAATCGCATCGATCAGACAGATGGTAAGGGGTTGGAGGGAATTGTAGATTTTGGTGACAAACAGGTTTGAGGATTGAAATTTTAGGAAAGGTGCGTTTAGACTGATTCGTATCACTATCGTTCAATATAGCAAATGTCATCGTACTTTCCTACGATCACACTTAACCACTACTATTTGTTATTCATGTTGTTGCATATCAGCCGCATGTAATTATATGTCATTATTCTCAGTTATATTGAAGTTATTTGGTATACCGAATACATGTACTATATACATACATATATTTAATATTACATCGGGGAAGTATGCCTAATATCGCACTCGTTTGAAAATCGTATGCTATAGCTTAATCGTCGAATTTAAGTTTAAGTGGTTAAAATTTTCAATTTCGACCTTTAATATGTGTATTAGTTAATGATAATAAATTTTTTTTAATTTTCTTGTTGTTTAAAATAGGCAATATTTTTTCTCTAAACCATAGATTTTCGTACTCTTCACAAGACGTTCTTAATATCGCCCAGAGTGTGCTATGATATGGCGGATTGTGTAAAGAGAACTGTGTCTGTCATCTGCTTTAAAGTATGGCAGAAGAGACCTCCTAAGGTCGCAGTGACCACTGATAAGGGTACTCTATTGATCAATAATAAATAATAATAAATCAAACAAGTTTATTGGCTGTCAGCACATCACAAACCATGTGAGTCGAGCCACTAGAAGTAGTTGATACGCTTTCTACTAGATTGCAGTACTCACGAGAGATATTAGGCAAAATTTCCCTACCTATTGCTCAATCATAATTTTTATGTGAATTCGCAATAAGCGACCTCGAAAATCGCTATACACTATTTTCCAAAGAAAAGAAAATTTTTTAAATTTTTGTTTGCCACATTGGATCCGACATTTTGAATTCAAAAAATTTAATAGCAAATTCGTAATCAGTGATCTCAAATACCTTCGTATACCAATTTTCATAAACATTCGATGGCTAGAAAATTTGGTGCTTCAAAGTTAAAGAAATAAATGAAATTGAATAAGAGTGACTCACACAGTTCTTACCTGCAAGGCTTTTCAGTAAATTGTAAATTGGTGATTTTGTTTGTAAAACTGTTCAATTTTCTAAGAAGGATAATTTTATTTCCTGCAACACTAATTTTTCTCTAAATTCAAACGCTTTTGTCTTTCTTGCTCATCTTTCCTTGTACGATGTACGGTATGATAGTTTTCTGATACTTATGCAAAAAAAAAAACTTTATGTCGTTATGTTTTCCTTCAGAACTCAGAAAGTAGCATTGGCTTGTTCTTGTACCTTCAAACTTCATTATTAACTTTTGCTTAAAGCATAGATAAAAACACTCTTTGAAATATGATAGAAAAGCACGCGTAATCAACATTAACATACTTGGCATACTTTTAGGCACAAGTTATAACCATCTAACTATGTAGCTAAGATTGATGGTAGGGCATCAAATGTGCCCCGCCGATTTTCCCCCGGTCCTCTTTCTCCTTCTAATTTTCCCAAGCCCCTGTTTCTCCATATCCTTTTTTCGCAGGAGTTAAATATGGCTGGGTCATTTTTCCCTTTCTAAGTTTCTGACTAACAGACTGAAATGTGCCCCTTACAAAATATTTTATACACTGAAATACAACAGGGTAGAAATTACTGGTGGAAATTTTATAGCCAGGGAAAAAATAAACCAGGGAAAATTAATAGCCAGGAGAATAATGACCGGGTGAACTTGACCCCCAATCAAGATTGCAAGAAAAAAATGGGTACATACCATTTCGATTTTACTTTTATGCGACATAATATATAAATTTACATATTCCTTCCGAAGTACCGCTTGGAACGAAAAACTAAAATTGTCTCCTTTATTAATATAATAATTGTTTAAACAAGTTCCAAGTGACCTCCATGACACCGACATCATCAACCTACATCGACGTAGTTAGCGTCCTGCACAATTTTAAATATATTTTATAATTTTTTTTTAACTAAGATGAAGTTCGTCTCTCTTATTCCTATTTGCTATTTATTTATCCAGCAGTACCTATATATTAAATCACCTTACATAGAACTTCAATTTGATTATATGTAAATAAATCATTCGTTTATAGGGCGTGGTCTTTATATCACTACTCTGCAAAAGTGTTGCCCGTTGCTTCTTAATTTTGGAAATCAGCACAACCATTGCTTCTATCCAGATTTAGGGGATGGTTTGAAAATTATGACCTTCATCGCCCGTTGGTGAACTGTTTCCATTCACACGTTTTTTGTGCTTTAATTTTCCCAAGTAGAACAGTATAAAGACACAAATAATAATTAGTCCAGTAATCATAGATGCTATCCATATAGGGTTATATCTTCCAGGCAGCATCTGGAGAAACGCGTCAGAGTATGGATCTAGAAATATAATTAATTTAACCTATCGTGATAAGAGCAAAATTCTCAAAAAATACCATCCATTACTCGCAAGTAGGCACTAGCGGTTGAAATACCTAAACTATTAGCCCCTATACAAGTGTACCACCCTTCGTCTTCATGAGTTACATTCTCCAACTCAAGCACGTCAGATTGTTCTAGATCGTACTAGTTAGTTAAAAAAAGAAAAATTTTTCAAGAAAGTGTCAACAATTATTCTTATCGTGTATATACCAAATACAAATGCAGTCTGTAGGAAAGGGATGGAAAGTGAGAGAAAAAAAAGAGCAAACATTAATCATGCAAACCATCACCTTAAGAACAGAAGCAGTTTGATTTTCTGAGCATACTGCGTCATCGCAAGACTTAAAATGCCAGGCTACAAAATGGTTCAATTCTGATAGAAAACTGCAATGGAATTCGCCGGACTTGCCAACAGTTAGAGACATATTTCTTGGGGCTGTAAGTATTATTGGCTTGTGAATGATACGATCTGAAATTGAATGAGGAAGTAATTTGGTAAAAATCAACAAAAAAACCAACACCAAACATTTAAGGGGCAAATAAAGTGAAAATAGTAAGAGTACTCCACAACAACCATTTTGGAATTTGTAGGTTAGCAAATTCCTGTTAAAAAAGTTTGTGTACAATTTTTATATACATATATATTTTGATTTGGACAAGAATCTTTAAATTAATAATTGCTTGTTGATTGAAATATTTGAGATATTCCAGTTGGGCATATTTGCTTCAAATATGACATCTTCAAACTATAAATGCATATTGCAGCTTATAAATGAAGCAAATATATTTTGATTGACAGGATTTTTGTTTGTTTATACATTTTACGTATTCTCATTCTAATACTGTAACATTTTCAAATCAAATATACTTATTGTAGCCGCAAAATCAAACATAAGTATGTCTGATTTGACCCGCGTTTTTCTCAATTTGACCCATTTATTTCTCTGAGTGTTGGAATACCATACCACCATTGTTTGAAATTCAATTTTGAATCTAAGATGACTACTCTACCCTAATTGAAAAGCCAGATACCGCCACCAAGTTAAAAGATTATTCCTAGAAATTGTTAGAAAACCGCCACAATAATTCGGTTAATTATGGCAATTTCGTACAATTGTCCTATCACTGGAACTTTTCATAACAAAACTCGTAGCTGAATCCTCCAAGTTAATAATTGATTCATTAATAACCGTATAGGTGACCCAAACAACATAGGGCTCCAAATCTGCTAATAAAGTACATTCAAATGTGACAGTCGTGTTTTCTAATGCCGTCACATTCTTGGGGTATCCATCTTTAATAAGCGGCCTTGTACGTAACCTGTCTGTGTTTAAACGATTCACACAATAATTTACTGTTTCTCCAAAATTAACTTCAACGTATACATATACCGTTGCGAATTAAAAGCAGAACTAGCGGCAGAAGCAACACAGTAATGAAATTACTGCGAATATTAAATATTTTATTTTTTGTGGCAGTATGAGATTTTTTTGAATGGACCCAAGCTTCAAGGAAATTAAAAAAGAAGCTTTTGAAGCTTCTAAAAAGAAGTTTGGGTGTGCGATAGTTTTGCCGTTGTCTTGTTCTGCCTGGGTGGAAAGCAGAAGTAAAACAAAACCGTCGCAACAGAACAGCCTTTTCGAAAGCTTTTTCGGTGGTTTCTAAAAAGCTTCTGCTTTGCTGTTACGGACATTTTGCTGTTCTTCTGCTTTTGCACTTTCTTTCTGCTTTTAGTGTGGTTCTGCCTGAAATTGATTAAGTGCTTACCTTGGATGATTAGTTTGGTTGTATGCTCGATACAACCGTACTCATTACATATGGTGCACTTGTACTGGCCAGAGTCTTCCGGTATAGCGTCGTCCATCCGAATAGCTAGCTTCCTATACCGGACTTTTCCCATGGCACGGGCAATAGGCTTATCGTCCTTCGTCCACGTAATATTTGGTGTAGGATTTCCTGTTGCCAGACATCGTATTCTTACATAACTGCTGGAAGGTTTTACTATTGTTTCTAGTAACGAACTAGCATCCTTCCATACGGGAGGTGATCCCACATTTTCCGCAACTTGAGAGTAAACTTCCATATTTCCGGTGAAGTTTGTTTCTACTTGATCCCAGCATTTTTCTGTTAAACTTCCGGTAGCCTTGCCGATCTTTTTCACATTGGGAAGCGCTAAACTAACCCCGAATATTAAAAATAACAGGAGCAATATGTTTAATACCACTCGAACCATTCCACGTAATTAACTGAATTGTACTGTGCTGTATTTCTCGATTTCATAAATTTCATTTCAGAGGAAAATAATACTCAGAGGTGATGCTGATTAATTTCTGTCAAGGGTTACATTTAGGTCAAGCAGTTAGAGATAGGATAGCACAAAATTGAGTTAAGTTGATACAGCAGAAAGAAATTTTGAGCAAATTGTGCATTGGTATAGTATTTAAATATATTATTGGTTGTGTAGCTCTCGTATTCGTTTGTATAGATATTTCATAATTATAAATACATACCGTACTGAATCCATTATACACGTGACTTTTAAGCCCTTATCACAGTACGATATGATTTGACTAAGATATTAGCATCGATCAGCCAGCGCATACGTATACGTCGAACTCATACCGGATTTTCATCGGAACTGAACAACTGCCCCCATATTGCATTAGAATGCATACAAATTCTGCCTAAAACGCCCAACTTCTTCAAAAAACGATTAAGCGTTTCCCAGCAGAAGTTCCAGTTAATACTCCAATCCAATATACAATACTTCCACAGAAACAACTTCATATGTATTTAACCGAATGGTGGATAATTCCTAGTTACTTTACGGACTAAATAGTCTAAATCTTGCAAAGCTCTATAATGAAAAGTCGGTTTTTTATAAACAAGTGAGCACCAAAATCTTTCCCAAAACAATGTTTTTTCCTAAGCCGCCATTTTCGCAATTTTCAAGGAATTGATTTAATTCCAGTACCAGTCGAAGTAAGAATTATGTACATAGGTCGTAAATATCAAACCCATTTATTGTATTTCAAAATCCAAGCACCTGGAGCAAATTCAATAATTTCAGACATATTCATAAATTTGAAGGTGTCTTTTCTCGAAATTGTTTATACAATTTTTGTTATTGGGACAACGTAGAATTATTTTGATTTAGCACTTTCTAATTTTCTTTTATACAGAAAATCGTGCGCATTTGCTCTTTAGCATGCCGCCCGATGGCATCGATGTGTTGATTTGTGAGTTTCTCAGATCGACTAAGAATGCGGGAAATAAATAAAACACTGTGATAGTAAATTAAAACTTCATTTAAGTAGTGTTGTTTGAAATTTATTTATTTCGGACAATACTTATCAGCGGAGAGTATCATATACTATTAACAATCGTGTGATAGGTTGATCTACAGTAAAAAACATAATCCTCTCTTGCTCTATTATTCACAAGTATTTAAATTAAAATTTACTTATTACCGTTAATCTACTCTATGCTTATAATAATTATCACTGTAAAATATATTTAATCAAAATAACCACGAAGTTTCCTTTTTAAACAAAGAGAGTATATTCGTACCTTTGGTGAATGTATAACTATGTTGCCACTAAAAAATAATAAATAATTGTAGCCCGTACGAACATTTGTTGATCTACTCTATAAACATTTTCAAGCAGAGAAAATATTTTTTTTTTGTGTTTTCACATTAGCTTAATATATTATACTACCATTTTGAACTTAATAATTGTGTTTAACACGTTTTTGTTTAAGGAGTTGTTCCTTAAGATGCTTTCACTCCTTTAAAATTATTAAATGGGAGGATTCGTGAAATAGGATGTTAAGAAGTTCATGTATATTTTCAACAAAACTCATTTTCTTATTATAGGTAATAGCAATTTTGCATTAAACAAAAAGATAAACCACAAACTTCCAACCAACTCTCTGCTTAGCTTATATAACATTAATGCGAAAAGCTGCCAAATCGCTGCCTTATTTTATAACTACTCCTATGGTAATTTGGAATACCACTAATCAAATGGACAGGCTGAATAAGCTAAGAAAATACATGTAAGCAGTCTTTCGAAACAGAAAAACGAATCTCTTCACTTATCTACAATTTCGTTCATGTGTCATAAAAGACAAGTAACTAAATAAATGGGACACAGTTATACAATTCGGCTTAAGGCTACCACAACATAATACAATGTAATAAAATAAATGCGATTTTATGCCAGAATTTATTTACAACAATTAACATGAAAAACAACAATTTTCTTAATGCTATTTCCCATTTCTAAGCAATGGTATTGTCGTGGTATTTTTAGTGATATACCTGTATTTGTCTGTGTCCATTTCTGTTTCCTCATCACTTGATGGAGGTGTATCTATTTGTAAGTGCAGTTGTACTCCTAAATCTAAGTCTAAATATTCTTCGTCTGCATTCGCTATTGATGTTAGTGTCTTGTCCAAACTCTCTACAAGATCTGTAAATGTTGGACGTTCGTGGGCGTTCAAGTTCCAACATTGCCGCATTAAAGTATATCTGAAAAAAATCGGTATTAGTTGAACGAGCTTATGAAATATTTTATTGTCTTACATATTTAAGGAACATCTTGTAGGTCGTTCCATTCTTTGTCCTGACATTAAGAAATTGTACAGCTCCTCAGCTGACATTATGGAAGGATAGGGCTGTTCACCAAATGCCATTATTTCCCAGAGGAGCACACCATATGACCATCTAGAATCAAAGAGTGTGACATTTTAGAACTAAAAGAAAATATGAAAGTATGGAAGGATTCATCTAACTGTAAACTTACTAAAAAAGAAGACAATGCATTTTAACAAGGAAAAGTAGATAGTTCGTTCATTAGGGAAGGGTTATGATCGAATACTTACATATGTATATATATATTTTAGAATCTATAACGTACAAAGGCAATACGATAAAAAGCAAAGAGCTACAGTGAAAACACGCTGCATAGTGTATATACGGTTTCATATAAACTCCCAATAGCTCATACCACCCGCTTGGCTGGCTCGTATTTGGTAACTAGATCTCCAAAATCGTGTCGTCTAAAAGACTAAACCTAAGACTAAGACCTGACAAGAAGAACGGGAATCATGATTTCAGGGTTGATATGTATGTTACATATAACTATACTAAAGCCACGTTTAACCATAACATCCAACAACTAATATATGTAACTCCCAACTGTTAGATATGTGGAAATCGATATTTAATTATCGTTTTAGAGCATTACATTTATACATAACATGTTTTTTGTTTTGAGGTCTTCTATGCATAAAATCATGTTTCGTCAATTACCCCTAAAAAAATAAAACAGTGCCAGCAGTACAGAAGATAGCTTTAAATTTTTTTTGCTTCCCGTATTGCGAGGTTGTAGATCTATTGACTAGTCCCTAATATTTACTTATTTTAATTAATATAGCAAATATACTGTAATTGTGTAGATTGTAGAATAAGAAAAATCAAATGCTTACACATCACTTTGCGCGTCATAAAATTTATCCTGCAGAGACTCTGGTGCCATCCACTTTATGGGCAGTCGACCATTTGTATTTTTCCTGTAGTAGTCCGTGTCCTGAATGTCACGAGCTAATCCAAAGTCAGCAATTTTTATCACATAATCATCGCTGACAAGAACATTTCTAGCTGCTAAATCACGGTGAATGCACTGAAAATGGGAAATACATTAACAAACTGGAACAATACCAAAATCATAAACCCTACTCTTCTTGAAGCTAAATACTGCATACCGCGAGCAACTTGAAATGCAAATGAGATCAAATCCTTCTGTGCTAAAGTCTTCCTTTGTTTCTCTTCAAAATTGATGACTTCGAACTCGGAGGTTGGACGGTGTTTCTTCAAAAAATCTTTGAGATTCCCATGAGGCGCATACTCGACAATAACATATAGAGGTCCTTCTTGACTGCAGCAGCCCAGCAGGTTAATAATATTGATGTGTTTCCCAATCATTTTCATGACTTCCATTTCTCTCACCAAGCTAGCCATGTCAGCATCGGTGTGTCCTTCCTTTACCATTTTAACGGCGACAATACAGCCACCTTGATTTTTACCCAAACCAGTAGCTTCGGCCATGACAACTCTGCCAAAGGCTCCTTCTCCTAAAGTTGCACCCAAGGTAAGTTGGCTTCTAGGGATTTCCCAATTCGAGTCAAGAGGGAATTCGTACTCATTGAAAGGGGCGGGGTCTGTATTACTACTCTGCAGAAGTGTTGTCCGCTGCTTCTCAATTTTGATAATCGGCATAATCATTGTTTCTGGATTTCCAGGATCAGGCGACGGTTTGAAAATTATAACTTTCTTCGTCCATTGGTGAACTGTTTCCATTCTATGCTTCATCATCTTTTCGTGCTTTAATTTTCGCAAGAAGAACAATATAAAGACACAAATGACTAGAAATAAAAGTCCCGTAATCACAGCCACAACTGCTATCCAGAAAGGGTTGTTTCTTGCAGGCAAGGTCTTGAGAAGTATGTCAGAGTAAAGTTCTGGAAATTTAGATTAATTTACAATTTCGTGATAAAAGCAAAAATTCTGAAAATAACTACCATCCACTACTCGCAGGTAGGCACTAGAGGCTGAAGTACCTAAACTGTTAGCCGCTATACAAGTGTACCACCCTTCATCTTCATGAGTTACGTTCTCCAACTTAAGAACGTCAGATCGTTCTAGATCGGACTAGATAGTTAAAGAAAAAGAAAACTTATTCAAGAAAGTGCCAACAATTATTCTTATCGTGTGTGTACCAAATACAAATGCAGTCTACAGGAAAGGGATGGAAAGTGAGAGAAAAAAAAGAGCAAACATTAATCATGCAAACCATCACCTTAAGAACAGAAGCAGTTTGATTTTCTGAGCATACTGCGTCATCGCAAGATTTAAAAGTCCAGGCTACAGCATGTGTCAAGTCAGACAGAAAACCACAATGAAATTCGCCGGATTGGCCAAAAGTTAGAGTCATATTTGTTGGAGCTGTAAGAACTATTGGCTTGTGGTTGACACGATCTGAAATTGAATGATTATTTGTGAAGAAAGAGGAAGTAATTTTTTAAAAGTGCAGAGATAAACCAACACCAAACATTTCAGAGTAAAAAAAGTGAAAATAGTAAGAGTAATTTAAAGTGCGCTTACTCTAGCAATGAAAAGTAAAAGAGCCCAAAGAGTCCAAAATAAATTAAAGTTCCTTTAAAGTGTTTTAAGTTTGTACATTCCCTGTTACACTTTTAAATATACTAAGAGTAATTAGCAACACCATACCACCATTGTATGAAATTCAATTTTTGATCTAAGATGACTACTCTACCCTATTAAAAAAAAAAAACAGATACCGTAACCAAGTTATAAGATGACTCATAGAAATTGCTAGAAAACCGCCACCATAATTCGATTTAATTATGGCAAGTACCTTCAGTTTTCGTACAATTGTCCTATCACTGGAATTTTTCATAACAAAACTCGTAGCTGAATCCTCCAAGTTAATAATTGATTCATTAATAACCGTATAGGTGACCCAAACAACATAGGGCTCCAAATCTGCTAATAAAGTACATTCAAATGTGACAGTCGTGTTTTCTAATGCCGTCACATTTTTGGGGTATCCATCTTTAATAAGCGGCCTTGTACGTAACCTGTCTGTGTTTAAACGATTTACACAATAATTTACTGTTTTTCCAAAATTAACTTCAACGTATATACCGTTGCGAATTAAAAGCAGAACTAGCGGCAGAAGCAACACAGCAATGAAATTACTGCGAATATTAAATATTTTACTTTTTTGTGATAGTATTAGATTTTTTGAAATGGGCCCAAACTTCAAGGAAATTAAAAAAGAAGCTTTTGAAGCTGAGAAGTTTGGTTTTGCGATAGTTTTACTCCCGTCTTGTTTCTGCCGATAGTTTCTGCTGCTAATCCGTTACAGTTTAAGAGGTGGAAAGCAGAAGTACAACAAAACCGTCGCAACAGAACAGTTTTTTCGAAAGCTTTTCCATGGTTTCAAAAAAGCTTCTGCTTTGCTGTGACGGACACTTTGCTGTTGTTCTGCTTTTGCACTTCTTTCTGCTTTTAGTGTGGTTCTGCCTGAAATTTATTAAGTGCTTACCTTGGATGATTAGTTTGGTTGTATGCTCGATACAACCGTACTCATTACATATGGTGCACTTGTACTGGCCGGAGTCTTCCGGTATAGCGTCGTCCATCCGAATGGCTAGCTTCTTATACAGGACTTTCCCCATGGTACGGACAATGGGCCTATCGTCTTTAGTCCACGTAATATTCGGTGTAGGATTTCCTGTTGCCAGACAAGGTATTCTTACATAACTCCCGGAAGGCTTTGCTAGTGTTCTGAGTAGCGAACTAGCATCTTTCCATACGGGAGGTGACCCCACATTTTCTCCAAATCGGGCCTCATCTGTTGGACTGTTTTCTGCATTCTCTTCATTATCAAGATCTATGTTCTGCTGACACATGAGAAGTCAATTAATATAGGAAAACCAAAATCGTTCACGTTCCTACCTCTTCCAGCTCTTTCTCGTAGTAATAGTCTGATTCGTTATGGCTATGCAACTCATCGGCCCGTTCCGAAACCTGAGAGTAGACTTCCATATTTCCGGCGAAATTTGTTTTCACCTCGCCTCCGGGTAGGACGTGCAGCGTCAGGGTAGAGCTGTGATTCTCATCGGATCCGCAAGAGTAAACCCCCGCATCGGTCTTTTTGATCTTTTCGAATGTAACTCTGCAAAATGCAAGAAGGCACAAGATGTTAAAAATTCGTAATGCTGGGTAGACTGCGAATAAGAGGAGAAAAAGATTCCCTGTGATCGAATGGAAACTATTTTGGAGACTCCCAGACGCTCTGCAGATGTTCAAACATTCAACTAAAATCTTCTGCAATTCGAGCAGGTCTTAATAGAGTTCTGTTTTAGTGGTGTCGAGGTCGTAAAGTGCATGCTCGGGATGAATGGATGAAGACGGCAGCTAAGTAGGGTGTTTTCTCCACGAAATGGGAGTCTCAGCTGCATCTGGTCTTAAAAACTATAAAGGTGCTCGCCAAACTGGGAGATAATTTATTGCAATTTTGAAAGGCAAGGGAAAAAGTTTTAAAGTTTGTGTGGCGGCGGCGGCGCCAGCCCTTTTTGCTTCCATTTTCTTTCAAGGTTATAAGAGTATTCTTTAGGGCTACTTTTTATCCATAGCCAGAAAGTAAAAAGAGAAGGAGCAAAAAGTGGTCTGAAGCTCATGCGGTTACATAAGTGGTTGTCCCCGAAACCTTGAGAGTTAAAAATTCCTGTTGCGCCCAGACGACCGGTAAGCAATGTTCTTGGCGCGTGTCAACAAACAATCCAACGCATTCATCACATGTCTGCAAATAAACTCTTGCGAACGAGGTCCCCAAGACTTCCTCGCGGGAATCTCAGGGCGACCAGAAAACGCTGGCTCGCACGGTGCGTTTATTTGCTTTAATCACCATGTCGACTAGTCGCTTATTTTTCTCTTTTTTAAACATCTCCAGGCAGTGAAACTGTGGAGCAATCTCCTCCGGTGCATTTTAAAGACATAATTCAACACTATCTGTGTCATATGGCTTCTAGGTCCTCTCCTCCTCCAGCTAAATTTTTTTTTATGTTTTTCTCCTTATGCTGCATTCCATTTTTATGTTTTTAAGAAAAACAATGAAGAAAGTACAAAAGGAGTTTGATGCCTTCCGAGGTCGAGGTGGCTGTGCACATTGTTTTACTTGGGAAGAAAAATATTTGCTTATCGAAAAATCCTTTTTTATGCTGGGTGAGGCCGAAGTATTTTTCTAAACTATTCCATTAGTATGTCTCGCCAGTTTGTAGCTATTTTTCTAGATTTTTATCAAAGTCGTGACTTACGTTCGCATTCGCCGCAGTTCGACACTCAATTTAACTCCGTTCTTGTACCACATTGGATTCTCGAGAAGACATCTCAGTTGTACTTTGGAATACACAGGCACTTTGCCTGATTTGTGTAATTTATCACCTGAAAATAAGAAGACAAAAGCACTTGTGAGTATTTTTGATGTAGATTATTTCGTATTTTTTTTGTTAAATTAATAATTATTACTGCATTTAATTTCATGTTGTGTTTCATACCCTTCAACAGAACCACTGATGTGGATGACACCCCTTATACATTGTTATAAAATTATGTGCATTTGAACAATATTTTCGCTTTTTTTTATAGTAGACACTGCATTTCTACGTTTCTGTCATTTTATCCATTCCATTCATTCCATTTATATTTTTGCACTATTCTTTTTGTCTTGCTTATTACTCAATAACAATTCATTTTTTCATCACTGAATATTTGCTTTTTACCAAATGTCTAATGGGAAAAGAATTAATGAATTAATGAAAATAGTGAGCATGGAAAAAATGTCTACAGAAAGAACGTCCCATGGAAAATATGGAATGAAAAACCTCCTACAATCCTCTATCTACCCCGTAGATGTATTTATGTAGGCTAGTTTCGCCAGTATTATGGTTAAGGGTTAATATTAAAATAGATTTTAAGAAAAAGTTTTTATTTTTCAAACACATTAAATTGTTAATCCTAAAATTTCAAAACTCATTTTTGCTCAACGCCATATACCAGGTTAGGTGACCTCAATATTTCTCGAAAGTTTGACTTCCACATTTCACCAAAAACCCATTTGTTACGTATTCCACATATTCTAGAAGTACAGTAATCGTTCAATAAGGTCGCTCGACTTCTAAATGTAAATAAAATAAACTAAGTTCTGTGCGTGATATCCAATCTATTTTTATGTTATTTGAAAAAATATTTTATGGCATTAAGTATGGAATATAACGTCGTTCAAATGTCCACCGCGGCTTTGCTTGGTGGCACGTAGGTGTTCGGGAGACGCAATTTTCGATGACTTTGTGAGACAAGTCTGGCTGAATTGCTGGATGGCGTTCGTTATATTGACTTTGAGAGCATCAATTGTTTGCGGTTTTTCGCATAGACCTGTGATTTAAGATAGCCCCAAAGGAAGAAGTCTAAAGTGGTTAAATCGCACGATTTCGGTGGCCAGTCTCGTCGGTATCCATATATCGAAATTTGGGTCAGCTTCCGAATGCGTGTGATCAAGCAAAGCTATGGCGGATATTTGAACGACGTTATATTCCATACTTATATAATGCCATAAAATATTCTTTCAAAAAAAATTAACATTTACATTTAAAAGTCGAGCGTCCTTATTGAAATATCCTATACATATTTATGTTATTCTTTATTCGAAAATTAAACATCTCCTAGAACACTGTTTACCTACATTGAATGCTAAATTCAAGGCGTTTGATTTTGGCAATATATCAAAGTTCTATCATTAATAAAGGTCAGGTTGTTGTAGCTGTCTCTGGATTCAGAAGACATATAAAAAGCCTTATTTCTGGCAAATTGTAGTACCACTGTACCAGGCTCTAGCTCTATCGCTAAGCTAAATTTGGCTATAAACTGAACAAAACAATCAAACGATTTTTTAAAAAAAATGTTCACAAAGATTGGTCCGTACCAGAGCACAGGCAACAAATATGAATAGTTGTTACCAAATCTGCTATAGCGGGAATCTTGACCTTGAACATAATTGCGAAATAGCAAATTGATGCACTTAACAGGCAATATAAAACAGATAGCTGCTAATAGCAGAAATCTTGATCAGACCCCATGTAAAAAAACACACTTCGGCGCCTCCGATTTACGCTTGGGCGCAGTTAGTTCAGTCCCCAAGGAGCCCGTGTGAAACTCTTTAGCGCATCAATAAATCTTTCTTTAAAGATATTTTCGATAAACCCGAAGCCAACACCAAAAACCCATTGGGGTCCGATTAGGTCTTTTAGCCTCCCCAAAAATGTCCCATAAAAACAGTCTGTCCTAACAGGCAATAAGTCATCGCGCTATCACATCGAACGCCAGCAATTAATTAATCTGTGTGAAATTCGAAGTTTAATTGCCACCCAAATATAGCACTTTTTTGTGGAGCCGCGATCGCTGTGATGTGTCCCTTATGAGTGGTATGCAGTCGGCGGATATTTCCAACTCGTCGACCAGATGAGCCCCAACAAAAAAGTTGTCAACTCGAAAGATTGCGAGCACACGACTCGGCTTTTTACGTGATAAGACGTAGACGTGGCTGGTGAGCCAATGGCGACTGAGTAGCCGGCAGACTGCAGCCCGCTGCATCCTCGAAAAAGGCACTTTTGTCTGATCAACGTCTCAAGGCAGTGCCAGTGAGATCACCAGTTCATGACGTTCCGTCTGTGACACGATCTTACAGCCGCCGTTGCAGTGCAAAAAGCAACGGGAGCACCCCCGATTGTTGCGCGGACACAAGAAGAATAATTGAGTCCAGATTGGAGCCTGAGTTCGCCCGCAAAGCTGCTAGGGCTGAACGGAAGATGCGTTTTAAACGATTATGAATTTGTAGCCCGAGTCTAGATGAGACGAACATGCTACTCCCGACAGCTCCATGTTTCCTACGAACGCGTCTTAATGAGCAATTAGCCGCCTTCGAGCCGCTGCATAGAAAAATGGATTTGTCACGCCGCGCCAGTGATTGTGGCATGTTTAATAGATGTGCAATTCGCGGCTGTGCAAAGCCATATGGGGAAAGGGACATGCCATCTCGAATGCACGAATGCACGAATACAAGTGGCACTTTGTTCTTCGATGGGAAAACATTTATTGAAATTATTCCAAAAATCTACTGAGTCACTAGGGCCATCCGCCTAGAAGCACTCGTCCTGAAGACGTGCAAAATGCGAAATCACTTAAGACAGCCGATTCGTTCAAGAGCAGCACAAATGACTTCTCGGTCGGATCCTCGTTCTTTATTTAGAAGTACGAACATTAAAGAATTGCCTTGTTTTTGAACGGGGTCTTCCGTGCATGCATGCAGCCCATATCCCCATCTGCGCATTGATTTTCGATCGGAACTTTTGCGAACGAAATTCATCGTCTGACGTGGTGCGGATTCAGGCCGTGCCAGCATCTGTTTGGCGCGATTATTTTTAGGCCTAAAAAACAACCAGCGGAAATAATAACAATAAAAGCCGTGGAGAACACCAGCTAATTACCGAGCAGTTCAACTCAATAACCAGCGAAAATGGGGCTCGAAGAAAAAACCACGCTTGTCCTTATCTAAAATTCTTTGAGTCGCAGACCGTAAGTATATGATATTCTTATACGTCTACTTTTTATTGGTTAATATTCTTCGTATTTTAGAGCCCCGATGACTGTTGGTTGGCATTCTCTCGGGTCAATAAATATTCGAAATTTTCTTGCGAAAGTCTTGTTTACAATGTAGGAAATCATTAGCGAAAATACCAAACTTTGTCTGACTGACGTACGTAAATATAGAAAATATTGGCTGTCGAATGCTTCGGTAGCCCGTAAAGACGAGGTTTAATGTACTTTTTGGAGGTTAGACATGTGCTCTTTGGATGTTGGTCCTTGGACTTTGTTCTCTTTGCAAGTTTAGAAAACTAAAAATACTTGTATGGTACATATGTACTTAATTTCCCAAATGCGTGATACACCACCCATTCATGGGAACTGTTTTATGTTTCTTGGTAATGATTATACAAATGATGGTACAAAATTTATTAATAAACAAATTTGTCAATGTATTAATAAATAATTGAGAAAGGCAGCATTGCAAGATTTTTACCGAGTATATACGATTTTGTAATGTTTAAACCCATAGTCTGTGAAAAAAATTCAGTGTTGGAGATAACGTTTAAATGTCTCCAAATGTCTCTTCTGAATTGTACGTTATATGTATACCATGCAAGGAGTTTTGTATAGAGTGAAATAAGTGGAAATCAATGTCAGGCGAGTATTATGGAAATGCAAACAAATCCCATCCAAGCTCAAACAAATTTTGATGGGTGTTCAAACTTATCTGTGGTCTTGCGTTGTCGTGTTGGAACACAACTCCTTTGCGATTAACGAGCTCTGGACGTTTCTGAATTGAAATTCATTTAAAGTATCAAATTTCGGAGAGTATACATTCGAATTGATCGTTTGGTTCTTAGTAGGAGTTCGAAAAGTACATTACCTTCAAAAACCCACCACGTATAGTGCAGATGTTTATAGGCACCGTCAAATAAACTTAAAGTTCATAAGGAACCCAAATATCATGCTTTCCTACATACATATGTATCCGCTTCAGGTGGCTTGTATGATGGATGTTGAATTTGTCATGTCGTGTAACGGGGATTTGCCTTTCTTTCTGGTCTTCCACTTTCAATTTGTTGTAAAATCTACAAAACTCAAGCAGGCTTGCAAATGTCAGATGCGTATGTGCATTTCTCACAGATTTTTCTCTTTACAATATAAATAATGTTTATGTTTTATGTTATCATATAAATCTTAAAATTCAAATCAGTAAACATACCCGAAGCATTCTCAGATGTGATTTTAAGACTGCCAATTTGTGTAGGTAAAAGATGGCATATCATTAATTTTCCCGGTGTTGCGTTTCACGTTTATATGCAAATGCATAGCAGCTTCATTCGTTCCTTCCACATCAAGGATGGTCCCTTCTCAAATTGCAGAGATCTGTTTAACTGCAAAACTAATACCCATCCGCACATGTCTTTCAATTTTATGATTATTTAAAATGTTTTCACAGGGAACGTGTATGTCCTTCCCACATCCCGTTTCTGTTTTTCAAATTTTTCGCCACACCATATGTGAGCAGGCTGCCAGTAGTACAATAGTATCGAGTGGGTCTTTACGTTGGTGATTTATGGACCTTTTCCAGACTCACTTAAAATGTTTCGAGTGCGACATTAAGATGTACAATGGAGACGTAGGCGTTTCAAGTACTTTTGCCCATTTGACTACTTTCGAAGAAGAAACATCATTGTCAATGTTAAGCGGAGTTGACTGGCAAGTTTATGGCAATTTGTTGCTTGCATGGATGCATGTATTCATTAATTGTACTGGTTAAGGGAATCCTTCGATCATAATTTTTAAGAATCGATTTTTGTTTTACTTGAGCATACTGTGGGGAGATTGCAGATCGAATTTTGTTTGATGCAAGATTTAACGACAGCCAAGAGCCGAATCAAAACTGTTATTATTAGGGTTAGGGTTCCGTCAAAATGGAAAAGTTCGTTCGCCCGAAGCATACATAATTGAAAAGCTTCTTGAAGGGGGTGTCAAAATGCGCGCTTTGTCGAGTTAAATTCAAGAATACACAGTTAATAATTAGTAAAAGAAAATTGCTTTAGTTTAGTTTGTATAATTCTTGAGAGAAAATGTATCTGGTCACAACAGTGAAAAATATGGAAAAATTTAATTCCTCGCTGCACTATAAATCACAAGTAGGAATAGAAGTAAAAACGAGAGCAACCATATTGCTGTTAATTAAAAACTAAAAGGTCAATTGAGTTCAGCCATAGGCTTATGCCTTCCATCAAGTTAATTGCCTTCTTCCGAAAGTCCGGAGCAAACGATTTGCAAAGGGTCAACTGCACCAGCAGCTAGCTTACTAACCAGCCAGACCCTTCGTGTCTACGATACTCCTTCGTTCCTCCTATTGATTACTTTTCCTGCCATCACTTTAACTAGCCCGAAAGCATAAAAAGGAAAAACTTTTTAATTAAAACTTCACGGACGACTAGGAAGGTGCACATGAGCCACTGAGCCACTCAGCGCAATAGACGAGGCGTATACATCCCCGTAATTATGTCATTCAGTTCGAGCATCATTAGCCACCAAAATGAAATCTCAACGAATCTCTTAATTAAATTTGCCGCCGCTGAAAGACTCCCCTTTGTTTGATTGTCAGATCCTCCGGCTGGTTATAAAATTGAGAAATGTGCACAGCCCCTTGACTACTTGTACTGGCCTTGTTGGAAGTTGTTCAAAACCTCAAACACAAGAAATGCGCATGCGCGGCGTACTTACTCTTGTCGGCAAAGAACATACGTCGAGGGCTCTGCTCCCGGCTCGTCTAGCATAATTGAATTACCATAAAATCCAATCCCCTAACAAGAGCTGCATAATAATCGCCCTCGCCCTCGGTCGTTTATTGTCTCCAACTCCAACATCGCGAAACGCAGTGGTCACCGAAATTTTGGCTTGTCATCTGCGACACCCCACGGGCGACAATGAGCATGTCTTCTTCTAAGATTATTTTGCCTTTTTCCCTATTTTTTGTGTTTCCTTAAGTGTACGCCTCAAAAACACAACGGCGGTTGTGCAGTGTGCGGAGGATAAGGGCGATTGAAGAAGTGTTGTGCTTCATGTTGGGAGGTCGTTCCATCCACACTCATCTTCTTGAGACGGCCCTCAGATCTTTTATGCATTTTATTGAAGTATTGTCTTGCCGGCCGCCCTATCTGTCTCTTGTACACTTTCTTTCCCTACATACACGCCCGGCCATTGCTCAGTGGCGTGGTTCTGAATATGATTAAGAGTTTTATTTCTTGGAAAATTTTTCAATTTCTTCATGCAACAGGAAACGGTCATGATCAAAGAAATTAATAAAGATTTACCGAGGGGAAGCTCGTTTCTTCCCTGATCGAGTGTGGTGGACTCTCATTCATTCATAAATATTTTGGGAGGTTTTATGATTTCAGATTTTATTATAGCCTAGCCGTTAAGAGAACCTCCTTCGTCTTCGACTACAAAAGTTGTTTTGTTAATAAAATTAATTTATTGCGACATTAGGAAGGTCTACGTGTTGTTGTAAAGGAAGGGTGTTATTTTATATATTTATGACTCCTTTACGGTGAAGTACTATTTTCTATTTTATGAAGGCTAGTATCCTTGGCTTGGTTTCGAATAAATATAGAGACCGAGTTATGTATGTAGCTGTAGCACGAACACATACAACACTGGCCTAACTAATATAGTGAACAATTTTGTATCTAATTGATTTGCACGTTTCAAAAAATAAAACTTTCCTTTAGTCCATTTTTATCAAAACTATTTATTTAATTTCCAGGCCATTATTAGCAGACTGTATACATATGTTATATGCACACACAGTCGTGTCAATATTATTCAATAAATATGAAACAGGTCTATAAATATAAAATCTTCTACGCTCTTTGAAATCTGAGATACTTTTATGTATAATTCCTAAATGTACATAGGTATGTAGTTAAGCTGAACCTTCATAACTCTAACCCCCATAAGTCAAAGTAAGTGTAAGTCTTACATTGTTCCCTTTGATTTTTTCTTTCCAATCTTTCCCTTCTCGTCTCCCGCATACAGTCGATTCATTTGGAACCGCTTCTCTTGAGTTTTGTGGGTCAAGTGCAGAATTTGATTTGTGTCGGCCGACGTACGTGCGTTTTTATTATTACACAATGCAGTACTGATTTGCCCGCATCATGCAACAAAATGAGTGCTTGTAAACGAACAATTAAACCATTAACCCTTGGCGACTTGATTGATGCAGTTGAAATTGGTAGACCAAAAATTTCAAATATTACAAGGAAGTGTCTATTTGTACTCTCCGTGTTCATGTAATATCTGTGTAATCTCCGTGTACACGGTAATACATGGAAGTAAACGCACATCGGACATCGGCTACAAAAAAAAAATTATAAAAAGAAATTTGCCTTTTGCAAAATATCTATGGACGGAAATTTGGCTGTTTGTAACCGTGAGTTGATCCCGTGTACTCCTTGTACACGGATATTACGCGGACAAGGAGAGTGAAATTAGACTGACATATTTCCATTTCACTTTCAACGGTTTTTAAAAACGTATAATTAACAAAATTTTATGAACTATACATGGGGTAGCGCTAGGGTTGCCACCTTTTTATAGACAAACTATAGTAGTTTCGTGCCCAGTTTCCAAAATGTCGTATGCGATCGAGAAAAAATAAAAAAAATTTATAGTACACTGCGGGGCACTTTTAACCTAAGTCTTAATGTTGTTAGAACTATTTCTTGAAAACAATAATCACAGAATTTCTTATATTATAAACCTTCTTTCTGTATGGATGGGTGCGTTGTCTTGTTGCAATATCAATTGTTGACCTTTGAACATTTAATCAAAATTATAATTTTGGTTGTGTATTCGTGTAATCTCTTAACGTCTGTCAACATTCTTGAACAACTAAGTTTAGTGTACGTTTGGAATGTGATAATGGACGAACATGCCAAAATTATAAGCATTCATAGTAAGTATTGCAACCCCAATATATATGGAGTAGTTTAAAGATCTATATTGGTAACCTTGATAGAAAGCAAGCTAAATTTTAATGAAAATAAATCTCCAATACGAAGGAGGGTTTATAAATTTTTCAAAATAGAGTTTAGAGTGCGCTAGTTTGCTATCATTACAACTTTGTTTCTTTGTTGACACTTCCAGAATTAAGACGAGTAATTTGACACTTAATTTGCTAAAATCAGCCCAGGCGTTTAGAATTTACGAGGGAACAAACATACATTGATCCTTTCTCCTTAGGTACTAGTCGTGTAAAAAATTATTTCCAACAGATGTATCTATAAACTCCGGAAATTTCCATTCAGTTATTTTTAAATTTAATCATACACTTAGATATGTGTAATATTTTTTCTATCTAGAGTGTTACCTACATACATATCTATAGATTAGATTTATTAATGCAGATAATAATATTATTTCGAAAATGCTACAAAAATCGCTTAATCTTCTGGGCACAGAAAAAATAGTTTGTCACACCTTTTCTCATAGGGGAGCATTTAAAAAACCCAAACAAATCCAAGACATGTCAGTGACGCTCCTTGGCAATAGGCCACGCTCCTACATGGAATGCCAACAGGACGGCTGTAACTCAACGCGCACTTCCAGCTGGGAAAACTTCTCATCGCGCGGTGATTACCAAAGTCTCAAAAAAAGATGAAAAGGCGCATGTGCCACGGACGACTTTTTTATTCAAGGGAAACACAATTTTCCTTCAAGTTTTTTTTTTCTTCTCTTTTTCCCACCGAAAAGAAAAACAACCGGAGAAACATCCAGGAGCACTGCGACCAAAGAAGTTATTTTACGCTTCTCGGTGGGTAGGTGCTAGGTAAGTTCACTGAGTTTTTCGTATGAAAAAAGCACTCACATGTAGGACAGATGTGATTACGCATGCTGGTCGGCGGGCGCATTGCATGCCGGTAGTTGGCTGCTTGTGTAAATCAAAAAAGAGTTCCGAGGCATTTTGAATAATAAAATTTCAGAACGGCACGACTTGCTTACACGCATCAGAATGAAATCAGGTCCCTCGGCGTGATTGGTGGGAACACCCAATCGCAGGGATTTTGCCATAATACAGCGTAGGTGAGGTGGTGGGTGCGCGGGGTTATTGCGCACCCATCGCAGAGTCTTCAGCCTAATGACAATCAATCGATGAAATCGGTGGCAATAAACTGAAATTGCACAAACCTCGTCGTGTGCGGAATTATTTAACGCGGTAATTTCCAACTGCCTTCCAGCGTCTTAAGGAATCTATTACTTAGGTCTTCAAACAAGGTGCGCAAATATCGAAATGTAAATGCTGCGCACAATTTGAATTCAAATAAATTCTGCACCGATATAAAACCCCTCCACCATGGAAGTTGCACAAACCTCGGCGTGTGTGGAATTATTTAACGTGGTAAGTTCCTACGGCCTTTCAGTGGCTTCATGGGGTTCTATCAGGTCTTCAAAGAACGTAAGCAAATATCGACATGTAAATGCCGCGCACAACTTTAATTCAAATAAATTCTGCACCCATATAAAACCCCTCCACCATGGAGAAGACAATGAACTTCTTGTTGGCGCTTAGCGCTCTCTTCATTCGAAGCAGAGTCCGCACCTGTAAAGCGGTGCATTTTGTTTTCTTTAATAATTCAGAGGACCGTTAATTATAAAAAAGAAAACGTAGCCAAATCTAATGGTTCCAGTGCCCCGGCAGAAAGACAAGTGGACTGCCGATTGCTTCAATCAAAATGCACGGCGGTCTGCGGTGCTTTCCTTCCTGTTTCGATGAAGATGTTACGTGAAGGTTTCGATTTCCGGCCTCAAATGAGCCCAGCACTGGAGCCCCGTTGCAGGGAAAACGATTTCTTCCCTTGATGGTTAGCACACCGCTTGAATTTTTCATAGCGTTTCGAATTTCAGCTTTTTTTAATTCGAGGCCAGGCCATTCGAAGGGATGAGTTATGACCTGTGGACTGTAGCCTCCATCTTAATTAAATTATGGCTTGTACGAAGGTTGGGATGGAGGTGGTCCTTCCGAGAAGTTTGGGTACTACATAATATGTAGGTCCTCTCATTCTTCTATTTTCCCAAAGCACTAACTGAGGTGCAACAAGCAGTCAACGTTCCACTTAAGTAATGAGAAAATAATTACACGAACACTTTGGGTGCGAACCACGTAAAAGGTGCCAACAGATGGACGAGATCACTCACATGGATTTCCAGGTCAAACCATTTTTGGAGCAGATGTTCTATTTCCTACGATCGCGACGGGATGGTTATGGCTGTGAGAACTGTCGCAGTCAGCTACGTGTTGCGGAGTTTTTTGATACTCATGATAATATTTATGATTTTTTTATTTACTCCTCGGCGATATGAATTATGAGAAATATGAAAAGTGTGTCGTTGTATGTAGCACACAATGACTCAAACGCTTTTAGGCAACCACAATTAATTACGTTTAAAACGAAAACAACAATAAGAGCGAATAATAAAATTGAGAGCAAAATTCTTGAAGAGTTCTTCCAGATGTTCAGCCCATTCTGTACCACGCAAATTTTGAAATTGAATTCTGACTGAGCCAAAAACACTAAAATAAATCAGGGAGAAATGCCAGGGGGTACTTAAAAAAAAGCAGCGGTAATAAATTGTAAAAGCGGATTTTTTTGCAAAAATTTTCTGTCGTCATGTGTTAAGTTGGATGTGATGAGTTTTTATATCCGTTGGACTTTTGAGCTAGTGTTATGACGAATTAGAAGTGTTTACTTAATTTGGAGCGATACAAATTATTGTACCTTGGAATTCTTAAATTTTTTTTTGTGAAAACCAAAGACCAAAATTCGTTTCAGAAAAAATTATCATGTATCGCTTTTATTTTGAAACAAATTCTTGCCAATTTTTATTCATACTTTAAGAATGTGTGAAGGTACCCAAAAATTCTAAACTATATTTATAGCATTTTTGTTGTTATTTTGCGTTTTCTCTGATATACCTATTTTAGACCGCCAACACCGCATGTCACGAAGTAAAGTAATTGAATTTTTTTAACTTACATAAGTATGCCTAAAGATAGAAAATCTTACAGACCAGCATTTAAACAAAACTAAATCACAACATGATAATGCTAAGTTTCAAATTTTGAATTTAAAATAGTTCTTCGCGTGCTGATTTTCAAAAATAAGTATATGTTGTATATTCCTGTCTTGATACAGTAACATCTACGGATTCAGCTAAATAAATGAAATTAACTACACCATTACAAACAGGTTGATACAACCATAATTAGTCCTATGCAAGGGAACATACAGCAATATTCTTGATCGAATTGTTCTTTTCGGTTCATACAGATTAATTAGAGATAATAGTTCGTGACATTTAATTCTGTATGACGGAATAACTTTAATGAAGACCGCACAGGTTAGTTCGCGTCTAAAAGCCACCACAAACCGAAAAGTAAACATCTAGCATGATAAGATGACGCACAAAGTCAACAAGCAATTTACAATTAAAGAAAACAAAAGTCTGATTATAAGGACACCATATAATCGAAGTATATTCAAGGAGGAACGAACAAACGCGAAATAGATGGACATAAGAATTTGCGGGGATCTCGATGCGGTCCGTAGAGGATATATCTGAATTAAAAATTAAACCCAAATCCTTTATTTGGTCCACTATAATGAGAGAATTGTCCCATCGCAGGTTTTTTCCGTGGAAATTTTTTCCATTAATTATTTTTTCCATCACTGAATATTTACCTTTGACAAAATGTCTAATGGAAAAAAAATTAATTAATTAATGGAAGAACGCCCAATAGCAAAAATGGAATGAGAAAAAAATCCATGGAAAAAATGGGATGGAATGTTCGTACAATCATACAATTTACTTTGCGGTACAAAGAAATAAATTTACATTTTGATATACACCCTGTTCCATTCAAAGTTATGACCGCACCGCACTGCTCACACGTGTTGTGCAGAAAAAATTAGAAAGCAATACAAGGCATACACGATCAAGGAACTTTTACTTTATGTGACATCATGTTCCAAGTTGCTTGATCGTATGTGAGGCACTTTCAAGTTCTTGTCATGGGAATTGGAAGCCTGTAACCTAATCAAATAGAGTTTGATTTTTAACAAGTTTCTTGGACGTCTACTGGGTTCCGTCATCGCAGACCAACAGTTACGTTAAGATTACGTAGATTCAGATACGGACAAGTAATCTGGAACCGTGTGTGGCAAAAACCTCATCCATGAAATCGTCGAAATGGAAAAATTGTCCATTTTCTAGAATAAATTTCCTCGGTCGTGTATGGCCCGCTATTGTTATAACCGCAGACGGTGAGCGAATTGTTTAGATCTTCTCTTGGACTTCGTTTTGATTTTTAGGCAAATTACCGAAACTATTATATATAAAATCGACGCCTTTTGAGCCAGGGACTTTCAAAGCGGAAAATTGCTTGGGAAATTAACAAGTCCGACCGACCGCGATCGCGTTGTCCGGCACTATCTAGCGGATCAGTAAAATTACAAGTGCAGATCATATCCTGGGAAAAACATGTGCTGCGGGAGAGGAATGATAGAAAGAATTGCAGAACAGCGTCCAAATCAAAGGTCTCGCTTTCCTCCATAAAGCAAAAATATGACCATTCTGCATGCGGTCCGACGATTTCGCGTGCAATCAAGAACAGTCCTGCCATCGTTTGAGATTACGTGCATGAAGTACCTCGCCTGGACCCCCAAACATAAAGTTGAGTGGCTCACCTTTGCTCGCGATCGCATTACTGGATCTTTGGCGTCGCCTTAACGTCAAGTGAATATTTTGTACTCTAAATACTGGTAGGGCCGAATGTCGAACAATGTGAGCAAGTGAACAAGTGTTAAGTTTTCCTACCAAAGACAAATGAAATCTTAATAAATCAGCTACCAACCATTCCCAGCGATTACTTTAAATTGTATCTAAGAAATTACTGATGCGCGCACGCGACCGTATCACTCAGATTATTTATAAAGCCGCCCTTTTCCGTTCAAAAACAAACTAACGAAGACATGTGCTTCCTCTCTTTAAAAAATAAAAGAAATCTACTCTGGGATCTCTGGAGGGATAAAAGAAAAAGAAACTATGAAAACGAACACGAAAACAATCAAATAAGACTCAAGGACAGGCACGCGTTTCTTATAGCTCATCTGGGGAGCTCCAGAGAAGGGTGAACATCTCCTTGAACTTTTGCTTTATATTCTTTTTTTTTTATTTTCTGCTCATTACTCCTCTACTTAATTTCTATAATAATTTTGTTGAAGGAATTGCAATCGCTTAAGCATCCTCAGGGTCGGATTATTTTAGATAACAAGACGGCATGAAGGTTTTTACACATTTTTACGCCTGACTAAACAGCAGCTGACAGTAGAGAAATAAAGTTGTAAACTTGAGACGATATCCCATCTGTAGCCATCTACGTCTCACGGAATGGATGTCGTGCTCTTAAGCACTAAATTACTGTTGAAAATCTCATCTTTGTCCTTAAAAAGAAACTCTGCGAAAGTGAGTAGGAATCCGTGAAGGAATGGGACACGTTTTTGCAGTGTGACTGTAATATATTTTCTTGAGTTGCAAAGCTGCAATGGGACGACCAGGAGGAGGTGAGAGATTTATAGCAATTTCACGTCTCTTGCCACATAGGGCGTCCCCATTTTTTGCTGTAGATAGTGCAAGACACAAAATTTATTTGTGGTGTTTTTAGGCATATTTATTCTGCCGCACAGGAGTCTTCAAATAAACATTGGGTGGCAAAGGGGTAATATTTTTATGAATTTTTTTTTAAAAAACGACCTCCGTGAATAGACGTTTGGAATAATATAACTTTATCACTTATTTAGTTACGTAGACAGTCACATTGCATTACCAAATTTATGATTTGATTCAGTGGTCCTTACTGTGTCACTAGTAACCTATATAATGACTCAAATAACCTCATAAGCCCCTAACCCCATACCTTTGCACCTAATAAACCAATGGTCCTACAACAGGCGAAGAGGCGACCGCAAAAAGTGGAATCCATTCGCCAGGGGCCACGAAATTTTCAGGAAATATTCCTTACGTCGGAAAAACCTAACTAGGAAGGGTTGCCTCATCCTTCTGATTAGATTCCCCATTCCCCTTTTCCGACGTTTTTTTCTGAAATTAGAGCATTCCATTTTTTATTTGAGCCCAAGCTCGAAGAAGTTCCTATTTAAATTTAAAAAAAAACAATCCATGATTTTGTGGGTCCTCTAACTGATGGTCAGATTTTAGCTTGCAGGAACTTATAATTTTCGGCAAATGAAGAAGAGAGCACTAGAATTTTCAAAAATTTGATATTTAAGTATCATTTGCAAATGATCAGTTGAGCCGCTCACGTGTCGGCGGCATTAATCATCAATGGCTACTTAGAAATCCGGCTGACATACGTAGAAAATAGGCAAGTAGCTTTTGGTCTGTTAAATTAACATTATTGACAACTATTGAATTGAGAATCTATTTCGCGGCGGAATTTATAAACTTAAATAACTATGTAAACTATACAGGGTGGCCGAAGAAGTGACAAAGGTAAAATTTAGGTGCATCGTATTGAGGGGTATCCGAATCACCCCCTTGTATCTTCCGCAATTTTGCGTAGTTTTCGAGGCACAGGGTGCACATTATTATTTTATTTTTATCTTTTGATATACTTAAAGCAGCGACATCAAACTTACGCCAAACAACTACTATTTTATTGTGATTTCCAAAAATGCCACCAATGCTGATTTACCGCTGCAGGTACAGTCACTTGCGAAATTGAAAAAAGCTCTAAAATTTCCTAAATTTCACGTTTTTCCCAATTTTTCTCCAAAATTCATGTAATTAACCACCTCTTTTTTATTTTAATTGAACTACCCATCTTGTTGCATTTCCATAGAGACACAAGCCACATAAGCCACTGCTACGTCTTAATTCCGACTAATCCGCCAATTTAAACTCATACTCCAAAGGAGATCACCAACTGTTCCCAATTTGCAAATACCATTCGGAGTCCTTTGCAAAATAAATAATGTGACCACTGGACTCTTAATACTTTTAAATTTATGTGACTACAATTTAATAAAACATATCAAATGAAATATTTGAAGAACACGAAATAAATTTCTTATTCGATAAGCACTTTTGATTGAGCAAGTATTTTGAAAATTGGTCGAATTTAATCGATCGATCGAATTATTTGAAACAAAAACGATAGTCTTTCAATCTCACTAAATTTTATTTATAGCCATCAACAGTTATTAATGTTTTGTCCGAATAATGTTTGTAATTTTTACTATAATTTTAGAATATCAATTATTGTAAAATGCAGTAGCAATGTTGGTATTTTTTGGAAATTTGAAGTTAATTCATCATCAACAAAAAAAAATTTATTATTCTTATATTATCCACCACTTTCCCGGTATCCTAAAATATCTGTTATTGTCATAAAATTTAATAGCAGTCGTAAGTCCCGTGATTAGATTTCAGTTCCGGAACAAACTAAACCGCCGAATACAGGGCGAGTAGAGAGAAGATTCTAAAGAAAGTATAAGAAAAAAACAAGCACAGAAAATAAAAAGAAACATAAAAGCTAGCAAACGACTATTAAAGTGAAGAAAAACGATCCACTTACCTAAGCTAAATTCAATAATGTCAGCATCTGTCGGCGTCGGATTCCGTGATGTGACTAAATTTAGCGATATCACAACCAGCATGATAGTGATCCAGAGGCCCGTCACAGCGGCGTTCCGGTTGTTTACTGCATTTGACCCGAAAGCCATTTTTTTACACTTCGGACAGGCACTCATCATTTATATAAAACAGAGAAAAGGCGCAAAAAACACACTTTCAGCGAACTCTTCTAAATTTTTCCCGGTTGTCCTCGATGAGCTTCTTGCTTCATACAATTTTCCACGGAGCGTGTGATTATTTTCTTTTTTCTAAGATTAGGCCGCTTTTCTTGAGAATATCCACCTCACACAAAATATCTGCAGTGAAATTCACTCGATGCTGTTGATGTCGACGGTGGTGCTGTTGAGCTGAAGTCCAACGTATTCATCTGGCCGGAAGATATCTCTAGCGATCGGGTCGACCTCATAGCTGCTGCGGCGGCATCCAATTGGCGCATCTAGAAGATCTGCAAAAAGAACCGATATTTACTTATTGGCCATTAATCAGGCGGAAGTTTGTTAATTTTTCTCGGGAGGAAGACAAAGTGAAAAGAATTCTCCAAAACGAAAGTCTCTCCAGGCCGATGCTGTGCGAGGTTATTTAAGAGAAATTCATTCCGCGGCATAGTAAAAATAGCCTATAATTAGTAGCCAGGCGCCTGATGGGAAACAGACCCTCCCCGCGATCCCATGTGGAATAAGTTTGGCAAGAATCTTTCCGTAAATATTTATCAGAGAAATCCAGGTTTTCGCTACGTCTCCTGGCCGGATGATTTTCTTTGCTCGAATTTTCATTCCGCGCATTTTCTGCGTCAGTCTCACCCTGTAGCGTGCCGAATAAAATAATAATGTATTTAGAAATATTGGGAAACATGAACAATTTTCCATAAGAATGGATGTGGGTGTTCAGTCTTCACATTCCACATTCATCCTGAAGTGCCGCTCTATTTTTGGAAGAACGAAGAACGTCCGTACTGTTCTTCTTCCGATCACCCGACAAAATAATTGTTTTGGGCTTTCATCACGGCGAATTATGGGGAAATCATTTATTTTTGAGCCAAGAGGAAGATATTATAAATTCTTCCGACTTTTGTTTTGCTTTCCTCTGAATAATGGGACGGGGATTGCTATTGGACGCCAGAGTGCATTTTTGGGTAAAAGGCTGAATTATGAGGAAGCAGAGATGTTTTGATCACCTCAAGGCGGTAAATTTTATTTTTATTAGATGATTGCTGTTAAGCTTAGGAAATTAATGAGGTTTTGTGGGTGCTCTATTTATGAAAGTTTTCGTTTTCATTTTGGGAATTTTCTAAATATTTTTACTCCTAAGAAGTGAGAAACATAGAATTCGACCTCTGGAATATCTTCTTCGTGTGTGAGTTCGAAAGTACAAAAAACAAATTATTCCCACTTAAAACACAAGTGGAACTATCTTCTTCTTTAATAAGTTTTGTGTGGCGAAAGAGGCATTGTGTAAAAAGGCATAAAAGGAAAACAAAAGAGATTGAAGACAAGCATCTGCTTCACTTCCCACCTATTTCCTGTGTTTTATGAAAATATAAAGAAGGAAGATAAATTTCTTAAAACATTCATCCGTTACAAAAAAGCAAGAGTCTCAGCTTCCTTTACAAGAGAGATAATCCCACCTACAATTTTTCATCAAAAATCTCATCCAGTGCACACTGTCACCTCCGCATTTACTTTTCATCTCATGGCGCCTCGCCTCTCTTTCAAAAGATCATTTGTCAGTGAACAGCTGTGCTTACGCATGTAACTGAACCTCAAATAACTGCTTGCCCTAAATCATATTGGACAAATTCAAATATCTATGGAGTCCGCCACGCCACCCACCAATCACTCGCTGTATGAACAATTGCCCATTCAGTGGTGTCCCGTTATTCTCACAATCCAGTGATTATCTCACCTAACCAACTATCCGATTTGCATATGATCTGAACTCGACCCGACGTGGCTTAATGACTTCCGATGCCGAAAGTCGTTCATCATCACCATCACGATCGCTGCCTCGTCTGGGGCAACATCTCCATGTTTCCTCCATTGTATCTGACTCTGTCGACTAAAAACCAGACGCAGGAGGGCGAACCCGAGGAGGCCTATAATTTTAGATCGGCCCACTGTTTTGCTGCGTGTCAATTACCTGACAAGATCATTTTTATAATGGATCGATTTGGCCCCGGAGCGGTATACTCCCTCGCTGTGGTGATTCTTGGACTGGCCGAATAGATGTTTTGGGAAGGTGAGTGGGTCTTTCGAATGACAGGAATAATTGATTTATGCTGTGCGCGAATTTTGGATGTTCGTTCTTTTGTTTTGACGAAACATTTCCTTCGAGCTAATTAGGATTTTTGGGAAATTTATTTCATCAGCACCTCGAGGGTGTGGAATCATTAGCTTAATGTAAGTGACTCATTGGATTTTCTGAACTAGGTAGGTATACGATTTATGGGTTGCTTCACATTTTAAGAATTTATTAGCTACAGATAATTAGGCCTTTGAATTAATTAAGCGAAATACATTGCACTAAACCCGACTAAGATGAAGTGGGGTAAGGCATTTCAAAAATCCGATAAAATATGAGGCATCCATCAAAGTTGTAAATATGATGAAATTAAATTGGAGAATTGTGGCATGAATAGATAGGTGCTAATTAATTTGTTGTCAAGTCTCACGAACCCTCCCATAAGTGCTAACAGTTTCTGCCATCTAACGAACAGTTGGTTACTTTAGTAACTAATAATTAAAAGGAAATAAAAATACGACTACGGCCTAATTTCGTCGTTATTATTTTTCTGACTCGTAAAGCATGTATGGACATCTACTGCACACATATGTGTAAAATATTTCACCAGGCCTCCACTTTCAATTCATTCCTCTAAAGATATTTTGTTTAGTCTGTATTAATTATGTTCTGGACTTTTACTTTTTCAATTACTTATTTTTGTTTGCTTTTGCAAGTTTTTCTAGTACTACACTATAAAAAAGAGGTACCTACCTACTTATGTAGCACAAACATAATAATGCGTATTTTTTTTATCTGGAATCCAATTACTACAAACTGTTTATTGTAAATAGGGCATCTATCTATGTATATAAATATTCATATAGGCTCAAAAAACTGTCGAATGCCTCGCTTATTCCTAGTATACACATGGCGAGTACTCGGGCGAGCCACTCGTCGACCGAGCAAATAGAAACAGCTTCTCTTCACTCACTCGTCCATTTCACTTGGTCTTATCCGTAGGTCGATTACTCTACTTTCGCGTTCAGATAGGACAAGTGCTCGACCGAGTTCACTGTCTCGCTCAAATAAATCGCCCAGCAATAAATCACGGAGTCGACATCCCATTGAATCGACTATTCCGAGATGATCAAATTTCAGAAGTCGACAAAATCAATTTAGCTGAATTGTATTTATACTGAAAGTGAACAAGATAGCAAAGGCTTTTGGCCAAATCGACTATTTTGCGTACTACTAAGTTTTTGTGTCGATTTATATTTATTTGTGAGACTCTTTTATTTAACCTCGCTGACATCCTAGCTAGAATGTTATAACAAGAGGAAAAAATTAAATAAATAGAATGAAAAAGACCTACAATAAACTTGAACTGCAAAAAAACATTTTACAGTTCACCACTTCGTTCTTGAGATAAAAAAAAGTCAATGAAACTAGAACGAAAAACCAATTCCAAAGGACACAAAATTCCAGCAGCTGGTTGTCGTATTTTAAAATGACTACCTTCAAATGGTAAAATGTATTAATTTAATGGCGAGCATTATTCAGTATTAGATCGATGAATTAAAGGAAAAAACTGCCACATTTAAATTTCACCATGTCAAGGCATCAGTTCACATGACTTAAATCACCTAATAAAAATTCGAATTAGTTCCCTTCCCTATTGTAAAACTGTGGCGAACGAAAATGGGACAATCTAGGTAGATATTCTTCTCCTTCTATACAACTAATTATATGATGCTCTTTGACATGCACTTATTGCATAGATGCCTAAAAGTCACAGACGTTTGAAAACTAAATATTAGAAAAACATTAATTTGCCTAGCAAACGTGCCGTGAAAGTTAACGTGCTGAATATCGACATCAGAAGTGGCCAAGTTATACGATGATGATGTTTCTATTCTTTTTTCATAAAAAACTTGAGAAAAACTACATAAACTAACCTTTGTTTCAAGAGTAGGGCTTACGTAGGTAACATATTTAGGTCATTCATTTTTACCTAACCAAATATGTTTACCTTTTAATAAACAAACAGAAGTCGGACAACCCGCCAAGTACCTACTTACAATGTTTATGCATGTTCTTACCCAAATTGCCTCTTTAAACGTTTTTGCTTGAGAGCCCTTCTAACTTGTTACCCAAAAGACAAATTATGCCGATGTAAACAAATCAAGAAAACAGCGAGGGGAATTGTCTAAAGAATCCGCTAAAGATCATCAAAGCGATCGCCTCCAACCTCAATTCTTACCGCTCACCTCACCATCAAGAAAGCCGCAAGCAACTTCCTAAAGAAAATATCGGCGCGGTTGTTGGCGACGAATCGGTGAGGCAAATGCCTGCGGAGCGCTCCACACGATGCCCCGACCATGGGGCCAGTAATGCCCATACACAGGTGTACAACGAGAGTCAGGTAAGCGCAATAATTGTAGCCATAAATCAAATCCTCTACAATTGACACTGGTCGTAAAATTAACGTCGCATTCGAGCCTCGTTAGCGGCTGTTTCAGTGCGATCCACTCTGGAGCCGCAATTTGTCCAGTGCACGGAGTATTATTGTTTTCCACGTGCATTTTGGGCCGTGCATGATGTATGGGGCCTTTTTACCCCCAGGTGGTTATCATCAATTGCGTGGATGATTTCCATCATGTGTAGGGTGCTTTTACTAATGGTGGACTTCCTCCGGGGCATTTGATATCGACTCCGGCATCTTTATAGCGGCTCCGCTTATTTACGGGCTAACTAAGAAACTTGGACGCGAGTGTGAAATTTTCACATGGGGACGAGCAAATTGAAACTTTGCGGTACCTGCAGGAGATTTATTTATTAAATTACGAAGCGGAATGTTGACACTTAAATTGCTGATAATTTTTGTGTAGTTATGCTGAGTAATTGCTAGGAAGTAGGCGAATGGGGATTTATATTTAAAAAGCCACGTAACGTCTTTATCTCCGGCTCGACAGCGACGGTCAGTTGTGGGCTTATTCTGTCGACCATAGTGTCGGGCATTTGCGGTACTTGCGTTAAACTCCATTATATTCAGATGCCTATCTTAGCCGGCTCCTCTGCACTTTCCATTTTCAATTAAACAAGTGCCCTGACATGCCCATAAATTGTATGCACTTTGCACCGTCTTATAGGCGTCAAAGACTGATTTTCTGCAGAGGTTGGTTTTCTCGAAAGCGTATTGTTACTATGCTTAAATAAATTGTATTTTATGATATTTTTTGAAGAACATAATATTCATATGCTGCCATATCTACCCCGTAAGTGTGTTTGAACATAGAGAAAGATTATAGGGTTTTCAGTTACTTGTAGATGTTATTTCTAATGATCGTCCAATTCGTTCCAAATTTGGGTTCAACATAATTCCAAACACCCGAAAACACTCATTGCACTTCCACGTAACAACACCCGTAGCTCCATATCCATTCCAACAATTGACGACGTTCGTTCGTCATAAAGACGATCAATTGAATAATTCTAATAAATCGGACTCGACCTAAATATTGAGTAAGCGCGTACTTGAAACAGCCGTGCACCGCGTCGAATTCGTGCGCTATTTGTGTAAATAAAAACAAATCCCTCTACCCAATTTGCTCCATCCGATCCATAGGAATCTTTTTCAATGAGATTACGTCAAAAATCAAACAAGGTCAAGTGTGCGTAAATATCAGTCGAGTGGCGTGCGCTTTCGAATTAAATAAGCGAAAGCAATCGGCGAGCTAGTGCGATCACATAATACGCCGCCGGCACGAAATATTGTAATAAAACCATCCGCATGCTATAAGTAAAGTGGAAAATATTTTTATTGCAGTTGGACGCGGCCTGCTCCGACAAATATGTGAAAGAGCGCCGATTTGCAGTGGGATCACATAGGACTCATTTGCTGAATAATTGATTGACGAGCTCTGTGGACTTTGATAAGATTTGCAGGCTAGAATTATACTCGAGGGAAGTAGGTTCGGTCCATTTGTTGTCGATGATTGTTCAGAAGACATTTGAATGGGTTTTGTCGTTACACCTGTCCTTTAAGTGTCTTCTTATGGAAGCGAAGTGCAATGCACTCTCTTGTGGAGTTTCTTACATAATTCTTTATTAATTTAATTGAGCTTATATACATATATGAACTCTTGAAGCAACACTTTCTTTGAAGCGTATTTTTCCGGTGTTTCTCATTGGTACGATTCCCAAGAAAGAAAGCTGATTACTTCTTTTAGTGCGAACAAACGAGCTGTTGAAGATTTTATGTGACAATTTTCAAAACCCGTTGTTGTTATGTTGCTTCACATTTTGCATTTGTTACTGGAATTGTATTATATTGGACATGAACGATTAATCATCATAGTAGTTGTGTGACACAACCTTGTAACCTATGTATGTATGTACTTTCGATATGTCGTAGCAACTGAATTGATTTATGTGCGAACGAGATAGTGTCGCCACGGATGTATTTTTGTAAATTTATAATTTAAGCAATGGCAGAGTACGAAGACGATTTCTCTTTTGTTACAGTTATCATTTTTTTAATTTTAAATGCGAACCTACATATTAAATTACACAGGTCAACATCGTTTTGTTATTGAAAAGCTGAGGGTCATTTCCGAGTAATTTTTTACGCAGAATCTGAATCCGAGGTCAGAATTATCCCATCACGTCAGGATTTTGAGATATTGAGGTTATGTACCCAAAAAATGACGGATTTCGCTAACTTTGAGGTTATGTACAGGGTGCGCAAATTTTTTTTGGTTTCTATCTCCAGTTATATCAGTTAGTACTACTGTTACTCTTCAATTTAAGAGTTTTAGAGATCGATATCCACTTTGTTTCTAAAAGATATGGCTATTTAAAATTACAAAAAGATGGATTGACCAACGCATCGTCCCCAGATGTCATTCCCATCGAGAATGTGGCAAGGAAATCTAAGGTACAATCTTATGCAGTTCGCGACCAAGATTCCGCGGATATGGTACTCCTTACCGAATATGCAGAAAAGTTGGTGGAAAACATGGATAGAAGCATATGCGAATTCACACAATCCGCACGTCCTAAGTGTAACTTCTTTTCACAATGATAAATAGATTCACCATTTTGAATTTATTATTTTGGATACTATATTTAAAATCAGACCAGACCATCCAAATCTGTTACCATATGTGCCGTGCCGCTTTTATGAAGATGTAAAGCATTTTTTTTAAAATTGTGTTCGCCATCTTGAATTAAAAAACCGAACACCATGTTTGAAATCAGGTATTCCAAAAACACCTCATGTATCATAATTCATCAAAATCTAAAATACTTTTGTATTTTAAGTTGGGCATCATATTTGTAATCAACGAATCCGAAAACCTTCACATGCCAAATTTTGAGAAAATCTCATTTACATACTAATATTGGTTGACCCGTTCGGATTGTAAAGCCACACAAACAAACAGCAATATTATATTATGTCATATAACTATGAACTTCCAAGGCTTAGGGAGCACAGCTAATTATATTATTTTTTGGTATAAGCTAGTTAATGATTGTGTCGAATTTCATCACCGAACGGTTGAAAAAATATTTTTAAGTACAAAACGAGCATGCCTCATTCAAAACTTTGATACAGTTTAGTTGGATATCTAACTGCAAATTGACGATGAATATTCTTTCAGGTGTGGTCCTAGCTACCAGATCATTATCGAAGACGAACATCTCTTAACTTTAGCATGAAACTCACGATTATCTCACGACTCTAAGTGCCAAAGAAACGGTTCCAAGGCCCCAAATCGCATGTCATTATAAGGTCAAGAAAAGACCGAAAAGTCCTAATTAGTTAAAAACAGAAGACGTCCCGTGACCACCCTAGGGACAAAAAGGGGACTAACACAAAAAAAAAAAATAATGAAAGGCAAAAACGAAAAATACTAAAACAAAACCACATGTGGAACAGAGAATGCCTTTTACGACGACGACGGCGCAGAGAACCCTTTCGCCTTGAAGTTGAGACGATCTAGTGCATATGGTGTGGCATAGGATCGGGCCGGTCTGGACGAGCTGTCCTAACTAATGAAATCGGGATCTTTTGAAACGATCAGAAATTTTTCCGTTGCGTCTGATTGTGAGAAGAAGAGAAAAAATAAATCAACGGAAAACGTAGACGAACGACTTTTGGAATTAGGAGCAACAAGGGCCGATAAATCAAAAGTTCGAGACTTAACGTCAGGAAACGCTCAAATGAACTTGGAAAGGATAATCGCGTGATATTTGGGTGACATGTGTTGTCTAACCCAATCGGATTTGGGGTAAGTCATTGAAGCGGATCCGAGGGTTCAACATAAATTAAAAAAGCCATTAGAAAGGAGACGAGTTGGCATGTGCGAAAATGTGAAATCTTCCCACGTTTTCGGCGAACCTAAAAATACTCAGAATCTGACCATCTGTCGTGGCTGACAGGTCCAGGTCTGTGCCTCTAAATTCAATCTAAAACGAGGACGCAAACTTTGGTCCAATGTCATTTGATGTGGTTCCCGCGACCTATCAATTCATCTAAATCGTCGCGAATCGATCGAGCAGGCCTTTGGATGTGGTTAAGTAATTCCACTGATCTATCTCAATCTGGAAGATTTTCGCCGTATTCTGCTTCTCCCCCAGCGACTTCAGACTTCTTAAAGAGTCTCGTCGGCCAGCGACAATTGTCTTATACTCTCCGGCTTAAAACTCACTTTATGTATGCTCGTACTCAAACCTAAATAGGATAATTGACGAGTTACTTAATGGAACGAGATTTATGCTTTTCACGACAATGCGGCCCGGCGGCCGTCAGTCTCTTTCATGGCCCAGAGACCTGCGGCGATTCTGATTCCCCCGAATAGGCCCAATGACGCGTGTACCCTACCAACTGCTGCAGGGCTTATCAATTAATTTTGATTTTATTTCGTTTCAAGGAGTTTTCAGATGTTTTATTAAAATCAAGTCCGTCCCAGCAGCCAGTCGGTCTCGGGCTCTTGGGGACCGTCTTCGTCTGGGAACGGGCGAAAACGCAGCAAAACATAAGAAGAAGACCAATGAAGCGGGAGCTTGAGATTCAGAGTCATGTTACCTTCTCAGATGGTAATTAAGTCTGCGCCGGGGAATGCGCTACACATTCCATCTGGCTGCCTGTCTGCCTCCAGACCTGAGGAGGAGAATTGGTCTGGTACAGTGCTCCCCCAGTGCAGAATTTACGTTAATCGCTACCCACTTCAATCATCTGTCCGGATTAGCTAAATGAGAATTTATCGCGGATTGTAATCAACGTCCACAAAACATGCACTTGAAGGAATTCGGTCGCGATTTTCGGAAGACCCTCCGAATCCGGCTGGCTGCGGTGCACACTCCCAGGGAACTTTATTTGCAATATATCAATGAATTTGTTGAAAATATTACGAAACCGCCGAAGCACCATTCTGACCGTCTCATGGCACGCGGCCAACATTGCTTTGACAAAATAAAACCTGTACATCGCGGACTCGCCGTTCTCTGGGAAAATGTGAATAATCGCTTTCCCCACGGCCGCCTCGCCATCTGCTTGTTTATAATTAACATCTAGGTGCGAAGACTGATCCACTTAGAGACAGTCCCGGCAATTATTTATCACAATTGCACGCCGAGTTTCGCATTGCACAGCTCAATTATGATCTTGACACGGCACCGCACCTCTGGCTAAATGCAATTTGATTGCACAAATCGACCATTTGGCAGTGAACTTAAATCGGAGAATTACGAGGGCATGGGCAAACGATTTGGCAACGTGCTTGGGATTATTGTCCTTTTAAATGCATTTTTAATCAGTTTCATCGCAATGAGGAACTACCTCTTGTTTGTCTAGATTTGGAGGCGGACAGCCTCTTGTTAAGCTTCTTTGGGACTAAAGCCATTGTCATGCCTCGAGCACACTTTTTTAGTGATGATTTCGTTTTAATGGAATCCCGAGAACTTTTATTTTGCGAACGTGAAGTGGTTAAATTCAATTTAATGACCACTCCCGGCACAATTGCTGTGATTTATAGTTTTCACGAGGCGATGTGGATAACATCGGTAATAACCTTTAATATAGTTTTATGCTAAGCAGTATAAAAAAAGTAAATATTTACATGCTTACAGTAGGCACTCAAAAGTTGGGGTACCTTTCTTAAACCGTGTAAAGAACATAATATAATTTAAAATCTTCTATAATTATGACTCTCGAAAAGTGCCACGGAAGCAAAGCCCCAAAGAATATATTTGTTCTCATAGTACCTTTTACAGGTTAGACCAACAAGAAAGGTTTTGTTTGCTTAATTTTAAATGATAAAAAACAATTCGGGACCCTATTTATTCGCAAATTGGCTGAGTAATAATGTCCAGTATTTTTCTATAACGAAATATGTGAAACAACACATTAGCGATACAACACTAGTACAATACAGCAAAACTTCTTATTAAATTTTGTTCGCACTGGCGGAACATCATCTATTCTTCACAAGTTTCGCTATTCTTTCGTTACAACTTTTTTAAGTTCGATTTCTTTAGTAAAAACTCAAAATAATATTTGCTACTGTTAAGCAGCAATGATATTACGACAACTGAAACAGTCACCAATTTATTATTAATGTAAACAATTAATTAATTGGATGAAGTAAGTAAGTAAGAAAACTAATTTTTCAACACTTTTCGCGTCAACTAGGACAATTTGATCAAGTCAACCAGAGAGGTGAGTGTCCATATCGTATCTGAATACCAAAATCACGATGATACTAAAATTCTGATCGTATCCAATTCTCCAGTGTGGATGGAACCTCAACATCCTAGATTGTTGTTGTTTTTGTAAACATATTGTTTGTGTGGTACCTTCTTGACCAATAATGACCGTGTTTTTCATTCACTTCATAGTTACAACTCTGTGTTTTCATACCATAACATACCTATAACTTATTTACATTTTCTTATTTTTTTAATTATATTTGCCTCTTGAAAACAAATATGGGTAGCCATCAGTAGAGTAATAACTTTGTTGATGCGTGTTCGAATTGAAGCTAATTTAATTTTTATTTTATGGGAACAAATAAAAATAAAAAAACACGACCTTAATGCAAATAATGGCGATCTGACCGAAATGATTCAAACTCTCTAAATATTATCGCCTCAATGTAAAATTGAAATATGTAAAAAATACATTATTAGAATATTCACAAACTGAAGGCAACAAAACTAAAGAAAAACAAAGAGTGCTTAATTTTCAAAAATAAATATTTCAGTAGGTAGAACAGATTGCGAAATATGACTACGATTGAAAACGCCTCAGAACATATCAAACCTTCACAAACAACCCTGTCAATGTAAGGGCGCTCTCTGTTTGGTCAGTTTGAAAAAATTTTTGTCCCCGTAAACAGGATTTCCCGATACACGCGGACCTCGCCGGGCCTATTGTCACGCGTAAATAATCGGATTACCATTAACATTTGATTCAAATGGAAATTGTTATTGATAGAACGTAAATACAAGGTAACGTATAACTGTACTTATGTATAGTTTGTTTTCAGGTTTTTCTGTGGTTCCCAATGGGATTCGAAGTAGACATGGTTAAATTTCTAGTTTGGAGCCGCTAGCAATACGCTAATACGAGATGCTTCGCAGTTAAGTTGTAAGCGATACATATAATGACCATTTAGTAAAACAATCTCATTCATGTGGGATTTGAACCTGGGACTTCTAAAACAGTAGTCCACAGCTCTCACCATTACCCGAAGTAGATAATAATTATTTGCATCTAAAAATGTTTGTTTCATTTCATGCGGCCTGAATAGTGCGAACCATTTTTGGGGGCGTGTCACGGCCGCTATTTATTGTTTTTTTAATATTTTTTGTAGCACCTTGCAAGTTTGAGCAATACGTTGGGATTTACACTGAAATTCAAATTAGTCAAATAAAATACAAACGTTGCCTTGCATCTTTACCTCAGATTTTAATGCAAAAACTGTTACCTAAAAATCTCCGAAATAATCCATGACACCTCTAGCAATTGAAAAAAGAAGTGAATTTTCGATTACGTAAAACGCTTACCTACAGGCACTCAAAAAATATCAAGTGCAAATTGTTTCTTTTCCAAATACATATGTATGTAGATAAAAAATGTGATAAGTTAGTAGGAGTCTAATCAGACTGGGCAGAATTTGGAAGTTTACTTTATTTAAAAATATCCAAAACGCCATAAAAGTCTTTTTCGTAGAAAGTTTGCACTAATGGAGTATTTTTTTTCTGGATTATAATTCTGCTTTCAAAATTCTTTGGAAATCATATATCAATAATTGTCCGGATACAACGACCTGCTTACCTGGGTTATTGTTTCTTAGAAGAGATAATGAAAGTAACTTGTAGCCAATGCATTTCTTTTACAGCAGTAAATTTGTACGTCATGTAGTGCGATAAAACAAAGTACCTCCAAAAATGTTGGAATAGATAAAATTCGTTTTTTCGCTGTGTAAATAAAATTGGAAATGAGGTAGACAAATGGCACCTGGAAATTGGCAAATTAAGCACAAAATATTTAGCCTGGTATTTTTTTAAATACTGATAACGTATTTTAATGAGGTCATTGAAGGTTCCGTTTAATTATTAAGAAATTTGATAAATTGCTCCTGTTGTGCTTGGTGCGTTGCACACTACCATAATTTATTTAATTGGACAATTTCGCAAAATTTTTGAATTTTATACTTTGGCATACCTTCTTCCTCCACCAAGTAGTCACTTCATTATCTCACTGCAGCCTAACAACCTAAGTTGTAGTACTACAAAATACTAATGCTTATTCCTGTTTAAGTCCCTTAGAGTTGTCTAATGTTCTAATCGTTTTGTTGGAAGGCAAAATAAAATTTCCATATTTTTCTAGTGTAGCAAGATCACATTTAAAACAATTTTTTTTATTCAACCCTCAAAAGAAGCACAGTGTTACCTACATTTATAATGTACATATTCTTCTTTTCATATCTCAAAGATTTAGGACTTTTTTATTATTTCATTAACTTTTTCTTTTTCTAGACTATAACACCATTGATTAAGCATTTTGCCAATTATATGCGCTACCAAAAATACAGGGTGCCACACACTCATGTGCTTCTAAAGAGTGTTTCTAAGCCCGATAGAAATTTAATTTAAAACAAAATAATACAAAAAGGTAACTTGTAATGAAAGATCTTTTCTTAATCGAAAAACAAATTCATGACAATAATAAATAAACGACTTCGGACATATGACCACCGCGACTATTCTTGACGAAGCGCATTCCGTCAGTCAGTCATTTCAGGCCACTTTTTCGAACAGTGTCGACCGTATATTATGAATAACACCAACAATATTGACTTATAAACATACGTCAGTTGGTTTGAGTCGCTGTATGGCATGTAGCTGCATCCTGTTGAAACCACATCTCACCAGGATCAGTGTTATCCATATTCCCATTGACAGTAACGCAAGCTCCTGCTTCATTTTTAAATGAACAAATATCGATGATGCCACCAGTGTGTAAGGGTAAGTAAGTCTTACTCCGGAAGCGAAAATTTTGATTATAAACATGCCCATTAAGCCAAAAATGAGCTTAGTCACTGAACACAATTTTCCTATAAAATAACTGGCTAACTTGCAACTGCTCTAGAGTCCAATCTGTGTATGAACGACATAGGCGAGGGTCTTGTGGCTGTAATTTTCACACCAACTAAATCTTATACGGGTGTGATTTTGATGATGGACGGACAGAGTCCTAATTGCTGCGACCGACGACGAATCAATAAATGTGTATCCTCTTTCACACTTTTGTTCACCGCGGCAAATAATTGCTTCAGCTCGCATGTTCTGATGAAATGATGGTACTGTTGCATCTCGCAGAGAGTATGTGGTACGATGGCTTGCGGTCGACGATTATGCGCACCATAAATATCACGAAGTTGTCTATAACTCTTGCAAATCGTCGACAGATTTTCAAAGAAAATTTGGATAATTTTTAACCGTTCCTCAGCGTCAGTTTGTTCGTGATTATTTGATATTTCGGATTATCGGGAACCAGATTGAAACATACAAATTGAAAATTGGTAAAATGACATTCGCTTTTGGAAGATTTTCGATAATAAAGTTATACAATTCTTACTTTTTCGGTTTCAATTCAAAATTGAAATTGACGTACGAGAATGCAACAGTCTACAACGTCAAATTTCCTAACAATGCGCCAGGCCTTTGGATCGTTATAAAACAAAGCTCGGTTGGGCCTAACCATAAAAATCAGAGCCAATAAATATTCAAGAAGCATTCAATGAAATTGCTTAATTGCCTTTAAGCGCCCATAAAATTCACTTACGATCAAAGATCATCAACAATAAATAAAAATTCGTAAACGGGAATAATTTTCCAAGAAGCACAACAAAACGTAGTGCGCAATCACCCCTTGCGGGGCTTTTAACATACAAAACCAATAAAATGGCACAAACCTCGTTTTCATTGCATTTTATATCCACATACAGCGAATGGTCGAATGCTCGAATGCAGGCGAAGAAAACAACAGAATAAAAGTGATCACCACTAATCGATCAAATGAACAATCAATAGAATCGCGATCGGGCGGTCTTATGCACTTGAGTTTTAACAAAACCGAAGCAAAATGAGGGTGAAGTGCACGGAGTAAATATATATCTTTTTTTCGACACTCAATTCAAGCCGAACAATGCTTCTGTACACACGTTGCCTTTTAAATGTGTCATGAAAACGTAATGCGGGCGGGAAAGAAATTCACTTTTCTTCCGGAAACTTGAATTCGATTCACTTAAGATCACTCAAAAAAATCACTTACTAAAAAGTACCGAAACTCTTCTTAGACGAATTAGACTGCTGAAAGCAAAGTTACGAATTCTACGCATATCCACTGGTAATCCTTCCACCTCCTTACAAATTGCGCGAAGTTAATTTTAGCAAAAATCACATTTCAGTACGTCATGGGTTTTAAATTTAAAAAATGCTGTAACGTCCACAAAAAAATTCTTTGCAATACTCAAAGTGGCCGCGAATATTTTGAGTTCCTCAGCAAATCTCCAATTAAAAAAAAACGGCGCCGTTGAGAGCCAACCACAATACACCACAAGATTCGAACGAGCACTAACCGTGAGTTCTAGGTTGGATTTAGATTTGCCGGAATCTCCTTAAGACACTAAAGCCGCGTGCGCATGCTTCTGCTTATAAAACGTCTGTGCGTCAATCTTTTTCATTCATATGAGCAATAGCAGTACTGCACGACCGACTACTCTCCGGGCCCGTACGGCTCGCCTTCGTGCACATAAGACGCCGCAAATAAGAAAGATTGCCCGGTAGCTTGCGATATTTTCTTAGTTTCCACACGTCCACAACCTCATCCAGCAGTGGAAGTCGACTTCCTTTCTGATCGCCGCATAAGACGATCGCAAGAAAACTTCACGACATCTAGGCCCATCAGGGTAAATTAAGGGTGGAAGGCATGCTCGCCAGTGGCAAAGCGACGCAGCGCGCTCTGCTGCGATCGCTTCGGTACAAGGAGCTGCTGCAGACGCACACAACAACCGCCTTCATCTCAAGGCGTTCTGCCAATGTTGAGATATTTTTCTTTTGCTTTTCGGTTTGTTTGTTTTGCTGTTGGGCGGCATGAATTCAAAAAATGACTTTTTTATCCCCAAACGTATTTCTTTTCGTGTCTCCTGTTTTTTCTTTCTTTTGTCGGAAATAAATAGTTATCGGGTAGGAGGAGAAAACCGCTCGCCAGTGAGAAATCTCTCAATGGCCTATCTTCTCGCCGAAGATTTTTGTGTTCTTACGAGCATCTTGCGGACTGATAAGTTGTCAGGGCACGCGCAATGCATCTCAGCTGGCACTAGATGAGGGCTCATGAGGTGTTCAGTGAAATGATCTTGCACGGAAAAGGTAGGCTTTTTGTAACCTATGACCGGAAGGAATGGAGGTGATAAGATCAAGGTCTGAATTTATCTTTTGTGATTTTTCTTGTTTTGTTTGGCTGCCTTTTTTTCGTATGGTAAAATCGGAAAAGAGCACCTGCAAGAATTTTAAGGTAATAAAGGAAAAGATTTTGAGAATTTATTGCTGTGTTGTAACGACATTATAATCTTTAAAATTTTCAGTGTGTGTCGCTAGGTTTATTTTTTCCTCATTGGGCTTTTAGTCATTGGAATGTGAGCAAATTTTGTTTATTTGCAATAATAACTTCCGACGTGAAAACATGACTCTTTGAAGATGGGAATACATATGTACATATATCACTATAAAAGTTCACCTCCCGTTAAAGGATGGTGTTTGGCTCGATAAGATTTGAAAACGAATGCAAATACTTTGACTCTTGATTCAATAGACCAAGGTATGTTAAATGAAAGGTTTAGGGGTAAAACCATTTTACAACATAATTAAATTAGACTTCGAGAGAAACGAATTTGAAAGTTTTCCAAAATGAAAATGTATGAAACTCTTACAAATTTTATTTATGTAATTAGTAAAAGTTTTTTCTCCAACTTTGAATTGTTATACTCCTCGCTACACTACACCCCATCGTCGTTTAAACTCCGCGTTGGCAGTGACGGCGGCTTTTTTGTGTTAAAAAAAGAAAAGTGTGTAGTGCAAACGTTGGTTATTGAAACGAAGTCAATATACAATTCAATAAATTCTTGAATATAAATTTGACAGCAGGAAAATATATTACATCCAGTCGACAAAAACAGCGATAACGGACCACGAAAGTTTTCTACAGTTCCATTACGAAGAGGTCTGTGTCTGTTTTTGTGTGTGCGTATTTTTGGAAAATTTTCTTTACTAAAATTAAAATATAGCATAGATTAAAAGCTTAAATAAAGTATTTTCAAGTTATTCTCCCCTTTTTTTAGTTCTCATTATCTTAAAAGTAATTTCAATTACTTTGTATTCGCGGGTTTGCGCCGTGCAGCTCCTCAAAAACCCCTTGGCCTCCAGCAGAATTTTGTGTAACGATTCGGACAATCATGAAGACTCAGGTGTTAAAATTAAATATTAAAAAATAGTATGCTTTTACTAAGTACCCGTTTTAGTATAGTCCCACATTCTAAAAAATCATGAATTTTTTACCATTTGCGTATACCTACAGAACGGTCGATGCGCGAGTTCAAATTACACTTGGCTGTTTGTCTCCAATAACACTGGTTACGAAATGTTCATGAGTCATAGTCATAATACTCGTAGATAACCTCTTTAAGTGCGCGGCCACTTATGAAAACAATTAATTTAAATCCAACGGAAAAGCTATTTCCACTTGGAGAGATAAATATACAATCTTGAAATAAATCCCAATTATCATGAGGTAAAAAAAACACTTTTAATTTGTTTCCGCATATCATAGTTGAAGTAGTTTTACTTTTAAAATTAAAAATAGGAAAATTTGCTTTTGCTTGTAGGGGTAAGACACAACTGGGCGTTTTATAATGTCCTACGGCATTTTATGCCGTCCTATGGCACTGACTAAAAAAATTGAACTGTGTCGTGGAAAATTACGGTTTTATAAGGTGTATCAAGAAGAATTTGAATTAGAATAGCGCACCATTCCCGTCTGTCTAATGTTTAGTCAGTCATAGTTGGTAGCTGTCATATGGCAACATATAGCACACATTTTTGAAAATGCCGAGCTACAATTTGGAAAAACCTTTATTAATTTATTGTGAAGACCCATTATAAAAAGTGTTGGAGCAAGTGCTGCAGTGAAAATTCTCATATTACGTGTTCATTTTGGTGTGCATTATTGTCCGTAGCCGAAGGATGGAATGGACGTAAATGACATGTATTTTCAACAGGATGGTGCCACCTGGCACACCAAATGCAAAATAATTACGATATTACAAACCAAGTTCCCGCCTTAGTTGATTCTTGACTGTCAGCTCGCTTTTCATAGAACTAGCATAGCTGGTGAATTACTAGGTACAACACGGAGTTGGAACAGATGCAAATATTTTTATTGCACAATCGAGAATTACATAATCATTTTTATAGTCTCGATTGTAAGGAATTCAAAAGTTATTTAAAATTGAATTCGAAAAGATAAGTAGTAAAAATAATTAAATTACCAAGAACCGTATGCCGGCATCGTTTTCGTTTTATGCTCACTTCCGACAGAAAGGCGTGACCGAATAGCGCGCATTTAATAATAAGTCATCAAAAGGCTAAATGCCCCTAATAAAATTGTTTTGTAAAATAACTTTATTGGCATAATGCCCAGTCTGTGATGCAAAACAAATCAAAACAAAACAGATGATTACGACATAAATTTCAAGAAGGCGACTGCTGGCTAGTGGGTATCATTGCGGGTCTTTTAAGCGGCTTAAAAGAAGGGATCATCAAGTGCACCCATAAGTGAGGTATACGTCGTGATGACCACTTTACCCCGCTAATGCAAATTGCTTTGGCGCGAATAAATTTTTATTATCTCTGAGTAGCGGCCCAGTTAGCTTACTATGCATCTCATCGTGTGTATGGAGTAATCCAAGTAATCTTGTACTGTTTACTGGTGCCAATAAAAGGAACACGCAAGCATAGCAATGAAGACGTTATCAGTCTTCGGGTGACGGTAGTCTGATCATTCGTTAACCGTGTTTTTTTATTGGTCTACTCAATTTCGCTCTGGAAGGTTTTCGTTTTAAAAATTCAGATCACTCAGCAGTTGAGTTAATTAGTCCACAGCCCACTCAGGAGGAAATCTTTCGTGTTTTGCTATTTTCGTACGGTGGCTTCTTGAGAGCTACTCCGCTACGGGATTGAGTTTCCCCCCTTAATGTGGCATAAATGTCTCAAAAACTTTCATCAGATAGCAATTATGAGGAAAACAAGGAAATTTTCAGCGGAAGACAATTTTCCGGAAGGTACATAGAAAAAGGGCGTCAATCAGCTCTCCATCAGATTTATGGCTCGTTGCTGTCTGCACAAGAAGGGCAAGCTTATACCTTTCTACCCGCAAATGTTTTCCTTCTGAGCTTCATTCCAACAACTCTGAAAGCTATAAAAAGAAAATTAAAAATAATATTCTACCTCCGTTCATATTTGTTGGTTTTCACAGAAGGACTTTTAATTGCAAATTAAATGACTTCGATATTTAATTACTTAGTGTATTAACTTTTTAGATTAGTCGATACGTGCTACAAAATCTTTTCATTTTCTAAATAGTCATTATTCCTTATACAAGCTTAAATTTGTGGACTATGGTTAATAAATAATCTCGCTCAGTGTATATTTGTAATACATATGAATAGAGTATAGAGTGACGTACACTTCCTCAGCAGACTTCAAGGGCACTAACATTGTATCGAATTACATGATAACTTTATTTTTGTCGTGTTTTGTCAGATTTGAAAATAAGCAAACACTACACCGCACAGTCTGAAGATAAATTGCGTTTATAATTGCCGCAGTCGAAGTCTCAACAGGCCGCGCTACACGGCGAGGACGATGCCATTCGCCGTATTAAGATGTCTTTAACATTTCGGACAGCGATCGGAGCCAAATATTCCTTACCTTTGGGACTTGCAGATTGAATTTCCTTTGCGGCGCGCCAGACATTTGTTAAATTTATTGCGATGTAAACTAATCGGATATCAGACGATTAGTGCCAGGCGTGACATGCGTATCCAATGGAGATCTTCGGTTTCAGTTTTTTGTTTACTGAGATTAGGTTAATTTTGGAGGCTATTTTTACATTGTTATTAGGTAGCTTCGCTAAAAATTCGGGGATATCTTAGGCAAATCGTTTTCGGATCCTCATAAGAAACAATCTACAACTAGAAGACATATCTGTAATTTATTGCTTCTAATTAATTAAAATAGCTGAATAATAAGACACATGTATTTTAGTTTTTATATGCGCAATCGTTGTTCTTTGATTGATTTTGTTTTGAGTTTTATCTTACATATATGTATACATATACAGGGTGTTTCCGTTAACGGGGACCAAAATTGTAAAATATTCTGAATTTTGAATTTTGTTTTTTCAAACTAAACGTATGCAACGTACTAACATAAACTGTAATACGTTTTAAATTAGAGAAAAAGCATTTGGAGGTTCATTTAATTTGAATTTGTTGTAAAGTTCATATTTTTTTTAAATTCCGCGAAGGGTTTCTCGTATAATTTTGTATACCCATTATCTACCTGGACATGTTGTACCTCTTTGGAATGGCAACAAGATGGGTGATTAAATAAAATGAAAAAAGAGGTAATATTTTCATTACATGAATATCGGAGAAAAACTGGAAAAAATGTGAATTGTTCGAAATTTTAGAACATTTTTCCACTTTCGCAAGTGACTGTACCTGCAGTGGTAGAGGTAGATTGGTGGCATTTGTGGAAAGTCCATTAAGATAGCAATTGTTTGGCGTGAGTTGGTTGTCGTTGCGTTGAGTAGATCAAAAGATAAAAATATAATAATCACGAATTTATGAATCATCATGTAAATCGAAAACTGAAATACGCTGTATAGGGGAAAGTCGGCTATTAGTCCAGTCAAAATAAACACAAACAAATAAAAGTCCAGACAAGACAAAATTCCCACAGAGCTGAATATTTGTGCAAACAATAAATACATACACCATTACAAATGAAATGGCAATAGTCCCTCTTTTCGCCAAAAATTTTATTCAATGTCAAAGGTCAACGACATCGGTTTTTAGCATATTTATGGTAAACGGTAAGTTTTATCGTAAAAATAGTTCATACAAAAGCTGTAGATCTTGCTATTGTCTACAAAAATGATTTATATACTTTTATTCATACGAATCACCAATGCTGAGATATCGCGATTTCAAACATCAAAAATTCTAATATGCAGTCATACGCCCCAACGGTCAACCGTGACAGTCACGACAATAATTATAAGAAGCACCCACTACGCTGGTATCATCACTTTCGTCGTAGCTGCAAAAACAGCCGAGAATTGGATAGGTGTGACGAGATGCACCCGTTTTATATACATATGAATATAAACTTAACATTCTCTATAGATATAAGTCTAGTATTCAATTCTTACATTATGATAATAGATGTCTCATAGAATAGACGTAGTTTTTCGTTGTTAAATGCTGAAATGCGTTATAAATTAAAATACTACACTATACTTATAGTTAGAGAGATGGCTGTAAGTGTTGTCCATCGGCGAAATATTATTTTTAGATCATGCCCTTATCTACAAATAACTAATTATAAATTCAGGTTCGATATAAATCTTGGCGACAGAGGCGGATGGCATGTCTGAATTTTAAGGTTATAGAAGTACAAAATCGACGATGTAATTTGGTGATATTGTAACACAGCTTCTGGACGACCAAAAATGATCCCAATTCAAATTTAAGCCAATACGAACAATCCTGGTGGCTTTTACAGCATTTCAAAAAAACATATTTTTTTAATCCCAAAGCTGTGTTACAATATCACCCAATTAAGATCTTGATAATAATTTTCATCAAGTATGTGTTATAATAAGTATGCAACTGAAGAGATATGCATACTTAATTAACGTCGAAAAATCAACCTATTAGAGGTTTCTAACTTCCTGTGCGGAACTTCGAACCACAAGGACAAGACATCATACAAGATTAATCTCATGAATACCAGAATTAAGCCGGAAAACAAGAAACCTCTCATTTATCACATCCACTTCCCAAAATTCCATCAGCTCATTATTCCTATAAAAATGCAATCCTTTCAAGCGCGTGTCGCTTTGACGCGTAATTTCGTCAATATTTATGAAATCGTTCGAAAAACTCTGGGTGGTCCAAAAATAGCTTCCAAACCCTTCTCCTTTATTAAAATTTCTTAGAACGGAACGCTATTTTCCATCATAATTTCTTGTGCACTCCTCTCCAAAACAAAGCCAACGAGGTGATGCGGGCATGCCCTGCTGGATGAATTTCCCTTTTAGGTTGCTTGATTGGGTGGCACAGTACGCGGTATAGCGGAGGTGTGCAAGTCCCCTGATTTATTGCCTTAAGCGAGATTTATTGCAGGGAGTCCTTTTGATTTATCAACTGGCGTTAATCGCTTCACATTCCCTGTAATCCAAATTACGTGAGACTGCAACGATAAGTGTATTTACTGAATTTCCTTGTAAAATTAGAAAAAGAAAAGATTTTTGTGCGACAAAAGATGCGGCCACAAGCTATTGTATTGAACAAATTTTATTTGAAGTAATAATACAATCCAGCAGCAATATAATAAAGACATCATCCACTATAGTTTATTCATTGACTAAAATAATTTATATATGTATGTATGCAGGTACATATATCTAAAATATGCTAAAGTTTGTCTCGATACCAATCTCGAAAAATGAGGAAACTTTAATTTAATAAACTTTCCTTTTTACATTTAATAGAGACCAAAATCAAAATTTTCTTTTTCTTGGGTTCATGCTTTACTTTTGGATTGTGCTACATATTGTTCTCCTCTCTCGTGTATAAAAAATTTGAACTTGATAAAGTATTAATTATAATTTGGGAAAAAATATCAAAAGTAAAAGAAACCGTTTTCGACATGTTACCGTCGGACCACCCTTCTTTCGTATATACTACAAACTCGAATTGCGAGCAGTGAATATGTTAGATCACTCTAGATATTTTATTAGCATTACCATAAAACACATTTCTTGACGGGATTCATTGGGCTTCCCACCGTACAGTTAAACGCTTTTCCAAATTCGTCAAAATTCGACAATGGTCCAATCACACGAAATTTGTCAGCAGTATGAACATCTTCAGCAATACGCAGTAACCCTTTTCTCTTAAATTCGCTACAGGATGCGTGAGCAAAGCTCCAAAAATATAGTTGGTCCTGGGAAATATTTATGGCATCATACAAATCGTCCAAAAGTTCATTATCTGAATGTTTCTCTGTCCATTTCTTATAAGCATAAAATCCCAGTCGAAGTCCGCCATTATCAGCAATGTTCTCTGCTAAGGTACTGCTCCCATTGACATTGGCCAAAATGGCTTCGATGGTATATTGATTATACTGTTCCACAAAGCACTGTGCCCTTTTGTCGAATTCTGCAGAAGACTCTGGAGACCACCAAATTTCCTTACGTCCAGTTTTCCCATAATGGCGCCCGATACTGTCGAATGCATGAACCATTTCGTGTCCAATGATATTTCCGCCCATGCTTGCAAAATTATATACAGCAGGCATTTTTGGATGGTACATTGGCTTTTGCAGTATTCCTGGTGGAAGATCTAGAACGTTTGTGGTTACTCCATATTGCGCATTCACTTCAATATCCACTTTTATTTGAATTGGATTTTTAAAGATTAACTGCTGATGGCTGGTTGTAGTTTTAAAGCGGCGGACATTCAAAATATTTTCGTCGTATTCAGTCGGACTAATTTTCAGTTCCCGGTAAAACTCATTAAATGTGTTAATATCTTCTGATATATTTGGACTACCTATCATAAAATTCATGGCCATTAGTTTTTCAACCGCCTTCGTCTTAGTGGTCTCATCCAACCAGTTGGCGGTTAATATAGTTTCTTTAAAAACCGTTCTGATATCATTCGCCATTGCAGTAACATTTTCCTCTATGGAATCGTCGTACAAACCGCTTTTTATGTACATTATATTGGGAATAGGATCGAGCCATCTTTGAGTTTGCTTTACACAAAAGTTTTCAATATACTGTGCAGATTTTAGTTCTTCATGGAGTTCGAACAGTAGTTTCAACATTAAGTAGTTAGCAATAGTTTTTTTATCTTCTTCAGGAAACAAAATCGGGAACTGCTTGAAGTAGTTTAGGTCGTATATTATGACTTTGAAGGAAGGTTCAACTGGGTGACCGAAAAGAGTTTCGAAGTACTCATACCAATTCACCTGCGGGTATTCGTCGTGCAGTTTTGAAAGAGTTTTATATCCTTTCGGTCCAGCAGGTATACTCTGCAGCTTGGTTAAAAACCGCTTTCCAAATTGAAGAATTTCTTCTGCCATCTCCCAAGCATCATCTTCCTCAGCTCCGTACCAACTCATCAGCACGTGCATCAGCTTTTTGTTAATATTATACGACTGTGACGATATTTTGTTAAGATCTCCCAGGCTCATAGGTAGGAGTCCAAAATCACCCGCTTTTTTCACATAAACATACTTTTTTGTCGTGTACTCGTCTATGAACGCTGAAACTCCATATAGACGCAGTGTTGCAAGTACTGTTGTTATATTAAAGTGTTCGTTCCAGTCCTCTTTCATCACAGGCATTCCACCAATCGAGTCCAATAAATTCTTGTAAGCTTGATAACTGCGAAACTTGAAAACATTTGCGTTTAGACACGATTCATAGAATTCTCCAACTTTGAATAATACATCCGCTTCTTCCAAATCTTTGCTATCCCACTCCTGTTTTAGCGTTGAATTAAAAAGTAGCAAAATTGACTGAAGATCATCTTTAATATTATTAGCCATTCGGTATGCGACCGCATGACCCACCCTTCCTGGTTCTATTGGATTGTGTTCGTTAAAATCACCACATGCGTATTGATAAAAGTCCGCACAAGGGTCTGCCGCTTCATCCATGTCTTGTATCATTTCGATGGCCTGTCGATAGTCTGAAGAAAATAATTCGACTCTAATGTCATCATCATCACTATCATCACTCGCGTCAATGGTCGAACTATTTTTTTCGGAGTCCGAAATTGCTTCCGAAATTAGTAAAAGGATCACAAAGAACGCTAACGCCGAGCTCATACTTAGTCCGTCTGTGCAGAGATACGTAAACTGCTAGTGCACAGATGTGAATAATTATTATATATTTTCTTCAGGGTTGTACTACTCGTATCTCATTCAGCCTGCTTGCTTGCTTATCGCGAGTGCAGAGATTATCACCCAGAAATGTTGTACTTTATTTAAACTGGCGCCTGCAACTCATCCCGCTTTTAATTAATTCCTCGCATATATGAAATAACATAATAATAATAAATTTGGAATTAGATTAGTATGCGTGAAGAAGACACATTTTCTTGTTTTTTTAGGAAAAAAGAAAAATTACTGACAAACAAAATTCCGTTTTAGTATAATTTACTAATTCTAATTCGTTTGATACAATTTTGAATTTATCATAGCCATCTCAGGTGAGTCAGTTGTGGCGACATATTTGCAATTAGCAACCCCACAAATATCCATGAATTAACTTTCATAAAAATCTAATGAAGATATTGAAGCCGCCATCTTGAATTTGTAAAATTGCGCACCACATTCGAAGTCAGCGACCACATACTCCCATATACGATATTTTGTGAAACTTACCAATTGGCTTCCGCGGTATTTATGTTACGGGTAGCTTTGCTCAAGCAAGTTTGCTATCACTATAATGTAGAAGCTTCACTTCAAAACAGGGCACATAATGAATTCATTCTTATTCACTACAAATTTTTTCATTTTTCAGTTATTTACAACTTATAGATAGGATACGGAAATCGGTATTTTAATGCAATCATATTATAATACATTCAGCTAACGCAAGGCGTGCAATGTACATAACATAGATAGTAAGTAGCTGAGAAAGCGATGAATGCGCTTTATACAAAGAGTGGGGGACAGTATACCCGTCTCACTCCCACAGTACCTATAGTCGAGAGAATTGAAAGTGCGTTACACGCTGCCAACTATAATGCAAGTAGGTACATACAACTTGGAACGTGACGCATTTCTGGGATCAAAAGAATGTAGAACATTAATGCTTGATCACCACTGGTTAAAAAACAACGTCGCTTGTGTTTCAGAATGAAAAAAAAAGTTGTGAGCATAATAAAATGTATTGAACGCCTACTGAAAATTCCAGAATTGAATATAACGTAAGCGCCCGAATTTGTGCGTATGGGCTTGATTATAACTGAATAAAATGTCCGATCTCAATGAATACCGAGGACCATTTTGCCGCCCTGGGCGAAACTCTCTTCAACAACCAGATGATTGTGAACCCAACCACGTTATCAACGACAATTGGTCAATACGATTTTCTGAATTAGATTAACAGCTGTCTCACTGATCCACATAAATTATGTATTCGTCAATGTTCAGGTCTTTCCGCTAACATATTTCTTTTGTTTATTGACAGTCTTCTTTGCCTCACATTCAACTCCATTCTTTATAGCTTTTCAGATGATAACAAAAAACATTCACTTTATGTACTCTTTTTACCCTGTGGGCAACTACCATCGAAGTAACTGTAGATTCCAATATATGTATGTAGCTGAACATATCCAAAATACTCGCGTGGGCAGAAGGAAATTGTGTTTCATTTAATGCTTCAAAAACATAATGCTGTCTTATAAGTGCTGATATTTCTCAAGCGTGATGGAAATTTCGTCGATGGAGAGAGTATTTCTAATTCGTCCTCACGTAATATCTTCAGCAACGAAATAGGAACCGCTCTGGTCAACTGATGAGACTATATTTTTCGTATGACCAAAAATACTTTTTGCAAATATGCAATGAATGGAATGGACGTAAATGATATGTGGTTTCAACAGGATGGCGCGACCTGCCATACCGCACACGCAGAAATGCCGTTTTCACAAATCAAATTCCCAAGTCGTTTCTTGTTTAGGAAACGAAAACACGCCCTGATGTTTTTGATAAGACTTATGTGAACCACTGTCAGACGACTCCACAAGTCAAGGAAAAAATTCCAGCCGTATTTTGTCTAAAACGTCATCCAAAATGTCGTCGAATGACTGACATTTCATTTCACGTGTGACATAATGTCAACAATTACAATTTATAGATTAATAAAAAATTCGAAGAATTTCATGCAAATACTGTTTTTTTTTATTTGAAATTCCAACTAAGTCACACGGTTCTCGAGTTACAAACATATGTATTATATATTCGTGTGCAAACAGGCAGTCAGACAAACAGACTAATAAACGAAATTTTAGGTACAGCGTCGGTAGACAATCTGGAAAATTACGAAATTACAAATGCAGGCACTTTAATATGTTAGTTTTAGCGTTCTATACAAACACATTTTATTCCTTTGCTTAACAATATACAGATATTAAGAGGTACGTACTATATTACATATTACCACATTATACATTTATTTTGCCTATTCATCGGTGATGTTCTTTTACAGCCAAATGCAGTGCTAAACGCTTTAAAATTGGAGAGACTGCCAATGATTCTCCACCTAGCAGGAGCGTGATCACCTTCATTCCGCTTCCTATTCAACTCTAAGCCTCTAATTCTTTGACACCACGTCTGGGCATAGCTTAAAAAGAACAGCTGAATGTTAGTAGCATTTAGTCCGGGCAGCGTCTGCTTCCTAATATCTAGTTTCTCTTGGTAAGCTTCAAGCCACTTCTTATACCCATAGAATGCATGACGCAAACCACCATTATCAGCAATATTATCTGAAAGGGTGATCAAACCGTCAACTTTTCTGTTCAACTCTAGGATTGTATAATTATCATACTGATCCATGAAACAACTCATGCGTTGAAAATATTTACTGTTAGACTCCTTACTTAGCATATCAGTCCATTCTCCATTTTCGTCGTAATTAATTGAATCCATGTCTAGCGAATGAGTCATCTCGTGTCCTAGAATTGCTCCAATCACTCCAAAATTGTACGACTTTGGAAGCTCTGGGTAGTAAAACGGCCTTCGAAATATTCCGGCGGGAATTATAAGTTGATTATCTTGCCTAAGGTAGAAAGCACTTACATCAATCCCATACGTTATTTTAAACGGCTTTCTTCGACCGTTATGCTTAGTGGCAAACTTTCTTAGAATTAAGTGATTTTGATGGTATCCATTTTCTGTGCTGATGTCCAATTCATTGTACTCCCTGTCTAACTTCTCTATGTCTAACGTTTGCATATTATCTCCGATCACCATTTGAATAGCATTAACTTTTTTGAGAACGTTTCTTTTCGAAGTGTGGTCCAACCACTTAACCGAAATTATACTATCTATAAAAGCGGCTTTTATGTATGTGCTCAAAGCAAGGACTTCATCAGCCGAATGCTTCTCGTAGTATTTACTTTTTAAAAACATTGCACTTACCACAGGATTCATCATTTTCCTAGTCTTTTTGACGCAGAATTGCTTTGTATTTTTAGAATTCGTGAGTTCGTCATGGAGGCCGAAGAGGAATTTTAAAAAGATGTAATTTGCAAGTACCTTCGTATCATTCTCGGTGAAAAATTCCACAACAGATTTGATTTTATCTATAGTATAAATTGTAATATTAATTTTATCCAACTCGTCTTTGTCATACAAATTAGAATAGAATCCACGCCAATCCACAGTTGGAGAAGCCTCTTCCAACTTCCTTAAGGTCACAACACTTCTTCGTTTCCGTACATTTTTTGACTCCAAAGTCCTCTTCAATTTGATTGCAAAATCAACGATTTTATTGAATGTTTTCACAGCGTCTCGTTTAGATGCACCATACATCATCATGATATGCTTCGCCACCTCTTTGTTTTTGTGGTACGCCCTGGAGTATTGCCGTTTTAAAAATTTCTCCATAGGAAATAGTCCAAAGTTGTCTACAGTTAGAACCGACAATCCACTAAGTATATTCGAGCTTTCATCGAAGATCGTATTGACATCATACGACTTGGCGGTAGATACCACTTTAAACCAGTCGAATTTGTCACTCTTCCATTCGGGGTTTAACATGGGCCAACCACCTAATGAATCAATCAATCTCAGGTATGCCTCACTCTTCTTGTACTCAAAGATGCTTTCCCGCATACAGCTCTGATAGAAAATTCTCGCCACATCAGCTGCTGTTCTAGTTACATTAGACTGCACTGGCACCATGAGCATCTCATGTATTGTATTTTCCAATTCGCCTCTAAGTAAGAATATTGCACCGGAAATCCCTAAGCTGGGCTCCTCCTTATTGACATTAAAATAATTTCCACACGCGTACTCGTAAAAGTCATCACATGGATCGATATTACTGTTTATGTAGGATCGCATTCGTGATCCATATTTCTCGCGTTCTCGTTCGGGTGTGTCCAACTGGAGGCATGTAACAACGTTTTCGGCGCACAATGAAAGTATCGAGAATCGGAATAGTATGGACCAAGCACTCCTCATTTCAGTGAGTAATTCGTTAAATAGTTAGAGCAAGACTGATATGAAAATTGTCGAGATCACTAGTTAGCGTGCATATGGGAAGAAAATTAGCCTTCTGATAAGCCCCTCAAGCGATTAATTAAATTTTTACCAGAACGTATAGGTCACGACATTTGAAGATAATTTTCTCATCGTTGCGTTTAAGAAAATTACAGTAGCTCAGAAAATGGGTAAAAATATGTCTGCGTAGACTAGACACATTTATGAACACGAACTATTTTTATTATAGGGTTGCAAAGGTAAACTACCAGAGGGCTTATTGCGTTGCTGGTGCGTCGTCTGTCCGTCGGAGTCGTTTAATTTCTAATTTATGAATTATTTCACAACCTTTGATTTTTGCATCATTTATGCAAATTTGTTTTATAACCATGTGTTATTTGAATCAATTTGCAAAACTTGTGAAAATCCCAGGACTTGGATAAACAATTTGAATATACCATTGCAGGCGTGATAGTACCAAAAAAGCTAGTTTAATTTCTAGTTTTTTTCATTCTACTATATACCTATGGCTTTTTCGACAATTTCAAGCTTCGATCTGTTTAGGAAAAAAACATAATGTCGTTATCTGGCATGAATTCTTCAAATCTAGAACTTTTATGAAGTGACATTTCGTTTTCCATGTAACATAATGATTGTAGTCAATATCGGCAATTTACTAAATTGACCTTATTTGTCTAAAATCTTATCAGAATCGCACTTAGTACTGTGTCTATCTTTAATCAGGTAACAAAGAAATCTCAGCTCTTAAATAATTATTTATATTCATATACTTACGTACATATGTATATCTAAATATGTCATAAAAAACATTGACTGCGTATCACTTGCTATGTTAAACAAATTGTGTGTTTATCGTTATACATGGCTGAAGTGAATACTATAGCATCGAGGACCTCGAAAACGCTACTATATTAAATTGCACAGAAATCCGTTAAAGTTGAGTATTTTAGTCGCCATATTGGATCCGCCATCTTGAATTTCCAAATATCAATGGCAGAGTCGACGGAAATCCGTTTACGTTGTGCATTCGCCTAGAAAAAATATTTTTCATTGTCTCGGTCCATCAAAGGGTCCGGTCTTGCACTGATTGTAAAAATGAATTCCGAATTATTTTTGCTCTGTACCAAATTTCAGCATGAAACGACTAGCCGTTTAAAAGTTAGATGTCTGTGACTGACAAACAATTTTGACGGATGGACTTTTATTCCAAATAGACTCCTCCTGAAGTGATACAACACTGAGAGAAAAATCTCTTAGTCAAATTTTTTAGAAACAATATTGATTTTGCATTTTTGAATTTCAATACGTTTTCTTATTGAATCAAACAGAACGTATTTAATTCTGCACTGTTAATATATTTCAAACTAGAAAGTTGATGATTAAAAATGTTTAGCTTTTGATTTAAAATTATATTTAGTGAATGGATCATAACATAAACGAATAATTTTAAATCAATTGCCAACGTGATTGTGTTGCCCACTGAAGTAAGAAGATATCTAAAAAACCGACGGACTGCAAGTCAATGGTGAGAGCTATGGATTACTATCCCAGAGGTCCCGGGTTCGAGCCGCACATGAATGAGATTCTTTTATACTGAAATAATTGATCGTCATTAAGCGAATATGGAACAAATCGTTCGAATCTTTTGTCAATATGTATTGAATCATTTATATTTTCTGCTGACGTTGTTGCCAGCAATTTTTCGGTTTCTCTCCCCCATAAATCGCTGCCACTAAAAAAATGCTTACGCGGAGGGATAAAGAATCATTTCCATGAACAGTCTGCAACATGTGGAATATTCCGATGGAATTTTATCAATTGCCACCAAAAATTTAATCACCGGTCGTATCCACGGTGGGAATCAACAATTTCTTCGACGATTGTAAATTTCTAAAAATTAATGTAGCGAAATAGCTCCATCCTTTTATAAGAACCTAATAAATACTACATGTCTTATTATGAAATTACTAATGGCACAATTTTGCACCCATATCTAAATCATTTTTTCTAGCTTTTCTAAAATTCTGACCATAGTAGCCTGTTCCACCAAAATCCATGGAACCGTTTTCAAAATAGAATATACATACATACAAAACTAAATTTTTTTCCCGTTCAATAGTATTAGATAAAATTCAATGAGTCGCTTCATTACCCTGTGTATATCGTGGGTGTCCGCGCCAGGCTCACATCCAAGACTAATTTGTTACGGTTCCATGAATACACCCAGTCAAGATCACTCAAAGCAAATGATCAGGCGATCAGCTGCCCTTTTGAGATATTTTGAGGTCGAAAGTATTAAACTGGGTGCACACCTATCACCGCCAATCATCGATATATCAAAGACTGCGGTGAATCCACTTAAGATGGTATGTGCACCGGTTTTGATCCCCGACGTCCCATTATACGGCTGAATTCCCGCCATGAAACGCTGAAATTTTTCACATTGCGTTCAAGCAATTCTTCTTTTCGACCGCGCCATGATTTATTCCATCGTGAACGGGGGAAAGTGTGAGATCGCTTCGGATCAGCCGCGGTAGCAGTGGTAGGTGGTAGCAGGCGGAAGAAGACTTCTCTCAGCGAAGAGCTGATTGACATCGACACAAGCCGCATTCTTCTGGCGAATGCTCTGAAAAACTGATGATAATAATCATCAATTTCCTGCCCTAATCCCTGTGTCGCTCTGGAGTGGCGGCCCTACAAGTGAACCTAAAAATAGATCAAGCGAGAGTTGCAGTGGTTCGAGGGGCTTTTTTTAGAAGTCGCCAACAGTTGTCCAGCAAACCACCAAACATTTCAACCAGCCAAGAAAGAAGTTGGGGGGAAAAAACGAAGTAAAATGCTTGAGTAGGTATTTGAGGTACCTCAGAAGGCTGGCTATTCGCAATCCGGCCAACCGCCTTATAAGGACGTTTGTCTATTCGCGTATGCCAGTCACGGACATCCCTTACGTGCACGATACATCCAAAAAAGAACGTCCTCGGCTCGACTAGTTTAGACGTGGCGCGCAGATTCCATCGAACTGTTTGCTTAAATCCCCGCGCGCCGACTATAGCCACAGCCGGTGGATGTACCTCGGGTGGCTAAATATTTCCAATGACCAAGTACTCGGCTGGAATTTAATTAATGAAATGTGCCAGAGCCCCCAGCCGGCTCTTAGGATACCATCCCGGCTGGGATATGCCTCTGGAGGAGCCAAATTCTCTGGAAGTACTCGACGAGATCTTCCTTTTGATAATATATGCAGCGCCATGCATTTACGTTCACCTCCGGACAGTCCTCCGGATGAACAAGTATTTACCATGCAGCGTGCGGAGAGGCCTTGGCTTGTGGAAATATTTTCCCAGGCAAACGAAAAAAATTGAGGTGGTTAGTTCAATCGCCGCGACCCTTAAGTGGTTAAGGCGGGATGGCAAGTGTTTTCGAGAGAAGCGCTTTGCTTTTGGGCAATTTCTATACCAACTAAAGTGGCAATTAAGACTTCTGTTGAAGACGCAAGATGATTTATTTTTATTCACTCCTAAATCATATGTTTTACGTCTCTAACGATACTATGTTTTTTGATGATATTTTGAGGTCTACGGCTTGTTCCCGTTTCTATGTAAATCTCATGACCCGAAAATTATTAACCGTCACACTTAGAGTAAAAAATTATTGAAACCTACTTTTTCCCAGATGTAGTCCGAAGAGACTGTTGGTAGGAAAAAAACGCGAAAATTAGAAAATAGAAATTTCACTGAAGAATATGAATCAACACGAAGGGGCACTCTTATACGCCTGCAAATCCCTAACCAGTATGCAATGTCTGGAACATACATCCAGAAAAATTTCCAATTAACTAAAACAGAAACGAACAAGTACCATTGTATTCCTGTAAGCAATTAATGCCATGGATAGACTAGAGCTTTTGAACTAGTTCGCGGCGTCAAAATGACGTAGCAAATGTTAAATTTCCATTGTTGAACTAGCTCAAAGATCCGCACAATTCCACTGGTTTAAACTGAGTTTACATACCTTTTGCTGCTGTAAGCGCCAGTAGCGGAAAAATACGTTACTAAACAATTGTCAATTAAATAATAAAACAATGTAAAACGTGTAATTCGATTTTTAAATTGTCAGGGAGCAGTAAACGGTATCTTTAAGGATTTTTGTAAAACGCCAACAAAGTGCCAAACAAGAAATTGAACTAGTTCAAAATAAACTGAGTGTGTCGCGGCGAGTTTAACCAGCTTTCAGATGACAAACTTGACGTTATGAAATAGTTCATAGGCTGTACTCTGTTCATGGCATTAAGAGAGAGAGAGAGAGAGAGAGACATAGTTGATAAAAATTTCTAACGTACAGCATGTACAGTGTGAGATACAAACAGCAGCATTATTTGCAATGGAGTTTAACACGCGATTATTAACTCTCTATACTACTATGACATCTCCTCAGGATGATAAAGCAAAGGGACAATGCGAATGAAGAAGGGGGGACGCAAGTAGTGCACACACAGTTGTTTAGATTTTTTCACTCTGCATTACGCAGGCGATTATTAACGATTTCTAGCGACTGTGTGCAGCGCTCGCTCGGCTAGAGAGCCAGTACAGGGCGGTGTTATTTTATTGAGAGATTTGACTTGACTTGAAAAGTTCTTGAACATTTTAAATTGCAATTAAGTAAATAGCTGTTCTTTCGTTCTATGTACAAATGATAGGTGTTTGGTGTGTGGCTTTGCAACGGAGAATTATCAAGAATTAGGTTTTGTACCTTACTGGAAAAGTGTTCAAAATAAAATCATGCACCCTGTAGAAGCGTTTCAATTTTCATACAATCTCCCCAAAATTTGTGTCTTGCTCTCACAAATTATTTCTTTGTAACTATCTATTTCTAACAAAATGAAAGATCTGCAACTGTGTATGTGCCGTAACTGAGATAGTGAAATCTTGACGGGGCTACCGGCTTTGGGACAAAAGACCTTCATGTTGCAGTGCGTACAATATGGGTCAACCCGATCCTGTAAAAGCAAAAACAAAATGTGTTTTTTTTTTTCAAAACACACTGGCAAAATAATCTGATCAGACCAATTTTTGTAGGAAATTCCAAACCGATTTTACGACAATCCATTCTATGAAAAAATTTCTTTCGCTCAACTTCTCATAGAAGCAATTAGCTAAAGTTAAAATTCTCAACGGTTTAAAGCGTCCGGTCCTTGGACTATTTTATAGTGTTTTGGTAGTGCATTAAAAAAGGGGAAACAAATCCAATGTTCTTTTTCCAGGATGGCCCCTTAAAAGAAATTGTGAAAATGGATCGGGAAGCACAGCTAGAGAAAATAGTCTGACACTTGTTAACAGTTCCTGCTGTATCTACAAGAGAACGAACATAGCTGCTTACGCCTCTTATTCGCTTCTTCCTGAAATAAATCATTTCACCTCGAACGTTCACAACTCGTACGTTATTTCCGCAGGCGAAATTGAAACATTTCCCAAGTGCCAGAAACTAAATACGCGATAAGATTGCATCATTAGCAATTTGAATATATCAAGTCCGTGCGGTGCATGGATCAAAATTTTGCAACTGCATCACGGTCGTCCCGTTTGTATCGGCAAAGATGGAAAAAATGGCCAAGATGCCATGTATGGATAACCAATTAAAGAGTTCCGAAGAGTTGATGAACATGGGGATAGTGCAGATAACTGGGTCTGGCAACTGATGAGATGGACCTTCAAAGTGAGCCGCACTCTGCTTCTAACGAGGTGTGGAAGAACGCGCAAATCGCGTTACCCACAACGCGGATCATTAGATGCACTTGCGCAGGTAGGCCAGTTATACGAAAGAAAAATAAAACTCGCGCCAGTTTATTAAGGATTTCTTCGTTTTTTAATTAAAATAAAAGCAAGAACCCTTAAAAAGACTTTTATGCCTTTCAGCAGCATACCGTGGTGGGCGAATTAATCATCGTGCGATTTCGAAACGTATGGGGCCTTTGGATTCTTCCAGCTCCGGGGAGGAACGGTGTATTATGTGCAGATGATTAAAGAGGTGCTAAAAACCAGGTGCATTGAGGAAAATGAGATATTAAAGATCTCATCAGACCCGAAGGGCAGTGGTGGTTAATTAGGGCCCATTTAGCTCTTTCACGGACATCTTGCCTGCCAGATGTGTGAATTTATGATGTATTGTGATGGGAGAATTTTGTAGTCAAGTGTTTACCATGCCGGCCGGTTGGTGTATTATTACACTCCTAACCATGCACTCGGACAGCACGTAGTGGGACCAGCTGTGAGTTTTTGGTTAAAAAGTGTTATCTTTGATGCAATCCCTTTTTTATTATACATGGTCTTTCAATAAGGATACTCGACTTTTAAATGTAAATCAAACAAGTTGTTTGTGAGATATTTACTTCATTTTTATTTTATTTGAAAGAATATTTTATGGCATCAATAATGTAATATAACGTTGCTAAAATGTCTGCCGCGGCTTTGTTTGGTGACACGTATTCGAGAGGTCTAATTTTCGATGACCATGTCGCATAAATCTGGTTGAATTTGCTGGATGGTGTTCATTATGTTGACTTTGAGGGCATTAATTATTTGCGGCTTTTTCGCATAGACCTGTGATTTAAGATAGCTTCAAAGGAAGAAGTCTAAAGGAGTTAAATCGTACGATCTCGGTGGCCAGTTCACGTCGCCCTCAAATTGCTCGTGCAGAATATCCATCATGGCATGCGCTGTGTGGCACGTAGTACCGTCCTGTTGGAACCACATGTCTTCGGTATCCATAGTTTAAGTCACAAGAAGTTGCTTATCATCGATCTGTAACGCTCGCCGTTTTTGGCGAAATTTAACTTCAACCAAATACGTGCCAGCAAGTAAAGCCGCGGTGGACATTTGAACGATGTTATATTCCATATTTAATGCCATAAAATATTCTTTAAAATAAAATGAAAATGGAGTAGATATCTCACATATAACCTGTTTTACTTACATTTAAAAGTCGATCGTATTTATTGAAAGACCCTAGAAATGTATTTGTAGAATTTCAAGTGTCGCTGTTTGATGCCACCGCTTTGGGTAAGTCAAAAGATGAAAATAAAATAATAATGTGCGTCCTGAATTTATTAATCACCCTGTAACTCCCAAACGGTTGAGATTGTCCCTTCTGCCACCAGACATACGATTTTTTGTTTTTCTAGATGAGACCTATCAACCTATTCATGTATGTCCCCTGTAGATGAAACACCCTGTATACATTTTTCTTTGAAAACAAATACAACAATGCTATAATATTGGCTGAAAGTCGTTATAAAGCGAAGTGTCTGACTTTTGTTAGCAGCTAGATGGTGCTACGTGCAACACGACGGTCATAACAGCTATTATTGTAAAATATCTTTTGCAATGCAATGGGTCTCCGCACACCGGAGCGGTCAGACACAGATAAAATCACAGAATGCAGGTCACAGTAATGCGTTTTGCGGATAATCAAATAATTACTGATTTTTAAATTTCTCCTACGGACTGCGGTATTACTAGCAGTAGCCCACAACTACCGCGCTGGCGTATTCACACCTACGCCGCCACTCCAATCGCCAAATCCACCGCAATCACCACCGCTACCGCACTGATGTGTTCCTAATTTTAAAAAATATGTTTATATTACGCTTATCTGTACGGAGCAAAAGAACACATTGCTTTACATAAATTACCTTAGGTATTTGGAAATTGGGATTTTTGCAATCGGGGATTCTCAAGTCGGGGAAGCCTCCTGGGAAAATATAATTTATTTTTAGCCATTTATATATTTCAGCAATTTTAAAAGCAAAAGTGAATAAATCCCCGCCTGGTGCATTTTATAAGTTCAACATAGGATAACTGTTATTGCCATTGTCCATTATCGCTCCTTACACAAGCTCTTGACATTTTGTAACCTCAAAAAGATTTAAAGAGATAGCCGCTCGTCTTATAAATATAAATCAGTTCTGCAGCGAAAATCAAACAGTGTACGCAAGTAAACAAAATGCGCCAAGCAATTGCAGTAGTTCTAGTTTTCGTGAATGCCATCATTCATAGTAAAAGTGCTGTTATTCCAAATAATGCAAGTGACAAAGTGATTGAAGAACGACTAAAGTATGCGGCGAGAATGGCATCATACATGAACACATCCGTTGATCCCTGCGACGATTTCTACGAGTACGCCTGCGGCAACTATTTCAACGTGAACAAGCCGAAGCTGGCAATTCGCATACAAAGTGCTTTGCTGAATATCGAGAATCAAGAAATAGACGACTTTCGGGAAATGTTAATGCAGCCCCTGAAAGGCAACCGTGACCCTACCGACAAGGCTAAGCAGGCTTATCAGGCTTGCATGAAAGCCAACGTTTTCGATTATAAAATGAGTGACGCCAACTTGAAAGTTATTAAATCTCTTGGTGGGTGGCCAGCACTGGACTCGGACTGGAAGCCAGAAAATTTCGACTGGTTCAATGTTATGACCGTTTTGAAACAGTACGGAGTGGATTTTATGGTTGCGGAGGACGTCAAAACAGATCGTGATGAATTTTTCGTCGAAATAAAACCAGAAATGTTTGGACTGGTCGAATTTCTCAAGGAGAATTTAAACCACACTTCATCAAAGGCGTATCGCACAAACAAGCAGCTAGCGTTAAAGCTAATGGACATGTATGGGATACCAAAACGAAACGCTCTGAAAGCCTTTGGGGAGATTTTAGACTTCGGTCAACGTGTTGCCATGGGAAAAGATAAAAAATTAATTCTAGACTTTGCTCCATTTTTTGCGGGAAATCTACTATCCATTTCAAATTTAACTGAGCAAGCTCCAAAAATCGACTGGGTGAAGTACTTCAACACATTATCGGGAGCATCTGTAAACACCTCTCGGGACATCATTTTCGTGTCTACATTGCCTTTTATTAAAGATATGCCTGATATTTTTGAGGACGAAAGTATAATACGAGGAGCTGCTAACTACGCTGTTTTGAAACTTCTCTACACACTTCACCAGGAGTTGAGGTCAGCTAAATATTCTGAGAGGTTCTGCTTCTTCCATGTACAAAAATATGTCACATCTGCAGCAAGTGTCCTCTATTCCCGCAGCCAGGCTCGATTTAAAGATGGTGAGGATGAAGCCTGGACTGTCTTATCATACGTCAGGAATGCTTTTAAGGACAGAATTAATGAGATTGACTGGCTGGATGCGAATTCGAAACAACGAACAATTGCTAAGGTGGAAAACATGAAAATTTACATTGGATACTCCAACTACAGTGCGAATTTGGATGATTTGAATGAAGAGTACAGCGGTCTGGAACTTAAAGGGGACGATTACTATGAGAATAACTTAAAACTTCGGTTGCACTATCAGAAGAAAGTTCACAACCCTCTAGTGACGAATGTCGTTGATAAAGAGAAAAACATATTTCCTCTTCTCATTGACGTAAATGCCTTCTATTCCTTTTCAAATAAGCTGATCATTCCTGCTGTGCTCCTAGTTAAACCATACGCTTATCCCGAATTGCCACAGTCCTTTAATTTTGGAAGTATTGGTCGAACCATTGGACATGAAATGATACACGGTTTCGACTCGATGGGACGAATTTACAACGAGTTTGCCGAACCGAAAAAGTGGTGGAGTGACAATTCTGTAAAAGCTTATGAAGAACGTGAAGAGTGTCTAGAGGAGCAATACAGCCAGTTTCGAATTCCAGAACTCAATATTAAGATAAATGGCGAAGATACCATTCAAGAGAATATTGCCGATAATGGAGGTATCAGACAAGTATTTTATGGTTATCAAAAATGGTTGAAGGACAATAGGGGTACTGTGGATTTGGATTCGGAAACCTTGCCTGGTTTGAACTTGACCAACAACCAACTATTTTTCTTGGCATTTGGACAAATGTTTTGCACCACGTACAACAGCGAAAAGGCTTACAAATTATATACAGAGGGAACGTATGCTGTGGAGAAATACCGACTTGTTGGAACTCTTTCAAATTTTGAAGAATTCAGCCAGCATTTCGGTTGTAGTGTTGGATCGAAAATGAATCCTGAAAAGAAATGTATTTTGTGGTGATAAATAAACTTTTGTATTTTTATGCGTGATGTTTGTATAAAACGCCATAATTGACTCTATAGGGGTGTATAGGGGAATTTTAATATTGAAATAAAATAGCGAAGAACGTCAGTCCACCGTCATACCGTCTACTTGGGTAGACGACGTATGTCATAAGAAATATCTTCGAAGGAAATCGCGCAATTCGCCTCTAAACGGAGAATGAGAACGCGAAAATACGCCACTTCCGGTTGAACTTCTCGAATAAAACGATCAAAAACTATTTTCCGCTGCTGTTCACGATTCGGCGTTTTCCTTTTGGTTAATTAATGCTTAGCTTCATTTTCCATCGGACGGGAAACCGCGAAATGTTTGCTCATGCCAAAAATAAATCCACCACTCTTTTCTGCAGATGCTGAAGAGACGATCGCGACATGATACGCATAGGTGGGAGGGGTCCCTGCATAACATACAAGACCCACGGGGGTAGTGAGTGTCTCCCAAAACATTTCATCAAATTTTAAGTGATCCCGTGACATGCATTTGCACATGCTGCCCTGCTAGAATTGGAAACCGATCTTCAGCTTACTGCACGTCTAGCCTCTGGCTTTAATGAGTTCGACATGTGTTGGAATGCGTCACGAATCACTGCCAAAATGCTGAAATATTCCTGCAGAAGGTAGGAGTAATATTTTTGGAGAACTCTAAAAATAGGAGGCCTCACGATCGTGTCGCATATGCGATAAAATATTCCCTTCGGTGCTTCATGCAAATCACTTCCTTGTCCAACGAATTTCCCTTCAGAAGCAATTAGCCAACCTCGCGACGAGCAACCCATCATCTGTACGGCGGCGATCATTGGTATGCCTTACGCCGGCCTCGTAAAAATGTTCCAGCAAATTGTTGTACATCAATTGATTGTCATTACCGCGGTAGAAACGTGTGTGTCTATTACTGCGCATATATCAGATCCACCTGAGCTTCAGCCGCACTCCGTGACTACCTTTCTTTGGTGATATTCCCATCGAATTTTAAAATGTTTGCAGAAGTTCTAGGCAGCGCGAACGCACCGCCGCATTCAGTTAATGGACTTACTGAAAGGCTGCTCGTCTGGGGTTTCAGCTGCATAGATAAATCTGAAATCCAAAAGGCAAAGAGAAATAAAGGAAAGGGCTTTAGCGTGTGCGCGACTATTTGATTGTTCTGCTGCTTTTGTCTGTCATTGTTGTCTTTTTGTGTTAATGCTTTTTTTTTGTTGCTTTTTTGCACCGGCAACTCCTGCAGAAGTTGTCAATCATTGGACTTTCATGCAAAATCAGCCAATGATAATTTTATTCGGGGCACAGTAATTGCAATTCAGCACGTCTAGGGCTTGAACTGTTGTACATTGTACCAGGGGGCAAAGGGAGTTGGCAGCAGCCTTGCAGCATGCAACGATAGTCAGTAAATCATATGTAACTCTGACAGCGGCTCGTTTTCACTTGAGATGCATAGCAAATTGAGCAGAATGTAAACAACGATGTTTAGGCTCATGTCCATGTTGTCAATTTTAACTGACTACTCAGATTTGAATATCTGACAAGAGCTCAAATCCTTTTTCGTTTCAATATGGAAATTAGGCAGTTTTATGGGAACTGGTTGAATTTGTAAACACTTTTGGCAGGACTCATCTACGAGTACTAAGATTCCTCTAAAATGACGCCTTATTCTGACCAGTCCTGTGTCAGGTCTTCTCAGTACTATTAAAAAAAAGTAGGATAAAGACAGTTAAGTTCACCTGAAACGCCTTACTGAGTTGTGTATGCTATTTGCAATAACCTACGACCTACCTTGACTCATGTCTTATAATCTTAAGCTCTTGTTGCTTTTAAATCACAATCGAAAGTTTGAGACAAAGTGTGGCTCATGTTTAGTTCATAGTATTTTCATTCATGAAGTCAAACAGTGCCGGCGTAGGGTAGGGAATGGTCGGTCGATCCCCCTCCTACAGTGCTCACCGTCAATAACATACATACATATTATATGTATCACATATCATCATAGTCCATACCGTACTCTCCGCTCATCATGGCGCTCGCGCTCTACGCTCAGTGTGGATTTTAGTCAGAGCGTCACCACAGCAATCGCCTCACCTCTGTCACCACATCACATGGGCGCCTTTCACCGTACTGAGCATACGCCGGGGGCGCTCCCACCAATAATAGCCACACCTTCGATCGCGGTACAAAATCGCTCAATTTTACTTGGTCTAGTCTGCGATGTGAGCGAGCGGTGCTCGGTCTTACAGAGAGGCAACAGTGCTGTTACATATTCTTTTTTTAAATAATATTACAATAAAGAAAATAAATTCAAATATAATACAGGACGTCCGGTTTATAGTGATAAAAAAAATTATTTAGATGGAGGGCATCGTTACTAACCCTTTAAAATAATTTTTAGTTCAGCAATAATCTATAATTTTGAAGTTATAGTTTTTGTTGTACTCTTTCAAAAATTCTCTGTTCATTTCACATAAACCACTCGAACGTGATAACTATTCAATGAATTGAATTAAACTGTGGTGTGGAAGTTAGTCAGATAACGTCAATTTTGAAGATGTTGTTATAGTTACACAACTACCACTTTCATTTCACAGAATTATCGCATGTCAATGTATTTTTTTTTGCATCATCAGCACATATGTACATATCCGGTAGTATATTTTCTTTTCAACACTAATTTGTTTAGAAATTATTTAAACAGTTAGTAACGACGCCCTGTATCTATATTTTATTGCTGCACCACTATAAACAGGCCACGTAAAATTAAAGTTAAAAATAAATTAAACAATTTTTAAATACAAGACAAAACGAAGAAGCGAGAGTTTGGTACTCTACGTCCACGTATCCGTTTAAGTTTGTCGATTTGTCAAGCAGAAAGTTGCTAATTGATATTCGCGCCCTTAAGGGAGAGGGGGTCGATACGATAATTTTGTCCGGGGTGCCAGTGGTCAAGATCACCGAAACGTTGGTTGGGGTCCAGGACAGAAATGAAGAAAAGTGCCGCCATTCGCGTTTTTAAATTTGGAACAGGAGATGTAACATACTTAACTCGTTGTAAGATTTATATGTGTTTTCGTATAAGAATTGGCTCCACCCACTCATACATGTATGTGAAATTGGCAGAAGTAGATAGGTCTTAGGCTAAGATTTACTAATCTCATTCTTTATTTTTAATTTTATTTTCATATTTGATTTTACGTTGTCAAATACAATCATGATGAGAATATTTTAAACAAAGACGACAATTGTACACAATCACCGTTCAAACTTTTAAAAAACCGAAAAGAATTTTGGAGATTATGCGTCTGTCTAGTGTCTCCACGGAAATAAATTTTAAAAGATCGCTGTATAATGGTAGAGAAGGAAAATTCCTAATAACTTCTCTGCACAGCCTCAACCGGTTATGTAAAAATCGCCAACGATCTTAGAACATATTTTTATGAATCCCAACAGAGAATTGGCTTTAGCCAAAAGCAATTGTTAAGACAACAAAGAGAACGATAAATCATTTCATCGTCAGCGTATAACAGAATTTTAGATTGGGATAAAGCCCTGCTCGCGTCATGAATAAGTAAAATAGACAGAAAAGGTCCTAAAGTATTTTTCCTGTATGGCTTCGAAAAGGTTAGGTAAACCAGACAGTTTAGCAATCAGCTACCAGTCTTTTTTATGTAAGGGTGTAAAGTTGGCTTCCCTACAGTGGTACGAGGAATATCAAGCAGTCGTAGATTTCGCGTTCGAGGTTTTTCCCTGTCATACACAGTTTAATACATGTGCATACATATGACAGTACCCAAAAATCAGGAAAGACACCAGGAGACATGAATAAGTTATACAAATAACAGTACATAACACTTACCAAAGCAAACTATAAGATTTTAAAATGATCGGAGGAACACCATCAGGCTTACAAGAAAATTTATAGAGTTTCATCAAGGTTATCTGGTTGATATAAACTTCGTCGAGAAGAAGCTTCGTAGCTTAAAGAACTAAAGAAGAAACTGTAAATTTTTGTTTGTAATGTGCCTGGGAGCGTGGTGGCTCTTCATTTCTTAATTCTTCCTTGCTTGTTATTTTAGGATTATGCACTTTTTCCTATAATTATGGCGTTTGGTTGATTGGAGCGTTGAGCTCGACAGTGCAAAGGCTAAATCTGATTTTGATTTGTATTGAAATTGGAATTCTAACTGGTAGGTATGGTTCGGGGGAGGCATGAAGTTCTTCTAAATGAACTGAATATTTTTTTGTAAGTATTTTGGAGAATTTTTTCTGAGGAGACAATTGCTTAATCAAATTTTTTTCCCGGTATGATTTTATACGAATTGCTACGATTACTTAATTCACTTGTTGCGTTTGGTTTCAGAAAATAAGAGCTTTTGAATTTTAGGCCAATTATGTGTTTGCAGTATAGCACCTGACGGAAATTGTTTATTTCGCTAATAATTTTCTGGGTATAAATATAATTGAGTTCTTGACATTATCTGCACGTGCAAGGTGAGTTTTATAGCAACTCAATCATGCTATCTTCAATAGTGCTTGAAAAAAAATACATACACCTGCACATCCCTCCTGAATTCCCTCATCGCCAGACTCGCGGTATGTGCTAGCTTTTAGTTCCAGCGCTTGGTTATGTGCATGTTTTGAAGTGCATGAACACGGTGGTCTGGCCGATATTCCAGGAGCTTTGCATAGTATTTCATGATATTGGATAATAAATAAAATGTAATGCAACAAAAAGTTCCGCGTTATAAACTTATGCATCTTTTCTTTTCATAGTAATGTCTGTCATGGCCATTTTCGCAGTGGGAGGCCTGCCAATGGCAAAGACAGCAAGTCCCTTAAGCTGGATATCTTCGAGATGTTTTTATTTACATTGGACTGACTGATGTTTGTGATTTTAGCAGAAAACGTTTTATAACAGAACACCAGCAGTACCTTTCTTCTGCACGGGTGCTTAAATAGCCTCACTGAAAATGCACTCGATGTTGTGCAAACACCCAAGACTCTGACTGCAGAAGTTGGTATTTTTAGGAACCGCAACCATTTGCGTTGTGGTTTTATCCAAGAAATTCGCCCTCTACTACTCAATCGCACCATGTACGACAGGTAAAGCTCAACGCCCCCTAAATGTTTGGAAAGCCCGATTTGTAATACCAAAAAAAAGAAGTCAATAAAATTAGCACTCTATATCCCTCAAAATAACACGACTCCAGGCGGCCCTAAAATCCCCATCTCGAACAACTTTATAGCTGATGCCCGCCACTTGGGCTGCTAATGAATTAATTAAAAACAATCTTTGTTTGCAGAGCCGCATGAAGTTAATGGGGAACGCTTCATTATGATATCGAACACCGTCGACTCGTTTGATTAGCAGACAATCAAAGCGGCAACCTATTGTGTGGCATCGGTGGCAGTATGGGACGGGGAGACATGGTTTAGGTGGTTTGGGTGGTGTCCCGGACGAATCGTTCATCATCGCGACAATTTACTGCAAAAGTGCTGGCGAAACGGACGTGAAACGCCGAAATAGAGTAGCCGAGCGCCGTAAAAATGGGATGGTATGAAGTGGGGCCCTGAACAACTCCTGGTTAATCGTCAAACTTGCGCAGAACTAAGGAACATTAGCTATAAGCCCATCAACAGGTTCTGGGCGATTTGACCACTTCCCAGACACAGACAGGCGGGCGAGAGTGGTGTCGAGTTGGGATAAAATATGCTTTCGGTGAGCAACTGGGGCAAGTACGTTATCAGCGGTATACTGGGCGCATTAACTGCAAGTGGATGGTAAATGGATTGAGTTGATAAAGTCGCGAACTGTCTGCCTGTAGGTTTTGGTTAATCGGTTCGAATAATGTGTGGCGGTAGATGGACGGCGAATAGTTTTTCTATTTTCGAAATACTTTTACTAATTGCGATTCTTGGAGGTTCAGTAGTGTACGCAACGGTCGAAAATTATTTTCTTGTCGAATTGAGGGATGGAACACCTGTTGACGCCTTTGTGCTTGCCAAGGAGAACCATTATAAATTGGTGAAGCAGGTAATTAAGCGCGGGAGTGCTCAAACATGCAAATGCTGTGACTTCTGAAATAAAATAGAGAAGTTGTAAATTCCAATATCACAATATTTTAAAGTGAAAAATGTTGGGTGATGTGCGCCTTTCATTCAATTCGACCTTAATTTTGTTTTTCACTCCTTACACTCATATTATCACTGGTAAACTGAAATTACGACTTGCCCGAATTTCGAAAACAAAACGATCTTTTAATCGAGTCACATTTTTAAATTTCGTTCTTCATATAAAACACTGTGCTAGTTAGTTGACATGCAGATTCATTTTGTGTTTATACTATAAATAAAGCCTCAGTTTAATGTATAAATGTACGTGTGAGTTACCAGGAAAGTGTTTCTTAAAATCTTACAATTCCCGAAGAGCCCAAATGTTTTCGATCGAGACAGATGTATCACCTGTTAGGCAACCCTAGCTGTGTTAATTGTGGATTAAACAAAGTAATAAAAATTAAAAATAACACGTACAAAGTGAATTTCTTACGACATTTTTATTTTGATACCATCATATTGATTTTTTTTTAAATGCGTGCTTATCATATTTCATGCCAGAGACCCCAAAAATCCACATGTGCCACTTTCACGAAAATTTAAAAAAGTTTAGTATTTTGTGTCAGCCATATTCATGCCTCCATCTTGCAAAATGTGACACAATATTTTGAAATCAGTGGTCGCAAGATCACACCCAACATTTAACGAACATTATTGTTCAGCTTTTGAGTATTTCTTTTCTGAATTTCGGTAAACGTGAATTATTATGTAGCAAATAACACCTCAGGTTTCGTGACGCATAGCAATTGAAAAAAAGTTTATACTAAGAATCAAATCTACTGAACTACTACACTATTATTGAACAGATCTTTGACATTTGCATTAATTTATTGTTTCGTATTTAATTATGGATTTCTATATGAATTCAGGAGCATATCGTAATTGTTCGAAACAAGGATGCGGTGTTACGAAACCTTGGTGTAAGCTAAACTTTTTTATATAATTTTGTTTACATGGTTTTGATTTAAATCCCCCTCTCGTACCTCCTAATTATCCAAATTCGGGTCAAAATTGCACTTACCTCTATAAGTTATAATACTCCACTTTCCTTATACACTTATCTTTTACCCGTCGATTTTCCGCGAGCAACCACTTTAACCCCTATTATGGTGTAAATTTGGAATTAACCAGCAGCAAGATACAAAAGCCACAAAATTTTCATTATACGTATGTATAGGTTTGGTATGCTCGGAGATAACTAACTATGTAGCATGGGTTTCCTCACCCCTTCCCTGATCGGTCTTTCGCCTCCCCCACTTTCGGCATTCTGATAAGGGCGGTAAAAGTCAGCATTTTTTTTATGAAAGCATTTCAGCTTTCAAATGCTTCTAGGAAGTATAAGTATCAATAGCAATCCTTTGAAGTTGAGAATTTTCGGTCCTCATATTGATGCCACCTTCTTTAATTTCCAATTATTGATAGCATGATTCGAGATCAGTGACCCCTAAAACCCCTATATATTAGTTTAGATGAAAATCCTTTCAAGTTCCACTCCCCCCATGTCCCGAGTTAATTCCAGGCAAATCAGAATACTGCGCAGTACCACATTGCAGAGCCATTCGCGTGGCGTGAGTCATGTAATGGCACCTTTATAGCACATTTTTTTGAATTCATAAAGTTGGGGGGGCTACTACATTCCCTTTCGATTGGACGTGATGCGAACGACACCATAACGTTAGGAAGAAAATGGTGACGAGGCTAAGAACGTTTTACTTTTATAAAACGCCAATATTGTATTGCCATCAAGCTTAAGTAAGTATAAGTCTGCAAAGTTTCAAGCCAATACGATATGCGAATACTTTTGGCAGATTACATGTTTATTCTTATTATAATCGTCCTACTGAAGCTAATTCGTCGAATTCCGATTTTACGTTTTTTACCACTTGGATATCATTACTCGCACTATTTGATAATAGTAGAATCAAAATGCTGGGAGAAAATCATCCAAAATTGATGCTCCTGGTGACCTAATTGAGCCGTGGAGAAGTTTGAATGGCATTAAATTTAAATCACGTTTTTACATGATAGGCAGTATACTTTATTAATTTTTAAGGAATGACGGCATTGACGGACTCTTTACAATATTCTCCTTAAAATAACAAATTAGAGGAGAGTTGGTTATTTAGTATTCTACCCGCTTAGCAAAAAATCAATATCTCTGAAAAATATCATTTCTTCCCTTTTACACGTTATCTACTTGGAACGAGGACAATCGAGTGATCTTGGTAAAAAAGATGTGATTGCATTCGAATGTGATGAATAAATTATATGTATAAATTGTATCTAATATTTCGAATTCAATTTTCACAACAAATGTTATCCACGAAGTACTTAAATCTAAAATATATCTGGCAATGCTGGGCAGAAAATTGATAATTGACAAACAAATACTATAGCACAATCTCCTATACTCGATATAGTAACTTTTCTTTTAATTGATTTGCTAAGCTTTGAGAAAGCGACTCAACCATATTATAATATGTATTAAGATTGCGTAATGTTATTTTAAAAGCCATAATAGATAGAACTATAGTATTTTTGAAAAACTTGTCGAGAAATTAAAAAATTAAAAAATAAATCGCATCAAAATATGAAGTCGATTCATCTATATGTATGTTTTTCACGTCATCGTGGAGGAAAACCCGTTTAAAGTTAGAAGTATATTAACAATCAACCGTGACTCATATTCTTTGAATGCTCATAGCATTTAATATAAAAATGATTTGAGTTCCGATTTTAAATGTTAAATGTATCTTTTTAAAGAGGGCATTCGCCTAAACTGGTTTCAAAAAACCAATTTTTTAAATTTCATTCTTCGATTAACCTTCTAAATAACGTTGAAAAACATAAGAGTTATGATGACTTATATCCAAACGCGTCTTTTGTTATACGGGAGGCAGAACTGAGTATTATACAAGTCGAATTAATAAATAAAACGATTCATTAATATTTTTACATCACTTTCGGAGAGAAACGCCATATTATTTTGTTCTACAAAACTTTATTTCAGTGAGTCGCGACGCGTTTCGCCTTATGAGGGCATTATCCTCTCCGAATGTGCCTACAAAAACATTAATCTTATTAATTAAATATTCATTAATATTTTGATTTTTTATAGCTGATTAAAATACATAAGGTATGGTTGCGAAACAACGCAAATTTTTGTTTTATGTCACAACTTTTTTACAAAGCATTATTTCAATAGTCCTAGATTAGGATGCACTGACGAGATTATTTATGTATTTGTTTTCTCTTCTCTTTGTTTACTTGGTGAATTCACATTACTTTAAAATTCGGGAAAAATCGAAGCAATTTGCACCAGTGTATTTGAAAATTTTTAAACCGGAGTTTACATTTATTTATTATTATTATGAATTAATCAAAATGTGATTACTTGCAATTTTAGAGAAAGGTTCAACAAAAATAAAGTAAGGGCAGATTGAACTTTATTTGTTTTATGGACAAATTAAAATCTATACAATTATACATATATCTCATTTACTGCGGTAGTTTGTGTTTGATTTTTTATCGAATGGTCAAGTGCAATAAAATATTTTATTAAAACGAATGTTTCTCTCGGTGAAGCCATTCCAAAAATAAATAAGTAAGCCCACAATACTAAAAGCTCTGTTTCGACCCGATTTCGACCTAACCACTGAACACTAGCGGCTGATTTACGCAGGTCGAAAACGTAACCCATTTTGGGTTTGATCTTTTAACTCTGCATGTAAACGTGGTAATAAATCTGACGGATTCATAAAACCCATATTTATTTGTTCGATGTCGCGGAATTTTTAAGAAATCCCGATTTGTCAATGAGCAATCCGAAATTGAACACATTAAATTTTTCGAGGAAAATACACACTTGAAATATTGTGGCATATAAAATTCTGCACAAATCATGTCTCTCCTACCCCCCACGGTAATGGGGAAAATAGTATGTATTTGAAAGCATAAAAATGGTATTTCCACTTTACCACACGTTTTATTTTAAAACGATTGAAAAGATCGACGGAAAAAAGTTGAGGAACCTGAATACGGCTACGAAAGTTAAGCTCAGCGCGTCAAGAGTAATACCAAGGTCTTTAATCTTGTCCAGTTTTTGTAAGATGATACCATTCAAATGATAATCGAAAGATAAGGGAGATTTATTTCTAGTAAAGCTAGCATAACAACCTTGCCTTTGTCAAGTTTGACAAATCAGCCTGCAAGGCTGCGCAGTCAGTAGGTTCATTTATATTTACATAAATCTTTACATCGTCAGAATAAATAAGAAACTCAGAGTGTTTTATAATTTTCGGTGTCATTAATATACAAAATAAATAGAAGTGTTCTGAAATGGCTACCCTGAGGTATACCAGAGGAAGCCATAGCTATTTTTATAGAGTTATATATCTATTATACGAAAACTTACTTTTCTGTGTGTTATTTATTCAATTAAAAAAATAACAACAATAAGACTCGTTTTAATAACCGATGTCTTAATTTAAAGGTTAATTTCTCGTTTTTCGAATTATGCTTTGCTGCAGAAATATAGAAAACGTTTCAGTTTAACATCCCATACGAAAGTAATGCCGTCTGACCTGGAATAAGTGGCTCCGCTCCGCCTAGTACTAGGTCATTTAATTAATTTTATTTTCTGTGACTTTAATTTCCACGTTTTTGGATTATCGTATTTCTAGTGAATATAACAATTAGAGTTTACCAAGTTCTGCGAATAACCACATAAAACAGACCACTTGCGTAGCCATAATACAATTCCACCCACCACTGGAGTGTAATTACTCAGATCTCGGAAAGAAAATATTTCCCTGTTACCTTCCAGCTAATCTGATAGAAGCGAAACAAGTTCAAAGTGATATCGTTGGTTGCCGCGTGATAAGGTGTTAAAGGTATAGCACCTCCATACCCCCGTGCCATATATGTAGGTGAAGTTACTTTACAGCTTAACGTCGCTTGTCAATAGTTGTTATCTAATCGAAATAGAAGCATTAACTCCCTTTGCATCATGCAGGAAATTTATTGTCGGCATAGAGAACATTGCTGTCTGCCGTGTATTATTAATTTCATGAACTCCCACAGCTCTTACAAATATAGTCCCACTGAACGCCAATTAATTAACTTCAGGGCTGATGCGTGGGTAAAGCAAAAGAGCAAAACTTACTGGCCAATGCATCCCCCACTTGTCGAGCTATTTAATTCATTTTATCAAACTATGAAGTTGGCACTTTGGGACAGTATATTCTTCAATTATATTCAAGTTGAATCGCAATCCTTTTCACAGGCTAAATTTAGATGTGCGATTAGCATATTGCCACCCCTAGTGCCATCATTCGTCGTATGCAAGTTTAAATGAGATAGAGCGCTAAAAATAAAGCGTATGGGGGCAAAAGCTACTGGTCACTGAGGGATTTTCATTAAGTTCGCAGACGTGTCGATTATATGTGCAAATAGGGGACGACTATCTGTGGATCTGTGGGTGTCCACTGAACGTTTGTTCTCCGTACGACAGGAGTGTAGCAAAATAAATCGAAAAATCTGAGAAATCAGCACGTGCTGACTAACGAAATCTCCTTGTTATTCGAAGCCTAATTGAAATTGATGGAAAACAAGAAAAACATTAATTCTACATGATTTGCAACTTGCTTGGTAGGTATACTTTTCTTTAGGGTGATGTGTGAGAAATAATTAGTACAAATGTATGTGTATCATTAATTTTTTTTATGAAAATAGCATGTCATATTTTTTTTAGAAAAGCAAAATAGCTAGGAGATTCAGTGGCCGGACTCATTTGTTGAGTCATCACCAACTCAAAACAGATTCCAATCAAATATTTAGCAACTAGAGTAAATTAAAACTCGTAAAATCGTTTTTGTTACAAAATTTCTTAAGGGAACAAAAAATCTTATATTTGAAGGTTTGCTTGCCCGAAGTGTCTAAATGCTATATTATTGGTTTGTCGTTTGCTAGACTGTCAGAATCCAGTAGCTAATCTATTTATTTATTCATTCGCTTAATACAAGCTACAAACAAACAAAAATATACAAGAGATAACGGGAAGAAGGGAAGAAGCCTAAAATTTAGGGATAACAGAAGGTACGCAATATTTATTAAACTCAATGTAAACAACAGAAAGAAAGAGGGGCAACATACATGTAAAATTTAAGAAGTGCGGTGCAGGATACTCCTAAGAAATGATTTGGTCAGGTGAAAGCCAGAAAGTGGCTGGTTGATGAAGGTAATATCAGCATAGGTTTTCATAGGGGGAAGATTCAGACGATCAGACAAGAGAAGTTCTCGAAAAGCAAATCGAAGGAACCTTCGCTGCACTGCTTCAATACTGTTGATGATAATAGATTGAGAGGAGTCTTGCAAAGAGGTGGTGTTTGTCACATGATATCCGTCGAGGTCATAGTGTGGTTCTTCTCTTGCATTTTACCCATGTCTGAGCGTGTATACAAATGACTCCGAACTGAAAGTGCAGACGTCTTTTACCGCTCTTCTATTATTATTATTAAATACACCACCTAAAAAAACACTTCGTCTCCGAACCTACACTCACGTCAGTCCTACCTCAACACAGCATATACATACATATGTTAGGAATGAACTGAAAAGAGTATTAAGTGCGCTGAAATCAAAATACGAAAGGGTTTAACCCAAAGCTAGTGTGTAATTATATGTAGTAGATGAAACATATTAAAAAAATAAATTTATCAACAATAATACTATTCGTGCTATATTTTCATAATAAACTGCGGAAAAATATTGCGCAACATCAATCAACAACACTTCCTGCCTCGACAGCCAGCAAGCCACATATAATTTAAATCATTTTGGAAAATAAATTGCACGATGAGTTCTCTAACCAGCCGCCTCAGAAATAGATAGCTCGACTAAAGCCACAAATTATAATTCTAATGAGAACGTCCAAGTAGTCACGGCGTGAAGACATATGTTTTCCTGGTACTCGGCGAAATCTCTACGATGCTGCTGTCCGGCATCATCCTCTGGCCATTCAGCGCACGCCCAGAATTCACGATGAACAAAACCAATCTCCGATCTAATTAAAAATGCAAATAATCCGCCCGTCTAACTAGATTGCATAACTCGAAAGCGAGTAAATCTTCAGCCAGATCAGGCTGTTCCGACGATACCTTTCTCCATCACCTCATTGATTGTCCGGAATCAGATGGCGGGCTTCTTTTGCTCTGATAATTTTAGCACCTGCTGAGAGGTTCTTCTTCGATTTACGACATCTTTAAGGGGAAACCCGTTTAGGATCAGATAAATCCGCTGGGCTTTTGTTTGTTTTGACAGACTTTTTGCAGCGTCCTCTCTTTTGCACCTACTCGAATATGCAGCTTGGAAAATGCTTTCAGACTCTTGACCCAAGAGGAATTGGTAGAATAGAGTTTTTTAGAGGCATCATTTCCGGCAGTAAACTTAAATATCTTTCAGTTAGCATATAAAAGGTGAAAAGGTTCTCGAATACCAGTTCAGTCGGTTCAGAACTTTTGGAAGGGGATGATGGCATATTTGTGGCGGTCCGCGTTTGTGATTTTGTTTGTTGACTTAGGAACGATTTCGGCCACCGACAATGTGGCACAATATGTGAACAGCTTAAATTACTTAATGTCGCGAGAAACAGACCCTTGCGATAATTTTTATAACTATGTGTGCAAAGGTGGCGCTAAAGATTTGTATACTACTTTCGGGTCCATCAACACGCGGATAAACAGAAAACTCCTATTGCTGCTTAAATTAAAAGATGACCTTCAAACTGCTTCGCCAGCTAAGAAAGCAGCAAAGATTTTTTTGGAGTCCTGTAATAGCCAGCAAGTGGGACTAGCAGCTGTGTTGCAACAAAAAAAATACTTCGCGAAATTCTTCAGCCTTCCAGTTCTTAATGGGAGCTGGTCTAGAGAAGACTTTGACTTCTTTAGTACTTCGGCCGATCTAATGCAATTTGGAATAAGTTCGTTAATTTCATTCAACAGCTTTCCGCACTACTCAGAACCAGATCGCCTCGTATTCTTGATAATTCCAGAGAGGATCACAAAACTGGTTCCAGGGGGGGGACAACTAAATAATATCATTGAGCTAAACCAACGGAGGATCCTTCGAAGCTACAGCATGAGCAGCACAGAAGTCGAGAATGTCATCAACTTCGAAAAAGCAGTTTTAAAAATTCCCTACATTTCACGAAAGGTTGAAATACAAGATACCACTGGAATCACTTTTAAGGAATTGAAAGAGAAAATCCCTGAAATTAATTGGGAAGAATATTTCTTTAGAACATTTGGAGGAACCCTGTCGGATTCTGATCCCCTCATACTGTGGAACGAGAAATTCCTCCAAGACGTTATAAAGCTGGTGAAAAGCACCAGACGTGAAACACTAGCAAATTACTTACTTTCAAGATTGACGAACGAGTTTTATCAAATGATCAGGAGAACAAGGGAGACGTGCTTAGTAGTCCTAAAAAAATATCTGCCCGATGTGATTGGCGCAATGTACGTGGAAAGCTTAGGAGCTCAAAACAGGCAACAAGATATGCTTGCAATGTTCGAGGACTTAAAATCTTCTTTCCTGGACATTGTTGAAACTTCAGATTGGCTGGACAGTACCACGAAAAAGGGTGCTTTACAAAAAATATCAGCTATAGACCCCATCCTAGGGTACTACAACATAACTTCCCTAGCACAAATCGATGACAATTACAGAAATCTTGAGCTTTCTGGCACAAACTTTTTTCAGAATATTCAAGTTTTGAACAGATTAAAAACCCGTAACATGTTCAAACATATCATAAATCAAAACAAAGGGGATTTATGGGATGTTTACGATCCGACAGACACTAATGCCGGATATTTGGTCGGCGAGAATCAAATAATAATTCGATCTGGAGTTTTTCACGATCTTGTTTACCACCCAACATTCCCACAAGTCTTAAACATAGGTGGACCTGGATCGTTCATTGGGCACGAATTTGGACATCCAATTGATCCGCAATCAAAGAACATTGGCTCTGATAAACGCATGAGAAATTGGTGGAGCAACGAGTCAACCAGCGAGTATCAGCGGAGAATAGACTGTCTTGTAGATCAGTATGATCATCTGCTGAACTTCACAAGTATTGATAATGTAGGAAGGCACACCCTTCAAGAAAATTTCGCAGATAATGTCGGAATCCGAATATCTTGGAATACGTTCAAACGTTGGGCAGAGAAAACTAAAACTGGCCATAAACCACTTCCTGAATTGGGCTTTACGGAGAAGCAGCTATTTTTCTTGGCTTTTGCAAAATTCCACTGTAAGTTTAATGAGGGGGATTTATTTAATTTTGTGTTGTATTCGTACTACAGCCCCAAGGAATATAGAGTAACGGGCACATTGCAGAATATGCCAGAATTTTCTGAGGCGTTCGATTGTCCTGTCGGATCTAAAATGAATCCTGTGAAAAAATGTTCAGTATTTTAAGTAAGTTTTGTTGTTGTTTTATGTCTGTCTTTTGTAAAGACTGTATTTGCAATTGATTTTAGAAATATAACGCTCCTTTTTCCACCGAAATAAGCTGAGTTTTAGTAAGACAAGCTTCAACTAGAGCAGGCATGGGCATTAGGCAATCATTCCTAGTTTGGGAGCCATTATCACTCTGTCACTTTCTGTGCTCTACATTCCAAAAAGGGTCAGCCCGGGGGTTGCTCACATGTGAACTTAAATGTAGACGTCTTGATAAATGCTGTGAGAAAATTTTGAAAATCAATTACGGACAAAGAACGATATAAACACTTTTTTTTTAATAGGGAAATAAAATTAGGTATTACTCTTTTAAATATTACGATAGGCCAAACGTGATCCAACCGACCTGTAGTGTTTATATTTTTAAATTGACAAAAATAAATTCTACACGTCAAGGAATTGATGTGAAATTGGATACGTAGGTGTTTTTAGGGTCACTGATTTCAAATCCGTTTCCCATATGCAGAATTTAGTGATCTTTTATTGCACTGGTCATATTATTTTCTTTCCTTACCGAACAAAGTCAAGTACACTCTTTTCAAAAACAGGTGCAACTAAAATAAAACTAACGTCGATTTTGTCAAATATAACATATACATATATTAATTAGAAAAAGTTGACATTGATTTTGATTTGTTTGAGCCTGCTTTGTAAAAATGTGAACATTATTTTGATTTGGATATTGTTACAAAGGGTCTTTCAAATTGATTTTTCAAAACTACGCGCCATTTTTGCACACGTCCTCCATTGAACGCACTCATCTTATATGTCGCTTGACAAGTACAAGGTATGGCAATTATTAAAATGGAGTTGTGTAGCAGCCAGCCGACCATTCATCGCGTAGCAATTACACAGCATCCAGAAGGGTGTTTGTCGAAAATTGTCGACGGTGGTTCCAGCAAGATGGCGCTTCGTGCCATACAGTCAGTGAAACGTTAGCTTAATTGCAATGGAAATATCCCGGTCGTGTAATTTCAAGAAATGGTGATGTCAGCTGGCCACCCAGATCGTGTAATTTAACGCCATTTGATTATTTTTTTTTGGCTCCGTAAAAGGAGAGGTCTATAAAAAAAACTTCCAAACTATTGACGCACTGAAAGATGAAATTGTAAATGTTATTCGTGAGATAGAAACCCCAATTGTGTCAAAGCATTATCGAGAATTTTAATAAAAGAATCGTTTGCTGCCAGGACTTCCGTGGTGGTCACATGCAGAATATTATTTTCAGAGAATCTAGTGATATTAAAACCTCTCACTCACGTCAGAATCTATGTTGTTAATTTTATAGAGCTTAAAAACAGTTTTTCGCGAAAGTCTATTTCATGGTTGAAATTTGTGACTAATGAAATGTTCTACATTTCGGCACCTCCTTATATTTGTACTATGTAGGCCAAAAGTATTATTATATTATACTTTATCGGAAGATAACTTTTTCAAATGACGTCTGTTGTTAGCGTTAATAGACGCAAAATATACGAGATTGAACAACAGACTGCTATACTCTTCCAAGAACGTGGAACTGTGTCAATGTTTTTTCAATCCAACGTGCATTTTAGCGCAGATTTCCCCGGCGTCCGGTACCAACTATGCTTGGAACCGTATTTGGGAATTCAACTCGATTGGTCGAAAAGTTAAAAGTAGTGCCACATTGAATTACAAAAATTATGACATTTGGTAAAGTGAGACTTCCTTTCGTACTTTTTGTGTGTATTGTAGCATCGAACTTTTATTATTTTTTAAAATTACAACTATATCTACTTATTGTTTCTATTATACGTATTTCTGTTCTATCTGCAAAATTTCGAAACTAAGGCAGGACAAACGCATGTGAATGCTTGAAAAATATCAGGATACATATATTACATACATTGATACTTGTTAAATGTTCCTATGGCCACAAATTTAAAAAATCCAACAAAATTTCTCTAGTGGCCAGAAAGACTGCCTTGAACCGGATTACGAAAAACACTTAATGCTGCTACATTAATTTTTAAGAGAAACATGTTTCATTAGCAATTAATACTTTATTTACTTTAAGGTACAAGGATTTCCAAACCTCTTCCTCTTTGAGCGTTTACAAAAAACCAGTGAAACATCAAAAAGGTCAAACACCGATTGGAAACCTCTTGAAAAGGATGAACGGGTCTTATGGGCTTCACAACAACGAGCGCTCAAACGAGATAAACGGGACTACCTCGTTCTATCACTTGACAAGTATTTTGCCGACAAGAATTATTTGAACGAGTATGAAGACCAATACCGACACAAACCGCCTTTCAACGACGAACTCTGGGGAAAACAGTGGTATATGGTAAGAATTTGTACATAGTTGTTCATGTATAAACACTTAGAAAGTTTTATTCGATTTAGCAAAAATCAAGGAATGCGACAGGTGATACAACTCTGGACCTTAACGTGCTGCCTGTGTATGCCCGGGGTATCACAGGCCGTGGGGTGCGTGTTGCTGTACTCGACGATGGGCTAGAATATGATCATGAGGACCTGATTGAAAACTATGTACAATATGACCTTTGAAACTAGAGAAATGCTAAAATGTCGCTTTTAGGATCCAGAAATAAGTTATGACTGCAACAATGACATACCTGATCCCCACCCAAACTATAGAGACCTTAGCAATCGTCACGGGACTCGATGTGCGGGAGAAATAGCAATGGTAGCTAATAATAAAAAATGTGGAGTTGGAATTGCCTATAACTCCCGCATTGGAGGCATAAAGTTACTTGCGGGGCAAGTTTATGACTTAATTGAAGGGATGGCCTTGGGATTCGCTCACGATAAAGTGGACATATACAGCTCCTCATGGGGTCCTACCGATAACGGTAAAACTCTGGAGCGACCAGGAATATTTGCTTCAAAAGCCATAGAGAGAGGGATTAAGAAGGTAATGATGAATTTTTATGAATTGTAAGAAGACCTAATGACATCCACTTTAAAGGGTCGCAATGGTCTAGGGAGTATTTACGTGTGGGCTAGTGGGAACGGAGGTGCCCGCTTTGATAACTGCAATTGCGATGGATACGCAGCCAGTATTTACACAATCACAATAGGTAGCGTTACGCAGCAGGGTGATGTCCCATGGTACAGTGAGGGTTGCGCTTCCATCATGGCTGTAACACACTCTTCAGGAGCTGTAGATGATCAAATGATTGTCAGGTTTTCCAGGTAGTTTTTGTTAACCAGAGTATAAAGTCCATTCTTTTGGCTATTACAGGCTACTACTGACTTAGACAATAAATGCACTGTGAAGCACACGGGCACATCGGCTTCAGCTCCTCTCGCAGCAGGAATTATTGCTCTTGGATTGGAAGCAAAGTAAGTTATTTCGCCTTCTTGACCTGCAACGGCAATAGTATTGTCAATTCTCTGAAATGTATCTGAGCCTTCTCTGCATAGGTTATGCTAAAGAAATTAACGATCCCCATCCTATCAAAATCGGATCAACCGTTAGGACAGACAAAAAGACATTAGGCTGGACAAAAACACAAATATTTAAAAAATATGTTTTTTTAAGCTTTGGTGACGTGTAATCTTTAAAAGATTTTCATTTGTTTGATAATTTACTGTACCTTCAAAGGACTTTACAAAATTGCAATATTGAAAATTTGAAAATACGGCTGCACCACTGTGATTACGCAAATAGTTTTAAAAAATGGGTAAATCGGGTACTCCCAGCCGGCACAACAACACAGTGCTAGAAATACTCCGAGCCAAGAGAACAGCAAGTTCCAAATGGCAAAAGTCAAGATCTCCTAGAGCCAAAGAAGCCGTAGACGAAACCATTAAACGGCTCAATAATGCAGTACACAATAAAAAAAGAACAACCAAATCCAAGAATTCGTTTTCGGTCTAGACCAATACGCTGAATCCAATTACTCAACCTGGAAGGTAACCAAGAGGATAAAAAAACCAATACAAGCCGAATCCCCAATCAGAGGCTCCAACGGCAACTGTACTCCCGGACACCACCTACTAACTGGAAAACTACTCAAGGAAATCCCTTCATTCGGATTTACTGCCATCCTCAATAGTCAACCAGATTAACGCCGCTCTCGATCACAAGAAATTCTGTGCAGGCTTCTTCCTGGATGTGGCGCAGGCGTTTGACAAAGTCTAGCATTAAGGTTTACAATACAAGGTTGCTCTAAGCCTACCGCAAAAATTCCATCGAATCTTCTTCAGCTACCTCGAGAATATATAGTATAACTACAGTCTTAGCAACCGTTACCCTATAAAGGCCGGCTTACCCCAAAGAAGCATACTAGGACGAGTACTCTGTTTAATCTACATAGCACACCTGCTGAACACACATAGAAAAAAAAGAGAGAGCAGCTCAAAATTGCACACCAAAATCTTTACTGGCAAGAAATCCAAACTAAGTATCAGAACTAAAAGAGTAACCTACAAAGCAATACTAAAACCAATATGGACATACGAGCTGCAACTATGGGGATCAGCAAAGGCATCTAACATCGACAAGCAAGTTACAACAAGCAGTATTCGAGCAGCACAACCACTATCCACAAAACAGCAACAACAATGGGAAATCAACAAACAATAAAAGTTGGCACAACGCCGGGGAAGTGATCAACTCGATTGTTATCAGTCCAATAGACATCGTCTCTACCCGAATCGAAACAACTCGTATTTTTATAACACACTGCGTTGTAATTTTGGTATCATTTTTCGTGACACTAAAGATTAAACTTTCTCGTTCAATGTTTTCTATGTTTTTATTGTCCACATAGTTTCTTTTAGGATACCAGTCAGGTAGATTTATTTAAACTTGAATATTACAGGAACATAAAAAGTGATGTATGTTTTCTCTTTTACCGAAGCTTCTTAGTATATTAGTAATTTTACCTCCCTTGGTATTTGTAATTTTGTTGAACTTTATTTTCTAGTCCTCTACTAACCTGGCGAGACGTGCAGCACCTGATCGTACGAACGTCCGAGTATGAACCCCTTCGAAAAAATCGTGACTGGCAAAGAAACGGAGCTGGACGATACTATCACACGCATCTTGGATTTGGAGTTATGAACGCTGAAGCTTTTGTTTCTACTGCCTTGGAATGGAATATGGTGCCTGAACAAATGTTTGAACAAACAACAGGTAGCCGTCTCGACTTATATAGTCGAATGTATTTCAAACAAAACTTTTATATAAAAACACTGTTATAGGTTATCCTGATCCAAAGACACCACATAATTTATTGAACTCCTCAAGTGTATTCCAAAATTCGAGTAAAATTCTTTTCGACTATCAAAATGGTATAGTGCGATATTTGGAGCATGTCGAGGTGATTGTGAACATCCAGTCAAAACGCCGAGGAGATTTGGAAATGTTTCTGAAATCTCCAAGCGGAATGCGAGTTCCAATTTTAGAAAGGCGATTGCGAGATAATTCCAGTGATGGCTTTACTAATTGGACATTCATGTCAGTAGCTACGTGGTCTGAGAACCCAGAAGGCGTGTGGCAATTGGAAGTATACGACAGGTCGCCTAAAGGTGGAACAATCTTTGTTAATAATTGTATTCTTGTTCTCTACGGCACTATAACGGATCCTCAAAAAAATTACTATAAATCAAAATATTATCCCGTACAATAAACGCGCAACTTGAAAAGACACTTTTTTCCTTATAAGCCTTCCTTCCCATTTTTGGTTAACACGTGCACAGCCAAAAGTGCCAAAGAACACATTAGATCGGAATAAATCAAAAATCAATGGGCAATTGGCGTGACTTTTGTGAAAGAAAAAAATAAGCGGTTTTATGACGCATTTTAATGCAAGTTGGCATAAACAAACGCATGGGGAATTTCAAACAGAACAAGATGTCCCACCCCAACTGAACGTGCCCAAGCCTCAGTGTCTTGGAAATACGTGCACTCCGCCGCTTTGTGGTGATTCTATAAAAGTTGCGCTAGCAACGAAGAAAGCCGGAACACGGAAGTTCTTTGCCGGAGACAACTTTTTCCGATGTTGTACAACGAAACGGTCTTTGTGCACATGAAGTAAATTGCACCGCCTGAATTGCGAATGTAATGTAAATGTTTTTGCTGGGATTTCCCAAGACATTGTTTGATGTGCTAAGCGATCAATTTCCTGCGGTTGGAGGAGTTATCGGAAATTACTGTAGTTCAATGCTTTGTGCCGGCTGACCAGAATGGTGTATTCCTATGCATACATATGTATACCGAGATTAATTTGATCAAAGAATAATCCCTTAAAGCAGACAGTTTGTTCGCGAAGTTCTTGTTTATGTTTGAATTTTCAATATTTCAAAATATGCTTTGTTAACAAATTTTTCATGAAATATATCAAATACTCTATTATACTTTTTACGAAAAATAAAGTTTTAAAAATGTTGCGATTTAGAAATCTTCACATTGACTCCATTCTCCATGGTCCCTTTTGTTTAAATGTTTACCCGAGAGTCTTCATATTCCGTCCTTACATAAATAGATACTATATTTTGTTTTGAGGGCTCCAAAATAACGGATCTAAAATGACGGTCGCGTACTCGTATCTTAAATTTGAAGCTATTTCCATGGAAATGGGTAATTAGAGGTTTTCACGGTTGCTGGTTTCGAATATTTTTTGGAGGGGTCTTCATTCATATTTCGAATTTTAATAGTATAATTTTTCCTACATTAGGACTAAGTCATATTACTTTTAGTTTATTTTCACTCGTCATCCAACTCTCTAAATGCCAAAGTTTATGAATTTTGTCTTCTTCCGAAATTGTTTTTTCACCTTAATTTTAATCGGCTTGAATACGTATACAACATATAATATGCTTATCCGATTCTAATTCCTTCATTCCCTAAAATTTCTATGTGCCCAATTGAACATTTCATGAATGGATTATAGATGTCAATCATTAATAATACAAAGTAAAGTTATGTTAAGTGGGTGGATATTAACCCACCTTCAACCACCAAAAATGCATTTCAAATACCGGAATATATAGACACTCTTTTAATTAGTAATATTTTTCATGATAAACTGAAACCAGACATGACGCACCCACTTATTTTTGTACTCTGAGAAACATGAGACTGCGCTTACTGACTGACTGACACGAACAGCAAACTGTAGAGTTTCTCAAAGAAAGTCTGTGGGCATGCAGTAAGAGAAAAAGTTTGAAATCAGTAAGCCCACAAAACTCCATGTGTCGATTTTTATGAAATTGTAAAGAATCTAGTAGATTTAGTTCGATTTATTTTAAATCAGCAATCCCAAAACCTCTATGTTCCCACTGTTATGAGAAATCAATGAAGAGTTTCCCGAGTCATCGGTCGCCTTGCAATGAATACGTCGCCCGTCTGAATGACCGAATACGGGGACATATAAAAATGTTAATGGTTAAGATAGCATTGGAATTAACTGGAAATGCTGCTCTTAGGCGAATTTCATCATAGAAATGCAAAGAAATTGGGCGTTCTGAGAAATAAGAAATTTTATTGAATATTAAAAAGTGGTTACCGTCAAATCCCGGCAGCACTCTTCCCGACATTTTGTAAAAGGCAAGTTTCAGTCTATTCGGGAAAATAACTTTCGGGATTATTGATTCTCGGGAAAGTAACCGGAAACCTCTGTAGGAAAATAGTCTGTCGGGAAAATGGTCTGTCGGGAAATTTCATTCGGGAGAGTAACCGGGAACCTACAAAATGCAAGGGACCGCGATGTACCGCAAATATGTGTCCAGCGTTATTCACGTACATATATTTTCTAGCAATTCAAAACAGTATGATTTCATTCATAATAGCTCTTTAAAAAATAAACTGTTTATTTTTGTCATAAAATATTTACGATTTCTGATTCACGAAGAATAAAACTTCATTCACCTAGCTCATTCATGCAAATTAGTGTCACAGATAATAGACAACCACAAAGCTATTATCTGAAAATATCTCTATAAGATTTTTGCTGTCTCTTTTCCATCAGCTGGAAAATTACGAGTTTGAGAAAAACGGGTTTAAATATTATTAGTTCTACTTGGAGCGTAACATGTTTCAGTTTATATATATGCAGTACAATTAACATTGTGAATTTTAGAAATCCTTTAGCAAGGCTAACACAAATGTAGGTAAAACAGTAAATCGTTTCTATTTTTAATAACGGAACCGAAGATCCTCTTTAAGTGGTTTTCTTAATATTATAAAATTAAAAAAAAAATCTGAATCAAATTGATTACCATAAAAACCATTAAGAATTATACGAATAAAAAAAGTACATGGTTCCACAGTCGAACGACTAAACTCTTTATAACATTGATTTTATCAAAGTCACCTTTTTAAGAACCAGTTAAATTAGCTTTTAAATATTTATTGGCTTCTTTCATTTCTGCAGTTATCAAATAAAAAAATGTTTAAAGTTGGGCATTTAAACCCACACTGACTATTTTTTTGTTTCTAAAAACAATCAAAGCGATCTACTTTCGTTGCTGGTTTTTTATATTTTGCCGCATTGAAATATTTTAATTTTATAGTCTTTGGTCAAATAATGGCGAAGTAATATATACCTGTAGTTATTTATTTTTAGGACAACTGCTTCTTGTATTTAACCTCACATAACAGTAGTTGATTTTTAATAATAATAATAACGTATTTCGTTATGTACAAAGATAACATTTTTTAAGTGGAAAATTCTCATGGAACGTTTAATAGAAAACTAAATAGAGTGTGTGCGTCAACGGGCCTTGTGCAATAATTTAATTTTAAACCCCTTGCAAACACAGGCAACTGTCACTTATAAAAGAAAACGAATACTGCTCAAATTGTACTCCCTCCCGGTTAAACTTGGGGATGTGGCGGTGCCTTTCTGAAACAAGGTTAAATAAAAGCTTGGGTGTTGTAATAAATAACAACTTGTCATGGTCGGATCGTGGCAATGTTCTTTGGGGCGTTTTTCGGAATCATCAAGCAGTGGTGGATCGCCTGCAGGGATTTGTCTGTGGCCATCAGAAAACTCATTGTGATTAAGTATTGCGCCTGTTTATACTCTTGCATGGACATTACGGACTTTAATAATGTCTAGATCATCATTTTAATTTTAGTGAATGTGCACTTTTATTCCTACCTTCCTTCGTGAATTTTTTATGCCATTGCAGTGTACTAGAACTAGAAGAATTTTTTAAAAAATATTTGCATAAATTTGAGTCTGCGATGAATCAGGTACCTATTAAGCGGAAAGTCAAGCAATAAGCTGCATATTGTGACACATGATTGCATCTGCGTAGATTAAAAATAAAACGGAAAAACTATATTACCATAAGTAAACTGCGGCATAATTAGTGCTTTAACTAATATCTTACGAAGATTGACCGAGAGAATATTTGATCGCATCCACAACTGCCCCAACCAACCATAGACTTTCCGATTTATATTGCTTATATGATTATTAGCGATCATTAGCGGAGTCTACATAGTCAATTATTTCACCGTCATATACTTATAAGTGGTGATAGAGATATGGAGTCAGTACTACTTCGATAGATAGCAATTGCGTTGCATTTTTTGGTATTAATCATGAAGCCGTTCGTTAGACTCCAAGCATGAATGCGATTCAAGTCATTCTTAATACAGCACACAATATCCCTAATTAAGCCAGCTTAACCAACGGCTTAAATTAATTGGACATCATCTACATATACATACAGACGGAAGGTCATTTATATGTTTACACATATACAGAAAAGTAGGGGGGCCAACATTGAGCCTTGAGGAACGCAACAAACATCTCAAATATCTAGTTAAGACCAATACACCATGCCAGAAATTTTCAAGAATTATTTTCCTGATAACATATTCAAAGAGGAAGACATATTGTCCACATGGATTACAAGATACGAACATGTAAGACTGACTAATTAACCACTAGTAACATACATAGCTAGGTACACCACTAGCTCCTCAGAAGTCTGCAAAGCAATTCTAATAACATCCTAGTTGCCTTCCAGTTCTCCAGAACAGATCACAAATGCAAATTGCTTGTAGCTAGCTTGGTACCCACAATGGGTTCTAATAAGTGCCAGGCGCCGCGCCGCGCCGCTGGCTGATTTCTCAAACACTTTTCAAACAAAGCCCAATCAAATGTTGGACACCGGAAATTCTTAACCTTTCCAAAGTTCACTAGCATCGGGAGGAGACGATAGTGCAGGAGTGAATCAAAATTCAAAGCAATTCCCCAAAACAAATTATTTATTAAATTTATTGAACACCAGTAGCCGGCTGCGGCTCCCGGTGTATCTACAATATCTTAAAAAGTACTGGCCAACCGGCGAGAAATTCTCAAGAAAACAGCGGTAATGGCGGCGGCGACCACTGGCCGCCGATGGACGCGATCTCATTTAAATGTTTGGTGGCATAAGCAGTTCTTGGCGGACGGACGAAACCAGGTGCTGTGTATGCAAATCTTGTAAGACTGCCAAAGTATTGAGGAGAATTTTCGGTGGCTTGTGATGTGAATTGGAAATGAGTTCGTTTTGTTGCTGGTCAGACTGCGATTCTGAAAAGACGTTGTTTTTGGCTCTTTTCACTTAATTGAATGTTACTGACAAAATTCACTTGCAATGCTAACCAAGGTGCTGATTTATGTGGACCATTAAGGTGTCGTAAATTTAATGTGTATGTAATTTATGAGGAGCTTTAGGGTCTCTGCTGACTTTTTGGGCACGTTTGGAATGACGATTGAAGCTTTCCGTTTACAAATAGCACTAATTTTAGGCGGGTCTTTTTAAAGTTTAAATTAAAATCGCAGTAGGAGCTTAAGATTTCTTTATTATTATAAGGGCTTCAAGGGTAATTGATCCTGAATATTGATTTCGAATTGAATTTTCCCCAGGGGCACATTAACATCCTTTAGGGGTAGGTGCCTTTTAAGGTCGTCAAGCAACTCTGTAAATTTTTGTGATCCATCTTTTCCTTGCCCATAAGAGTCTGCAAAGTTTGAATCCATTACATCACCAAGATGTTTTATACAACCGAAAAGTGCAGGATTGGAGCTTAGTCTAAATTCAAATAGCAAGAGGCGAACCAAAATGGCTTCGGAATTTTTATTTTTTAAGCCACCGTGCTGGTCGCTGGGGACGTGAACAAAGTCTACCCAGAGAACACATCTTTTGCCCATTATGAAGAAATCGTCATACTTCCCTAAATAATTTCTCAGGTCAGCTGTGAACACTGGTATTTTAGGATTGGTGGCGAAAAGGCTATCTTGGAAAAAACCTTCGTTCCACCCAGCTATTGCTGAAATGAAATAGCGATTTGGGATGTCTTTGAATGCTCCAAGCGGTTTAACAACGAACGAGCTTATTCCACACTGCGTATTGAGCCACTTCTCTTCACAAAAAACGGTGTCTGCAAACAGACCTTTGATCGCCACTCGACAAATGGGAGCGTACTGAATTTTTGCTGAACCAATCTGAGCAGATTTTAAATTGATATTAAATTCTTCCAAAAGAATGCCGATGTTTAAATAATGTCCTGTTTCAGTCTCCGTTTGACTAGTCGCTGATGTAAAAATGTTCCGTACTAAGCCCCAAGCCCAGTTCACATAAGACATTGCTCCATACGACGCAACTTCTTGCCGTTCTGGTATGCCGCTGATGCTGCTTAACGTTTTTATCAAGTTGACGTTCGGGGATTTAAAAGAGTCGAGGAGGGCAATTAATCTGTTTGCCATTCGTATATGCAGGGACGAGATATTTAACTCCAGCAGCGGACACAATATGTGTATTAGAAAAACTGAAGAAGCAGCTCCTTTGTATTTCCGCAAAATTCTAGCTTTAGCTGAAAAGTTCTGAAGTAGCGGCTCTTGAGTTGGTTTTATCTTCATATTGTTGTTCATCTCATCGCAGCATATCGAAAATCCATTTAACCCCGCCAGCTTTCGTAACGACAGATCCGTAATACTGAAATCAGCAAAAGCCTTTTCCCATTTTTCATTTGCCGAATGCAACGAGATGCTTTGTATTGTCGCAGAGAGCACTAAGTTCTCGTAGATAACTTTCAAAATTATATTTTTCAAGTCGACACTTATGTTGCTGAGGATTTTTTGAACCACGATTTGAATATAGCCCTGGCTTGAGTCATTCACGCTTTTAGTAGGTTTTTCTAATTTCTCGTTGCCTGTATCAGCGCTAGGATCCTTCACCCTCAATATAAGTTCGATCGTGTTGATGACGATGTTAATAGGCTCCGACATTATTTTAGACCATGGTATTGTAATGGTTAGCTCGATTACGTGACCAGAAATAAACTCAACGGGCAGTGGAACATCTTTCAAAGCATCAAAACAAAGCTCCAGATTTTGCAAAGCGGCTTCACCATTCCATAAGGATATCTGAGAGTTCAATTCATAAATACACAACGCACTTCAAAGGCTTTACATAACTCACCTGAAAATCTTCTGAGCGAAAATCTTTAACGAATTTCGAAATTTGGTCGATAATTAAAGGGGTTAGGTACGATTCGATTTTGTACATTACTATAAATTTACATGCACCACGTATTTGTAATTTATTTTATTGTTACTTCTCGCTTTGCTTAGGGTACTGGTAATTTAAATTATACAGATAAATTTCTTTTAATTGTCAATTCTGACAAATGCATGATTGGAAATATTTTAGAAATGGTATTTGACTTAACGGCAACAGAGTGCCATATAATAATAAATTTTTTCTCTTATTTACATAGTTTTTATTGAAGAATTTCTAGCGGTAAGATCTATTGCATTGTGCGGGTGGAACTGATTGAAACTATTTTCGTTTTATTTTTATTGTAAAAGTCTTTTTTGTAACAAGTTGATGTCACGAAGTGATTTTGAACAAGCTCAAAAAATAATTCTCCGAAGAGAAAAACCACTCTCACCTCCTTAAGAGAGTTATCATATTTGCGCTATATTTTTAATGACTGAAATAATTTTCCCAGCTAAATTTATAATTAATTAATTAATTTGTTCAAGCTTTATTATTTATTCTCATTGTGGATGATACCCAGAGCCTCAAGGCGCGGCCTGAGGTAAACAAAAACAAAATATATGAGGCCCCTACTACTCTGCCACGTAGGCAAAGGGCAAATGGGATTGAGTCTGTTCAGCAACTGGTAAAAGGCAAATTTTAATTTGTGAATTTGTTTCAATGTTAAAATGCCTGTTTTAATTTGAATTTGAGAGCCCGAGGAAATTCGTCCCGACGAGCTTGGTAATCCAGGACCTAATTTACGGGGGTGTAATTATTATAACTCAATTTGTATCATTTGCTAACTAATTGAGGTGGAAACATCAGTGCCCTCTCTAGCATATTTAGCATAGCAATTCGGCAGACTTCAGTTATTAGTTTATCTTTTTCAGGATCCCGTGGGCTGTGTGGATAAGTTACGTTTAAATGTGCAAGGCCGTTTCTCCTATTTCATACATCACTTCAGTTGGAGTGATTGCGGCTTTAACTTGTTCAGAAATTTGTTTCTTGCGTATCTGACTCATATAGGAATTTACCATAGTGGATGAATCGGAAGTAGAACTATCAATGCCACATGTATTTTTAGCCATGATAGACGGCAAGTGATGGTATGTATGCACATGTATGCGGTTAGCGTGAGAGATAAGTGCTTATGTTTGTCTGTTAAAACATATGTATATTTAAAAATCGAGGAAGCATAAAAAGCGACTAAGTAAATGTTCTTAGCTATACCTAAGTAAAATTTTTCAAAATTCTAAAAGGCGACCGCTACGTGCCAATATATAACCATGTAAAGTTGCAATGATAATTTGAACATATTTTCCTACATACGTACTATATGGTGAATTATACAACTAAGACGAATAATTGAAAAAAAAAACCCATTTTGATTCGCTTCAGGGGAGATATATGTACACCTAGGAGCCGGGAAAAAAGGTCATACATTCAGAAATATGTTTATTTTTTTTTATTTTAAAACATCAAAAATATACAAAGATAGTAATAAAGAGATTAATAAATTAGATACTATAATCTAGTACTTGTCTTAGCCGAAAATATCGATTTATGACAAAATGGCGGACGTTTGATCATAAATAGAGATTTTTGGACCAAGAATTAGTTATTAGTTTTCCTATAAAACAAAAACTAAGTAACGAAAATAGAAAATCCTATGACAAGTACTAAATAATGGTGTATATAATAACCACAAAAAAATTCAAGGCAATCGGTCCATTGGATTTCGAGAAATTTTGGGTGCAGATTCGAAAAACGTGGTTTGAGAAAAACGCATTTGAAACTTTCATGGAATCATCGATACCAGGCCCATAGTGTATCTTTTACCACATATTCTTGAGACCTCAATCTTCAAGAAAATGCAACAAAAATCGATTTTTTCGACCATGCTAGGTGTATATCTCCCCTTCATTACCCTTGGTTTCTATTTTCAGTAATTTACAAGGAAAACTCAGGCGTATAATTGGAAACGTTTGCAATTATTATTCTACAAAATCAATTTGCATCAATTATTTGCACAATTTCTCCCGAGAGCTACCAACGCCCCATGCAGAGGAATAAAGTTGTAAACATATAATCTGTACTTTTTGTACTTCCAGAATTTCACCAACATCCATTTCTATTTTACAAAAAACTTACCTTCACCTGAAAAAGAGCTGCTGGCTTTATATTCGGAACACAAAACACAAGAAGTTCCATCAAATAAAAAATGGGTTAACATTTATTTTAATTCAGTATACAACTGTTGTCATAAAAAAATCGTCTACAGCTAAAGTACATCACCAAACGCTACATTTATTTCTCGGATTCATAGGCGAGTCCAATGGGCAATTAAACTCTTTAGCGAACTCATCGAAATTTGATAGCACTCCTAGCGCCCGAAACTGCCCCGGGCTATGATCACTCCTCAATGAAGTTGCATAATCAAAAGGTTCTACGTATTCACACCAGAACTGGGCATATGATAGAAAGAAAAGCTGCATGTTGGTCAAACCGAGTTCCGGGAGCGTCTCGGAACTAGAAGTGTAATATTGGCGATTGTAGTCCAACCACTTCTTGTAAGCAAAGTAGGACAACTTCACACCGCCATTATCGGCGATATTCTCCCCCAATGTGGTCGTCCCATCGAGGTAGAGCTGCGTTTCGTTCTCGAACGTGTACTTACTGTAGGCGTCCACAAAACACATTGAGGCCTTATCGAAGGCAGCATTCGCAGTATCACTCCACCAGTTACGAATATTTCCGTTGGAATCGAACTTTCGTCCTTTGTTGTCAAAGGCGTGGGTCATCTCATGGCCAAGGAACGATCCCACCGATCCGAAATTGTACGCCTTCGGCATAAATTGATGGTAGACGGGAAGATTTTGGAATCCCACCGGTGCAGCTAGGTCGTTCACACCGAAGTAGTAAAATGCGTTGAAGCTGTACATGTTGATGTGGTAGTTGGATAACTCTTCAGTCGGCTTGAACAGCAGACTCTGCTTCAATCGAGCAACATGTCTCCGCACTAATATCAAGCTCTTAATGAAGTTGTCTGGGAAAATAGGCATATCACCGAAATTTTCTTCCAGCCAGTTCGGTTGAATCACTTCGTCGATATAACCGTTGAGAAGCTGAATATTGGATAATTTTTTCATTGCTTCTGCGCGACTTTCATCATCCAGCCACTTGGAGTTGCTAATCAAGTTCTCCATGGAGAAGCGCAAGAAGGTAGTAATTTCGCTAATGTCTCTCTTCTTCTCCTCGTCGTAGTGATTCCTTACGAACAAGGCTACCAATATCTGGTGTAGGTTTCTTTCACTTTCTTCCGCGCAAGTAATTTTGTTTGGATCATCAGATGTGAATGAAACCAATGTTGTGTCCAAAATTTTGAAAAGTAGATAATTCGCCACCACGTGCGGTGGGCTCTTCTTGATGTAGTCTAGCATTGGCTTCAAATATTTTCCAAATCTTATAATTATTCTTTTTGTATCGTCTACAGGGCGGCCTACGATAGCCTCGACAAATTTCTGCCAGTCGTACTCGGGATGCAAATCCTTAAACTTCGTCAACTCCATTTCTTCAAAATCAAGCTCCCTGCTGTGGTAGTCCTTCCCAAAGACACTCACTCGACCTGCTTCAAAAACCAGTAGCTCGTGAGCAGCTTTAGCGGCAGCCCTCTCATCTATGTCAATCGTCTGGAAGATCAGCTGCCGCCTCTCCTTAAAGTTATTGATGATTTCTTTGTTAACGGACTGGACATCTTCGTAGTTAATATCATTTGGCTCAACGGGTCCAATGTAAATGACATTTTCCTTCCGGAAAGGGCTCCGTGAGATCTCTTCTGAGACAAGACTCTCAAGCCCTATCCGATGCAGTTCTATAGCAATGTCGATCCAGTCGAACTTCTCGCTGGACCAGTTCTCATTGAGTAGTGGAAAATCTCCCATGGATCTGAGCATCTCGCGGGCATCCTCCTGATTTTTAATGATGTTGCTCGTGATGCATGAACTATAAAACGATTTCGCCTTCATCTCCGCACGTAAGGTGGTGAAGTCGTTCGGCTGACTAAGCAATGATACCGTCATCTCATTTATCTTTTTCGCGATCCCCGTGAATACACTCGTCGTTTCATTTTCGTAATTTTCTAAGGCATTTACGAAGTTGCCACATGCGTATCCGTAAAAGTTGTCGCATGGGTCAATCGAAGTGTCCATGTATGACTGAATGCGCCTAGCCTGTCTCATTCTCAACTGTATCACCTCAGGGGTCTGATATGTGCCAGAATAAAAAAATCGGTCACCGTAATCAGGTCGGGATGCGCACTGACCGATTAAAAATGTCACAGCCACGAAAACTAGAGCACTATATGTCCCCATTGTGATAAGACGACTGTACGTCCGAAAGATTTTTCAAAACTTCCACGACCTGCACCGCAATTACACACATCCGCAAATGCAACTAAAACGGTTAGAACTCATTTAAGAAATTCTCAATTTACTTATTTTACTTCAATAACTTTTCCCTCGTTGGGGAGAACACGAATGACTAGCTCAAGCTTCCCGATGCCACTCAAACGCTATATGCGACTAAAATTCTGACCACTTTTTAAGAAATTAAGAATTTCTGAGCTCGCCTTAAATACATTAACTCGAGGGAGCTTTTGTAGAAGCATCACATTTATGGTTGAGCAGATGATGCTGATCAGAAGAGCTTTGCGACTGGGATACTGACCCCAATGCAATTACAAATGAGGAAGTAAAAAAATCGATGGGTGGTTGATAGCACGAAGATCAAAGACCGGTTTTTGGCACTCTGTAGATGCAAATGTTATCTGGTGGAATGACGACAATAGCCAAGAAAAATAATTTTTTTTACTTTTTCATTTTTTAAACGTATTGCGAGAATCGCGATCGGATTACGCATGAAAAGAACAACACCTGCGGGTACACTTTAATTGCTACCTGTTTCCGTTTTAGTAGGTATTCATTAATAAAATTTTAATTGAGTTGCCCAAGATGACCTCAGCCCTACTAACTCGTATTTGCTTTCTTGTAGCGTAAAACAAAAACATTCCACCTTTTTGTGCATAAACCGGCACAACAAAGTTTTTCAATATTCAATGGTCGTCGTATAGAAGTGCTGTTTTACTAATCCCCAAATTAATTAATGCAGATATAAGAAATGTAGTCAAGTGCGTGACTAATCACGCACAAGAGGCGCTCCGTGGTTATTTTAGAAAACATATTTCTGAAACAAGCAATATCGGTTAAACTTAAACATCCAGTACGATTAGGGTCTCATTACGAACTCAAAATGATTACGGTAGGTACAAAGAATTTTTTATTGTGTTATTTCCAATATACCTTTCATTCTGATTGGTGTAATTTAAATTGAAAGTGATTGTAAATAGTATATGCCCTAGATAATTTCATATTTCCAAAAACGGTGTCATGAGTGGGGTAGTATACATTGGTCAATTCTCTACAAAAAAGTTTATTTAAATTGTTCACGTACGAATAAAATATTTTGCGAAACGCAAAACGCATTGCTAAAATTCAAAACACGCATTCTCTATATGCATCGTTGTATACGAATATGTATACAGCAGCAAAAATCACATATAGAAAAGTGTGGATTGTGGGTTGGTGGCGTCAGCGGACCCTACTTCTACGATGAAAGGTGAACATTACTCATCAATGGAGAAAGGTAAATGATTAAAACATTGTTGTGGCCCTATATTTTCATTAATATGGACCACGAAAATACGATTTTCGACAAGACAGCGCCACATGCCGCACAAGTAACGAAACAATAGCTCTATTGCCCCCACTGTTCCCCCGACGCTAAACGGTGACGTTAATTAGCCGCCAATTCAACACCTAAAGACTTTTTTTCTGTGAGGTCATGTCAAGCCACTCGTCTATGCCAATAAACCAAAGGACAACATATGATGCGAGATTACTACTGTGCAGCCGTCCTGTTGGAACCACATGTTGTCGGTATCCATATCACCTGTAGCATTAGCCATTTTTGGCGAAATTTAGGTCAACTTCCGAATATGTGCCACCAAGCAAAGCCGCGATGGACATTTGAACGACGTTTGTTCTATACTTAATGCCATAAAATATTCTTTAAAAAACAATGGAGTGGATATCTCACACACAACTTGTTTTATTTACATTTAAAAGTCAAGCGTCCTTATTGAAAGACCCTGTATTTCCATGCCCCGATTTCCTGACATAGTCACTTTTTCTTTGCGAAACGCAGAAAAATGTCTTCTCACAAAACTAACAATAAGTGCAACCAATCTGAAGATTTTTTATGTCTTTTCAAATAGCTAATTCGTCGTGAATTATATTAAAAGTACATCGACCGTTTACTCAGCAGAGTTTCTAAAATATCTACTTTTGAAACGACTGCTCTGAGAAGTATTTTATGAGCGAACAATTGCTTAGAACCGGTTGGTGTAGTTCTGTGTTAGCTATCATGGGAGCTATTAATTAATTAATTGTAGTGGAATCTCACACAACAATGAAATGATCTCATATAAAAATTATTAAGGTAATTGCTGCTGTAGGTTAGAAAACTTGCCTTGTGGAATTTACTTCTAATTTTATTTTATGTATTTTTATGTAATTTTTTGTTGGGTTTCCATGCATTTCGTGATCTACATAAACCGGATCAGTAGCTCGTTTATGTAACAGAAAAGCTCTCTTTCAATTCTCTATATTTGATATATCATATTGACGTCATTCTTCAGCAATGCGTGTCTCTGTATGTAAATCCACTAGCTATCTCGAACGTTCCTTTTCTCCCCAACTAACCATGCCATTATCAATAACTAAAATATACTGAAAAAAATAAAACCAACTAGTTTAAAGATATGTTAGATAATTTGTTGGACTTACAGAAACGAGTTTCAGATCTGGTGAAAGAAATCGCACTCACCCATGCTCAGATAATGGTTCAATTAAAATGAAATTGGAATCATGTTTTTGGTACGCATATTTATTTGGATTTTATGTTATAGAAAATCTCTTACGAACTCATGATTCATTTTCGAAATAAAAGGCAATGGGATATTCTGGCCGCTTTCAGTGAAGTTTTGTTTATATTGAAAATACCAAAGATTTTAGTTACCGTCGTTTAAGGTACACTACATTCAAAACAGTCGATAGTGTGCTCTACTTGGGAAACGAAAATGCAATCTGAGATCCAGGCAGTCTAAGTAGGAACGTCCACTTGGCCCCTAACTTAGAGTTATCAGTATAAATATGAAATATGTGCTTATTCCACCCGCCATAATAAAACGAACATATTCGAAATGGTTCTAATTTATTATCACAAATCATTTTCTAATCGTTCTGCTGAAGCCACTAATCACCGAATTATTATAACATATAAAAGCAACCAGTTTACTTAGTTGCTGATTAATCAATTCCCGCTCTATTTGTAACAAAACGCTTAAGCTCTTGGAATTTCTGGAACAAAGACCGTCACAAAACGTGTTCTATTTAATTTTAAAGATTTGAACGCGTTGACAGAAAATCCTTTCTTGCCTGCAAACCACTTTTCTTCTGTTTTTAAACAAATTATCTGAAAACAAGCCCCTCCCTTTCATCCCTCTGGAAAAGCTGTGCGTCGTTAATTATGAACTGAAGAGGTATCAGGTAATTGTTTTTCAAAATGCCACCATTGCTCGTTAGTTCCGGTTCTAAATTCTCTAGATGGCTAATAAGGCTGTTCTGGTGCCTATTTAAGGAAGTGATGGGTACCATCATAAATGAAGTTTTTACGACGTGACGCGACGTCCAGAGAGAGAACAATCCCTCGTCAGAACTGCATTGCATGGTGGCAATGCGATGTGATTGACATCCCCCTCGGCAGTGATGTTTCCGCTATTCAATGAAAAATTATACTTTGAAAGTGATATTTGTAAGGGGGCACCATCCGGGTGTGTCTAAATTTTGGTTTTAAAGAAAATAGATAGGGTCGTCAACTAGAGTAAAAATTGCGTAAGGTAGGTTCATGTTCATGTAATGCAATATACAGGGTGTTTCATCTATGGAAGGCAAAAATGAATGGGGTGATCAATCTCACCTAGGCAAACAAAAAATCGTATAGCGGGGGGACAATCTCAACCGTTTGGGAGTTACAGGGTGATTCATAAATTCGGTATGAACATTAATATTTTATTTTTACCTCTCATCTACTCAATGCAGCGACATTAAACTCATGCCAAGCAACCACTATCGCAATGCGCTTTCCGAAAATACACTAAAGTTGATCTACCTCTACCACTGGATACACAGTCACTTGTGAAAAAAGGAGGTGCAAAATGTTCAGATAGAGAAAGTACAGTACTTTACAAACATTTAATTTTAAAAAAAAATGTTAATGTCCTGCAAAAGGTTTTGTAGGTATAAATTTGTACATTATTCCTCTATTTAGACATGTTGTACCTCATTGGAGAGGCAACAAAATGGGTAATTTATTAGGTCCGCAACAAAGTTCCCGCTGTTTTTCAATAGATGGCTCCAGTAGTAAGAGTTGGTCGATTATAGCATTACTAAAACGTTATGAACCAAGCTTAGACATATGGTAAGCAAGCCGCTTTGATACATTTGTGATTTTGTTTTTGGAACATATACTTTTGGTTGTGTGAAAATGTCTGATTATGTGCCAAATAATCGTCATTTGCGGGGAAGTGTTGCTTTTCGTTTTTCATTCGAAGAAAACGGCGGCTCAAGCGCATCGAGAACTCCAAAAAGTTTACGGAGATGCTGCTCTAAGTGAAACAACATGCCGTGATTGGTTCCGTCGCTTCAAAGACGGTGATTTTGATGTTGACGACCGTTTGCGTGAAGGAAGGCCGAAAATCTTCGAAAACGCTGAAAAGACGTTGAAACCGAACGAAACGATCACTGGGGAACGGTATCGAACTCAATTGATGCGATTGAGCCGAGCACTGCGCGAAAAGCGGCCACAATACGATCAGGGCACGAAAAAGTGATTTTACAGCACGACAACGATCGGCCTCACGTTGCCAAACCCGTCAAAACCTACTTAGAAACACTGAAATGGGAAGTCCTACCCCACCCGCTATATTCCCCAGATATTGCGCCGTCCGATTATCACTTATTCCGTTCGATGGCACATGCTCTGACTAATCAGGAGTTCCGTTCATATGACGACATCGTAAATTGGCTTGATTCATGGATAACCTCAAAAGACGAACACTTCTACCGTGACGGTATTCGAGCTCTGCCAGAAAGATGGGAAAAGGTTGTCGCTAGCGATGGGCAGTACTTTGAATAACTCATTTGTAACCATTTTTTCATAATAAAGTTTTATATTCATAAAAAAAAACAGCGAGAACTTAGTTGCGGACCTAATAATAAAAATAAAAAACAGGTCTATTAATTACATGAATTTCGGAGAAAATGTGGGAGAAATGTGAATTTCAGAAAATTTAAAAGCATTTGTTCAAAATCTCAACTGACTGTATTTGCAGTGGTAGAGGTAGATCAATATTGGTGGCATTTGTGGAAAGCACATCAAGATAGCAGTTGCTTGGTGTCAGCTTGATGTCGCTGCGTTGAGTAGATCAGAAGATAAAAATATAATAAATGTGTGCATCCCGAATTTATTCATCACCCTGTAACTCCTAAACGGTTTAGATTGTGGACCCCTGCCATACGACATTTTGTTGCCTGGGTGAAATCTATCACCCCATTTATTTTTTCCCCATAGATGAAACACCTTGTATTATACGTAAATTAAATACTAAGCTTAATGTCTTCTCGGGCACTATCATATTAGTCATATGGTAGAATTTTTATAGTCTGTCTTATTGTCACACTTTTTTTTTTGATAAGGGATTTGAAATAAGGGCCCCACTTTGTAGAAATTTTAATTCTACTTATATTTAATAATACCTATGTTCAATTTTATTATTATATTTTGCCAAGTTGTTGAATTTATTCAATTTATCATATGCGCGTGTCGTAACAAAACAGTTCAACTACGTAAAAGAAGAAAATCAATGTACATACTACGCAAAATATTCACAAATCAAAATATGAGATAGTGTATGTTAATTTGTTTTCTTAATTATCATTAGCAGACATAATTTTTGTTTCAGGGCCATGTCCCCGACTATGTATGTGCTGATAACAAAAAACTCTATCTCATGTTTTGATTTGTAAATACTTTGCGTAATTTATTAATAAATACTATGCTTGTTTTCTTCATTTTTAATTTTATATTTACTTCACGTTTTTCTATGGCTGAGAAGAACATTTTGTTGTGGACTACCTATATCGAGTTCTGAATGTATAAATTCAGAATCCATATTTTGGCTTTTCTGCAAATTAATACACTATGAATTTTGCAAGCGTACCAGGAGACTCTTAGCGAATTCCATCGTGAAAATAAAATAAAACAAACCACATATCAAACTTAATCATCTAATCGCCATCTTGAGGTGACTTGACACTACGCGACATGACATCACGGCATGACTTGTTTGCCTGCACCGTTGAGGTAAACCTATTCGGCAGTTTTCGGCTTCGACAAGCTTCGTTGCGCGCACCTTATGGATTTGGATAAAACAAAGTGAAATCATTCTGGTAGCACACGGGGCAAAAATAAGTCAAGTTACTTTTATTTCTAAGAGAGATGACAAAAACCAAGAACTTTAAAATATATGTAAGTACACACGACCAGATATGATGAGTGCCCCTTCATTAAATGTTTCCAGAATTGATTCCCTGAATCAATCAGCACTCACAATCAGTTTCTAAGTCCTCTTTGACACGTAACGCACACCTCCTTACGTCAAATTCTTTTAATCCTCGTCATGATCATCCGGTATTTGCATTTTTTTCTTTTCTTTTTTTTAACAAATAAGGTGCCGAAGAATTCGAAGGTAGAAAAGTGTCAACTCACATCCTCTTTTTATTTGTCGCAGCAAGTGGGCGATGCAATGACGTATCAGTGTCGCTCCTTCCGTCTTCCCATAAAAATATTTTTTTCTAAATTAAGATGAGGCATGTGACTTCGAAGATTAATTGGTTTTTCTCTTCCGGATGCTCTTGTTTTTATTCCTGCCTGGATTTAGGAATGTCCGGAAACATTTTTTTATTGTATATATTTATCTTTTTTATTTCAAGGGAATAGGCAGAGATATTTCACCACAAAAAAACATTGGTGGAGATTGGAAAGAAATCTAAGATGGCACGATCGTGACGTGACAAAGGTGATAGTGTGAAGCCTGTGATGATTGCAATAAATAGTCCTATTTGACTTATTCGAGGGTGAAAAATACTACGCAGTACATAGTTAAGATAACTGTTGTGTAGATTAATACTAGAATAACTAAATTTGACCTCAGTAAAAATCCCATGTTTTCCGAGATGTGATTAGCACAGTTTTAGGGTTCCGTAGCCAAACGGCAAGAAACGGAATCTTTATAATTTCGTGATGTCCGTATGTCTCAGCTTTAACTCCGCGATATTTCCATCGCTTCTGATGGAATTTTACATGCAGGTGGCTATGTAATGTAATGAACTTAGTAATGAAGACACTCAGTTTGTCTGGATTATTTAGTATTTGATTAAAATCAGTCAGGTTTTCCCAAGCACTTCAAAAATCTAGTAAACTCTTGGGATTCAATGTTGAAAATTGTAACAGAGGATTTTTTAGTGAAGTTATTTATATTTAAAACTTTATCAGGCTTGAGATTTTTTGGAGTCTTTTTAGTGCTGGTTCGTTAATTTTTCATCATATTTTTTAAGTCGGTTAAGACCCTTGCTTTTATGACGTCGGTTTAAATTTCGTAAGCCAGACTCAATTCGCCATTTTAAATATCCAAGTTTTGATAGAAAATTCGAAATGAGCATCACCAAAAACCCCCAATTTTGATTTTTATGCCAATCCCTTGAAGTTTGAAAATTTCGGTAGCCATTTTGAGTCCTTAATTTTTGATAGATTTTAAATCAGTGGCCCTGAAGAATTCTTGGTATTTACTTTCATTGAAATTGTTTGACGTTGAATCCGCTATTTTGGATGTCCAAATTTGTCTATAGTAAGTTCGCAATCAGCGAATTTAAGAACCCCAAAGTATTCAATTTCACCGCAGTCACTCGACATTTGAAAATTTCGGTCGCAATATTAAATCAGCCATTTTGAATATATACACACTGTTATATACGTTATGAATCATCAAAATCAGTCCATTGGTTTTTGAGAAAATCGCGTACAAACAAACAAACATACATACAGGGGGAACACATGACCTCGTTTTTTTCAAAATCAGTTAAGAACATGTTATTTTAACTTATATTACGGCCATCCTCCGCCGGTGTTTTTTATTGGTTGTAATTCCATGAGCTCATTACCTTTACACGTTGTATTTTTCTGTATTCTTAGGGCTATTAAACTGTGAATAAAATAATAAATATGTTAAGCCTTAAAAGGAAGACATCTCACTTTCTGGTTGGGATTCAAAACAGACCAAAAATAATTCCATTTAATTATAATACTTCCTCCCAAAAAATTCGTGTGGAATTGAAAGAAATACATACTGAATCAAAAACGTGCAATCAGCAAGAAAAGAATCGACTATGGTTAAAAAATTAAAGACAAAGATAAAACCATATTAACTAATAAAAACGAAAACAAACGAGATGTTTACCAATAAAATAAATGAGGTCAGTATTAAGTTTTATCAGCAGTCGGGAGATCATTTGCTGAAATTTTTCAGTAAAGCTGTAGAGATGGCTCACAGCCAGGCGCTAATAAATGACAAGCAAAGAGCTAACTTAAAACTATATGATCAGTCGGGCCAATAAAAGATACTCGTATTCTACAAAAACTATTCTTCCTTTATATATAACATTTTTCACAAAATTCAATACTGAGATCATATGAAATTACCAAATTCTACATTTTTGTGCGGGGTTCATCCCAGAGCCTGTAGGGCAATTGAATTGATTAGAAAACTCCTCGAAGTTCGACAGTGATCCAAGCACTCTAAATTTTTGTGGACTGTGATTATCATCTCGTACAGCAGACGCATAATCTGAAGGTTGTACATATTCGCACCAAATTTGGGCATACGCCAAGAAAAATGACTGTCTGTTAGTCATAGTCGATCCAGGCAGTGTTGATTCTACGGCGTTCGGATTTTGCGCCAACCAATTGTTGTAGGCATTATAGGCAACCCTGATCCCCATATTATCCGCAATGTTCTCATCCAAAGTTGCCTTACCGTCAACAAAAGCACTAACGTTCTTGGCATACCTGTACGTACTGTACTTTTCCTCGAAACACTTTGTAGAGTCAGTGTAAATTCTATCTGCTGATGCACTCCACCAGTTCCTAACCAAACCTTGCGCATCGTACTTCCTTCCAAAAGAATCAAATGCGTGAATGAACTCATGCGAAAGTAAGCTACCTAGAGCTCCGTAGTTGAACCACTTGGGCATGTTGTAGTGGAATGCCGGTAGGACTTGCGTTCCAGCTGGAACAACCATTATATTTTTTGAAATATGGTAAAACGCGTTGAAGTTGAAGAAGTCCATCGTATGGAGGGAACTGTCTATTTCCGTTCCTGCGTGTAATTTCAATTGATAGTAGTGTTGACGTAGAGCAGCAACATTGTTGATGTATCTCTCTCCGTTGAACTGAAGATCTTTGAATTGTTCTTCAAGCCAGTCACTACCAGTAATGGCATCAAGATATCCATTTAAAAGTCGAACGCGCCTTAGTTTTTCCTCAGCACCCCTCCTTGTTTCCGGATCAAGCCATTCCACAGTATTTATAAGATGCCATGTGGATTCATTCAATTGATGAACCATTTTTTCTACCTCATCTCGATTCTTCTGGTTGTAGAACTGTTGCACATATAAAGAAGTGAGCACTTGAGGCATATGGCTTGATAGTTCAATTCCACACACTTTGGAATCCGTTGCAACTATGGCAATCTCCAATGCTTTTGTTGTGCGAAACAATAAATATTTGGCAACATCTTTTAGATCTGCTGCTGAGATGTATTCTAACACGGGACGAAGGAAAAAGTTGTCTATTGTGGCTACTGTAAATGAGTCCTCAAGGGGATGTCCAAATAGAGTTGTGAAGTATTTGTCCCAGTTGTACTCAGGATACTGAGTTTTGAAGACACTAAAGTTCCGCTCTACAAAGTCTAGCGGGATATTGTTATAATCATCTCCATATATTCTCACTCGCCCTTTTTCGAAGTTCAAAATTTTTTTAGCATCGGAACTCGGCCTTATTGTACGCATACCAGCCATCCGAATTAATGAGAGGGTAGTCTCAATATTTTCATAATATTCATTCGCAACTACTGAATCGTCGTCCTTCGTGTCAACAAACATCAAATCAGATGGATCAACACCGTCTATGTACAGCACCATTTCATCACTCTTCGAACTCTTTTCGACTCCGGACTCAATTAGTGAAGCATGGCCTAGCAGTTGCAGCTCGGCTGCATGAGACAACCAGTCATATTTATCGGGAGACCAACTCGTCTTGTACACAGATAGAAGCCCTTTCTCATTAATATAATGTACAAATTCCGCTAAAGTCCCCAAGATGAAGTCGTTTTCGTTAAACTTGTTACAAAGATTGTAGAACGTTTGGGCTTTCTTTTCGGCACTACCTTCTTTGAACGGTCCTGAGAGTAGTTGAGGAATTTTTTCGTACATTTTCACTGTTAGCACTTTTATGACACTGTTGAAAGGTCCTGTTGGATCTTCAAGTACGTTTTTATAATTTCCGCAGGCATACTCGTAGAAATCGTCACACGGGTCCACCGACCTGTTCTCGTAAGATCTCATCCGGTCCGCTTCTCTCTTCCACAAGTTTTCTAATTTACTAGCTGATGCAGCATCCCGTATCCGACTGATTCTTTTAAGTACATGAGCACCAACTTCAACACCACCTAGCGCTGACAACGCTAATATTAAGTAACACAGTCTTACAGACCCTTCCATTTCACCGCTCAATCGCAAACTGTCTGTTTTATCTGCAGGTTTTCATATTTATGGAGGATTTGATACACGATCGAATAAATACTGTATTTTTTTAGAACACCAACGACATACAACGATTACATAAACTGCGACTTCATGATAATACTAAGGCTGTCGTTCATACAGAATGAAAACATTCTTATCGATTTCCGTCTGGAAATGTTGCTGGTTCCACTTTTGCAAAAAGTAGATATATTGTAGTATTGTGAATTTTATTGAAATTCTGGTTTCTCCTTTTACGGTTTCCGCATGCAAGAAAACACATTAATTGTTGACCTCGAACTCTAGTACTCCAGAATCTATATGAATCAGTTATTTTTAAGTTGCCATAGATCGTTAGTCAGTTGAACAAAGTGCTAGAAATTTTTTTGGTTTAGCTTTTTTATATTAAGTTATAAAAAATGTAAGTAAACGAGTTTTATTTTTATAACTTAGACTATGCGTGTGTGTTTTTGTTAACATATGGGCTTACACCGCAGACTTTAAAAATTTCAACCGTTTATATGTGAGGCTTTCGAATATTCATAATGATTAACATTGCTTTATCAAAACCGCAATTCATCAGATTCTTTTTTATCAATTGTCATCTAATTAGCTTCTAATGAAGTCATCGCATGTGTCAGGGATTTTCTGTGATTTAATACTGTGAACTGCCAAAATAAGTTTGATTTAATAGAGTGCGTGGGATTTTTTTACAATTGTTGTGTCGACAGTTAACATATCAGCGAACGCTAGTTTTGGTAAGATTTGAATGTATGTAGAATCGCTGAATTTAACAGATTGTTGACTGGGTTTTTTTTTGAAGAAACTGACGCATGTGGCCGGCGAATTTTCCTAATAGTGTACTATATCCGGTCAATTATGTTCGGTTATCAGAAGACGTCATTTAATTTGCTTGGTTCAAGGGTAGTGGAAATTTTATATATAGAGCTTAGCCTTCATTCTTTTCAAGTGAAATATCTTTATGCATAGGACCTACAAGTCAAATTCGATGTCACCACAAAAGCAGATTGGGCATAGGGCATTATCGGATTTAAATAAAACAGGGCACCTGGGAGTTTGCGGGGTCGTTTTATTTTTGTTCGAGTACGAAGAAAGGTAACATATTTGGGTGGTTGCCTCGTAACTACAAAACGCCTGAAGAAATTATTACAAACGAGGTGTTGAATGACTAATACATATTTATGTTATTACATAAAGCATTTAATACTTAAATAAATACAAAACACAACAACCCGATAAATCTTGTTTTTAACTTTTCAATTTTTTTTGCATAGTTTACTTTTAATTGCTGTTTATTTCTGCATATACATGTATGTTACCAAATTTCCGGAGTTGAAGATAACGAATTTGGAATTTTAATGAAATTAGGGCTTTCCCGGCTTCTATGTATTTCCAAACTCATTGCAAGACAAGATTTTGAACCTCTGACTGGAATTCAGGATACTAATTAGCAGAGTTTGGAATGCAAAATAATATTAAATGCGCGGCTGATAAATATCGCACTAAGTTTTAGAACTGTAGATGTTAACGAAAAGGCTTACCGGATTTTAATTCGAAAAGGGGGACTTTAGAATTATTTGAATAAAAAAAACACAGCGCTAAATTTTGAGTCATTCAATCTCTCAAAGAATTAAATGATCACCCAATATTTCGGTCAAAAAGGAGGCTACTGCAATATACTAGAACTTATCTGAAAGCTACTAGTTTGTGATTTAGAAATAGAATAATTTCTATCATCAGCCAATTCCAACAATATTAAAAAAAATAATTTAAAAAGAGTATTTTTTAGTTTTGCCTTCTTTTATAATAAAAATTTGCCAACGTCTGTGCAGTACAAAAAAAAAAGCCTTCGAATGAATTCAAATGAATTGCATTAACTTGATCTCCAAAATACTATTTTAAATGTTCCTACTTTAAACACTTAATGCAACTACAAATTACAAACCACTCCAATTGGTTTTATTGTCCTGCGCTATCAAAAAAATGATCATTTTTCCTGTAAATAGGTTTGTACTGGTCTACAGTGATTCTATCAGTGGCGTCCCACCTCAGTAAGGTCGTACACTCCAACTCCGGTAAGACCGTCCGCAAGTAGCCGGAACCACAATGCAGCTACCAAATTAGAACATTTCCTATTCTGGCTGAACGCCGCCGTCTCAGTAGTGTGTGTGTGAACATGCAACACACAATCGTGCTGAACACTGAGACGTCGAACTCGCCATTTGTTGCCTTTTAGTTAGCCAAAGATCATTATAAACTAGGCGCAGGACATATTTCATCGCCTCTTTTGTCACGATGATATCGAACGGAGCAAGAGAGAGAGAGCCAACTCCATGGCTGCAGTTTGGCCATTCTCTGTACCTTAGAAGGTGAGCATTTAATGGTGCTTAGGCTTGTCTTATGGCACCAGATAACCGTAACAGAGACTGGATTGGATCTGATTACATCGACGTAGATCCAGTGGAGAATTTCAGGGCTGATGCCCCAAGTGAGACCGAACGTTCTTCTGTACTGCCAATGAGATGAACAGTAGAGCAGAGGCTTTGTCAGCATTAACCGGCAAGTCCCTCCTTGCACCACTACTCCATTCTTGAGATTTCTCGCTGTTGGAGATCGAAAAGAGTGCCAAGGAATTTTCCTCTACATATAATCACTCTTGATAGATATTGCGTATCTTATAACGGATAATAAAAATTTTTTACGACACGTCTAACATGGTGGATTTGGTCCGCAGCTGAATATGTTTAAACAATATAAATCTTAGCTGGGGCTTCTGTACATGGGCACTTGTTCGAGGGTCAGGCCACGAGAGCAACGAAGAGTTTGTTGGGACCGACGTAAACGAAGGTGAGGCGTGAGGGAATTTCAATGTTTCAATCGGCACCAACCATTGTGGAGTGGCGTTCCAAGATGTCGAGAGATTCTAGGAATGAGCGCAGGTAAAAATACGAAAACTCGAAGGTAAATTCGTAGAATTTGACGACGAAAACGGACATGTTGATTTTGTAAGCAATATTTAAGAATTTTGTATACTGTGTAATTAATTGATTTATCCAGGCAGATTTTTCAATTTTGTAATTGACTGTTCAGCTTTTCTTTTAGGTGATTTGCGTACACCTATTTGAATTGAATTTCATTGAGGTACGCACTTTAATGAATTTGTTGGGTTTCATATTTTTTAAAGCAAATACGCGTGGTACCGCATTTAATAGAACAAAATTACCAGAATATCAGCCCACATTATTGAAAATAACAGTGAGATTGAAATTATACAATAAATATGAATACAAGATTGGGGTTATAGCCCAGTAAAATTAGTTACCATAAAGGTCAAAATTACGAAAAAACTCCGACCAAGCGGATTTTTTCAAGATACCTTTATTTGGATGTCCTTTTAGCTATCGTGTAAAGTTCGCTTAATTTCAGCCATTGCATTTAGGGGTGAATTCTAGTTTTTTTGCAAAAGCCTCCAGCAAAGATTTTCAACATTCATTTGTTCCGCAACATCACTTGGCTAGAGATCCGAAAACTTGGCTAGCGGAAATGTTGGATTTGGTTTAACACAGTGGCTGGGAATCTGTATTAGTTATCTGTGATAATATGTAGAAGGAGACTGCTCAACACATTCAAATAAATTCGTGTCGCAAACGTTGTAGTGGTATTATTCGAATGGTTTCGATTGAGCAAATTCAGAAACCTACTTGCATACTTTATTGTGATCATCAACAGTTGATTGATAGCTGTTATAATGTTATTATTGGATTATGGATATTTTTAAATAAATACTATTGTGGAACAGTATCAATAAGTGAAAATGTGACTAATTAGAATGAATGCTGCTAGCGAGTAGACTAGTATATTATTAACCACCAATACTTACCATTGGAAACAAACACAAACTACTAGAACTAGACAATCGTGGAAAAACAGTTTGGTGTTTAAGTCCTTAGTACCAGTCTAATGTCACGGGTGTGGGAGAGATAAGTTAAAAGCAATTTCTATTTTTCAGAAAAAAACATTATATTTGTGTCACCAAATTTTACATTTTTTAATAGGATTCATTGGTAGTCCAGCGTCGCATTGAAAAGCTTTTGAAAATTCATCAAAGTTAGACAAAACCCCATTAACACGATGTCTATGTTTAGAATGTTTGCTGGTGCTGCTTAAATCTCGATCATCACTGCACCATATTTGTGCAAAACTAAGGAAGAACACTTGGGAGCCCTTCAGATGAAACGGATCCACTTGCTCGTTTACAGTTTGAGAATGCAGTCGTTGGAAAGTTTTATAGGCTAGCTTCAATCCACCATTATCGGCTGAATTTTCACTTAAGGTGCGAAGTCCACTGGTGTTTGTAGCCGCAAAGTTGTTATATTGGTTAATGAGACATTCAGCAACCGAGAAGTAGTTTATAATTGATTTTGGTGTCCACCAAGCTTTGATACTTCCAGATTCATCATAGGTCTGTCCATCAAAGTCGAAGCCATGGAGGAACTCGTGACTAAGTATTGATCCTAAGGCGCCAAAATTAAAAGCCGCTGGGAAGCATGTGTCGAAGAATGGAGGCTGTATGATACCTAGAGGAATTTTTAAGGTATTCGTGGTAAGGCCGTAGTACGCATTTATTGTCAACGGATTAGTCTCATGAATGCGGTATGACTGTGTGTTCTCTTTTAAATCTCTACTCTCCTGAGCAGACATGAATAACCTAAAATTTTGGAGTGATTGATGATAATTTGTTGGATCAACTTCAAAATCATCGTAGTAACTTTGCTTGATGTTTTCACCGGATCCAATTTGTATTTTCAATTTGTTTAATTTAGTTTTTGCTTTATTTCGAGATACTTCGTCCAACCAGGTAGTTTCATCCAAAGTCGTTTCAAATGTTTTCGTCAACTGATTTATCATTTCATTTATTTTCTGCACTACGGTGGTAGCTCCTATATTTCCAAGAATTTCCTTTTCCAAGATAGGTCCCATCATCTTACTTGTAAGTTTTAAACAGTTCTCTTCTTCAGATCCTAAGTATACATTTCTGACGAGGTCGAACGACCAAAAGAATCGGAATAATAGATATTTAGCTACAACATCTTTGGGAGTCCTTTCTATCAAACGAGTCAGCTTATTAAAATAGTTGTCCTGCATCACTACAACTACTGAATGGTCTGCAGAGTTACCAAATACTGAAGAAAGGTATTTATTCCAATTGATACCTCTTCTCGGGGTATCTAGCGGCCTTGGTTCCGGTAGAAGAATATCAGCTTCATCACTCATGATGCTCGCCAGTTTAGCTTCAAAATCTAGAAGATCGTCAGCAATTTTTTTCGCTTCTCGTATTTTACACCCTAAATCCAGCATTACGTACTTTATGGATGTCTTGTAAACAAATTGCTCATCCGAAACTGTTGGTGTTGATTCAATTAAATCCTTTCTCGAGAGGTATGGCAGTTTATCCTGCATTATGTATAATATACTCTCAGATGAATTCTTCCAATTCGGTCTTACATATGCTCTTATAAGGGCATCAACTCTATACCTTCTCAGGAATGCTATTGTACTAAGCCAGTCAAAATTATCACCATGCCAAGGTTCGTCTAAAACTGGCCATGTTGAGAAAGACTTTAATATTTTTGTATAGCTAGCAATTTTTTCTGCCTTGGTATAATTGCTGCTTATGCATGAACTGTAAAAGGTCTTCATCTTTTGTTCGGCTGTGGAGCTTATTCTGTCATTAGAAGATGTTAGTATATCCCTTGCTGCCTCATTAAGTCGGTCCCCAGCCAGTTTTGAATGGTCCGAAAATTGGTAGTGAGTTTTTTCCCTCCACTTACCGCAAGAAAATTGATAGAAGTCGTCGCAGGGCTCGGACGTGAGACTTCTATAGCTGTTTGCATCTTCAAGATATCGCACTTTAAGTTCCCTATTATTACAAGTGAACACCTCCTCTAAGTTAACTCCAATCAAAGCACACAACAACCACAACCACAACATGATCTTGCAGGCTCAATGAAGAACTGATTAGTTTGTTTTGCTCTGAAGCAACGCTTTTCATATTAAAGATAACCCCATCATCTTTTGAGTGAATTAAATAGAATTTTAAAATCCAGCGATAACCTCTGACCCTGAGAGATATCGTCGGAAATTTTATTTTACATTTTTACAACACGTGCCATGACATATTTCCCACAAGATAAAACAAATCCCACAGCTGTTTTTTTTTATTATTTAATTTGTTCCTATATTCTTTTTTTTTGGTTCTTATATTTATTTTTACACATCATCACCAAATACGACACTTGTGGACAGGGTTCATGTGGGACCCCAAAGGACATTTAAATTCCTTTGAGAATTCGTCCATGTTGGAGAGAGTGCCAATTACGCGAAATTGATCTATACTATGCTCAGAAAAGAGTTTTGTGATCAGTGAATTGTTGAGTTGTATTTCACTGCAAAAGAACTGAGCAAAACTCAAGAAGAAGAGCTGTTTACTGGTTATATTTAGGGCATCAGTTATACCTTCAGAACCGTCAATACTTTTGAACGCTTCATATGCCAGCTTAAGTCCACAATTGTCTGCGATGTTTTCACTGATCGTATTTTGTCCACTTATTACACTTTCCAGACCTTTAGACGAGAAGTTGTTGTACTGGTTCACCATACAATGCATTCGTTCATGATACCGCTCTGTCGTTGTATCGTCCCACCAACTCTTAATATTTCCTTCAGCATCGTAATTCTTGCCGCTATAATCGAATCCGTGGGAAATCTCATGACCTATTATAGCGCCCAGAACTCCGTAGTTATAGGCTTTCGGAAATTGTCTCTTATATATTGGGGATTGCAGTATACCAGCCGGAATAACTACCAGATTTTGGGTTTTTAGATAATAAGCATTTGCCACTGCTTGTCCTTTATCATGGTTCCACCGTTCATTCAGTATTCCAAGTTTTCCGTGTTCTTTCCTAACTTGATGCCTAATCACTTCCCAGTAATTAAAAGGGAAATTATTAGGAACCACATCCAGATCCTTGTAGTACTCATCACTTCTATAGAGCTCTTTACCTCTTTCAAGAGAAACGCTAGAGAGAGTTGAATTCAATTTAAACTTTGCTGCCTCCTTTGTTAAGTCGTCCAACCAACTCGAACTATCAATCATTTTGGTAAAAGATTTTTTCAAATGTCCTACCATTTCAAGAACAGCAGCAGTGTCTTTCTTGTTATTATACTTCTCGACATAAGCAAGTGACAAACCATTCCCGAATTTGCTTCTCAATACGTGCGTACATTCCTCTTCGTCAAACTTTTGGAAATCATCCAGAGCAGCCAGAATTCTAAAAATGAAATAATTCTTCAAAACATTTTTGTCTACTTTAGAAACAACATCAGCCAAGTTTGCCATGTATCCGCCGTTGACAATAATAACCGTTTCGTACAAGTCCACCTCGCGTTCGAGGATTATTGAAAGATACTTGGTCCAATCTATTTGAGGGATGTACTGCATAAGGTACCCCAAAACGACTTCCTCTGTGTCGTCTGCATTATCATCAGACCTAGGCATAATTCCAGCTAAATCCTTTTCAAAATCAGCAATCTGTCGAGCGATTAGATTGCCTTCGTCCTCGCTATGTCCAAGCAGGACAAATAGTTCGGCTACTGAACTTTTGTAGGCATCTAAAAATTGGTTGAAGGATTCGTTAAGATAATGTTCTCGATGAAGTGACGAAAACGGCGCTTTATCGATATAAATGATATTTGCAGACGAATTATCCCAATGGGGAAGTACTGACTCTTCCAGGAGCACATTAACACCATAGAGTCGCAATTTGGCTGCTGGAATCCACCATTCGTCGAAGACTTGAGTCGTATTGAAGTTGCACGACTCTAGGGGTTTAAGATTATGCAAAAACTGTGCAATGCTGAAATTTGTTGTATTCACACAAGACGTGTAAAAAATTTTCGCCTTCCCTAAAGCGGTGCCACTACTTCCGTCCTCATCCCGCAACAGGTCCCTGATTTGTTTGTTAATCTCCGTACTGAGCAGTCCTAAAACATCTCCGTGCTGAATTCGATGGTTCACCTTGGACCACTTTCCGCACGCATATTGATAGAAATCTGTACATGGATCCACTGATTCATCCAAGTAGCTTTTCATTCGAGCAATTTGTTCCTTCCAGGCGACATCATGGGCAGAAGCAGCGTCCAGAAAAATTGCCACCAAAAAACTCCACAAAAACTTGCTCATTACCGAAAATCACAGTTCACTTACTTAAATATCGCAACCGCCCGAGTCCTGCTGACATGAATTTGTTGCGGTCTAATTGTCCTCAATTTCCCGCAGATACTCTTCACAAGTGCTTGCACGGAACGGATTTTAGCCTTATTACAGTTAGCTTACGATTTCGCGACTTCTGGGTTATCTACTTAATAATACTCGTACTTATCTGAGCGTTCCAGTAGCCAAGACATAGAATGCATCGAGGCGAAAAAATTTATTCGATGAGACCGATGAGCACCAGCCAAAATAGGCTAATCTATCTCGAGCACTGAGTTCGAGTCTGCTCCCATTCAAGGTCAATGTGGGGGACAAAAGGCTTTTAATTTGGCTTTGCAGTCTGGGCGATGTATCAGAGATGTGTCGGAATTTTCGGACTAATTTGGGATAATGAGGGAATGGACAGTGATAGGAGGGTGGTGTGTTTTTGATGACAGTCGATTGAATTAAGCTTATGTTGTGGCTGTGTCGCGATTGTATTTCTACGAAGAGACCAAATGAGATTAGTTGAATCAAAGGACCGCAGTTTAATTAGGTTAAACTAACTCTTTAGTAATTGCGTTATCACTATCGGACAAATACATTAATTTATTTTGAAAATTGATAATTGTGGACGATGACTCCATATACCTTGACATACGATAAAATCGAAATATTCGACGTCTTTCAAAATAAAGGATGTTTGCTGGTAGCGACTAAAAAATTTATATTTCCGCAAACCCCAATTATAGAAAGCTTTTAACATTTTGACAATTTTAATGTACATACTCGTATGTACAGAGATATCCACTCCATTTTTATTTTATGTGAAATAATATTTTATGGCATTAACTATGGAACATAACGTCGTTACGCAATTTTCGATGACTTTGTTGCATAAATCTGGCATAATTTGTTTGCGGTTTTTCGCATCTTGTTATTTAAGATAGCCCCAAAGGAAGAAGTCTAATGGCGTTATATCACATCAACTCGGTGGCCAGTTCACGTCCTAAATTCACGTTCAAATCACTCGTGCAGAATGTCCATTGTGGCATGCGCTGTGTGTTACGTAGCGCCGTCCTGTTGAAACCACATGTGATCACAAGAAGTTGCTTATCATCGCGATGCATCGGATTGTAGTCGCTAAAGATGCTTTTCGATGATGAACGTTTCACTGAACTGATTTTGAAAGACCCTTTACCTGCTTATTGAAAGACCCTTTCCCTGCTGATAGCTAAATTATGCTAAAGTAGAGGCGATTTTGGTGCATTTTTGAATTTGCCCTAATTGTTGTAATATCAAAATCATTAAAGTGAATTTCGTGTCCACCCACAGAAAACTGCTCAGTGGGATAATCATAAAATCCCACGATAAAGCAGACGGTGATGCTGCACTTAATTGGTTTCAACTACGTACGGGAGATAACCCCCATAAGGCCAAAGAGGTTTTTTTCGAATAAAAGACGGAAGAAGTTTGTTTTGGATTTATTTATGAACCAGTTGACTCCACAGTTGTGACCCAGGCATGACGTGTTGTTGAGCAACATATATGTACTTTGTGTGATGATATCTCTGGATCGCACCGGGGGCTAATCATCTGCTCCGTCTGGAATTCAGGACGCATATATGTGCCGGGTCATTTCAAAAGATTCGCTAATTAACGACTTTATGGTGACACTAATTATTCGCCTCAGAGATTTTTCTCTAATTGGTGACCCAAGGGTATGGGATTGCTCCTCCGCAGTAGCCTGATGAAGATTTACTGCCCGCAATGTGGCGTTACGGCACATTTAAGGTATTAATAAAATTCTGATTAAGAGGAACTGATTCCGCCTTGAACTTCTTCATATTGTCTGCGCATGCGTGAGCCGATGTAGTAAATAACTTGAAGAAGGCAACAAGTTTAAACAAAAAAAAATCTTCGAAGGAGTCTGAACGTCTGGGAAGAGTGCCTACACACGTTTGGAGTTGGCGACTATGTATTATCAGCCGCCCAGCATGGTGGGTGTTTGAACAGCTCTTGAAGGTGAAGCATTTCCGATTGTCCTGTAAATCATCGTACAGTCAGGATGATTTAGCGGAATAGATAAGCTAACAATTGGAGGAGGGTTTCGGCTTCATAATTATCTTTGTGTAGAACAAACAGTTTTTTGCGCTCTCTCCGGATATTTCACGTTCTCCGACGTGCTGATTGTGGCTATGATAATTTTGAAATTTTGGCCATCTCTGATACCTGTGATACCTGGGCTATCTTAAGTTTTTTGTATTCACATTGTGTACAGTTTTTTCGGTGAATTTTAGGCAAGACTCTGTTGCATGTGCAATGATTTTATTAGTAGATGATTCTAAGAACAGTGATGAATACATGGTGACGGGAATATAATGTAGATGGAAATGTTCTCTGATGGCAATTTTTTTGGTTTCACATTAAGATAAATGTTCTCATTATTTATCTTATAAATATAATGCAACGGCTGTTCGGTTATAATTCAAGGACCATTGAACCGAGTGGAATTCAGGTTCTTTTGTTTTATCCAGCGCAACTTTCAAAGTCAAAGTTTAATAATCCAAGATGACTGGTAAATATTCAATTTTAAGCGATTTTCATTCAATTTTATAATCAGAGGTTTTCGGGGTCACTAATTTCAAATGTGCTTTCAGGGGCTGTCAAATCTTAACATAAATAATAAATTTGCAGATATTAATTGCCTTTCATTGCAGACATCCTCACCCCTCAGTCGACATGCATCACCAAACTATCATTGAAGCTCGGCTACCTCACAGTGGAAGTGAAGTTTTACGGAAGGAGATCGCTCTGGGTTGCTCTCGTTTTTGTTGTTTTGGTTTAGACGAAATATCTCCAACTTGTTTTGGTTTGTGAAATTCACATTTGCCAAAAGCTGAGATATGTTCGAATGGTTTTTTTTACAAAGTTAAGACGTTTAATGCGCTTAGCAGCAGAAATTCATAGTATCTTTCTGAAAACCTTATCCATACAATCTGCTAGTATTCAGCACTCTCTGCACTTACTTTTACTTTCCGTGTTCTTGAGCAACATATTGCGCTATTTGGACCGCACTAGATCTAGGATTTTTCCTTACTTGACGCTTTATATTGATGTTCTCTAAAGTAGAGGTAAATAGACAGGCTATTCCAGAATCCGTCGTAAAATGTTATTTAACAATCTTAAGAGAGCTTGCCGAAGATTGTACCACCCCTTTTTAATAGCAACAATATTAGCTTTACTCATATTGTTACACACTATTTTTTTCGTGTTCGGAATAGGCCTGACTCTTGTTTATAACAACATTTAACTATCTTGATGAAAGCTTCCCGTAACCAGAAACAAGGTGTAAATAGAAAAATATTTAAAACCAGTTTTCTCACTAGTAAATGTTTCCTTTAAAAATGTATACGCACGTCATTTGATAAACATAATTTTGGTACCCCCTACCGGTACGCAAGACTGAAAACTCATTACTCAACAAAATATAAAATGCCCGTTAAGTCCGAGTTTTACCGGGGGTTCAGTCAGATTTGCTGATTTATCAAAATCTATGATAGCTAGAAATTTCCTTAATATAAAGAAAACTTAGACCTACCTTTTGTGTCTTTGGCTTTTGGCATCAAGTCTATGTTATTAACATCCCAAGGCACTTAGAACTCAAAACATATGTTGCCAACGAACTGAAAACAGAAATAATATTGTTCTAACATTTAATGGCAGTGATCTACGGTGAATGTACTGAGACTGAGATGGTCGAAGCGCTGCTCCCACCACATCAAAATCAAACACGCAAATTTCGTGATTTGGGGAAGAATTGTTAGAAAAGAATAAAACAAAAAAGTTTCGTAATTGTCACTATATTAGAAAAATATACGTTAACTTCTAGTGAGCAGGTATCAGTAATATGTTTAAAAACCCTAAAACTACATATTAAAGGCACAACAATAAAAATATACTGAATATGTTTGAAAAGTCCTTCGCTTGCTTTTACAGAGGGAGAACTACCGGTCGAGTTGCGAGTTAGTTAAATAATTTATTGTTCATCCAGAGTATATCGGTCAGCTACTCCCTCCCATCCACTTCGGTTTTGTAACAAAAACAAAGAAAAAAAAAACACAAAATAAAACTAACGAGGGAGAGCAATAGTAAACCACATTTGTACGATCCGCAGAGTTACATTAATGGCACGGTTAAATAAATGGAAAATTAAATTAAAAATAATCATACGAACACAAGGTGATTATTTCGAGTTCAAATGCAATAAGTTTGTCGTTTTGTTAGGCCAGCGGACGACACTGAGATGAAAACATATTGGGCTCTGCGCAATCAGAGGTCAGTTATGGGCCCAGCTAGGCTCAGCTTCGGTGAGACACCCTGGACTTGTGACGTTGCAATTGTGTTGAGATTCGAGCACTTATCCGATTGTGAGATACTATCGCTTAGAGACCCATTCATCATCATAATAGCTGCACCGCTCCCGCCACCACCACTACTACTACTAGTACCGCCATCATGCAGGGGCGGCTGGTTTGTCGATACTTTTACTTGTAGCCGCTTAACCATACCCTCAAGTCTAGAAAAATTAGAAATTTATTTAGTACTTAAAGCCTGCCGGGAAAAGAATAGTGCGTTTTTTTTTGTAATTTGTGTGTTAAACCCACGCTATTATTCTATTTTCGGCTTGCTTTTTGCTAGCCAAGGCGTCCTGCAGCTCACGACGCAGGTCCAGCGTGTCCTTCTCCATCTGAAGGAGATGCTCGTCCGAATTTGGCTGTTTCTCAACAATGGAGCTATTATACGCATTGTCCGCGCGATAAGCATGAGATTCTGGGCTCGCATACATACTATGACGATTCAAGTTCGCCTGTTCACCCATTTTCATTGCATCCATTGATGTCGACTTTTGGAGATTGCTGCGATCCGGTGCAGCCACGGGAATAAAACTGTCTTCATGATTGATTACACCGTAATTGAGGCTTAAGCTGTTTCGCTTTAGTTTCTGTCCTTCTGGGCCAATCTTACGGACTGGTGTTGATCGAAATAGCTCATTCTCGTGAATGATTTCTGTTGTTCGATTGTGTAATACTGACGCTAGTATGGAGCGAATGTATTTGTTCTCGGCTTCGAGCTGTGCGATTCGTTTATTTGCCTCTTTACGATCGCTGCGCAAATGCTGTATTTGAGCCTTAGAGGAAATATTATGGAATTATACAAATGTAAGGGACAATATTTAAGGAAATACCTTAACTTCTTCTATATCGCGCATTAAACGCAAGTTACCTTCCCCTATTGACCATGAACGTTCCTCTACCATTGCTTTGACCCTAAATAAAAAGTTTAAAAGGGTTAGAGGACATTGAGTGGAAGCAAAAAGATTTAAAGTTATGATAATTGCATCGTTTATCTAAATTTGCGTGAGACAGAAATCAGACTAAATCGGGAGAAGCTGAACTGGCGGTTTAACTTAATCCTTTTTGTGTTTTTACCACATGGTCAGTTCTCTCACTATTTTCAGCTCCGCCCAGCTCAATGTGCTTTCTTTCTGCAAAAGTGCTAAGTGAAGATTTCAATAAAAGGCAACTACTAATATACTAATCCTTAATTAGACTAGTCTCAAAATCTACATAGCTAGAGCCACAGTACCAAGACAAAAAAAAATGTTCTAAGGAAAACTTACCGATTTAAAAGTGCTTCCTCTCTGACCCTGGCTGCTTCTTTGACTTCCCTAACAACATCGGACATCATGCCAGGTGTGTACATGCCTAGAAACATTGCAAAGAGAACATATGAGTGTTTCTATCTTTCTTTGTATACAGAGAAAAAAATAGCCAAACTTAAGGACAGGACAATAACTAAAAGCTTGAAAAAGGTCTCTCAATAAGCTTCTGAAACGCAAAATACCTGAATGGTACGTGGGCGCGGGGCTCGGAGCACCAAAGACGAATCCCATCGGCGGTTGGCTGTGTGTACTAAGTCCGCTCAAACTATCTCTACGGTGTCTCATACCCCAATTTGGTGCGTGCTTTAGTGCTTCTAGTTCAACTTTGAATTTAAAGTGGAGAAAAGAAAACAAAAATTGTACACAACAACAACAACAAACACACAAAAGGCAATTTCGAACTGTAAGACTCACCTTTTGTCTCATGGAGATTTCTGTAAATCTTCGTATTGGTCTCTCGCAGGAGAGTCAGTTGCTCTAGAAGGGCCGCAAGAAATTTACTACTGCCAATCTGACTTTCTAGGTTCCGCTGATCCGGAGTATTTTGGCCGCTCATTTTGGAATCGTTGTCGGAAGGAGCTACCAAGCAAGGATCACTAAATCTGAAACTAATTCCATAAGTAGTAGGTAAATCAACGACTGCTAAAAGTACCTTCTGGACGGATCCTGGGGGTCCGTATTATCTCCACAATTCCCGAGATTAACATTTGGCGGTAAACTGGCAAATTCAACATTAACATCACCCTCTAATCCACTAGCAGTCCTCAGTAGTTTGTTTATGTTGAACTGATGGCTCAGAACGGGCTCAGTCTGAAAGTGATTAGGTTGAAGGATGACGGCTTAAGAATTGGTAAATCAGACCTTTTGGAATCCTTGGCTAAATATTTGTCCTTGTACCGAAGAAGGTGGCTGGGGCGGTTTTTTGTTCATATTGAAGCTGGAAGGGTTGTAGTCTAGAAACTCGGACGACGAAGAAAGTGGAGGCGCACCGACATCCTTCAGGCAATTTTCCAACCAGGCCTCCAGGTCTTTTGGGTAGATAGGATTTGGGGGTACTGTAGGACTTCGCGTTTTCGTTTTGCTTCGCTTATCTCCTTCGGCGCCTGGAAATAGAAGCAGTAAAAGTTAATCACTAACTCTTATCAACGTAAGAACAGTACAATAGACGGAAGGAAAATGCATCATCCCCGGGAAATAGTGAGAGCCACAGAAGTGAAAAAGTTGCACAATATAAAAGTGGCAGTGGCCCGTGCCTGGAGAAGTGACTTTCGTAAAAAAATAATCGGAATCAAAACGCAGGCAAGCAACTGCCTGACCGACCTCGAAGAAGTCGCGGGAAATGCCTTTCCCTTTTAAGAGATCTCCCCGGCGTGAAATGATTCCACTCCCATCAACAGCTGCGAGAGCAGAAACTATCGCAGTCGCAGAAAACGAGGAAACGGAGGCATTTCTCTGAAAAGTTTTCGGCCAAGACAAGAACGTGTTTTCGGTGCACTCACTTTTGCTTGTTGGGAACGGGCTGCTTTCATGACCACCACCGCCGCTACCGTCCGGGCCACAGATGCTGATGCGTGCATTTGTCGCCTTGCCGTTCGCCAGGGAATGGTGCTGCTGTTTGCCTAGGCTGCCGCCGCGCTGGTTTGACGGAGAGTCGGAATTTTTGCAGGGCGGCACATTCCTGCTTACAATGGGAGGAATCGATTAAACACTTTCAGCGGAAGATGCTCATACTTACAGATCCATTGTTTTCGTCGGGTAATCAAACAAAAGGAAAAGTAGCTGCTGAGCGACTTCTTAGAGAGTCAAGCATGTGTCAAGGCTGGATGATCGCATCTGGCGCAGTTCTATTTGCGTCAGATGTTGTGAACCCGATGAGGCGCTCCTTGCCAGTCACTGAAGTGCTGAGACGGCCGCTTCGCACATTCACAAGCGTAACCACGTAAACAAAAGTTGGAAAGTGTCCGGAATATCACTTTGGCCGCTCCTAGATTCACTCAATAAAAACCATTTCACCGGGGAATGCAGTGGAAATCTGTTGGCCAGTCTCAGCTCGTGATTTGCATAATTCTCACGGGACCGCTAATTATTCAGATCGTCACATTAATCACGTAGACCGTCCGCCCTCACCCACTCTTTATGTAATTGCACTGTTGGCCGAATAAATGAGCCCGCGAAACACCTTACGAACGATAAAAGGTCAAATTGCCCGACGAAAGTGCAAATTGGGTCTTGACAGTTTAAAAACAGAAAACAGCCGCAGAGCCATTACACTCTGCATGGCTGAAAACTTTCCGGATGGTACTGCGTGTGAGGCGTTTATTATCTTTTGCTACTCAATCGACATCTGGTGGGCTGTAGCAGTTGTAAACGGAAGTAAAATTTCTGGATCACATTTTCCGTTCCAGGTCCGTTGAGCGCACATAACTCGCCAGTTGTGTAAAATTCACCCTTCGAACATATTCTGCTGCTCAAGAATTCCATCCGAGTTCTGGCAATCGTGCCTTATTATGGATATAAGAAAGCCTTCCCAGTGATAACCAAAAGCTAGATGAATAACGTCACAGCAGCACACAGTAGAGAATTTTCCACTTTGGTTTTTATTTCAGAAATATGCGACCGTCAGTTTTTGAAAATGATTCAGAGTTAGCACCTAGTTTTTACTAGCTAATTTTTACAGTTCTTATTTTGCTGTCTTATTCAAAATGAAAACCAAAAAACTACAAAAAGCGGGTGTGACTTTGTTGAAATGCACAGCCAAGGAATTGGCGTAAATACGTTCCCATAGCCTCCGAGGTGCTCTACAGTTGGCACACTAGCGGTCGATATGTTAGCACCGTTCGTTGGTTGAGTTGCTGACTTTCGCATTTTGGCGTGCCTTGAACCTCCTTCACCTCTCAGGTACGGATAATGACATATTTCTGGATACCTGCTGAGACTATTTCTAATGCTAGGCGTGTTTTACATTTCATACATATCAGCTTCTTCCTGTGTTTTAGCAGACATTCCCAGCGGGAAAAGAAGCGCTCAAAGATGCAAACGGAAGCAACTCCTTGGAAGCTATGGAGTGATTCCCTTCCGTTGGACACTCCATGTCTTTTTAACATTACATGTCCGCAGGAGGAAGCAGTATAAAAGCTTTTTTTTACTGCTCCCAGCTTGCTGCTATGCCATAGCTGGGCAGAGTTTGACTTCAAGGGAGCAGTACACCTCCATAAAAACCTCCATAAACCTTTGGCATTTCGGGTCGCTCCATTAACGCAATGAAGAGTGAGTACATGTTCACCATCACTGATTCAGGACAGGAGTATGCATTTCTCACTTGCACTTGCAGTAGCAATGAGGTGGGCACTCGGGAGTCAAAACAGCTACCTGAGGAGCACTCGGGAGTCACAGGAGCAGGGTTTGCCCGTGTGTGTGCTATGGAATGCAAGTGGAATCAGGTTCATATACTGCTCCCAGCTTGCTGCTATGGAATGCAAGGGGATTCACGTTCATACTGCTCCCAGCTTGTTCAACTTACTGAACATTTTGTTCACCTTACCTTCTCTTTTATGAAAACACAAAACTGATTTTATTATAAAAACGCAACAAAAACACAATAGAACCCAAAGAAACGCACCTTACTGCACAAAAGATAAAACAGGAATGAGCAAGATTTCGCTTTGTTTTCCTTATGAGTCATGACTTGAAAACAAAGGGAGAAGGTTCGGTCCCAGCGATCAATTGGGTTGATGCCTAGCTGCATTCCCCGGAATCAACAGGGAAGCAACATATTTTTCGCTCGCGAAAAGCTCAGTTAGGTGATGCCTACCTGCATTCCCCGGAATCAACAGGGAAGCAACATATTTTTCTCTCATAAAATTTACTCATTCCAAACCCGCTTCCCTAGGAATGCCTGACCAAATTTCCCGCTGGGTTGTGTAAATGTTTAAATGTATTTTGTTATATGAAATTTTGTATGCACTAAATTTGGTTAAATGTTTTGGTTGGTACTTATACCGCGTAAACCTAATTAAATCTATAATTTGAGACCAAAACCAGCGCGCTAGCTGCTCAGAATGTCGCGCAAAAAGGATGCTGCACGTTGAGCTTCCCTTCGCCCATACCGCGTTTAAGCGACGATAGATCATGTGCGTCTATAGGCTCTGCACCAAACCCCAGATCAACACCCGTTAATGTAAAATACCTGCACTATCCCAAGGGATGCCAAGAGATTTTTTACAGACGAAGATCGGATGTCAGCCGTCTAAAATGCTCCTAATTGAAGATCCTTCTTCTAGACCATGCAAGAACAGGACAGACACACAAGAGTTTCATTGCCTTCTAGACATAGACTACATTCGTCTTAGCCCATGATGGCAATATAGGTAGCAGTGTAGCCATTGAGCCCGATGAAGCCCAGGGACATTTCTCCAGTATAGGATGTTGACTCCCATCGCATTCTTCTCTTAAAGCTATAATCAAAGGTCCGCGAATACTGCACTAACGTTTAGGACCCTGATACCGAGATGATAAACACTCCCAAGCTAGTTCGTCAGCGACCTCGTTTCCTTCAATACTAGAGTGTTCCGGTAACCGGAAACCAACAGAGCGTACCTCCGTTTTTACCATGGCAGCCGCTTGGGTATCCGAAAGATTAGTAACAACACCACCTTTTAGTCCCATGTTGTGATTGAAAAAGACATAGGCGCCAATGGCATGGATTACGACCTGAAAGGCATCGGGGCATTTGCTCATCGCAATTGAAAGTTTAGTGCTGGGTCCATAAACGTTAACACAAACACCATGTTCTGTTTTTGAGCCATATGTAAGGTTCAAGTGTCCAATCTGCGTCCACTGCTCTTCCAGTCTAAATGTTCGGGAATTGAAATCCTTATGTTGAAATCCTACTCGTATGATAGTAATGCGCTTCTATACGATGCTCATGTCACCATTGCCACTAATGCATGTCGTTCAAGCATTTACATAAATAACACGAATGTTGGCTTCAATGTTGGTTCTCAAATCGCTCAATGGCCCAGAGGAAAAGTACATTTCTTGAAATAATCATTTCGGCTAACTTGTGCTTAACACAATCAATTTATGTTTTGGCCACTGTGCGACATGTAGCACCATCCAGTTGGAACCACATCATTGTCACATCCATTCCATTGAAGTCTTGTCATGAATAGCAAGTCAACATGACACATTTACATTATCTATTGCCCGTAAGTGTGTTCCTTGTTTTTTTTTCAAAAATAAATACGGACCAGTCACACCCCTGGCATGAAATCTCTACTACGGAGTCAGATCGCTTGTAGATGATTCTTAACCAAAATTCTTCCATCCTGCTTATTAACAAAGGCTGACATCCAAAGTGCATCAGTGCAGTATTTCCCAAACATCCTCGGAGTAGAAATTTTGTCCAGGTTTCTGATGTGGGTATCAACAACAATGCCCCATTGTCCGAATTGGCACCTTCTGTACCCAAAAACTAGATACATATGTAGTTCCCAGCGCAACACTCTCTATTAGTGTATCCAACGCGATTATTTTTTTCATGCAATATAACGTGAAAAGTTCTCTGAGCCATTTTGTATAGAGATTCGTCAGCCCCTGATAGAGACATTTTAAATTTTTTTCTCACAGAAGCAAGAAAAGTCTTTCTGGCAAATGCGACTTTATTGCCGAAATCACTTAATTCAACAAGGACCGCTGGAAAGTGGAATAGCAGGTAAAGGCCAAATGAAATACAAGTTAGCGAACGTACATTACGTTGACACACGAAAAATGTGTCATATATACATACACGATATCAAATATATTCAAAAACGCACTCTACATAATAATAACATACAAAATGAACATCATTTGTGGGATGCAGCAGCCCTTGTTAAATGTTTGTGTCCTTCGGCTCACCACTCCGCAGGAATTTCTTTAATCCTTTGAAGCACTGAATTTGATGTTGATTGCTGCGCTCAAAAAGGTCGGATATATATGACTCCAGCGAACCGTAGTAATCGGTTGGTAAATTTTTCAAGCAGGCTTTGAGACGCGATAATAACTCTCGCTTCATGTCGTCTTCTAGTTTAGCTAACTCCGTGGGAGGATATTTTTTAAGTATAGTTTGTGCTTCGCTTACAAGGTCCTCGTAAATGTAGTGCAGCTCACGAAAGTATTCCATTTCTCTTTCGTTTAAATCTTTTATTTGATGCTGACGATCTGATACAAATTTCCCAAGAAGAAAACCTGAAAAATGTAAACGATTTTTTTTACAATATATTATTTTTTGTTTTTTCTTAATGTACGCAACTAGTACTATATTAGCGACACCTGAATAATTGTTATCGATGCTAAATAGATTAATTGAATTATACATTTTTTAACAGTTGTTTTTTTTCCAAACCAGTGGGTAGGACTAAAGAATAGCACAAAATCGAAAGATATAATTCATTTGAAAGACACATACTGCTCCCTATGCAAGTCTTCATCAGCTGATACATACGTAAAATTTCGTAACTTTGATGAAGATTTTGCAGATTCTGCAGATTTTGCAACTCTTCGAAATTTAGAAGGCATTTTAACCTTAAAAAAATTAAATTTATAGCAGCTCATCATGAAATAATTAATCTCTTAACGTAACTTGAGTTAACTTATAGGAAAATGCATCACATTACCATTAGGTCCTTATAAAGGGTGTCTCAAAAGTATAATTATTGACATCTATACATGGAACAAAATGTCAGTAAACAGGCCGTTGTGGCTCTATCGACAGGTGTGTATCCTTTTGAGGACATTTTGAAAAACGTTTTAAAGTAAAGATAACTGAATTATATCATCTCAAAAACGAAAAATGGCGCGACCTGCGAATTTGGTTTGCAATAACGTCATTATTTCACATTCAGTGTTTCAGATCGCGCTATCCTGTTGAAACCACATGTGGGACGTTCTTTTACAAACCGAACACCTTTCTGACCGACACATTTTTGATTTTGCCGAAATAAGCCGTGCGGTAGAATCCGTGCGCCGCCGATAAGACGTGCCGCACTACATAAATTAATTTATTTCCAATAGTAATAATTAACACCCCAGAAAAAAAAAAGTGGTTTCTAATAGAAAATTTGATGTAGAATACGACGGTAATACTAATAACTCACTACGAGGGGGGGGGGAAGGGGGGGGGGGGGGGGGGGGCAATTGTTAAAAATCAATTTAAACATTTAAATTGTTAATAACAATCTTAAATTGTTAATAATTTTTCTCAAAAGTATTTTTTTCTTAAAGCTTGTTCTTTTACCTTCAAAATGCAAAAAAAGCACAGTCTGTAGCTTAAATAGAACCGGAGTTATGAATTTGAACCGGAGTAATGAAGCACAAATTCACCGAAATCGCGGAATTTCAATACTTTTTAGCGTCCAAAATATTGTGAAAAAAAATAAATAAAAAAATACGTGTCTCTTTTTTTTCAATATAGAACCCGTAAAAAAAGTTTCAGCTAAATCAAAAATGTGTTGGTCAATTTTTGTCAAAATCTGTACGATTTGTAAAAGAACGTCCCATGTACGTAAATGCCATTCCATCAAATTCCGGCAAACCGCAACGTGCGATTATTCACACCTGAAATCAATTCACAATTAATAAGCATTCTTCCGAAGGGTTACGTTGCATTTTTGTAAATGTCTATGCCTTCTCCATATGACAACTAGTAAATATTATTGACTAAACATATTACAGACGAAAATGGCGTGCATTTCAAAATTCAAGGTTATGTGCCACTAGGTCAACAGGTATGAATACTCGTAAATCGCTACAGGCGTCGAGCCAGACGTTTGCATTGATAGGAAACGTGTGGGCATCTCAAAATTAATGGATTTACCAAACAGGATTTACATGGATTCAAATTTAAAAGAAAATAGAAAACACTTGAATTAATTGAATAGCATTGACACACTAGTAGATGCCACATCTCTAGCAATCAGTAAGCAATACATTATTGATTCATTCTGTCGATTCTCTAGCCGAAAGACTTTTTTCTTGCTTCTTAAAATATCGGGCCACTTACCATTGGAATGTACGTATTAATAAATCTCTGCCGAAAACAAAGGCATAATAACTCTTTATGTGATTCAAAAATAGAAAATGCCATGTAATGTACTCCCCCATCTTTCCATTGTTTATTTTTGGTGTTCACATAACAGACTTGTTTTAAGAAGTTTACGTACCTCAGTAAAGAAGCATTCGTTTTGATGTCTATTTGTACAATAAAATGTCCGTAGACAAGGCGAATAGGTGATTCTTGTACTATAATTTTCATCTCATCATCTCATCTTATAGAAATCGTATCAATAATGATAATAATAATCACTTTATACGGGGAACAAAAAAATAGGTCCTTCGGCCGACGTAGAATTCCAAGGAAACTAATTATGAGAAACTAGCAGACCCGATTAAATTACAAGTGGGGTAGCACGAATTAAACTGTTTCCCACGGAAACCCAAAATAACCCGGGTATAAAAAGTAGCCTAAATCAAGCCCGACAAAATAATTTACCTAACAATGAAAGCCGCATCGAAACCGGTTCAACCGTTCCCCAGAGTAGTCCCAACAAACAGACGAAAATTGTTGACACGTCCAAAGCTCTTCCAGATTAGCGCCATTCAACTAGGGAACGAAAAAGTAACAGTAACGTTCTGGCCGGCATCATCTTTGAAGAAATATGGGCCAACGATGCCAAACAGTGACTTTTAGTGGATGTAACGGCGTCTCTCCGTTCCACATGTGGCAATTTTTTTATTGATGTAGCCATTCAAAAAAATGAGGCTCATCGGTAAAAAATTGTGTTGAAAATAACCATGATTTTAAATTTGGACAATTGCAAGCGCTGTTCATGCATAAGTCTATTTATGGTGAAATGACAAAACATACTAAGCACGAATTATGTCATCTATCAAATTGACTGTCACTATAATTGTTAATTCGAAAAGCAAACCTCTAAAAAACATCTTTTATATTATATCTATGTATATAAAAATGAATTGCTGTGCGTTAGTCTCGCTAAAACTCAAAAAGGGCTTCACCGATTACGATAATATTTTTTTTTGTTTTGTTCGCTATAATACAGGGGAGGTTTAAAAAAAAGAAAATACGGGAAACCCCAAAGGAAAAGCCGGAAAATGGAAAAAATTGAAATTTCCGTTTTGTATAGGAAGCGAATTTTCCAACTTCATGGAATCTTTATGAAAAAGGCAATTGGAGGTTTTCGGGGTCGCAGATCTCGAGCTTGCATTCAAAATTTTGGAAATCAAGATGTCGGATCCAATATGGTGACCAAAAAGTTAAACTTTAAGGGATTTCCCTGAAAATCCCCACTAGGGATATTTCGGCATCACTGATTTCGAATCTGCTATTCAAATTTCCAAATATGAGACCACCCCCACCCCGCTGGGAGATATAGGAGAGGGGGTGCAATAAGGAGATGGTGTAAAATGAAGAAAACTAAATTTAATAATACTGTTGGAAAATATCTAAAACATGTGCAAAACGCAAATAGGAAAACGCTGGGTCACATAGGAGAGGCGGTGGTGCAGTAGGGAGGCGTTGTAAAATTAAGGAATACAAATTTAATAATATCCCGGGAAACGCCGGGTCCGGGCAAGCTAGTATATAATAAAATGATAACTAGGGCCGTGTCTGTCCGCGCATCGCGCAAAAACCACTAAACAGATTTTAATAAAACTTCTATACCATCACGATATTTCTCTGGGGGATTAGGATTAAAGTTAATCATTATCTACAATTAAGGAAGATTACTTTTCGCGTTATTACTCTATACCTCCAAAACCAGTAAATGGATTCGAATGGGATTTTCTTTGTTGGATAGCTTGGATCTTTGGGAAGGTTTTAGGCTATAAGTAATTGTAGGGTTTCAAAATAATGCATCCAATGCGGCGACCGAAAAGGTTCAACTTCAATTTTGTGTGTTTCAGTCTGTTTGTCGGGGCTAATCTCGGGAGCGGCTGAACCGATTTCGATGGGACTTTCACTGGAAGTTTTAGTATTATAGGCGTATATGTACGAGCGGATCAGCTGGGAACACTGTGAACGCTGTTTGTGATTGGCTGGCTCAGCGCCCGTTAGTGCGTCCACTTTTGTTTGCGTAAAAGTCCAGTGGCCCAGTATACTGTAGCCAGTGGACGGTTTTCGGTGCTGCAGCCACAGAGGCGTTTACGTGTTCACACTTTCTGTTTCTGTGACTGTTTTTGTTATGGATCGATAAGTAGCTGTTGCTACTGCACAGCATGTGGAAAACGTTCAGGCATTAAATGATGTTGGCGGTCACAGACGGGATAGCGACAGTGTTCCCAGCAGAACTGCTCGCATACGCCTTATGCCGGCCCGGGAATGTTTTGGCTACAGCGAGAAAATTTAAAAACACCGTCTCCGCGCATGAAACACCCGCGTCTGCATCCTGCAACAGTTTTAGCTCGCATGAGTTCGTATAAAATCGAAACAGTTTTAATTGTTCTGCAACAGGTTTACTTTACAAGTATAGAAAAATCCGGTCAATGCCGGGACGGGTCTGCTAGTAATTACATATAATAAATAACCGGAATTATTTAAAGGGTAATTATTTTTACTCCGGCCTTAATTTATTTATTGTCACAACTGCATCAAATTACTGATTACTATAACAAAGTTTCAAGTCAGTACAGCTAAATTAAATAAAAATTAACGAAGACGACCTTTCAACTGGCTACGATTAATATGAAAATCTATAATATTGTAGCGGGAATTGAAGGAACGTGACATTGATGAAATAGGCTCATGTAGGCCATAATTAGTGCGGTGATGATTAACATGAAGGAAGTCGTGGTGCCTCAAAGAGCGAGCCGGAACCGAGATATTGAAAAGGGCAAGCAATTCAGGAGAGTTAACCGTGCCTTGCAGGCAGTCAAATGTCAAAACGGTTCTGGAGTTGTTCCGCCGTTGCTCCAATGATTCAAGGGAGATGAGTGTAAGCCTATCAACATATGGTGGCAAATGAAGGTTACCCTCTCAGTCCTAGTCCACGAAGAGCGAACCTTAAGAACCTACGTTGAACCGCTTCAATCCTGTTAATGTTGTTTTCATAAAAGGGTGACCAAACTGGGCCACCATATTCGAGAATTGGTCTAACAAATGTACAGTACAGGAGACGAGAAATGTAAGGATCATCAAACTCCTTAGACCATCTTTTGATAAAACCCAAAGTGGCGTTGGCTCGACTCACAACAGTATCGATGTGATCCTCGAAGGAGAAACGAGAGTTGAGCACAACACCAAGATCCTTCACTTTGACAACTCGAGTGAGAGAACGTCCATTAATAGTGAAGTTATAAAGCAGTGGACACTTCCTACGTGAGAAAGTCATACAGGTGCATTTTGAAATATTCAACGGCAGGCGATTGATTAAGCACCACGACTGAAAAGCCTGTAAGTCAGAATTCAGCAATTGACAGTCGCGATCATCAGAGACTGTACAAAATAGCTTTGCATCGTCAGCATAGCAAAGAATCTTTGAGTAAGTAGGTATGAGGGAGACATCGTTGATGTAGATGGTAAATAAAAGAGGACCAAGATGGCTACCCTGCGGAACACCAGATGTGTTCCTCAATATATCAGAAAGAACGCCGCGGAAGCAGACCCGTTGGGTACGCTCAACCAAATATGACGATGATTGATAAGATAAGACTTGATGATAAAAGTTTCGCGAAAATCTACCCAGTATCTATATGACTGACCTATGAGATAAAACCCTAACAGGACTGGACTATAGCTCTTTTATTTCAAACTCCACAAAATAGGTTTGCAAACTAAATAGGTAATTCTCGTGAATTCCAAATTAAATTGTTTGTACTTTGCGTTTTTATGTGGCCCAGTTGCAGTTCTCACTAGAATTATGTATATAAAATTTCAGCGTTCCATTTCAGATAATTCCAATTTTGGTACGGAACGCTAAAAATAATACACAAATGGAGAGAGATGTTGTAAAGTATGCAATGAATTTATTTTTTCTCTATTGAATATGCACATTCGTACATCATACATAGCATCCCAGCAGGAAATTTACACATGACGGCATCGAGGAAGTCATCAATAAAAGGGCATGTATACTCATTCCAACATCGATGACATTTCTCACGGCGATGTCATTGGAAAGTCATGCATGCCTTTCTGCATGACCACGGAATGTATGGGGTCATCACAAAAATACAAAAAGAAGAAGATTTGGATTACTGAGAAGCGCATGAAACAACAAAACCCCAATAAAACTTCAGCTCACTTGAAACAAACAAACTCCTATGCCTTCCTGTTAGCATGGCTATGTCCTCAGAATTGGCATACATACCTTAGTCATGCATGAAATCATCGATGTACTATTTCACGCAATCTCCAATTTCCTGCTGGGATACATGCATTTATGCATACGTACAATATCTCTCATCCTTCATCTCTCCTAGGCACTCCATGTACCTACATATGAAACAATGCATTAGCCGCGAAGGCTTCAAAACGTAAAATTTGAAGAGCCTCAATCAATGAGCGTGTTGTCCTTGGCAATAAGAACTTGCATCTGCACAAAAAGTATTCTAAAAATAAAACAAAAAAAAAAAATGATCGGTTTCCGGGAGGTGGGAAATTGTCCGTACACGATTCTCCGACGAATCGATAAAAACTTTCTAACATATGGTTAATGTACTCGTACATAGTTGTGGTACAGAGCTGGGTAAATAATTCGTACCTAGCAATTTGGCAAATTCACCCCATGCAAATTGAGTGCGTAGAAGAAAATGAACTCACCTGAAATCAATGTGAAGAATGCTATGCTCAAGATGAGACTGACACAGGTCCGTTTTGTAACGTACTCCCGCACATCTCGTTCGGTGTTCGCCCTCACGGCAGTCTGGTAGCTGAGCACCCTGTGCATCTTCTTCTGGTCGCTTTTCCGGGTGAATTCAAAAAAAATATTCGTCGAACGCACGATAAAACGAAAAGGCTTAGCGAATTTATGAAAAGCAAGATGTGTACTGCGGAGCCATCGGGCAATTATGGCGTTACGAGGGAAACCTTCTGTTCAAGCACATAAGGCGATTATCGAGGGCTGTGTGGATGCGAAAACACCCCCAGGGGCTCATTTGTCATGTGATGGAATTTGTGTACCGCTTATCTGGACATAGTCATAGTCATTACAGGGAAGCGAGTACCTTTTATGCTCGCCGCACACTGCTGTGCAGAAAGATATCTGACCTGAGTGGAGTAGCCCCCCTTGCAGGAGCGAATATGTATGTAGTAGCTAACGAAGCTCTTAAAATGCCTGCTATTCCAGAGAAGCTAAAGTGCAGTCGTTAGGTGGCTTCTTATTCCCTCAGCCCCTTTCAGCAACAAGTCCTTAGACGACGCCTGCCATCCTTCGAAACTTTGGCTTCTTGTTTGGTAAAAGCAATTATCTGCCACTTCTAGCCGCTCCTTTTCGTACAGTAGGCTGGCCCGTTACTACTTGGCCGACACATCTAGGAAAAGCTCTCAGTCGTGCTAGCCCGAGCGACTCAGTTTCGTCTAAGATATTTTTAGTCGCGTTCAGCGGTCCTCGCACTTTTGTGTAAATTGCTCGGCGAGTGCATGGGTCGTGTAGTGTGTGGGTGGCGCGGCGCGGCAGGCGCTTCCTCTTCACCCGCGTATTTTATTGATAAACTTCGCGACAACAACGGCGGAATTCTAACTGGCAATTAGCGCACCGGATGCGCTTTATTGCCTACTAAGTTCAGAAAATGTTCACTTCCACTTTAAAACTTTGCCAAACTTTGGGAAAAATTACAAAAAATTATTTCACCCCTAAAGGCTGCGGAAAACCCACCAGCAAGTGATCTCACCAGCTGAGTGTAAGTGCGCACAACGCATACCCGTTAGGGCGAAAAAGCCCAAATTTTGTCAACTGGGAAAAGCGCGTACTAACTATAACGAGAGTATCTTTCGTATCGAACGTTTCTATCATGCACTTCCAGCCTACGGTGGTGACTGACTAGAGCGGCATGGCACCGAATTTTCTTCGGTAAACTCGGCCTCCCCCTTATCGTCTTCGTCGTCCATTTATAATGAAACGAATCCTCTCTCCTCCATCAAGAGTGGCCGAAACATGGGGTGCAGAGGGTGGCTTTCATGGCTTTTCGAATGAGTTTTTCCCGTAACTATACACTCAGAGTCATGGAGTGAAGGAAATATTGCTCGGAGCTTTCTCTTCATGTTTTTCGACTACGATGCGAAAATGCCTGAAAAGTTTCGCTATGGCTTTCCCAAGACGCTTTCGCCTGTGATCAGTAAATGCTTGATGGATTCCTGTAAGCGTGCGTGTGCACATCACATGGGGGTTTCACGCCAAATACATGCCATATGCCCAGCGAGTGTGTCAAATAGCCACTTATGGAGTGTGTACTAAGGGCTCTCCATCATTTAACAATTAATGAAGTAAACATGCGAGGTGTGGCGCGTCGTGACACTATTTCAACATGTGAGGCTATTTGACTACTCGTAACCTACAGCCACAAACGATTTTATAAACAATCTTTTATATGATGTGGTCAACCTTATATTTATCATGTCTTACTATTGTGGGCTAATTTTCACTCATGGACTGTAGCAGGCTAGCAGGGGCCTATTTTACGAAGCGACAAGTGTGACCAGTAAATGAGGAATAAAATCGACCAACTACCTGCGAGTATTTTTACTGGTCGGCCAAGACTTGTGGCTTCGTAAAATAAGGCTCAGGTCATTTGTATGATTCTCCTAGAAATTATTTACAAGATTCACTTTTCCTGACTTGTGAAACTTATGTGTGCAGCCAAATTTTCAACTCGAAAGTGATTTGTGTGTTTGTAACCAAGTCACCCACAGACTTCCAATTACTAATAGTCTCCTTTCGGTTGGTTATTCAGAAATGCGTCTTTTTGTTTACCGAAATTTAAACATTAAGCTTTGAAAAGGAAAGTAGAAAATTATCCACGCGTGTGGGTACAATGAACAAGGACCTCTGGGTGACCTAGGCAGGCAGAGAAAATGGCTTTATGGCATTCATGAGTATTTTAGAGTATGTACGTACTTAGGAAGGAACTTTCTAGACTAGACCATATGCTTTTCGAGTTAAAATCAGACAAACGCAACTTCAGTGGCACAGAAAATAATTTGTTGAAGCCGCAACAAGTGGCTGCAAGGCTCTTTGTATATCTATTTATATTCCTATCGATAAAAACAGTTAAAGGGGTAGAAAGACGTCTTCTGACATACCTACACCAAAAAATTAATTTTCCAAGGTCTATGCAAATTTTCTGCTCTATGGGAAGTATCCCGCATATTGATCTTAAAATTATCTCACTTGCAAGATAATTTACATGAAAAAAAAGGTCGCGAATTTTTTGTAGCAAATTTATTTGTCTCAGAATTATATTTCCCAGAAAGCTAATAGCTTAGTCATATTTATGGAAACTTTTTTTTTACCTTTAACCCTTAAAAAAATACAGCAGAGGTCATGTTGATGGGGACTTTTAAAATGCAGGTTTTCATCTTGATGGTCATGGGTATTACATGAAATTACAGATTGTGCAATTAAAAACCTTATCCTTACACATAACCCCAGCGGTGTTTGGTCGCATGATTTGGTGGACAAAGAAAACTTAATTTAACAGGCAATAAAGCGATGGTTGCATGGCTTGTGTGGGTCGTAGCCCCATCCTGCTGAAAATAAACGTCTTCAAGGCCCAGTTCTTCATTAGCGTCATCGAAAAAATACGGCCCAAAAACTGCATCAAACTGCAAGTTCTTACAATGAATTAACTTTGTCAAAATTTAAATGGGAACTGATTTGTTATTCATTACAATTAAACTGATCATGTGGGGTACAACATGCATTGTTCGCCAGCCGCTTATGCTACCAGCCTATTATTACCATCTGCATTGATTAAAGAGACAATGTTTCCTTTCGACTTTTGCAATGTTAAAACTTATATTTGTGCTTCATACATATATCACATCAAATTCATGTAGCACATGATTGCCGCTCTATTCGCAACCAACCAGAAAGAAACCTTTTGCAAACTTGTTGCAATGATTTCCTTTGTAATCCTCTGGTAATAAACCGTGACGACCCATACATGGCTTCTCTCGAATAAAACAACGACATATTGATTTTTATATCGAAATAATCCGAACTGTTCAAAATCTTGATAAACAGCCCAGAAGTACTTGTACTTCTTTATTTTTAAGGAATAGTGCCGAGTAAGTCTTCCCCATGGAAAGACTTTCTACCTCGTTTACACACATTCCTTTTATAATAATTGAATTGTTTCGCTCACTGAAGGCTACTCAAACGCTTAAGGGAGCTGAAAAGTGCATTACATTTTATTTTATTTTTTGTATTAACGAGGTAAGAAATGGAAGCAGCAATATGCTTCATTGAACGTGCATATCCAACGTGTTCTACAAAATTTTCTTGGTCAATGTCTAAGTTAACAGCTTTGATAGCCTACAGCACTCTCCATGGGGGACATACCAATTTGGTATACTTTTACATAGTTATGTAAGTTCCGGTCAATATTGACATTCACCCTAATGTGATTAAAGTCCTATATCGACGATGGTCACTCGAAACTGCTCAGTTTTCTTTTTAATTTCAAACAGTTCGGTTTGATGGGCACGGAATAAGGAATATAAGTGCCCTGACTAAACAATAGATAAATAATTTTTTTTCTCTCCAAAGGAAAGTCCTTTTCTTTAAGGACTTTTCGTTCTGATTGGCGATTTTCATCTATACCTGAAGGAATTTCATAGGAGATCAACTTCTGGGAAAACAACTGAAGTGAACCCTTTGAAGGAATAGTGTAAGCTCTGCTTGAAAGGATTCAAGATATAAGTATAATGGTCGGTAGAAAAGTTCTAACATCATACAAGTGATTTTGTTTACGCATATGACTCTCTCGAACTGTGTGTGGATAACATTTTTTTTTTGTGCTTCATATAAAACAAAACATTCGTGATGGTTTTTATTCCCTTTCTTAACAATTTCGGATTTAGCGTCCTTGATAAGTATATACTGTAGTGGAGTATAGTTGTAGCATTGAAATTGTGGTGGGACAGTGAGACTTGAAGGATTTTCAATGAATTCCTATTATAAAAAAGAGTTTGTTGCTTACATAATTGTAGAGCAAAACACATTCTTTCAATTTATTTCAATATTGTCTCAACTTTGAAAATGTGCCTTTGCTAGTCGATTCGAGCCTCGACAACTCAATTTCCATAATAGGTCCCAATAAATGTACCTTCAAAACAAGACGTAGTTTTGTGCACCTAGTTCTGGAACAACCATACATTTGCAGAACAAATTTGTTCTGCAGATTATACAAAACAAGCTGTCCATCTAGTTCAGTGGCACTGATAAAATTATCAACTACAGATGTAAACAAAGTATTCGAAATTAAATTAATTGTAGGAATTCAATACTCTGTGGAAAAAATTAAATATTTATTACTTTGTTCACCAAAGACTTCTTCAATTTCTGTATAAAACGGTTCATCACACAGGTAAGTGAGCTTTTTGCTATCCAGAACAGGTTGTAATCTTAATGAGGTGGGAATACATTGCTCTCCATGATAATTTTCTTCAAGTGAGCTTTTGTTCTACTCAGGTCAACAGCTGATAATTACTTTAATGTTTAATCATTGCTTAAATTTAGCAGCAAAAAACTTCTGTGTAAGTTGCGGAAAGAAAAATGGAAGAAATAAAACCATTACTTCCCTTTCTTCGAAAACTCTAGACTGCTAAGAATGGTCTCATATTGAGTTTAAATTCTTTAAATACTGAGTTTTGAAAAATTATTTAATAATAGTTAATAATTTTACTCTTTTAAAAAAAAAATTGGATATGCATGGTATAGCATTTATCAAGTTTTTAGAACTAGTCTTTAATTATATCCTTATTTGTACTATTTTTTTTTTTTCATCAATTCAGAGAACTATTCCATTGAAAATCGTAATTTGCAAAGCTATGTAGTGTGTAGTGGTGTTCTGTAAATATTCACCGTATTTAAGCTGTAGACGTTCAGGATGTTTGATAAAAGTTTACTTCTTTAATAAATCCATATATGTTATAATAACCCAGTAAAACTAGACTTTGATTACGAAAAAAGTCCGACCAAACTGGATTTTTATGTAGACCTTTATTTCAATTATGGTTTTTTTGCAAATATCTTGTGAAATTATTAATTTTTCGAGGAATATAGTTATGAATAAAATTGTAATTTATAAAATTCAACACAGAAAAGATCCCTACACTGTCTGCCGTCGAATCAACCGTTTCAAAGATATTTAATTCCTGAATTATGTCTGAAGAGATATTGAGAAATTTTTCGATTAACCATATGCGTCTTGGAGAAATTCTAATATGAATCGAATTGACGCAACTTGCAGGAAAATTTTAACAAATTTGTAAACAATCTTTACTTCATACTTTTCACTACAGGTCTTATAGTCCTTATAGTCCGAGACCCTATTTCATAAAAGTATCAGTCTAATTCTAATAGACTTGTATAACTAATAATAATAAATATGGATGTTGGTTGCTTAATTATTACACCACTGCATTAATAACATTTATTAGTCCGGAGAGCGGTGTGTAATAATAAAATTATTAGTTCCGAAAGGTTCTAGTCATTTGTGCCCATAACTAATAATTGTTATACAATGGGAATATTTGAAGGCTGCAGTACAAAGCCGCTACAATTTGAAACTGTGATCAATAAACTTAATCATTTGGTTAATGAGGCACATTTAGTTTCTATATGAGAGCGTTAAAACGTACAGACTTATACATATACGAGTGAACAATATTATAATCAAGATATTTCTAGTAAATAAAACTGATGAGTCTATATTGAAATTAATGACCGCGCTGCGATCAACAAAGTTTAATTCATAATCACTTATTTCCCTACTACTAGAAAATATGAATGAGTGATTATGTGTTATATTCACCAAAAATAAAACTAGACTGAAGTAGATTTCTCGGTAGTTGCTTTTTATGGATCTTTCTACTCTAATAAGAAGATAGCCTGGCCTTTATTTACAAGTAAACCACTACAACACTAACAGGTGGACTTACTACAATAATGAGAAGGACCTTTTTTGTAGAGCATAAAATTCTCTACTTTTCTTGTTCAAAATATTTTTTTCAAAAATTAATATCTTCGGATTTACAGCGTATCAAAGTTTCCTATTTATAGTTTTGATAAATTACTTCGGTTTCGGTCATTCGTACGTTAACATTAATAATGACAATTTCTAACGGTTCGTTCGGAGAAACACGCCATTACCTGATTATTGGACTGTCAATAGACCAGTTCAGTGCTACTCTGAGAAGAAAACATTTTACATGTGTTTACGATCTAGGACCTCGTTAGAGCATGCGTTGCAAAGGTCCGAGTCGTGTAGGGTGAAAATAAAGGCCAGGAAAGAACTGTTTTTTAATTATACCAACTGATACATAAATACAACAATTTGTTCTTCATATTTCAGTTTAATTAAAAAAAAAGTTTCAAATGGGGGAAGAGTCTCGTGAAAAGCCGGGAGGAAGCGAAGATCCAGAAAAGGGTGAGGATAAACTCGACATTGGTCACACTGATGAATATATTCTTACCGATGTCGAAAAGCGTTTCTTACTATCAGCAGAGCACGGTGATTGTGCGACAGTTAAACGGTAAAAATTACTACCTAGTCCCTATGTATATATATGTACTATATATAAAAATTTTTGATATAAATTTCACGTTTAGTATGATTGAAGAATACCGAGACTCGCCAAAGGAATTTAGCCTCAACTGCGTGGATCCTCTAAACCGTTCCGCCCTTATATCCGCTATAGAAAATGAAAATCATGATTTAATCGTTTTACTGCTCGAAGAAGGTATAAATGTGGGAGTAAGTAGCGAAATTAAATGTTTATGTGGTTTTGCATAGTAAATGGCTTCATTGAATTTTTCAAGGACGCGCTATTGCACGCTATATCTGAAGAGTACGTAGAAGCTGTTGAAGAGCTGCTGCATTGGGAAGAGGAGCATCACATCGAAGGCCAGCCTTACGTAATATTTCAAAATTCAAACGCGGATAAATTTTACCTCTCTTTTAACTTTCATAGAGCTGGGAAGCCGTGGACAGATCAAAATCAAACTTCACACCCGATATTACCCCACTTATTTTAGCTGCCCATCGCAACAACTATGAAATCCTAAAAATTCTCCTCGACAGGGGTGCATCACTTCCAATGCCTCACGATGTCAAGTGCGTAGAAACCAGCTGCATTGTCATACCATTACGACCTCCTAATCCCTTTGCCTATATGTCATCAGTTCAAATTCAGGCGGGGAAATCACGTAAAACTGATTAATTTATAAATAGGAATACGTGCCACTCGAACGATGCCACTCGTATGTTATGCAGTCCGACGGACGTTTCGGTGCATACCTGTTTCCGCTTATGAGTCTCCACTGTGTAGGTGCTAAGCTAAGTCACCCTTTCATACATTATTTGCTTATATCGGTTCACATTTCGCACGTATTACCTGTAAGCTTTCAATGCCCAGTTACATACTCAAGATAATGCGATTATTTTGCTTGTGACTTTGCTCCGCTTGTTACAGGTGCGGTTGTGACGATTGTGTGACCTCTCAGGAGAGTGACTCCTTAAGGCACTCCCAGTCGCGTATTAATGCGTACAGGGCTCTGTCTGCAAGTTCGTTGATAGCACTGAGTTCCAGAGATCCTATCCTTACTGCCTTTGAGCTGTCGTGGGAGTTAAAGAGGCTACAGCGTATGGAGTCTGAATTTCGTGCCGAGTATACGGTGAGTTATTTTTTTATCTCGATTGACGTCAAAAATTTTACACAGCTAACTAAACTTAAAGATTAAGCCAGTACCGGAAGGGTCTGAACGTATTACAGATGCCTTAAACTTCTTTGGTTTATGTATAGGCGAAAAGACAAAAGTTCGTATAATAAGACTTAGGAAATTTTACACTTTTCGAAAACTTCTTATATACATATAATAGTAAATTAGCTACGCATATTACCTATTACACATCACTTAATTGTTAGTCCTGTGTGGGAAGATGCCGTAGGTACTAGGTAGGTACTTAATTATAGCGTTCTTTGATTACCTTGAAGGCTGTGCAGGCATAAAAATTAAAAGCTGGCTGTATTAGCAGGTTTTATTTTCTTTGTAAATGGCGACTGGATAAGTTTTCTAAATAAACGCACCAGGCATACCAGGTCAACAAGGTATCACCCAGCTAAGCTGAAATGATAAACTGTGATGAAAAACGAGATTTCCTTTTCCGAGAAGTAATGTAATTTCTACGATCTAATCCTGAGACGACAAATGCTATGCAGTTGTTATTTCCAATTACTCTCTAAAATAAGCACCGGATGAAGTGATAAAAATGTACGAGGATAATGATATTGTATTTAAAAAATTAATTGCATGCAGATCTCCTCATTAAAGGTCAATGTATGAGGAAAACCATAAAAAATGATGGAAACAAACATTACTGTGCGGTTGCTTAATGTTTTCATAAAAAAGTACAAAAGAGCTTTCTCAATTTATCTTTGAAGTAAATCGTGTCCGAGCGTATAAAGTAATCTAATTGTATCGTAAGAAACCAAAAAATATCCCGAGGGCACGCGTTTAGTTTTGCCCTTAAATGCGTCTTTGATGTCCTTTCTTTCGTTTTTCGAATAGACTGCTCTTCGGATTTATAAAAAAAGCGAGAGATGATTTTATTTGCAAATGATGTCGGTTGAGAAATAACTGAGTTTGCCAGATCCATTATCAGTATCCACGTCAGTCATATCCTCTGGTTTTTAAAAGATTCCTTCCTTGCATATGGTCAAGTTTTTATAAATTACCTGTTGACCATTCAAAAAGTCCTAAATAATAATAATAATAATAATATAACAAGGGCAGGGAAAAAGGTAAAATTTATTGCTGTTGCTCTGTTCGTCTGTCACAGGCAAATTTTCTCTGAATTTATTCGACGTAACAATTTTAAAATTAGCAAAAAGATAGAGTGTGGTGGCCCAATTACAGATGTGACGTATAAAAAGTTGAATTTTAATTCTAGGGGTTAATTTCAGGGGTAAATTGGGAAATGGAAAAACAAATTTTTTTCAAATCTCTCGGACATCGAATGAATTTTTGAGGAAAAACCCTTAAAAATTGCTGACCCCCACCTTTAGCATCACAATCATCGGTCAGAAAAATCTTAAAAAACCATAAACAAAACAATTTATTTATTTGCTTCCTCAAAGTCCAAGAGGAGACTGCAAAAAGTGGAGTCCATCGATAGGAGTGACGAAATTTTTAGGAAACGAAAAATAACACATATTACTTGATTTCATCAGAACTTTTTTACATAAATCACAGCTCTGCAAACGAAAATTCTCAATATAAAAAATAAATGTATTTCGAAACATTTGTAAAAAAATAATTGTGTCACGGACTTTTAACGCAGCAGAGGAGACAGTACGAAACTCAAGCTATAGTCATAAAATACGACATAATCCTTAAAACTTTCTGAGTAACAGCTAATGTATGTAGTTATTAACAGGTAGGAAAAAATGTTTGATTTTTCAGTAATTTTTTTGGAACATTCTCACAAGAATTATTTCCTTTTTTATTTTTTTTATGAAATACCTTAAAATTCACGATTTTGTTAGATCCACTGCAGTTGAAAGTCTGCTCTAATCTAATTTAATACATAGCCATATATTTTATAAAATCAATTAATCAGTTGCAAATTATATAAATTTATGGTTATACTCTGGGGTTGGAAATTTCATTTAAAGTGCATGGTGCAGGTTCCTATGACATTAGGCATATTACAAATTTTCACAAGTGGTCAAAATACGTAGGTACCTATTATTCACAACTTATTATATTATAATTCAAAATTGCAAATGCAAATTCGTAATCTGGGGAAAAAAATCTCATAGAAATCATCTATTACTTATACGGCCACCGAAACCTTGTTTACGTGTGTTATGATGCTTTGATGATGCCAACGGTAACTTTTACTTTTTATACATACAAAAAATTCTAAATTTCCCATCAATGTTTATTGTAGCTGATTTTAAAATATTTATTTATAAACAAAATTACGGTTATCTCAACATAGAAGTGTGGTGATATATCCCCTTTTTTGCTAATAAGAAAACTTAGGATAAGATGATATCGTGAGGTATGTAGACGAACTTACACCGCGCATAGGTGTGAACTTGGCACAGGCAATGATGGAGGGTATCGCCGTGTCAACACAGAATATTTACAAAAAATTAAAACTGGTTGATTTCATATAACAGAGCGATCTTTTTGGTGTCTAAATTGAATTTATTTTATGTGATTTATTATCAGAGTATTTATGTAGTGCCATTGGAGTGTATAATTCCATATTTTGTAGGTTTGAATTGCTTTGTATGGGGCTATGTTTTTATCCACATTGTAAAAGTGCAGATTGGGGTACTTCATTTTTTTTTATTTATGTATTTTGTTTGGTATATTGTGACACACATTAATTTATTGAAAATTATATTAGGTAATTCATTAAAGTAAAAAGAAATTTGACCATTAAGAGGCCATTTTATTCTAGTCTCCTCTACATTAACTTCCTGAGATCGAATATATAAAATAACAACAAAACAGAGGACATATTGTGTGTGTGTTATTTCTGTTGTTTTTATTCACACGAAACTTTGTCTTGATACAAAGTCCAGCAATATATGTACATATGTACCTACCTATGAATTTGTAATAGCCAGTAAAGTTTCTATAAGAAATTTTAAAAATAGATGCAATTTGAGTATAAAAATATGAGAAAAAATACTAATCAAAGTGTTTATTATTTTTTTCGTAGGAAATGCGACAAGCCGTCCAAGAATTTTCAACATCCCTCCTGGACCACGCGCGAACCTCAACCGAATTGGAAATCATGTTGAATTTCAACCACGAAGCAACCACGGAGATTTGGGTACCGGGAGATCGGCAAACACTAGAACGTCTAAAATTGGCTATTAAATATAAGCAAAAGATGGTAATTGGAGGAATCGAACATCTCCAACGGCAGAATAGTTATCTAATGTGTTTCACTTACAGTTTGTTGCCCATCCTAACGTCCAGCAGCTATTGGCCGCCATCTGGTACGAGGGTTTGCCTGGATTCCGACGAAAAACAATGCCCCAGCAGCTAATCGACGTTGGCAAATTAGGATGCATGTTCCCCGTGTACAGCATAAATTATATAATGGCACCTAATTCCGAAATGGGCAAATTTATGAAAAAGCCTTTCGTGAAATTTATCTCCCACTCATCGAGTTATGCGTTCTTCCTGAGTAAGTATTCTCGTAGCAGTGGCTTGTGTATGTAGAGATCTATTTTCGCCCTTTTGTTCGCGTGGGCGTAAATCAAAAAAATATTCTTTTACGGCAAATGACGACTGCGGGCAATTATAAATTATATAAAGAAAATTATATTAAAACTTGCTGAAAAAATTTTTGCATCTGGGAAGGCTTTTTAACATACCCAAAGGGGGCAAAAATATGTTTACCTTGATCCTTTAGAACCCATTGCTACAGGCCGCTGAAAGATTCTCCTCCACTAACCCTTTTTAAAGCTGTGAATAATATAAGGAGTGGTAAAGGAGTCACAGAATGTAGCGAAGTTTAGCTCTCAAGAGCGGCTAGCCGCTGGCTACGAAGTTATTTTTGTATACGAAGCACAATTGGGGACACGGGAACAGCCGGTAAACTTAAAGGAAGAGATTTAATAGCTAGAAATTCGGGAAATGGAATTTATTTTCTAATTAACCGCCTTTCGTGCACCAGGCAAAGGGCTCTCAATAAGAATAATGAAATTACGTGTGGGCGGTGTTTAACGCTAAGTCAAATTTCAGTGTTGCTTGGCGCGGCATCACAAAGAGTTGAGGTTTTAGCTTTGGAATTTATTGGATTACCTTGGATGCTGGAACTTGTGAGTTACTGGAAAAAACACGAACGTGGTGCTTTACCGGGTCCAATTGAATGCTGCATCATAATGTACATCATCAGTAAGATGCTGGACCCCTTATGGTTCCTATAATTGTGAAATTCTTATTTTTGAAAAGGTCTTATCTTCGAAGAACTAAAGACGCTGTACTCTGTTGGCCTGTTGGACTACATATGCGATCTGTGGAACATAGTAGACTACATTTCAAATATGTTCTATGTGACGTGGATATTGTGCCGAACGACCGCTTTCGTAATAGTCAAAGTAAGGGTCTGTAGTATAAATAAAATCCATTTTTAAAACACACCATTCCCTCAGAGAGATCTCTGGTACCGCGGTATAGATCCGTACTTTCCCAGGGAGAATTGGCATATGTTCGACCCGATGCTTCTGTCCGAAGGAGCGTTTGCAGCCGGAATGATTTTCTCATTCTTGAAGCTCGTTCACATATTCTCAATAAATCCGCATTTGGGACCTCTACAAGTATCTTTGGGCAGAATGATTATCGACATCATAAAGTTCTTCTTCATTTACACATTGGTGCTGTTTGCATTCGGATGCGGCCTCAATCAACTGCTTTGGTACTATGCCGACCTGGAAAAACACAAGTGTTATCATCTCCATCCCGAAGTCGCTGATTTCGACGAACAGGAGAAAGCTTGTACTATATGGCGTCGTTTTGCAAAGTAATAATTTTTCTTTTTTAAATTTAAACAAATTCGTAAAATATCTAACACAATTCTACATGCAGCTTGTTCGAGACATCTCAGTCACTCTTCTGGGCGTCATTTGGCCTAGTCGACTTGGTTTCATTTGATTTGGCCGGCATTAAAAGTTTCACCCGATTCTGGGCTCTGCTCATGTTCGGATCGTACAGTGTGATAAATATCATTGTGCTACTCAACATGCTTATTGCCATGATGTCCAACTCATACCAAATTATCTCCGAGAGAGCTGATGTTGAATGGAAATTCGCTCGATCACAACTTTGGATGAGCTACTTCGAAGATGGTGGCACTGTGCCTCCACCATTCAACTTGTGTCCAACAATGAAGCTGATTCAGAAGACATTGGGCAACAAGCCAAAGAGAACAACGAGTGTAATTGTAAGCTTTTACTTTTTTGTGTTTTCTGAATTTATTGACGTTTACTATATTATTAATAGGGAGAAGAGGGATCATGAAGATGATCCATGCTTTATTTTTCGATCTATTACTTCATTAGTAATTCGATTCAAATACTCTACGCGATTATAATTGTTAAAATTTTACCCGGAATTAAAAGTCATATAACTTGAACAAATTTAGAGTCCATCGGGTCAAGTGTGTGCCATTTGGTCTTTTCTATATCCGAACATCGTTGTGGCGGTATTTAAAAAAAAATTGCGGAAAGAAACCGAAACGGCGACTGAGATATAAAATAAAAATAAAAATTGTACGCAATGTTTGCGGGCTTCTGAACAGGAACCGGAACAGGTTTTGCCATGTTTCGTCTGTTGCAAAAAGTTACACGCGCATCCATATTTAAGTCTATTTACACATTTCTGTGTAAGTAAGTGATAAAAGTGAATTTAAAATAAAATGGGACACGGAAAGAAGTTAACAGAAAAGGAGAAAGGTCCAATTGAGGCTTTATATCGCGTTGGAAAGTCAATGCGGGCAATCGCTTGGGAGCTGAAAAAATCAGACTTTGTAATTCCGTAGGATGTGCGAAACCAAAGTCTACGGGGCATCCTAAAGCACTTTCATAACCTGGAAAGGCAAATTGTCAAAGTTGCTCCAAATACGATGAAGAGCTGCGCTCAAATTTAAAGAGAATCAGATCTCCAAATTCATCGTACGACCGTTTGGAGGACTTTAAAACGCAGTACTTTCATTATTCGGGCCAAATTAACTCTTACGCCTACTTTAAAGGATGCGGACAAACAAAATATACTGAAATTTGCACGCCATAACATGAATCGGGACTGGACCTCAGTATAAAGCTTTATAAAATATTATGGCATTTTAAACTTTTTTTGTTTGGTTGAAAACATTCGTAAATTTTATTTTTTTTTGATAAAAGGTAATTTTCAGCGATGAAAAGAAATTTAAACTTGATGGTCAAGATGGTTTCAATACGTACTGGCACGATCTTCGTAAAGAAAACGGTTCTTTTCAAAGGCAATTGTGGGGGCGGTTCGTCAATGGTATGGGGTGTGTTCAATCATGGAAGAAAACTGAGTCTCTCGTTCCTTTCTTCGAGAATGAACAGCGACAAATACCAGGGAGTGCTTCAACATAATTTGTTACTATTTCTGCGGTTGTTTCGGCGCCGTTCTCTGATTTTTCAACAGGACAATGCTTCTGTTCACTCAAGTAAGAGCACAAAAACTTCCATAATTCTTGTTTGTAATGAAATATCAACGAACCTTAATTTTGTACAAAAAGCTATTTTAAAAGATTTTGCGAAAAAATATTATATCAAAATAGCAAGTTTTATAGGTCGTGTTTAATTGTGCAACAGAGTGTAGTAGATGACTGAAACTTCGAAGCACTATTTTGTCTAAACCGTTTGTTGTACCTACGTAAAAAGTGGACGAGATCATTTTTTTGGGGAATGTCATTATCCTTCAATTTTATAATAATCGTAATTGGCCTCCGAGCCATAGAAAGCGCGATATTCATACGAAACCTTTTTTTGTGAACTTTGAGCTTGAATAGCTTTTTTTGTGATAATGATCTCGTTCTCGATAATATTTTATTGGAAAAACTAAAATAAAGCGATAATAAAATTTAGGATATACTTTATTGGACCAGAAGCCATATTTTTCCACTAATTCAACATAAAGAAAATTGAGTAAACACGTAACATCGTTTGCCAGTAGCTCTTTCCGATTACTTAGAAAATTTAAATGTGGAGGAAATCTAAGAAATTGGGTAATTTTCTTTTCAAAATGAGCACTATATTCGGATTATCGTTGTGACGGATAAAATTACTACACAATTGAGATAGAAAATCAAGAAAAGGTATTACTGGGAATTGTCAAACCTGTAATATCGTTGATCCGGCATGAAACCACAATCGTAGTCAAACAACCACTGGATTTAGACTATTGGTGTTTCTTTACGACATTAGGCAGAGATTTGTAGAAAATGGCTTCGTAACTTTTCGGTCGTTTAATGTAGGCGTTTATAACCCCTTCACATCAAATTTCAGTTTGTAAATGGGATTTACTGTAGTGATAATATTCGAAAAGAAAAACTGTCGAAACGTTTCGTTGCATTAAAATATCTCTTCTTTATGTTTGGAATTTACAAACGCCACATGAAGTTTCACATATTCCCACTTAAGATATTTGTCTTCATTGTCTCAAAATGATGTCAGAAACAACGCCATCCAATATCCCCAGGCATCGTCTTTTGTTGCCAACTTTGTCTCCTTAAGACATTACAAAATCAAATCATTGTGAAACTGCTTCCATACCCACCGAACAGGTTCGATAAATTTCTGTTGGAAATTCTCATCGATAAGCCAAAGGCATTTTTAGCTCCACAATTTGTAACACTTTGTACCCTCAGCGGGTTGCCCACCTGTAGGGTTCTCTACCCAGAGGCCATATCCCCGACGCTGATGTTTCATCGTCTCAGAGGTACGTCAATTCAGCACAAATGGGTAAAAATGTCTGGGCATTTACGGAAAACGATCGCCTATTAACACACAGCGGGTCGCCGAGTTTATGCAAATTTTCCCATTAATTTTCCGCACAATTTTTGACACACTTTAATTGCCCGTGCAGAGAAAATCAATGGAAAGGGCCAGAACACTGCACGACAAGGTGATGAGACTCCTGGTAAGACGGTACGTTACAGCCGAGCAGAGGAAGAGGGATGATTTCGGGATTACCGAGGATGACATCATTGAAGTGCGACAGGACATTAGCACGCTGCGTTTCGAGCTGCTTGATATTTTTAATCAGAACAAAATGAAAGTGCCCGACATAGAAAAGAAGCAAATGAATGCAGGTATTTTGTGAGGAAGTCACTGTGGCTAATTTAAATTTAAACAAACTGTATCCAGCTGGCACCAAAAAGGGGAAAGTCATGGAACGACGTCTCATGAAGGACTTCCAAATTGGCATTGTGGAGGGAATAGCTAACGAGATGAGCAAAGATCAAAGCAAGGATGTATTTACTTCAATTGCCAAGGTTATTGGAGGAAAACGACAAACCGTTAAAGGGTGACGAATGTGTTTAATTGCTCGCTAATCATACTTGACTTTGATACTTTTAGGGAGAAGAAACAGGACTGGAACGCACTTGTTAGGAAAAATACAGTATCTCATGATCCTATTGGTTCTACCAGGTCTTCCATGATCCGAAGGAGCCAGCGCAGTTTAAGGCGTCATATAGTTGAAAACGCGAATGCTTCTTTGAAGCAGATGGACCAAGAGAAATTAGTCCGTGAGTATCCATAAGTTTCAATCGAACTATAAAGACGATTTTGAACTTTCTCGCCTGTAATTTTTAGAGTTCAATCCCAAGCTGAGTGATGTAACTCCAACAACCCGAGTGGCCTACGTGAAGTTCATGTCCAAGACTTTAGCAAAGCGTGACGAATTTAAGACAGTGAACGAAAAGGAAAATGCGCCGGCGGCGGCGGCGGCGGCGTCGGCGGCACCAGAAGTCAAAGTACAATGATTTTAACATATTTAGTTCATACAGTAATTTCTTTTCTATATCCAGCCTGATGTAATAAGCAAGTCGATTGTAAAGTCTGCCCTCGCAGCATCAAGCAAAGCTAAAGAAAGAGCTGCAGAAGCTAAGGAACAAGCAGGTACATCCAAGCCAAAGGCTCCAACCGAAGCTCCAGCAACAGGAGCGGCTGCAAAGCCAGCGGCTCCTAAACCTGCAGATGCTGTTAAACAAGCGGCCCCACCTCCGCCTAAACCTGTTGCTGATGTAAAGCCTGCTGGGGGTGCCAAGCCTGCCGGAGATGCTAAACCTGCTGCGGATGCCAAACCAGCTGCTGATGCCAAGCCTGCTGCAGCTGCTGCCCCTGATGCACCTGGCAAACCCGCAAGTGACGCAAAACCTGCAGGTGATGCAAAACCAGCGGACGCTGGAAAGCCTGCTGGTGATTCCAAAGCGGCAGGAGATACAAAGCCTACAGGTGAAGTTAAAGCTGCTGGTGATGTTAAAACAGCCGGAGATGCTAAGACAGCAGGAGATGCTAAACAAGCAGGAGATGCCAAAACAGCAGGAGATGCTAAGTCTACTGGAGATGCCAAGCCTGGTGGAGATGCCAAGCCTGCTGGAGATGCCAAGCCTGCTGCAGCTGCCAAGCCTGGAGATGCAAAGCCCGCTGAAAAGAAGGATGAAAAGAAACCGGCACCAAAACCAGCTAATAGGCCTGGACAGAGCACGGCAGCTGCTGGAGCGGGTGGTGATAGAGGCAAGTCAACAGTGACCGGGAGAATGATATCTGGTTGGCTCTAAGCCTCCGAAATAATTCCATAGTTTGTAATTTTCTAGACAATTCTATTTTCCTAACAAGTATAATAAAGCTACTTTATAAAAAGAAGCGTCCTTCGTGTTTTAATCCCCCTAACACGGGGTCAGTGCTTACAAACTTATCCTATTATGCGGACGTATTGCGAACGCCCACGTACATGCAATCTTCTAAAATTACCCAAAAAAAGTCCCACTTGAACTTTCGTCATTTTCCCGCAGCTAGATAATTGGTTATAAATTTAAACTATTCAGAGGAAATAAGTCACGCCGTAGCGTCTTCATTATAGTCCCCAGTCCCCTCTCCCGGCCGAGAGTCCATCGCTTCGGAAACTTTCTGCATAACTTTTGCAGTCTGTTCGATCTGCCACGGTGAATCTATGTTTCCTCCCACAGCGATAGTCCGCCAATGAGCTTGCGGATTAGGATCGGCAAGTTTAGCCAGAATGGTTCGAACAAATCTCGTTGATTTCCCATTAGGTGTCAACGGTCTCTAATTCACGGCGAGCACCTTCCCATGAAAAGTTGGAATGACACGCGTCCCTCTCTTTCGCCAGCCGACCGATGAAAGTATCCTGGTGAAAAGTTGCAAATGCATAAATGTCCTGGATATGTCGTTTCGTGGCACCGCGCTCCCGCAGGAACTAATTTCGCACGTTTCTCGAATTAGAACTATTTGCCGCGTACGACATTCGGGCACGTCGTTCAACAGATGCAAGGGATTTTCTTTTGTTGGCTTAAAACCGCCCCAGATATTTTCGTTTTTCGTTCGAAATCGAAATGAGCAATGTTTGCTAGGTGATTAAACCTGGTCGTATCTTAGGTGTTATTGTATGAATTTTTGTGGAAATTACCTAATTAAGAGGACTACTTTTGGATATACAATTGCCTCAAGGTGATGAGTGCTAAGTCTGGCCACATGCTACTAGCTCACAGCTATTTATTTGTTGGTTGCATAGCAATCTGCGACAAGAGCTAATTCCTTTCCTGTGGCTAATGAAAAACAAAAATAAAATTGTTTAACCTCCTCAAACCGAGTTCCATGGACAAACACATTTAAAAATGTTTCAGCGTTACCACAAAAAAATAAAAGAAGAAAGCAATATGAGGTTTCGCCCAAAGTCGTGACCTTTCACGGGGATTGGAAGATCTTAAGATATAACAAATAATGTTATTAAGCGGATATGGCAACAACAAAAGTCAGGTCATGTGCACTCAAGTTTTTAAAGTGAAACTTCTTATGTTACGGTAATGTAGAATTCGATGATGCAAGGATACGTAAGTATTTCACGTCGGAGTTTTAGGGGTCGCTGATTTCAAGTATGATGTCCAATTTTACAAAATTTATAATGGTGGCTTCAATATTGCGGAGTAAAATTACTTAATTTCTTTGGAATTTAATAATATTTGGCACATGGATGTTTTTAGGGTCACTGATTTCACTGGTGCTTAATTTAAAACTACAAATTCTTAAGAAGCTGAAGGGTTGTACTGTAAATACCACCAAAATTTAGGTAGAAGGCATGGAAGGTGCTCCAACGTATCCACCGTATCCACTGAACTAATTTAAGTGACTATCTCATAGCAGCTAACTTTATATGTTAGGTAAGGTTGGTTTATTGAAGATAAGGCACGAAGTTTAATGTGTTTTTGAAATGACAAATAGTAAGGTAAAAGCAGCCAAATAAAATCCAGCTGGCTTGAAATTTAGGAAATAATTCATATAAAGGGTGAAATGAAATTATCATTTCAAGTTTAACTTTTTGTTTGTTTGGGTATTTTTTACATTTACATAAAACATTCACGATACGATCGTATTGCTCATAGTCTCTTGATGGATATAGGATATACCCATTCCCAAATTTTACATTTTGCTCTTCTGCTTTACCTAGGTTTAGCTAGACAACATTTCACACACAAGCTTAGCTTCTGCGAAATGGTGGCTTAATAATGCTTCTTCAAATTGCTATAATGATTCTAAACAATGCAGTTTAACACATTTTCCTAATACTATTATCATTTGTTGAATGAATAAAGTCAATTTTCTGTTATCATCACCATTACAAATTCCAAATCGCGACTCAAATATGGCGTACTCTACATAACATACTATTATAAATTGTTTTTTGATTTTCATTAAAGTTGGTACATTGGAGTTTTTTAGCTCGCTTTGACAAGCTAAAATTAAATAAATAAAAGTACTTCATTTCTTTACATTTTCGTAAAATTCAACACATGGGGGATTATTTTGCCGAATTTATCGGCATTTACAAATTCAAGAGGTCGAGCAATATGAAGAACTAAAATATTAACTAAATCTTAAAAGATCAATCAAAGTTAGGACATTGGGATTATGTTTTTTTTTTTAATATGTGATGGTTAAGTCAGCCATAATGAAACCGTAGGTACGTACAATCACGCACCATATTTGAAATCAGGAAAAGTATCGGCCTGAGTGAAATTTAGTCTATTATCGTATTTCTTTTATTTTCATTGAAATTATTGTTTCGGACAAAAAATTACATAGGTCTCCATGGAAAACCTGCCTTAAATCAAAATGGTGAATCCGGTAGATTTACGAAAATAATATTAAAAATTTTTCATCACATATAGTTTTCCCAAAAAATATGATTTTATACTATACGATTTCCCAATTTTTGGGTTTTTTTTAATCTTCCCCTGAGTTAATCTTACGAGCTAGATAAAAATGGAGTTTATATCTAAAATCGTAATTTTGGAAAGCATCACTGATTGAGGTAGTCACGCATAATTTTAATCCACTTTTCTCTATGAATGGAACTTTCACTCTTGATGAAAATTTTATCAGAGTTACTCAATATTAGTAGCTATCTCTCGAACCTCTGAAAACGAACGGTCAGTTTTTTTAAAAGGACAGAAATTTTCAATTTGTAAAATAATTATTTAGGTATCCATAAAATGTTAATTTTAAATTTAAAAGCAGTTATTACTTAAATATTGCATGCCTGTGTTACTGTAATGATTAAAATGACAGGTATTTGTAACGAGGTACATATTTTCGTAAGTGTCTGTTTACATATGACTGCTACTAAATATATGTATGTATACATAAAATATTTTTTCCGAGTAGAAACTGTTTTACTTCTAGCCATCAACCAATAGCTGCTGCTTTCTAGTAATCAGTTTTTTTATGAATATTACATGAATAAATAAATAAACAGCGCTAATGAACTATCAACAAATTAAATTTTATCAAGTTATTGGCGAGGGAACTAGTATAACAATTCCCCTAAAGATTATTTTAATTAATGTTAATGCAATTTAAACGCTTCAATGAATTACTACGCGATAATAATGAAATAAGTCCTCACTACAAACGTTGTGAACTTGCAACTTTACTTTTAACTGTCTCACTAAAGCAACCAAAGAAAAAGGTAAGAAGTACCTACTTCTGAATTAATTAAAAACAACATTTTTCCATTAACAAAATCCAACTATATTAGTTACAACAGTTTAAAAAACGAATGTCATAGTTGCAGTGAAGTAAAAAAAAACACAATTTCAAAGGTACACTGCACCGCTCAGGGGGTTCCTGTGAAAGGTGGCTTAAAATTACCTTTCATATTATCTGTGAAGTATGTCTTTCTGTGGGACAAATCCAACGGTTTTTTTCCTTTTTAAAATACATCCAGCTACGTATCCTGCTGTTTCACCTGTTGACGACGCAATAAACGCCTGCGTAAACTTGTGTAGCGAAGTGGGATGCTCCAATGTGCTTTGAGCAACTATAAAAGGACATCCCCGTCCTGAACCAAATCACAAAGCTTCAACAAGTCCAACATTCAACAAGTTGCCTACCAACCGTAGACCAGTCCAGGACGATCTGTAGTGCTCAGTGAATTGTGAATTCTCGCTTTTCTGGTGTATTTAGATAACAAGAGAAGGAAAACCATTTCCGTGTGTATTTTTTTGTTAACAAACAATCCAGTTCGGTAATTATGTTCAAATCAGTGTTTTCTACGGAAATGGTGCTATTTTCGCTTTTCTTGGTGCTTGTGGTGGCGAACTTGTGCTCAGCCAGTGACGGTAAGACCTTGTGACGATTTAAGAAAAATAAGCAATGTCCCCAGGCGTTTCAGTGTTGGTTATTGTTCTTACGTCCTTCTTCCAATGCAAGCGAGACACCGGAGCGATTTCAAGTTTTTATGCCAATGCGGCTTAAGCCAAATTAATTGCCGCCTCCACTACTTGAAGGACAGACACCCAAGAAAAATAATCTTTCTGATGCCTAAGGTCCTGCAAGCGGTGTAACAACAAATCGTCGTGGATAAGAAGTGCAGATTTATTACAATTAGCGAAAAAGTGAACAATTCATTTTCTCGTCAGACGTAGCAGCTTAGTCCCTTTTCGCGTTTTTATTTTTATTTCTTAAGACTAACCGGTAGACGACGCTTATTTTTAACAGGTGAACTCTGAAAACTGGTGTATTTCAACAATTAATTTAAATTGCCTTTCTGCTTTAATGGTGAAACCCGAACAGAACTTTTTTGTGTGTGAAATGCGCTCTGTACATTTGTTCGAGCATTTCCAAATACTTCTGAAAAGGAAACGGAATGCCTTGAGGGCGCCAACTACTTGCCCTACAGCCAAAAGGCGTTTTGCAGAGTGAATAATTTTTTCCTTAAAGAATTTTCTGACTCGTAACTGTTCCTTCTTATGGTTATTTAACCAAAGCAATTTTTAGACATTCTGGCCTCGGGCTAGACGAAGAGTTTACCTCTTAAATAAGGTTAGGAAAAGGAAGGAACCGAAAAAAGATGGAAAATTTAAGGGGATGTAAAAAAAGGATTTAAAATTTTAATATTTTGAAAATGTTTGGGTATCGGTATAGAATATACTCCTTCGCTGAAATTTTTATCTGCTTTGTCGTCCTACTCGTTGTGTGCGGTGAAGTATGTCGGAAATGTTTGAAGCGTTTTTTTCATTATTTGTTTGTTATTTTAAGCCTCTATAAAAAAAAAAATTATCCTTAAGACTACCCTAGGCTCATACCAGGAACTCCGAAGTGATTACCACTGAGATATTAGGCCCCTAACGCAATGATAATCATGCAAAATTAAAACATAAAAACACAAGAAAAATTAAATATTGACCGTATTCATAAATACAGAAATACCAAATTACGATTAAATAAATTAGGAATTAAAAAAAAAACTATTTTGTGACACATTACTTTTACATTACATTACGAATTATTATAACTTCTACTTCGGTAAAGTATTTTTTTATTGTGTTTAGTCTATTTGGAACAAATACAGAGATTTTGAAAGTTTTGTTTGCCGCTTAGCTTAAAGGTAATTGTTTTAGGAACACTTGTTTTATGTTTGGCTCTAAATAGTCAATACTGTAATACGTATGATTGTCTAGATTTAGATTTATTGAAAAAATGGTAACTCAAATGATAGTAACAAAATGATAGGAGAGGACGTTCCAGAATTACATGTTTACGGACTATGACATAAAGGTTCTGTCTCCATTTTTAACATAGAAATCTATAAACTATTTGAGACATCAAATCGATTTATTATGAATAGGTTTATTTTTGAATTTTATTACAAGTAATTTATGAGATAAACGGGGTGGAAATTTTCATCTATGTATGTTCGGCTACTGCATGTTTAAGTTATGAATCAAACGCGTGAAATATATTCAAACTACACTTAAAACGCTCTTTCAAAAATATCGAATGTTTATTTATGCCAACGTTCAACAATTTTTCATCCCCTCTTTTGCATGCTGCAGTATGCTGCAATTTTTCTTATCATATTTTACTTCGACACTGGCTTTGGTTTTTAATTTTAATCTGTGCAAATTGCATGTATAGCAATTATAGTTTGGGGAGCTAGAGAATGACAGACAGACAGACGGAATACTACGAAAGCAATAGAGTTTCGTTCCGACCCTTTGGGTTTGAGAACTCTAGCATGCTAAGAAGTAAAATTTTTAAAAGCCCAAAGTAATTACATATATAATTAATTTAATTGCTACATTAGTGATTTATAATGCAATGAAAATAGTATCACTTTTTGAATAAATAATGTGCTTAATTCAAAAACTGAATGCAGCAGCGCTCTAATTGGAAAACCTTATACTTCTTAAAAGTGCAATCGCATTGGTCGTCAATTTTTTATACCTGAGTGTCCCCTTAACATACTTCAAAATTCTCAGAAATCATTTATTTCATCTTAATGGAATGGAAACCAATTAAACTTATTCAATGAAAGGCTGGAAATAAACAAGCAGGGTCACAGAACAAAAGATTAAAAGCACTGTGCAGGAGATGGGTGCACAACGGCAACGAGCAACGGACTGCTGCCGAAGGCTAAAAGGATCCCTTAAAAATATAATAGTAATAATATTCAATGAAAAACAAAAATAATGAATTTAATTGAACATTTCCCATGGTACCGTATCTGGGGGTTACTTTAGATCTTAAGGGTTATTCCTAATATTTCACAACTCAACTTAAAGATATTTGTACAGGCTGGCCTGGCCGGTGGGGCAAAAATTACCACACAAAAATAAATTAGTAGGTATAACTGTTTTAATAATCCTCTTTTTTACATAATATTTTAAACATGGGAAGCTATTCTAATATTGTTTTAAAACTAGTTTGTTTGAATGGCTTCCATTCTCAGAAAATTATATCATTACGAGAACCATAAAAAATTGTATACGAGCTTCTAGGATTGTTCTTCGAACGTCTTCAATAACTTCTTTAATTTATTTTAAGATATTTCCTTGTCATTACATTTGTAAAGTTCCTGTTTAAATTATCCGTTTACAAGAGAAAAATTTATAGCCAAAAGTTATTGGGAAGTAACTCTATTTTTAAGGCAAATTGGGACGTATAGAAAAATAAATTAATTATGTTAATAAAATAATAGACCTCAAAATTCATATGATGCACCTTTATGAAGATCTGATAAAACTTATAGTTGAGAAACTATAATTTTCATGGTAATCCAAAGAAACTCCATCTTCAATTTGTATAATTGAGTACCATATTATAAATCAGCCACCTCAAAACCCCTATATGCCTAATTTGTGTGAAATTTACCGTTCGTTCGACCTTCACACTTTTGGTGTTTTATTACGCACTTTCATTGTACGTTTGCCACAAAGTTTGTACGAAACCACACCTAAGATTTCCTGGTGCATCGCGATGCGAAAGAAGTTTCGTTTCAATAAAAAAAAATTTATAATTCGTTGTGAAACCCCGAGACCGGGACAATATACTTGACTTGACTACTTAGTAATGAAGACATTCAGTTTGTCTGGATTATTTAGTATTTGATTAAAATCAGTGAGGTCTTCGCACCAACTTCAAAAATCTAGTAAAATCTTAGGATTCAATGTTGAAAGTAGTAGCAGAGGATTTCTAATTGAAATTATTATTGAGATTTTTTGGAGTCGGTTCTATTTTTTTAAATTTTTTTCGGGTTTTTACACCTGGTGAATATTTGGAAACGCCCATAATTCGGGTTTAATTCCAAATTCACATCAGCAGAAATGTTAAAATCCTATTGGCGGGTTTTATGTTATTAACCCAATATTTTATACCGTTCATTTATTTTATTCTCGTGGGCTAAAATCAGAAAATAGTTTGTGTACTATGGAGAAGACATAAATATTTAGGTGGAATGAAATAAATAAATCCATTGAACATGTAGCTAATTGTCAAATCGTTCATTTTTCCATTTTTCGTTTAATCTACTTAAAAGTAAATACTCAACGAATTTCATTGAACGACGATTTCAAGCAAGGCGAACATTTATCTTAAATTTTCTTTCTAGTATTAGGTGCAATTCTCTAAAGTTAGAAGTCCTTTGCAACCTACAATAAAATGAAACAATTTTCCATACCGAAAAATATTAGTATAGGAAATGCGAAATAAATTTTAGACACGTGGTGGATATTATGAAAATACTAAGCCACGCAGAATAAAATATTGCACCATTCCTAGCAGATATCATGTTTGTCATACCCATGTAAAACGCAGAACCCTAAAATTGGATGGATCTCAGGAGCATCATCGCTTTTAAAAATAATACTTGCCTTCTTTAAAACAAGCCTAAATCAGAAAGAGAAGTCAACAAAGCATGACTGATTTTTAAAAGCGAAATAAAAGCGACGCTTATATTTTCCTTTGTAGGACCTTTCATCTCTTTACGTACTACGAAAAGGAAGCACTTACAATGGGACAATTGAACAATAGCAGAGAAGGTCATCGGTAACAAACCACCTTCATTCGAACCACGCACAGTTCGGTTTTATTTTAATACTAGTTCAGCAGACAACACACGTTTAGGGATTGCCTATTAACCTTTTCGCCCGCATGGCCATTTTATAATTCAAATTTAGTCATTAAAGGAGAAATATTTTGTCAAGCCGCTCTAAATGGTTTTATATGGCTTTTGCCGGTCTATGTGAGTTAGATTGTGTTAACTACGTAAATTATTTCATTTATCACCTAAGGACCAGCATGGAATATATTCGGGCAGGCGTTTCTTGTATAAAAGGCCAAGCCCCAAATATATTCATGCAAGATTTTTCCGCAGAAAAAGTTACCATGAAAAACATTTGCGAGTAGAATATCCCCAACATGCATACGAAGAATATTTCACTTTCGTAAATGGTTCATTTACTTGAACGGGAAGAAAAGGTAACGGATGAGCAACAGCAGCAATACTGCTATGTTTGAATTATTTTTTATTATCCGGTTTACCGCTACAATAAAATAGCTGTTTTACTAAGTTTTACTATAAATTACTAATGCCAGATATTCAATATTTCCGGCCAATAAAAAAATTAGTTTTGCTGCCATTTTTTCTCAAATAAAAGATACTTGTTAAATTGTTAAAGAATGGCCGATTTATTATTTATATTGCGCCACGCAAAAAACTACGCAAAATTAAACAAAATATTATGATTAAAAAACCTGCCTATTTTTAGCATGGAAATTAAAAGCCATATGACAGTTTGGAAAACGCTGCTTAAACCTTGGAAAAAGAATCGATTCGAGGAAAATCGTCCCATTTCGATAAGCTTTGCAACTTTGTTAATTAAATGGCTACCAGACGCAAAAAGTAATATTATGATACTTTGTTTGACACCTCTAATGCTAAGGATTTATGGAAGCAGCAGGAATGGAATAATTTCCTCTAATCGTAGTAATGAGACACAAATGAATTCTGATGATTGTAACAAATTTTCTATATCATTTGTACCCATTACTTGCTTTCTTTTATCTTCCAACGAGGACGCCCTAATATTATTTTGTTTAATGTGTTTTAAAACCGTCTTCGTCACCAATGTTATATTGGCATTAAAATCGGTTAAAGGCATTAAAAAAATTATTTATTTACGAATGCAGGCTAGAGCGAAACAACGTTCGCCGGGTTCTACTAATTATTTTAATTTAAAAAATTCATGTTGACTTACATTTCACCATATACGAGTACATCACATCTTCAACTTCCGATTTTAGGCCTTTCTGCATAGGTTTTTGAAAAGCTTGTCCATAAGAAAATATCAAATATTATACGAGTTTTTACATTTAAGCATCAATTGTTAGCCGTCAATCAATAGTTTTCATCAGGGACGCAATACATTGACTGCTTTATTAAAGTTAGATAAGGATATCAGGGTTGGTGTGAATCAAGACAGGAGGCGCACTGTGCTCGTACTGATGGATTTTTCTAAAGCGTACGTTGCAATTGATCTTGTATCCCTTTGGCTTTTCAAGAACGTCAATCTCTTTGTTAAAAAAGAAAGGGTCGAGCAAGTTTTTGATCATTTGTGTTCCCCTTCGCTGCCCCTCGGTATTCCGCAAGGGGCTATATTAGGCTCTCTTTTGTTCGTATTACAGGACCATTTCAAAATGGTAGATAACAAATTTTGCTTTGAAAAGAAAAAAGAAACAGAAAATCAAAACAGATACACAATACGACGTTTTCGGCCACGTTATTTCCACTGCAATAGCAGTATTCAACTTCATATTTTTTATTACTGAATATTACGGTTGCAGTATAAATGACGAATACGGCCTATTTATAGTGAAGACTATCTGAACCTGCGTACTAGAAATGGTTGAAAAAAATTCGTTAGGGAAATGTTGTCCTTGTGGAAAAAACCCACTCCAGTCATTCTTTGACAAGTTTCCGAATACGACCCTCTTATATTCGAAGAAGGTTATGCTCTCCACATTGCGTGATATTGTTCTAGCTTCTTTCTCAGGGAAATATGATTAATTCGGACGACTACCAGATTACGAAAGATTACTTACAGAAAAGCGGTCAGAATTAATCAATCGTGAGGACCTCGTTTTCCACCATGATAATGCCAGGTCGCATACATCATTGCAGACCTGGAACAATCTTATGCTCCTTGGCTGGAAAAGTCCTACCCACCCGTTCGCCGGACCTTACCCTATCAGACTTATACATGTTCTTGTCTATGCTGAACTCCGCAGCTTTTCATCGGAAAGCCTAGTGAATATTTTATCAGTGGAATCGAACAATTGCCAGGAAGATATACATACAAAGCATACTTTTGGCTGAGCTGATAACATATACAGCATACGAATTGTGCGAATAACAGTACAAATGAAACAACTCTGCCAGTCAATAACAAAATTTATTTTTCTACTTATTATAAGCAAAACTAAAATATTTGTGATATAATGAATATAAATATATTTTTTAATCTAGTAAACGGACAGAATCCCTTCCTATTGGCGATAATCTTGGTCCAAATGGCCGGCCCACTGGCAGCTACGCCGATGTCATGGCTTTACTATTTATATTCAAATACGCTTTCACCGAGAACAGAATCGGGTAAATGCAGTAACTGTATGACTACATAAAAGATGGAATCAACCCTAGATGAGAGCATAAGTGTTTAATTTTTTTCCTACTTCATGCAACAGCACACAAAATGGTGAAAGGACCCCAAAAAACCAAACCCTTTTTATTCGTCTTATTTTCTCTGTACTACAAAAATATAAAAGCACTATACTTATTTTGCTGCATTTTCCTAGTGTTTTAGAAATTTGCATCTGTCTTCCACTGTGTACTCGTCTTGCATTGCTATTTAAGCTGTTTTTGCATTTTAATTAAAACAAATTCTTTGCGTCCGTTATGAATTTAAGTGGTAAAATTAAATTACAGAGCTGGAACAGGCAAAGAACCGAAGAGGCGGCACTGTGGGTTTGTTTGCTTTTCCTCGAGTAGGACGCATGGACCCTAGCATGGCCAACTGGGAATTAAATCCAAGCTCGTATGAAGAATACGAGGGTAAATCACTAAAAAATAATTTATTGACTCAAAGCTTAAACAACATTTTACAGAAGACTTCCCAAAATCTGAATTGAAACGCTCCTCTGGCTTAGTGGCGTTCCCAAGAGTAGGACGTTCGGAAAATCAACTGAGGCGGTGGTCCAAGATTGCCGCGCTTCAGCAAAATGTCGACAAACGAACTGGCGGATCCTCCAGTGCTAATTCTGGACTATGGTTTGGACCACGATTAGGAAGGATTCAGAAACGAAGCACAGACGGCCACAATAATGGCAATCACTTTTAAAGGTGGTGCACAGTTTTTCACATAAACTAAAAATATTTTAAGAATCTAATCTTTCAGGCACAGTGTTAATTTCTTCTCTCCCATGTTTGAATAACTTCCACAGGAGTACTAGGCGAAATCAAATATCGGCGCGTTAGATTAAAACAGCAACACAAAATGATAATTGCTTTAACACTTAAAAGTAATCCACATAACTAAAATGGAAAGCCTAAGAAACGTGTGCATATTAAGCGTATTAAGGGCTGGGAGAATTTTTGGGCAACACAATTGTAGTGGCCAAAAGTTCGTTCAAAAAATTCCTTAATTTGCATATCTTTCTGCAATGAATCAATGTAATTCTACTAATGTAAATTTTCGACATCAATTTAATGTACACTGAGATCTTATATACATACATAAATAAAGGGAATATTTAAGTAAAATAAAAAACCAAAAAAAATTATTATGTACTCTTCCATTTGAAGGATACAGAGATTAACTAGTTTATAGGGAAGATTTCTTTCTGTAATTGCAAATAAATGCACAAGTGCAAAATATGTTTACTCTTTTCCTATTTGTTTCCACACCTGTACCTACCTTTTCATGAAGTAGAGGGATAAAATACTTTATCATAAGATAATCTAAACTTTCTGCCTTCTGTTACTCTCAGCCTTCTATTAAAGTAAAAGAAATATCCAAATTCATAACATACGAAATAGTTTCCCAATTATGGTGGAAATGGACTGCATAAGGGTGTGCTTTATTAAACCTATGTCAAACCCCCTTCGGACAACTTAATTCGTTGTTTCGGTATTTTTTAAACTTGAAATAAAGATATACCTGCAACCACAGCAGCCATAAGCACTCATTTTTCCAATTATTTATTTTTAGTGAGCACCATAAATCATGTCTCTCTCATTTGATGAACAATTGAAAAGTACGCTATTTTTGGCTCAATTTACTTGCTTAGTCCGTTTGGCAAATAAGAACTCTTCGTTCAATCCAAAGTGTGATAACGTAATTTTGTGAGGAACTTCCCAATAATTAAGAAATTACCCGAAAGCATCCCTTGCTTATCATTCTGGAAGGATCATAATTAAGAAAACCTAGATGATATTTGGGTAATGGCGTTTTGGCTTTATTCAGTGAATGGAATGATTGAATCTTGTCGCAATATTTGATAAGATTTTGCTACATTTAGCAGATTAAGTAAAGGCCGTCCTCTTGTCGCGCTGAATTTCATATTTAACCTTGAAGTAGCAGACTGGGATACCTACTTATGTGACCTGATTCAGCCCGTCTTTATGGACCTAATTTTTTCCACAAATTCATTTCAATTTTGTCTTTTAATTTTTTGGTTGGTTAGTTTCGGTCTTTCAGAAATACGATTTTCAAAAGTTATACCTGCGAATGTTGACAATACACGTATTTAACTGTGAGGGGTGAATCGAGCAAATTCGTGAAATCTAGGAAAAATAGAATTGAAACCGGGATGACAAAAATTTAAAAAATTATGCCAAACAAAAGGCACGTGCTGCTCATTTTACATTATTTGAAACTCTAGCTCTAGACTACGATTAAGCCGTTTAATCGTATTTAATTTTGTTGCGAGGAAAAATTAAATTCATTAGGTAGTCGGAGGCTACCTACACAGACTAACAAAAATATGTGTAGCCTCCGACCGCCAATTAGGTAAACTTTGTTAGTTTATTACAAATAATGACCAGTTAGATTTAAGGGATCTACCCTATTTTCGAAGGGAAAAAAAAGGTTAATTTCAATAAAGTTTTCGATAGGTTTAAATTATGAAAATGGAAAATTGTTGCACTCAATAAATACACTCTCGAACTATATCACAAAATTATTTTTTATTCATTTTTGTGAAATTTTAAGCGTGGAACTGCTGGTCGAAAAATGATCCAAAAAACGAGAGGGGTGTGCGGCGTTGATGAAATCTCCGAGATGCATGGTCGTGGAAAAAAAAGCAAAGAGTTTTAGGTTCAATATATTAATAGCTATGGCGCATCGGGGGCGATTTTTGATTTTTGCAAAATTGACAAAATGGCGGACATTTTTTGAAAAACTACGAAAAAACAAGTTTTCTTTCACCGTTTTTGGCCAAAAAAAAATTTTAAAATCAAAATTTTGAAAAACTCCCTCGATGCGCTATAGCTGTGGTCATAAAGAATGTTTGGTAAAAATTGGGTGGGAATCGGTTCGGTAGTTTCCGAGATTTCATCAACGCGGTGTCGAAAAAGTTATTTTGTGAAAAACGCGATTATAGTTTTGTTAATGGCATCGTAAAAAATTTCACCTTAGCCTAATCAGCGATGCCTGGACCATACACTATGCCTTCTTCTTCCTCAAAATGCACATTTTCATCCAAAGTAGCGTTCCTGCGATATGTTCTGGCTTTCTTGGAGGCACTTCTCGATTATAAACAAACGCGCAGAGATGTTGTTATATCAAAATTTTAAACTCGACTAATTTTGAAACAAAAATACAGTTACACTGCTCCGATCTTTATAAAATTTTAATATGATAGTTCTGTATATATATACTTTACAAAACTGCAATAAAAAAAAAATCGATTTATAAAGAGGGTAGATCCCTTAATAATGAATGTGTCTTGTTTACATCTTGTTAGTTCTTTTTACTGTCAGTCGGGTTTTTTGGTTTTTTAAATTAACTTTTTTTTTCATAAAATCAAAAGTTTGCGAGAGATTTTGAATAGTAATGAAAAATTGTTCTCCAATATGGCGGCTAACGCTGGCGACCGACAGGGTCAATTGGTTTTACACTCAGATAGTCCTCCTCTATTAATCCTACATTTATTGTATTGTGAAGCTTTCATTAATTTGAGGGCTACAAAAAAAAATTGAACGGCCAATGATCAAACAGAGAAAGTAATTCAACGTTAAAACTCTATTTAGCTAAACAGGTATGCAGTCATAATAGTTCGTGCCGTTAAAAATTGCAACCATAACCACTTATCCATTGAAGCCATAAGCAGTGATCCAATTAGACTCGGATTATAATCCGTCGATGTAAAAAAGCTTTCAATCCGTCTCACCTTTTAAGAATTATCTGATATACACAGGAATGCGCACCAGCGCGAACCCTCGAACCTAGAGTCTTGCTTGCATGTGAAATATGAATAAATCTGTCTAATCGGAAGGAAGAGGAGTGTGGACAAAATAATGCAAGTTACGTATCCAACACAATTGATATTTGTGGCAAATAAAAATTACTCATATCATTTACAAACTCAGAGTATCGAAGTTACAGCCATCAGGTTTCGAAGAATTTATTATAAGTACGCCCTCCTCATTTTTGAGCCGTTTTGGCTGAAATCAAAAGCATTATTAATTCGCTTTTCGATCGACTCAAAAATGTTACCTGCCAGGTGTAACTACCAAGCAAACAGTACTTGGAAACAGAAGTGGGTGCTAGTCTAATGGAAAGTGAGTATTTACTTATTAAAAGTTCACAAGACCCAAACCTTGCCCTGTTCTTGAAATAATCGCCAGGAAGGTCTGTACAAACGTTTCATATATTCCTCCAAACTTAAATCATTTGTCCTCCCTACATGAAAATGTGCACATTTCATGTATAGCACTGTGGTCACCGTAGAATACCGCTGAAGCCATAGTGCCATGCCATATCCACCTGAGTTTTCATTCTTCATAGTAAAGCACACCTGAGGAAATCGCTGAGCGTATCAAAGGTAAACAACGGGAAGTTGGTTCCACTTGCACCAAGCCATCCCACTAGCTATCGGTTGCTAACGGCTACATCAACAGTCCAACAAAATCACTAGAAAATATTCTACCTCAGTTTCAATTCCAGGTGGGAGACAGTCGGTAGACGGGAAAGCGCGTACATACAGTTAAATTGGAGTAAGCTCCCACAGAAGCCCGCAAAGTGCATGGGGACTAGCTGAAAGGTGTAAACTAGACAGAAAAATATGTGTTTACAGCTCAAAACGTGACGTGAAATTATAAGTAAACAAAGTGCACCATATAGTGTATCTGAAAGTATGTTAGCCTGTTTAGTGATAGCGACATTATCCTTGGCAGGGATCGGCCTTAGCGACACATCGATTCCAGTCCACTTGAGTCACGGTATGTGTCCACCTTCAGTATTTTTTTATTTTCCGTTTTCCGAGATCTTTCATTGTTTCCGGATAGTGTGCATATGGTGATCAATCACCAAATCATTCCAAATTTGCAAGTTAAGCAGAGAAATGTCGCTCTTGCCGCCGTTTGCATTACTTTTTGCCCAGTCCCAAAAAATAATCATCTATCGCGACGACCTCTGTCATGCGTGGCTGCACAAGGCTTCCGGTCAAGAGTTGATTTAGGAACATCGAAAATGGCAAAAAGATACAATGACCATTACGATGACAAGTGTCATCATCTATTTCAGAGATTCGCGGGCATGGCATGATGAGACAGGTTAGTTAGTTTTATTCGTTTTTCACCTGGACGGTGTTTTGCTGACGATGCCTTTTCACGAGGGGGAAAATTGCTTGGGCTTGGGCCCAATTCAGATACTCGTTAGAAGCCAAACTGTGGGTCAATTTTGTTTACAAACTCTTCAGAGACTATTTGTACTTTGTGTGCTATAAGTATAAATCAAAATTAAATTTATAAGCGCTCAGCTATGTATGTAGAAGCCAGAGGCCAAGCGCCTTGTTTACTATCCAAACAAAGGGATTATCATAACAAACTGAAATGAAGCCAAGCTTGAATGTGTGAAATTCATTCCTGCACTGTTTTGCACTCTAAACTAAATCCCCTTAAAAATAAATGCAAGCAATTTCGGAATTTAAACCATCATTCAAGGCTTTGAGGGCATGATGCCCTTAAAACGTTTTATCAATTCAGTTCAGTATGTTCATGTTCTCATTCACAGTTTTATATTTAGTGCGAAATATAAAAATTTATTCATATACATGTATTATTAATTTAATTAGCCAGAGTGTAATAAAAAATTAAAAATTTTAGGAAAAATAATGTGGAAAACCCGTTAAAACGTAAAACCTTACATTCGTAATAGATAGTTGGATTCTCTGTTTCAATTAAATATCACGAATTTTTGTGTCTTTGTTGTTTTAGAGGTTTTGCGTTTAAAAAAAAAAAAGGAGAATGGCATCGTAGGACCGTGAATATTTTATTTAAGAAAAACTGCTGAGTTAACTGATCTGAACTTTGTACCTTTTTACTGATAAACAAACTAATTTCTATTTATATTCAGACTATTTTATCACACGGAATATCACGAGAGATATCAACCTCGGTTATAATAAATGAAAAAATAATACGGCTTGTGAGCTCGGTTTGCAATAACGTTAATATTTCACGAGCGGCGTGACAATTCGCGCCAGCCTGTTGAAACCACAAGACATTTAAGGCTATTCCATCCAATTAAACAATTTTTATCAGAGAATATGGTACACACCAGCTTCTATCTTTTAATTACACCATACTGATATTCTTTGCTATTCGAAACTATCCTTTTTAAATAATCACGATACTTTCTTAAATTCAGTGAGGGCGCACAATAAGGAACATTCTTCTAATTTCCAATTCGTTTCTCTCTTTGCCTTTCTTTGTTAACTATGTGCTCTTCTTTGGCCCAAGTATGTACCAAACATGAGCATTTTGGGTGATAATGCAACACGCTTATCGCTGAGCTGCAGCAGTTAATTCAGTTGAAGAAGTTCAAGATCCACTGTTCATCAATTTGAAAATTGTTAAGTTTTTGACTTTGTATCACCGAAGTCAAGCAGCATTGGGCGTGAATATCACTCCGATGGGTAGGGAATTCTCTATAAAAAAAAAGGTGTTATCCGCACAATGATGTTAACTTCGCCCAAACATTTTTAACCACCTCTTAAGTACTTATATTTACTTATCCAACCACATTACATATGAGTATGTATGTACTATATCCAAAGTGACAGAACAGCAGCGGGAAGAATATTGCACATAGCATAAAAAATGAAACATCCCACAGATAAGTTTATAAAATATGAAGAGAGGGAAAGAACTGCACAACAGACCAGTCGTAGTTCATATGATAGAGATATGGCGACATTTTATTTATATTTGTAGTTGCCCTCATTTTTAGTTGGCCTTTAAAGAAAGGCCAGAATTTTTTTAAGCGCTTAGTGGAAGTATAATAAGAAGCTACTCGTCATAATTGTTATGGGGGAACACTTGTTTCCTTCCACAATAACTAGAAAAGTTATTTTGAGGATTTTTTAATTTACAAAAGTAAGCCAACATTAAAAGTGTGTTTTGATCTCCTCATTGTCGCTATATCTAGGCATTGCTCCTACAGAAACTCTGATAGAACTAGCAAGGAGTTCTCTGCTTATTAGACTACTCATTAGAAAATACTAGTTTGCGCTAAAAATTATTAATTATTTATTTATTTTAAATAAACACACACTATCTCTGTAGCATAAAATATATTTTCGTTGTTCATTTTGTAGAAGATGCTCATCCTTTTGGGTGGTTCATGTGATTTTTTGTTTTTATATTTTCAAGAACAAACTGCAATTTAAAACTATTATACAAAGACATTATTTCACAAAAATTTAAAAAAGGCTCAGCAAACCATACAGAAAACAGATCAGTTAAGAACTATTCCAGTTATTGTACAGACCGTGGAGAAAACATATATACATATGTGGTTCCTTCTCTGAGCGTTCTGCATTTTTATCTTTTGTATCCGTTGCAAGCTGCTAACGAGGCCTTTTTTCACTGAAGTACGAGAATTGGGTACCAGTTTTCACAATTTTTTTTTCACACAGCCTTATTTCCCAAAATCCATTTTTCCCAGAAACCTATTTTCCTAAAACCATAATTCCGACGAAAATTTTGTTAAAGGAAAATCATCTGTCAGGAGATATTTCTTAAGTTGGGAAAAAAAATTATATTATAAAAAGTTTTGGGAAAAATGGAAGGTTTTAGGAAAAATGGATTTTGGGAAAAAAGGCTTTGTGAAAAAAAAATTGTGAAAAATGGTCCCCTACCAGTACGAGAGATAGATAACATACAAATCGCCTAAGCCACCGTATTGCGTTCGGTAATCGCGTATACTTTCCAAACACGACTCACCTTGCACGCAACAAAAAACGAAAGGAAATTTTGTTAAAAATAACAAACAAAATGTTGTAGCGCCAAATTAATAAAATACACATACGAGGGTTCAAAAATTTGAACCATAAAAACGCTCAACTTCAAGATTATGAATGGATTAAGAATATTTTTATTTTGCAAAATAAAGGCTTATGCTTTTAAAAAAGTCAACCAATTTGTGTTGGAGATATCTATGAGTCGTGCTTTTACTTAACTAATTATTTAAGGATCGGGTAAAAGATTTTTTATTAAGTATATAATCAACTTGTTCAATTAAAAAAAATGTTAAAAATTTATAAAGCGTCTCGATGTGACGATAAAAACAAAAGTCTCTTCATTGTGCCATCGATATTGTAATGAAGAGTTATCTCAATATAAAAAGAAATTAATTGTCAATATCTATATGAATATAGCTATCATTGTGCGTAGCCGTTTTTTTAAAAATATTTTTTCTCACAAAATGGCAGCGGTTTAAACATTTTTTTCGTTTTTCAGACCTTGTTCTTTTTTATATTCTTATGGTCTTAAAAAATAGAATTTATCAAAATCGATTACGGAAATTTCAAGAAAGTAAAAAGTTTTCGTTGTGCGTTTAAAACGCACCGTTTAGACCGACACCGTATGTGGTGTGAAAAGACCTAAGTCAGTCAATTTTCAGAATTTTTCCTTATCTCTTTACATTATTATGCATATACATATGTATATACAACCAAAAAATTTATAACAAAAAGAAAAATTTGAAATTTATTATTGTTCTCTTTCTACCCCTATAATACTAAGCAGAATAAATTCCCTCGCTATACATACCTATATTTAAACTTCTTTTTAATTCAACAGACTTATACAAATCTTGCTGAAAGGAAAGTCAGATAACTTGTGCTAATTTTAGTAACTAACTTGAATTCCAAGTAATAAAATATCACCCAGCTTAAACAAGTGGGAATGATATTACGAAAAAATATTCTTTCCTCTCATTAATTCCGGAGTATCTTCTTCCACTTAACCTTAATTAGTAGCTGTAGCCGTCTAATCCTAAAACCAAAGAAAGCAGCAATTTTTCCCTCTCCTTTCGGCCACGCTTTTGCGTAAATTGTGTAAAGGTCTTGTTTTAGTTTTACCGTTCATGTCAGCTTCATCAGGATAAGAAATCTCACAGATAATTCCCATTCATTGCATCTTAGCGGACACTTCACGCCTACAAGCTACAAGAGACCTAACTTAATAGGAAAAGTTGTGCTATTAGCAAATTAAGATCTCTTTTATGTCTTATGCACAATGCTATGTCATGTCTATAAAAAAAATCAGGACATAGGGCTGATGTGCCCAAAAAGCAAAGAACCCTCTTTGGGCTTTATACCTGGCTCAGTTTATTGCACATATGTGTGTGTGTATGTGCTCCTTCTGGAATGGGGGTATCCTTAAGGACTTCATTTAAACAAATTCTGCTCTATCCCTGTTATCGACAAATCAGTAAGTTTCCATCGTTATTTTCTTTCTGTTTGATCAATCCGTTTGGAGCTAGTAAAGTGCACCCTTATCACGCGACCCTTTTACTATTCACTATGGGGGCTCCATTACAATTGTAATTTTTAAATTCTTCTAACAGGAAGTGAATGGGGAAATCATTTTTGAGCAAAAGCAAATGGAGTAGGTAAATAAGGATTTAGAGCAACTGAAGGCCAACATGATTTCCCAATGCCAAGTCGTTGTTTGATAACATTTTTAAATCTTAAATCATAACGAGTTGTGAATTGAGTTGGAGTGATCTAAACCGATTTAGATTTAACGGGAAAGAGAATAATATTTTCCTGACTGAGAACTCTCTAGTCATATAACAGCTCCACATGAGCACAAGTTTAATTTTTGTTTAAACTTTTGGGAATACAATATTCCAAAATTACTTGTGAATCTGGTATCGGAAGTTATGTTGGTTTATTTTCGAATTGAATTAAAATAAAATATTGAGAAATTTCACTTGCATTTCCCGCAGAAGTGAGAATAGGTTACCATACATCTGAGATGACGGAAAGCACGTAATGGGTAAAATATGTTTTTTTTGAAGTGAGATACACTCAACTCAACCCTGTTTTTGTAGATAGGGACCGCATAAAAAAGCGCACAAATTTAATATTCCGAAAATAATTCAAAACTCCGCGAATTTGCTAAAAATATATGAACAAAAATTAATTTAGACATGGGAGCATTTTTAAATATTATTCGCACAAAAACATATTTGAGTGTATTCAGAAAGGTAAGGTATGATATGTATCTCAACAGATATGTGATTTTCTTTATTCTTAATCTATACATATAAATAAAACTGAAGTGTCTCTCTGAAGTCAAAATATTCCTATTTCTAAGCTCATATGTTTATGTACACTACACCAAAATACAAACAAATCTTTTTGAAATGTTTGGATGTCAGTCTGTTTATACGGACTGATCTAGAAGGTATAACATGTTGCCGGGCATGGTTTAGGCTACTTTTTGTCTGTTTGTCCGAAATATTCTCGGGAACAACTCAACTGATTTCAACTTTCACTCTAAGGTAGAGTATTTTTCCGGGCATGATTAAAGCTACTTTTTACCTCGGGAAAACCGTCCCCAGATGAAATAGTTTCATTCATTAACTGCAACAGATTTACCGAGCACAAATTCAAATTAAAACTCATTTCATTTCAGTTTAATTCATTCCAAGCTGTTCTAATTTACAAGTATGAACAAGGCCGGGACAGGTCTGCTAGTACATAATACAGGGTGTTTTACCTATGGGAGACAAAAATGAATGGGGTGATAGATCTCACATAGCTAAACAAAAAATGGGATGCCAGCGGGGGGCAATCTAAACCGTTTGGGAGTTACAGGGTGATTAATAAATTCGGAATTCACATTATTATTTTATTATTATGTTTTGATCTACCAAACGCAACGTCATCAAGCTCACGTCAAATAACTACTATCTCAATGTGCTTTCCAATAATACCACCAATGTTGATCTACCTCTACCACTGCTTGTACAGTGGTTGCGAAAGTAAAAAAATGCTCTAAATTTTCTTAAAATTCACGTTTCTTCCTATTTTTCTCCAAAATTCGTGTAATTATTGCACCCCTGTTTTATTTTTATTGGATTAGCCATCATGTTGCCTTTCGAAAGAGGTACAAAACGTCCAGGTATTCCCAGATAGCGACGTTCAAAGGATTTCTATAAAGAGGTTTTCGGGGTTCCATACATCTTTCATTTTTTTACATTTTTATCGGTCAGATTCTCTGATGATGCCAATATCTTCGAGATGTTTTTATAGAAAGTTTTAGCTTTAGGAAGCAATATTCTGTTTTTTTTGTGAAATAATCTGATCTCATTGCCAATTCTATACCATCCAAATTTATGTGTATTTAACATAAACAAATAATAATCTATATCCCATACTAATTTTTAAAAAGACTTAGGTGAAGAAAATACACCAGAAGCTGAGGAAGATGTTCGACTAGAAGATTTTTTCTGGACGGGATCAGGTGATGGACCACCGGAGTATATAAAAAAGGTGCACACGGGTATCAATAAAGGTAAAGATGTTATCGTCAAAACAGAAACAATTGTTGCAACAGTTTACGTGGATAAAAATAATGTAGGTAACCGAATAGTTTGATGGTAAATAATAATAAAGAGGCTTCTTATAGGACATGGATACAATATGTTTAGATTGCGTCAAAGATCCAACCTATCTTCCTTTTAACTACACAACAACTGACCGACGGTATTGGCTCCTTACAGTGATCTCAGGATTTTTTCGGCCACGTGATCTACCTCTCTTAGAAGACAAATTGGCGAAATTATATCGAATAGCCTTTACAAGGTAATTTCCACTCTTTGCGCTTGTTAATTCTTATCGGGATGTAAATTTATTTTTTTAGACAACAATCCCGCCATTTGGGAATTTACAACAACACAGCTCGATTTTCTAGTAATTCCAGGGAAAAACGATTTCTGGAAAGCAACCAAAGTGTCTCAGTGGATGCAAGTAAGTTGATTTTCTTGATGAATTCGGGAATTTAATACGTTCAACCCGGCGGGGCGTGCCCCACCGATGGTTCACTGTGGCCACCGAACGTTCACACCTATTTAGGCTGCTGACCCATAAATCAGGATATATAAAAGCGCGCCGGGTTAAACGTGTTAAATATATTAGAAATATAAATGAGTAGCAGAATCTGAGGAAGGGTGGCCCTTCAGTAGGTGTCATTAATAAAAGAAAAATAATTATAGGGAAAAGTCCTATAGACATGATCTATTACATGTTCGACAACAAAATCCTTGTTGACCTATGTTATACATTTACCGGTTATTTTTGTAAAAATTTTAATTGTCGATCACAATTCCAACAATCCCGAACATAGTCACTCTTTGCTTTCCAAATTGCATTCATTAATTCTGTTTATAGGTGGACCTGGGTTTGAAGTTAATCAGAACACCACAGTGTTTCCCTTAAGTTCTTCCAAAGAACTCGAAGATTTGGCTCAGAGCAAATTAAATTTATCCGAAAAGTACGTAACCGAAGCTGCTAAAAAACAAGGAAAATCCACCTCCGGTAAATACTCCTACCCGCCGCGAGATGATCACCAGGTGCGAGTACTGATACACAATTTAACTCTCATTACTGAGGACGATATCCAAGGCTGGGATGAAGGTACTCGAATTCCAGAAAATAATGACAAAAGGTATGTACAGTTCAATTTAATCCTGGGTTCAAAAAATACGTTACACTTTCACAGACTATCTAGGCCTTTTGCCAATCAAACAGAACTGATTTACTCGGTCTTCTACAACGGAAGTCCTGTTCTAGCTACCACAGCTGCTGAAGATATGAAGCTGGTCACAGAATCTGAGGTGGAAACTATCATGGAGAAGAACGTTTTCATGAAGGCAGAACGTACGCTATTTAGATACTTAAAGAACTTCAAAAGTTGAAAGAACATATTTTTAGCTTATCTTAAAGAACCACAGGCCACACCTCTAGTTCCAGCTACTAAAAGTGAAAAAGGAGGTGTGTTTGGTGTTGTAAGCCACAACCCCATATTAGTTGCCATTTGCTCTGTCGCTATACTATTGCTGATAGTGCTTCTGATAGCTCTTCTTCTTATGACAAGGGCTAAAAGAAATCGAAGCGCCGAAGTGAAACGGTAAAATTAACTTTTATAAATTGTTCCTTGTTTTAATACCACGAATTGATAGGTTATCGAGCCGACAGGGACTACTCATAGAGCATAAATTAGACACACCTAGATCCATCAAAGATGCTTCCATAGAAGCAACGCGAGGGGACTTAGAAAGAGAGGGAGTACAAAATCTCGGATATGAACGAGAAACAGTTTCTCACCGAAAAACCCAGTCACCATCCATAGATTTTCCTCTTCCACCACGTTCCAGACCGAGTTCTTCAGGCACAACGACCTCCGACTCTTCCGTGTATTGTCCCATCAACAGACCTAATGTTGATCTACAAAACATGCTCGATGAAAAGGCTGCCAAACTGTTCGAGAAGAAAAAACGCGGTGTGAGAATTCGGACTGACCAAAAGTCTGAACCAGTCTATACGACTGTTGGACGAGAAAAGAAACCTAAACATAAGCCGAAGAGACGGTATTTGTCGGAGAATCGAGTTGGATCGATTGAAGCACCACAAGCACAGTCGTCAGATACACTGGAATCAAATGATAGTAGTCCTGGCGGATATAAGGACCAGTACGATGGATACGAGACGTATAATGTGAACAATAACTATCACAGAAACAAAATTCTTCAAAATCGCGTCTTCACGGACAAAATTTACGACACCGTGAATGAGAGCATTACAAGTCCGACGCAAGCGATTAACCGTGAAATAATCAAAGCACTGCAAGGTGAGAAATCTTCAGAGAGTGGCAGTATAGGTTCATATTTGAGTATGGGCTCTGTGAAGAGCTTCCCTCGGAATGTACTCCCCGAACCTTTGCACCGTGTGCTGGAGCCAGTTTCAGTCACATATTACGATAACTACGAGGACACGACGATGAGAACTTTTAAACCACTCAGGCAGCCGAAAAGTACAACTATAGTCAGTCCAAAAGCGGAGAAGCCAATGCCTATAGTTAACCAGGTTGTCTCCCACAGTGATAATCCAGACCCAGGCGTTATTGGTCCCATTGTTTGGGAGATTCACAAGAAAAATAGATTAATCCATCAACCAGGTAAAAATTCTTAAGTTTAAAAAAATTATAAACAACGTTATTATTTCGCCTTTTTCCTCTTACGGAAATCCATAGAGACGTAAATATTTTTTTTATATAATGATGAGTGAAAAGAAAAATACAACTAACTTTATCACTTTCTCAAAGAAATTTTAAAAATCCTGGAAAATTAAAATCAGTGTAAAATTTGCAATTTTCGTTTTATACCTTTTAGATAGACACTCATAATTTTTCGAAACACCCAGGTTACGAACACTCCGCTCATAAGGAATAGAGACACTATTTAAAATGATAGAATGCAACCAACGTACATAGTTGAATTTAGAGTACCAGAAGAGAAATCCATATGCATTGGGATTTTCGAGTGCTAAGATTGAGCCTATTGGCCGAAGCCCAATCAAGTATATGGTTCAAATCAGAGTTATGTGAAAACATAACAAATCGGTCAGCCTAATAAGCAATATGAGAATGTGTTACAAATAGCAAAACATTTTGAAAAAAAAACGAAATTTTCGAATTATACGACAGCGATTCATGTTCAAACGCCATTTACCAAAAGTTTCAAATTTTCACATTCATTGTTCTGGCTTGAGGGGGACGATATAATAATTTTACATTAGTTATAATTTTCTACATGTTCCCTAACACGGACATGATTAAAAAATTACATCTATTGTGATTATGAGTCACGAAATATTCAACCAAAAAATGGAAAGGTTTGGCATTAAAGTGAATTGGTTGTATATATTGACTGGTCGCCTTTCCTACTTGACAAAGAAAAATTTAGCGTTACACAATTTATGACCATTTCCCTAACACCTTAAACAAAACTACAATAGGCTAAGTGTATACTCCCTGTTCCGTAAATGAGGCTAGTCTAGTAGACCGTTCCCGGAACGGAACTTTATTAAAATCAATAAAAACTTACCGCTGCATGTATATTCCCCAGAGAGTACTGGCAGTCCAATGCACGATCCTGCCATGAGCCGGAACAGATACGAGGGTCTTCTAGAGGGAGCCATCCAGTTGTACTCAAGTCCAAAAGAAACACCAAAAGCCTCAGGGAGCAACAATTCTAGCATTTCTCGCTTAAGAGAAAACCGAGGAAAGTCCGCGATCGTTGCAAGGTATTATTTTAGCATGTACCCGGTGAGCAGTTCCTAACATTTTTTCCAGTGACCCCTATCGTCTTTCAAGGTCAAATTCAGATAGTCGACCCTTGACCGCGGGACAAGAAAAATCTCACAGCAATCATTCTACTCAACCGCCCTCACCAAACAGCAGAGCATGGGGCAGTGGAGCACCATCTCCGCTAGTACGACCACTAAGTGCAGGACCCTTCCATCGTCCCGATCCGCCTGTGGTAGACGTAACCCGTGTTCTTGTTAGCCAATCTGCGGAGAAGAATGATCTCTCTGCTGCACCTCTCATTGAAGCCATACAAAATGAATTAAAAAAATTCAAGCGAGAAAGTAGTCAGTAAAACATGACGGCAATTTGCTCCCCCCACCTTATATGCGTAGAATAAGAATCCGTCCGCCTTTATAAGGATTTTTTCTACCGTTGCAATTTTGGAAAGTTGATGATTTTATTTGGAGCATTGTAAGAATTTTTTCCTTTTAGTAAATAAATGGTAATTGCCACAAAAGTTGTCTCTTTACTTCGGCACATTCGAGCAAACAATGTACTACGAAGTAGCGCCCAGGTAATTGAAGCTTCTACATGGACCTACAAGACTCATGTCACGGTTAAGAAAATCACAAATCATACCAACTTTTCCGAGTTTTATTGAATTACATCCAAACCTGGGGACACTGCCATGCCGTTTTTAATTTTTTAATAATTTTTCTATTTGTTTGGCGAAAAAAGGCGTCTATTTCGCGAATTTTATCAGCTCACCGTTTCACTAGTGGGAATTCGAGACAAAGGACGCACATCCCCGTCGTTTTCAAGTTTTTAAATTTCATGGCTTTACTCACTTGCTGACGCACGGCAGACGACGTGAACAAATGCCTGCAGCGGATCGGTTTCTTTTTATTGATTATGATAGGGAGAGCGCGCGTTTGAAAGAGGAAGGTACAGAGGGTTTTTTTAACTTAAAAAGAAACGAAACCGCCCTTGTAACGCCATGTAGACTTTGTAAGTCACCCCTCCCAGCCCATCAAGAGCGTTAAGTGGTTTATGGAGGACTCCTAACAGAAAGTAAGTAATATACAAAATAGAAATAAATTTATTATGCTGTAGGAAAGTAAATAAACATTTCCCTTAATCCTAACCAGGAGTTTTCTTAGTAACTTTAGCTGAGGGACATATGGCATTGTTGAGACACTTATCACAGCGGGGATTTTTGGCAATGCATATAGTTTGTCCAAAGCCAACAAGAAGGTGATTAACTTCACTCCAGTAACATTCTGGGAGCCAGGATTCCAACTCATTTCTTGTCTTCTCAGGCTCTTTCGTGGGTTTTCGCACCCATCCAAGTCGATTGGAAATTCTGTGGACATGAACATCGACACCTTTTGTAAAATTTTATTATAGTCATTACGTATGTATTGATTTATTTTAAGGTACCTATCCCAGAAACAACTCCCCATGCTGTATTCATGCAAATGTGGGCCATTTTCGGCCCAACTCCTGGCAGTTTCACCAGTTCTTCGATGTTATTTGGAATGTCTTCGTCGTACTTCTCAATCAGTACTGCAGCAGTTTTTTGCAGATATTTTGCTTTATTCTAGTAAATAAAAATTAAGGGGATGAAATGAGCCAATAACGAGTTATTCCTTAGTCTACTTAACAACCAAGAAATATGTCAAAGGCTGATACAGTGGCACACATGCAAGTGACTGAAGCCCTCACAATATGCTCCATATAATAAAAATACCTTGTAGAAGGATACGGGCTTCAACAAGTCCTCTAGGTCCTTTGTGTCAATTTCAGTTATCCTCTTGGGTGTCAATCCACGCTCCTTTAGCCTACCCATTGCTTCGTATGTTACCTGTGGAAAAAACCAGTAACTCGGCATTCCTGCAAAAGCATACGCATTACCTGATCCTTTGTTTGACTAGACAGCATTAAAGCTACCAAATTGTGGTACCGTTTTGTCTGAAATAGTAAAATGCTTTCATAAGTTGCAAAATTTGAATCGTTCAGGGGACTCAGTCTGATTGCTTAGTGGCATATATTCAGCGACATGCGAAGGAATTTAATGTTGAGGAAGCTATTGATGTATTGCGAGTAAAATGAGCTAGGTACCCTCAAAATTTACCTAAACCTTAATAAGGACACTGAATGAGCACATTTATTTGCCTCACCTTTTCATCGGCTTCGCTGTCAGCACATTTATGACAGCCCATCGTGTCCACAGGTGCTACGGATGTAGACCTCATAATCCTAAGATTATCCAGAACCTTTTCCCACGATACAGGTTCCCACTTCGCAATCTTACTTGATTTAATATCTTCAGACTGCGAAGTGCCAACTTGATCTTTCTCTACGGGGTCCTTAAGGATACTCTGTTTGTTCTCTAAAGGGTAAAAATTTAAATGAGCGCTCCTCCAACTCCAAAACAGACTTAAACCTGTTTGCTTCCTGGTACCCAAGTTCTTTACATCCTTAGGAACGTTACTTTTCTTAGTAGCAAAGTACGGGGATTTGTCTTCTAACGGCAATACCTGATGAAGAGAAAAGATAATCCCTTCCCCTGGTGCCAGCATTGAGAAAAACTTACCTCCGTATCCACCGACATTTTTTTTGAACGGCTTCTTAGCAGTTTCCTGGTCACCAGACCTTTCTCAGCTTTTTCCTCCATGGAATATCGTGAAACCCAACGACGTCTAAACAGATTTAAATAGCAGCACTTCCGCAGCATATGCGTCTTCTTCTTTGGTTGAAATGATAACAAAACCATTCGCACACGTTTGCAAAATATTAAGAATCTAACAGGCCTACCAATTATATTCTCAAAATCACTACTGAAGAAATCAGTTCCGACAACATATTGCGTATACACTGCAGTTACTAACTGTCAAGTGATTTTCCAAAGTTCTGCAAGTTCTATCGTTTCCTGGACAGAAAAATATGGCAAAGAACAAAAGCACAGTCTATCTGGGCTATGAGGATGAAGAAATAACTGAGAAACACCGCGGCCTACTCAACTACACGGTAAATAAAGTCGGTGGGACGCCGGTAAGTGAAATTGCATAATTTTGGGCAGACAGACCATGTTGAACAAATTCATTTCAGGATTGGTCACATTGTGGGATTTCAGTGCCTAACTGCCCGATTTGTAGCCTCAGCCGTCCTCTTATACTACAAATTTACGCTCCTTTAGAGAGTTCCCAATTTCATCGGACTCTGTACGTTTTCGCGTGCGTGAACGCAACGTGCTCCAGTCTATCGACGAGCTGGCTGTGTATCCGCACTCAGGTGCTGGACAAGACCCAAGAGTGTGAGGCGAACAAATCCGGAAAAACTTCCCTGAACAAGGTTTCTTGGTGCAGTGGAGCTGACGACTGGGACGACGGCGTTGAGAACCACAACGAGGAGAATGGCAATGTGATTCGGAACGACAACAGGATTTCGGACGATGATGACGATAGTAACTCAATGGAGAATGATATAGTGGGTGGGTTTGTTAACCTGAACGTTGACGACAAGAATGCTAACTGTGGCGCACAAGGAGGAGCTGTGGGTACTCTCACCTCGACTAATATTTACGCTGAAATCGAAGGGGACGAGTCCGAGATGGTGACTGTAGAGACTCCACTAGCTCCTGAACGAGACCTGATTGCTCTTCTGAAGCAAACTCCGTCGATTTCTCAGTATGCTAAGAATTTTGTGCTAAAAAGCTTCTTCATTGCCGTGGAGGAGGAGAATTTGAAGGCTTGCAACCAGCAAGAGTTGTCTGACCACGAAAGGGAGCTTGTTCAGGAGTATCAAATGCACGATGAGGTGAGTAGATCCAATCCGGATTATTCCGAGTCTGGCGTATCATCCAGTGTGGGGGATTGGGATCAAGAGTCCTACGAAAAGGCACTCCCTGCGCACGGTGATGTCATGTTCCACAATTTCCTCTCAGCCATCCAGCGCTGCCCGGGACAGATTTTAAGGTACTTCGAACATGCAGCTCTACTTAGTTTAATTTTTCTTTTATTTAGGTACTCCCGTGACAACTTTCCTCTCCTTATATCTCCGCTCCACGAGCAGATACCGAAGTGCCAAAATTGCGGTGGTGAATGCATTTGCGAGGTCCAAATCCTCCCGACAGTCATCCCGAAGTTACAGATGGTGAATGGGGATCAGGCGCCAATGGAATTCGGCACCGTCTTAATCTTCACTTGCATCCAGAGCTGTTGGGACACACCAGATAAAATGCGCTTTGAGCATATCGTCGTCCAACAAGAGGTCTAGGCGTAAGTGTAAGCAGTTTTTAGGATTGCAGCTGTTCCTGCACCCATCGCCAGATAGGAGGTGCATTTCGACGGTTACTCATATTCCTTAAAAATAGCCAGTAGCTCTTCCACTGGTCCCGGCACATCGTAGAGCTCTCACGCAACAAGTTACTTTAATACGTTAGGATCTGCAGAGCCACCAGGGCCAGCGTAGACGTTCGAATTCGCTCTAGAGATACTTTTAAATCGTGTGATATCTTAGGTGAGATAAGTTTTAAACATAGAGCCGACTAGTTTTAGCCACTTTCGAGTGTTTTGACCCGTTCGAGTGGAGCCGTAGCCTAAGTTTTATCGGTGTAAATCTAGTCAATAAAGGAATATCTCAGCAGCTAGCCGTTTCTGGGACAGGGAAATACCGGGGTAACAGAAATTACATCTATATTCAAGTTAAGCGGTACAACAATTTATAATCCCAATTTACTGTAAGGGCTCCTCGGACTCGACGTGGTAGCTCTTTACCCTCGAGAACCATAGAGGCGGGAATTTCGCTGCAGACAGGTCAAACTCTGAGGACATCTCTCTGTTGTTTCTGATCTGCATGATCGAGTAGCGATTCCACAACAACTGGCAGAACCTGCGCTTTGCCGTGCTGGCGATTTTTAGCTCAATATAAAAGCTCTTCTTACCACCGCCCTCGGTATCTGTTTGACCACTCCTCTGTTTTTTGTTTGCTGCTTCTGGTCCCTTCAAGATGATCACGACTAAATCGCCGTGAATCCTGTAGTGCCCCTTAAGGACCTCTCTAATCTGAGCCGCATTTTTCAGCTTACCGACAATCTGAAACGGTTCATCATTTGTGGTCAGCATGGTAACTGCCCCATCCGGGAAGAACCTAATATAGCGGTAGTACTCGATTAATTGGATGGGTCGGTAGAACGTGTCCTGAAATGGCTAAATGTACTAAACCGATTTTCTTGCTTAAAATAATAGAAAGCACCTGGAAGCTGTTTTCCCCGTAGCGCAAGTAGGTAGTTTTGCTGATGTAGCACCCGTTGAAGAGAACCCTCTGCGTTTCAATGAAAGTCTTCCGCCAGGAAAACTCTTCTAATTGATCCGAGTGCGTTAGCAGTGTTGATGCCCTAGAGGGGCGAGCAATTTGATAAGTATGGCAATCGAGAAACTGGCGCTTAATTTTTGATATTTTTAATGATGTGATTGGGAAAGAAAAATCCCTTTGAAGCCGGAAATGCAGGGACAGAAATCAGCGGGAAAGACAGGACAAAACTACCGTAGAAGCCGTACAGAAACTTTAACAGAACTACTTCTACATTGGTTTTTTTTTGCTTTTATATGCTATATATAGATTTTACTTATTTTACGGCCATGTGTGGAGCTATAAAAAAAAGGCAGACTTGCTTACACCCAGCTCCGTTAGTGCTTATTTTCAAATGAGAGCCTCTGCATATAAAAAGGCAGACACTGAGGAAGAATTTGTAGCCACTGAAGGGCTGAATCTCTGCAAGTGAGGTCTTTAAGCCAAATTCCTACACCCAAATTTTGGGTGCCCAATTTTACAGCCAATTCATATGAAACGAGCCCACTTCTTGGTTGTCTTTCGAGCAGTGAACTTACTTCAAACAAATGAGCCTCCACAGCTCCTCGTCTCTAGCACACAAGTACAGCCCCTTGCATGTAGCAGCGACCTGTTCCAATGAGCGTACATCCAGATGAGAACCGACCACCCATCGCAGTATGTAGAAGATGATCTCGTTGGGTAGATCGGAAATGTGCGACTGGGTAGATATAGTCCCACGAGGTGTGGCCCGACTAATAAGTCTGCCTCCCTGCAAGGCGCTCTGAAATCGGCTGTACAGATTCACAGTACTCAGGTCTTCATCGAGTTCGTCAATTGTTCGGACAGGATCTTTCTTTCCTTTTTTGGCAACGTCTACAGCTTTAGGGCGAAAGCCCTGCGCCTTACTTGCCTCGTAAATGCGAAACTCAATGTCCGGGACAATATGAACAGCGCGTCTGTAGAATTTTAGAGCATCATACACCTTCCCACGTCTCTCAAACTCAACGCCGTGCATGAACAGTCGTTCGGCCTTGCCCACATCATCCAGCACCTCCTCCACGTCCTGGATTATATTACCGGGATTTGTTCTGCATTCCACAGAATCGTCTTTAGTATCTGACTTCAATTCCTGTTGCCATTTCTCTCTGAATTCATCCAGGGCTGTCCTGAATTGGGTGGTCATGTTCTGGTATGGCGAGGAGGAAGAAGAATCCTCGCTGTCCTCGTCGCCTTCGTTTGCTAAGTTCATCTGCAGAACGGGCCAGTTACCTCACACTTCAGAACTGATCAAATTAAATAACTTACCATTTTGGCTCTGGTCGCTTATTTACAAGTCAGGTAATTGCTCACGGTCGGAGAAGCGGATAATCACCTTCGAGAGTTTCACGTTTGATACCTGGTAGCAGCTGATGAACTTTTTGGCCATGATACGGTGCTTAACCTGCCTCCTGCACTGTCTTCTTTTCTTCTCCTGGTAGTAGGCCTTCGGTTGCTTTGATACGATTTCCGTCTTAATTCGTCTTCAACAGAATATTTTTACTCCACTGATGGACCAGGGACTTGCGCAGTGCTGCAGCCGCCTACTTGCTAGAACAGTTGTCAGGCTGCACTAAGCTCGTTCCGAAATTAAGGCCACGGTCGTCTGTACACTGTTAAGTTGATAGGTGTCATATGTTTCAAAATTGAAGTTTCTTTAAAATTTTGTTCTCGACTAGGCGTATTTTATTACTAAAAAGCACTTAACATCACCTTTTACAGATTTTCTTCCATCAAAACCGTATAAATACTAGCCAAATTCTTAGCAACAAACCATGTTTTCTGAACGTGTATCAGCAATGCACTGAACCTTCATAATAATTTAAAAACTGACATTTCGACAGGGCACGGTTAATTCAAAAAAATTTGTGGTTTAGATTTTATTTATTATTGAAAAACTGATTGCAGACTGCAGGGTAGCATGTCGAGGAAGAATCATGTTGAAATTAGCCTCGACGTTGATGTGGATGTGTTTACAACAGGTGCAGCTGCAGACCTTGTCGATGCACTGGTCGAGTACCTCCTGTATCAGCGAAATCAGATTCCATTCGTTTTTCGGACCTTTAAGTACCTCGTTTCTCGTTGGGCGCCTGCTGACGAAGAAGCTGACCACTACGACTACATGCTAGAGAAGCATAAAAATTCGGCAAGAAATACATTGAGTGGGTACAAAGAAGTTTCCAAGGTAAGATTACTGGCCCAAGCTTTGTAGAGGATACGCCAATTGAATTGTTTGTTACAGGCTTTGAGGGATACAATAAAGCAAGCAAACTTGTCTTGCATCCGCTTACTATTTGGGGCTACAACTACAACTCCAAAGGAGGTTTACACGATAAACCTTCCAGAAATCTCCAGGTTACACTCTCCCGAGAACCACAAGGCGCCCTTTGAGCCTGCATTAAGGAAACTACTTATGTATAACTGCTTCCGCCAAGCGTAAACCAGTTTTAACAATACCATCTGTCTTCTAGCTCCCTAGTTACCTCAGCTGACTTAAGTCATATCTTTTCCTCTCAAATGTCCGCAACGAACATGTACGTCGAAATTGAGGTTGACAGCAGAGACCTTGCCGAGTCAAATAATTTCTTTGAGAAGGAATTCGACGACCTTCCCTCTAGGTGCACAGCAGTTATCTTAAACATCAACCATAAGCCTAGAAAGGCACTACTGAACTGCTGCAAAGAGTTAGTGGTGTTCAAAGACCTGGCTGACCTTAGCTTAAGTGAAGCGGACAAGGAGCCTCATGCCGATGTGGATAAATCGTCTCAAAGAACTTGGATGGAAGCGAACTGTTTCGTCCGGGGCTTCAAGGACGTTGCAATCAAAGGGAAGAATCTCTGGCAAAGCTGACAACAGTCTCTTAGGCATTAGTAGATAATTTTTAGAACCCGTAGGTTCCGCTGATTCGGAGAGTCATTCGTTGCAATTCACTTAGTTTTAGTTTATAATATTTACTTTTAGAAACGTATTCTAAGAAACGATCATGCTAAACTCGTGGAAGGATTCGCAGTTTGCGGCTTACTCGAATATTTTAATGAAATTGGGGGCGCATTCAGCTCACTGAGTCATTGCGCTGTTGCTGCTAGTCCGTTCCTAGGTAAAATTCGTATTAGACTATATCATGCCGTAGGCAAATCGCCTCGAATGATATGACTCTCAGAATTGGTCTCACGGGCTGTATGTTTAGGGAAAAAGATGAGTCACAAATGAAATAAAGGCAATTTGTACACCCTGCTTTATTGTACCTGCTAAACATCCCCCTCCAACAAATTAAGCCCATCTCTACACGATTCTGGTCACGTCTGTAATAAATCAAAAAAAAAAAAACTTCGCGGCTCTAATGATGCCTTAAATGGCGCAATTTATCATAGGTTCGGGACGGAACTCGTCTGATGTTACAATCAAGTTGGGTGGGTATACTCATAGCCCTCTTTTAGCAGACAGACAATCATGTAGGCAATAATCGTCCTATACCGTGCGTTTGCTTTTGTGTTTAGCACAACAATGTGAAGGATATCGATCGATTCTACACGCCACCTCCCGTCGCGCATTAATTTATTTCGAGTCTATTTTCGGAGGCGCTCCTAATAAGTAATTGGCCCTGTCAGGACTCAAATAGGAGCAGTTTAAAAATCTCTTCAGGTATTGGTGGTCCTATCAGGTCGCGTGATTGAAATTTATTGCTATAAAAGTCGGGTGGGGTGAAATGAGATGAGATGGGATATCGGCGTAAATTGCTGGTGTGAAGTATGGCTGGGCTCAGGCCCGTACATCTTCAACTAAATTTCCCCAAAAAAATGTACGCGCTGACTACCTGCATTAGCTGCCAATTTCCGTTTGATTTTAAGGACATAAAGCTCACGGGACTCTAGGATGATGGTATTACTCCGTCGGAGGGCATGAAGGGCAAAGCGAACTAAATGTCTTTGGACGGCCTCGACCTGGTTGATATGTATGCTGTAAAAATAAGACCAAACACAAGACGCGTACTCAAGAATTTGTGTTACAAAGGTGCAATAGAGAAGGCGCGCGATATAAGAATCCTGGAATTATTCCTTTGACCATCTCTTTATAAACCCTAGCGTGGAATTCGCTTTATTATGTGTCGTCAAAAGTAAACGGCCAAACACCCAAATCCTTGATTCTGTCTAATCTTGTCAATGTGGAGCTATGCAATGTGTAAATATAAGTAACAGGTTCTTTTTGCGAGAGAAAGACACATTCGAGCACTTCCTTACATTAAGAGATAAATGATTCACGTAGAGCACCATTTGTAGAACGTGTCTAAGTCAGAATTTAAGTATTCACTGTCCAAGTTATTCAAAACTACACGTTTATAGGCATTTCTAATCCGCATGGAAGTTTCGATCCGGAATGAAGTTCCTGCCTATAAACGCACTAATAAAAGATCATAAACATAAATATTGACCAAAATCGAACAAAGATGGCTGCCTTGGGGCACGCCAGAAGTATTAAAGAGCTCATGGGATAACCATCCGCGAAATGATACTCGTTGAGTACGTAACTGCAGGTAAGATTGCAACCAATTAATGAACAGAATTGGAAAACCTGAGCATTGCTAGTATCAAAAGCAAAATGTCATGGTTGATGCGGTCAAATGCTTTACTGCAATCAGTAAATATGTAGTCATCTTGTTTGCCAGCTTACACTGCAGTTATGCAATAATTTGGGAATTCTAGAAGGTCAGTCGTGGTTGGTCTTCCTTTTATAAAACTATGCTGGAAATTCACTGAAAATGGTCTGCAGTGGGAAGCGAGAGCCTGGTTTATTAGGTCCTGGACAAGATGAATTTTTTTACTGAGTTTTATTTATAAATGTCCTAACATTTGCGAGAGGGAGATTTTCTGTTTTCCCCCACACTGCTTATATAATTTGTCCTCCTTTAATCCCAAATTATTTACCCAGATAGCATTCATTTCCACTAGAAATACGATGCCTAATCGATGAACATGAATTCTTTATTGCAAGGACCACCACTCCAAAAGTGTAATTACCATAAACATTTGGTAACCTTGTAACTGCTACGCTCGAATAATTTAAAAGTAAATTCACTTACCATACACCCGACAAAAACTCGGAGGAAATCTGAAAAATTACAGAGTATACATAGATGATACTGATTTAGCCTTTTGCACTCCAAAATTTATGATAAGCAAACAGCTGAATGTCTCCTCAGCGAAGCTACTGGAGTACAAAGAGTTCAAATTTGATTTTTCACATTCAGCACTTCCCGCTATTCTGTCTTGCATGTCGTTTTTTTCACCCTTAGTAATAAAACGCTTGGTGTATTATAAGGTCATGCGAGCAAAATTTATAAGATTGGTAAAAATTTGGAAACCAAAATTTATTCGGAACTCATATATGATAATAACCACATTTTTCGATCTGTGGGGTTACAGGACGGCCACTTTTCTTGTCTTTGACGGAAAAGAAAAACTAAACTCATTAGCAGAATTAAAGAATGGCGTTTGGTTAATAATTGAGAAATGGCCGAAGTAAAGTGAGACTTCATACCAACGAAAGCATATGCCTCTAGTTTAACCATCTGACCATTTTTCTTATGATATTTCTACAGGTCATCGAAGGCCTACGTTCGCCTAGAGATTGGTTTTCGCGTATAATTTTTTTTGCCTAACTTTCTCTCCTAACTGTGAAATTAATTACAGGAATTTTAACCACTTAATTAAGTTTCCGTCTTCTTCTCTTGAAATGAAAGACCTCATTCTCGACGAAGATGCTATCTAAGATTGCTCTTCTTCCCCAATAGTTTTTCTAGTGGTTCGGATGGTGTTCCTGCGTCTGTTGTAATAATTTTTGGGTTGCGCCTTGTTCCTGTTCTCTGTTGTTTATTCAATTTATCGATCCCTAGTGGTGTAATTCCCTTCTGCATGGAAAATATCTATTATCATACCCTTGCATTAGAAAGGAAATAAAGATGATATTTCGAATTTAAGACCGATTGCTAATCTGCCCTGCATCGCAAAATTATTTGCATCCCTTATCCATGACGCCCTTACCTTTCACTTTAAGCCCTTTCTTGGCACTTTTCAGTTCGGTTTTAGATAAAGTAAATCAACTACTTCCAACCTTGTGGAATTTACCAACTTCTGCCTATCAGAAATTGAAAAGGGTAAGCAAATCGATTGCATATAAAAAGACTTCAGTAAAGGTTTTCGCATCGACCAGAAGCTGCTTTTGTATAAGATTAAAATCTTTGGTTTCCCTCCTCGCTACGTTGATTGATTGTCAACTTATGATTATTTCGTTCTTCGCTTTCTTCTATAGAAACAATAATGGGTTCGGGTGTCCCTCAGGACAGTCATCTGGGCCCCCTTCTCTTCATAGTGTTTGTTAATGATATTACTCATGTAGTTTCTAGTGCTAATATTTTATGCAACGCTGATGATGTAAACATTTTCCGCGTTATCGACAACCTCTCGGACTGTTTGCTATTTAACATTGGCCTTCGCCTTGTCAATAATTGGTGGTGTCGTATTAATAGTTTACCCCTAAATGTCTCTAAATATTCTGCTATGTCCTTGCATCTAAACAAGCTCACGGTTGTTTTTCATTAATTTACGGCTGTCTTTTGAGGATAATATAAATTCTATTGTGCTTACAGCTAACGCAACTCTGGAGTTTGTCAAGAGGTGGTCACGCCAGTTTGATGTGCCCAACATTTCAAAGCAGCTATTCTGTATGCCTTGGTCAGACCAATCTTCGTATATGAATGCCCTGTTTGTTCTTTCTGATATTAAGCGGCTTGAGTCTGTTCATTTTATCACCAGGACAATCCCTTCAGCCTTCACTCACTCGTGCATTTCACATAAACCAACAAGCCATTGTTTTATAACTACAAAGATGAAAAGATGGAAAAGTTCACTTTGAAACCGTTTTCCATTTAAGTAATGCCGGAAAATCGGATACTGCAGCTGTGAGTTATCCAAGTGTCGTCGTCCGTATATGATCTTTGGGTAACCTCGTAGGTGTGTTCCGTCCCATCTTGAAGTTACTCCAAAAGGTTCGAAAGTCTCCATTGTAGAGCTAGTACAGTACGCTACTGAAAATGTATGAGTCGTAAATAAGTTTGCATATGACTAACGCACATTAAGTTTCATCTAAGGTAAATTTCCATCACAGTCACCAGCCAGCAGCAGGTGAGCATTCCATTAAGGTTTCATGCTCGCAGCACAGAGCCAAGTCCCCAAGTTTCCCATGATCGTCGGATGGGTTCCAGGGATGGTCGATTAATTGCGTCCTTTCAGTTTTAGATAGCGTCCCTTGTCTAATCCTAACGAGCTTAAAATCTCAATGAAATCACATGATTTATGGGCAATGAGGCTTCAATAACTAGCTCATGGCTCCCCACTGAGACTAATTAAAACTTCCGGAGCTCCCCCGGCTGTGTCGATTCTTCAGTAAGCAAACCCAGTGTATCCCCCGAGCTTTTATATTAGCCAGGTTCATCCAGGAAGTCAGATGAGCTGAGTGTTAATGTTTGAAGAAATTTTATAATTTTTCTCTTTCAAGTGGCAGGGATTTCTGGGATACGGGTTAGGGATCCCTCGTCGAAGGAGTGCAACAAAATTTACATTTTATCTCCCCATATCCGCTGGGGATAATTCTCGCACATGTCCGAACTGCCCCGCACTTTATAGCAAGTTTCGTTGTTTAAGGGGACGTTTTTGTTGTTGATGTGCATTTTGCGAAATTAAGCGCAAACATGAGCCAGTCGGAGCTCCTCCCCTGGTTCAAATTAAATTATATGTAGGACGGGGTGAGTGGCTTGACCACTGGTTAGTAGGAGAAGTCGGGAGGTCCCTTGTGCTGGGAATTGGAAGATTTACATTTCTGAACAGGGTCCATGTACAGGACCGCGCTACACCAGAGAAGATGGATGACAGCAGGAAGTCCTCAAGCGGTTTACTGGACTGTTAACGATCGTAAATGTCTCGGAGTGAAACATCCTTTTTCGCCGAGGTTTTGGGTCGAAAATACGCCTGGAATGCCTAGGGGATATTTACTGACTCTGCTGTGTAAGGTGTTAGTCTGCAAAATTCATGCTCATTCGGATTTCGTGGAAACTCATAAATTCCCCATGTGGCTGAAGGGGCTCATGTATCTCCGGAAACGAGCTGACAGCCCATCAACCATCAAGTTAGAAAATTGATATACGAGTATACCTTCATGGCCGTCACAAAGGTGTTTGTTATCGCCATATTACAAATATGGTTTGTTTTTTAATGAGTGGTATTTATTTGCGGAACTGCCTATGTTGTAGGTCGCATCAGAACTCAGAATGAATGTCTCCTTCGATTTCTCGTCTCGCGTGCTACCTACTTCTTTCTGGCCATTCTTAGAAGAGAAAGTTTCTGTCGGAGGAGCATGTACGAAAATAAATCACATCGACGTCACCCCTTTGAAATATGTCTCAAAAAAAAATTTATTTGCCAGGAGGCAGTGCTGGAAATCCCACATCAGACGTCTGCGGATGACACAGGTAGGTATGTATGTCGTGCGAAATCTGAACAGTCCTAAGGGCAAGAGGATTGATATGAAAATCCCCGGATAACCCATTGAGACCTAGAAAGTTTTTCCATTCTGAGAATACCCCTTTCACCTGGGTGCGTGCTGACGACGGACGGCAGCGCAAAGCTGCGGTGCAGTGGATTTTGTTCCTGAAACTAATACCATCCCATACTGCAGCTATAGTTGCTTAATTATGATGAATCTGATCCAATCCCCATTCGCCGGCCAGCATGGCATACAGTAGTTATTATTCCGCTCATAAGGGAACCTGTGCGACAACTTGGAACCATATCTTGCCATGATGAATGCCGGCGTGATACCTCCTCACTACTGGGCTTTTTGTATGAATCTACAAATCAGATAGGGCCTTGGCTTTATAACTCTGTCCGAGAGCTGCCCTCAGTCCCCATGGTCATTTCGCCCAGCATGAAAACTTTTCCCATTGCAATGGGGGCAATAATTCAGAAATGAAGCTGACCGTACGACAAATGGGTGGCTCATGAATGTATCAAATGACCATGGAAATTAGGTGAAACATGAGGTGTCCTCCAGTGAGCTGTTTGTGCGATTAGGTAGGACCGCATTTCATCCACCAAATAGCAGACTGTTTTTTTTGTTGTTTTTGGAAATAGTTATTTCGCCTATCCGGCTGTACCTTAACGCTCCACCCAACAGGAATTTGCGTATAATATTTTGTCAACGAGGACAGACATGTGGAGACATCAAGGTCTGGTAGAAAGTGCGATTTAACATATGGGTGTTGTTGATGCATGTTGTTGGGCACATAATGACTACTTCATGAAGTAGCAGAATCCTTATTTATTTGCTTATAAAGCATGCCCCTTGTTCTGATATGAACGATAAGGAGGGTAATAGCGTTATGGTAGGTGGATACTCGTTTCTCTTGAGCTCCATCTGGATGCTTTGGGGGTTTCAGAGAAATGTCCTCTTGATAAATATGCGTGCGGTGCCTCATAATAATGTACTGTAAACATTTCATCCACTAAAGCCTATCATCCGCGAATCTGACATTAGGATTACGTTAGACATTGTGAAAAAGCGACATTGGGTGATGTTTTTATTGGTTTATTGGTCATATAGTAAAATTTTCTTCTATTCTCAAATCCCAAACTCTAAGGGGTTCATATATTCACAAATTTCTCCTATAATTTTATTTATTTATTCTTCTACCAACCAGATCATAAAGCCATCTGACAATAAGGAAAACAATGAGTAGTGAAGGAGAAACTTAAAGAATTACAAAGTACAACTTTATATAGAAATCTGTTCTTCATAATACTACGAGGGGCGTTTGGAAAGTTCGTAGGCGTAGCCTAACCAGGAAAATTAAAAGCTATAATTTTTTACTTAATTTATTTTTCGACATATTCTCCTCCCAGTTCAACACACTTTTTCCATCGCCCTGGCAACGCTTCTCAAAATATGCATCGACAGCAGCTTTGACCTCTTCATTTGTGGAAAATTGTTGACCTCCTAAATGGTTTTAGGCTTTGGAAATAGATAAAAGTCTGATGGGCTTCGATCAGGTGAGTACGGAGCGTCGGATAACAAATCAAAGCCACACTGATCGATTTCTGCCATGCTTTCACCTGATGTGTGAACTCGCGCATTATTTTGGTGAAATAAAACTTTTCTTCTTAGCAAACCAGGCCAATTTTTTTATTCTTCTCTTAAACGTCGCAGCAGATGGCAATAGTAAGCAGGGTTTATAGTTTCACCTTTTCCTAAATAATCCACCATAATTATACCCTTTGAATCCCAGAAAACTGAGGTCATTACTTTTCCGGCGGATAAAACCACTTTTGCCTTTTTTTGGAATAGGAGATCCTGGTCTTTTCCACTGTTTAGACTGTACTTTTGTCTCTGGAGTAGATGTAGTGATGTGCATAAGTTTCATCCTTGGTTACAAATCTTCCAATAAATTCATGTGGGTTGGTCTCAAACAGCTCTAAACAGTCGCGGGAAATCGTCAGTCGAACGCGTATTTGTTCAACTGAAAGCAGCCGAGGTACCCATCGCGCAGACACCTCGGAAAAGTGTATTTCATTGGTGATTATTTGATGCGTTCATTCAGTTAAGATACCAATAGTGTCAGCTATCTCCTTAACTGTCAATCTCTGATTAGATAAAATCATTTCACAATTTTTTTCAATGTTATCATCGGTGGTTGACGTTGATGGACGACCACTACGTGGGTCGTCTTCAGCACTTTCACGACCACGTTTGAACTCCGGCACCCACTTTTTCTTACTTCAAGTACTTAATCACTGCAGGACACTCGATTTTCTCCATTTACAAAAATCGTCTCTACTTGATCGACGGGATCGCATGAGGAATCGTAACGAATGCAACTAAACGAAAGAAATTTTATACCGTTACTATTGAATAATGTAGTTTTAAAATGAGGGTGGTTTGAAAAATACATAACGTTCCGATCTACGTCAGGCTACGAACTTTCCAAACGCCCCTCGTATCAGGTACTTTATCGAGGTCGAATCTGTTCAGGATTTTGTCATATTCGCTCTAAAGGATTTACCCTAGAGACCTAGAGATAGCATTCATTCTGCCATCTTACGAGTACCTATATTGATACACTCGCTCTACTTCGCCTGCAGTACCGGATCGCCCATATGTGCATCCGCGAGCTGCTTGATTTTTTAACTGTTCCAAGGGACCATAGACCTAAGTATTTGATATTAATTTCAACTTGACACCTCTACGCGTTCCTGAGAAAAAGAGTCTTGACAGACAGATAGACAGACAGACGGACAACAAAGTGGTTACATAAGGATTTCTAATAATTTTTAATCTTTTCGCCAAAAAACAGTAAGATCCCTTAAATGTAGCTATGCATGTATGATGTAAAGAAGAATGCTTAAAAACAAATTCAGAGGAAATCTATTTAAAAGTATCTATATACAAATTATATAAAGAGGACAAGTGTGTTTGTTTGGTTGTTTGTCGCGCTTTCACGCAAAGAGTACTTATCCGATTGGCATGAAATTTTACAGGCGTGTTTCGCATGACTTTTTAGTTAGGTCATACTTTGAAGGACAACACCGGACACGGGTCAGCTTGTGAACTAGTTGTTTATTGAAAAGAAAAGCTGTGTAGATTTCTTGTTTTAAAAATAACTCCACCCAAATGACGCCCATTACATCGTAAGAACTCTTCCAACCAGAATTGCATATCGGCGAAGACTGTATGCAGCTAAAATGTATGTAGGCTTAATTTTTTTTTAAATTTATTCTACCCTTTGTGGGAATTATTCCGCAGATTTATCCCGGGTGACTGGTGGACATAGTAGTTTTCCTATAGCTGATCTAAGAAATATTCTGGAAAGTTATGATTTCCACTCTCGAATACATGCTCATTTAAAAAACCTCCCTTTACAGTAACTTTTTAAGTTCACCAAAATAAAAATGACTGTCTTGTTCACCTGTACAAAATAATCACAGGAAAATCATTAAATCATCACCGACGTCCCGAATGAGGAAACCGAAATTGTTGTTTTGCCCCATTTTAATTATTTCTAGATCCTCGGCATCGCTGGGAAGTGTTTATATTGAACAAACAATATCGAATTCTGGAGGGAAATAAATAAATAGAATAGGAAAAAAATTAAACAGTCCCCAGGGATGGGCCAGCCCGAGTAGGACTTTTTTGAAAGGAAGTCCCTCGGATCCATTCATCTATTCATGCAGAGAGAGGAAAGTCCAATGAATTCCAAAAGCACACTGCAGGACCAAAAAAAAAAACGAAGGCAAAAATTTGTTAAATGTTTCTCAGTTGACCTCTTTACTTCTTTCTCTTCTCGTTTTGTTTGCGCAAAAATAGGAAGGAGGAGGACAGTGATATCCCTGGTGGACTGTGTCAAACCCTTATCACGTGGACAGAAAAACTCCAGACTGCCTCCGGGGAGTTTTTGGATATACCGAAATCACTGAAAGTCCTATACGTCGTATATGTTATGTCGCGCACTGGGTTGGGGGGAGTATTATGTGATTATTTCACCACCTGAAGAGGGTACAGCACGAATAACAAAAGCACGCAAAATGCCTCAATTGATTTAATTAAAAAGTTTGGTCGATTCGGACTTATATCATTTTGAACCATTTCGGATGGGATTCAATCTTTATATGCTGTTGCCCAAGGGATTGAGTTTTGAACAGATAAATTCGGAGGGTTATAGTTAAAATGAGATATCATTCCGAGGAAAGATTTGTGGGAATTCCCTGACTTTTGCCAGACGAGTTCGGACTGATAAGATATACTCCCGTAACTGGTTGTTTTTGACAAGACAATCCTACTTTGAGAAATATTCCCTTCCAAGAATGGAGCTAAGCTAGATTTATAGAATATTTTGAGGTGATGATTTCCATCTGCAACGCCAAAGTTTTCAGGTATGGAATTTACAATCCAGATCCATATATGCAGCTTGGAAAGTAAAATACATGCCCAGATCCCTGCTAACCAACACCTTATAAAATTAGGCTTATTCAATAATAGTCATAGCACCATCTAAAATATGCAACGTCTTTTTCATAAAGAAAGAATTCTGTTGTGTTTTGGTTGATGTAACTATTGAACAAAATGTTCTTTAAGTTCTTTCCCAAAGAGGACTGTAAGGTAAAACCGTTGCCTAAGTTTACACAATATAATGTACTTGCTTGTAAACTTCGAAAGACATACAAGAACTGTAAGGAAAGACATTTTCCTTTTGTTTTATTGAAAGAATTCCGCACAATCCATCTGTCCCAATGTTTCGTCGGTTCAGCTTATCCTAGACACAATTTGAATTCTTGTAGAAATCGAGAAAAGCTCCCCACGTTGGGGCTCTCTCCCTTTGAAAGCTCCCCAGCCGGAAATCGATGTTGCACAATATCTCACATCTCGGAGCACTTCGGCTTCGTAGTTCGTATTTTTGGGGTTTCAGCAGGGTGCACCATCCGAGTCCAATCCAGAGTCAGCCCGGTGGGTATCCACCAGTCGTACCCGACTCGTCGATTCGAACAGACGTTGTAGGGGCGGGTTATTATCTTACATGATAGAATCGTGTCTTTTGTGAAAATTAACGGAACTATATCTAAATAGGCAACACCGTAGTACTACGAAGGGTTCAAGAATTCTTCAAGGACTGTAATCGCAGGTCTATCCCTTGAAGAACCGTTCGAGAAGTATCACCTGCGAAAGTCACCCTTCAAAATCGACAGGTGTTCTATTGAAATATGAAAAAGTTGTGTTTGCTCAGTGGGAAAGTGTACAAATTCAGTTTGGTGGAAGAAAAACTTTGTGATATCCTTGTGTGTGCCACCGAGAGCTTTTATCCTTTCTGGATTCTCCGGGAGGAAAGTTAACTAAGCGGTTTGTCGGGAAACATTTTCGGAAGGGCTACTGAGCCACGGTGGGCCCAGCTGAATGACAAGGTTTCGGCTGTAACCTGTGGTCGTAGGCACATCGTACAAAGTGCGTATTGATTTGCTTTCCACTCTGCACGTCTTACCCGATCAGCCCCGATCGCTACAATCAGCTGGAAGTGCCATCACACCTGCCTCCATAGACTTCACAGCGCGGAATAATACTCCGGAGCCTCTCTATCCTTGAAAGAAACTCATCGAACGTGGGCCACCTGCACCGCACCAGGAAACACAGAGACGGAAGGAACTGTGTCTCAGCACACAGAAAGGCTTTAAAGATTTGTTTTGTTCAGCCCGTCTTTCCGAGCACAGGATGCACAATTAGCGAAACGCTCGGAGGTGTGGATACTTTCAATTCGCAGCATCTCTTACTGCACGGTTGCCGTGTTCAAACACGAAAAACATCCCCTTTTGTTACCTAGGAATGTGCTCCCCTTCCAAATAGTGTCCTTCTCGTGCGAAGGAGCCATTTCACCGTTATATTATACTATACATCGCGGCCTGATTACCACCTTCACCTTACCCCCGACCAGTTTGGAGCTCCAACAATCAACGGACTGGCGAGGGTCTCTTCTGATGCTATCTCAGATGGTGTTGGTGGTGCTCCACTGATTGCGTGGTGGTTTTTATCGTATTTTGGGCTTAAAAGTTTCTGGAAGAAGCGGTTCAGAGCTACTCACGTGGATGTTGTCGTCGGCTTCTTTGGCCAGCGCAAATAAGAAGTAATAAAAACGACAGGAATAATTATTACCCACGGTTGAACTTTTCATGGATGCTGTTGTTCTCTGGTGATTTTTCTTAGTATTCTTGGGGATTGCCTGAACAAGGAGCTAATTAGGTGCTTCTTCAAGGATTACGAGATACGGAAATAAGCGAAAATGGTAAGGAGATACATAATTAGCTCGACGCTCGTTATTACTGTAATTTAACCCTTTTACAACTCTCCCGAACTTAATCGACTTATTTTGTTGTGCGTTGCGTTCCCAGCTGCCTTTACTAACTAACTCGTTATGAAGGACTTGCTATCCACTTCTTAATTAATTAACGCATGTCTCTTCAACGTGAAGATCTGTAATACATTATGTATACAGTACATTAATCAATCAGTTTATGGAAGTGACCAAATTAATAGTAGATACAATTTTCTGGTACTGGTTAGGCTTAAAATATTGGGCTTTTATACTTATGACAAAAACAATTAATTATACAACGAAAGTACTAAATTATGTTATGTTTACTTTATCTTAATTAAGAAAATACTGAGTACATGAAAAATCTATCTTTTTCTAAATACCAAGCACCAGTTGGGAAGAGACATAAATGAAACACAAAATTGTCGTGCCATTCAGCTGCTTGTTGTAAATTGCTGAATATTACAAATGTAGGGCAGTTTTGCATTTATGAAAACGATCTATATCAGCGAATGAAGAGAATTTATTAAATTTAATAATGCTGTTAACAACTGGCAAGTCTTATACATAGGACACCAAACAACAAACGATTATTAAACTACTAATTTCGTAATCAAATTCTCTATAGGAGAAGCTTCTCGATAAAAAGAAATAACTTTACAAACATTGAAGGCCGCTATCATCAACATACACCCCCAGAAATAAATATATAATATTTCCGAAAACAATAATTATATATTGCACTGTTTTGTATGTATGCACAGCTTAAAGAATACAAAGAAATAAACTAAATTTTAATTCACAAATTTACTATTATGATTATAATAAATATTTATAAGACATAATCATACTTCCACTTCGGACAATTCAATTGAAATTAATAAAAGGTTTCTACTTTTAACACAAACACAAAATACAAGGTGACCTTCTCTTAACTGAATTAAAAAAAAACCAAAAGTTTGAGATTTTTTCACAAGAAAACAAAACAACATATGACCTTGAATCTTTTTTTATTTGGAAGTCTTTAACAAAAACTAGAAATTGTTTTTTTATTTTTTCATTTTTCGATCACCCGTCGCCGCCAGAGGGCGCCAAAAAAATCGGCCTTTTTCCGTAATTCCGTGATTGCGGCTCGTCAAATCATTTAGAACAAAAAATCAAAAAACAACTTCATTTAGACATAAAAATCTATAGATCTAACTAGGATCTGACCAATCGGTCGATTAGAAAAAAAATGGCAGCCATTTGAAATCAAAAATCGAGAATTTTTCGAAAAAATTTTTACAAAAAGTGTTGTAAAAAAAACTACTTGGGGTTTGTCTTACATCCTAGTTAGATTTGTGCACAATTGAATTCTGAACAAAATGAACCAAGGTTTATGGAAATCGGTGGAGCGGTTCACGAGATATCGTGGAATTACGATTGAAAAAATGAAGTCGAGAAAAATGCGTTTGATTTTAGATCGGCTTCACCGGCTGAAAGTGTCGTGTGCCGGTTTCCACGGAATTTTTTTTGGAGTTTTTGATGTAAAATTCTTTTGAGTTTTTGGCATTTTCTCGAAAGTTCTAGAGAAAGACTATCGATACGTTTAAGTGGCGACGTAAAATATAACTGAATTGAATTTCTTCCGGCGTCCCAAACAGCGTGCTCGGGCGACGACTGCGTCACCGTTTTTTCTCTCAAAATATATAGCACTATAACTCGAAAACCATATTTTTTTTTCTCATAAAATTTTAGAACATGATTCTAGACATATTAAGGAACATTTTACCGTAAAAAAAATCGATGTTTTTTTTCCCCCAGTTAGGAGAAGGTCACCTTATATGATTTGAGTAATGGGTGTGACCTCCAAAGGTTTGAATTGCGTCTTCCAGTGTTTTTGTCGTCGGAAATTTTAAAATGGAAATAATACTAACGCGCTCTTTTAATAACGCCAAGATATCTCCTCATGTTGCCTAAATCACTTGCTTTGAAGGAAATTTTTATCTGTATTATGTAGATACTCGAAGTTAATAAAGGAAATCATTCCATAAGAAGCAGAACAAGGTCAACATTTTTCAACTTTGTCGCTTCCGCAGGAAATTTTCTAACAGTCAGTTTTTCGCAATAAAATGAGAGTATGTATGGTACTCGTATATGTAGATATCCGCACAGATGGCGTTGTCAATAACTGTGTGTTAAAAAAACGAGGTGGGCTGTTGTATATGGTACACGGCCGCGGTGCGAGTGTTTTGGGCGTGACAACGATGTTTGCGATGAAAGAAAGAAAACTCAAATTACAATGCAATGTGCTTATATATTACGCACAACAAATGCCTACATATTTCTAAACAAAACCCAGGCCAGAATCTTTTAAATCGGTCAATGCATTACTTGTAGTTTGGCAGAAACCTAGGATATACGTAAAAGAGACAATTTTTGTAAGTGTAACACCAAATTTCCTTTCCATACATGCAGACCAGCGGAGTGAGACGTTGTTAAGTCAAAAGGGGCTTAATTGCAGATAAAAAGTAAGACAAGGATTTGAAAAATATTCATAAGACTCTAGTTAGTATTTGAGCACTGCTATAAAATATTGTTCAACATTAATATTTGTTCACTTTTCATATTCGAAGGTTCAATATCAACGAATATTTTAGCTGGGATAAAGCATGCTACTTCTTTAAAAATCTTAATGAATTTTCTTGGTGCAGCACATGGGCATTAAATTAAATTTCTTGAGAACTAACATCTGAACTCCAAATTCGTTGTTGCAAATTTTGAGCGGAAAGCTTTTATTTTCCACTTTGCCATTGCTGTACCCGATGTACTGTAAACGCTCCTTTATCATCACTTCTCAGCTCCCCTAAGGAGAAATTGTGATGATACATAGCCGCTGTGTATCGGGAAAGAATAAGTAAGTTGTCCAAGAGTGGAAGAATTGTAAATCGATTGAATACTTTCCGAAATTACCTACCACGAACAATAAAAATATTTTTTATTTATTATATGTATTATATATTGATATACATTATTTATTAATTTAAAATTACATAAATCTATTTCAACTGTATACTTCGTCATCAAGTTCATTGTCTAAAATATGACTCTGAATTTTTTAAAACAGAGTCATATTCTCTTCTATATACGTATATATATATGTATATCCTATAGTTTATTATCTCAAATACAAATAAATGAATTTTCGCACGCTAATCTAATAAAATTTTTAAAAAAATTGTCAAAATTCCCATGCATTTCCGATTGGTTTGACGTCAAATAGCTGATTTCTACATTACATTTAAAAAATCGTTTCTCCTATGGCAACGTTAAATTCAAGTTTATTCAGATTGTGATGAGCCTCTGGACTAGATGTCTCCTCTTCGTCTTCTAATGGTCTAGCGACAGTCTTTTAGCGTAGCTCGTGGCTATGTAAAGCGAAGAGAGGAGCCTGCCTCAAGGCAGTACTCCTGTGGGAAAGTTAGTTTAGTGCCGCAGCGAATGCAGACACTAAGAAGGTTCAAAGCTGCCGCAGCGATAACCAGACACCAAGTAAATAAGTCGAAGCTCAGTATAACTATCCCTGTTTATTGAAATTAACTTACCCTATTTATACAAATTTGCTTGGCAGGGCCAAACACGGCCACACTCCTAGCATTTTAGCACTTTCTTCGCTCTTAGTTTCCGTCCGCGATTACCCAAACGCAGAAAGGGGGTCGGGTTGCAAGAATTGTGACCATTTCTTGACCCAATTGCATGGCGCAGCTTGATCTCACCCAGCGCATTATGCATGGCCCTTGCAGTTGCTTCACGTGCTATTTGTTTACTTAGCAGTTGTGCGGGTAGAACCAATGAGTACGGTTACTCAATCACCCCATAAATACATTGTACCCTTGTGAAACACACATATGCTTCGCATTTACGGAGTGAGTAATCACCGGCCATACGTAGGGAGGTCGTGGTGATAAACATTTCACTCCGTGTGCAGCCGATGCACTTTCGGTGGAGTCAAGTTCATGTTGGGTGCTCAGGGTTTACAGTAAATGGTTACTACATGATTGTAAGATATCATTTTTTCGTATTTGTATTGTAACGTCAGATCTTGGAATAACCTTGAGTATTTTAATTGTAATTAGTCTAACGTTAACACCTTAACGTCCTATCGGATATCCCTCTGCCCCGTAAGTATTCACCTATTACTAAGTCTGTTGGCAATAGAAAAATAAATCGCTTTCATGTAAAGAAGTCGTTCATTCATGTTGTTCGTTTCACTAAAAGATAACAACAAATTTCATTAGATTAAAAAAAAATTTGTTTGGCTTAAATAAACTTTCGTTTAAAGCCTTTTATAACTTTTAATGATGTCGTGATCGCATTTCTTAAAAATGACATTTTTCAAGTACGTTGACAATCAGCAATAATCAAGTTGTGTATTGTTGAAAAGGGCAGTCTCTTTCGCACTACGTAAAGAATTTTTTTGTTGAAGGTCACGTTAAATGTTTGCTCTTTTAGGTACACAAATACATCAATCCCTCAAATTAATACGCCTGATAAAAGCGTTTTATAATGGCGTAGAACAAACGATAGTCCATAGCACTTTGAGCAACCCAATAAAATTAGATCTTGCAGTTGAACAAGAATGCCCCTTATCCGCCTGCTGTTCAACATGGCACTAGATGAGGTACCTAATGAAGACAACCTCAATACCATGAGGTATATGATCGGGGTTGACCAGTCGACTAGATTACCTAGACAACGCAAGGACCTATTCGCCCACACCCACAACGACATGCAAGCCAAGGTTAACATACCCTGGAAGAATATTCACGAGAAGTTGATCTAAAAATAAGTACACTTAAAACGGCGAATACCATTCAGAAGTTAGCAATACCATAATAAAGGACGGAGTAGAATTCAAATACCTCAGTACCATTACTATAAATCGAGGTATAGAAGACGATATCAACAATACACTGAAACATGCAAGAATGGCCTTTGGTAAATTCAGAGCGGTCTGAGGCAAGGAGGACAACATGTAAGCCGGATACTAACGTCCCAATTTTACTGGGAATCCGCAGAGCCATTCGGACTGGCACATGAGTAGGCAAGTTGAGATAGTGTAGTCGTGTGTTTCTGCAAGGAGCCTGCAGATTGCCAGTAAAATTGAGACATGTCACATATGAGTAGTCGGCTTAATCGGCAGGGTCCCTGCATAGAAACACATGGCTGCGTTCTCTCAACTTACCTACTCATGTGCCAATCCTGCCAATTAGCCCTGGAGATTTCCATTAAAATTGGGACATGAGTAGCCGCCTTTAGAATATTCAATTACTGCGTAAAGTCAGTCCAGGAGTACGGAAGCGAAACAGCATGAACAAATGTCTAAGACACCTACATATGAATGTATATCTGCAAGATATTCCAAGATCCAATAGAAATACAGATCATGAGAAGAAAATGGAAATGGACAGGTCACACATTCCGAAGTTCATTAAATGCGCGGCAGTTCTTCCAGTGGAACCCGTTGCGGAAGAGAAAGGTTGCAAAACCATTACTTGGAGATGAAGGGTCATTAAAGAAATAGAAGACAGCGCGGAAAATTGGACGCATATCAAAGAAACAGCTTGAAACAGAATTCGTTGGAAAAGCTATGTGGAAGCCCTATGCTCCCAAAGGGAGTGTGTAAATTTTGTAGTTGTAAATTACAATAATGGTTTTACGAGTACCTTCATATCTTAGGATATCTGATTAAAGAGTCTGGGAAACTTGATTTTACTATAAATTTTACAATTTTCCCTCCTATATATTAGCGTAGCACTGAACATATTCTAGTTAAAAACTTAGTGTCCGTACGACTTTAATTCGCGAAATGCATTACCTACTGATTGAATATTTGCCTTTTACAAAATATCTACCTACTGAAATTTGTTTCGTGTACACAAACACATGGACACACGTGGGGTGCAAATAGGCACTGTCCAAAAACTTGGAAAATACGACGCTGAAGTAAAATTGCACGACATTTCCTCCCCAGATTTATTTATTACGAGAATGTGTTGCTTAATTATTTATGGGTATCAGAGTTTCGTTCATGTCAATTACCAGCAAACGTTCCGGAACTAATAGCGCTGTTATGTAAGCATATTCAATAAATTCAGTACAACGTTCTTATGCAAAGAAATACCGGAGCTCTTTCATAACAGATTTATTTTATTAATCCCTATCAAAACTGAATTTATGGTGAATTTTATAGCAGTCCATAAATAACTTATACGAATACTGTCTACGCCTGAAATGAATTTTAATTCATCAGAGATTTCTAGTGCCTTTTAAAGCTATTCAAAGCCGTTATTGTTGTCTTAAGTGAAAGTGATATGATGGGACTGAATATCTACGGAAAAATATCATAAACAGAACAATGTATTCTTGGAAGCAATAACATCAAATATACTTGTAGACCTCGACACCCTTGAAATCTCATCCTACCGAATCGTATACAATTTCAATAAAGGACAATAATGAAGGGATAACATAACACCCTTGAAAATGGTTTTTGAATAAAATGAAAACAAAAACTCTGGAAGAAAGGTAGAGTAACTCGATTCTGGCCTTTATTTAAATTACAACTCAGTTATCCCTTTTTATTACGTTTTGAAAAAACGCCACTAAACCATAAACAATCGGTAATCTCTTTTCGAGTTGTTTACTACGAGGGCACGGTCTAAACACGACGATATCATGTTAAAGCCTCTTTATCCCAATTCCCGGGATCGCTGGCATCCCTGGAATAACACAATATACCAAAAACCCAACGGACATAGCCCCAATGAATGGGCTCCTAAACCAAAGTTACATCCTTATCAACTCCAGTCACGTCTTATTAGGTGAATGATAAGAATATTTTTAGCAACTTCCGATCATTGTGAACTCGTTAGCGGGGGGCCTCGGCATAAGATGTGACATCAAGCATAATCCCGCACTCGTGCTGGCTTGTTTTTTAATACTATACCGCATACACCCGAAGAATTGGAGCTATGTTGGCTCTATATTCGTGCAATAGATTGGACTCCGGAATGCCGGAGAATATTAAAAGGACTGGGTAACGAGTAGTGGGTAGGTGGATGGGGACGGTCCTGCCATCCTCTTGTGAATTTAATCAAAATGAGATTTTTCATTCTCGGCAAATTGCGGTGATACATCACATTCTGAAGCATCCGGGCTGTGATTACGAACGGTACGGCATAAGATCTCGAGTCCGCTTGCAATCATCCTGGATGCTGGAACTCTACCCCATTTATCACAGGCAGGTCATACTCCCTTCCATTTGTTAATCGCCAGCGACAAGATACATCCGCATCTCGAGCAAAGCGAGCTTAATCCGAAAGGCCCTCAAGTCAACGAGATTGAGTTAATCCACGTTAATTGCTTGTAACATCAATAAAATTTATCTTCGTTCACCGAAGTGACTTCTTACCGCTCGTTCCAATGATTTGTGTACTTGTAGCCCAGCTGAGTCTCTGCAGGGGCTACTGCGAATACACACTATATGTACGTGGACGGACGCAACTGGGTCAATTTGGTCGTTTGTTACCTTCTCAGATGTCTCAAACTTGCACGAAGTTTTTCAGTACCTACATAACATAGTTTGTGTTACCTTCGCAGGTCTTCTTACAGCCTGATGTCCCGAAAGTCTTAAAACTGGAACTCAGTAGTCCCTCCAAAGAGCGCAATAAATTCCTATCGAGGCATTCAGTACAAATCGAATGTAACACTTTCTTTTGTCTTTGCAGTATGGATTCGTCAACTACGCCCTGGAGCTGCTGGTCCTCAAGCACTTCGGCCTACCGGTGTGGGAGCAGATAAAGTGAGTACATCTGTTTTATCGCACCGCCCTAATTTATTTAGCACTCTTTATGAGATGGTTTTGGTCATAAAGATCCATAACGGCCCGTACAAAGGAATTCCTCTAAAATTCTGGTGTATGGGGCTTCGTTCAATAGAAAGAAACCTGGTGCTTCCAAGTTTCAGGCCACCATAGCATACACAGCAGCGAGAACGGCCTACCAGCCGTCTTAGGTCTTTTCTTCGGCCGTAATATATGGGCAATGGCAGGAATCTTTCACTTTGCAGGCACTCAAAAGCAATAAGATCTGGACCCGGGTTGCTGAGGGAAACGGACGAGACACGGGGGACCTGGTCTACTCTGCCTCCCGGTGGCTTCTTCTGTGATTATTCTGCCGCTTCTCAAGCCGAATAAACCAACTTGTAGCAGTGTTGACAGTAGATAATTGGGAGGTAAATATTTTTCCTAGCAGAGGACAAAAGACTGTTGGAATGCTATCCAACTGCACGGGACTACCAGTTCCACTTCTAGCGCCCCATGCCGAATTTTTGGGGGTGGCAGAAGGAAAGCGGAAGCTTAGACGGCAGGCGACCCCTAGAGAGCTTTTAAATACTAACGTCGTCGCTCGCGAACAATGAAAACATTGCCAAATGACACTACACTGTATAAGGCTCCTCCTTGGGTGGTGTGGCTCTTGGCGGCGGTGATGTTGATTTCCCTCGAAAATAGTGTCGAGGGCAAGCACAGCCGTCGCCACCAAAGCCAATGTCGTCCTCCTGATTTCGCTTCCTCAAACAGCTTCAGACTCCAGTTAGAAGACATTTTCCAGGGCAGTGGTGTGATCTCTATGTAGACAATGCAGAAACAACAACTTGTTTTTTTTCGGGCAACCCAAAACTCAGACTAGTTTGTTTTGGAGTGAGGGTGGCGAACAGTTGGAGAATGTGTATTTTTGGACAGTTTTACAAAATTTTGCGATTGGAAGCTGTGGAAAATGAGGAAAAGAAAACTAGTTGGAACAAGCTGCCTTTCGAAGCCTTTAATAATATTTTGACATTCAGGGACGGTAATGCAAATCAATATCACTGAACACAACTAGGCAACAATCAATTTGGAAAGGGGAGTGGGGAAATTAGTTGGCACTGATATTTTTTATTTTCGTCAGCAAACAATAGATGCCAACTAATCCTTGAGCAGTTCATGTTGAAAGTAGGGCAAGTTAATTTTTTTGCGAAATTTTTTTATATGTATACTATAGTAGGTACTTACTGTTTTACTGTTCGTTTACTTATCGGGGTGTCTACTTCGTTGCGGTTGAAAATTAGACAACTTTTTTAGGAAAATCTCTATTAAAGATGGAACAATGAAATTTAGTAACAAAATTTTATATTATTTGGAATTATTGGAATGGATTCAATTTCCAGAGCCTCCAGCAACGAACTAATATAAAAACATACACCACTTTTGCAATCTGTAGATGCATACATATAACTGAAACTAAAATGTACAACATACAAAAATTTGTTTAACCTTCGTCTCAACTATTGCTGGCAAAGTTTGAAAAAATTGGTTTCAAGAAAAACGCTGTTGAAATGTTGGCTAGAATTTCTAAAATGTGAGCGAGTTACAAGACTCCTGTCAAGGAGGTTGGCTAAGAGGTTTATAAATTTGTTGTGAAACTTTTCGTGACTGAGAAATGAAAAACGATTGTTATACGCAACGTTTATTCAAGCTCGGGAGCTTGGTATGAAAAGTGATATCGACCTAATGGCCGCTTCTGGACGCGAGAATGGTCGCGGGAAGTGCATGGTCACACTTTACTCTTCAAGTACCCCCAAAAAGAAAAAAAACATCAGAGGCCGTCCAATCCCGTAAACGCGGGGGGCAAGTGATATCACCGTATATTAATCTCCCAGGAATCATAGTTTTAGCAAATCCACTGACACATCTCTTAAATATGTACTGAGACTATACACTTCAATATTCAAGTGATAGCTGCAACTAATAAAACTACTACAACTCTACAACTAATAAAAAATTAGTGAAACACTCCGTAGTTAGACTTACATCTAGTCTGATGTGATATTCCGATACGAGGTCATTTACTCGTATGGTATAATATTTCCTCTTTTTCCTTCTTTTGATAATAGGGTACGACAGCTGGGCGTGCAGTATCAGTTCCAGCGTTCGGAAATTTTACATGACGAATTAAAACTCGGCTCAATTTTGCCAATTTTGACTTTATTATTATTTTTAAAACTTCGTAGAACCCCCCACCTTTGAAGAATAAGCTACACATAAAACAGTATACAACAATTTACAATCAAATTGACTTGCCTTATATTCAAACATCTCTTTTACTACGCAACCAACAATATAAGAATTAACAATTAAAGTAATGACTAGATGTTTTCTGACTCCAGTTGGAAAGTTTTTACATGACGTCCACCACTGTCTAAGGATTACGAATATTTTAGGTGCTAATGAAATAATATGATCAGACCATGGGAATGTTGTGTTGAATACAACTCTTAGGTTTTTTTACTTTTTTCTAAAAAGGGTCACCACTGCGTTATCCAAAATGACCGACCCGAAGGCATTTCTTGGAAATGTGCTTAAGTCCTTTGAGAATTAAACTAAGCCTACATTAATATCACAGATCGTATCATAGATATCACTCTTTGTATCTGAGAGGTGTAACTGAGAGGTATAACTGAATATCATCAGCATACTTAACTATATCACATTTAGTTGCACTCAAGTCGTCAATATACATATACCTATTGAGAACAAGAGTGGCCGCAGAATAAAACCTTGTGGAACATCCAACAAAAGTTAAATATATTCTGAATATTTAATATCAGCAGAAACACCTGGAAATCTATTATACGTATTCACCAACTGAAATTCTTTTTTATCTAGGATTAATTTATTTCGTCTATCAACTTAAAATACAATCTAGAAGGAGTAGGAAAGTGACAGTAACAAATTAATTAATTTCATATCAAAGAAACGGCTCCAGAAGATATCCAAAGTGTAACTTCAATTTACTCATGAAGATTCATCGGTTGACCATGAGTCAAACGCCTTAGAAAAATCCAGCAATGCAAGCACTGTAATTCTATCGACTTCTATATTTTTTTTAATAACTTTAGACAGCTGTAACAGGAGCCGTTTTGACTGCTAGATATTAGATTGAATTTCTCTATGTGCTCAGAAATAATTCCTCTTTTTTACAACGTTTTACCCTTAGCTGCTCCATTTCTCTAGCTAGCAAATTATAGCGATAAAATGTTCAAAATGTGCATCAACTCCGATCGGGGTTCAAACCGGCATCATCTTGGACGGGAAGTCGGGTATTTACTCTCTAGGTCAAATCGACTATTGGACCTAGTTGCCCAAGGACGCCATAAGTTTTGCTTGGGGATCATGACTCAGGTCTTCACGAAAAGCTCACAATAGAATTCAACATATGTATATTCCAGAAAATTCAACGAGTGATGGAGAAGATACTTCTTAATTTATTTCAAAAGCAGCATCGCTAACTCCAAAACCTTGCACTGCTCTGGGACTTCAGTCGACTTCGCTTTTTGTGAACTTTTTAAGTCCTCTTCCTACGAACTTAAAACAACGAAAAATGCTCTTGGGAATTGAAGGCCATGCCATGCAATACTTTAAAAAAAATTTAAATGGCTTAAATTAAATTTGGAACATTGTGGGGTTGGCTGGTAGCCCAGTGTGGCAGCTAAGGGTTAAATTGAAAAGAGTAGTGAAACATCGAATTCAATTTTCGAATGGTCGTCATTTTGTGAAAAATTGGACAGAACGGCTGTGCTTGATGACAGCGACAATCAGACTTAGGGTACTCGTATGTTCGTCCCCGTTGTAGACCTAGTTTGAAAATATTCAAAAATAGTTTAATTTAATGTTTTCTTTTCTAAATGGCGTTCACATGAGAATTAGATCTAAAATGAAAGGGTCACGATTTAATTATTAAAGTTACAGGAAAATTGTTGCTAAATCTAGACTTTTATTAGTTTTTGAAATTCTTGCACGGAACCCCTGCCACGAGAAGTATTTTATACAAGGGTTGTTTAAATTTGCGCTCCGAGGCGCCAACCAATTGTGCTCAAATAGAAGTCTAATCTGCTTTGTCGCGTACGATCTTGCGTACGCCTTCGTGCAATCTTAATCACAGCAATGCCATTTACACTTGTACATTTCAGTCGTGCTCCATAATAGATGTGATTTAATGCTGATTAGACATTTATGCCACCTATGGCAAAAATCAATACGCCTTCGTGCAATAATTATCGGCAATATTAACATAACGTGTCGAGTAATACTCCGCAATAAGTTAGTGCCAGACATGTAAAATGAACGCAATTTGCTGGCGGTTATTGTTCAATCTCCGCCGTCGTGCCACAGAAAATCGCACACGTATCTTTCCAAAGATTCCCAATAAATCACTATAACTTCCACTTCGAAGCCGGCGAAATTCCTTAAATGCCTGCGACAATGACCGACCACAGGCAGACAAGGCACTCCTGAAGTCTTAGGAACAAACAGCACTCCTGTCTCCGCCACGGCTCCTTGTACGGAAACTTCAAAAGTTTCAAGTGATAAACGACGATCCATCTTTCTGCTCGAACACCTTCCGTCGCGCCAGGCAGCCCCAGAACAAATAAGGACAGAGCCCTACGCTGTGCTGTCTGTCCTTAACGATTCGTAAAAGTAGCTCTTTAGATTCACCAGTGAATTATCCCATCCGCCGAGGCTTACAGCCGCCGTGAATTCCTTATTCAGCACGCACTCCATTCACTTCCTTCCGTGTCTTCTTGGCGAGCGTAATTAATTTGCACAGCGAGAAGCCGCTGGAATTTATAATTCCGCAAAACTCGTCTGTTTCTCCTAAGGCGCCGACTATAGTGCGAGTCGCATTTCAACTTTTAACAAGTTTCCCTATGCCTGTGACTTGTCCCGTCATGAGAGGGCGATAGATGGCACTCACTCTGTACGACTTACGAGGACTATGCAAAGAGTGCGGGAGCGGACGCAGAAAAATTCCACTTCGATTTCCGTCATTTATAATAAAATTCCCAGCGAAGGAATTCTTTTATTGCCCATAATCCAACCTTCATTTGGGCGGTTGCTTTGCACTTAAGCACCCGGGCCTATTATCGTCTCCGTGGGTAGACACCCACCATATCGCCGATATTATCATATTTCCAGCAGGGCGAGACGGAGAAGCCAAAGAGGAGAATTTTCATTTTCCGTGTTTTTCATCGTATCTCGTCTCGGGTGGAGCAAGTGGGGGAGGCGCTACTCCTTATTCGAAGGCGGATGGGGCACCAGGAGACACAAAGGAGGACTAGTGGTGCGGGGATTGCAATTTATGGGAATGTTTATTTTCTGCTAACAAATTGTTCAAGAAATCGCGTTTCGCATGTGTGCTATTTCGCCGGGCTGACAGCTGCTATAAATTCAGGGGCTCACTGTCACCGCCGAATTTTATGATCAGTGTCTAATTTTAAGGGGACGGCATCTTCCCTCTTCCCGTTCAGGGACAACGTAAGGCGATTGGCGCCTGCTTAAAATTGAATATTTTTCGACTCAGTTTAAATGACAGCACGAATGAGGTGGCGGCGGCGACAGCGGTGGTATGGGAGGGGAGCACTCCTTTCCTCGGAGTCTCCTGAAATCCTGATGCGAATATAACGTCTCCCCAAAGTCAAACTTTTGGCTTCGTCTTATGACGGATTTCTGAGCTTGCTTTGCTTTTCCTCACAGGATAAGTCCCGCGCCGCCGCCGCCACTGTGGCAGCTGGGAGTTTGCTTCAAACTTTAAATGCCGGATAATTGCGAATTTCATGAATTTCGTTGTTTTGTGATCAAACAGACAAACAGTCGTTCGGGCTCCTCCTTTCAGAGAATTTGCGATTGACGTTTGCAAAGAAAAGTAAAATTTCATTACAATGCCACAAAAGAAAGTTTCACTGGAGTTTTTAAGCAAAGATCAAACAAATTGCAGGGACTTATGGCAGGATAAGTTAGCAGATCTTTTGTCTGTAAGTATACCTACTGCAGCAGATTTCAAGTATGTAATAGTTAAATTTGTTTTAAGTCTTAAATTGAAATTGAGGCTACACTGCCTAGTAGTAGTAGTAGTAATTGTAAACCTCTAAGCCAAACACCCTGTATTACATCTAGGAAATTTTTCAACTATGCAATGGAGTCCTTTATCAGAATTAGACTAATTCGTCTGTGTTCATCTTTAATGGTCCAAGGTAAATCGTTGGTCAGCTTATTTGAACAACAGTGAACCCAGTACGGATGCTTGAGGAACTCCATAATACATATATAATTACTACCAACTCTTAGAAATTAAAGATCGAAAACTATTCTTGTTAGAAACATAACAAACATAACGAACAAACTTCTACTAATCTTAGCTATTTTTAATATGTTCATAGCAACATGTTTGTATGAACACAAATTGGAGAGCTCGTGTAGGTAGTACTCACAATAAAGATTTATGTGTAAACTGTAAATTGCTGTAAAAAGAAAATTCAATATTTGAACAGGTTTTTATCAGCCTGTCCACCTGTTTTTAGGCTTTGTGATTGATGACTGTTACACAATTTCAAAGTGCGAAAGGCGGCAATACGGAAAGCGGTACGAATCGTTATGACTTTATACCCACAGCTGTTTTGATAATGGTAACAGATGTTCGTCAGGTACTGCAATAAGTGTTGGTATGGCATACCAAGCAGGTACTTTGTCGGATACTTTGCAGGTTGTTTCTGCTAGAATGAACGACTCAGTTTTTACCATTGTAGACATTCTGGTGCGGAGCTATGTATTGTCAAAATAGAAATTTCATATGGTTTGCAAAAACGTGTCATCTTATCAGCTGTTCAAATGCCGACACTTCACCCTCTTATATACCTCTACATAAGTTAATATGGTTAGCGTCACAAATCTGTCGCTAATATTCGGTCTTGGGGTCACTTCTGCGCTTACATTTGTGTTAAGTGTTTGAAAAACTAGCGACCTTTTCAGCTTGTTTTTAGGTTAGGACAATATTTTTGGATTTCAGGCGAGTCACTGTTTTGTCTGACGTATCATTAAGTATTTATAGAAAATATTACACAAAATATTCGAAGGCCGTAAACGCATACAGCACGCATTGCGAGACGAAGTGCTCATTGGCTTGCTTTCGTCATGTTAAGACGTTTTAAAATTCAATTTCGGGCATATAAGGACCGCGGCTGCCAGTTACGTAGCTAATCATGTCAGTCTAATTTTTTACCACTTTTTGAGCATTTCAAATTATTGTTTCACTAAATCGATTTGGTAGCTGTATGGCACGTAACGCCGTCCAGTTGAAAGTACAATTCATTGACATTTACGTCCCGACATTTTGGAAACATGAAAACGTACTCTACTCTATAAATTTTTATGACGGAGTCCTGATTTCGGAATTAAATGTTCACGATTTGGAATCGGTTGTGTAGTGTATTTCTTCTATTCATGATAATTTGTTAGACCTTAACGATTAAAAATAACACTGACACGCCTCTTTAAAAAATACCTACACTTTACTTGCATGATGCAGCAAAGGTTACAGATTGCATCATTTTAAGATTTTATGAGTGAGGATAGCTCTTTAATTTGTGCTAAAAAAAACTATTCGATTTACTCAAAGGACCAAGTAATTTTTATGAGTCACCTACAACTTGTAGTGAGTCACCAAAATGACCAATTTTACCCTTCACTATTCTGCATAGCTTACACATAAATGCACAGAAAGAAAAGATTAGAAATATCAACTACTATTTTTCAATCTAAATCAAATTACTAGATGGAACTACAATAATTTAAAAACTATATTTAAAACTTCACAACCTTAATATCTCTTAGGCCCAAAATGCCGTCATGGTATTTACATACATAAATTGTTAAGCTATTCTCCAACACCTTATCCATTTTTGTCGCAACATTTTTATGATATAAAAGATTGTCCCTAAACATTCTTTCATCTTAAAATAAGGGGACATACTTAAAAACTCATTTTGCCGAAGGGATGCAGCTCGATCAAAGGACAAGAGTAATTCGACACGGCTCGATGTACACCCTCAGAGTTGACTTGATCCTTTTCAAAAACTTTTAAAGTCGCAAGGATGCGCATTGATTTTTATATCAAGAAAATGAGAAAAGTTGATCCTTTGTATTTTTGTTTTCAGTAAAATGCACAACACAGGACTCGGGCTCGTCGCCCAACTGACTCTTCCTCATACTTAACTTCAGGAATTTCACGAAAACCCATAAAGTTTTCGCTCACAATGATGGGTTGGGTACAGGGGGAGAAGGGTGGCCGAAAAGAGGGGGTGCTCCACCAAAGTATGCTGCAACACTCGTAAAGTATGAAGCCAGGCGAAAAGGCTCTCAAATGAACATCCGAAAGTTTAGCGATGAGCTTCGGCGGGGTGACCGAACAAAGAAAGTGGAAAGACGACAAGGACGACAAATTTTTGAATGGGAGAAAGACCCTTATCCTTATCGGGTTTAGTCATAATTTGAAAGGAAATTCGATTTTTCTCCTTTTTACGAATATTAAAGTCACTCGGGGCGGCGGCGTCTTATCGCCAAAGCAACGAGCAAGGGAAGTAAAGAAAGTGCTTGTCAAAGACAAGAAATTTTCACATACCGGAGGCCTGCCTAGTGCAGAAGACTCACGCCTGGGACTTTTGAAATTTTCATCGAATCCTTACGCGTGAGTTCATCAGATCAAAGGCGTGCACATAGAGTGCCTAGTCGGATTAAGATTCAGGGTCAGTGCGTAAGCGCAGGCGGATTTTTACTTTAACAAGCCTGCCACAAACAAGAAAGGCTGAAGCATCAAAATCAGGCCTGAAGCAGTTCAGCGATAAGGTGGGAACAGCTCAGGCCAAGTATTTGGACAGATTATCAACAAATCGAAAAGAAAACAGAGGAGACAGACACAAAAGAGTTTTTCCAGCGCAACAGAAAACGACAGAACCAATAAGGGCAATCCTTTCGAGGAGTAAATATCAATTTTAAAAGAGGAACAGCGAAAACGTTTTACGGGCGACAGATCAGGACCAGAATTCAATTATGGCGACACTGCTCGATGTGGGGTGTGAGAGGAGCTCCTTGAAGTGCTATATTGTTCACACGGCTTCACATGAGTCATTGAAAACCGCACTGCTCTCCAGCATCCTTAGTCACCGTCGGGCACATTTCAAGCACAAGAAGTGAATCGAAATTTTATGATTTGAGGGTAATGGAATCCGGAAATAGGGAGCTGTGTACGAGAAGGCGTATCCAGACGGTGGAAATGTTTATAGCCGCTTCGTGATAACTAAACAAATACCAGAAATGCCGCCATATGTCAATGCGTTTGATGGGGATCTGAATCGCCGTCACATACGCTGTTGGGACTCCATCCTCCGCTTTCCTTAATTTAGATCTTGTCGAATATCGACGAAGTTGCTTTTATGACGTCGACGTCGGTTTCTGAATCCGCCTGAAGAGGGAATGTTTTATTGTTTCTCCTTTGTGGTCTTTCCTTTGTTTAATTGCTAATAGGACTTTTCCCTGAGTGAATTCTGTATTGATTTCCTCAAGCCAGTTATTGAAACTAAGTACACGTGCCTGATAAGCACCCAGAAGATGAGGTTTTAGCGCATATACTAAAATTGCTGTGTTTGATACATTATCAGCTCCGAGGGGAGGGGGAAATTTTTTGGTTACTCTCGAACAAAGTAAATAGTTAGGAAAACAACTGCTGATTCCAAAAGGTTGTCTTTTTGTGTCAATAGTAGTTTTCTTAATTTTTAGGGTTCCGTACCCGAAGGGTGTCGTACGGGACCCTATTACTAAGCCTCCGCTGTCCGTCTGTCTATCTGCGGGCTGTATCTCATGAACCGCAATACGTAGAGAGTAGACATTTTTACAGAGTGTCTATTTCTATTGCCGCTATAACAACAAATAATGAAAAAACCAAAATGGCGAACTTCAAAATGGCCGCCATGCAAATCAGAAAAAAAAATTCGATTATGGTTATAGGGCCTCTCTTGTTTCTTTTACAAAAGTTCTTAAAAAATACACAGTGGCATACCTTGTACGATAGTACCCAACCCTTCGTGTGCGAGTCCAACTCGGACTTGACCGGCTTTTTCGTTTTATTATTTTATAAAAAAAACCGTTTCAAAAATATTGTTGGCTACTTTTAAAGTGAATGGCCGGAACATCTTTGCTAGGCTTTATAAGGCGATGGTCGAAGGAAGTAAGGAACCCCTACGTTCTCAAGTCACTATATGTGGGACTGGTTAGACCGTTTCTTGAGTATGCGTGTGTTGTATGGTCACCGTACTACTCAATACATTTATTGATTGATCGAGTCAATTAAAAAAATATTTCTTCACTTTGCTTTGAGCAGTTTTGCATGGCAGAATCGTTTTGAGTTACCCTGCTACGAGAATAGATCAAGATTGATTGATTTGCAAACATTGGAGTGTCACCGCGAAATATTTAAGTTGGTTTTGTACATTTGGCGTTGACCGACGAAGTAAACTGTCCCGAGCTTTTGTCATTGTTGAACATTAATGTGCCGACGAGAAATCTTAGAGGCTACGAATTTTTGAAAAATGTAACGCATGCCACGCGAACTTTACGTTGCACGTTACTGATTCACAAGCTGCTGTGCTATCTTATTAGAAATGTTTCCATTGTACTGTCATTGCAATGTTTACTCCTAGCCTTGATAACAGCAGAATAATTATCCAAAGCCAATTGTTGTATTGTTCTAAAATTCTGTAGTAATTGTAAGGAAAATTTCATTAATCTCAATTGGCGTATAAAACAACGGATATTAGGCTTTCGGAATCAAGACTTAAAAGAAGAGTGAAGATTATATCACCGCCTAGATAATTGGCTGGAATATTAAAATGAATATTATCATTTTACTTTGTATCATCGTTGCTGCACTAACGACGCCATCTTCCGTATCTGTTTGGACAAAATTGGGCGGAAGTTGGGGGTAGAAATGGACTAATAAATATAATAAATAAAACTAAACAAATGAAATGTTGTTTTCTATTGTACGAGTATCTTATCTCACCAAGGTTCGAAGACAAAGAATCATTTGCATAACGAGTTTGTACTTTGAGTAAAATCTTTAGTGCTAACAAGTGGATTAACATTTGCATTATAGTATAATAATATGTAAATCGAAATGCACTGACCATTACTTAAGAAGACGGGTCAAATTCACACTCCTGATTTTCCCCGTGTCATTTTTCCCATTCTAATTTTCCTGGAGCCCTGTTTCCCCTTATTCCCTTAGCCTTCTTTCCCAGGGGTCAAATTTTCCCTGCCGATTTTTCCCCGATCCCCTTATCCCTTTTTCCCGCGCCGTACGTTGGATGTGTGACTATTTGTGTATACCTATATGCGTGTGCCTATGTATGTGTGCGTGTGCGTATGGATAAATGTGGCTGTATTGCTATGTGATCTGTTATTAAGGGTAACGAAACAGGGGATGCTGACCGAAATAAAGTCGGAAAGGCAAATTTGACCCCTGTCGTCAAGGAGAGCACCAGGGAAAAACCAGGGAAAAATTTAATAGCCGGGGGTAATTCAGCAGGGTAAATTTGACGCCCAACGTTACTGAATATAGTTGCAATTTCTATAGAAAAATGAAGACACCAAATGTATGATAAGCACAAAAGTATATATTATAATTTTAAAATCCCGCTTAACGACAAAAAAAATTTGATCGAAAAAATTAGTAAATGTTTGTCAGAGTTCGTGTCCACCAGCTGGCAAAAAAAAAAATGTTTCGCTAAAAACACGATTGAAAGTTTAAACAGGTGCTCTACCTGCTCACACTTAAAATCCTATAACTTTTTCTTTTCTGGAGATTTTAACATTTTAACTGGAGATTAAGATTCATACATATGAATGTTACATGTGCTTACAGAAAATTTAATCGAGGTCGACCTTTTTTCAACCCTTCACAGTGTTGTTTCTCCTTAATACAATTTTTCCATGTTTCCGTCCTGATGATATAGATTCTAAACTGATTAAAAAGGACAAAATAAAGGAGGAGGGTCATTAAGGGCCGATTTCGGCCCACTCTAAATTGTGTCAAAAACTGCCGGAAAGTATTTGTTAATGTTAAAAATAGGTTCTGAGGACATTCCAGGGTAGTAGATGGAGAGATCGAGCCGTATTTTCGATGTAGCTGAGAGCATGGGAAAACTCAATAGTAAGGCGTTGAAGCACTATGACGAGTTCTGTTTCTCCGGGCGGACTCTTAGGTGGGGGCGAAGTGGGCGGCGGAAGAACCTGAGCCTACCAATTTCTGCTAGTTAAAATTTAAATTGAGCCTCGGGAATTATTCCGATATGGCTGAAAATTAGTAAACTAATAAACTAAACATTTCAAATAAAATGTGAAAAGTCCCTGTAAATTAGACCGGATCACAGATATTTGCTGTTTATATGAATAAATAATATAATTACTTTTTTTTTCTCATATATTAATCTGATATACTCACGGCAATTTACATACGGCTTGATTAATTCAATTCAATTCAATCAAATTATTACGGTGTGTAATTTTATTTATGAGTGAAACTCATACTAATACATACTAATAATAATTATAATATACGCAGACAAATGTATAGACTTGCAGCAATAATCGTCGGTTATATTACTGTTACTATCGTTATCACTAGCGCATAAATCATTTTCGTCATATTCATCGCTTCCACACTCACAATCAGGTTCGTCAATCTCATTTGCATTATCAGTATCACTTTCTCATACCACACCTCGAACGCTGGCAATTGAGTTCATGGATGGATGGGTGCTCGATGGTACTGTTTATAAATTTAATCGCTTTGAAAGTGTGCTTTTTCGTCTAAGTCTTTTAATTATCATTAATTGCTTTTTTTTCATATTTTTCACTTTTGACGTTTCATAATTTGTCCTGTTGCTGGTATACAGGGTGTTTCATCTATGGGGGTGAAAAATTAAAGGGGGTGGGTGGGTATATTTCACCCAGACAATCAAAAAATCGTAAGCCAGCGCGCAGCAATCTAAACCGTTTGGGAGTTACAGGGTGATTAATAAATTCGGGAAATACATTATATTTTTTGATCTAATTAGCGCCAAACAACTACTATCTCAATGTGCTTTCCATAAATGCCACCAATATTGATCTACCCGTACCACTGCAGGTACAGTTACTTACGAAAGTGAAAAATGCTCATTAAACTAATTCTAAAAGTATTTATTTTGAACAGCCGGACCTACTCAAGCGAACCACCAAATTCAGACAAATAAATCATTTTTCACAACGCCAAAAATTAAATCCTTTATATTAACAGAAAAACAATGGATTTTAGTTCGATGTAATCGGTACGCGTGCCACTTAAAAATGATGTGCGATGGATTGTGCGCGCTCCAGGCTACACACAAGCGCACCAGGTTCTAATACTTGTGGCCGAGCCCTCACGCACCAACGTTTACTGACGTGTGGCAACTGACGCAAAACGATCCAAACCCAGTTGTTTTTTCGTTATACTGCCTTTCAAGTATAAAAAGCAGTAATTGGAGTTTAGACATCAGAACTAAAGGAACACTTAAACTTATATCATCTCCTAGTTAATTATTATTATTAATTATTAAAATGAAATTCAACTTTCTACTTTGTTTCATCATTGCCGCTTGTACCATATCTACACCACCTACCGTGTCCTCTTGGACGAATTTGCATGGTGTTTGGGGCAGAAAATAAACATACATATAAGAAAATAATTATAAAGGAATAAAAGTTATAATACATAAGTTGAATGTTTTTCGTTATTGCAAAGCTTGTTCTTATTTAAAATATTGTGTAAATTAATTTCCGTGATTGATACCTTGCTGATGGAGTAGTCTGAATCGCAGGCGCTTGCCAAATCCACCTTTGCCATATCGCATTTCCGTACACGAATTGCTTCGCCTACCCAAGAAATCAAGACTAGCGTGCAAGCATGCAACCAAGCAGTAATTTACGCTCATCATAAACAGCAAGTCAAAACCCATTTATGGATGAAAAAAGAGCAACAAAAAGAATTGCTGCTACTCACGGCAACTCGCATAAATTTGCATTTGCAGCGAGTATACATATTCGCATCCACAGGTTACCTTTTCTGTGGTAATTGCCACAACGCCCTTTAAGTTGTCCCTTTGCACGTAACACGCCCTGAAAAATGGCATTAAATCAAACACATGCCCCCCCCCCCCCCCCCCCCCCCCCCGCACTAATCGGGTCACATGGCCCGGGATAGTGAATTTTACGACAAGGAATTTAAAGCTGTTCGATGGGACTGAGGGATAGATAAAAGGGAAAGCACTTTTGTTGGCCACAAGACCTAAGCCAAGTTGTGGCAACCGCACGATTTATGGGATTTTGTTGGGAGTGTATAAAGTCTAAAGATACCGCGCCCCAACACCAATTCACCTCAAACGACATCCTGGGTCTTATGGAACCTTGATTCATATCCCGCCAGCCGCTGATCGAACAATATGAAAAGTTATAAAAAAAACGGTTTCTAGGCTTTCAAAAAAGAGAAAAGAAAATGAAAATGGTGATGGATTTTGGTTCGCCGTTGGTGAGAAAAGGTGCCGAGAAGTAAAGAAAATCCTTTCGGAAGGTTCTCAACACCTCAGGTGATAAGGTAACATCGCTGGCACTAATATGCAGCCTCTGCCAACAATGTAGGATGAGTCAAAGTAAACATCGGGTGGGGAAGGAAGAATTGAATCTTAGCCTTGTCGAAAAACGATTTAATAAAGAGAAATTCCTGGTCAAGGAAAGTGGCATGGGTTGCAAGAGATTCGTAAAGCCATTATCCCTCTAGAGAAAGCAATAAACCTTTTCCTCAACCGTCCGACAAATGGAGTCAAAGGAGAGCACCTCGCTAGGCAGAAGGAGTTTCAACAGAAAACTGGGGACAGAGCGAAGGGGTTATATACGACATGACTTACAAGGTCAGAACTGGCTGCTGCTGATGACCCTTTCTTTTCATGAAAGTCACGAAAAGCTGAATGCTTCCGTCTAGAAATGGGTCGTCGACTACAATTATGCCGGACAGGGACAGATTGATAGCTGGTCAATTTTGGACTCCTATAATTGTAAGGACCTGGATAACATTCAATTTTCGAATCAATTGGCGCACCACATGGGAAAGGGTGAATCACTTGTATTGAAAGAAGCAAGCTATTAACTCTTCTCAATTTCAGACCTTTCAAATTGAAAGCTCCTTCAAATCAACCATATGCGGTGCCTTTTCATTATTGTGGTTTCTTTACATCATATAAATGTTTTTAGTTGTATACTAAGCAAAACCGTTTCCCTTAGGATTTCCAGCTTTAAGTATAAGACTATGGTTTCTCACTTTTTATTAGGTATATAATTACAGTTCAATAAATAGGACACAACTAGGGTAAAAAGATACTCCACTTAGAAAAATTAAAATTTGACATTGATAAAACAGGATATTACAGAAAAGGAAATGTATTTGCACCATGCGTTTCACCATGTAAAGTCCGTATGACACGGACTCAGGTACGAATTTGCCTTTTACAAAATGTTTACTCACTGAATATTTTTCTTTTACGAAATCTATTGACTGAAATATGCCTTTTTGCACTGATGTGCGCAGGGATACGTGTGGGGCGCAAATAGGGACTGACCCGAGTCCAGGTCACACCGACTTTACGCGGTGAAACGCATGGTGCAAATAATCACTGTCTACAAAAAATTCCATCAAAACAGAAAAGTTGAGACATGGCAGGACCATGATAAAACATCTGCGGAACTTACAACAAACAACAAACGCGTCAGGGAAAGAACCAGGCAAAAATGTTGTGGCCGGAGGAATGTCGGCAGGTCAAATTGGCCCGCCTGCTGCCCGATAGCGTGTGGGAATTACTCGTATAAGAATTTTCAATGATTTGTATAATTGTTATGAGTTGGTCTCTTCTGCCATTGAAAATTTTTATACAATGGTTGTGACCGCTGACGTTGCATCAGTTTACCTTGCTTGCATTTCTGATTTAAATATTTGGAAGGCATTTCAGTTCACTGAGTGACACGTTTCCAGACAGGCATTATGAGCAGTTGCTAGGAGGTTTGGAAAAATGGGCATTCACTTGGAAACAGTAGTTCAAATTGCAAAGTTTGCATAAAAGACAAAACATCTGTCATCTGCAACAGTAGACATTGATTTCTGGTGCAGTTGTTGGGGTAACGGCAACGGATAAATAAATAAATGCGGCATTTAAATTACTTACGTGGGTGGGGATGACGCAATTCGAATTGCATCCTACGTGTGTCCGTGTGATGCCGTATACCACGAAATACATCGTATATCGCAGACATGCAAATTCCAGTCCATAGATATTTTGTAAAAGGAAAATATTCAATCAGTATAGACATTTTGTAAAAGACAAATTTTCCTTTTATGTTTTGTTTTGTGCACTCAATTATAATCAGCAATGAGTGACACCAATTTTCCTGTTACAATTAATGAAAGTTGTGTATTTTCTTACTGTTACAAGAAAAATAAAATATATGTTGGCATCATATGCCATATTGTCGCCCTGACCTATGCCAGAACAATGAATGTGAAAATTTGCCAGTTTCATGAATGTACTACATTCGCTTTCTGGCCCTCCTAAATGGAAATGAATTCTACATTCACCCTACTGACGTAGTTTGAAAATGCTATTTCCACATTCATGGTTTTGGCACAACTTGGTACTATTCAGAAAGATTCATCACACCTGGCATAAGGGATCGTCCCCCTTATATGGCCCCTCATATGCCCTTATTTCTTTAAAAAGAGGCAGAAGGTACGTTATGATCAACAGAGGTTATTACCGGACCATGATCAATGAATATTAGTTCGAAAATATAAATGACGGTGATTCTGGCGGGATGTATGTAGTTTCAACAGGATGGCACCACGTGTCATACAGCGACTCAAACCATCGATTTATTGAAATCACGATTTGGCGATGTTATGATTTCGAGTAACCGCCCATGTAAATTGGGCTCGAAGATTAACATCAATTTAAAAAAAATTAAGATCTAACACCTCTCGACTACTTCCTATATAATATATAATTTTCTGGGTCTAACAAATCCAATATAAGTTCTCTCCTTATACATTGAAAGTGGCATACGATTAACATTGCTAGAAAATTGACCCAACATTGGACTGACAGAATACACTTCTTCAAAGACAATTGCGGTAGGCGAAAACCGTGTTTCTATCGATTCTGATGAAATTTATATGCGAATATGAACCTCCGAATTCAATTATGTAAAGAAATTTTAAAAAAATATTTAGGGGTAGCATTCCATATATAAAACTGAGGAATGCAATTTTTTTTGCCGCTCATCCCATTATGTGGGATATCGTTAGACAGGTATCTAAATATGCAACAAAGGTTCTTAAGAGTCTTTTTTTCCTTATAAGAATAGCTTGCCAGATATAAGCTCCTAAAGTCGCTAATAATAAGTCCCTCATGTGTCTGTTTCTCTTAACGCACCGGTAGCAACGGTTCGTCTACAAGGGGCTTTAAAGGGCCTTTATTTTTTCGCTTATTTTAACAATTTCCTTTTATGCGTAAGATAAGATATTTCAAGTAAAATTACAAGTACATGCATATATACTTACTCTGGCGGCATCCAAGTGTAAACGATTTCGTTTATTCTAGAGTTATACCATGGACATCAGACTACAGCTCTTGAACTAATTCAACTCGCCGTGACACACTTAATTTACTTTGAACTAGTTCAGTTTATCCGTTTGATACTTTGCCGGCGTTTTATAGAAATCCTTAAAGTTACCGCTAACTTCTCCCAGACTATTGCAAAATCGGATTACATCTTTTATTGATATTCCTTCCATTTTCCGTGCTTTTGTTTGCAAAATACCATTGGAAAAGAAGTTTCCTTTCAGAATTGACAAATTTATTGTGACATATTTTTCCGCCACTGGCGCTAACAGCAGCAAAAAGTATACAACAAACTCAGTTATAACCAGTGCAATTGTGCGGATCTTTGAAGTAGTTCAGCAATGGGAATTTTACATGGGCTACGTCATTCTTACGTCGGAAACCAGTTCAAGAGCTCTAGTCTGTCTAAGTCTAGGGCATAAGTGTGAGACTTTACGGAATCGATACACTAAAAACTTAATTTCCTGCGGAATAGTATGTAAAGCTACTTCTACGTCCGTATGAAGTTCCACTTGTAGGTAAAGATTATTTACGAGAATAAACCTCTTCCAAAGTGGACGAATTTCTCCAGCTATAAATACTAAGTTCTATTCCCAGCCATAAAATAAACATCACACCCCTTCGACTGTTCTACCGCTACAAATTTCTTAGACAATAGACAATTTGGTTGCACGGAGCAATTAAATGAGCCGCAACTACTCGTCGTCGCAACGAAAAGCTATCTAGGGAAACGAAGTTAACGCAGCACTTTGTAAGCTGAGAGCTGTTCTAATAAAAAACTTTTATCATTCCCTCTACGAACGTTAATTAAGAAAATTCCATTAAAACTTATAGCTGAGCCAGCAACGTGGCTTCTTTTTAGAAAGTCAGCAACAACGGCAGGATCATCGCTGCTTTCCCATATCTATTAAAATTCATCAAAGGCTAGAGAACGAACAGTAGAGCGGTACGGGGCATACATGCGTACCCGTACATAGTCACATATATGTACGTAATGACTGTGGCTCATATTACCGAATTTCTCGTATTGATCCCACGCTGTTTCATATATCAATTGGAAAAAATCAATTGGGTCAGCAGGCGAGGCGCCTTATATTTACGAGTACCACATCGCAACATGGGCACCGTGACTCTATTATTATGAGCGTGGAATTCCAGTATGCAATTTCACGTTGCGCCTAATTGGGCACCTTTGGCACTGTCGGATGATTTGGTTTGAGTCTCGTCGAGCAGAAGAATCGGTGAGAAAATCGTTGGTTTAATTTAAAACGACTTTTGAACTCCCCATAGAAACTTGTTGATTTGACGAATACGGAGGGTGAACCGGAAGCCGCCAACTCTTCCATGAGATTTCAAGCAGCTCCCTTCGGCATACATCGATTTTCAAGTCGATTTTCAGTCAAAGTCGTTTAAATGCCCACAATAGCTTGGTAATTCTCCTCTTTGACTTTTTCCACTTTTTTGTCAGTCCCTTTCTTTGCGTATACCGGGAAAATAGAGCAGGGAAGGCATGGAAAGGAAAGGTTCGAAAGCTTAAGATTTACTCAGGCTGACGACACGTTTTGGACATTTAGGTTGAAAGCCTTCCTGATTCGCATACAAATTCTGTTAATGGCGAGCACACAATGAACAATAAAATGTCAATCTTCTTGAATAGGAGGGAGAAGGGGCGTGATCCCTCTTTTGCACAGACCAGAACTCCTTCTCTTATCTCATACCCAACTGGGAGAAGCTCTAAGAGTTGATATGAAATTGTTCAATTTCAGCTATTTAAAATTGCAAAAAAGGGAAGGCTGAAGAAGTCCTTGAGTCCTCCCCCTAGCCTCGACAATTACTCGTAATTTTATTTTGTTTTCCTTGAACTCAAATTTAATTGGAGCACATGCTAACGTCCGTGCGGTGTCCCCTGCAGATTCAAAACATACCCTGCTTCAATTGTAAGTTATTAGAGCTGCCAGCAGCCCCATAGGCGACTAAATTAAGCACCGCACTATGCTCGAGGCGCGTACTGCATATACCAGGGACTGTGGCATCTGTGGGTGATTCATGTTGGAACCCAACCGGTATGCGGTGTAGGCTCCGCTCTCTACGGAATTTGATTTGACCTAAGTTCATCATTTGTACGCAGATGCTGGCAACCGCTTGAATCTAATTAAATTCGATCGATCTGGCCATAACTTATTCATTTAGGCGTCACAAATGAAGGAACGCGCGTCCCAAATCAACCCGCGGTCGCGAATTCAGCACAAACCCACAGTATTGCGGTGCTTCTGCCCTCGTAGGTACGATTTCATGCGTAATAATCACTCCAGGCTCTAGTAACGCCGTGACGGCCGGGAGGGGGGAAAGGTACGAGTTATACGCAGAATAAACGTTATTACAATTCTGAGCATTACAGAGGTTTGTTATTTCGTTTAAACTATCAATTTAGCATAAAGTAAATCTCATTAACGTCCCTTCTCAGTCTATCAAGATTACAATAAAGAATAAAAACCCTTTCTTTATTTTTTGTTCAATGAACGTCAAAACAAAAATGTTTGAAGGTTTCTGCATTTCTAAATATATAAACATAATTTAATGCAAATTATAAATTGTACATAAATGAAATGAAATTAGAATTTATTTGTGCTACACAGCGCCTGATGGATCCACATACCTCCACAGTGTAGTGAACATCTTCTCGGTAAATTGAGCTATAACAAAGTTCCGCCCATTTTTAAATTCGTAGGGTAGGGTGCCCTTTACTGTAGGAAATACGGATATTTAAAAAACAAAATGATGGTAGGAACAACTAACTTTTGTGCGAAATTGTACGGCTCTGCTTTTATTGTATAAATTTTTGCACCATAGTAGTTAATACCAACGAGACAATATACCATGTTATATAAGAGTATATAACCCGCGTAAGTGCAGAAAAAATGCAAGCAGGGTGGGAATTTAGTCAGCTTATACACAAGATTTTTCTTAGTCAAAAGATGTCGTTTAAAAAAATTTTGAAGAATAAAGGCCCAAGGCGGCTACCTTATGGAACACCAGATAGAACCGAAAATGATTAATAATTAGTAATAGGTTGTAGAAAGTGTAACTCTACAAAAACGAATGAAGATATTAATTAATCCAATAAAGAATATTATTGGGAAAATTATATGAGTACTTCACGAGAAAGCCGTCATCTTCTCTGTTAACCAAAAACACATCTTCGACGAATAATCAAGTTGGATGACGATAATGATATCTTGCAAACAAATGACGATAGTTCAGATACTGAATTTTGGGTAGCTTTACAGTGGTAGAATGTAGTTGAAACTACGAAAGCGCAAAATCGCCAGGCAAGCGGTGTCCTGGGAGCAATGGGCCACTAGATCAAGCCCTGCAGATCTGAGGTGTGCCAACCCTATGTTTTCAGAGAAGTCGAGTCGATGTTTTTCGAATGGGCTTTATCCCATTCACATAGCCCTGACATCATTTTTCATTCTTTTTTTGTTCTGCAAAATAACTTTTTTAACATATCAGTGCAGTGCTCAATGTGAATGAAGAAGTTGTTCGGGAGGGGTTTAATTTTCATTTAAAGAAAGTGTTTATCGCATAGATAATCCACCCCCCCCCCCCAATTTGCAACGGACTCTTGGACTATTGCGAGATCCAAGTAATCCAGTCGTTTGTTATATCCGGGTTTTTTAAGACAGCAGATTGTGAATGATGTTAAAGGCTAACTATCTCTTTTATGATTGTAGGTTGTTTTGCCCATTCAATTTTTTCCATTCTGAAATTTCCATTCCACTTTGGACATTTCATCCATTAATTCAATAATTCTGTTTTCCATTAGACATTTTGTAAAGGGATGGAACATTCGTACATAGACCGCTAAAATCATAACCCTTCTTTTTATTTTCGCCGTAGTAAGTACAAATGGTTTATTATTTTACTATTTGTCCACGAAGAAAGGAATTCACCGCAGTAAAATTCTTTTTTTTAAATATCTTTCACTTCTCCTTTCCAAATGCAATTATTATCCTTGATAACCAGACTGCAACTTTGATAATCAGATGTCTGGGTAAAAAGTAAATATAGTAAGAATTTTTAGTATAAAACAAGAGAGCATTCACAATTGCAGTTCAAAACTCAAATATTCTTTTATAGGCTTAATTGTCCGACCATTGGAACTAATATTCTATCTCAAAGACGTTTTGAATAAATTTGCCCGAATTCTCACTTTCGGCAAATTCCCTTTAAACATATCTGAGCTTGGTTTACATCTACGGACTACTTGCACATCGGAGCACGCTTGCAAGCGCCTCATTTAAATTCTCCAAGAAAACTAAGAAGTCCTGAGGGTTGGAAAATTCTTTAGGAGTAATTATCCCAGAAACGTTCTTAAAATTTCAAGTGGTAACTTCCTAATGAAGGGAGAGGAGAAACTTGTAGAGCTTTACTTTGTACAAGGTCTACCTAAAGCAAGTCTGCGCAATAAGTAGGCATGAATAAGTTTAAGTACGGGCACTTAGCTGCTGGGGGACCGCAGATTCTACCGCCTAATCTGTATTCATTCCGCTGACAGGGAAAGACAGCCCAGATTAGCCCGGTCAACCCCGCCGGAGAGAAGGCAAATATGCGGACACACCAATAAATTACAGAAAACAAATCGCTGGGAAACCCGCCCTGCCTGGCCTGACCATCGAGAAATCCTGCTGACTTTTGGGATCGGAGCACGGTTTCAATTCTGCTTGTCATGACGCTACTCGTATATGGTCTCGCAACCTGGGGCTTGATCCAGAACAGGCAACCCGCTCTGCGTGTCCCAGCACACCATCCCATGTAGGATGAGAAGAGAAGTGCTTGAAGCTCTGGAAGATTGTGGAGCATCGAAAGTCATTAATAAAACATTGTGCCAGTCTGTCACACTTCTCAAGCTCTACGTCGTCATCGTTGTTGTCGTCGCCGGGCGACCGACCCGGCTTTCTGGGAAGTTGTCCTGAAAAATATTGTGAGGGCACCCCGCTGTTATGAGACGATATCGCTAATTCTCGCCTGCCTCGATAGAGATTTCAGTCGTATCAGCTTGTTGGTCTAGCAAAGGAAACTGCCAGGGGGCCTCCGTTGGTAGTACTTGATTTAGCCTCAGTGTGCCCCTCCAGCACCTCCAACTCCTCATACTGAGGACGTACCATAGTTGTCTCCCGCAGCGATTAATCACGAATACAATTTTGTCCCCGTTTGAGTCGAAACGGGATGCGATCACCATCGGGTGGGTACAGGCATTTCAACGATACTCTGGAACGCACAGATAGTCAGCCCTAAGAGACTCCAATGGAGAAATAATATTCACGGGAACAATTGGATTCGACTTAGGGAAATGAATGGAAAAAGAGAAGAAAGAGGGCTGCTGCTTTTTTAGATTTGTAAAGAGGCATTTTTTGGGGCCTTTACATACCCGGGGAGGCATGTGAAGCTTTGAGAAATGGCATTTTGGTCTTCCCTTTGATGACGCCTTTTTCTCCTGCAAAAGTATTTCACCGACATATACTCGTATTTCCTTCCATTCCCTGATACTACCTCAGCCTTAGTTCACAGTTAACGGTGTGCCTAAAAATTCATAAAGTCACAAAGACTTTTTGACATCGTTTTAAAGATGTATGCTATGTTACACTTTTACTTTAGAAAGGTTGGTGGTGCTACCTTTGAAGTTCTGAATGAATAAAAAATCAAAAACGGAAACAAAACAATCAAAATAATACGATCAAATGTTATAATTTATAAGCAGCAATCCGAAAAGTCAAAAAGGCTTCGCAAATTGTAACGCAGTATAGACTAGTCAAGGTCAAGTGGTCTAGTGGTAAGGGGTGGTCCATATATAACGTCATTTGAAATCAGGGGAGAGAAGTCTGGTCTGCGTATGATCGTAACATGACGCAGGAGGGTGTGGGAGGGTCTTGCCAAAATTGACGTCATCCAAAATATTAATTAATTAATAATTTATTACATTAATAAATATAAGTTATTGAGCTTATAAAATTATTATTAGATTATGACGGTAGGATCATTGTTGGGGGCGGGGGGTCAAAAATCGGCAAAAATCGATCATGCAATATATGGACGGTCCCTAAGCGTGTTAAACTGCCGGTCCAAAAGTCCCAGGTTCGAATCCCACTCGGACCCCACGGTTCCACTCTCAGAGTGCGCTTTTCTTAATAAGCGACAGATGGAAGCTTCATCGATTAGGATAGCTACTGCGGGCTAATCACCCAGCATAGTGAACATAAAACGATTAAAGAAACGGAAGCAGAGCTGGAGTGAAATAGAAAATATATATATATATATATATGTTACCGTTGCCGTTTTAGGGTTCCGTATCCGAAGGGTGCCACACAGGACCCTATTACTAAGTAAGCCTCCGCTGTTCGTCCGTCCGTCCGTCTGTCTGTCAGCGGGCTGTATCTCATGAACCGTAATAGGTAGAGAGTAGAAATTTTCACAGAGTGTGTATTTCTATTGCCCCTATAACAACAAATAATGAAAACACCAAAATGGCGAGTTACGAAAAAAGTAAATAGTGCTATATCTCGTACGATGCTACGGAATACTTCGTGCGCGAGTCTGACTCGCACTTGACCGGTTTTTTTGGTCTATTTGCGCACGGATATTATCTGTCACATCAAGCACAACCGACGTGATGCTATGGCGCTTACGAAACCTAGACTGGTACGGGGAGAGAAGGCCAAGGACGCGAAAATGCACTAAAATCAGTTCGTATAAAGCTTTGGAAAATTGTAAGCGTTTATACGATTTTCGGTCTCAAAAGTGAGTAGTGCATAGATGCATACTTATATCCATTCACAGAAATTTTGCAACACAACCTGTAGAGAATGCCAATCTTATTAACTAATCTTGGGACAGGCGGGACGCACTGCGACCGATTGCCTTGCACATCCATGAACGAAGTTAAAAGGAACATTGTTTCGATATACTTATTTCCTTTTAACTCGCGAGATAAGCTGTTAAGTACCTCACTATGGATTCCAACACTTGCTTCCATTCAGGGAGTTTGCCATGTTAAACCTTTTAATTAAAAGCTTATTCTGCCACCAGTCAGAAGCATTACTACATATATGATGGAAAAATTCTGAATGTCCGCAAAAATAATATCCCGGTAAATATTTTATCTCTGCTAAAAAAGCGGAATAAATTTTGCAGAACTGAACGTTTTGGTAATGATTTTGTCCGTTGTTTAATTTAAGCTCCTCACTAATAAGGCTCAGGTTAATTACGCTCCCTTTAATTTTTTGCGTCGTAAAACTATGGAAAGTTGCAGTTCAAAACACCGTTGTAAAAAAACAGTTTCATTAAAAATTAAAAAAAACTTGAAAGTCAGCGTAAGCTTCTTTTCCAAGTTTTTCAGTATAACAGGAAATGCTCCCTCTCCGTGTTCTGCAGCAATTTCAACAACTTCCTCTCTACAAATTTTTTTTTCACTTGCATATAAATAGGAAAGCAGTGCAAAAAAAAATAAACAACCGGGTCCGATCTGGTTAAATTAATTGAGAGGCAAGCCAGAGTTATTAATTAACCTGTGACGCAAAGGACAAATCCCCTGGTGCACGGTAGTAATTAATTAGCAGACATCCGCAGCCAACTTTGCCGGGAGACTGGCAAAATTTAAAGATTTTCATAAAGTTTTGTCTCCCCCGTAACTTGTGTTTCCTGGCGCTCGATGGGAAGGACCTAAGGCAGGACACGACCCACAAGTATTGCAGAGTAAAAAACACAATCTGGAGGTGCCTGCATTGTGCAAGCAACACACCACCCGAACTGTCTTTATACGAACAAGGAATGCGCCTGAATTTTCATTTCCCTTTGGGGTAGAAATTTGAGCACCGAACATTAAATTCCTTTTTTTGTTGGGGTATTCTTCCGGTTGGGGAAAAAATACGTTACTCAACTGGGTTGCACGACCCACCTCTCAAAAGGAAACTAGGAGGCGGAAGAGGGTTGCGGTTGCTGTTAAACCAAAAGAAAAATGAGCTAGTTCTGCTGGTGGCATGGCCTCCCTACATTGTTACGAGTACCCGCCGGAAAATTAGCTTGGCATGCTGCAAAAATAATCAGGCAATGTTGTCTCAACCCTGGGTCCAGCCAGCCACCCAGAACAGGCAATTGGTCTCTCTGATTCATGTGCTTGCCACCGTCATCATCATTAATTCATCCGGCATCTGAGATTCGAATTTCCGACGATGACGTGCATACGAATAAGTCGGGAATACCTGCCGAGTCATGTAACTAGACACTCACGGCTCAAAGATTCCCTCATTCTTAGGCCGAGAAGGATTTGGGGGTAAGTGTCCCAGTGTTGCTAGGAGGGCTTTTTCCCTGCCTTACCTGTTCGCCGTTAAATTCTGATCAAATGGAAGGTAATACCTTAATCCCTAGAATGCTTATTACGTTCGAACGGATTTGGTTGCGGTTGAGTTGTGGGGCAAATAAGACTTTCTTGGGGAGCAACTTCCCTTATGGGGGTTAGTTAGTCGTGAAGCTGGAACTCAATGTAGTTCCCACCTGGGCAATACCACTACTAACGCTTCCATCGGAAAACTTGCTGACGAACAGAGAAAAAATTTATCGAATAAGCTTTCGGCCATTATAACTTGCAAATTGATAAATAGTTTATCCTTGTTGTGGGCGTGTAGGTTATGCGGTCTATCGATTGACGCACGCAAGCTGTATACCATTTTCGGGGAAGGAGCCCTGCCTTAATCTTCCTTAAGAGTAATGACGCTAAAAATTCACATGGACCGACTCAGTGGCCCGTGTTTGGGAAATTTTATTATAATAAACCCAGAGGCATCAATATTGTGTATTTTACTTGCCAAGGAGCTGTTATGCTAAATTTAGACAACATCAAGCCGTTGCCGCTCTTGACAGGGTAAAATACGCTCCTCTTTGAGCAAAACATTGCAAATTTACATACCCCACAGGTTTTTGTTTGAAGATAGAAATTGATAGGCGGATAACACTTTCGAACGTTAAAAGCAGTTATGGTCGGTTCTATGATGATGACGGGAGCGGATATATAAAGTTATATCCTTTGTTTGCATTGTATCCTGCTCTACAAAAGGTTGAAGCACAACACTTGTAAGGTTATTCGGCTGATTTTGAAAGTGCTTCTTAGGCACGTGCATGCTAATAATATCACAAATAGCCGTTTTTAATGCAATGGAATCTTCAGTCCAAACAAATTAAATTTCGGTTCGTAAGCTTTCTAAGAGACGGACCTGGACATTTACGAAAATACCGCGTTTCACTCCGGAAGAGCATTTATTAATTAATAAGGCTCATTACCAAAATGTAGAAGTGTTTACAGTGACAAATCATAAGTCACGTTTCATTTTGGGGTGAATAATCGTCCGTCGCGGACATATAGTTTCCACAGGATGACGTAACCTGCCGCACTCGAAATAATTACGTTATTGTAAACCAAGTTGTCAAGTCGTGCTCTGTAGGATTGAAAAGTAAGATCTTTATAAATCACCCTGAGACGATTCAATAACCCACGGAAAAAATTGAAAGCTATGTTAAATTCTTGTAATCCTACAAAACGTCTTCTAAAATTTCCATATTATTGTGTAAGATGTTAGATTCACGCCTTAATCCTTCGAGTGCCAAGAGCTAAATGGAAATAAAAATAGTAAATGATAGACGTTCTGTTGTTCAAATCTGAAAATCAAATTTTCTTCCACCCTATCGGAAGAGGTATTGTTTACTTGTTTCAGTTCCGCAAGTGTCACCGGGCATGGCATATTTAGTGTTAATAAAGACGTGTTGCTGTGATAAAAGTTATTTTTTATGCGCTGTTAAGAAAATACGACCCTTACAAGTTAAGTGGTCCAATGGTTTATTATCACTGCCCCATTCGACACATACACATATACAGTCCCTGACCAAAAATTTCAAACGTTTTTGAATTTTACAATTACCATTCAATACTGTCGTCGACCTTTATTATTGGATAATAAGTTCCTAATTAGGAAATCTGTTGATCTATTTTTTTAGGTGAAAGACTGTAAAAGGACGGTGTCTTTTATTAAAGGTCCCAGTTGATTAAGTGTTTAAGGTAAACAAATATTAATGCTTTGTTTTATATTCGATTTCGGTAAAAAGCCAAGATAAGGCGAAGAAAGTGAATTTTTCATTTGTTACAGAATATTCCAAATTCAGCATAGACGATAGCAAAAAAAATAAATATCAATTCCCCTAGAATTTTAAATTTTAAGAAGTGCTTAATGTAATTCACACATGAATCGACGCCTCAACTCCTTAGAAATCAGAGAATTTGTGAGAAGACGTGCGGGGGAGAAGTGGCATCCGTCCGTTTAGAAAGCCATTAAGCATCCACCATCTGTGTGGTATAGGCAGCAATTACTGTTAAGGGACCAGGACCAGTTTATGGTGCCGGGAGGGCATAAAGTATAAACAAGTTTTCGAGACTGTTGCGCTGCCATGTTTTGATGAAATTGCTTATTGCGTATTTTCGTTTACCTTTCTGCAAGATTGAGCCTCATGCCACATCGCGAAATCTACAAAAGGATTTCATGTCAGAGAAAAAAAATCTTTATTGCCATGGTTAAGAAATTCACCCGATTAGAACACAATTGAAAATGTGTGACATGAACTAACCTAACCAATTTTGTTAAGCCTGTTTTCTTTATATTATTTGGACTATGCTGTTATGTACAATATCATTCATTAAAATGATAATACTTAATGAATTCTTCGCACAATACGGGATGTATGGTAACTCAGGCATAACAAAACCATGGGTTCTTAAATGCTTGTGAATTGATTGCCTATGTAAGCATGATTATTCGCATAGAAGTCCATCGGTCTCAAATCGCATAATCTCAGAGACCAGATGACATTGCTAAATGTTAAAATTATGCGCTCGATTAAGTTTTCACGCAAAATAAAGCTATAACCAGTCGTGTTGTGTGGCTTGTGGCACCATCTTGTTGCAACCACATGTGCTCTATATCAAAATCTTCAAAAGTCGATAATCATACGGCCACAGCACGCAAAATTGATGGTAATGGTCTTTCTTTCATTGTTTTTAAAAATATACGGCCAATGATACCACCAACCAATTACTTTATGCATTTGTTCGAAAAATCAGCATCCGATGTCTTGTTGAAGCATCCAATCAGCGTATCTTCTGCGCAATGTACGGTCGTAAGGGTTCAATTCTTGCGTGAGTACCCACATACCTAACTTATAACCCTATATACCTATGTTACGTATCAGTATTTAAACTTCTCCGTACTACGTCAAACACAAATTGCAAATTGCGCTTCTGTATCCCCCTAGATACGAACTTTAATAACTCCTGCGACTTAAATCGTTATTCTATTTGACCTATTTGTCCCCAATCTCTCGACCTTCATGCTTCCCCTAGTTTAATGTCTATAAAGTGATCCTTAATTCCAAAACTGCTCTTATCTCCCCAAGTAAAATCCAGTGTTTCCCAAATTAAATAAACCCCAATTTTTACTCAATGTGACTCGTAAGACACTTTCCAGGGTTCATCGAATTTTATGGCTCGCCAGTCATAAAAGATTTTTTTTTTCATTCTCGTAAGACCGAGCGGTTTTCATTAATCTTTAACTGCCGCACTACGACATGCCCGAAAATATTGTCGTAAAGTTGGCGACACTGGAGAAATTTGCCTCATCGGCAAGTAATGAGGAAAGTAAATAAAAATATTTTCAACCATTTGTCAATAGTCACGGTTGATGATGCTACAGGAAAATTGCTTAAAACTGTGTCCTCGTTCACTATGAAAAGTAAATGGAGGGGACCGATCCATAAATTAATTACAGATGAATATATTGGTTGTCTGCTGTTATTTATTGGATGTTTGCAGCTTAAGTATCGCAGTAGGGCTTCAGGACGTTGCCACTGATTGTTTGCCCCCACAGCAGGCTCCAATCGATTTGTTTCTGCTAAACAACTCAACCGTCGCGAATCGAAATATTGAAAAATGCATACTGACAAATTTCCGTCATTAAGGAGACTTATGCCGCGCTATAAAACGCAGAAATGTTTGAATTTGCGCCACTCACCGCACACACAGTACGCGATGAACCGGATAGTGGCAGGTTTCATTTCTCATCTGGGCGTTATGTTTTATTTAAAGCTCCGAATGCCGGGGGGCAGGGGCAAGAGAATTGATTGTGCGGGTGGAGCGCGATTTCCGCGAGGCGCCCCTTTCTGAGAGGGTGAAGGTGTCTCGTTTCCCACTAAGCGGTGCTTTATATTTTGAATTTAAAACCGGTTACAGCCCATTAAGGTGTTTTACAGTCGCATTAGTGAACCCCCCATTAATTTAAGCGCTAAGGGGTGTTTCGCATTTTGCACGGAAATCGCACTTAAGCACTTGAGTTGTGCTGCATGGAATTAAGCAAGGATCCGGTTTAGACGCTTCGCTCCTAATCGAGCCGCCTCGGGCTGCATTACCGCATCGTCTGATTACTTATCCACTGCACGTTGCCCTTAGTTTTGAGGAGCCAAATCCCCTAGCTCCCCGATGTGAATTGCCCGTCCCAGTCAATGTGAAGCATTTTACATTCAGAAGAATCCTCTGCTTCGCACATCACATGCCAAGCATGCTTCAGTCGGAACGGAAGACGAGCCAGGGTGTAACAAGCAGTCCCCACCTCGCGGCCTGCTATTACCAGACTACTTCCACAGCAGCGGTGCCATCGCGATAACTAGCACTTGCTCGTAAAATCTAAAGAACTCATCTTCTGAATTCCCATATCATAGCGGCGCGGAATATGTGCTTCTCGGGCCATTTGGATATTCATCACGTCTTCATAAATTTTATCAGCCGGATGGGTGGTGGATGGATGGCGGGAACGGATGCGTGCTGAAAGGCACTTTAGACTGGATATTCCCCTTGTCGAGGAGACTTCCTCCTTCGCGTCTACCGCGCATACCCTGACCGCATCTAAAGTACACGCACTTTACGCCGCCAAGGTCTAGATAGGCTCATTCCTCCCCTACGTTATGGTTCCCACTTGATGCTGTGTGGCCCGCAATGATACCTTGCTCAGGCAAGCAAGCTCAGGAGAGCGACTTCAATTTTATCAGCAGATAGGACATGCCTCAGTGCGGCAATTTTCCAGTTCATGTATTTTTTTGCAATATATGTACCCTGAAATTCCCTGGGCCGGCAAGGTCGCCGATAAGACATCTGAAATCATTTGGCAAATTTTCATGACGCCCAAATGTACGAGTACGTTCTTCGTCGACTCCCCGCCATGGGCGAAAGGCCCATGAATTGAAAGACCTTTTCACTCGTTACCTTGTTCGGCGACTTTCCTATATAATAGCCTGAAGGTGATACTGGACCCTACCTTCGCAGGATTAGGAGGCACCTTTAGGACTGCTGACTCGTCAAAAATTCACGATCTTCTAATTGGGGTCGTAAATTGCTCGTAAAAAATTTTGCTTCCACCACTTATCTCGAAAACAGGGACAGTAAACGATGCATAAGGACACACGCCCTGACGACTGCATCCTTGGGAGGTCGTAAACTGGACCGTCACATAACCTACATACACTGTATCAGTCCCACGCAAGCGAAGCGACAATGGGGGCAACCATGAAATCTCGAAACTTTGTCAAGAACCGGAGAACGTGATTTCTACAGATAATTCAGTTCCGACCCGGTCATTGTTATCCTTAATTTAGCTAGTTAGGCAGAAATGTCCATCCGTGTCAGAGGGGGATCGATTAAATGAGTTACGGACGATATCGTTATTTTTTTTTTTTTTGGAAATCATAAATGCTCCTCTGCGCGGACGGGAATTATCCCGGGTTATTTCCCCGTCTTGATCACGTTATCTTCGGTTATTAAGTAAACATCCCGGGTAGGAAATTATCGAGAATCCCCGGGGAGAGCCCCAAAACGAATTAATTATCGAAAAGAGATAAATCAACTGGCGTAAGCTTTACTTCTGACTTGTTAAACTTAGCATTTCCCACTACGTGAAAACGGGGGCCTGGGTCTGTATTTTGTTTTTATTTGCAACTTTTGTAATTTGAAGGGTCCAGAACGAAATTGTTTGAACAAACAGAAGCTCCAAGCAGGTGGATAGCCCCTGCGCGAACCTTCATTAAATAATTACCATCGCTAAAACCTCCCGGAGCAAATGATTGGGTGAAAGCCAGGGACTAAATAAAATGCACTCAACCCTTTTGGTCCGGAGGGAATTCGAAGCAGAATAGCTCTTTCATTATTCAGAGCTTGCGAAAAAGTATGGTGTGTAGAATAGAGCTGCTACGCTTTTGCAATTACACTGCGCCCGCTTAAAATTCTCTTCATAATCTCCCCGAACGAGCCGCCATTATTCGGGGTGCCTCAGTGTTGCACTGTAATTACACCGGATGCGAATTCGAAGCAATATCTTGAATATTTAAGGCGACTTGGTATAGATTGTTTTCCGTTTAGCCGCTTTGGAAATTTGTAGTTCCGCAGTGTCTACCTTTGCGAAATATTTTAATTGGGGACCCGGCGAAATAATGTAAACAGGTGATTTGGGATTTGCTTCTGGCGATAATCTTAACTCTCTAGTTAAATGGGGGCCTTGGGAGACGCATTACGAACAAGACGCTTTAAAGACCATAATAGTTCATAATTAATGAACTCTATCGTTGCTCCTGAAGAGTAATTGCCTACTAATAAATTGCTTTATTTTTAGGGTTCTCTTCCGTATAGCAACAAGGAACAATTTAATAATGTCCGTACACACATGTGTCACACCCTCGTAGCTCCTACATTTTATAACCTGTTATAAATTTCACTAGGGGGTGCATTTAATAATCGCAAAGAGAAAATTAAGAAAAGAAAGAAAAATAACATTTTTGAGTACCTCCTCCTTCATGGGAATGCCAAAGTTGATTTTTCGCGTATCGAACCCATCAAGATTGTATTAAATAGGTCTTCGTAATAAAACTGCAGTAATTTTGCCACATAACATTTACAATATACCTCGTCAGTGTGTCGCCCCTTCAATTTTTAAACTGATTGATAGAAAAACCAAAAGTGCATCTCATATCAGTGCTCCCGATAGGAGTACAAGTGAAGTGAAACTTCATTTGCGTGTTCTTTGAGAGACAGAGACACAGAGAGAGCGAGAGCGAGAAAGTGACAGAGAGAGAGAGAGAGAGAGAGACAGGGAGAATATTCTAAAAGACATATAGTATTTAAAGGGTATATATAACAAAAATAAAACACACAGGTATGTAGATATCATTAATTTCACCCGCCATGACATTTGTTCAAAATCTCTGTTCTGTATTCGTCTTATCGTCGCACTACTACAAATTCTGAAATGTTTTCATTAAAATATTCTGATGATTATAGTTACTTACTTACTTACGAAATACAAAACGACCACATTATTGCCTTTCTGACCTTTCGATCTTCTTTTCTCTTTTTTCTCCCCCAAATCGTCGCAAGGAAAACTACACTGAAAGAAATATTTGACCATATTTTGGGAGAACCATACATATAGTCCAATTGACTATATACCAAAACTTGACGAAGCTTCGTTAAATGTGGAAAAAGTGTTTATTAAAATGGTTTTTTGGACCATTTATATTGATGAACATATTTAATCCATGGCCAAAGTAAAAGGACGCAAGCGTCTATTTCATAGTTACCCGGACTGTAAATTCTAGACGGTCTCAATCATATTATGCTCACAGTGACTCAATACCTATGTTACTGCGATCATATGATGGTCACTGGGACTATAAACTCTAGTTGCTTTGACTACATTTATATAGGTTTTTAACTACTATATAGTAGCTTCGACTAAAATAGACAGACGTTTGGGCCATAAGATATATACCATAGCAACTATAATCATGCTTACTGTTACTACACAACATAGTTGATCCGACCAGAATTATGAACTCTTTATCCTTAAAATTTAGTCCCTTTCACTAAATTTATAAGGATACCGAGACCACTTTATGGTTGCACCAACTAAATTATGTTGAAGCTTGCTTATTTTCACTGCGGTGCTCCCTGAAATTTAAATAAATAAAAAGTTTTTTAAAAATGTCGATACATATATTTATTTTACTTATACATACAAGCTGACCTCTAAACACTTTACTTGGCTGGAATAAATATTTTAATCGAAAAAGGCCGACACCGCAAAATATGTCCGCCTTTTAACAGATCACATAATGAAATGACTCATCTCTGGCGTTCATGCAGTTTACCAGGAAAGGTTGTGTATTCCATAATATAGTCGCATACAACCATTTTTCTAGCAAGCTTTCAGCAGTTCAAATCTATATTATAGTTGCGATATCTTTCGTTAGTTCCGTGTGGTCATCAGATCCTTATATATAGTCCATCGTAATTTTTTTTATAGTCAGGGGATTCCTAAATATAGATGCACATGCGTTTAACGAAATAATATATTTAGTTAGTACGCGCACCGCAGCAACTTTTTAGAGATTGGCTTGCGCCCAAGGTTCTCTCGCCTATCTTATGGATGCCAGAACTATATCTATAGATTCTCGTACTATATTGTAAAAATTATAGATTTCAAGACTATTTTATTGCCCAGCGGACTATGCAAATCCATGCAAATTTTCTCAGTGTATTAACGCACAAGGCGGAGACGAAGAATAGGCAACGCTATGCTTAAGAGATATTTATATAGCTTCTTCTTATTCTCTCTTACCTAAGTTATATCTTTCGTTTCTTTTCCATCATGAAACGCTGACGGGACCTTGCAAAATCGCTCTCTATCTAATATAAACTACATGCGTGTGTATCCATATGGTGCGGTACAATTAGTTTGTTATTTTATTGATTTTTTTACAAAAGGCTAAAGTTTAGCATAGACGCAAGCCAGATGTGTGTCTTAATTGAAGTTTTACGAGATTTTAACTTAATCCAAAAATAATAATAACATATTTAATGTATCACTCGCTCGTTTAAGAATAGGACAATCCTTCACTATTATTCATCACCGCACTAGCTACGGTTGTAATGAATCCATCCCATCAATGTATCGATGTTTTAATGATAAAATCGTCAACTTATATTATATAATAATTCATGTAAAATTTCTATCAGGTTCAAGCCGGGTTATTTTTTTAGCTTTAATTTCTTCGGAGGATATTTTTATTATAATATTATTTTTATAATTAAGCGGGTAGTCCAGGGCCCTAGGTGTCCTTCAAAAGCAACGCGACCTATAAAATCTATTGCGCTAATCCCTTCTTTTTCCCAAAAAAAAACACCTTCCACGTCACGACCCTTGAAGTAGACTATAGTGTTATGGGGAGCCACATTTGACACACCCATCGACGCCATGATGGGCGCTCCGAAAGTTGGAAATCATTGTTTTTCACTTTTTAAGAACAAACAAGAGATGAGTTTAAAATTGTTTTTTAGACAGTGTAATTATTCATAGTATTCATCAAGAAGATCGAAATCGAATCTTTTCTTTGTCGTCACTAATTAATTCTAATTTTAATTTTGAAAGTCTTTAGTTGTTTTCTCCTCTCTGTATGTATGTAACAGTAAAAGATTGTACATCTTGTAGTTCTTAAACCTATGTATAATAATAATAATAATAATCGGCTTCCGGTCACTTTCCCGACAAGCAATAATCTCGAAAGCCTTTTTACTGAATGCACTTTTCCCGAATAGACAAAACGGCGGGAAAAGTGTTTATCGGGAAAATTGTCTGTCGGGAAATTGAATTTGGGCAATGGGACGGTAACCTAATAATCACTGAAAGTCTGTACGCTCCACGAAATCAACAATCGGACGAATGGACGAATGAAATCACAAATATAGTAGATGCATGTGGAGTCAATTATAATGGATGATACACGACTCTGAAAACTAGATCGCGTAAGAGCGCAAGATTTGTAGGTGAATTTAATCGGTTCAGGATTAGCGAATGTGGCTGAAAATTTTGCATTCTCCACATTGAGACGAAGAATTTGACCCCAGTATCGTCCATGGATAGTAAGATGATGATCATGAAGAAACCTGCCGAAATTTCCCGAATTGGCTGAAATTTGAATTGGGATTATGTTCCGGTCGTCCAAATGCAGTGTTGCAATTTCAGCCATGGATATCACTAGTTTTGTACTTTGTTGTAACTTGTAACTTTACAATTCAGACACGCTCTCTCCTGGCCATCTGGATTGATATGGTTGATTGCATTTATAATAATAATTTGTAAAGGGGGCATAATCTTCACACAAGAAACACATCGTCGATGGACAACACCAGACACATTATTATACTCATCTCTCTAACTTAGATTTTCAAAATTAATGGAGTTGCTTTACCCCGTGCAGACAAGAGCCTCTAAACATTTGCCTGCGCTAAAGCTCCCATTCGTCAAGGGTATTTTCACGTGTCGTTTAATCATGAAAGCTTTTCTTGAAAATTTGGCAGTAAATGGGTTAAAAAGGATTAATTAAATTGCTCATACATTGACGTAACAAATGACCAGCGTAATTAATATTGAAGCCCCGAATAGGCTGTATAATCTGCTGCTAATTAGTTTCCATTCGATATTCATTATATAACCGTAGAAAAGTTAATTGAAAAAGTAATCAGCATAGGCCGTCAGTTGTCGTCGTTGTCGATTATCCTAGCGCACCACAGTAACCTTACGATGAACTTAATTACCTCCGCCCAATGATGAAATACGAATTTGATGCGTGGAAATAATGACAATAGGCTTTTTATGTGACAATTTTTAAAATTAAAATTTTCTTCAATTATGTCCTCCGTTAGTTTGGAAACTTTCATGTGATAATACTGCCCGCGTTCCCTTTTTTAATTTTTACGAGGATGCCCCCGACCCGACACGCCGAGGGACTTGAATATATTAATCCGCCCGGCTATACCAGGCACTTGAATCTCTATAAATTACTGACTGACACCCTTTTTGGGGCGGCAGGCGGAGAGTACTTTCTTGTACAGACCTCCTCCGGATGAGGAGCTACAAATTCTCAGTGCAAGCACAGGAATTCTTAATTACGATTTAATGACGCAACATGCAAAACTATTTAGTTGACTCCAATCAGCCTTAATCCGTTCCATTACTCAGCAATATCACCTTGAGAGAGGAAACCCGCTTGCGACGCAGACATTAAAAAGTAGCATGTCAGGGAATCCGGAGATCCTTCCAGCCAGCCGCTACCTTTTCGGAATTGCCTCGCCTTCGACGTGTGTGCGGGTGGGTCGGCTTCATCTTACCTACGCGTGTGTTTGGTGTCCGTGTCCAAAATTACTTGAGCTCGAAATGCTGACACAAATCAACAAATCTGTCGGCTTGAATGCCTATCGTATCGCATTGAGGCCCATCCTTGCCCGTTCTCTCCCCGTTCAATAACATTCAGGCTCCTTCCTTAATTCTTACAGACAACAACAAACACGTGCCCTTGCGAACAGTGATAAGATCTTCAAGTATTATACGCATTTAACGTAAATTGTGAGGCTCCCCCCTTTACGCCCGAACGTATGTATGATATTTCTGCGCAAATTTTCCCGTAAGCAGATACCTCCCGATAAACTTATCAAGGGGATGATCTGACTTTAAACAGGTGAATTAAAGCGCACTAGTGTAATTGTTTGCTCCAGGTAAATTCTGTTGGAGGCTCACACGATGGTGCAAAAAGGGGCGGGAAGACATGTGTAGGAATAGCAAACATTAGGCGGGGGTGTATATAGGAATAGACGCCTCCCCAGCGAGGAAATTTAAAATTTAAGCCGTGTAAGGCTCTGATGGTCTTGATCTTACCTCTCAAGGTAAGGAGTTCTGCTTCGCATTTTTGCCGAGTGATACAGGACCCGCGAGGTAATCTTAGCAAGGGATTTGCACAGCCTCCCATACCAAGCCAATTGTTTCCGAAATTCTGGGCTTCCTGTCGACCGCTGCTTATAAAAGTTTCACCGCAGGACAAATTTCGCAGCAAGGGGGACGACCCGGAATTTTCCCTGGTCATTACCTATTCTGGAAGAAGACGGCAATTTTCCATAAGAGAAACGGAAAAAGGTCAAAGCCGTTTGCCTCCTTTTATTATTCATTCTTTGTCTGGGAAGAAGCTCAACACGGAAAACAGGAGCCATCTTTGGTCTCTGCGAGGTGGAACGTTACTCTATGGAACCATTGCTGGATAAGAGGCACAATTGCACTGCATAAAGAATCTCGTATCTGCCTGAGGTACCATCCGTTGCCGTTTCATTAGCAGAAAAAGGGAAACGTCGCAACGTCGGTAAACGTGAAATGTCTTCGAAGGAGATCCCATATGTGAACTTTCCCAACAGCTCCAAAGTTAGGAAAAGAAAAATTTCTTGAGAAACCCGGGCCTTACGCGAAGAGTTCCTGAAGGAGCTGTTGGCAGTAACACCGTCACACCGCCACACCGCCGCCGTATTCCCAGTGATTGAGGGATAATGAATATTCGATCGTTATAGACATAAATTTCCACAGGATCAAAACTTTGCTCCATCTCATGGTGGGCTGGCTCTCAAGAGCCAGGAAAAGGAACTTTGCGAGGAATGCCAATATTCACCCTCTTTCGTGAAAGTTTGCTCGCCGGAAGAGATGAATATTTGAAATAGACCCTCCTTTCCGTCCCCTCACTGGTCCCAACGATTTGCCTTTGCCTTCTTTACGGGACTTTTAAGCAAGTTCCTTCTATTTGAAAGTTGCTTGTAATTGCAGACGGCATTTTCACATTTTTAGAATCATCGAAGTGGACTTATGGGGCGCCACTTATTTTTATTTGAACCTTCTCTAGCATACTACTAATTAAACCTTGAAGCCTATTCAGTGCTCCTTCTGGCGTTACCTTTTCTTACCATTGTGCTAACGGTTTCCATTAATAATGACTGCGCCAGGACAAGCAACTTCTTGCTTAGGAGCGCCGTAAATTCCCTGGAATTGACTCTCTTCGTTTTATTGCCGTCCTCTATTCTACTCAGTTTTCATCATGGCCACTGGAGTGGTACCCGGAGCAGACGATGAATGCATTTTCCTCCTTAATTACCCACCGCGGAAAACAAGACAGGGGATGCATTCTCGATTTTCAAAAGACACCAGCTGAGATGCCCGATAGCAAGGGATGGAATGGACTAAGATAAGATAATGTTGCAATTTCAAGTTTTAAGTGGGCAAAACTTTTCCCTCGCTAAAAACATAATAATTTTTCTAATGAGTAAAGTAACAAAAGCGGAGCTCTATTAACGTTTGCACACCCAGAGGGGATTGAGCTTAAGAAAACTGCACAATGCTTGGGAAAATAAAAGATTATCCGCAAGTTGTTCGTGTGTGAAAGCGATTTGGGGTCGTAACAACATCCAGATAAAGAAAAAAGAATTTAAAAACTTTTTTACAGTCATGCAATCGCTTTCCTCTTTAGGAAATTACCTGTTTCATGCCCTCGGGTTGCAGTCAAACGCTCACACATAAATTTTTCATATCACAAAACGGATTATCCGAAAAATCGAAAAATTCAAAAGTGCCTCTTGCCCCCATCTGTTCGCCATAAATTTAGTCACTTCGCAGCGGCTATATAGTATTTGAAGGGAAAAAATCTGAAAAGCACTTAGTTTTCATGTGCTACTCCTTCATCCGGACCATGTCGGGCCAGTTTGAATTTAAAATTTATGTCCACTTTCCTCGTTTATCCTGTCCCCCCTAACATCTCTCCGCACAGACTGGCTTCAAATTCTTCAGAATTTCCTAAATAAAAAAGTAGTGGAATAGCCATACCGCCTCACAATTCCGACAGCCAGATAAGTTTTAACTTAAAAACAATTTTCAACATCCTGTTAGAAGTTTCAACTTATTTCCTGTCGAGACTTACACTGAATAGATAGTTGGATGGCTCCATTACCTCTTGGAGGGTAGAATCCCTCCCCCTTGCTGGGATGGGAGCATCACTTCACCCACAGCATAACTCGCGTCCGACAGCCGGAAAACTACTTCAGTGTGACTTGTGAATTTTGAACATTAAACCAATAAGAATTCATGTAAAGCGCTCCATCTACGTCAGAGGTGAATGATGTGGCTGCATAAATATCATGTATGTAAATGGGAGGTCCCATTTATATGACCGAAGGCTATTTTTCTGTGCCAAGAAAGGATTAGCATTAACTCACTCACTCTCTTGGCCTTTTTCCACTGTGGAGAAATTCAATTTTACTGCAAATTGGTTAATGTTGCTTGAAATGAATTTGCCCCCATGATGCCGTACTTAGGTTTCAATTTCGGAAAGTAAGCACAAGCTGAAAACAATGAATAGGCACAATGAAACATTTTGTATGTATGTAAGCATGTTATCATCTTGAGTCCAAACAGTTAAACTGCTTGAATGAGGTGTCAATCGATTCATCTCAGTCATACGAGTGACCTAGGTTACAAACATTTTTGGAAAAACCAAAATGACAACAATACCGTATTGACAATTCTGACGAAGGATTTTCCGTCACACCCTATCATATTGAAAGAATCAAAAAGGCGATTTCAAAATACATATATAACCCACGGAAAAGTTGTCACCCGATGTTCTTTGGCTGTCATTTTTTTTTATGAATGAAAAACTCTGGTTCTGCTTTTGGGTTGTGTTTATTTGATGTCTTAATTTCTTTTCCATTAAGTCGAGAAAATGATATCGGCCAAGTGGCCGCCGCCAGAATTGATGAGCATACGGGCCCCATTTATGGCATTTTCCATCACACTTGACAGAACTTCCGGCGATAAATTCTCGCATTCTTGACGGATATTCTCTTTGAGGGCTTCAAGAGTCTGAGGCTGTTGACATAGACTCGTGAGTTCAAGAAACCCCACAAAAAGAAGTCTGGAACGATTAAATCAGGCGATCTTTGCCGGCCAGTGCAAATCACTAAAACGAGAGATTACGCGACCCAGAAATGCAGCTCTCAGGATTTCGGTTGTGGCTCGTGTAGTGTGCGCCGTTGCTCCATCCTGTTGGAACCACATGTTCTCCAGTTCCAATTCATCTAATTGAAGAAGAAGAAAGTCGTTGACCATGGCTCTGTAGCGCTCGCCATCCACAGTAGTCGTTTGGCCCGCGGGGTTTTTGCAAAAAATAAGGCCCAATGATGCCTCCAGCGTTAACAGTACACCATGCAGTATTTTTGAGCGGGTGTAATGGCTCTTCGTGGGCCATACACACAAATGGGCCTCGTCGCTCATAATGATTAACGATGAAAAGCTGTCTTCCTCGTGGTCGAGATTCAGAATGGCTTGAGCGTAGGTTACACGCGCTTGGCGGTCAACGGCTAACAGTTTATGTACTATCTGCATTTTGTAAGAGAACATCTTCAAGCCTTTCACCAAAATTCTCTGTTAAGACTGCCAATTGATGCCCAATTGCGTCGTCTGGTCGATACTCCGGGGCCCTCGAAACAATTATTTCGCGTTTTTGAGGAGTATGAGAATTCATGTCTTGTTGACGTGTATTTTGCATCTGTATACTTTACAAATGTCAAAGCAGAACTGACATTTGCCGCCATTTGCAAAAATTATAGCATCTTCCGATAGGGTGATGACTTTTGCGCCACCTTGTACTATACAATGATACATCCGAGAAGACTGCAAAGAAAATTTGTTTTTCGTTTTTTCATTCTAAGACTTTGTTTGTTTACTTTTTTGGATGTTTAAGGGTCCTTTTTGAAATATTCATATATTTTTGGTCCATTTTCGTAGAAGGAATAGTCCACAAAAATTGTTGTGCTCGCTATAGTCTGTCTGGGGCATTAGATTCCCACTGAACTCTCTATCAATGAGAAGATCCATTTGTCGCCATCGAAACGAAATTCGTTGTCCACTAGTTTAAGCATAATAAGCTTAGATTTTAAAGCTTATAATATTTGGTAACACAAAAGAACGAATAGACCCGAACACTTATCAGTAGTGGCCTAACCTTCACAATTGTATAGTCATGCTCTGAAATAACAATCCCCGTATACCCAAAACTAGGCCGCCACACACGGTGATGGTTTTATGCGTAAAAACTTTCTGACAATTTTGGGACAAAGATTCGTTTGTACGCCACGGTGCCTACACAAGACGTAGGTTTTCATTCACAAAATCAGATAATCAAGCTATTTAAATCTCTTCATGCACGGAGTATTCCCATATTTTGAAATAAAATCCAGGAAAAATTCCTAACTAATTTTCTTATATCAGAGCGATATATTTGATGGCGGACGTAAAACCGAGAGAAATATCAAACAGAGAGGATATTTGGGACGGTTTTGTGACAATCTTATAATTGTACGCCAAGTTGCCCACACACGGTCAATCATATGTTTGTACGCGTGCTTGGACGCATAAAACAATCCCGTGTGTGGTGGCCTATTTGCTGGATTAAATCTTCTTTAAATTTGATTCATTCTGTCTCTTGAAAGCGATTTTCTTGACTAGATAACGGAGAAACTCCCAACACCTCGGGGCTAAGTGGCTACCCGATATGCCTCGGTAAGCGATACACACCGTATCAGTTCACTTGTAAGCTTCGTATAGAGTTGCACCTTTGGAGGGGTGGAAACGATATCATACACCTCGTTGGTCCATCCAGTAAACGTTCAGTTGAGAACATATTTCATTAACTCCTGGGGCACATTGCTAGCGGCATACTGTGCGTCCACCAGTGCAAATCATGTTTCAGGTTTGTCCGACCAAAATTGTAGAAGACATACGGCACTACAAAACACACATGAGCCATCTTTAAAATACTATTATTCTTGCTGCTGGAGTTACTGGGGTTGTTTGGGCTGCTGGCGCTGTTGAAGCTCAGGGTATCGTTTTTTTTGTCCAGACATTCAGCGAGTTTGTCTAAATTCTAGGAGTAGAGAATATTGGAGCATATCCGAAGATACCCATCGCGCCCGTCCGGTACTACCCGCCTTTTACCAAACTGCAATTCTGATAACCGAAAATTTCAAAGAAGAGCAAAATGAATAGAATTTAATCATATTTAATAACGGAATGCAATATTTGAGAAAGTACTGAAAGTGATAGAAAAGTATTATACAGCACATGACAACACTGCCACCATAATCACCCGACCAAATAGAGTAGCCTTCCGTCCATGCCATCATCGCCATTATCGAGGGCTTGTCGTTAGGGGTCAAGACCAACAGCTGCTGCCAAGACGACGGACTGGACAGGGGAGGACACTGAAATGCTTCTTGCATTGTTGTCATTGACAGTCATTGGAATCCCCACAAATTCTTTTGCGTCTATCCTATATCCCTCTTTGGCCCTGGAGCGCTCGCAATGGGAGTGGTAGTAAGTATGGATGACTGTTAGTCGTCCTCCCATCAAAGGAAGAGTCGAGAATCAGAACTTTTTAAATGACACTCATTCCCCCATGCGAGTGGATGGATCCTCGGTCTGGAAGAATTGAAGCAATATTTCTTGCTCTCATAATTGGATTTCAGCTGTGCTTCCTTCGAACTGTTGTTGTTCGCCAGCGTGGAAAAAATGGGCAAATAGGTGGTTGGAAATCCTTTTTCCGCCAGTCAAAACATTGACTTTAGCCGTAGGATTCGGGAATTGATTGAAGAATAAATCCGCTTAGTACACCTTGCAGCTACACATCCCAAGTTGGTTCTGCGGCTCCGACAGGTGAGGAAGCCCCAAAGTAGCGAATGATTCACATGCACACATATGCGGGATAAAGGTGAGAAGAGCTGTACCGCTGTAATGCATTTGATTCAGACACATTGATGTGGAAACTATTTTCCCACAAGTTTAAAGGGTGAGTGGTTGAGTGCTGAGGTTATCTCAACCTACGGGGCTCCCTCTCTGGGGTACCTTGGCGCGGGGTTATCGTTTCTCAGCGTGCAGTGAAGTGTTAATTGCGATTACTACCAAACCCATAAAATGGAAACAATGTAGAGGCGGATCAATCCATTAGTGCCGCAATCGATTACTTCAATAGCCATGAAAGCAGTGCACTTGCGGATTCAGCGGCGGAGCTACCGCCAGTCATTCATGAGATCCATTCCAGCTTGAAATTCCATTTGCGAAATTGACTACATCTTTTCGGGGAAGATTACGCAATTTGAGCTATTCCGTTCGAAGGTGCCCCTTTGATATTCCTCCCCATCCAGCTAGTGGAGCTCAGCTCGTTTGGATTGGATTGATTAATTGAAAGCCTTAAAACACCCCCCGCCCGGCGGTAGTAGGCCAGGGCTTGGTTTGGCTCGCCTCTGCTGATTGCTCCTCATGATTTATGGTCGCCTTCCAAGGATATCAATTAATTTTCACCCAGGCCCACACATCGGCTTAATTAATCTGAGACTCGGCAGGGAGTCATAAAAATCACCTCTAAGTATTAAAGCGGATATTGTACGTCAGGTTGCTCTTGAAAAATTGCGCCACCAATTGTAAATTGCTCAAGAAAGCGGAGGGCAAACAAAAGAAACCCCCCGCCCAGGTTGAGACTAGCGACCCACAACAAATTTACTACTCGTATTTACCAAACAAATACGAGGCAGTGTCATTCATTGTCTGAATGCCAGTACCATCCTCCGTCGACCGCCCAGCGTGCTACCTTCTTGATATCTATGACGAGTCGCAATTCAAGGCACTGTTTTTCCTCTTCCACTTGTTTAAATTTAATATAAACAATCCTGGGAAAATTATTGACCTCGGCGAATTTCCAATGGTTCCCTTAAAGTTGCCAGCCTCTCTGTTATCGTACTATACCTCCGTAAAAGTTTGATAGGTAAACACATGGAAAACAAACAGGTGGGAGCGTGCTGCGCCGCAGATACAGTGGGGCATTGGGGATTTTGTCGAATGATTTTCTCCGCGGATTTTTATTTTCCATGAAATGGAAAGCAGCTTGTTAATTAGGATATTTGGGGCACTCCGACCTTCACAAACATTACGGTTGCGAGATTTAGCAATCTGAATGCTCAGGGGGAGAAATTTTTTAAATCGTTTATACTTACTTCTTTTCTTAAAGCCCTTTTTCACGGAAATACCAGAAAGCCATTCTATATTTAATCAGCCATTTATTTGCATCCGCTCAAATAAAAATTCTATTAAAACCACCAGTTATATTCGCTTGGAAGGTTGTGGAAGAAGAATCCTAATTAAATGGAAAACATCGAAGTTACGTCTTCTCTACATTGAAAGATTCAAATGAATGGTAATCGTTGTGAAAAAGTAACATTTGTTATCGATTTCAGCAGTACGCACGCAAAGGTCCTTAAAAAATTGTTACGTAGAAAAGCAAATGCCGTTAATCAATCATTAATTCCATCAAGTCGAATTTCATTATGGAAAGAAATACGCCACTTTTTTTTTTGTGTGAGCGATTAGAAGGTATGAGAACTCTCTTTGCCCCAGGCGTTCTTATCATGGAATAAATTTTTAGGATAAATATTTCAATGATAATTGCTGCAGGTACACCAAACAGAATTTCCATTTTACGAATATATCATTGCTGGAACATGAAATGAACATGAAATTTCACGCAGTAGTATACAAACGCTGATTAATTTATTAGTGATATCATAGACAAATAAAAATTACCCACTTCGACAGGCAAAGTACGCCAACATTTCTGAGAACTCCACAGCGATACCTCCACATGTGCGACGGAAACCGGCAAGCTCGACGCAGGATAAGTAGGCTTGTTCAGCGCGGCCTGCTTTTTGTGTGCTGTGCGGGGTGAATTCCGGGAAACAATACCTAAACACAACCGATTGCAATTTAAGTATCGAACCGTAGTTTGATTTTCGCCAGGAAACAAAATAAACATAACAAATAGAAATATGTGTAAATTGTTTCCCTCATTTCCACTTTTCCTGTCACTAGTGCATTTTAAAAATCCCTTCAATTTTCGCAAATGTCATAAGTTAAGAAACACCTACATAGGTCGGTTTTGGCCAAATGTTTATTAGCGGTTGGAGCTTCGACACAGAATACCATTTTCGATGTATGGAATTCCATGGTGTCTTCATCGAAGGTTCGGGGTGAATTAAATATTATTTCAAATTATTAAATCCGGGATTACAACGTATCAACGTTTCCTATCTATAATATAATTTTTCATTTATTTATAATACAGGGTGTTATGGATATGGGTGCAAAACTTTAAGGCGAAGAGCAAAGGCTTAGATATCCGCGTAAATGATACCTCAAAAGAAAGAGCAATAACCACGCATGTTTCCAAAAAGTTTTGAACAAAAAAAGTACCCTTTGTTTTTTTTACAAATGCCGTCAAAAAACTGTTTTCTTAAATCTTTGAAAATTTTCGTGAACTTCAAATGTCCGTAGAAAAAATTTCTGATTACACAGATGCTTATAACATGTTTAGTTAGATTGCATACACGTTACTTTAATTAAATAAAATAAAAAAGAATTCACTTATCATTCACACTGGCCATTATTAGCAATTATCTCTAAAATTTTGGGTTTTTTCGACAAAAACCATAAAAATTAGGTAAAAAACAAAGACAACTATGGCTCAAATGGTTCGTCTTTAAGTTTTGCACCCATCACCATAACACCCTGTATATTCAATGGTCTATAATATTGATAATGAGCATTTTTAACCCTTACCGAGACAATTTATAAACCTAAATGGCACCATAAAAAATAAATTAGTATTTTGAGTCTGTCAATAAAAAATTAGAGAACATACTGTTTCGAAATTAGTAAGAACTTCATGTATCAACTTTTCTGAAACTTCAAAGACAAAGAAATTCAGAACTTTGAGTCCGCCGTATTAAAGCCCATATCTTGAACTTGTTAAATTGGACACCATAATTGATTGAAATCAGTGACCCCAAAAACCGTCATATGAACATTTTTATTTAAAACTGATATGTATTTCCAACTGGTCATATTGAATTCGTAAAATTGGGTAGGTACCATATTTTAAATAAGTGATCTCAGACAACCTCCGTATTGGAACTACTATCTTCACGAATTTTCCAAGACATGAGACCTAGTCCTAGTCCGCCTCCGAAAACCCCAATCCTATAAGTTTCGTCAAAATCGTTTTAAAGATAGTTTACTAGCATACAAATATTAGATGTAGGTTTCGATAGTCAGACATGCCAAATCTGTCCAAAAGAAACTAGAACGGCGGTCGAGCTCCGAATTTCAAATGAAAAATAACTCTTCAAATGCAAAACGTTTTACCGCAGGCCTAGTAAGTCTCAAAAAAGAAAAGTGTGCATTTAAATGAAATGAGTAAAACGGCTTCATATTAGAAATTGTGGTCCTAAGTGTCGGAAATAAAAATAACTTCACTGTTAACTGTTTATTGTGTAGACATCGGCAGACCAGAGAGTGAAATTGTATAGTGGAATTAATTTCGCCCTAAACGCCAAAAACTGCAAGATGTATTAGGTTCACTCTAAGTCAAGGATCCTCTCGCTGAATAATGGTCCGTTATTTATCAAAGTGCCCAACATTGTCTCGAAAGAATAAAGAGGCCCTTAATTTTTAACGAACTCGCCTAATATACCACTTTGGCAAACTAAACTCATTGTGATTTTATGGGCCCTTTTGCCCAAAAATTCTCCAGCGATTTAATCAATTTTACTTCAAAATTGAATAGGAGCAGAACAAAGTAAGACGAAAAAATTGAATACACAACATTGAAGCAACTCGCTGCAAATACCCAGAACAGCAGCGCTACGAAAGCAGTTATCCCCATGATGAATCGAAGGAATCGATGTTTGCAGTGCAGCCCCTCCCTCCGCCTTTCAGCGAAAATCTCCGGGGAAGCTCAGCTAAAATGATGATTATTACCGCAGTATCCTGTCGGAGCTTTGGGGCCACATCTCCACCAGGGAAGCGGCTCAACGAAAAAACGACGAGAAGAAAAGTAGAAAGCTGGGAAAAAACGATGAAATCCCTTTTTGCTCAAAGAATTCGCATCATAATTGCTGGCAGTGTCGATTCATAAATCTTTGTTTTTCCTTCCTGGCACAAAACGTATAAAAGGCAGATTGTCCGCCCATCTCCTGGGCAGAGCGCGGCAGCACAAAACCCCCGACCGCATTTGGGCTATCCTTTAAAAGTGGCCGCCGAACAAAGGACATCTGAAGAGAAATAATGAAAGAAAAAAACAAAAATGTGTCCCAGCTATGTACAAAAGAGGACAAATTAATTTTCTTCCTGGAAGGCGGTGAAACGTCGTTGAACAAACTGGCGCGAAAATGCGCGGGGCGGAGGCGCGGACGGAGTGTTCTGGCGGAAGCTGGATCACGGGAGCGAAACGTTGATTCTTTATGTTCATTAAAACTGACAATCTTCAGGTGAGTTCTCCCAAAACGACTAAAAAAATTTCAATGAAACTTTATCAAGGACCGTGCCCGTTCGCTATAGCCCTTCCTACTGTATATACGTATAGCGAGAGAAGTACGTGATGTCTATGGCGGCAGTTAAATCTTCTCGTTTATTTCCATTTCATTTTTCCTTTATTTCGTTTTTATTTTTATGTGGGACGACAATATCACGCCCTATGTGCACCTGAGGCACTCCGGAACTGCGCTACCGGATGTCCTGCGGTTTTTTTTTAAATCCCCTTGCGGCCTGCAAAAAGGGTGGCAGATTTAACGCTTTCGGCTTTACGGAACGGATTTGTACAATTGTGAAAAGAGCTGCTTAATAAAATGTCGAGACATTTATTGATTCGCAACGATGTGGGACGCTTTCTCGGAGGCTTATGAGACATTAGACCTCTTTTTTCGGAATTTTCCAAAATCCTAGAATCCTAGCAAAGCTATAGGATGGTTTCGAGCGAAGAAGGGCAGATTGGTTCAAAATTTGAGTCTTTCAAACAAAAAAACAGCCTTTGTGTAGAATGAAGTCAGTTGCTCTTCTTATCGAAAATAAACACTTATTAAAATCAGATCCGTGCACCACTCTATTGTTCGCCTTATCAAACAAGATTTGATCCCACATTGATGATGAGCAATTGAGTCATATCCTTAGCATTTTTAACGTTATGCCAGAGTGCCTTTCAATTTTGGAATGGATGTCTCGAAGCTCGATATAATCTTTCCATAAAATTCTACAAGCGTACATCCGGCGCAGCGCGCCCAAACGTTTAAGTTGATACCTGTGAACGTATACCCGCCAATATGTAAACAAAATCTCATTTTTCCAGGAATTTGGGAAAAAATTTTTCCACGTACAACGGACAGGAAATCCGGGTGAGCTCAATATTCACTCAAGCTTTCCGTAATCCTTGAAATATTTCCTGTCCCATGTCGCTTGGGGAATCGCAACTTTTACTTACTCTCCCCTTTTGCATGTATCTGTGGATCCGCTACCATTTTTCTTCGCAATTTTCTAATGGAAAAGAAGAAAGCTTTTCGCCAAATGCGCCGCTATTAATCAGAATAAGAACGATTCCGAGAGCCAAAGCCGCAAGGTGCTCTTACCCGCTTTAATCTTATTAATGCGGCACTTTTGCTTCGCCGCTGGAATGAGGACTGCTCAAAGGAGACTTAAAGAAGTTTATTTTACTCAACAAATAATTTTCGCGTGGGAGTGGAATTCATTCAAAATTCACTCAACTTTTTGAAGTGTGCTGCCCCAATTCCCACAAAATTCGGGGAACTCTCTGAACTTCTTAACTTTATTCGCGTCGAAGATGAGCTCCTGACTAATTTTCTGCATGTCATTAAGTAATTCACCAAGAGACCTTTTCCATTGGCTGCACCGGAACTTTGTCTTACGCTGAGGCACTGATGCGAATACTCCCCGCAGCCGGAGACACTGTCGTGATTACTTTAATTAAATTTGAAACCGAGAGTGGAGCGCGCTCGTTAGCCCGTATGTCACACACCCAGAATATTTTTGCAATTTCCCTTAACTGAATCATATCTTTCTGCGAAGAAAATTTTAATTAACAAACAGAAACGCCACGATGGAAACTTTGTCCGGAATGTTAGTAGGTGTGCCCGTGACAGGTGAAACAGGTGGATCAGGGCGGGACAGGACAGATGGAGAGTACACAGCTACGTAGACTTGTATCAAGTCGAATATTTGCACAACGAGCATGATAACATCATTTACAGATGAAAGGAAAATTTGCTTTTAGAAGGAAGTCAGTTGGTATGCCTCCTTTGTGATGGGCGATTTTCCGGGATGTGGGTGTGAGTTTTAATTTCGGAAAAAATTAATAACGAGCTGGGCGTACTCATTATGTGGGAAAATTCAATTAAGTGTTTAGAGAAAGTCATGCTTTCTGCTTTCGTGACGATGTCCTATATCTGAAAATTTTTTAAAGGCACAGAGAGCAACCAGCACCTCCAACCAGTAACATCAAATTATTTTTTTAATCCTCGCTGCACCCAGTTGATTGAAGGAGACCTTCTTTTTGGGAGGTACATATGTATGACTATGACTACACCAAAAACTACAAAACTTCTGTAAACTGTAGAAGGAATGTTAAGAATCTAGAACTCTATTTGAAGTAGGATTGGAGTTGAACTTATTAAAAGTGTTTCAAAATTTTAATGACGAACAGACGAAACCCATTCGACTTCCCACTTGAAATATTTGATACGTAGATTACTACATAAGTCTTGAGATATGGCAACACCAGTTTGAATATGTCAAATCTGCCATTGTCATTGTACAGTTTGCCATTTTTAATGGTCAACATACTCGGAACGTTTTGTCATACGAGTGATATTTGTGTTGTTTACAGATACTTAAAAATTACTTTTTTTTGGATGGTTTCACAGTCTATAATGGACAAAGGTAGAAACAATTTTTGTATTTTATATATATAGAGCATAGATCCATGATTCGTCGCCTGTCACGATCTTATAGACGTCTTTTGAAGCACCGCGATTGAATTCTTTTAACATTTGTTTGCACCAATCGACACGAGCCTTTTTTTGAGCGATTGTCAAATTATGCGGTATCCAACGCGAACAAATCATTTTGACGACCAAATGTTCATGCAATATTGAATGTATACGAATGGATCTAATGCCCAAGCATGCGTCAATCTCACGTTATGTCACATGACGATCTTGCAATATCAGTTCACGCAAAGCATCGATTTTTTCGGGCACTACAGCCGATTTGGACGACACGAAATTCGTCCTGTAACGCAGTGCGACCACGGTTAAATTCAGAAAACCAGCGAAACACGGTGCCTCGAGATGGTGCTTCATCACCAAAAGTCGCAGCGAGTTTATCGCCACTCTGTTGTTGGTTTAATCCACGTCGAAAGTCATAAAAAATCATCGCACAAAAATGTTCACGATTTAGTTAAATTTTTTCAACAAAAGTAGTTTTTCAAGTGTCTGTAAACAACACACTCGTATGACAAAACGTTCTGAGTACGTTTACCATTAAAAATGGCAAACTGTACGATGACAATGTCAGTATTGACATATTCACACTGGTGTTGCCATATCTCAAGACCTAAGCAGAAACCTACGTACAATGGGTTCTGTATGCTTTATCAGTGATATCAAAGTATTATAGTAACATAATATTACCGTTACAGATGATTTTAATTGAGTACCTATGGACAAATTTTGGTGGGAGAACATTTTATCTTTCAGCAGGATAACACACCAATACATAGTGCCAAACCGGCAAAACAGTGGTTTAGAGATAGAAATGTTGAGGTATTGGATTGGCCAGCCTACAGCCAGAGGTGGCTATGGCAATTAAAATAATTATGTGACAAGGCGGTCAATTGCTAACGATGAATTTAATTAACATCGAAGAGAGCCACACGCCCCCTCTGTTAACAGACGTATTATTATTATGAACCTACGTGCATCTTCTGAACTCAAGTATGCATGTACCTTATTAACGATGCTTCAGATATCACGCACACCGTATTACAAAAAATAAGTTCGGAAAAGTGACAATGCAAGTTTTCTTTTAACGAGCTGGCATTTCCATTCAAAATTTTCCCTAGCAACAAAGCGAACTAACCTCTCTTAAGCACCAATAATGAATGCATGATCAAAAAATATAAGCCACTTCTACGTATCGCTAATAAATTCCTGTTATGAATAAGCTTCACATCAAAAGTTATTGCAAGTTCTATCACAATAGAGAACAGCGACCGACAGTGCGGCAGTCTTCAGAATGGAATAGACAGTCAAGTCCACTCATGTGACAGAGCCAAAATGAAAACTTTTGATCCAAAGACTACAAGGCATTTACATCAGAAATCGATTATAGGGGCCCCATAGTGATAACTCGTCTGGCCACAACAAAAAGAAAAATGAAGCCTCCTCTATTATGAATAGGGTGCCCGTCTCTGCTCCGATAAGTTATACTATTTTGGCATTTGATATTCCCCCGAAATATTCCGGAACTCTGTTTGCATTACTACCATCACTGCCCGTAGTCCAGTAGGTACCTTTGAATCTTTTCGATCTCCTTTGCATTCCCCGGGCTCTGGATCCCTCGACGAAGATGATAGGGTAAATTCGGTTTACGACAGGCTGCTATGGAGATGTGTATCAGAACTGCTCATTTCAGCCCGACCACAGCTGTAGCTGGTCGGTTCTATGGATTATTTCCCACTGGATGCCGGGAAGCTCGGTCAATATATTTGCAATGTCTGAATAGCGATTGGAATTTGCCAGAGCACTGATTTGTTTAGCCAGCAGCTGACTGCACTTATTGACCTGAATTTTGCAATTCGCCACCATTCCAGAAATGGTACCTTTTGCATATTTCATGTTGTTAAAAAGAGAGAGAGAGAGAGAGAGAAAAGCAACAAAATGCCTTCTTTTATACAAGAGACCAATCGTTTAGATATAACTTAAGGCGGAGAACAATGTGCGCGTTACGATTTTGTAGCGCGTGAAATATTGCGCTACAAGATACAGTGAGAGCGATGCTACATTTTTTCTATACACATCTGATCTGACACAAAAGAGCACACAAGCCATGCCGACTCTGGTCTCAACATGAACCTGAGTTTTATATCGCACGCAATATTCGGTAGCTGCTATATGGAGACAGAGACTTTTACAAAAATGCCACGTTCGCTTTGGAAGAACGTTCATTAATTGTGAAGACCCATTCTAAATATGGAGAACAATTTACAGTGACAATTACATGATTGTTTTGGTGTGCATAAATGACTGTCGCGGCTGAATGGATTGGATGTAATGAACGTAACTGACAAGTGGTATCAACAGGATTGCACGACCTGTCATACTGTGTGCGAAACCATGACGTTGTCACAAGCCAAGTTCTCAGGCCATATCATATTTCGTTTTGGAAACCAACACTTGCCGGCGAAAAGTTGTGAAATAACCTATTTGGACTTCATCCTCTGAAGTGTTTTGAAAAGTAATGTCTATAAGGATTGCTCTGAGACGATTCAACAACTCAAAAAAGAAGTTGAATGGCACATCCGTGCAATCCAGCCTAATGTCAATAATCACATTTTACAAATCAATAAAATTTCGAAGAGTTTCATTTAAATACCGTTTTTGGTTTTAATTTAAAATTCAAGTTTTGGTTGAACCACCCTTTATCAAAGGACTCTTTAGGTTTTCGGTAAATCACTGCAATTTATTTGTGTTTCCCTAATCCATTACCTACGTACTTATGGCACTTTTAAAATCTTTGAAATGTTCACAAATTAAATTTTTCGATCCACTGGTAAAAAAATTCAACATACCACATCGCAATTTGATAAATGTCGCCTTCCGGTGTGCGAAAGGAAAATAATATTAGCTACATCTGATGTTCAGCAAACTACGCTGAACATATAAATGTGAAAACATGTAAAATTTGGACGACACTAAACTCATTACATTACATACACAGCAATAAATTACACAAGATAAACATACATTAACATGATTTAAAAATAAGCTTAGGTACTTAAGCTAATTTTTATGATGTCCCTCGACGACTTCCATGAGCATAAAGTTACCCTACTGGAACTGCTATAAAGACTCGGAAATTACTTTATGCTAGATAAAGGATTTTAGAATTTAAGGACTCAAGAAACAGTTAAGTTGAGATATAATTCGAAATTTTAAGTAGCACTGAAGGAGACATTTTAGACATTTTAGAACATATGGATATATATATATGGATGGACATACTTGGTAACTTACAAAAATCCTCGAATTTAGTTAGGTAATCAAAAGTCGGCGGTTGGGTTTACTTTCATTATCTGGACTTACAATTTCTTCTCGGCTTGAATTTGGATTATTGAACATGGTATGGATTTGAAATGTGATTTATTTAATTGTACTATTCGTTTGCTTTTTTAGTTCGTGCACAATTAAGAGGTCGGGGATTAAATTGGACTAATGAGCAATTTGGTTGAATGTCCTCGTATACTCTTTTCGGTAATAACGATAGGGATTTCGAATTTAAGAAAATTGTAACCTTCATTGAAGGAATAAATGTTTAAGAAATAAAATTTACAAAGATGAGATGAGCCTGGTATCAGGTATCCCACAGGGTAGACATTTAGGTCCGCTTCTCTTTATTTAGCCTGTAAAGTTGTAACTTTTTAATCTACGCCGACGGCATTAAATTGGTCCACCATAATAAGAATATTAGTGACTGCGACTTGGCTCGAAGGGATCTGAACATATTCAACTCTTAGTGTGCTCATAATAATTTTAAACTAAACATTAACAAATAGGAAATAATGTCATTCTGGTAGAGGTCGTTTGATTACATTCTCTTGAGGTACACTCTCCGACGAGTACAGCCTGTTTGTGACTTAGACATTGCATTAGATTGTAAGGTGAACTTTGTTAAGCATATTAATCGAAAAGTTGCGACATCTTTGTCGATGTTAGTTTTTATAAAAAGATGGTCATGGGAACCCTCCAACGTTACTGTTTACAAGCAGCTGTTGTCGTTTGTTCATCCAATTCTGAAATATAAGAACCAGGTTTGCTCTCCATATTTTCATAGTCGTATAAATAACATGGAGTCTGTCCAAGTTGTATAAATTCACAATTTTTGTTCACCAGATAATACTCGTAGCTGGTAATATTTGTGCGCTGCATTAGACAGGGTCTAACGTCACGAAAACAGTTTTTCACAAATATCTCAAAGTCTGTAAACTTTTTGACAAAATTATACCACAAATTTTAACTGAGACAATTTCTAATAAAAAGCATTCGCCACATTTTTTCCGTACGCGTATCCGTTCACGAGATATAACTCTTCAAAAATCCTTCCATTTACAAATTGTCCCAGCAATTTCACTTTAAAAGTTTTTCCACAATTGTTTCCTTTGGGACAAATCTTTCCTTTTGACAAACATTCAAATCAATTACGCTGTACATAAAAAAGCTCTTATTATAACAAGTTCTTTTGTCCGTGAACCTTAAAAGTCATCTTGGAATCCTCTGCCACAGTAACTGCCAAAAATGTATTCCCTCGTCTAATTCGCCTTTTTCCTGCTCACACCATCACCATCGCAAATTCTACTCCTGCCTGATAAACACTAATGGAATTCAAGCAAAAGGGCTAACATCCTTTATATGAACCATTCATCCGCATACCCAGAATATTCCTTGTATTAACTGGCCTGACCATAAAGAACGTATATCCCCTTTTAGGACGTATAAAGTCACGTAAGTGCAAATTTTCTACATACCGGGTAGGCTATCAAGCTGCTGCATGGCGGTGAAAGTGTAAGAAGCAAAGACCAAAAACTCCTCCGTCGAGGCATCAGCATAAAAAATTCCCAAGAAGAAACAAATCAGCTCTAAAGTAATTCCACATAGAGCCGTCCATCCATCTTCATAAGTAAATTGTTGTGAAATATTAGTCCTTTATGCTGCGGGGGCTTTTGCTGTGTACAGCCAGCCAGCTGAGGATATTACTTACTACCATGAAGCGGGGCACAATTGGTGAAAGCGTGTACTCTACCTTTTCCTCAGAAGGATATCGTCTGCCGAGATATGCCTTCTTGCGAGAAAGGCGCAGAATATTAATCAATATCCCCACCTCACTGGGACGCCTTTGCCAATCTTTGTTGCCGGCGGCGCCGCCGATACGCTCCCCGTCAGCAAGGAGTGAAAAATGTTTAATTCACCATGAAACACGAACCATATTTAGCAGTGAGCAAATTCAATGAAATTGAGAATTCTTTGCAAATCGCTCTTGATTGAGGCCGGAGCACCCACCAGGCGGGCAGGACCTTCGTTAACGTCGCTTTAATTGAGAAGAGCCCTGCGTCCTGCTGGCGATCCCGGTATTCTTTGCGCCCATTCTGTTACCAAGGCCACACCGCCTACAATTGAGACGCGACTGGCTCTTCCTGGGGATTTTGGGTGGGATCATGGAGCCTCACAGTCCCAGATAGCCAAACAAATTCAATTAAAACGCGAAAAAAACAATGAAGGCGTAAAAACGAAAGGAGCCGTTCCAGAAACCACCTCTAATTGAACCTCGTAAATGAGTCTTTTGCACTAAATGCTGCTGATCCCGTGCTGGACCAGTGAATTCACCTTCGGGTTCTAAAATTAATTGAAATGGGTCTCCTCTTCTATTTACAGGAAAAAGGCGGAAGTTGCCATGGAGGGGCAGTTTCTGGTCAGGCAAATTTACGACGATGAGATCACCTACAATCTAATCGGAGCCGCTGTTGAAATACTCAGTAAGTATAAAGGGGAGCGCCGTAAAATCTTCAAATTTCAAAACTTCCGGATTTCCCCTCGCCCGTTGGGGTTGAGTCTTGGGGCTGAAAGTGTTTAAATTCGCTTTCTTCTTACAGACATCCCCGCCGATGATATTCTGGAGCTGTTTGGTAAAACGTTTTTCGAGTTTTGCCAGGATTCTGGATTCGATAAGATTTTGCAGGTGTTGGGAGCCACCCCTAGAGATTTCCTACAGGTAAATCAGGGGTTTGTTTACGTTTCGCTTTACGTATTTATTCGCATTTTACTGTTTCCCAGAACTTGGATGCCTTACATGACCACTTAGGAACGCTGTATCCCGGGATGAGGGCGCCTTCGTTTCGATGTACAGAGAAGGATGGCTCCCTCATTCTACACTACTACTCAGAACGACCTGGTCTAGAGCACATCGTTATAGGGATTGTGAGGGTAATTTTGCATATAAAGATAGGCTCCCTGAGGAATCGAATCAATAGCCTTCTCCACATTGTTTCCTTTCCAGGCAGTCGCCTCCAAATTGCATGGTGTCGACGTGGACATCGAAATAATCAAAAGGAAGGGGGAACCCCTCGAGGCGGACCAGAAGGAATTCGAGGCTCAGCCACAAATTCACAAGGGCCCATCTGAGCCCAACAGCAACTCACTGGCCAGCCAAACGGAGGCCAACAACAACAACGAACGCACAACTTTATCATTCAATCAAGGAGAGAAACCCACAACAAGTTGGAACCAATTGAACGATGCTATCTCGGCGAATGAGGACTGCCCGGCCAAGCCGAGCAATTTTGGAGAAATTTGCACACATAAAGGTAGGGAGGTATAGAAAGAAATCCAGGTGTCCCTAAATATTTCCTACTCCCACCCCCTAAAGGGCGCAATTCCCTTAAAATTCCTTGGCCTCCTTGAATTCAGGATTTCCGTTTGAGCAATATTTATGGAACATGGACACTTTTCAACATTCCAGATAAGACCGACCCTACCCAGTGTTCCAGATCGGGTGAAACGATAGCGAGTGAACCGGATGCGAGCAGTAACAGTTTTTCCAATTTGTCCCCCTGTAGGTATCTGAAGCAAAAGCTAAATTTAGAAGATAGTTTTGATGAGTCCAAGCAAAGCGAATGCCTCCGGCTACTGAAGAATAAAAGCGATGATATCGAACGTTCCGATCACGTTCAATTTCTGATCCGGGAGGTATCCGGTACGGCGAAGTCAACACAATCTGTCGAAGAAAAGGAACCACCTGACGATTTCGATTTTCTTTGTGAAGGTAAGTGCAAAAAAGTTTGCTCTCCGACCAAATTCCACGTCAACAGGTTACCGTGGGATACTTCTGAAAAACTTTCAGGCTTCCTGCCTTATGCCCACAACTCTGGGTATCTCTGGCTGCTTTAATATTTATTGCTAATTGCCTAAGGAGGCAGCTCTGCCCAAACAAATGGAGTTCTGTCTATGCATTTCTTAATCAAATTAAAAGACATCAGACTGTACATGTGTAGCGACAGGCGGCAACGTAAAAATACGTGCCTTTGCTCAAACGTACACATACACGTAGGACGTAGGTCATTCAGGATTTCGTCACTTCCCACTTGGTTGCTATCCGCTCGCAACTGGCTTTGTTACCATGCCATGAAGTATATTAGTTCAGTATTTACAGTATTACATGTATTTTTAAATTACAACCCTGTAGGAATTGTGATGCTTCCATAAACGTTTCTGTAAGCTATTACCGGTAATTTATAACTGATTACGCCTTAAATTACATCATATCTGCTTTTTAACATAGCATGTCATTGGAAGGAGTCCATATGGGGTCCCTTCTGCATTACTTTGAAATAGTTATAGGACTAATGTAATGTTACGTATTCCTTAACTATTCACTCTGAACTAGTTACGTAATTAGTGGAAAGAAACAGCTTAGAGTCATGTGGGTCAAGTGTGCGCACTTAATCTTTGACGCTTTAAATACTCGAAAATTATTTGTAGAATGAAACAAAACTGTGGTAATTAGTAAGGCTGTTTATTTGTAATAAACTTAGACACAATAATAGTATTGTCAGTAGCTTATATTTTAAGAAACTATAAAAAACAAAGACCGTTCCATACGCGCACACTTACCCCAGTATAGGGGTAAGTGTACGCAACAACAAAAATAGAAATATTCAGCTATATATTTTTAGAACATAAACAATATTATATAATTATTAAAATGTTCATCATAGGTACTTAAAGTAATCAACATAATAATCATCTTAAATCAAAATATGAGATCAACTTGAACTTAGAAATCCTTAGTTACTGTTCGTGCTACCAGGCTCCACAAAGGCTATATTCAATCCAGTCTTTAGTCGGTGGATCAGAATACTTTTCGCTACATAAGGGGCAGTAATACTCTTTGTTGTCACTTTTTGGTTTCTTAAGAGTCTTATTTTTAACATTCTTTTTTTTTGCAGTCTCAGATGATTTTGTAGTGTTTTGTAGTATGTATTTTTGATGCGCACACTTACACGACAGGCTTCTGCGCACACTTAACCCAAACCAACGAAACAGAATTGTATGAATGTCGTTCATTATTGCGTCATCATAACAACTTAAACACTGGCAAATAACAAACTAGATATTATGTTGCACTCGATAGCAAATACCATATTTTCAAAAAGTTTACATAACTACAAAAGATTACGCGTCAAATGTGAGAAAATATCGTAAATATTTTAGCAAAAATCTTTTTTTACCTGTCAGATCCAAATGACGCGCGAGCAACCGCTGTAATTCGAGTGATTTGCTACACCCCCCGGGGGGTACTGGAGAGGGTGGTTGCCATTCCTTAGCTTTATATAGTTTTCGAGATAATTTGAGTGCGCACACTTAGACGCTGCGCACACTTGCCCCACATGACTCTACCCAAGCCAAGAATTCTATACAATTTCAATCATTTTAATTGTTGGTATATAAATAAATTCCTTAGTAAAAAACAACATGGTACATAAATTCATCAGCAAAAAATTAAAATACTAAATTCAAGAAAAGGGAAAATATATTAATTTAATTGATATTCGTTTTTTCCTTATTCTTTTTTTTTTGTTGCTTGCACACATTTACTTTTAAAATATCTACTCTTAAAAGTTTTAAATACTATTATTTGGGTTTTATAATTTGAGTCGGTAAACCCGTCTTCTTGAAGAAATCCTAAAAAATAAAAATCAAAAAACCAGTTATTGGGAATTCAGTAAAACAGTTCGTAAAAGCCCTTCAGCAAAGACGGACTGAAGAGAGAGAACTTAATTTATTAGTTAATAATTGGAAAATAAATAACATCCTGTAATTAATAAGTCGCAAATTTTATTAAATTTTATGTCAATCAGAATTTTATTTTGGTTTTTGTAAAAGCTCATTGAGTTCGCAAAATCTACTCGACCGATTGTTTTGAAATTTTGTATACAGCTTCTTTACATAAATGACCAGGTAACGCTGGGAGTTTTTTTTTTTTTTTCATAATTATATTATAGATTTTACAATAACAAATAGGTTCATTTTTTAGACGAAAATCGGTGTTTTCATTTCTAAGTGGCAGCAAAAATTGAAAAATCGAAAAAAAAAAATTTCCTCCCAGGAATACCTTTGGAAAGCGGTTATCTAATGACACAATTTTTTTTTTTAATTCAGATGATCCACTCTTGAGTAATATTGTTCACCGACAAACAACTTTTTTCGAGGCGCCTCCGAATATTTGCTGCCGTCGGCTTAATTATTTATATTTTGTTTTAAAAAATTAAGGAAACATTGTTCACAGTTTGTACTATAATGCTGCGATCGACTAATTAAATTTGTATTGCCTGTAGCGTCTGGAAAAATTCTTGCAAATGGGCCTTTTTTACGCCGAATTAACGTTACCCTCCCCTTAGGACTCCGCACTAATTGTATGGAAATAGTCTTTCTGATACTTTCATATTTTGTGGATATCTTTATTCTGAATAAACGCAATGTGTCTCAGATTTATAGTTGTATATGAATGTCATTTTTAAAATTAATGGCTAAATCTACGATATTGCTACGTATTTGTTTTTATAACAGGGATCCTTTCTATACACATGTAAAACAGTTACTACCCAGCGAGAAATGGAATTATTCTATAGGTACGCATACGAACACTGAAACTAAAGTCAAACGCAGTCAGGCACCCTTTTGTGTTTAATTTTACGCGCGGACCCTAGGGTAGTTACTTATCTGGACTCACAAATTCTGTGCAAAAAATTCTTGGACTGATATGCTTCCACGTCCCTTCTCGTGGAAGTGATAGGTAATGCTTTTTAATGAAGTACTTCTTAAATTTCTCGCTGGGTAGATAATGGTATAAATCACTACTTTTTAGCGCTCGTTATAAAGTTAAAGTACCATAAAAGTAATAAACAATTAAGGGAAAATATCCTTTATGGAAAGATGCCCACCAATTATAATTATGGGTTTTGTAAGGCTAATATAACATTTTCTAATTTTCATTTCTAACTCATCCCTAGTACTATAAGATGCTTATCATTTGAACTCAGCTGTCCAATGTTCTTTTCCCGTGAATCCAGCAGAAGTAATGCTCCGATATAGTATTGTTCCCATATTCTATTTTATTCAAGATATACGAGTATAGATGTAGGTATTATAGTATGTCCTGTCTTGAATAGACGTAATTAAACCACTGTTAAAGCAACGTGGTCCGGATGTAGCAAGACGTGTACTTTGTACCTGCCCGTTCTTTAGATGTGTTACTGCAATAGGAACCGTTGTTATTCATGTGGTATGTACTCACAGCAAATAAAATCAATTCCTCACATGTTAATCTACGAGTAGTAAAGTCTGATAGTTCCGGATGTATGTGTTCCATATGTCTGTTTAAATTGTCCTCAAGCACGTAATCAACTAAAAGATTCGATTTATGGATGTTCTGTTGATCGTTTCAGTAAATTCATCAGTGTGCGATGAGCATACAGCTTCTTGGTAACAATTATCAGGGCTGCGGCCATCTTATAGTCGATTAAAGACGATTAAAGACTTTGTATCGGAAGGTTTTAAAGTCACGTTTTATACCGGCCATTTATTGTCTATACAATCCACCTACACTTGGTCACTATAGCCTGGAGATATTGGTTTCTTCATTGGTCAACTGATTTTCACCACGCCTTTTAAGTTGTGGTATATGGTCGCGAGTAATATGTTTAGTTTTAGTTTAGTTTGAAAGGGGGCGTTCAGGCTTGAAAAAGCCTATCGTTCACCGCGACCACTAGGATCTATTGTGAATCCCCATCAATATTTTATCCCAAATTTAGCCTCTTATAGAGGCCTAGGATTTTATTGGGAGTCGTTTTCCAAACCTGTTCAGGTGTTGGAAAGGCATCCTCTAATTGAGTTAGTCGGAGCCTCGCGAGTAATATAGTGGTAAGCGTGCTAATTTCGAATCTTCTGAGGTCAGAACTCAATTGATTAATGCAATGCAATCCTCTACCAATCCAATGCGTACATCATTCGCATAAATGTGCACTTTGTGGTGTTCAGTGATGTATTAATTTAATTTGACTATCATTAGCAGAAAGTCAAACTGAAGAGTAATGGTTCAATAACTGGCCTCTGGGGCATACCACAACTGAAAGGTAGCGTACCAAATTTGCAATAATTAAAGTCAGCTACCAGAAATATGTACGGTCATTTAAAAATCAATCAATGTCTTTTTATTAAAATGTATAATTTTTTAATTCAAATAGATTTTTTTCTCCCAGTGGCGGTCTTCGAAAGTCTGTCGTTACGAGTATGTATACGTATATTTAGAACGCAGTTTCATAGCCCCATCATTTCTGAAAAACCTGGATGACAGAGTGTTAGCAGATTGATTTTGCTGCTGCTATAGTAAACAATTTGCTGGGACATCAAATTTCCCAAATGCTGAGGGGTTTATAAGCCGTAGGCGCCTATGATAGAACGACAATATAAGGGTCCCCTGCAGTCATTCTATTTAATTTAGATCCTCTAAAATTAACAAAACCATCTACGTCGTTTGTGTAACTAACCAATACTTTACTCCGCTGGTTTTGTTTTGTAATTGAAGCTAACTAATCAATAAAATTAACAATTTCTCTTTATATCCCTTACAGCGCCCCTAATATCGCCGTCGACGTTCTGCAAAATCTTCCCCTTTCACCTGATGTTTAACAGGAAAATGCGAATCGTTCAAGCGGGAAAATCAGTGGCACGAGTGATTCCCAGGTAAGCAGCGAGTGTTCGTTTTATAAAGGTGCCAAGCTGGCAAAGTGGAATTTGCTAACAACCCTAATGAAGTCGAGGACAATTAATACCTTTACAAACCGATTCTATCCCCTCCTTCGGTCGCTCCAATTACCCATGGCCTTCTCAATCACGCCCTCATTTTACCGCGACGAGTCTTGATTCCTAACATTCTTTCTCTGGGGCTGGCGGTTTTCAGGGTTTCCGACGAAGACTGTCCCCTCCTTGAGGTACTCGAAGCGATTCGGCCGCACCTGCATTTAACGTTCGAAAACATCTTGGCGCACATCAACACGATTTATGTCCTCCAGACGAGGCAGGGTGCCATGGGAAAACATGAACGATACTTAAGACTGAAGGTAAGGAGCCCCGTAAATGGCCTGCTCAGCTATTGCTTCGCTTTTTCTTACCGCACACATGTTTTTATCTAAAAATCTTTTTTCCAGGGTCAGATGATGTACATCGCTGAATCAGACCTCATCCTCTTCCAGTGCTATCCGAGTGTTATGAATCTCGACGACCTGACCAAGTGAGTATGGTCTATAGCAGTGTATTCTGTATACCCATTCCTCTTCTAGATCCAATTAAGTTTTATAGCTCTATTGACTGCAGCGATACCGCAGTCCCGCCCCCTAGACGAACTTGTTATGCCGGTGCTTGGGGGAGCGCCAGCAGCTTGCTCTCTTGAATCGACTTCTATCGACAATGACAATAAAGGCAGGTTGACGTACAATTGGATTTTCGCCAAACAATAGCAATCGCCAGTGTACAATTGCAGATACAGATTGTTGTGTGCGCCACTGTTCTCTTGGCTCTTTTTTGGCGGTCCTCGCAGGACACTCCCTGTTTCCTTGAAAAGCTCTTGGGTGGCAGCACGACCACATTGCCACCCGACTTCTGTCCGCAGACAGCGTTGCGTGTCGTTGCTCTTTTTCTGGTACACAAGCGACTTTTGGCAATTGTTTGACTTTCAGGAGCCCAAAACATTGCGATAAATCTGAATAGACCCAAAACCAAGAAACGAATGGTTTGGTCTGTGTCCATCTTGCGGCCTCAATAGTGGGTTAGAAGTCAAATTGTTTCATTTCTTCGAAACCTACTTGAATTATTTATGTGGGCGATTTGGCGTTGTTCACGCAACTGGATCTGGTCGTAGGGTTAAATTGGCAGAAGGCGTCATGTTAGTTTTGTCCAAATTGGTCTTGATCCAATTATTTTTTCTTAGTTCATTAATTTTCTCTTTCTTAATCTTTAACTTGACCGCCATCGCTTGTTCAAGACTTTTCGATTTGCAAATTTACCCCCGACTTATGGTTATATGGCTATGGCCTTTATTTGTTATAACTCCAGAGCACCTTCTAGACATAGGCACTATTACAATGTTTAATATATTTTGTGGAATACTCTTCCAAGCATTACAATAATTATTCTGCGTTTGACAACATTTGTTGTTGGTGAACCTTCCTATTGATGATTTCCCACAAATTCTCAATGCGATCGAGATCGCAGGACTGAGCAAGATAAGAGAAAAGACATATTTTATTTTCCCTTAAAAAATCCTTATGTGGTGGGCCGTTATCATGTTGAAATGACTATGATGACTTGAAAAGGCTGAATTTCATTCATAGGATTCCTATAGGAATTTTGCATGTAGTTCAGCTCTTTTCGACTAAACTCGAAACAAGATACATAATTCCACCCCAGATCAAGGCATTTGTCCTCAGTAAATCGAAGCATAATTGTATCCAATATATCTTTATAGACAAAACAGTCCATGATCCTTTGAATGCGGTGTAATGGCCAGTTACATTAGTTAGATGGCATTAGAACTAGATATCGCATGGCATAACGAATATACAGTTTGTGACATTTCGGAATGGACCCAACATGTTTCAGAGTTCGTCGAGAACAAATGTTGCTTTAACAGCAGCTTTGTATACATTTGATTTCGATGTCCTTTGGAACAGGAATATTAAACAAGAAATTATGAAAGACACATCCAGAGAGCAGCGAATACGTCGATCGATACACATTTTCCCGCATCTGACGTGTTGAGAGCGTCGACCAAATATATATGGATTATGATATGCTCATATTATAGTAGCTAACATACGCGACAAACATTGTAGGTAAAGAATTCAAATTGGATTGTCCACGGTGGAAAATAATTGTCCCGCTAAAAATTATTTGTCCCTGAAAATTGTCCGAGAAAGAACAGGTCAGCCTATGTTGCCGAGCTCAAGGTCTAAGTAACTCGCGCACGAATTTGTTTCGTGGAACGCGTGACGTATGTTAAGATAGCAAAACCGTTAGTATCGTTAATAATAATTTATAACATTTCCGAGGGTCAATACTGTTCTTAGATTTGAACAAGTCATAAGAAAATTTTTCATCCGGACATTTGTAACACAGCAAGTGGATCAGAGAGAACACCGCTCATTCACATGCAAAACACCTCTGTCACACTTTCTATGTAATGGGTCTTTCAATATGGACGCTTGAATTCTTTTAGGTTATAGTGCCCATGTTGTTAAAGCAATATCTGTTAAATTTATTCAAAATTGTTCAGTACTGTGTGGCAAGTCACCATGAAGCTTATAGCGTTGAAGAACATGTGCAAATCATCAAATTTTATTATCAAAATCAGTGCTCCGTTCGAGAAAGGTTCATCATCGAAAATCATCTTTAGCGACGAGCGCTACAGATCTACGATAAACAACTTATTGTGGCCTAAACTGGATGATATGGATACCGACGACATGTGGTTCCAACAGGACGGCGCTACGTGCTACACAGCGCATGCCACGATGGTTTGCATGAGTGATTTGAGACTGGCCACCGAGATCGTGCGATTGCCTTTAGACTACTTCGTTTGGGGCTATCTTAACTCATAGGTCTATGCAAATAAACCCCAAACAAATGATGCCCTTAAAGTTAACATAACGAACGCCATCCAGCAAATTCAGCCAGATGTACGCGACAAATTTATTGAAAATTGTATGTGCCACCAAGCAAAGCCATGGCGGATATTTCAACGACGTTATATCCTAATGCCATAAAATATTCTTTCAAATAAAATAAAAATGGAGTAGATATCTCACACACAACATGTTTTATTTACATTTAAAAGTCGAGCGTCCTTATTGAAAGATACTGTGTTTCGTCACTATGGTTTCCATACTAATTAATAAAAATATGGTTGTAATTCAGCAGATAATAATTTAACTATTATTATTAAGAATGCAAGAATTAAAAAATGTAGCAAAACAAAAATGTTTAGGCGAAAGGAGTATTTTTTCCCGAGACGATAATCGTCGGTAAAAAAACCGCGTTCCTGTATGAAAAATGCAGAAAAATTTTAATAATAATTTTTATACATCGGAAGTAACCTATACAAGAAAAATTCCGGCGTGAAAGAGACTAACAGTATGCACAACATTGTAAAGGTCGAATGCAAATTAGTACATTTTACTTTATCTTCAAAACCACTGTGAAGGTACTGTTAAATTTACACTATACTCAGATTAATTGGGGACAATTCGTTAAGGTTACCGATAGCCCATTGATTTTAAGTAGCTTCATCAAATTCACAAACTCCTGATGAAGCTAAAGGCCCTCAAATATTCCTAGTTATGTTCCCTCGGGGACAGCCATCCGCCTTCGTGTTTGGGAACTTTATTATCCATAATATTCCTGACGAAAATGAAACCAGCCAGGTGATGCTCTTCAGAATGAATTTCATCTGAGCTTCAGTATATTCAAATACATATTTTACAGCTATCGAGCGGGAAGGTTGGGGCAATAATGTTTAGGCTATGGGTTAGCTCTACTGCACTGTTCACACAAGTAGTAATTTTAGAGCCAAATTTGGGGCATCATTTAATGTGTACAGTCCTGAAACAACACGATCTGCCTAAACTAAGCATTCCCAGCGGGACAGGCAAACAAGATATCACTCATCTGCCAATAAATGTACTCGCCAAAACCCATAATCCTATTAGGCTCAAGTAGGTAACTTTTACGTTGCATCAGCCAATCCCTAATATCATAGTCTGAGACTTTCTGGGTTCACCTCAATCTGCCACCGGCCAGTGTTAACATTGAGGATAACAATTAATTGCCTGTGACTAATTTAATCCACCTTGACACGTTCTTGAAATTTAATTATAAGCCGTTACATGGCCAGAGATAATCCGGGCTCATCTATTGTACGAATGCCACTTAATCACCTTTTGGCAGAGAAAGGAGAGACTGTCTCAAGAAAGGAAACGTCATTCCCCCATTTGTCTTCAGATAGAGCTTCCCCTAATCACCTCGATCCCATCAATTCCCTCTGGACCAAATCACCGGATAAATACTTAATGCAACCGAGCGAGCCGACCGCTGCCTTGGTCCGAATTGGAATTAATTCCCACCCCAAAATCGCAATATAATTCACAGGAAAGGGCTCTATATCTCGGACGTGCCCCTTCATGATGCAACCAGGGACCTGGTCCTGCTGTCTGAGAAATTTGAGGCCGAATACAAGCTGACATGCAACTTAGAAATGCTAACAGATAAACTTCAGCAGACGTACCGGGAGCTGGAGAGTGAAAAGCAGAAAACCGACAGGTAGGTAATTACTCGTCATTAGGCACAAATGGGGTAGCTTTGGTTTTGTTTATTGGCCATTTTCCACGTGCGACTCCATTTGGTGAGCACACCTGACTGACCATGTTTCTCTCCACACTTTACAGGCTCCTCTACTCAGTGCTGCCGAAAACCGTCGCTAACGAGCTCCGACATCAGCGACCAGTTGCACCCAAAAGGTGAGATGGACACAAATTTCAAACGTGAAATATTAATGCGGTTGCGGGCGTGTTCAGCACGTGACAAAAATACTAATTCACGAGCATGGCAAAATCCTAAGGAAGAGTTTTTCCTGCCCAAAACGTGCCCCGATTGGGTTTGCCCGGTTTGTTCAGCAAAACAGAGCAGAACGTGAGCCGCAAGGCACTTTTCCCATTTCTTTGGCGAGCTAATTAAATTCATGACTTGACCTCATCTTCCCTCTCAACAGGTATGATTGCGTGACGTTAATGTTCTCGGGGATTGTCGGCTTCGGGCAATACTGTGCGGCTAACACAGACGCCGAGGGCGCTATGAAAATCGTGAAAATGCTAAATGAGCTTTACACTGTCTTCGATGCCTTAACCGATTCTAAGAGGAATCCTAATATTTACAAGGTAATTTCAGTGGACGTGACTCCCAGTCGGGGATTACCTTCTAATGGAGTGTGACTTCTTTTCCTTTTTCCTTCTATTTCCCTTAGGTGGAAACTGTCGGCGATAAGTACATGGCAGTCTCTGGGCTCCCAGATCCCTGCGAGGATCACGCTAAATGTATTGCCCGACTTGCACTAGACATGATGGATATGGCGAAAAATGTTAAAATGGGACCAAATCCAGTGGTGAGTATTCTGCAGCTCATAAATCGTGATTCAAAAACTTCACAAACACAATATTGAAATTACGGCAAAATGTATTGCAAGCATCCCGCATTTGCGAATCATTTACGGATTACAGGGTAACAATGAATTTGCGGTTTTCAGGTTTCGACTTTTATGGAATTCTATAACGTTTGAGCCGTTATGCTATGAATACAGCGTTTATGTGCCTTTACAAAATCAAACAGATAAAAGGAGAGGGAACAAAATGTTTGGGAGTTGGTCCTTGAACCCCCATGTCTGAAATGAGACTATGGTAGATTTAGTGGCAAAAATGCATGTGAGTCACTTCAAAATTAGAGCAGTTTTTTTTAGTATGGGCTGTTTTACTCAGTAGTGGAGCAGACTAAGGTGGGGGCGATGGTGATGCAAAAAAGTTCCTAAAGAGTTATTAAAACTCAGACAAAATGAAACTCGTTGAACTGTCACAATGAAACTGGATAAATCCGTTGTCGCCTCCTCACTACACAACATATTATAATATATATTTTGCTCAGTTCTGTGTCCTTCTGTTTTCTATTCATATCTTTCATATACTCGCACATTTCTGCCCGAATTTCTCCGGAAGCATGTTGGATTTAGACTTTGAGTTGTTAAATTCTCTGTGGATTGACAGCGTAGGCCTTTCCTTTTCCACAACAGGAATCCAACAGCGCTGTAGCGGCAAATTCCTATTCCTGTTTTGAGAGATAACACGGCCGGAAAATTTCATGAACAGCAAATTCAAAGTCATCGAGCAGTGTGGCTCGTTGCTCCTTCCTACGGGAATCAAGTAGTCCAGTCAAATTGTATTTTCTGCCTTAGATCTGACGATGGGGATATGTGGGGAAGTGTTAGAAAAACTTAAGTTTGAGTTTCTGTAGTCACAGACCTTAGGCTTTTGCCGCAATGTTAATTATAGTGGGTAAATCATATTTCGTAAATATCTAACCTTCTAGATATGCTAGATGAATAATTTAAAAATTATGTTTTAGATCTCGAAATTGTCTACAAATTTAGTAATTTAATTTATCGTAAAGTTAAGAGTTTTAGAGTTATAGCGCGAAACAGGTTAAAAACTTAGGACATCAATTGGGTTTTCGCATTTACCTCGATTTGAGTAACTCGTAATAAAAACTCGGAAGCTGTAGGGCACAAAATTGTTCTCAGTCATACAAGGTTAAGCCTTTAGATCCCCTCAAAGTTACGAAATCGGCCCAAATAGTGGTCAATAATGCTATTATAATGATTGGGTCTTCCGCGTTGGTGGTGGACGGTTTGCAGGCAGAAAGTCTTTTTCTTGACAATTTTACTGGACTAAAATTATCATCTTTCACTACTCACCGCGATTACTATTCCTTGGTCGTTTTCGGTAAGGAACGTATCGATTATACCTTCGGGTGAAAACTCACACCAAACATTAACGTGTTCCGGATGCATCAATCCCTCAACAATCTTAAGTGGATTCTCCAGTCCCCAAATATGGCAGTTCTTTTAGTTGATGACCGATGTCTAAATGTCAGCATAATTTTTTGTATGAAATTAGGGAACTGTCTCCATTTCTGTTTAACACCCATTCAACAAGCGCACGACGCCGGCCATAATCTCTGAGCTTCAATTCTTGTGGCAGCTGATTTTTGTAGTCATGGAGAACCAAATCTCAATTCACCATCTTGTTATTTATGAGAGGCCTGTTGTGACCGATGAGGAACTAATTGCGCCGTGTCCCCTCCCCACCCACATACAGAACACATAGTTTCTAAATGGTTAAGATTAAAGAGTTAAAGGGGTGGACAAGTGCTCAAGTGGAAGCGGGTAGTTTTCGTTTTTGTTGATTAGTTCAAATGATATTTATTGCTTATTGCTTGCATTTGCCTTTTTCTTAGAGAGCTTTCAGAAAAATTTAAAATCCCTTGGCGGGACTTCTACTAAGTCAACAAAGGAAACAGGTTCAAAATTTCCACATAGTAAAAATTCGAAGTTTTCTTTATTTGTTAAGGGTGCTTAGCGGTATTCTACCTGATACGAACTGTACCCTGCACCTTCTCGGGAAAAAAGCCTCTTCACTTAAATATCCTCCCACAACCGCTATTCGAAACAATTTTCCCGACATGCAATAAAGAAATTTCCCTTAAAATGTCTTCTTTATTGCCCGCAATTATATAGCCGGGCTTTTACCAAACTCCTCAAACTAATAGCGTGCCCTCATATCGCGCACAAAAAGTTACATGCACCCGCACATGCCGTCGTTGCTGAAAAGGGTTTAACTGCCTCCTCGAGAACTAACTCTCCTTCAGCTTTCAGGTGGCATGCAGTTTAAACATCGACAGCCGCGCAATAAATTCTGCAAACAGCACCCAAAAGGTTGATGAGTGCATAGTACAGTACTTGACGATTTTCAGAGTACCGTAACGGTTTCCACTTAATTTTGTAGATTTATTTGTAGCAAAGGTAACCGAAACCCCCTAGCTAGAAAAACAGGCGTAAAAACTTAAAAGCAAATTTTAGGGGGCGCATAGTAGTAAAAGAAATTGGAAAAACATGAGGACGCGCTTCCACAGACCTTTCAGAAGTTTCCTCTGAATCGACCTTACTCCATTCATTATCTCATGGATAAAGTTTGAAGCACTTTAAAAATAGCACAAGGAAGTGCTCTTCTCTGGGTTGAGCCTCGAGCTCTTTGGCGTGCCACCACCAGCGGAACCACCACCAGTGGGGCCAAGGCTCAGTGAGAAGCGTGCTCTTCTTTACTTTTCGCTTTTTGGAAAGGGTGGAGGAGGAGTGACAATGAGTTGAAACGCGCCTTTAACGACTCGACTTTATTTTCGAATTTAATTTTAACAAAGTTCCCTCTATTCGTTGCAGCAAATAACAATTGGAATTCACTCGGGGGAGGTTGTGACGGGAGTGATAGGGAACCGAGTGCCGAGATACTGCCTTTTCGGGAACACAGTGAATCTTACCAGCAGAACGGAGACGACGGGGATGCCAGGGCGTATCAATGTTAGTGAAGAAACTTACAAGTAAGTATAACCTCTAGCTGTAGTGGGTCATTCCTCCATCAGGTCGATGTACCTCTGCAATTTCCTCGGTATACGAAGGGTGTCGATACCTCCAGGCAGTTGACTGTTCCGCCTCATCAAATCTCGAATGCGACACCTGTGCCAAAGACAACATAATCAAACAATGCCATCGAAAATTATTATGTTTCGAAACGATTCACTAATGTAGCCCTCCCAGCTGTTGTCATGTGCACATCATTGCCCCCGCCACAGGAGCCCATCCATCAATTTTCTGTCGCTCCATCGATTACGTGTAAGTTTTAACTTTAGGAGCAGAATGACATGACAAATAGTAGCCCCCCAGATCGATATATGTAGAAGAATCAGCCGAATCTACATTACGCATCTCCATGCCATCCCTACCCACCAGAGACCTGCTCCTGCTCCTAGATCCCAGGGCGGGTCTCTTCAGAGCATTTTTCGTATATGGCTGTCTATTCCGGAGTCCCCCATATGATTGAGTGATCGGCCCAATGGAATTAACAATTTCACGGGTTTGTCCAATGACCTGTGAAGACCAATTGAAAACGGTCCGGACCTTTGGCTTTTGGGGTTTTGGTCACATCTCTTGTAAATTTTCGGACTCGAATAGCAAGCGGTCGGTTCGATCGACTCCGTTTGAATTGGAAATAATTAGAAAACGGATTTTGGAGCTGTGGCGCATACTGATGAGGTTTTGCTACCCCCCGGCCACTGGCGGCAAAAGTTAACTTAGTCTGAGCTTTCTTCTATTGATTTTTATGCGGAACACCGCACTAAACTTTGCGAATATCCGATTCAAAGGGAATTGAATTCACTGTTCCCTCACAAACTAAAAGTTAAACATTTTTGATCCGTTTTCGGAAATTGAACAATTTTTTACGGTTCGTGAAACTGCGTTTGATTTTTTGTTAAAGTCGCGCTCAATATATGAATTTAGTCAAAAACGTGAAACATTTTTAAAAGCCGAGGCGGAAATCGGACTGGAAAATGAATTTAACCGTTCTGCACGAAGGGGTGAAATAGTATACTCCCCCGAAACCTGCATGACAGCTCTCAAATGCATTTTACGGAAAAAAATGAAATGAGAGCAGCGCGGTAATTCATTTTCGCTCCAATAACGCCGGACACAGCTGCAATCCCTATACATCTTCTATTTGCTTGTTTATATTTGTTTTCTTTTTATTTTATTGAGAAATTGTGAACTGTGGTATTTTGCATCTCTCACCAATTGAATAATGGACAATGGCTTATTGAATTCCACCCACCTGCACAAATGCTTCAAACTCATGACGCCAAAGACCTGCTCAACTTTAATAATTTTATCTATGAATAGAACTCCATACTTGGCGATGAACATAGATTTTCGGGATTCGAACAGATAAGTCTCCAGCGTGCAAAGAGAGAAAAGATGAAAAAGGGTGAAATAAAATTTCAAAGAAAAGTTAAAGTAAAAATTAATACATATGACCATACTCCTACCTTGCATGGAATCTCGATGATGGGTATGTTGCACAAAAGGATGTGCAGACACGAAACTAGTTGATACGTATACCGACGTTCCTTTTCCAGAAGCTTATCCAGCAGTGCAATAACTGGGGGCAAACCTCCATCTGGGGGTAGAGGATCAGCGCCGTATCTACAGAGAGTGAGATGAAAAAGAAGATGAAATATGTAAGTCACTTTGGAGCTCAATTAAGGAAACGTTTTTACGGTGCACCGGCAAAATTGCGACGGATAATATGACTTTGATAGATGTGCTGTCTGTACTTCCTTTCTGTAGACCTCGCTGCAGAGTTAATTATTGAGAAAATCTGATTTTCAAGCAAATACAGCTCCGATGGAGTATTTGATTAACTCCTTCTGCGAAATTTCAGCGCTGTGAGGAGTTGAATGCATTATCTGCTTATTAAGTTTAACTCAGTTAATTTATTTGATCTTAACGGGAAATGCAATTTGAGCTTTTGTAGCATTAAGAACTTTTTATTAAACTTTTAATTGGAATTTCCTGTGGATGAAAGGCTGGAACTTACACGGGCCTGTGTCCTGCAGAGGTTGAATTCAATACTTGTTAAGAATTATTGACTGGTGTAAAATTCCGAACCCTTATAGCTTTATCTTAATTGATCTATTACTTAATTTATAAATTTATCATCTACTTCTACCGTTTTGAGATAATATACGGCAATCCAAAAGATTGATAAATGTAATTTTGGTTATTTAAACAAACTCATGTTTTTGTTCCGCAATTATTACGAGGGCATCCAAATAGTCTGAGGGGTACTAGAAAGCCGTGTAAAAATTGATGAAATTGTCATTGAAGTAAACGGAAATTTATCAGATATGTCCAATATTCATTCAGGAGTGCCACAAGGATCCATATTAGATCCATTTCTCTTTGGCATGTACATCAACGACTTACAAACTCTCGTTACAATTATTGGATCCATATAGATATATGCAGACAATAAATTCTATATATAAACCAGTGGACATTGAAGACGATGAACGCTTATACTCTGTTCAGGCTTTTCGATCATGGGACTCACTTCCGCCGAAATTTCAATACACGGCCACGGATGATGCGCTTAAATGCGTGCTTCTAACAGATTTTTCTTTTTATTTTTATTTTCTTCTCTTTATGATTTTTGCAGGAATATTACAATTAGTTTTGATTTTTTTTCTTTTCTTCCTCTTTAATTTTCTTGGATTATGTTAATTTAAAATTAGTTTCAATCACTAAATTCGCAAGATGCATAAGAAAGATTGTATACCTTGATGTACTTCAACAAATTATAATAATTACACAACAACAACAAATTATAATAATTACACAACAGGTGATTCTGGTACAAGTTTTTCTTGGATTACGAATTAACTCGAAAATGCTCCAACACATAAAAAAAATAAAAAAAAAATAGGTCAAAGTCCATTTTGGGGAACCTCTAAACCTCGAGGTTTTTTTTTCTTTTGACGCGGTACAGGCTTGTTTCGCGCACATAACACATGTACTGTTAAATCATCTTAAATTGTTTAGTTGGAAAATATTAAAATTTTTAGCGATGGAAATGCCTACACTTTTGCAACAAGACGGTGCTTAGTGTCACACAAGTGGCTCTAATGCGTGAAGAATTCCCTGGACGCCGAATATCACGAAACCGTCAAGATCGTGCGAATTGCGAACCTCTATGCCCGGTGTTGTGGTAGTGACCGGATAGAGACGTCGATGTAGCTGTAGTTATAATTAGAAAAGACGTTGAGTCAAGAGGACTAGGAGTTCACCGACAACGTTACACGAAGCGCAGCCCATGATCCGTAATCGTTTTGATGGAAAAGGTTAGTTACGAACTAACGGTCGGTTTACAATTATGTCAAGTTTATGTACTGACGAAAATAATGCTTTTTATTGGATTTTTCATCAAACGATTTTCAAAAACGGGTTTCAGGGATAACATAATCGATTAGTCAAGACATTAGAATATAAAGCACATATTCCTCCAACAAAAAAAAAACAAGAGAAAGTCAAGCTATGACGAGATTATTTTCATAAAGCATTGCCATTTGGGGCAACAATAGTTGTACAATACAAAAAATGATATTTTGTAAAGCTACGAACGTGCTTTTTGATACCAATTTGTTTTTTATTATAATCACCCAAGTGGGCAAATGTTGGCAATCATACAGTATATGAGTTTAGTGTGAACTAGTAAGTATTGGTCCGATACACACAGTAGTATTCTTTTTTCATTTTAACTGAAAAAAAAACTCACTAATTGTTGGATCTTGGTACTGCTGCATAAAAACGCAAGGCCCAAATCATCTGCGTTGCCATATTTTTGTTTATTGGGTTAGGCAGTTATCCCTCATGCTTATCCCTCACCGGACCGCATAGTTTCAAATTATTATTTATTTCGGTCACTTAGACACCACATCGTTGTTGATTCACACTTTAAAACATCCGTAAAAGCTTTATCTAATTTGTCTACTCAAAATCATCGTCCCTTTTCCAAGAGGAGATTGATTTAGCAACCCTCCGATGTACATATGTATACTTAGCAGCAGATGGAGATAATTTTAATTATTAAAATGTGATTTCACTTATTATAAATTTAGAAACAAAAGGCCGAAATGCTATTTCCTATTACTCGAAAAGGACTAAGGAAGGTAATGTAATTTCCCGTTGTGTTTTTTATTACTTAAAACCGTCCTTAGTCCCTGTCGAGTTAGTGTAACATAGATAACAAATGACGTGTCCTCATCCAACAAAACCAAAAAATGCCAAAAACTGTGAAACGACAATATAACACAAAAGACAAAGCGCAAAAACTATACCCAAGAGGACAAAACATAGTTAGATACCATTCCCGTAAAAAGGAGCTTTTGCGAAAGTGGTGCTATCAGTCAACGCCCAATGCCCAATAGTAGACGGTATTGGTTACCTCTACAAAAAGCAAAATTGATTTTTATGTCTGTCCTAAAAACTACCCCCACGCGTTTTTCAAATCGCAAACGTCCACTTGAATTCGCCAGACTGTCACAGAATCGATTCACGTTTTAGCACCTTTTCGGCGTCACGTACGTTCCTACTTCAATTAATTTCTATTAACAGCGGAGGCGTCCGAGCTCCAGAGTCTGGGCAAACAGAGTCAGGGCTCTGATAGAAAACGAAACAAACAGAAACCGCGCTTTAATCCCCCAAGCGAGCAAACAGCTCTACTGGGTATGCGCGGCTAAGTTCACTTTTCACAGAAGGGATATGGTAGTCCCATAAACGATAAAAATTTACGCCTGTAGCCGCCTAGATCTCCCAGGACACGGCATACATTCTGATGGACTCAAGGCGAGGTGAAAACTGAGATGGGACGGTTCCATTACGGAACCACAGGGTTTATGACGCCATTTACCTTAATAAGATCATCAGAATGTCCGGAGCGCTGGCCTGTAAGGCGACACGTAACGGGGATGACTTTCCACAGGATTCGATTGGTATGTCGATGAACCTGAAAGAAAGAAAAGGAACAAAGCAAAATGGGAATTTGAAAAAATTAGCTGGGTACGTGGCCAAGCCATTAGTGCCAAGAGTAAGATGGGGAGCTGTTATTTCTCAGAATACATTGACATGGGTTTTCGCATCAAAAAGTGCCCACTTACCTCACCATCTTTTCCTCCTCGTGCCGATTAATGAAGACAGGCAGTTCGAATCCAAGACTGGTAGCGTGCTCCAAATAGTAGACCATTGCTCTGGTGTTCTCGTCCTAAAACAACATATTGGTATTCAGTCGCGAGGGTGGTAGAACCGGAGGTATTTCACCTGGTCACGAAAATCACTTCTCCAGCCAGCTATGAAGTGTGGAGCATTGGGGCCGAATAATGCTCCCAAAAATAATCTCTCGAAGGTTTTTTCGCACGAATAAATTTCCTCTGGGGGCGGAGATTGGGTGTGTGCGGGAAAAACAGTAAGCAAGGAATAGAAATCATTACTTACCGAGCAGAACCACAACCACCTCTGAATCCCGTACACCCCACTCCCAGCAGGTTCGCAGTGCGATATATAGGATGTTGTGATATTTTCCCATCAGGCACACCTGGATAATGAATAATTTCATTACGCTAATTATTGCAATTTTAATGCGCTATCGACCAACATCACCGTTAGCCTCCTTCTTCTCTCGGTGGTATTTCACAGCAGCCAGAACGGCCAACCGGGCAACTTCATCCGTTTTAACATTTTGACCTATTTAGAATATTAATGAGATTCGGATTTAACTCGGTAGTCACGGAATTAGCCAACCCACCATCGCTGCATCCGCTGATAATTGCATTCAAATGATCCAGGACATCACGGCGTGAATTACGGTCGTGTAATCCACTGCGAGCTATTTTCTCAAACGTATCCTCGTAGAAGCAGTCGAATATGAAATCCATGTTTTGCGATTTTGATTTTATTTTCCCGGGCTCACTCTTGCTTTAATATTTTTAAATAATTCTTTTCATAAAGTAAATTATCATGTTCTATTTATTTATTTATTTTTAAACGTAGAAATGTTCTTGTCGCTCTGCACAGCTCTCGCTCCGAATGAAATCTAAATGGGAACTAATTGCAACACATTGGACGCTACCTGGGCGAAACCTTTCTACTGCTCAAAGCTTCTGTTGTACTTGTGGATGTTTGTAAGGCTTCTCTACGATTTCATAAAAGGTCGTTTCCCGGTACTGTTCATATTTTAATTGAAATCAGCAATTTCTTCACTTTCAAACTTTCTAAAAACGTCTGACCCTATAATTGATGGTTGTTGGAGCTTTACGAATTTTTTCCTCATTTATAGGACATGTAGATAATTTTAATTGTTCTTGAGGTTTTTAAAAGTTATGCCCATATGGAATAATTACACAGCCCCACAAAAACAAAAGTGAATCACCAAAAATGTGACTGTAGTTTCGATATAATATGGTAGCACCTACATAATATACGTAGGTACATAGTATCCGGCGTTTAGAGTGTTTTTCATGATTTATTCATGAGTCGATGAAATTATGTTTTAAATCTTTTTTGAACATTACGTCGATATAAAAACCTTGTATGTACTTAATGTGTGATAAAATGTGTGCATTGTAAATTAGTTTCGCTATTTGTGGTCTTAATTTTAGCTTTCTCCTTCTTATTGCTCCAAGCAATCGCACAACCTCTTTTGTTATCGCTTGAGTATAGTGCATTCCGTCGCAGCTCGTCATTTCTAGTGATCCCTAAATATTTTATATCTTGTTGTTTAAATATCATATACAGTATAAACTCTACATAGCGACACTTAAGGGACTGCGCATTTTATGGCGTTATTGTGAGTTGTCTTTAAATGGAGAGAAGAAAAATCAATATTATTTTACTATTATAATACATAATGTATGTATTTACTAATAAAGTACAAAGTTTTTATAAAATTTGCAATGCACAAACATTAATAATGATACAAATAACAACGCTTATTGCGTGTCGCCATGTGTGTTCACATTTTTTCACTCTGCATTTTAAAGGTGATTTCTAACGATTCACAGCGACCATGTGCGGCGCTCACGCGGCTAGAGATCTAGTGCAGGGTGGTGTTATTTTATTGAGAGATTTGACTTGACTTGAAAAGTTCGGAACATTTTAAAATGCAATTAAGTAATTTTGTTTTAAAAATGATGGCTACACATCATATACTGCGTTTGGTGTGTGACGATGGACAATTATCAGGAAATAAGTTTTATTGCACACCCGCGCTGAAAAGCACTCTTTTTGGGGCCTGTCACTATAGCGGGCCGAACCATCAATGCCATAATTGATCACACCGACTTCGTCATCAATCGTTTTATCGATGGTTTCAGCCCCTCGCGACAGGCCCCAAAAAGTGCTCTTCAGCCTGCGGTATTCCAATAAAATAGTAGGTACGTGCGCTTCGTGGAAGACCGAGATTCCCAACTTGCATGATTGCTTACTTCATGCTCGTTGGGAATCTCGCGTGTCTACCACTCAATGCACAATCTACTACCTTGTACCTTGCTGGAAATAGAAATTGCTCAAAATTAAATCATGCACCCTGTAGAAGTGTTTCTTCATAGCATCTCCCCCCTAATTTTTGTCTTGCTCTCACATATTACTTGTTTATAACTATCTATTTCCCACAAAATGAAACGTCTGGTCCGGTTAACTATATCCAAGGTCACCAAAAGATAAGGGAAAACGTCACGAGTGTCCCTTCTTGTTCATAGATATTTTTTGCAGCTGATCCCCATAGAATCCGTCGCCGTCAACCTCAACCTCACCGTTGCCGCGGAGCTCTCTCACGCCGGTTTGCCGGAGCGAAATGCCGGAAACATTTTCCAACTTATCGCGCTTCAACCTCACCGTTCGTCCGTCGACTTATTACCAACGACCAATTATTGTTATGCGAAACTGCCGGTAGAACTTATTCTCATATTCGCCTGAAGTGAACATTTTCCGTATGAGTTCTGTGGAAGTATTTTTCACGTAAATCGCAAAAAAGACCCCACACTATCGTTTAGGACCAAATTCAAGTCCATTTTCGAGGCGTTTTTTGCGATCACTCTTTCAATCTTAATCTTAAGAGTCTGCCATAGGGTCGAAAATGGAGGAAGAATAAATATGTATACACCCCAAACAATAAAAACATCACGAGCAAAACCCAACTAAACAAAAATTCCCATTATCCTTCCGCAGGCATCTATCTCAAGAAGTGAATTTCGACAGTTCCTTCCAGCTGGAGTATCGCGGACCAGTAGTAATGAAAGGGAAGGCAACGCCCATGGACTGTTGGTTCTTGACACGGGCAGGAAATGGACTAGCACCTGACTGGCACCAAACGGACGTTCCCACATAGATCTAATTACAACAGCACGGCTTGATGGCGCATTAGACCAATATTATCTACCCTAACTTAGCTATAAAGGAAACTTGTAAGTAAAAGGCTGTAAGTTAAGGACTCTCGTGCTTATATTACCCCTAGGCCCTAATCCAACTTTTTCACTGGCTGTATTTTCGTGTACATAGTTAAAGTTAATTAAGGCTTAGATTTATCTTCAGTTAGAGTATTTACGCTGAGGGTGCAGCACCCGTGTAAAACTAGCATAAGTACAATTCCTACAAGGACTAGACGAAAAAACGTATGTCCAGTTATCTCTTTGAAGCTATTACCCCGCAAGCTAACTAGTTAAGTTCCATCCTATTCCGCCCGACTGCACACAAAATTAAATAGGACCAATCTGTAGAATGCCAACAATGACATTATAATTACGCAAGCGATGTAAGCCCTGATGTTGCAAAAGACCCATCTGCAGTGCACTTAGATGACTCACAATTTAACTTAATTTAAATTTGACCCGAATTCCGGCAAGATGCAAATAAGATTCTAATTCACATCGATCCAAGCATCCGAACATAATTGAAATTTACTTAGGATTCCCCCCATTCCTCCGCATCACCGATGGCTCCATCCGCCGGCAGTCCTCTGGAATGCAGAATGAATGCATCTCAAGAAAGCACATCCCATCCTTCAGCTTCAGCCCTCTCCTTGATTCCGGACGGACAAATTGTGCGAGACAGCCGCTGAATCGATGATGCCCCTGCCTCGTCTTCCGGTGGCATTGAGGAAAATCGTGATACCCCCATTCTGGGCCGAGAAATGAATTCTTGTAAGTCCTTTGATGTATGCAGGAACCCGACTTGAGTCAAGGTCAAGACCTTTAATTGCTTCCTAAAGAGATATAACGACTTGCCAACTTGTCCCAAGAACAGCAAGGATGTCACGTTCCAGTTGAGTGGATATTAACAAGTTGCAGTGATGATGTGGCATCTTTTTGCATAGAACTAATCCCTCACAGCTCCATGGTAGGCAGGAATAGCTGATTATCCGTCCAGAAATGTTGGGGGCCGTCGATAATGGAGAGAAAAAAAACCGAACAAATCTGGAAAATTTCACTTAGGCGAGTTTTTGTTGGGGCTCCGTAGCGAGGAGGGGTTCTGTCTAGTAAATTCATATTCCTCCACAAGAAGGCGACGCTCGAAAGGAGCTCAAGAGTTCTGAATTGAGAATGGACAGAGCCTTGCGGTGAACGTTCTGCATTTTGAGCTCCCCGCATTCGAGTTAATTAAATTTTTCCCAGAGGGAAGATCCCTTTCAGATAAAATATACGTCGTACGGAGTCCTCTCGCGGTGGATACTGTTTTCTGCTGATGTAGCGCTTGGTCTCACTCACAAGCACGAGCACAAAACTTTGTCGTCCTGCGTGGGAATCTACGATATAAATTTGATTAGGATAAACGGGGGAAGTTCTTTAATCTAAGGGCTCTCGAAAGCAGTCCCTCGAAAATAACTGGAAGTAATCCCTTAATTCCAATTATTTTTTACAAACTTAACAGGGAAACGCTATAATTTTTCGTTTCGGTTTTGGGGAGGGGTATATGAAATGCAATCCCGACTGCTGGTGATCCTATAATTTTATTATGAACCCACAATACAAATTATGGGCTTCTGTAAAAATGATGAAGGTCGTGTTTACGGCGACATTTGCATTATTAAAATTCCTAAGCTGAATCATTTTATGGATGTCGCTCAGGAGGAACTGGTTTTCTTCCAGCAGAGCGAACCAAAAAGGTTCCTTACTTTCTTGTATCCGCAGATGTCCCATACCCGACCTGCATTCATTTCGAGCTCCTAATTCGTCTTTTTCAGCATTTGCTACGTTCATACGTTCTCGGGTGAGCTTTAACACATCGCATCGTCCCAAAAAAAAGGCACTTAGGCGAAGAGTCGGAGAAAACCACATTTGAAAAGTTTACAATTTGCTGGCAAAAAAGGAATTTTTTTTATTCATTTTTCATTCCTTCCTTTGAAGGTCTCGTAAACATTCAGGACAAACTGCCCAAAATGACTTCCACCCACAAGCCGTGTCGGTTCTGGGAATTCCCTCTTTTTCATTTCGTATACTGGGAACTGCGACTTGTGACTTGTCAAAATTGAAAATGAGACCATAGCAATCCACTGCTCATGAAAATGGTTAAAGTCGTACGTGTAGAAACTTTCGGAAAATAAGCTAATACTCTAAAGCTAGACTCTGGTCAAAAGCTGAAAGCGTAAATGGTGATAATTGAATGCGCGTTAAATTAGAAACATCCTGTGCTTTTACCTTTCCCAACCGTAAATAGCAGTCCAAATCGAGAAGAGAAGTTTCCGAAAAATGCCTCTATTGTGATTTGAGACGAAGAACCAAAAAGACGTTTCTAAATGCAAAAGATATTTATCTAATATTATACCAAGAGCTAAGGCCCACTCACTTTGTTAGGAGTAACTTTGTTGATAATTGAATTTTGAATCTTGTAAACTTGTGTAAATTATATACATATAGACGAGGAGATATTGACAGTTTTTGCTATGTTATTGCTAATCTAAGAGGTAAACTAAACCCAGTGGGTGTGTACTACTAAGACCTAGACATCCCGAAAAGCTTTAACTATTCATTTCTTATATATACCTGAAGTATATCTAGGAATACTGTGTAATGTAAGAGCACTTAGGCTAAATCGTAGTATTAAAAAAATGAATTTGTTGCTGATTTCTTTCTTAGAACTAAAAAAAATATTAATAAGAATGCCTTGGAGGAAATTTATGGTCTGTTATTATTATTATTTGCCCTGAAATTAAATAGCTACTATAGAAGAGATGGTAGCACATTCCTTACTATTGAAGACGTTTTTTAAATGGCTGAAATATTTCTCTAAATGATCTCATAAATATCGTCAAAGCACCCAACATTAACACTACAACAACTTTTCACCACTCTCTCAATGCCACAAACGTGTAAATGAAAGATGACAACAAAACTGCCTGGTGGTTTCGTTTAGTCTTCAGAAGTAAAACTCCAGTTTGGGAGTTACTACCATAGACAGACTGAAAATACATATGTCCAGTTTGTCTATGGACGTACTCACTATATTGTTGTAAAAAATCAAAGCCTTTTTAGGAATTTTTTGAGTGATGAGGTTCGACAAATTATTACTCTTACTTTAAACTATTTTTTATTTTTTATTAAAAGTCAACCAATGGTTGCAAAGTTATTATTCACAAAATATTTACATGTCCCTTGAGAAAATTAGTCCGTACGGTGCACTCGATATACATATCTATATATGGTTCAGATAAAATTAAAAATCAAGCAAGTGAGAGTCAGACACGCGCGTTGAGGGGCACGTAAACATGCTTCGAATAACCGCACGCCGCAATGGGCTAGCGTGGACTTACAAGTTAACATAAAACACAAAAGCATTTATTTTTGCAACAACTATGGGCGGGAAAAAATAACCGCCGTTCTACGTTTTCTATGACTCAATACCTGATAATATCGAAATATTAGCTTTCGAAATCTAGAAGATCAGCGAACGGTGTTTTTTCGCACATTTGAACATCTTATATCTTTATAAACAATTCACCAAAACATTTAATGAAATTATTTTTTGATATTTTAAAAGTAGCCTTTCCAGACGATCCCTCCACCGTCGCTCTTTCCAAACGATACCACACGTCGTTTTCAAGAAAAACGTCTGTGACACGCAGACGGACGCAGGATTGATCTAATAAGGGTTTCGTATTTTTCCTTTTGGGGTACGCAGTCCTAAAAATTAAGCAACTATAATTAAGTTTAGTCGTTTTTTTCTTTTATTTTGGACAATATGGCGGCCAATTGTAGATAAATCCCAGTATCGAAAGATTTTTCTTTCTACTTTCAAGATGTTTGTAAAAATCAAAATTTTGAAGAAATGGCTACGCTCAACGATAGCCACTGCGGTTACAAAATTGTTCATACAAAAATGTTTCGAATGAACAATTAGTGCTCAATTAGAACTCAATGACGAGGAAGACAAAATAAACCGAAAACTGTGATACATACTCGTGGTCAAAATAATATGTGAGAACACTAGAGTGGCTTCACTAATACAATTTCTTTATAAACTCTTCGCATTTTGCTTATCTTGCTTTACCGTTATTTAAGCCATGCCCCATTGAAATAAACATGCAGCAATATCACGCTGAAATATTTGCTTTATTAACATTAGCAGAGAAATTAGTCATTGAATGCAGTAAGTAGTTGGTAAAAAAAAACATAGGTGTGCTTATAAAATTATTTATCAAGAGCGACGTTTAGTGAGAAAGTTAAAGAAAGAAGATTACAAGGAGCAAATCTACGAGGAAGAATTGCAAGAAGATTTGCTTTACTTCGTGTCAAAAATGTGAAGGCCATAAAAGATTTTGCCATTAAACTTAGTGATTGGGCTGGTGAAGAAAATCTCAAAAAGTTGTACAACACTCTCAACAGCAGGCGAAATATTCGACGTCCAATCGGCAACGAATTTGACCCTAAATTATCCAAAAAAAAAGGTAAGCATGGCGGGGGAAACATTATGATATGGGGATACTTTTATTGGCCCGGTGTCGGTCCCATTATATGGATTAAAGAGATAATGACCAAGATAGTTTATAGGGACATTTTGCAAAATGTGATTAGGTGGCGCTCTCGGCAGGATAATGATCCCAAACACTCATCTAAATTGGTGAGTGAATGGGTTGCGATCACAGACCTCAATCCCATTGAGATCTTGTGGGGCGAGTTGAAGCGATCCTTGGCAAAAGCAAAAATAACAAATAATATAATAAATTCTGTGCCAAGGCGAATTGCAGCTGTTTTGTTAAATAAAAGAGGTGCTTCGGGCTATATATATATATTTATTTTTGTTTAAAAAATATTTCATCTTTTATAAGTAGACTCTTATTTATTATGAAAGAAAGTATATTTTTGATATAATGAACTCACACCTATTATATTGTCCAACATCAGAAAGGATTTATTTTGTTGTATTCTAAGTATTATTTTTGATTTCCTGATCATAAACTTTGTTAAATAAAAAATGATAAAATAATTTCTAAACTAATTTTCATAATAAAAACCCCTTATGTTTAAAAACTATATTTTTCCTTCATTTTCTAAAAAAGGTCTGCAAATCAAATGTTCAATTGTTGCTCTACTAAATGAGAAAAGTACCGAAAATGTAATTAAAAAGCTTTTACATCCCGTAAATTTCTTCCAAGTCATTCGTATCTCACTAGCTTTATTAATTTTTAAGATGTTGAAGAGAAAGGATATATCATTGACTGTGCACTTCTGAGTAAGTTAAGATTTCATCAAAAAAGACGAGTGAAATTGTTTGTAAGTAGGACCTAAAGCGACGTTCGTCGCATGTAAGCTGAAGAACAAAATTGTATTATAAAGAGAATCTACATAAAGTGAACCTAATAAAACGTATTGAATATCTTTAGAGACAGAGTTGTTTTGAATCCATTCATCAAATGGTGCGGACACATAAAGGAATCGGCCGAGCCGAAATAATTAACATCTGCTTAAGGGCGTCATTCTTCACCCAAAGATGTCGTATTGTGTCCTATTTATTGGGACATAGCGGACGTGGGCAGTGGCTCGTATAGTCCAGGGAATTAATCCGGCTATGGGCCATTCCCGTAATGCCTTTCAGCGCCACTTGTAATTATGTTTACAGGCGGGGGTAAATCAGTTGTTCCATAGAGTCGGCAATATGTTTTTGGAAGAGCACACTACGATACGTCAGGCTAGTAAGAAGTGGAGTTAACCAGACATTATGGGCATTTTATTGGTGGCTATAAATCCTTTTGGTAAAGTAGATGGATCACTGCTGTAACGAGGCCTTTTCAGTCATTCTGCAAGTGCGTAATTGATCTGTTGCGGGGAAAAAGTACGTTAATTGTTCTACCGAAAAGGAAATTCCCCGGAAATTGGATTATTTATATAAATATTGGAAATTTTCAGAAAATAACAATGGAGGAACGGAAATTAAATTTCCATATTCGGCCAGCCTTTGTGTTTGCACTTAAAGTCCTTCGAAGTACACACAGGCTCCACACAATGTTTATTCGTCAAAATGTTCTGTTTAATTTCGAGTTCGGCTAATGTTGGAGGTAGTAGGTACATATCTGTTTGAGTTGACTCCCGAAAAGTCAACCAAAACTCGTCTCATGAGATGAGTTGTGGTGAACCAATCCCAAACCTCTTCCTCCTGCGCTTGCCGCAACGAAAACATTTATGAAAATTTCAAAAGCGCATTTTAATCTGCTATGATGCACGAGTGAATGAATAAATTTAAATTTAATTCGCATTGGAGGCCCACTAAGTGGTGAGTGAAAAACGCAACGATATTGAAGTATTTATTCGGGCGCAATAATTTAAATCACATGCAAATGAGAGCTGAAGAATTTACAAAGAAACTGAAATCCAAGCAAACGTAGACTAATAAAAATGAATTTTGATCACAGCATTTGCAACTTTATTGGTGCATCCCTCCTTCACTGCATTTTTCGTTCTATTATTCATGGCGTCGCAAAATGACTGCCAGCTCCTTACAGCAAGATGAAGATGTAGCTCCAGTAGCCAACGATGCACGAACTAATGACGGTAGCTGTAGTACTGCTCCCAAGCAGCCCTTTTCCTGCTTCGCTGCATCATCTGGTAAGCCCCGCATACAAAAATTAGCATAAGCGGGACGAATACCATTAAAATCACCCCAAAGGAAAGACTGGCCGTGCGCGAATCGTACTCCTCCTCACCTGGAATGGTAAGACAATAAGGTAAAAGTAGAGACGCACAAACAACGAAATTAGAGTTAAAGAAGCTGTGGTTTGCTCTCGTTAAATTTAATCGCTTTGTACTCACACAAGCGCTCCTAAATTTATGAGGGAAAATACAAAACAAATAGAACATTTTTGCGAAATTACAATCTGCTACCTCTCGGATTTTACGAGCGTGGCGAGGTGAGAGCTAAGCGCGAGGTTCCTCAGCTTTCAATTCCGTACCTACAAATTCACACAAAAGCAATTAATTTTGTTTACTCTAAAACACAGGATGAACAATTTGCCGGTTACTTGATCTGCTTCTTATTTTGTCGGTGCTCTCTGCGGTTTAGGGTAAGTATTTCGAAATTACGAACGTTAGATTTAATCACTCACTAAATTTTTATGTACTCGTTTGAGAGTACCTATGTTTAGGTTTAAATTGTTGTACTCTGTAAAAATTAATTTATTGTAGTTCTTAAATCTATACATACATATATAAAAAGCCAATGAAGTAAAACAGACCTGTATTATATAACTATAAGTTGCAAGGCAAACCAAAATAGCGAAAATTCCAATCTGGAGGAAATAGGCAACCTATTTAAGTAAATCTAGAAAATATCACTCCTGCTGTGCAGGTCTTGTACAGTGTAGGCCATAAATGTAGCATAGATTTCACAAATGGCGTCGTATGTCAATTCGATTTTGATGTTTGGGAAGAATTAGAATTTCTGTGAACAAACAATGGATCGCTATACCCGGTCGTCTGATATCGCGTGGCCCGCACGATCACCCGATTTGACCGCCCTAGAGTTCTTTCTATGCGGTTATTTAAAAACACAGGTTTATGTGTTGAAGAGGAGGACACCGAAAAGGCCGCCCAGAAAGAGAGAAGACAACTGGATGAGAGCGAAGCGTGAAATTCTGCTGCACCCGTTTGCAAAATAAAGGAAGAAGTTGGCACTTCAGCCAGTCGAGTAATTAAATAGTCTCCACATCTTCGACGGCAAAAACATCAGAATGAACTACGTTTACTTCAGCGTTGTAAGTTTCACGGTCTCATTTTAATTGGATGAAAGAATGGTAGCAAGTGAGGTATGAAATCCTGATTATTTTTTCCAAGAAATATTTTCACGACATTATGACTTATGTGAACATTTCATACGGATACATACTGGGCTCGTAAATACTAAATTTGGTCTAAAAAAAATTGGTGACACCAGTCTAAAGTGCCTAAAGCTACATATCACTTTCTCATGAAATTTATTTCGAATCCATTTCGAATTGTTCTAAAACACAATCACTGAATATTCTCGGTGTTAGATGGATGGTTTCTTAGCTTGTGTTCTTGAATCAGTGCTCATAGAATAAGATCTTTACAAATAATTCGCGACAAACTTCTCTGGGGATGCCCAATTGCTGAGATCGACGAGGAATCGAAACATTTTTATCTTCAGCAACAGTCTCACGTACAGCAGCGCAGAAATATTCTCTTCACTACTTCCATTTCGGTGTTTTATTGCCAGAGGAACATTATGAAGTGAAAAATGTAGTCCACTTGAACAATTATAACGGGCAAAAATTGGTGCAAATGCACGTAAGGTTACCCCGACAGGACGAGAATTTTTATTATCTATTTTTGTAATTTTAAAACGTTATGGAAGCGTATACCTTTCTATGATTAGATGGTAGACCACACATATTTTAAAAAAAAATAATAAAAAGAAACGCCACAAATAATAATAATGCTCATAATGACATACGTCGTTTTTATTGGAAAATTTTTACAGAAAACTAAGAAGTCAATAAGAAAGAAAAACATCCAGAACCAAAACTAAACATGAGTGCAAGGACAAAAAGCGTGATAAGTCATATTAAAAGACCGTTAGACCTATGCACCAAATTCTACATTCCTTGGAGGAATTTAAGTGGACAAAAATAGTGACAAAACCCAAGATTACTAGAAAGGGTAAGCTAACATGTCTAATATTTGCTAAAAGGTACATGATATGTAAGACTTGTCGTCATGTCACTTTTGGTGAGGAAACAATTTTAATTTGGACAGCCCTCATGACATTCAATTTTATTGGCATGATTTAAACAAACAAAGGAATGTTTGCTTAAGTAGAAATGTTGGCAAGACAAATATGTACAACAAATACTCCCAACTACAATGATCTTCTGGATAACGTGTTAATCCTGCACCGATGATCTGATCGACGGGAAATTTATATTTCAACAAAACAACGCTGGAATCCATCGCCCTTATCAGACCATAGAGTGGTTAAAAGATAAGATCGGGATATTTGTGGAGCATTCTTTGCATTGGGTCTCCAATCAAAGATGTCAATTCAACAGTATTATGGAACTTAAAAAAGCTATTCAAGAAGGAGGGAATAACATTCCTACAAAAACACTTCAAACTCTGTTCAAGTCATTGCCCAAACGCATTTTCAAGTAATTGCAAACAAATGTGGAACTACCAAGTATTAGATAACATTAGATAACACTTTTGTATACGTGTACAATATTAACAAAAAAAAATTGTTTATTGACTTTATAGTTATTCTCTTGAATTTTGAATGAGAATTTTTAGGTGGGCGGATATTTCAGACGGATTTTAAAAACGGAAATAAAAAGTTATATTTTACTTTGAATTTTACTTTTTTTTTAAAGTAATTTGCATATCACGAGAATAAGTCGTTAATTTCCAACAAGCAATTTTATTTATTTTTTATTCTATAAAATTGTATAGTTGTCACCTTTCGACTGACAGTACTTCAATGCCAAATATGTGAGTGTTATGTGCAAAAGACTTATTAAAACATTCATCAGCATATAAATAATAAAAGAGATTAATTTTTCGTTTCTCGTGTATTTTTTATATGCAAATTGTGAACAAATATCCACGTGGCGTGAAAAAGGGCAGCAATTTTGCAACAGCCTAAGGGCGGCAGATTCTTAACTCAAATCGGTTGAGCCTAAAGAATTAATTGACAGCCAGATATTTCAAACTGAAATAACTTCATAAAAAATAATTTGCAGCAATTTATAAGCTTCCAAGATTGAGAAATAAGTTGGTAGGTATCCCATGGGAAATTCCATTTTTGAATAACGAATAAAAAACAAATTACTCAATTACTCGCCCCAAAACTGTGGAGTAGTAAATTACGATATTTCTCTTTGAATGTTCCTTTTTAACTGCAGCAATTGTGATGGCGGCGATGGGTCATAAACTTCAGTGCTTTTGAAGTACCCGAACAAAAGAAAAGCCAAAAAGCTGTGAGTGGGTGGGTGAACGAATTCAAGCAAAGTAATTTTGAGAAGCTGTATAAATTCATTAACAGTTCCTTCGTACATTTTTCAAAAGAATTTATTGAGTCTGTCAAGTTCCTTACACTATTCGAAGTAAAGTAAAAGTAATTTTGGGGATTTGCACGGATTTTACTCTTCAAATTAAACATTTGAATTTCTTTTCGCACATTTAAAGTAGGCTTCAGGAAATTGTATTACATTCAATGCATGAAACTTGACCACGTTAGGAAGGGAAAGTACCCCTTTTCACACGAAACTAATATAGTCCTACATCCGCACTTACCCGGTGCAATTAAACTTTATATGTACTTGTCATTTATCAAATTAATGCAGCTGTTAAGTTTCGCTAGAAGAGCACTTCCAACACATAAACTTTTATTGGACGCAACTACATTACTTTTCCTCATACCACACTCGAGTAAAAGCATTTCTCCCACATAAATCAAGCAGTGTCAAGAAATTTAATGACCCCTCCTAATCCACTGAATTGCATTGCAATCGTTTCGACTCGAGGTCATTGCGGGTTCGAAAGCCAATGTAATAATTTTGCAGTGGGTCATAACACTGCGACCTACTGGAAGGTTTCTTTAAAATCAAGTTAGAAGTGGAATATTCTCCTGGTGTACAAGCTCTTTGACAATACTTTGTTGACCCAGCACTTGAAACGCTGCCAGAAGTGTCCTATCTAATATTTAGGAAAACATATGATTCATCCTAACAACGTAGAAGGAAACTTAAATGAGATTCAAGACTTACAGCTTAAAGCTCCGAGAAATCTGCTACTCAGCAGATAATAATGTCCGTGCTGATTTCATAAGTGAAAATGGAAAACAGGTTTCACTTAAATATGCCACTATTAACCTCTCGCCATGCGGTTCTATCATAGAAGTCCTTCAATTTGCATTTCATGTTAAAACGATTCATCTTCTCCCTTCTCAAGTCTCATAAATCTTCCTTATGCTTCCCTAAAAATTTTTAAGTGAATCATGTCAGGCCGTAATTTAGTTTGGAAACATTTTAATAAACACAAAGTGTTTGCTCACTTTTGCGATATTCCCTCAAGTATAGAGTACACAAAAAAAAATGATGAAATGTAGAAGAGCACACAAATTTGCACAGAAACTCAAAAGTTTCTAGATTGCGGCTCATTTGAAGAAAACTTTTTAGGGAAAAGTGAAAATAAAATAGAACGTCATACTCTCCCACTTTATGTGCGCGGAAAGATGCTGGACGTCCAGGGGCGGTAGATTTTCTCATTAAAAATAAAGAAATTTTTGTGAATACGGGATGTGCTTGGGGCCAAATGTACTCAGAGGAAGCAAATTTTTATAATTGCACTAGAAATTGCTCTAGGGTTTTATTTTTAGTGCCGTCTGCAAAACCCTTTTACTTCTATTTATATTTACGTTAGAGCCTTCCAGATCATAAGATATAAGATATAAGATCAGTTGCAGCGAAAATTTAAGCGGAACCAAAAGTACCTAAAGTCATCCTTGCTTATACACACCCCCACTCCAATTTATAGTAGTAGTCGTTTAAGATCATGAGGATAGTAACAAGCAGGCATTATTCCAACTGTAAATGAAAAACAAAGGCTTCTTACGATCGTGTAATTGTTTATTAAAAAATACAAAAAGGCACATAAAGTTTTAACTGCAAAATGGGGACTTAGTTAGACAGCACATATGTATAGTAAAAAAAAGTTTTAGTACTTTGAAGTGGACAGTCATGGCAGTACAAATTTTAATGGCATTTTCCAACAGGTGTTAGTCCCACGTTCGAATCGTGAACTGTATGATTTTTTGTTAGGCAACTAAATTCTACTGACAACTACTACATTTAAAAAGTAGGCGACTGGCACCTATCTTGTGTCATACACTTAATTCAAAAAGACCAACTACGAAGTATATCTACTCATCTAGAGAGATCCTCAAGTTCAAACTTCCGTCGATCTGGTATTTTGTACATTGGGTAGTCCCACATCCTGCGTCATTGGCGAATTTGGTTGTGAGGTTGGTGGGGTGTAAAATCCATTACCAGGATTAGGAAGGACGCGAACCCCAAAACTAGGCGGTCTGGCTTGGGCGCCAGGGTAACTATTTCCACTGCTGCTGCGATCAACAGAACTGAAAGTAGGACTGTAATCTTGCGGAAGTGGACTATCGCCGATTGGTACTGGCGGTGCATAGCGATGTGGTTGGCCAGGTTGGTGCTCCTCTTGGAGCTCATGTGGCTGATCCTCCTCTTCAATAGGGTCTTGATGGTTTTGTGATTTCAAGCTGTGCCGGCCAGATTGCTTTGGCTTCTCACCTGTTTTATTAATGTACTCAATATCCGAAGCGCTTTTTGAATCTTTAAACTCACTTCCTTCAGAAGAGGTTACATCCTCGTCGTCCAGATCCCACTTCTTTTCCGGAAATTCAATCGCAGGTTTTCCTTCTAGCGGTTCATTGGTGCGATAACTTTTTTCGTACGATCGTCGCTTTTGTAGTGTATCCTGATCAGTTTCATCGCTGTTGTCACTATTCAGTCGTCGCAGATTAGACCGTGAGTTGGACCTGGAGCGTGGCAGGGACATTTTCCAATTTGGATCTTCTTCTAGTGCCTTTTTACGGTAACAATACACCGCACAAACGATACAAAGCATAATTGGCGCGATTACAGCTAGAATAATGCCTGTTGCTATCCATGCCGTTCGGCGGGTATAGTAAATTTCACCTGATTTCAAAAGAAAAAAAAGAACAAGCATTTTAGGAAAATATTTACAAGCAGCACACAAAAGGCGATAGAGAAACTGCACTTACGTAAGCACTCGGTGTATCCGCTAACTGGAGTGTCCCACTTTCCTTCGGAAGTGCAAACCCTTCTTTGATCACCCATAAGGACGAAACCTTCGTTACACTCAAAGGACACCTTTGAGCCTGGTGTAAACTCAAAGCTTAACTTTCTTCCGAAACGTGGAGTCTCCAGGATACCGCATGATATAACTCGCCTAGAGAAATAATTTTGGTCAGTCAGTTTCGATCTTTAATACAAATGACGATAAGCTCACCTTTCGTTGGTCGCCTTAATATTAACCGCACTGTCTAAGTAGTTCTTGGTGAAATGTGCCATATCTCTGTTGAGAGACATTCCATAATCGTACCGACACTGGTAGCTTTCCCCACATAACTCGGTCGCCTTTTCTATGTCGTACGACCGATTTGGAGGTAGGAAGTCCCTCGGCTCTCGCATGTAGTTCGGAATAAATGATTCATTCGCAAAGTAGCTCGCTGTTCTTCCAAACTCTCTAGTAAAGAGTGCAGCACCTACTCCGGGCAGTTCTCGGTCGGATAACATCCCTAAATTTTTAACAGATAATTTTTTAACAAATAAAAGTTGATGTTCGGCCTCTGCCACTACTTTTCGTTTATACAGGGTCTTTCAACAAGGACGCTCGACTGTTAAATGTAAATAAAACAAGTTATATGTGAAATATCGACTCCATTTTTATTTTATTGGAAAGAATATTTTAAACCATTAATTATGCCATCAAGCAAAGCCACGGCGGAAATTTGTACGACGTTATATTCCACTTTTAATAAAATATTATCTTTCAAATAAAATAAAAAAAAGAGTGGAAATTCCACACACAATATGTTTTACTTACATTTAAAAGTCGAGCGTCCTTATTGAAATACCCTATATGTAAAATATGACTGCCTTTAGTTATATTTTGGTCCTTACAATGTTTCGCAAAGTCCTTGTGAACGGATTCAAAGTTGTTCAGATTTATGCCAATATATCGTCCGTCTGGAAGAGTGAAGTCATCCAATGGATCAAAACTCCAGTTTCCGAGAAGGCCACTTGTTTTGTTCTGCAAAAAGAAAGCTATAGAAAGTAACTGTTAAATATTTTATGTATTATCCGTACAATATACGTCCAAGGCAAATACACTCTCGCCGTCATAAATCCAGCATTTTCTACAACTTCAACACCAACACCGGAGGAGTACATGATTACGACTTCAGATTGGTTAAGGATATAAGGAGGGGTGTAAACAGTAACACCATGGAAATGCTGATACTTAAGACTTGGTCGATCGAAGTAAATTCTCTTTCCATTAGCGAATACATCAAGACGATATCGCCACTGTGCTTGAGGTGGCCGCAAGCGTACCTCAATTACAGTGGTTGTATTTCCGCGGGTAGCTACTGACGTCATATGGGTTGCCTTAACCGGCCCGTGTATATTTTTTGCGACCTGTTCAAATCTTCCCTGAACCTCAAACCTCTCCCGACCGTCATTTCCTTTCACCAAAACAAATTCGCCCATTCCATTGAAGGTGTACTGCAAACCGTCGAAGGTGACGAAATGTGGATCGCCGAATACAGCACCTACGGAAGGGGATTGATAGGCAACACAATCCTGTGAAGGCCGTCTCTCAAAGCGGAAGGTTTCGCAGCCAACGGCTTGTTCATCTTGCCAAAAGCAGCACGAATAGTAGGGACGAATATCATGGAACCATGTGGATAGAGTGGGTACTTTGTTGGCTTCGTTCCAGGGCATTTGTCCAACGTTGTGGATTCTTCGCGGCCTGGAACCCCACTTTTGATCGTAGGAAAGCATCAGGAAGCCGTGACGATCATAGCAACATTGCTGTTCGGCACCTTGAGAGCTGAAATGTTTTTTTTTATGTATTTTAAAGTCGATTACTTATGCTGTAATTGTGATTTCATATTGTCGAACATATGGAGTATTAGTCAGGACATCAAGAAATACTGAAAGTACACTTACCTCGGTTGGCCACTCCTCACACAATGGATAGCTCCCTGATGGTGCAAGCAGGTAGGGTTAGAGTCCTTGTCACAATCGAAATCAGGCATAAAACGACCTTTGTCATACATAGCATGCTCTAATGTGCATGGGCAAAGCGGAAGGTCTGCAGCGAAGTTTCTGCAGGACAGCAGAAATTATTAATTTATATAAGCAACAAAATGTTGAGACAAACCTCAAAAACCTGTCTGTTCTCAGCCAATTATCACATAAAGCACGTGCCCAATTCCTGCCGTGTCTTCGCTCCCACTGGGGTCCAAAATACCAGGCGAGCGGAATGGGCTTAGACCAAAGCACTCTGCAAGGGCAAAAAGAACGAAATTGAAATGGGACCACGAAAAGGTTGCGTCAAGTGGTTATTTGTGTCCCCCATCAAAACATCAAAAGGCGACAATTAATTCACCTCCCGCGGCCCTCCCAAAAGCGTGCACAGACATCAGCACAATTGGATTATCACATTTCCTTCGCTTGACTGCCCCCCGACAGGGATCAAACGGTGTGGTACTCTCTCTGCCAAGAAAATCAGTGATTGCACTTAGTGATCCTCGCTAATTCGTCTGCAAAGACTCCCGGATAATTTCGCTATTCCGCTTCCTTGAGCAGCAGTGGCAAAGAGACCGGCGGCGGCTCGATTGGATTGGAGCCCCAATTCTCACCGTAAAGCGCCGCCTAATCGCTGCCACTTTGTCTCGGCACCGGGCTGCTCTATCTGGTGCAAGTGCTTAGGGGTGCGCATTTCGCCCAGTCTATCGAATTAACTCGATTTGAAGGCAGTCCACCCGCGTAAAACGTGTCAATTAGAAAAGCGCTCTCCCTGCCGTCTATCATCGTGCTGACGCGGGGATAAGGATTCCAATTAAAGGATTTGTCGTGAATTTGCATAAAACTTTGAAATATTAATTCCTTTGGAGCGAGCCGGCACGGAGGCAGAGCCACCACCGCTGACGACAAATTATATGTTTGAGCTCATGGAGAGGGAGTCATGTACCCTAGGAAAACTGACGAAGGATTCCCGCCCGACCCGGGTAAGCCCTACAAAATTTCGGGACAGGTCTAATAACTTTTGGGAATTCCCCACAAACTGTTGACAAATCCATGGCACATTTTGCCCCATCAATTCCCACTCAGGCATTAACCCGGCACTTAACACTTCCGAGAGCCGGATTAATCAGATAACCCGTCTCCCAGATACTTACGGGCTTATTTTTAGTCCAGAAAAATCTTGGGGATTCGTCAAATTGATTTGCAGGAAACCAAACTGCATGTCCTTGTTCGGATTATCCCTCATCCTATAGTTGGCGGGTGCAATAACATATTTTCCGGTATTCGTTATGGTCGACTCAATCATGTCGATGAACTCCAGCTGGGGCCTAATGGTCTTCTCTCGGTAGCCCCACAGTGATATCTGGACGTTCGCGTTCAAATTTTCAGTCAAATTGTATTTGTTCCAGGAAATTTTAATTTCCGCTGGTGCCTTCTTGTAGATATCGTCCGTTTCAAAGAAGATTCGATCAGTGGCCGTTGCAGGTGTTTCTGAAATATGCACGTAGGGAAATGAGGATACGATGCAACACATCTCAAAACGTTCCATTCATACCGACAAAATATTTTCCTCGCCACTTGAATCTCTCGCTGCCGACGGAAATCTCGAACCGGATGTAGCCCTGCGCTTTGAGGAACGGCTGGACGCAGATAGCACGATTTTTGTCCACAATGTGTGCTACCACTTCTTGAGTATCAAAGTGGCACACTACTCGTAGGCTGGGATCAAAGCAGGGCCCGGTTATGTTGACCACCGTCCCTCCCAGCATATTTCCCGACTCTGGAGCGAACACGAGCGGCAAAGTGGATGCATCTGCAGGGAGTGTAATTAAATCGGATCTGTGCATGATGCGGACATTGCATAAGCCCAATAATACTCACCAATATCCTTGTTGCATGTCCCCAACATTATCCGCTCGTCAATTCGGAATATGTGCCTTCCTGGAAAATCATTTGCCCATCCGCGTCCAGTCAAGTCCCGCAGGACAGAGGCCTGACTGTAAGGCTTGTATTCGTAGGATTGAGTACCATTTCCTGCATTAAATCCAATCTGTGGACAAAAAAGGCTGGATGAGGTTTTTTATTTCAATTTCTTTTTTACTAGAGTTGTGTCACGTTCAGGGGTTTTGTTCCGCACTAATCTGCCAGGAGAAGTTCGCTTTTCATGTTCACCACGGTAACTACCAAGGACAGACAATTCAGCTATTTTGCTGTCTTTTGTGCAGCACAGACATGGCGTACTTACTCCTGCTGACCTCGTTGCAAACAACTTGTAGCATGAGGGTCATAATAAAATTAAAGAGGATCTATGTACACGACATCCCACCCCCCACGAAAGACATAATTCTCCTTCGTGGGGGCAGGAGCAAAACTTCCTCGTCTAATCCTTCGGGGACTTATATTTATAGTGGAGCAGGATGCTGGGTATGAATGAAGTATAAAATTGATGTACTTACATACGCTGGAACTCCTCCTTCTCCTCCCGTGGTATCACCTCCAGCTTCCGTATGGGACGACCAGCTAATTAGACCGTAGTTGAATATCGCGTACGTGTAAACTTCGTCAGTGGCAAGGACTGTTTGGAAAGTGTTGGTCTGAAATACAATTTAAGGATTTCACTTCCTTCATTTAGCACGCACACACAAAAAGCAAGAAGGCAAAATAATTGAAAACCAGACTTGGGGGTGCTACACATTATCCTTGTGACTTTCAGGGTCAATAGTGGGAGGGATGACCCAGTTTAAACAATGGTTTACTAAATACTGTAAATTTGTTTCTTTTGTTACGCCTCGAACTTCAAGAGGCAGTCTGAATGCAGCAGCCCACACAAGCAATAGCTCTGTACAAAACAGTCAATTATCCGTTGGTTACACACTTACACAGACTCATAGAATTCCTCAGAAATTCAAGGCATTCATATAGTTTGTTGAAGTTCTCATAAGAACCATGTAAGTTGTTATCGTACTCAAATTCTGCTCTATTTAATTCCACAACGTTTAAATAAACTTAAAAAGGAAATCATTTGTCTTGTTAGGTAAATAATAAGATCGTTTAGACAAACTGTGATAGACCAAAAGCAAATAGAAATCTACTACATATGTTTGTCCTAAAAACCAACCAATAGGTAAAACGAGCTTATCGTATACAATAGATGCCGTTCTATAATATATTTATATAATACGGCATACCAACAATTGTTGGTGCATTTGTTTGTTTGATTATTCTTATAACAGACGGATGTTTTTTGGTTTGCTTCGTTATTGGACGATTGATGACACAGGACCACAAAAAAAGACTTTATTCTTAGAACTCTTCTATTGTTATCCTATGTCATTTTATGTGCTGAATGCGAATCTGAATTTCAAATTTGTTGCTCATTCTAGAATTTTTCAAAAAACCTAAATAATATCTAAAATTGACGAAAGCTCATAAAAGCATTCAACAAATTGTAAACTTTACCTAAACAAACAATTATATAAATACACTTGGGAGCAACAAAATTAGCCCACCTCACAATATTTACATTTCTGAGGCATAACTCAAACAGAAAAATTTCTAGTCAAAAACAATTAACTTAACCTTAATCTTCAGGCATAAAAAACCTGCTTAGTGTTTTCCAGGAAATGCACACCTAAGTCCACGATATTACAACTCGGTGGGCTATATATAAGTGCAGCCATTACAGCGTCATCAGTTGCAAATCAGCCCTGTTAACATAGCTTCCTAATACGCAAAAACAAAAAAATACCGGCAATGGACAGGACGCCGGAACAAGCCAGGCAAGCAGTTGCGCTCATTCAAAGTGGGCTAAGTCAGCGTGTAGTCGCGGCGCGTCTAAATTTGAGCAGATCAGCGATTAGACGCTATTCCCACAGATAACAGGAAACCAAAATCTTTGTTTTTATTATTATAGCCCAAGAGTTAGGGCCTAATCAAAAATTCAGCGCTACTTGCGCCATGCTACACTCGGTCATGCACATGGTCCTATTGAAAAATCTGCACAGCAGCAGTGCGGAATTTTTGGACTGGCGTGCAGTGAAGTGTCTGTTTTCACATTTCACATGCGAAACGTTTAAAATGACTTGTTGGCCAATTGCAATAACTTGGCATTAAATGCATACATATAGTTGTGAATCCGGTAAATGATCATAATGTCGCGAAACATTGATAACTGGCGAAACGAAATGGCCCGAATGGCTATAAAAGCAAAAACAGAAAAAGGATGAATCAAATTATGATGCATACGAGAACTACACTAATATGGGATGCTCCCGAACCGGGTATTAAAAGCTCCCAACTTTATTGGTATTATAATCCGAAGTGACTTTTTAGTCATTTTAGGAGGAAGCGAAACGTTATGGTAATAGTAATATGTATGTATAAATTCTGGTCAGGCGCGGCTCCAGCCCGACCCGGGCACCAAAATGAAAATTACAGAGTTTAAATTTAATCTTATTTGCGCTGCACACTAAAGCTTGGATTTCATTGACTTGACTAGCCGGTCCCTTGCGAGTATCAAAACTCGAAATGCGGAAGAAATTTCATTTAAGAAATTATAAATAAGATGTTTTCTTCTTCGAAGAAATCGGGCTTTCATTTAGTTTGGCGCGGTTCCTCAATTTGGTTTTTGAACCCCAATTTTGAGAATGCATGAGCGATACCTCAAAAACAAGGGCCGTAAGCAGGCATGTTTTTAAAAATATATATAATATATATACACATTACTACGAAAATTTCGGTTCTCTTTAAATAACAACCGACCCAGTGTTCTTCAAGTTGACAAATTGTCGAAAAGTTATTTTGCCTCTAGTATTTTCCCTGTGGACACAGATACTTGTATTTATTTTTATTATATTGAATAAACATCAGAAAAACAAAATAAAAACTACTAACATCCCACTTTTAACTTGGGCAGTTTTGGCACTGTGAGATTTTATTCCTTCAAATGTCCTTTAAAATTTAAATAAAAAACTTCGGGGATCATACACCCTAGAACCCCACCTCCTTCTATACGAGCCTATCCTTTTCCACGTTTAACTCATTCTATAAGCGTATTCCTTCTTATATAATAGTATAATTTAGAAACGCTCTATAGTATTTGAGTAATTTCCAAAGTTTTTATTTCGTCTCATCCTACGTAAAAGTAATCGATACGAGTAAATATCGATAGCTCGTATTAAATACCGAGTATCTATCGATACTTTCTTTCGATACGAGTTCCGAGTAAAGCTATCGATACCTACATATTCATCCCTACTTGCACGACACCACTTTCAAAAAATACAACTCGTTTATTTTTAATCTTATTAATTGGTTTTGTTATTTTATTTTTATTTTATCGTTGAGACATGTCCGCGGAACCCTGGCGGACCTCATGTTGGGAAAGGCTTCTCTAGCATGAACATATGTATTTGCATTCTTAAGTTTCCTACTCCGATTACCGACACCGACTTTTCGATTTGACGTTTTTTTTTTGAACGAAAGGTTTATTTAATAAGTGGGGGTCGCGACCTCGTTACCGCCCTTGGAGCCGCTCACGATTCTGTTTGTTCCTTATATCGGGAAACCTCCATTCAATAATCGCCAAATAACAGCAAGCAGTGGTAATAAAATAACAACACTGCAATACTGAACGCAACGCGCTGCATTAGAGTAGTACTGGATTTGTGGACTTACGATTGCAGGACTTTCGCAACACCGCTTAATTCTTTGAGGGCCCACTCTTAATATTGTCCAGAGGCCCCACATAGTGTTGTTATGCCCCTGTCTCAGCAAGGCCTTATTTCCTGCCAAAAACTGTTTCTCTAAGACCTTTTTCGGGAGACACAGCTCTTAATCAAACGTTAATAATAACTTAACCCATAACTTTTGAAGAGGGGTTCGGAAATAATTTTTCACTTAACGAAAATGTTTGTATTGAGAAAATTATTCCAAAGAACTATCGTTTGCGCCTCCTTGACGTTAGAAAAAATTCTGTTTCCTCCTCCCTCTGGTGGTCCCAATGTTAGGACCTCCCTAAAAATGTTTCCCCCTCGAAATAATCGCATACGCGTCTGAGCGATTTTTGATATTTTTGACCGCTTCAAAAATAACCGGTATGAACTCACTTTTGGACACCAGACACAACACACAACACTACTTTTTACAATAAAGCAATTTTTATATGTTAAATTAAAAAATTCAATGAAATGCACATACTGGTATAAGCGGGAATGTATATACATATATCTCACAATGGCCTCACTTTGGAAATATAATTGCCTTTTTAAATAGCTTCAAAGTAAATAAATGTTTCAATCAACGAACATTTTAATGCACTAGCCGCAGATAAAACAATCATACCATGCATACACATGAAAGTTGCAAATGCCTTTGTTCACTCACTGTTTTGCTTTTACTTTTACATTTTGTTGGTTTTCGCTTAACGAGATATTTTTCTGTGGCGGATGGACTCACAGACGGACAAAAAAGTGAAATTATAAATATGTAGGTGTATGTCCCATTTTGCTGGGTTTTTTTTTCATTTTTTCAGTTTACCGACAACCTTTCTCTGTTTCCAAGGTTTCTTCGTTTGGATAAAGTATTCAATGACAAAGATCCGCTTGGCTAGGCCTCTGGTAGTTGCATCAAATATTTTTGAAAAGAATAAATGTATTTACTTTAAGAAATTCAAGCAAAATTGAATCATCCGGTTTTATGCGGGCATTTTTATTACCTTAGAAATTCTACAAACATAATTTTGACTATGTCTATAAGTATCTAATTAAGAGCACCGTCTCTACCGCTGCAAATTGGACATAAATTAGTTAAAACTGGTGCGGCCTCCAGTGAAATTATATTCAGAAACTCTCAATTGATGTGGTTCAATATTCTCGAAGGAATGCTCCACGTTGCTGGTGAGGAATGATTTTATAAATGTATAAAATTGGCAAGGACTTGGATTTTTGCGTTCTACGGTTTGTAGGGATTTCCATCGTTACCTTCAATATTTCGATGTGATTAGCTATTCTGAGTGAGTAAAAGCGAAACGATAATCGAATTGGAGAATACAAATTCTATACAGCGGGGAATACCCTCGTGCTTGCTGCCTACACAGGTGGATTTTGTAAGATTCCCCCGAAATTAGACAGATGAGGGAGACGCTAGTCATTACAGACGTCGGCGAACATAGTTATCGTCATATTGAGCCACGCAGCAAATCTAAATAAATTTTGACTTTTTTTTCCCTTCGTCACGCAATTCCCCACTTCCGGCATTATTTTCGAGTAGCTCCAGTGCCAATTTAATAAAGTGTTCAGTCCCCCACAGAGGCCCCATCCGAAGTTACGTTCTGGTTAGAATACCTAATTGCTTTTGCCTCCCCGAGCCCATTCGTTTGGAATTTAAATTTTTTATCAGCAATTCCCCCTCTCCCCGCCACTCTATTTTGGCAGGGATATCTTTGAGTTTCCACTCACTTTTGAGGTACTTACCGTATAAAGGGAGTTATCAATGCCACCCGCGAATGACATGTTCTTCCATGTGACAATAACAACATGTTTTGGTATGAAAGTGTCAGCGCCAACGACACCCTCCCGGATGTCCCACATCACACGCTCTTTGACCTCTACAGCGAAACGATCCGACCGTGTCTGCAGGTCACGTTCCATCCTGCAAATAGAAGATGAAAAAATGAGAGAGAAAAAAAATTAGTGCTAGATTACGTGGAAAGCTGTTTACTTATGGATTTTTATGGACCCTATTTTAAGAGCTAAGAACGCTTCGTGATGGCCACACCCGTCCGGATGATTCCACTATTCCAGCACTGCATACGCAGTTTGTCCTTTAAGCCAAACCGAGTTGCATGTCCCCTTTAAACTGTCGAATAACCACTTGAATCTGTGCCCATTTGGCTCCCACCCATACGCCCGCAACCCCTAAGTAATAACCATTTCTGAAAATCGGCGGAGGAGCCGATACCCGCAGCGCCGGATAATAAAGCGCCATCATGTGCCAAAGTTTAAATCATTTTAATTAAAAACTTTCCTCGTTGCCCTTAAAAACGGGCGAAAAAAATGTGAAAAAAGGCGAAATTAAAAAAATCTGCCGGACAACGAGAAAAGTGAAAATTCCGTCGAAATTGCGAGGTATGCGCTCCCGGCCCGTCTAGAGGAGAAAATTAATCGCAATCGCCAAAAACAAAGTAGGACTAGCACTCCGGGGGTAAGTGGTCGGTGGGATGCCTGGATAGGTTTCATAATCTCTTTGAATTTATTCATGAAAAGCAGACAAACACGCGGTGGCGTGGCGGCGGCGACGGCGGCGGCGACGGCGGCGGCGACGGCGTCGGCAGCCCCGACAATGGCCGAAATCACTTTGGACATATAAAAGGACTCGAGCGAAGGAAATGAAAAACACTCGTGGTATTTTCCGATTTTCAAATCGACCTGTCGAGTCGAGGGTTGGCTTGTACCGGCGAGAATTATACGCTTGCTGTGCTGGTGTTGAAATGCTGTTCAGCTGCTGTGGAACTAGAGTAGCTTTTTCAAACTAGGAAAGGGCCCAATTGCGCGCCACTTGTAAAACTTTTAAAGGAAAACTTTCCTTAATTTACAAAACAATCAGGCCACACCAACCCCAGAATTATGGGTAGCAATAATAAACCCAAAAAGGTCTGCTTTTAATTATCCGGACTATTGCAATGAACTCGCTTACCAAAATACGCAACTAGCCAAAAAGTAGTCCTTCACTACGATAGAACGAACCACAGCATACCCGAGCGATTTTGATAGAATTTACGTTTATTGGCCGCACACACCACCGCTGCCACCAGTGGCAAATGTTGGCTTTTTAAATTTACGTAAAATAATAACATGACCGCGGAACCTGCAGCCGGGCAGCTAGCACCATCAATGTACTTAATGGATGAGCCACTCACCTGAAATAAACTCCGGGATCGCGCTGGTCATAGTCAGTGGCGTAAATCCGTCCAATGCGGCACTTCGAGAAGAATATCCCAATGAAGGAGGGGTCATTGCGTTTGGGCCAGTCCTTAATAGGGAAGACCAGGGGATAAGTGTAGTGCTCCGGGGGGTCGGAAAACTCCAGATAGCCGTTCATGGAGACCTGCGGAAAGAAGAAAAATCGGCGGGTTTGGTGTAATTCGTTTAATGAGCTTTACTTAATTTGCATAACGTCCTTTTGAGGATTTTTTTTTTCGGACTTTATACGCACCCTTGTATAATTAAAGCGAAAACCGAAAAACGGCAGTTGAAAGTTGAAATTCTTGTGGATTTGGGGCATTGAGGAGTGGATGTCCTTCTGATAGTCGCCTCGTCCTCCCTTCATATCCCTGTCGAAGAAGGGATAGAAGAAGTTCTTTCGTATTTCAGCCAATCTTTGCGAAGTTATTGGCTGCGTGTTAGACTGAAAGGAAATGGCGTCCGGCGGTGCCATCCTATTGTTTGGATCTGCAAAGAAAGCGTAGAAATGTGAGTGGGAGCGTAAAGTCGCGTTAATTTTGGGGAAGAGGAGATTATAATGTGAGGCAAGCTGTAGATGCTTGCAGATAATAGGGTGCTGCATTAGCTTAATGTTGGCAGAAAAAAAAGGAACGAATTTAATTAAATGAGAGTGATGATGAAGCGAGGAATATTAACGTTTTTTAAATACTTTATCAACTTCGTGCGACTGTCGAGGTTTGCGTTAAGGGGACCTATATGGCTTAAATGGGGTTTTGCGGAGTCAAAAGATTTTTTTTTTTTCAAGAAAAAAACCACATAAAATCTAGAAAATGAGGAAACTAGTTTATTACTGAATACTTTAAGATTGTTTATGGCCTATAAAAATCACAAAAATACCCATGGGCTCTTATGGGTTGAGCGTCTCTTGCAATGGTGGAATTTCACCGTTGCCGTAGCTTTTTTCCAGAACCCCTGATCTGAAACACATAAACAAGACATTTTCTGTTAGATAATACTTGACTGCACAGAATGAATTAATTAGTTTTGCTTTCCTGCAATTATTTTTGATTTTGTGTAGTTTAGAGTTCAATTTTTGAAATTTTTCATTACTTACTGAACTAATAAATATTTTAAAAAATAATTATAATCTAAATATTTAAATATTTTTTAATTCATTCCATGACCAGATGTATAATAAACCAGCCCACCAAATTTCAAACAATTTGAGCAAACGGTTTTTGAAATTTTCTACGGCAACGGTCAAACCACAGAATTCCGAGCAAAATCGAATTAAAGTTTGACTTTACAGAAGAAACACAAAGTTTATCAACGAAAATGCTACTTAGAAACGCACTGATTAAGGTTTGTTTGCAGAACAAACACAACAGAGAATCACAGGGAACGTAGCTGTTCTGCTGTGAACCAAAAATAGCGCGGATTTAGCGCGTCAATTAGGCTTCCGTTATTACAGAGTATTTGAAGTACTTTTTTTAACGACTAAAGTCTAAAAGTAAAAAAAGGCATAACTTCGTTATTTTCTTACAGATTTGGGTTTAGTTTGCAGCGTTTTACTCGGAAATAGTTGAACAAAAAGAAAAGCCAAGAAAAAAAAAATCGAAAATTAAGCCATATAGGTCCCCTTAAATCGACATCAAAGGGACCTTACCATTTCCACAATGGCCGGCTTAATAGTCACTTTATCTTGTTGTGAGTCACTTTTATAACTTCCTTACTGAGACATTTTAAGCATCAGCGCTTAATTTTATTTTATATGTCTGTTAACAGATTTTCCAGGGCTCTTAATTTTCGCATTTTCTCCCTACAGGCTCATTTTTCTAGAATGTTTGGGAGTACCACAGAAAATACTTTAGAAGTACAAAATTTGGCAGAACATAGTAGTGGATCCTCACTGGCTAAATAAAAAAACACAATATGTCATATTTTGTTTCCCATCAATAATTTTTTTTCTACAAACTGCTTAAGTAGGGTGTATCGCTTGAAAGTTGGGATGTTCTCAAAATAACAAAATGTAAAGTGTTCGAAAAAAAACGACATCGGCAATGTGCAGGTTCAGTTGCTATGTGAACCTGATATGAACTTTGAGTACGTGTTTGTTTTGTGTTCTGTATAATCAAAATTATCAGACGACATCAGCATTTAGAAGATGTTACAGGTCCTGCGGTTTTGTGATGTTGTCCTATTTTTAATTTAAATAACTCAAAGCGTTAAGGTACGATTTTGCAGGCCCTTAGCCCAGAAGTTTCGTGGGCCCTCGGTTCTTGATTGTTTTAGTAGAAGGTAAAATATAACACAATGTTTATTAAAAATAAAATTTTAAGTTTTAATAATTAAAAAATAATAAGAGGTACAGTGAAGATACAAATGCATATAATAAAGATTTAAAACATTTTTTTAGCTCTTTTCATAGCAAACTCCTTGATTGATTGAAACGGCATCGAAATCTCACGAAGTATAGTGTATTTTTTTAGACGTGTGTATATAACCTTAAAATGAAATAAAACATGAAAATCATGTTATTGGCTATGGTATTGGCTTCATTGGAAAGATATGTTTATGTCACTAGTGTTTAAATATGACTTCGGACATATGGGCGGCGGCCGTGACTGGCTCGAACGAAGCGCAATCTAGATGTCCAATTTTCGACCATCTTTTCGAGCAGGTGAGATAATAACGCGGCAAATATTGACTTCCAAGTGGTCCAACGTCTGTGGTTTATCGACGTAAATTAGTAACTTCACATATCCCCACAGTAAATATAATCCATTGGTGTAATATCATGCAATCGTGGAGGCCAATTGACAGGTCTATTCGCACTCATCGAATGTTTCCCGCAATAAATTGATTATGTCGCGCGCTATGTGGCATGTTGCGCCATCTTGTTGAAACCAAAACTCTTCCACATTGACGCCATTTAGCTGGGTTACGAAAAAGTCATCTACATCTTTGAAGAAATATGGGCCAATGATTCCACCAGCCCATAAACCACACCAAACAGTGGCTTTTAGTAAATGTAACGGCGTTTCAACAAATTCTTCTGGATTTTCTCCACTCAAATTCAACTTAAAATTAGCCTCTAGCTGAACAAAATGTTGTGTTGCAACAATGTTGTGTTGTTGTAAGTCTATTCATGGTGAAATGGCAAAATATACTGATGCATATTATTGCTCAAGTAGTAATATGAGAACTATCTGTTATTTCACTTAAATTTCAGTCCAACACCGGATTCTGCTAATTTAATTAACAACTCATTTAATAACGCCTTTTTTTATTACGGATACATAGTCCCCCACGGAACTCCTAAGATAATGCGACTATTGACACGTCTACATCATCATATAAACGTGCAATACCATTATTTTCCGAAAACATCACATATTTCTTCCTGAACAAATTTTAAATTGTAGAGGAAAATGTAGATCTCCCCAAATTATTTTTCATGTATCTTCTAACGAACCTTCTGGTTGGTTCAGATGTCCTTATATTGTAACTCAAGCTCTATTCGCTCTCTATTCACATTCCGTAGGAAAATTTCATTTCAAGCAATGTCATCTTTTCACAAACTCTGTGAAATCGTATTACGGCCTGCAGCATATCCCCTTTATGTCATATCGCCTTCAGTTGTTCTCCCCGGAATTGACTTGTTATTATTCCATATGCCATTCCATTTAGATTTGAATCGAAAGCTTATCCTTATAGTTTCCTCTGTTATAAGGAAATAATAATGTCCGCATTATTAGTTTTCTACAAACTGAATGTGAAACTTTCTAGGTGCTTTAAATTTTCATTCAGATAGATATCAGCAAATTTAAGATACAGCCACAAAATCCATATGAAAGCGCCTTTCTTCTTTTCTGGTCTGGTAGGAAAAACTAATGTTCCACTTTGAATGGGACATATTCACCAAAAATGTCTTAAGGTCTAAGTCTATCTCACCTTTATAACAGCACTGTGACTACGATGACATATGTTATGTATGTACACGATTACGGTAGATCAGACCTTTTTGTCACCCTCACCCAACAACCCAAATTTCCGCGACACTTAACAAAATTTATGTACCACCTCGAAGCACCTCCAAATATGATGACATGATTTATTTATTCCATTTAATCCAGTTGGCACGGACAATGAATTACAATACCATAGAATGCTAGTGTTATATGCAATTATGCAATTTATAGGTTTTCTAGGTACCTAAACGATACAAAAGTTTAGAGCGGGTTTAAAACGTAATGGTTTTCAATTGGCAGCATACAACAGATATTCGTATCAAGTAAATGTCCGAGTCTCGCGGTAAATATTAATTAATCACAAGTACTTTCATTTGCAGTCTATCAGATAATTTCCATTTCAATGATATATTTCAAATAAAAGCTTTCTGTAGATACATTAAATTATAATTAACGGGGCTTCATAAAAAGATAAACAATTGGATTAATGTAACGAGGAAACTGAGTGAAATTACGCTTGGTCCATCAAGCACATTAAAACCACACTCTCGATGATTCATGGTTATCTAGTTTGTGTTTGCTAATACATATTTGTCAGGTTTTTACACCGACCTTAAACATCTAGAAAGATGCTTATGACGTAAATATATCATACTTTTCAGGGCATTGAATTTTTGGGGGATGCTCGCATTACAAACTTACAAAAGTCTAGATTGGCGGTAAGATGATGACGTAAAACCTATCCTATATATAACGACATTACCTTGAGAGCGCAGATTTCTATAATCACATAACTTAGAGGCGTGCACACTTCTCTATAATTACATAAGCCGAGATGTGACCGCAAAAGGTAGAGTCCATTTTCGGACGTGATGAAATTTCCAGAAAAGGTTTCTTATACTCGGCAAAACCTAACTAGCATGGGTTGGCTCATCCCCTGATCAGTCTTCCCCCTGTGTTTAGATATCGGTTAGATTTAAAAAAAGAAGCCCCCGCTTCGAGTAAAATCATGAAATTGGGCTCAATTCAAAAGGTGAAATCCTCTAATAAAAAACTAAATAGATAGTGATAGAGCAAACCATATAGAATACCTGGTCTAGTCACATGACAAAACATTTTGGTGATCCTGTGGATTGAATATTTCTAAGTCAGTAGATTGTGTCTACTTGAGATGCGCATACTGAAAATTTTGTACAGAGACGTCCAGGAGAACGATTTAATGAGGACTGCAATCAAAGAACTGATAGCTTAAGCACTCTCCTTCCTACGAGCCTATTAGAAATGTAAAGTATGCAAAGGGTGCTGCGACACAATGCATTGTTGTGGCAAAAAAACTATAATTGGAAAAATATGACGCCGCAGGGCACATATACTCGTATACATAAAGTTACAGGGCGGTACGATGCTAATCCAAAATGTGCTAAGCAAGGTAATTCTTTAGAAAGGCAGTAAAAACTCTACCGCAAATACATACATATCTTCATGCAACTAATCTTGTCTAGAGTACGTATACGGAAAACATACATGACAAAGGTCATGATTCAAACTTCATCGGAATTTCACACGAAAGGGAAATCATGACACAGTACTTGTATATTTTTTTAAATTATCTAATCTATCAGATAACGACAACTATGAAAACTGAAACAGGTAAGAGCGGAATAATTTGCGGATTCGAACAAATAAAACAGGTCAATTGTGCACTTATATCGAAATGCCTGAATTTAACATTACAGGTTACAGCAAAACGTAAACGATCTCACTTATTCTTAAGGTTGCATACCGGAACTCTATTAGTCGTCAGTGTGCGTCCGTCGATCCCTCCCTACCCCAATCTCTACAAGAGCCCTCATAGCAAATAGTCGTGATTTGTGCCTAGCGTGGGTCAAAGTCATAGTTATCTTTGCCGTATAAACGGGTTAGTTATAAATTCTGCCTTGCTACGACTGAATTCGGTATAGGCATGATATCTTTGAATGAGTGTGTAGAAAACACAAAGTATGAGTTGTCATGGCATACATGCATAGTACACAAACGCAAAACAAATATCCCAGTTCGAATTTGTGCCGTTTACACGGCCAGCTACAATTTGTGACTGTCGCATATACGTAGTCATAGTCGGTAAAAATTTCTCACGGTCAGCATATGTACAGTGTGAGATAAAAAAGCAGAATTTTTTCACTCTTCATTTCGCAGGCAATAATTGTAGACTGTGTGACCTCTCTACTACCATGACATCTCAATTCTACCCCTTCTGGCAATGATAATGTATAGTAACAGTGCGAATGCAATAAGGGAGGAACGCAGGTAGCTTACACACAGTTGACAAATACGTACACGGTTGTTCACATTTTTTTACTCTTCATTTCGCAGGCGATAGTTAAAGATTGTGTGCGGCGTTCGCGCGTCGTACAGGGTGGTTCTGTTTTATTGGAAAATTACAGCTTGAAATTTTCTTGAATATTTTAAAAATAAATAGTTGGAAAACATTTTTAAATAGGTACGTACGTATTATATATATTATTAACAAATAATGCAATTTCTATGTTGAACATTTATTTAGGTTGCTGTTTTTGAAAACTGAAAATTGTGCATATCTAAAAAGCTTGTTTAACATACATATAAATTTTCCGTTAAAAGTTTTATAAAATGCTAGCTTGAGATTTTCAGATTTTTAATCACATGGTTGGAAAGTTAGAGAGGACGACACATAATTAAATAACTTATTTCAACTCATATCTCACGAAATGTTCAACTAAGAAAATAAAACTTTTTAAAACCTTTATTGCATATCTAAAAACCTGTCCAACTAAACCCTACACAATGAGGTGCGCGAAAATAAAAATGTCCATCCCTCAGTTTGCTGTATGGAAAGCTGTCGCTAATTTTTTTTTTAAATTTATTACATAGTTAAATGGTGGTTCACATAAAACACCTCCCTGTAAAATGTCATCAGAATATATGGGAAGGCGGCGGTGTTATGTTATAAGGCTGTGACGTACGGGCAGACGGATATGATGTAATTATAAGGATTCCGTTTTTGTCTTTTAACTACGGAACCCTAAATAGGGGGCACCAAAGTTGTTCTATACTTAGGACATTTTAAATTGCCTTAATCCTGCCCTGCCCTAATTGAATTTGCTAATTGTGTCCCAGTAGACATTGTCATGATTTCAGTTACGTCTGCTGCAAATTAATAATTAATTATGCTTGCATAAATTTCACTTTAGGCCTGTTGCAGACACTTGAAGCAAAATAACAATGAATATCCTCTAAATCAATTCGCGTATACAGTCACACCTGTTATCGCTCCGTTAATCGTCCAGCAATGATAAATCGCCGCATAAAGCACAAATACCCGTACTTCCGAGAAGTCATATAGATATCAGTTAGATTGCGCAGAATAAACATGATTCATGCACCTGCTTTTAAAGTTTACCTAAACAGGTAAGTGTTTCACAATGGCGCGTAACCATTTCACATATCTCCCGTCTAATCTTATCTGATATTAGGGTGGGACCGCGATAACACGTATCCACTATGCTGTTCGATTCTTCGGAATTTATTATTTGTGGAATAGTGCCAGCAATTTTTTTTTATAATATTCATATTTTTTGTTTTTTTTGTAATTGTCCTTACCCCAGTTATATCCGTTGCCATCGACGGCATCCGTGCCGAGTTCGAGCTCGCCAAAAAATTCACCATCGTAATTTAAGTACTTTCCAGACTTTGGCAAAGGTGCAGCTTCATTTTTTGGTGGATTCTTTTCAACTACAGCCTCTGTGCTGGTAGGCTTCTGGTGCTCCGTTGTCGTTGTAACCTCTTCAGGTTCCTTTTCGCTGACAATTTCATCCGAAGCAGGCAAATCGACTATCTCAACATGCTCATGCACTGGTACGGTGGGTGTCTCACTTTTTTCACTTGAACTGGACTCCACGATTTCACTATGCTCAGTTTTATTCTCAACAATTTCAACATCTTTTTCAGCAGTAGTGTCAAAGGCGATTGCAGTTGTTATAAGGAGCAAACACGCGAAAGTTATTTTCCACATTTTCGCGGATGTTCACTGTTTTTAATTCGTTTAAACTACTCCTGACTATTTTGCAAAATAAAGTAGTAGTCCAGTCATATCTGAACGAAGAACTCCGTTCGGGCGTTGTCTTCAAATTGAAATTGTACTATCTATTAATTTTCTCACCCAGCGCAAAGTGCTATTTAATACACTTCTATCTTATCAGCGGTTATCTCTGTTGCGAAAGCTGATAATGTGTGAGATAGTGATTGTGTCTGGAAGTACCTTAAGTTCTACCTAGGCATCGAACCGATTACAAACGCAATATTAGTGGGAACTGCGTTTATTTTTGTTTCTATTTCCTGCGGACCCAAGAGCAAGAGCACATGGCAAAGTGACTAGGATCTCTGACTCATAACAGTTATGGAAATGAAATGCTCGGCTAATCCACTGAACCTGGAATTACCTTCAATTTCGGGCATGAGAATGGCAAAATTAAGCTTTTCGGGGAACATCTTTAACATAAAAATCTTATTCGACGCCGCCGCCGCCATGAACCGTGGAGCGATCGGGTGTGCTCTTTTGTTAAGGCAAAACGAATAAAACTTTATTAGGGACAAAATAGCCGAAAACAAGAAACTTTGATTTCATCCGGCCACTCTAGCCGGCTAATAAATGTCTATAAAGTGGCCACCGTAGTTCATAATGCCAATCTGAGGGTATCTACGAAACTCGTAGTATCTATCGTACTGTTCTAAAGTGATTGCCTGTGCTTCAGATTTTGTTTAAAAAATTCTTTTAAAATTTAGGAGCTCGGTGCACGAACCGAAAAGTCGTTTGGGCTCCCCAATTTATAAGACACTTAATAGGAAATTTCCTGGCTCAAGATGCTACTTGCCTGAGGGTTTACTACCAAGAAGATGACCGTGTAATATTTTCCATTTTCCGTTACCCCATTCTTTTCCTCTAAGATTGCATCTATTAGCAGATAGTTTACCTTCACCTCGGTCGACAGTCTTACGCTTCGTTTGAAGTGAAATTGCACAGAAAAATTTACCACAATTTGTGTGGGCAATGCTTGGAAAACTCGTGGATATTCAGGTCGGGGATTTAAACCACAGCTGTGTGCCTTTCGATGGTAGGAGCTACCCACCTATGTACGTAATTTAAAGTGCACATCGTTTATTTTTGGCTTCTGACCTTGTGTAAAGGATGTATGTAGATAGTGCTCTATGGGATCAGGGAAAGAGCTTGCTAATTTATAATCCCGGGGGAGAATCAATTTAACTAAATACTCGCCTTGTTATTTTAAATATATGTACGAGTATTGAAGCAGTTTACCCTACCAAGTGCATCAGCTTTCTTCAGGTTACGTAAGGTGAAAGCGCTAAAAGCATTAATTATGCCCAGAGACGTATTAAGTACCTACGTAAGTACAGAGAGGATTGTTTTTACAAAACACTCTTCTGGAAGTTATGTTTGTGAAATGCCTTTGAAATCAAAAAATTTTAATGACAAAATTGAAAGCGATAAAAATCCAAAAAGAGAACTGCGGACGAAATCCCTTTAAAATCGAGCGCCACTGTCGTTATAAGAAGCTTATTGCCCCTGACACGATGGGATGGAACAGGGATTTTGACGAAGTTCGTATGTTTGAAGAATTTTAGCTTTGGGTTAGCTAAGCTAATTGGGGTGCGGTTTTTGATATAATCTAGAAGCATTATCAGGAAATGTTTTACAAGTGCGAATTATTACGATGTGTCATCGAGAAGCCACGTTACATTTATTGAACAAATAATAAAGTCACATTTACATTCTTATCAACGCTTGGGGTTGATTGAGGCAAGTTTGTATGTATATACGAGTCTGTAGATATATTTTTTTGTATGTACAGTCCCTGGCCAAAAAATTACAAACACTCATTATCATTCATTCATAAATTTCATGACAACCTGCAATTGCTTCGTGTTGTCTTCTTGCATAAGGCGTTAGTATATTAATAGTTATTGCTCGGTTTTACTTAGTTGGTTTACTCTAATAAAACGATGAGTTGATCGTTTTTTCAGGTAACAAAGCATAAAAATCAGAGTCAAAGGCATTAGCGGTGCCAGTTATTAATGTGCTTCAGGTTAATAACCGTGTTCTCATGATGTCATAATTGGTAAGATTTGTTTTAGTTTGGCTTGGATTTCAAAAGTTTTGTGGAAGTAAAGAAACTGCTGTATTTTCAAACATTATTATGGTACCAAAAGGCAATATCTCCAATAACAAAAATTGTGCATTTTCTGCGCTATTGAGAACGGGGAATCACTCAATAAGAGAAATTTCTCGTCTGCAAGGAGTTTCACCTTATGTAGTCGTCCAGATTTTAAAAAAAAATTAGAGGAAAATTCGTCGGTGACTTCTTCAAAGCGGGCAAATTGTGGACGAAAAAGGAAGACCATGCCTAGGGCAAAACGCAAAATGGTGTCATGTGCTGCTGCGAACTGCAGGGCACCTTTGCGGGAACTCAATAAAATGGTACATGATGCTGGTGTGTAAATTTCGGACAGAACTTTGCAAGAGAGGATGGATGGATTTAAGCGGTAATTTTAACTTTTTTATTTTTTCAATATTTTTCAGATAGTGTTTACAGGCGAATCGAGGCTCCAGTGCCTTACAGAAGCCAGCGAATTTCTGAGAAGACGTACGGGAGATTTCATTCGTCCTGTATGCAGAAAACAATCAAGCATCCGCCTTCTGTAATGGTATGGAGAGCAATTACCGTTAATGACCCAGGACCGCTTTATTTGCATTACGACCGTTACGCTGCCATATTATGATGAAATCCGATTTTGGGCATCTTCATTTACCATTTTATTATGCAAGTTGGCGCACCATGTCGTACCGCGAAATCCACAAAAAAATTCTTTTCGGAAAAAAATATTAATTTACTGCCATGGCCAATGTGTGGCATGAACTAAAGACGCCAGTTTATAAAAAAAAAATAACACTATTCGTCAAATTTTGATCGAAAATATTGAAAAAATATGACTCGAGGCGCCTGAGATAAAAGAATGTATCAAAGCTTGCATAGAGAGTATGTCAAGAAGAATCGACGCACTCAAATTGGTAAAGGATGGCAACACTAAATAACTTTACAATATTTGCAAGTGTTTGTAATTTTTTGGCCAGGAACATCCGGACAAACATCCATACATGTTTGTCCGGATGTTACGGCCAAGATCCCCAGTGGATTTACCGATTTGGATAAATGTGGGGTCGTTGGAATCGTATTAATCCTCAGGGTGTCACAGACTATATAACGTTACAAAAAGAACAAAATGGCGACCACCATAAGTCAAAATGTCTGACTATAAAACACCGGGAAAATTATCATATCGTTCCACGGAACACATTTTTATAATATTCTTTTCTATATTTAATAAGCTTTTTTAAAAATATGGATATTACAGTTTGGAAGCAAAATTCTCAAAAATAAGGCCTCTTTATTTGTTTTCTGAGTGAGCTTGCCTCCTTAATTCATACAGGAGCATATTAACAACCACATCGCATTCGACAATAGGGCGCAGTAATTGGCTGCACTACGATCTCAATTTTAGGTCCCCTTCTTTATTATTATTATTATTTCATTGTTCTTATCATGTGTATATTCAAGAAGCTGAGCCCAAATAAAACTCATTAATAAATCGGATAAAATTCGCCGTGAAACAAATTACTGACAAGAATTCTTTACCACAAATTTAATATGCAATATGTTTTTCAGACACATTTTGTTTGCAAACTCCTTGTGGGGTTGTAATCTTTTTTTGAACTTGAGTAAATATTTCCAACTACTTAAACTCGGATGAATATTTCCATATAAATAACCGCAAGTGCCAAATTATAGGTAATAGTAATTTTGAAACTGATAACTGAAAAACACAGTGCCTTGTCTGGTTAAAATTAACAGGTGCATATGTATAGATAATCGAGAGCCGGTTTTAAAGTCCTGCAACGCACCTAGACCATATGTATAGGTATGTAGCCCATTTCATGTACCTCTGGAAAGAATATCTCCCATCCCATCAAATTTAATGTCGTTCGTCTGACAAAGCCTATTATTTTGGGTGACGTTAGTTTTTGCAGCTTGACTGTGGCAATTATGTATGCACCGAGAATCTCGGCTTGGGCGATGTTGTAACGCGAACAATATGTGCCATTATCTAGTCCTCCAACTCGCAAATGTAGAGTGGCGATTATGCTAAACGCACTGCACGCAAATGTTTGTTTAGCTTGCAATGTCATCGGATACCTACTATCAGGTAGATTTTGACTCCACTGCAGCCAATAATCCGCACATTTTCCGACTGACTTGCTTGAGCAATGTTTCATTAACTATAGACTAATTCATAGATGTAGGCACCGAGTGAAGAAATTTTGAGAACTTTCTTAGCGAAGTCTTAATCCGCATTAAGTTGATTTTTGCAAAGTTGCAATCTATTCTTGGGAAAGGTCTAGATTGGTAAATAAAAGGACATTTTTAAGAGCTTTCTTTTTTTTAATCTTACTCCATACAGAGCTAAGTTCTGGGTTGACCGTTTACAGAAGTATATAGGTAATATCGTTGATAATCTTGAATGTCAGATGCCTTCCATCTGAAACACATCGATGAAAAGTCTCAGCCGATGGACAAGCTGCCGCTGTAGTTGGGAATGCCTCAAAACAGCACTGAGCAAACCACCTTCCATCGTTACGCATATCCTGCTATCATCAGATAACAGAACATTACTGCAAGCCTTCAACGTCCAGTCAGCATGCTCTGTGGATGATTAATGTGGTTATTACATTTAGCGTTATCACATGTCATAAATATTGAATATGTATAATAAATATTAAAAAAAGGAAATCTTTTGTCAAATTAAGAAAGCGAAGAGAAGGCTCATCGATGCCAAATCAGATGATACATTTCTCTACATTTTGTTATTATTTGTTCGTTTTTGTGATATTAATGATACTATCAGAAGAACAAATAATTTTTTATATAGGTACACTACCTAGGTATGAATCAAATAAAAAAGGCAGGCTATATTTGCACCATATGTATTTGTACATAGTACACGGCAGTCCGTAGATATTTTGTAAAAGGCAAATATTCAGTCATAGGCGTTCCTTTTCGCGGATTTCGGCACACACAAACATGGACACAGTGTGGTGCAAATAGATACTGCCTTAAAAAATTGTTTACAAAAAAACTTGTTTTTTTAATTCAATTTTAAGCGCAACGTAAAATTTTAATCTCCCATATACAAATAACCAAATGACTCAGTGACTACGTAAATACGATGTCCAGTGCCGCGACTTTGGCCTAGCGTAGCATAGTCGCGATTTTCTTTGCCGTGTAAATGGGCAATTCCGGACTTTGAGATAGCCCCTAGCCCGTTTGTGTCATTTACAAGAGCAGTCCTAGTTTTGGTCTACAACCGGTTTCTAGTTTTATTGTGTATACGTGGTCACTCTATACTCTCAGAAGAAACCGCAACGAAAAAATAAGAGAGTATTAGATATTATCTGTGACCACGTTTGTCTGCCAGAACCATATAAGTCACAGCCGTGACGCCTTCCTAAAGGCAAAGTTGAAGTCAATAACAACAAGTGTTAGATAATTTAGTCTCGCTTTTGAAGTCGGTTAAAAATAGTATTTTAAATGACATGAAAGTAATTTGTTATTAGACGGTAACATCTGCAAAAATTGTCTACAAAGTCAAGCTTCAGGTGATCATTGCAATTGCATCCCAGCCCGACCATTGTCATTTCTAAATTTACCTTGGATGTTCTGGTTACCAACGAGTCAAACACCCAATCTTCTTCGCCAAGACTTTAGAAAATCCTTTTGAATAGGCCATAATTACTGTCACGGAAACATGTGTTCTCGATTGCAGTCAAACATTTTGAAATTCTAGTCCTTATTGCGGTTGGGAGATTTATCCAATTCGATGTAGACGTTGGGGGTATTTTCCCGTATTTCTCTTTCTCAAATAGTTGACATCTTTAAAATATTCTTCCACAGCAACCTGGACCTCTGGATATTTGTGACCGACGGTAATGAATATTGCATCCTGCACTGGACGTTCTTATAGCAGGCCTGATTGTGGTTCGAAGGTCTTAGGTCTGAATTAAGAAAACGTAGGAATTAGTACATAATAGATTGTTTAAGTTATTGAAGAATTGAAAAATATGTTTACTGAGAATAGCATGTACCCAATGTCTTCCGCATGTTCTGTATCTTTCTGTATCCGTACGTTGCTCTAAATTCGCTTCTATTTTATTCTTAAACACCCAAAGATTTCTCAGCATTCTTATTTAGAGACGACACTCACTAAGTTGAGCAATATCGACATAAACTCACTCCTTTTGCTTCGTAATCCCGTTGTGTAGTTTTGTTTGTTTTGACTCCGAAATAATTTGACAGCTGTCAACGTAGTGGAAAGACTAGTACGTATTGTACTCGGGTTTTTAAATTTTGTGTGGGTATTCTAGTGTTTGTCGACAAGTGATTTGGAATTTCAACACGTTTTGGGCGGATAATCGGTATTTCTATTTTACGATATTAGACCCCTTTTGCTGAAGATTATATTATTACCCAAACTTCCACGCTTTCAAAAGAATACACCAGTATTCGAAATTGCAAATACCCACGTTACAGTACTAGAATAAACACACATCCCGAAAATCTGAAAATCTGTACGGTTTCCTAACCTGATTTCTATATCGAAAATGCTGGCGGCCATGATTTCCTAACATCTGTGAATGTGTGACAAGTCATGACATTTTTATATAAAATAAACAAAATTACCAAATGGAAGACTCATTTTTTGGTTTTGATACATCAGGACCGGTAAGTGTTGCACATTAATTTTAATAATCCCGAGCAGCGAAGTCGGCGAACAGCAATAGTCCAGCAAACGGCCACTTAGTTTTGATCGGTCCTTATCAACCCTTTACGGGTAGGAGAGTACTGAGTAGTCAGTCATTTGCCAGTTCAAACAAAAAAATCACTCTTGAGCGAATTCCTCGTGAAAGGTGCACTAAAGTCTCAAATCAGGCCAGCGGTGTCGATTAAAGTTCTTTACGGGTGCGTTGGCGATTCGCTGGAAATCGGGTTTACAACTCCCACTGCATGACACAACAAAGTTTGCTTAAATCGACGGAAATGGTTAGTTGGTTGTGTTGTGGCAGAGCAGAAGTGCTGATATTGTTGAAAATCTTCTAAACAAATCCAATGGTCTGCTTTGAACTCCTTATACCTTTCAGCCTGGGAATAACGGTGATGACGGGGTTGGGGAACTGTCAGAGGAAGAGTACGACGCGCTAAACGATGAGACGTTCGGCGAAGCTATCAACGGGGACTGGGAAGAGGCCCACGAAAACTTAGTCCGCAACTTGGGTGGTATTAATGGCAATAAAGAACAAAAAAATGAATCTAACGACGATGATGAAAATTCAGATCTTGGTAAGCATGTGCGCCGCATGTAACACCGGCAGGTTTTTTTTTAACTAGTCGCTCAAATTTCAGGAATTAATCTATCCCGAGTTAAACTAGACGATGTGGAGCTCTGCTCAGATGACAACGAAATCAAGTTTCACCTCGACATGAGCGTGTGGTCCAACTCGGCGAAGTCTGACGCGAAAAATGATTCCCAGACTACTCTGTACGGATCCCTTATGCGCCAGAATTTTCCCGCTTCCATGGAAGTAATGCAGGGTCAATGCTCGCCGAATCGTTTTTTTGGTATGCCTCCGGCCCCGCTCTCATCCAAAATGTGCACAGTCGAAGACATAGAGAGAAACATTCGGAACCAGCAGCAACTTATGCGTGAGCAAAACACCAAAACAAAAGTGCCGATCATACCTCAAACACAACAGCAGTCTACTGTGAATTCCCCTCAAATTGGCGCTTCCACAGTGCAACAGCAACACCATCATCAGCAACAGCAAAATAACTTTTTTAATCGCCCTGTAGTTAACTCAATTTTTAATTCGCCACCACGTGGAAATTTTAATGGTCCACAACACCAAATGAGCATGCATTCTGGACCCCAGCTTCCACATCGGCTTCCGCCAGGCTTTTCAGGCCTACCATTTCCTGTTGGTCACAATCTTGGTGCTGCTGCAGCTGCTAAACATCACCCCAATTTCCCCCGTCCCCTTCCGCACAGCTTACCAATAGCCCTCAATAATTTTGCTGTAAGTTGTGAACAAAGGTCCTTCCCGCGAAACTTAACTGGCCCGTTTCAGATGCACCCCAATTTTAATGCAATGCGCCCAATTTGTCCACCTATGACACCCCCAAGACTTCCGCCGCATCCACTTGTTAACAACGGTATGCCTGCTACAATAAATCAGTTTAACCAGCGACTGATGCAGGAAATCCAACAAAACCACCCAATGCTGTCCAACATAAGGCCACACGGAAGCATTCTTAATCCACAAATTTCCCCAAACCAAAACTATCAGCTCAAAGGAAACAACAACAATAAACCGAATCCTAGGTCGAACGGAAACCTAGAGGAGTACGACGAATACGCAAACCTCATGAGCACGAGGGACAAACACTGGCTGATTGCGATACAACTATCTCAACTGAATACGGAGACACCTTACATCGATGATTACTATTACACAGTTTTCAAGGAGCGCAGAGCTAAACTGAATGGCGAAAACCAGAGCAAAACCCACAAGGACAATCAGTTGAATCATCCCTTGACACAGCCAAAAGGACACGCCCAGCTCGTCCTTATTTCTATGGGCAAGAATGGAACTAACTCTCGAAACTGCCCGAACAGAGAGCGAAAGAACTCAGACACTAGAACAGACAAGGAGCCGAACCAAAGGGGATTCACTCCACTGCAATTTGAGAATTCGCTGGGAAAACTGCAGTACGGAAGTGTTACTGCTCCGCGCAAAATAATTGATATGGAAATTATGGGCAGCGATAGTGGCAGTCAGCTGAGCTCAAATGCAGAGGTCTCAACCCAAAGGAAATCCAGGCAATTATTGCTCCACATTGAAACCTTATACAAGATCGTCTTAAAATTAGAAGACCTAGAGAATCCCGCGGCTATTGCAACGTCGCTTATCGTAAAGGTAAGACGAATTTACGCTTTTAAGGAATATTTCTAAGGCCTAGTTTTTAAACGAAACACAAACGTTTTTCCTACAAACAAAAATGTCTTTTCTTCCAGGAGAAAAAAGAAAGGGAAAGGCAACTGACGCTAGATCACTCTGTAGATGATTTAAATAAGAACGAAATAGAAAAGCGAGTTTCGCTCAGTAACATTTCACGGGGATCATCCACAAGCGAGGGATATCCGTGTGAGGTGGAATCAAAAGATAAACTGATTCAGAAATTGTTGCCTTGCCTTACGATAGACAAAGTTATTGGAATGATGAACGTACGTAAGGGGAAGGTAAGTCCTTGAAGAAATTACTAATATATAAACTAAACTAATGTCAATCTACTTTGCAGACATTAATCCGCAGAATTTTGTCACAAATTGAGGACCACCCGATACGTTGGAACGTGTGGGTAGGAGTATTTCAATCGCTATCCATTGTCTTGAAAAAAGACAAGGATGACAATGAAGGAGTTCTGTACTCGATATACCCAGAGTTCAAAAAACACATTTCATCCGCTGACTTTGAAAATCTTTTAACGATAGCAAAAGCAATGCCACTTAGCGATAAGAAGCTGAATAATTTATTAGCAAGCAAGGTAGGTCGTTGAACAGCAGTCCGTTATTGACTTGCGCGACTAACACTTCCATGCTCTTTTAGTTTTGTATATCATCACTAGTTGCCATTCTGGTAAGAGCTGAAGAAATATACACAAAATCGCCAGATATCGCCTCAGATCTGAATATTTCGTGGGCGGAATTTCTTTCAGCGCTTTCTGCTTCATTCAATAGAAGCGCACAACAGCATACAATAAGTGCTGCGATTGAAACAGATGCAGTACAACCGATGGTTAACCATGTCTCGCGATTCAAAGACCTAGAATTGGAGCCACTGCTGGCGTTCTTCTCCCAAGCCAAGCAACAAATCGGCCAGACAACGTAAAGATACTTGTTTATTTTTTCTCCGCTATAATTACCGCTATTACAATTATTACGACTACAATATTATCATTACTATTATTAGTACTCGTTTTTTATTTTAATTTTTATTATCAAAAGTTTTCGTCAAATATTCCACACGTGTCGTGATTATGTAAATACATTCAGGAGAAGCGACCTAAAATTGATGATGAGATATTATGAGACTAAATAATTTTTTTATGTAAAAGGTTTTTATTTGTACGACTTTTTTTGCTTTGCTCGATAGAAGCGATATTGAAGGAAAATATGAGAACGTTTTTAATTATCACTTTCATCTTTTATTCTGGTTTTGATCGAAGTTATTTGTTTAATACTAACAAACATCAAAATAAAATGAAATTTTATGTTACACAGAATTGACTTGCATATCCCTCCCTCTATGTTTGTTCCTTAAGGTCGATATCCCGAAATCTAACAAATCCTTAAAAAAGCTGGGCATTTGGTATCTTCTAATTGACTTTCATTCGAACGTTTTTGCATATCGTGTTCACAAAACCCCAATTTAACTCTAAATATAACCACGGAACCTTAACTGCTCTCAATTTAAAGCATTCTTGGAACAGTTATAGATTACTCCAATGAGAGAATAATGTGTACAAGACAGCTGACAATGGAATTTTCACTAAATTCCACGTGCACCTTCCCAAGTCGCGTTTTTTTACGAGTAAAATGTAATAATGATGACAAATGACGGCAAGTTCATTGTTATTACTTTTTCAAGTGTTTTTTAGATTTAATTGTGTTTATTAATCAAAAATGAAGCTGGTAAGTTCTAAATATAGATATTTTTATATACTGGGTCATCATAATTAGGTTTTATCAATTGTATGAACTAAAAGTCTGTGGGGAGGAGGTAAACAACCTGCAGCAACGGTTCGATTTTAACAATTATTTTTCCAAATGGACGATGCAAACAGCATATTTTTGCTTCACGCTCCAGATCGTACCTTGCATAGCAAAACAGACTTGACGAAACGAACGACTATTCCCATTGTGGTTTTGATACTCAGCCCAGAAGATGAGCTTCGTCCTGGAATATCTGTAGACGTCATGCAACCCTGGGGGAACAAATTGTAGCTGTTAAGAAACTAGCCGAGAAGCTTGGATTTGGTGATTCAACCATTCATTCGTAACCGCTAGAAGAAAAACGACAAATTTGGTTCCAAGATGAAAATGTTCTTTCATTAGGATATGTTCGGCCGCTTATAACGAGGATGACAGTAGAAAAGTAGAATGAGTTTCAATGGGAAAAATGACCTACTATATTCGCCGAACATTGTCCCATCTGATTATGATATATTCCACAGTTTTCAAAATCATTTTGAAGGATAAAATATGAATTCTATGAATTCTCCAGAACAGTACTGGAGGAGTATTTTTCATCAAGTGATTTTGGTAGAGAGGTCTTTAAAGTCCACCAGAAAGATAGAAGAGCATTATAGGAAATGAAGGGGGGGAAAAATTTGTTTATCTTCATTTTTAAAAACAAAAGGAGTGTAAAAACACCGATTTATTTATGGGATGACCCAATAGTTAAATGTTGACTTAGTGGTACAATGAAGTCGAACTAATAGAATCACTTATGGAAATGAAATGAACATTATATGAAATCGTTTTCAAGACTAAGGAGTCCATTGCGAATGTCGTTTTTCAATTGAATCGAACGCCGAAAAACACTCAAATACTTTGCATTTAAGCCGATTCGACTAAAAAACGATATTCGCAATAGTCCCCTAAATAAAATTCAAATATAAATAGCTTCGTTGAGAGTTTGTCTTGTCACCATCGTCTATGGAATTCTTAGAATTTTACAACCTCTGCCACCACTTTTGTTTACTAATTCCCTAAATCTCGTGACTACTCAATTGTTGTTTGTGTTTGCAAATATTTTGTATTGATAAGACCGATTATGATCTCACGGACAAAAAAACATCAAGAGATGGCTTTATGAGCGGTAAAATAAACGTTCCGATAATTACGGCACATATGCCGAACTGATGAAAATGGGCTTATCTGTAACAACAGGCCTGAAAGAATTTCTCAGGGTAAACATTCAGCTTTCATAAGTTGCGTGCAACTGTAGGTGGTGGAATAATTACTTCCGGTAATTGATACTTCCTGGTACTCCTAATAATACATTTTGGTTAAGCTTTCTCTTGGTGCTTCCTGGTGCTTAAATTCGACAATTTCTTCATTTCTTGGAAGAAAGCCTGATACCTCACTCAATTTCTTTTCATTATTTTTTTACGTATGTACATACATATGTATGCAGCTCAGGAAGTTAATGAGCTTTATTTTTGAATTTTAAAAGCAGCATTTTCAGAATCCTATCACGCAATAAACATACTAGCTTCCAAAATAAATAGATTTTGTGTTTATAAAAGGAAACAGTTAGCTGAGATCTACAGCGAGAAAACACAACAGGGAACAATTGCGAAGATCCAGATGGAGTCTGTAGGTTATCTAGAGGAAGTTAAACTGAAATAATTTGTTTAAAATGTGTCCGTGTGGGGGGTGGTCCATTACTATAATTTTTGTATTGAAAATTTTACAGGATGATTATTTTTGGAGGTACGGGATAATTTTTTAAGGTGCCTAAAATGCTTTGGTCTGGATGAGTAAAAAACACTTTTTCTTTTTGGAGTTTTATACATTTAGAAATAACGAAGTAAGGAAATATACAAGTCAACGATTTCACACCACTCTTGTTCTAGTTCTATTTTAAAATGGCTGTACATTACATTATGGAATAAAACTATAAATAAATGACAAATACGAAACATTTCAATATCAAAACAGTCGCATCGAATAGTTTGCTAAAGTTGATTGTAGGATCTCTGATTTTAACTAACTATAAGGACTGCAGACCACATCCAATAAAACTACGACTATCAAAAACAAAATCAATGAGAAATAAGCTCCATAAATGCGGTAAATACAATAAACGAGAAAGAAATCGATGCTACCTAGTCATCAGTGTAAGTAACATTACAACGAGAATTTTCTAGATGAAAAATCTGTTCAGTACATTTTCAGATATAAAAGATTGTCTTGCCTCGAAAATGTTTAAGTTGACTGGCTTTTTGGTGAAATTCAGCACAAGTATATTAAAGCATCACACTACAGCTCCATTTACCATAATCTTCTTCTTCTATATATATATTATAAAAATCAATTGTTGCTCGTTAGTTTCGCTAAAACTCAAAAACGGCTTGATCGGTTTGATTAATTTTGTTTTGTTTTGTTTGCTATAATACAGGGGTGGTTTAAAAAAAATTCGGGAAACCCCAAAGGGAAAGCCGGAAAATCGAAACAATCGAAATTTGCGTTTTGTATGGGATGCGAATTTTCTAACTTCAAGGAATCTTTATGAAAAAGGGCTTGCATTCAAAATGTTGAAATTCAAGATGTCGCATCCAATATGGCGACCGAAAAAGTTTAACTTCTAGGGATAGCCCTGAAAATCCGAACTAGGGGGTTTTTGGGGTCACTGGTAGATTCGAAGCCATCAAAATTTTGGAATTCGAGATGGCGGATCAATATGGTGACCGAAAAAGATAAACTTCACGAGATTGCCCTGAAAATCCGCACTAGGGAGTCACTGATCCCGAATCTGCTTTCTAAATTTCCAAATATGAGATCACTTCCACCCCGGTGAGAATATAGGAGAGGGGGTGCAGTAGGGAGGTGGTGTAAAATGAAGAAAAATAAATTTAATAATACGGTTTGAAAATATCTAAAACCATGTGAAAAACGAAAACAGAAAACATTTGGAGAAAGTGAAAATATCTGAAATATAGATCTAAAACAGAAAACATGCGGGCAATGTGTGTGCCAAATCTGAGGGGAGAATATTAATAAATGTAGAAACTGTAGTTATTGACATTGGAAACTTTTTGAGAGCGGTAAAAATTTACCCCTGCCGATTGGAAAAAAATTAAAAAATTGATTTATTTATAGTAAAAAAAAGTATTAGGAATAGGTGAAAGTGATGTATGGGGGTGTTTTGTGTACGAATTTATGCTTGATTTAAGGAGATCATCCCCATCCCGGGACATATAGGCGGTGCAGTAGGGAGGGGTTGTAAAATTAAGGAATACAAATTTGATAAGTAGTATCCCGGGCAACGCCGGGTCCAGGCAAGCTAGTTATGAATAAATTTTAAGGAAAAAGTGCAGAATTAATTTCACTTTCATCATCACTATATACATTTTTTCCATCCCCGACGGTCCGGTCCTGGGTTACTCATTTTCGGGTCTAGCTTCAAAGTAACACAAATTTTAATTTTTGCACACGTTTAGGTTTTGATATATTTCAGAACCATCGACTAATATTTCTACTAACTGATAATGGAAGTTCCAGATCATCACACTCACGGTGTGGAATTTGTGTTTTTGGCTAGGAAATACGGTGTGTAATCGGTCGTGAGTGGGTTGAGCAAGACGTGGAGTAATTGCCTCCCAACTAATTGTGTGATTTATAATATCTTCCACACAGCCGATGTGCAAATGTTATAAAAAGAAGCTGTATGTATATATTTATATTTGGTGGAGGTATGTACCTATTTTTTATGCATTAGAACTAATAGCTTTTATCAGTTGCGGCATATTTTGTCAAACAAATTGTTGGACATAATAAACATAGCAAAGAATATTAGTTTTTATTAAAACTTTTATTTGTGTTTTCATCGTATTATAATAGAAAAACGTAAACAATTATTTATTTTCATCGAGATTATTTTTCGAACCCATTCAATTAGAAATCCACGAATGTGAGTTATGAAGCGCAAAAATATTTACTGAATATTTATTGAATCTTATTTTGTCTCACTTTAATTTATTATTATTACATAAAAATTAAAGAGCAACTTCAATTAGTACAATGTAAACAATACCAGGGCTATAATCCGACTCATTGCACGCTTGTTCGTAATTATATAAGAACCGACCAAGCACGAATTGAACTCAATCGCCGAGGGTTCCGTACAGAATTTTCAATAAACGAAATGGTTTTTTTTTTATCCTACTGGCCCAGAAGAAGGGTTATGTTTTACGGAGGTGTGTACCATATGTGGATATGTACATATGCATGTATGTGCCTTCCTTTGGCGGCTAAACGGCTTGATGGATTTTCATAAATGAGGTGTCGTTAGATTCGTCTTCATAGTGAGAGTGTTATGGACTGTATAATCAGTAAGGAAAAAAAAATTGGCCGCCGTCAGCAGACATTTTGATCTGTTTTAACTTCACAACTCCCATTAATATGGGTATCAAATGAAAGAATTTCACGAACAAAATACGATAATCTGTATGACGTCATTCTAAATCCAGCATGGCGGACGCCCCAAGATGGCGGATTACATTTTTCTTAATATCCGTTATGACACGGGTATCAATTGAAAGGGTTTGATGAGCAGAATGCGATAAGCAATGTGACGTCACTACCATAGGATATCAAAGACAATTTCTGGATGTAGATATATGTCATATATCATCGTGGTATTATACAAAATTACTAGTTATACGTATGAGTGCGAGCTGCCTGTTTGAATCATGTCGTCAATCCGACTACGAAAAACAAATTCATTTTAACACTTTAAGTTGGTATATACCACCTAAGAATTTTATTTAAACTTTAATATTGCAATTAAAGCAGGCGGGACCTTACTATTTCAACTGCAATGTCGAATGGGACCTGTCGAACGGACGTTCGTATAACTTGCGGTTTTAAATTGGCATAAGCTCGACCTCCGCATGCCAACCTCCCAGGATTGAGAGTTTTCGTTCACCATTTTGGATCAGCTATGTACCTCTTAGATTATTATAGAAAGACAGGATAGAAACACAAGCAAATTTAGATGAGGCAATTTCGCGATATGTTCGTAACCTTCGTTTTCGTGGTTGTGTGCTCAATGCAGGCTTAAATTATAAATAAGGTGACAATGGGGTATCATAACATATGTAGTCCCCATTGACGAATTTTCTATACGACACCATTTGTCATTATTTCTTGTCTTTCGCAAGAAAGTTATTGCCTGAATGTTTAATTTATCACGAGTTTCATATATCTAACACCCTACTGAATTAAAAGAGTGTTTGCCTGATTTACTTTCTTCAAAATGTTTTCCCAAGGAATTACAGGAATTGTTGGGCATCGAATTATTTGGAGGGTGGCCTCACTCACCTACGCGGCTTTTACACGTAATGTCCCATCCTGTCTCTCTAGAATCTAATTTAAGAGCTACCTTAACTCCCGAAATATCAAAGGCAAATTAGAAATACCAACTCTGAAAATCCCTAAGTAATGCTTCGCACTTCTCTTAAGAAATTTATTGTTTGCATTCCAATATATTAAGATCGCAATTTTAAATGTGCAAAAATAACAATCAGTGACCCCAAAAATGCCTGTCTGTCTGCTTTTATAAAAGAGATTTTGTAAGTTGAGTTCGCCACATTTGATCAAAAATCCCCTATGTGCTATTGCCACATCATCCACAAGTCGATTGCTTTGTTATAGACACGCGCGCAAGGAAATGGAATTTTATGAGAGTGTGCAGTTCGCCTAAAAGTTACGTTGCCGCCTACGAAAGCATACAGGGAAATATGAAATTTTCTTTGGTACGATAACATTGGAGTTACCTAGAACCGCTGCTTTTAGACGGATTGTTTCTGAACAATAAAAATTAAAGCAATTATAGGCGTGTCTACCAATTAATCGAAAGACTTATTGAATCAGAAGAACAATGCATGCAACCGAGCTGGTTTAATATTTTACATTTAATCATAAGCAGTGTGCAGCGTTTGATTTATCACCATGGCGCTTATATTTTTCGACAATTTTAAGACATTTCGTAACGTTTATATTCCAGAAGGATGGAGGAAGAATCATGCACATATAAAAAAAAAACTATCAAATATTAGGGCCCAAACTTAATCAAGAATCGGTGGTGAAATAATAAATAGTTGAACATATTAGTAGTCGCATAAAATTACAGTCTCACTTTTACATATTATGTTCTCCACTTGGTTACTGCTGAAATTTGGAATTAACATACAACAAATTAAAGGAGGAATTCTGCCATTCCTATTGAATGTTGACTAGACTTATGGCTTTATGCTTTGTGTTGTGTAACATACTCGAGATCTTGAGCGTCGCCATTATTTCGAAAATGACTGTTTGCTATTTTTGTCTATTTAATGATACACCTCCCCCGAAAAGACATGTGCATAAATCACGCCACCATTAAAGACACCATACTCAGGAGACACGCAACAGGTGGGCGATTAGGGAATTATAAGAAGACGCAAGCAATGCGAACCAAAGCATTTCTTATTTGCTTCGCTTGATCCCTCCACCTCGTGTATAAAGAACTGGAGTGCTATACCAAAATCTACATAAATACTCCTCCTCAACCCGATGGTGCTGGCATAGGTTTAAACTGAAGGTTCGATAAAGGGTTGGCAAAATATGCACCGGCAGAAAGAAAAAGGTTTGAGAGAAAGGAATTTACTGTCTCAGGTGCCTGTGCTGTGTGCATTGCCGAAAGCAGAAACCTATGCGAGTAAACAATCGGCCAGAGACATTGTAGGTCCTTTGAAGTCGCCCTGAATCTAGAGTGCTCTATAAACAGCTCATCAAAGCAGTCATATTCCAAAACAGTCAGTCCCCCTGTCGTCCATCCGCCACAAATCCTAGACAATTCGACTAGCCGGGGATAGTAGGCTAACTAGCCGCTTTTCTTGCTTCCCCGGATTCCTCCGAACGAATTAGGGTAACTACTAATCTCTCCCGCAGGAGCATGTAGCCAAACCCTATAGTCCTGATAGAGGAGGATGAGGATGAGGGGGAACAAAAACATGTTTGGATGCATCCAACGATGCAATTATAGTACAATAAAGGGATGTGGTGTGCTCTTTTTTGGGTCGGTCGGTCGCTCCATCGCTGCGATGATGTGGTGCTGACTATTAAAAGTCCACAAAAGTGGTGGCGACAAGGACGGCGACGATATTATCAACCAAAAGCTATCCAGTTCGCATCATTTTCTATCTATTGGTGTGCTGTGAGCGCGGCGGCGGTGGCGGCAGCATCGGCATCATGGCATGGCAGCACAAGGGGCACCCCAAAAAGGCAATGACGACGGCAATGCCCGGGAAGACGACTGTCTCTCTGGAAACGTCTGGTCGCAAACTGGCGGCAGGAACCCAGGCACCCGATCCGAGAGGAATTGAGGAGCCGCGATGCAAAAAACACAACAAATTTTTCCACACACACGCTCCACCGATGGCTGGAGCTTTCCGCTTATGGACCATGGTGCCGCGCTCGTTATTTTCGCACTCCCCGCGGACCAGGGAGGGTGCCCTTACAGGCGTGCTAGTAAAATGAATTTTGAATGAAATCCTTGTGGAGATGATGCGGGCTTTGGACCATGGAGTCGCGCCATCCTGGGCCCTCTTCGGACGCGGCAAGTCGAACCACATTACCTAAAGGATGCTGTAATTATATCCAGTGGGAAAAACATAAACAGTCCTGTGAGCCAATCGTGATATCGCCAACGGACGAAAAGCTCCATTCTTCGTCCTGTGCAGCGCCTCTCTAGACTCCAGAGCTTGGCGGTTGGCGCTATTGTTGATGTACATCCTGGCGGCATGCTGGCAACGTGTTGAGCCACTATATAAACAGAAGAAGCGAGCGGCCGCCTTTAGTCTGTAGGAAGCCTTCCGAGAGGAGTGCAGACGGAATTTTTCACGCGAATTTTTCGGGTTTTCAACCTCCCACAACAAAGTGCACTTAATAACGACTATATAGCGCTATATAAATCACCTTATATTGTCCAGAGGATCAGAGTGACATGCAGGTAAGGTGATTCAAGCTCACGGGCAAAGAGGTTTCCACCTTTATTTATTATTTATTCCTAATTAGCCGGCGCACTCTTTCTTCCTCCTATCCCAAAATTAATAATAATATTGCAGTGTACTGAAAATCGCAAAGTCTTATAAATAAACAATTTAACAACGGAGTAAACATACATCCACGTTATTTTCAAAAATATCCTTGGATTAGTTTGAAGAAAAGTAATAAACGTTGAAGCAAAGGTTTCGAAAAGTGCAAAAAGTTATTTGTTGAGTTACTGAAGTTACTGAAAAAACAGAAACACATAATAAGAATATCCTTACGTCTTCTAAACATAAAATATAAATAAAAATTAAAACGTAATTAGAATTAAACGTGGCAAACGTGATCAACATTGAGAAAGTTCAAAGGAATAAGTGGACTTTAGATAAACATTTCCGACGGAGATCATCTGGACACTATTGGAGGAAAATTTGACTTATGAATAGCAGTTAGCTTGAGTCACATCGTGACCATAAGGACAGGAATTTTTCTATAGAGTGTAGAAACTGTAGCTAGTCTCGCAAACAGGCTGAATATATGAAGAGAAATTTGAGTTTGCGTTTTGTACTTAATTTGAAGAAATAAAATTAATTAAAAGCAAAGAACAAGAATATCTGTGAATCAAGTGAACTGGTTATTAACGAATCGAAATAAAATAACGATCTTTTACCATAGTGGCAATCGGGATGTAGGGAAACCATAACTGTGAGACTGCTAAATAAAAGTTGTAATTGGTATTTTTTCTACAATGGGTAGAAATAAAATATTTTACCTACTCTATTTAAATTTTTCCAAAGCTTTTGGTTGAATGAATTACTGGATGGCGAGAGAGAAAATATATTCGAGCTCATTTTACTAAAATGCCTAGTCCGCAATTTGTTAACATATTTATTTATCACAGTAGGATGCCCACCCTGATAACGTTTTTCCCGAACAGACTGAAATTAGCCTTTTACAAAGCTCAGGAAAAGTGTTTGTCGGGTAATTGTTTTTCGGGAAATTGGACGGTAACCAAAGTTGTATATCTGCGAAATGTGGATTCAGTTTTTATTTGGAAATGTTATGAATGAGTAACTTGAAAATATGTTTGTCGATAGCTACTACAACAGTTTTCAAAAATTTGTTGTTTTTTTCGGTTGAGAAGCATAATAGATACTGTGTAGTCCATCTATGTATTTATTGTGTTGTTTTGAAGAGTGATCTACTGTCCATGTATATGGCTTAACGCTTTGTTGAAGTTATCTGACAATTTTGTTATTACGGGATTATGTTACACGAAACTTTGCTGGTCATACACTAAAATTTTGCCCGGAAAGAGCTGGTAATGTTGTTTCAAAATGGCGGGCATTTAAGTATTTAAAAATTTCATTATTTCTGTTCTGGGTATCGTAGAACGATGATAAAAAAAAACTGACTCAACTTTGTGAAAACCCATCAAAGCAGTAATCATGTAAACAGCCTACTACTACTACAATCTGTAAATAGCGTGCATTGAATACTGTACATACAATAGTTAATGCTACAAATAATGTAAATGCCTTGCCGTCTTTAGGTACAAAACTGTAAGTAGTCCACTTACTTTTACAAATGCAAGCTCATCTTCATTACAAAGAAAATATTTACAAGCTTTATTCGAAAATTATGAAATATAAAAATTAAAAAAACTTCAAAATTAATCTGCAAAGTATAACATAATTTTAGGATCCCCTCTGTCTAACCAAGAACTACACAGCCACACAAAAAAAAAAAAGAGTGGGGATTACTTTTGATGCCATACGTCATATCCGTAGTATTTTGGCCTGCTGAGCACGAATCTGCGACCAGAATTGAGCCGTGACGTCCAGATTTTTTTCTGACCTCAAAAAATGGGTTAAAAACAGAGAAAATCGTGGAAAATACACTCGTAAAATTCGGAAAAAATTTATTTTTAACATTTAAACCTATATTCATATGAATTGAGACCTGCTGAGCACGAATCCGTCACCAGAATTGAGCCATCACGTTATGATTTTTTTCTTAAATTTTTCTTTATTAATTTTTAGAAAAAAATCAGAACGTGATGGCTCAATTCTGGTGACGGATTCGTGCTCAGCGTGTCTCAATTCATATGAATATAGGTTTAAATGTTAAAAATAAATTTTTTCCGAATTTTCCTCCACGATTTTCTCTGTTTTTAACCCACTTTTTGGAGGTTAGAAAAAAATCTGGACGTCAAAGCTCAATTCTGGTCGCGGATTCGTGATCAGCAGGCCAAATTAATACGGATATGACATATGGCATCAAAAGTAATCCCCACTTTTTTTATTTTGTATGGCTGTGCTATCAAACAACCAAGAATTGCAAAGATAACTTAAATCTCTAATAAAAACATTTACATTTTCACGTGAAGGCTTTCAACTTAGTGCTCCAGCTTCAAAAAGTGCTTAGGTATTCTTAAAATTGTATCATAGTTGTGATAGCATTTTTAATTGTTTCAAATTTCATGATAAATTGTGGTCATATTTTTTGATTTTCTTTCAATTATTTTTTTATTTTTTAAATTCTCAAAACTCCACGTTTCTTATATGCGCGGCGTTCGACGCTTCCGCCGACACAATAACAAAATACTGGATCCACACGTTTATTTGTTACTCAAGAAAAAAATCCCTAAGGCCAAATAAAACGTCGATTTAGTTTAACGTAGCGCGATCCTTCAAGCGTTATATCTCGTGAACGGTTTCGCGTTGTGAAAAGAAGTGGTAAATCTGTATAGGAAATTATCTCAGCTAAATATTGATAATACATATTTTTGTCGGAAAGCTCACCGTTTTCGAGATATTTACAAAAAACCCGTTTTCGCTACCTTTCACCTTGTGTAATGCTGGCGGCAGTCAGATCGAAGAAGAGATCTCGCAATGTACTTTTTCCTGGATTAAGATAGATAGCCAACCAAAAATGTGTGATCCACTTTAGGTCTGACAAACTCTTTGAATGAAAATGATGATGTTAAAAAAATGATGAATACTTTTCGGGAAAAACCAATTCTTTTCTTTTATTAAAAAAACGGATCAGATTGAACAAAAATTTTTGATGCATAATGTTGTAAGAAACTACTTGCAAAATTTTAAATTAATTAGCCAAACGATGTTCGACTTATCACCCACCATTTCGTTTCCTTTGACATAATATAAGCGTTCTAAAACGTTATTTAGAAAAAATAGAACTACGTATTTGAAAAAGTTGTGTCGGAGCACAGCCGAACTACTGTACACGAGACAACTACATACACAACTATACAATTTATCAATTGACTGACGCCAACGATGGGCTGCTTTTGTTGGCAATATTAATTTTTTGCACTCCGCTGGCTGGCTCCGCTGAGGAGACATTCACCTATGGTATGTACAAATGTGCACAGTTGCTTATTACAAAATCTTGGAGCACAAATAACTAGCAACACACTCCTCTTACAATTTGAAACTATGCCTTCTGACTTATTATTGTGTCTGTAAGGATTTGGAAGACATGATTTAATAAATTCCCCCTTATTCGTCTCAAGTAATTTATTTTAATTAATTATTTATTATTATTATGGTTGGATTGATATTCATTCTGCCTAAGCCTAAGAGGCGACAGTGACTGTGCGGTTTTGAATTTTATTGACTAGTTACAAGAACTCGCGTGGTTTTGTCGTTATAATACCGTTGTTCCAAAAATAGTGAAATTTTACGCGTTAAAAGTCGAAAACAAGCGACGCGTCAAAAGGAGCCTTAATGTTTGCTTCATACCGCTATTGTGGACATCTCGAACATGTTCGATGATGTTTTTGGCACAGGTGAAGTGGTTGAGACACGGGTTTGGATAGTCGACGCTCGCACACTGGCCGGTTTTTCACCGTTACCACGACGGAAGAAAGGTTGTCAACATCTGAAGCGGCATGGCGCCAAGGAGTTTTATTTGTATTACTTCGCCATTTTGACTTTTGCTGTCGCGCTGAGAATCTAACATAATCGTGAAATAATTGGAATCACCCAGAAGGAGGCGAGGAGGAATTGAAGGGAACTGGCCGCCGTCGTCGTTGCCGTCGCCGCCGCCACTACCATAGCGTCGAGTCGGCCGAGGCGAGCTGCTCGTCGTATACTTTCGCAGAATTTTAGAATTTTTAGTCAGTTCCACTAAATGCGTCGGGTGTGAGGTGCCGCACGTAGATCCGCCGACGAGCAGACCGATTAAAGTTTTGAAGCCATCCCAAGGAGGGACCGTCGTGTGCGAAAAGATTTTTTTCTTTGACTTCTGATTTCTGCAGTCGCCAGGAGTGTTTTTTTTACTTCGTTTTTTTTTCTGTTCTGTTTTTTTTTTTCTTTTTGTGGCCGTGGGGCAAGTGTTTCTCCGCGACAAGAGTGCCGTTAAGTGAAGAAGTGTTGCATGTGATCCAAAATATTTATCAATATCAAGTCTCCGGGGAGCCCGGAGCGCCAGTGCCTTGTGATTGTGGTACATATCGGCGGATTTCCGCACCAATTCCGCAATTTGACGTATTGCAAAGTGCCTTAAAGCGAAGCAATTTGCTGCGTTTTCCGCGAATATAAGCGCTGAAGCTGCTGCTGGTGTATATCTTCCCCACATTACACCATATTATCGAAGAAGGAATCAACGAGCGAAAGAGATGAAAAGTTTGACACACAAAACAGAAAATGGAATAGAGAGCACATTTTCCCACAACGACAGGTCCGCGTGGAGCGCGCCGTATCTCAGTGAGAACAAATACTCGGAAATGTGATATACGCATGGGGTAGTACTAGTAGTAAGTAAACACACTACTTCTTTTCCTTCTCTGTGTTCCCTCTTCGGCTTCGTACAGTTTTCCAAATTTCTTCTGGCGGCGGCTGCACGGCGACGGCGACGGCTGGCGGCCGCTGGTTCATTGTCAATTGCGTGAGAATTTCTTGTGTTGCCCCCAAATTGAATTACCACAGGCACGACTGGAGCCGGGACTGTGCCTGCTGCTTATGCCACACAACGCGGTGCAGCGGAGGCGTAGGTCGGATGCGGCCGTTACGAAGGGTTGTCTAACCTAGCCCCTAGCTGCCCTAGCCACTATAGCCGTGCACCGGAACGCTCGAGTGCCTTGCCAGTCAGGTGGAAATATAAAAGGTCTGTTGAAATGAAACTATTCAAGATATTCCCGTTCATATGCTCTGCTTCCGTCAGAGAGGGTCTTGGCAATAGTCGCAACAGAGCAAATCAAAAGTGCTTTTTTTCTGCAAATTCAGCGGCGAGGAAGAGCAGTGCCCTTGGGTTCTTTGACGTAAATGTGCTGCCCCCAAATTTGGTCAAATTGATTCGACATGTTTTTCCTGTTCGAAGAAGTTTGATAATTTTGGCAGTGGGGTGAAGTTATTGTGATTTGACTTATGAAGTGAAGGCAGCATTGAGAGAAGCTCTTGTTGTCTTCACTTCACGTTAAAAGTGTGAAAAAAACAAATGCAAATGTTCTTGAATATGTGACAACTTTTATATGAAAAGGCTAGACTGGTCTATAAATTGGCGCATAAATTACCTAAATCAAACATAATTTTAAAGGAGAATGGAACAATCAACAGTTATAAAACCGGAGCCTGTCTACTGTTGGAATATACGGACACTCAAAGAGCTTAAAGCATATGGAGGTTACAATTTACAATGCTCGATTTGGAAGGTAGAAAATGCTCAAAACAAGGATTTCAAGAATACACTAATTCTTGTATTAGTTAAAAACGAGCTAAATGAAATATTAGATGCAATTTGGTCTTTTTCGAATAAAACGAGTATATGGTTAATGAATTGCGATATAATGAATGTTAGCTTCGAATAAAGCAATATCAAAAAGCCTCCAATTTTATACCAATACCAATACCATTTTACTCGTCTCAAAGCCTCCTATCGTGTACTGAAGACCTTAAAGCATTATTTTGAAACATACTGCATGCAATGCGAATATTGGATTCACATAAATGGAAGACAGCTTAATTATTCTCGAAACACATTGATCAAGAATAAGGAAATGGTAACGGATTAAAATTATAATGGTATCAACCGATAACTGAAAATTCATACATCAGCTGAGAAAATCACCTTTAATTCCTTTTGTAAAACGGATGAGAGTACTCTCTTTTACTTTCTAGGAGGCTGTTCTTCTATTTTAACGTGGCGAAGGACGAACAAGCTGCTGGGAAAATGTTAGCCTACCCTTAAATGCTAATTAACGATCTACATATATTACATATATTGATGATGTATGTACATTACCCCACAAATCCCTAACTGCAAAACAAATGTAAAGTTACATTAACATCTCAAATAGTTGTTAAGTATCTTCTTCTAATGGCTGTTTAATGGACATAAAGGAAAAATACCCATATACAAATGCAGTCGGTTGGCAAAGGACGCCGCATAAATCAACTATAGCATTGCTAATGACTTATTGGATAAAAAGATAGTCTTTTGTACCTCCGAATCTGGCGAGTTTTTAATATGCAAAGGGTTGAAGTGTTCATTAGCACGTTCCCTACTATAACAAAGCATTGCAATTTGTTGTTTCAAATACACAAGATCAGTACACATGTACAAAACATATGGCCGAAATATAATACAGTCTTCAGAGATAAGTAAAAAAGTAACTAATAAAGAAACACATTATGGAAAATATATTAGGAATCAAAACCAAAAAATCCACTATGCCTCAGAAATGCGCCTATACTTCGCATGCCCTGCACCGCAACGGCATACTCAAAATACGAGAAATTTGAACAACGAATATGACTAGTCTTTGATGCCGAGGCAACAATTTATATATGGTGCACTGTATAGTTTGGAGAAGATGAAATTGTTAAAATAAGGCTAAAAAATTCCTCCCCAATTGCGCTTTAGTAGGTAATGTTAATATTTTGACGGACAACTTAAGCCTACGCAGACCTCCATTTTACCGATTAGCTCACATAACTGTAGCATTTGATTTATTATTTAATGCAGAGATCAGTTATGTCATCAAAAAAGGCAAGAGCCTGATTGCCACGACCAACAGGTGGGAACATTGTTTCTAATGGACCATTATGCAACCAATGCATTGAGATTAAAGGATTAAGCACGAACTCGTTATGAGTGGACCAGTTATATATCCTGACTTAAGTTGTCATTACTTCTGCCTATACATCCCTCAATTAGCCCAACCTGCTGGATATGATATCTGTACTTTTTATGGCATATAAATTTGATTGCTTTGCATCTGAAAGATCGTTCAAAAATAAATCAAAGATCAGTGGACTCATAATAGATCCTTGTGAAATAGTGTACCGTTGTTGAGCGGAAGTAAGATCGTTTATTTGGCCTTACTATGATCCACAAGCTGAAAAGTTACCGATTTTAAAACCTGGAAAAGTGCAGACAACTTGTCGAGATGCTTGGTGTGTTCAATGGAATCAAAGGCTTTTGTGAAATCAACTAAAACTACGAGCCTAGCTTAACCCTGCAAATACACATCTCAGTTACGAATCATAAAGTGTATATGGAGTGCAATCCACGTCAGCAATTTGTAACTCGTTATCTATCGGCTTTTTAATAAAAGCACAGAGATCTTTTTTGTAGTTAAAACATTGAACTTTAAACTTGATAAGCGTTGGTGAAGAAGACACTATTTTACATTTATTTCGGGGGTGTATGACACCACATGTGCAGTTCCAGGGTAAAAGTAACAAGTTTATTCTCAAATTCCGTCTACTGTTGCAGTTAATAGAAGCAAAGTGTCCGTTTAACTGCTCTTGGTTAAAGTTTCAAATCTCTTTTGCTTTACCACAAACACCCTCTTGCTGAGGTTACGTTACATAAGGGGTAAAATCGTAAATTTATAAAAAGTAAGTTGTAATCGATATAACTTTGGGTATCAATTTGTTGAGGCAAATCAGGCAAGAATTGTTGGCGGTATTACAATAAGCAGCCAAGCTATTAAAAATAATAAGAATATTAACAATGGTTGGCTAGGTGATTAAATATCTAATAGACGTGAAACTGTATGAATGTAACATCATAAATTAGACCCCACATTATTAATTTTAAAGCCATCGTTTACGCGTATTTGTATGATATAGCATTAAAGTATAAACTGATTGTAAATAAATCAATAATTAAAAACATGCTTTTTAAATTCCCTTAAAATAGGAATATTTCTATATAATTATGTGTCTGCCAAATTCGAACTCTATGATTCCGTTTCCGTAATTAGGCTCAAGATATTTCACGCATTTTGGTATAACAATCCACTCCTACCTTTCAAAACATCTTTAACGAACGTAAAACTAACGAAGTGTATTTTGATTCTTTTCCAGGTTCCGTCTCGTGTCAACCCAACGTACATATCTCGCTTAAGCAAAAAGATTAAGTGCTTTATTAAGTGTGCAATTATTTAATAAAAAAACGAAATTCTATAAAAATTATAAGAATATTTGATACCTTCGGAGAAGTATATATTAACAGTTTTAAGGACTTTCCACGTATTTTAAGAAAAGAGACTGTGGTTCAGAAAGTTAACCATCTAAGAAATCTCAAAGGTTAATTACAAAGAAAACAAGGAAGCCGGAGGAGAACTCTAAACGTAAATCAATGCTAAAACTGTCGTACTGAAGTAACATGATCGTAAATTTACATTCGAGTTTTTCACGCGTTAAAGAAAGCAAGCAAAAGAGTACCGAAGAGTTCTTTCACTTTTGGCGTGCATTAGAGAAAGGACATTTGCCCAAAGCAAGAAAGGGTAGAAAAGCTGAAGAGAGCGACAAGTCAGAGAGCTACACAGCCACCGACCACGATCAGCGGTTCCACGATCATCGCCACCGTGGTGTTAAAAATTTTTACAAAATCTGCCGACGAAGTATTGGCTGTTGGCGCAAGAAGACATTTCATACTACACGAAGAAAAGTGTACCACAAGTATTATCGGCAAGTGTAGTACGCTAGATACGCTAGATAGGGTTAGTAGTGATAGTAGCAAGCCGGAGAGCATAAGTAGTGATAATTTCGGAAAGTATAGTAACCTTCTCTGCATTAGTTCATTGGATGATGACAGTACGGTAAATAAATGTTACCAATGCATTTTATGTACCCCCATGTTCTTTCAAAGCAAAAAGAAGCGGCTATGGCGTGCGCGCGTCATGCAATCTGCAAACAACAACAACAACCATGGCACGCCATACCAGAGCAGGTGTGCCAGAGAGTATGCAGATTGCTTCGGAAGAAATTCGGACAGTCTTCACCAGCATTCCTGCAGTCGAGTGGATTCCATTCTTTGTCCGACGTTGTACAGTGGCTGCAACGAAATAAGCGATGCCTGCTTCTACCCGAGCGACAAAGCTATTCCAGACTATGCGGTCAGCGATCAGACCCTCTTATCCGAGGATGCGAGCATAAAGACACTGGAGTCCACGGCAACGACCACTATAAGCTCAAATATATTTCGCAATTGCTGTACTGGGATTTGCTCAAGTTCGCAGAGGAATGGCGGCAGCAGCAGCAACAGCAGCATCAGCAGCCAGAACAGCATCACCAGCAGCACGAACGAACAAAAGGAGATCTTCCGTGCCTTGGTAGGGAAACTAAAGGAGAGTCAACTGAGTACACTATGCCATGCTATAGAGAATGGAGCTACGGTGGACGACCAACAGCCAGACTGTGTGCTGTTACCCAGAGAAAATATATTAGGCGAAGAACCAAATGTGATCGCTTGCCGGATATGGCGATGGTCCGATTTGAAAAGCCCTTTAGAACTAAAAAGTATTCCATCATGCTTAAGCGAAAAAGATCCAGTATACGTTTGTTGCAATCCGAGCCATTGGAGCCGACTCTGTATGCCAGGTGAGTAAAGTTAATTTGTTTCTGACGGGTTAAGATTAATAATTCAAATAAAAAGTCTTAGGTAATATGTTAAAAATAAAAAAAAATTAAAATTATTTTAACCATTACAATACGCGTGGACATAATGACATTAACCTTTCAAAACCAAATTTTTAACGTTTTATACCCAAAGGGTCCAAACGGAATTTTAATGCTCTCACTAAGTTTTCCCTCCATCTCTCTATTAGCAAATAATAATTCCCAAATTATAAGTGCACACAATGTGTACAGATTATGTAAAATAATAACGTCAAGCCAGAGTCGAAGTAGCGTTTGAAATTAAAAAAAAATATTTTTGGGAGGGTCTCTGGAAGTACTTGGATAATTTGAAATAAATCTCCTTTAAAGTTAACACTTTAGTCTGATTGCATCAAAGGTCGCAACAATGTCTTTTTGGAAATATTTCGTAAACTATTCTTATTTCGGGAAAAATATGAGCCAGATTGCGGCTATTGCGGCTTTTAAAATTTCCTGCAAAATGGGTTTTATGAGTTATATTTGTAGGAAGTACCGTTTCGGTTAAAACGTTTTACAAGTTTTTGAGGTTAATTTTAGGAAATTTTCAGCTTTGTGCGAATTATTCCGTAGACAGACGTTTACATGAAAATGGTGTTTCCTACAAAAGAAACTCATAAATCTTTTTAGAAGGAAATTATATAAGCTGCAAGTGACCTTTGTAAAAGTTGAAGCAGAGGTTATGTCGCAGGGAACTTTTTACATAGTGTTTAAAGTGATTATTCCAAGGTCTATGCTAATTTTCAGCTGTATGAGAATTATTCAGCAGTTTTTCCTTAGTGTCCCAAGTTACTGCACTATTTGGAGAGCTATACAGACCATTAAAAAAACTCAGCTAATATAATAATCACCACCAGACATCTTTACAAACTTTCGGCTTTCGGCCAAAAAAGCTAGAAACCGAAGTTTCGGTTTCAGGCGAAAAAAAAATACACTTTCGGTCTGACACCACCGCAAATGACACTTTTGTCATACCCTGCTCGAGCTCTACTGAACCACTCTGTAAGAAATTTCACGATTCGATACTTCCTATAATTTAAAATGCAGAGTTACAATACTCGTATCTAATGGAAGTGAGTTTTTTTAAAAGAATTAAATATCTATGCAGTATAGTTAATGATCATTCCATGATCAATTATCACCCAAATCGCTCCATGTTATTGATTCTTTTATATATTAATCTTCAAGTAGACTATCTTAGGAGGATCTTTATCTCAAAATTTATATTCATCCCAGCAACATTTGATTAACAAACATTTCCGTTTCTTGCAGACTTACCTCCACCACCATACCAACTTGCATTGGACCGACACGAAATAAAAGGTATGTCGACGGCTCTTGAACATGTTTTTTTTTTTTTTTGCTTTTAAGGCAGTTCGACGAATTTTCCGAGAATTTCTTTCACATTTTATAGGGTAACCGCAGGTAGTCACTAAGTCAGTCAGTCAGCCACAGCACAGGGCATGCTGATTGATCTTGCCATGGCATGTGGGTAAGGGAACAAAAACCATGCCTTTGCCTCTGGTCTGGCAAAATTGTTTCCCTCATGTCGGTAGTGGCGATCGACGTATTTCGCTATTGCGATTTTCTATTTTCGAAATTTCCAAATTAAAAATTTCCTTGCATGCACGGGCGATGAAAAAAGAAACAAAAAAAAAACTTGAGAAACTAGCACCGCTAGGATCAAGCTCGATGGTTTACTAGAGCGTCTGACTTGAGATTGTATAAGGGAAATGAGTGCGTGGAGGAAAGTCGGTGTGTGGCGAGGTAATTGTGACGCTCACCAGTCGCGCCACTATTGACTATACACTTGCACCGGGAGTGAAGCGACCGACCGACCAGCACACCAAGTCACTCGCATTAAATAGCTTCTTGGGCTTGCAAAGAATTCTGGCGCCGACTTAAGCAGCCGCCGCTGTCTTTGCTTTTATTGATTTATCTGGGTTTTCAGTGGAACGATTGATATGCATTCTTATCCGGCTAAGACTGGTGGTGGCCTTCCTTGAGTCAAAAAAGATCGAGGAAACGTCTGGATCGACGGATTCGACGGTATGCATGGTAGTTGCGCCGTAGCCGCGGTTCTCTCGTCGTCGTATGTAGTCGCGGTTGGCGACGAAATCGTGGTCTTTGATTGCTTCCGTTGAACACGCGAGATAGTTGTTGGCGAGATAGACATGAGTTGGCTGAGCAGCATAGAATCATAGGGTGACTGGGAATCACCCCGATTGCGCTAAATTAGATATATGTACCTAATAAAGCGGCGCCAGCAATTGCACCGACGCACACTATGTGGGAAGCAAAGCCAGCGACGCAGAAATAAAAAGATTAATTGCTAATTAAACTAACACAGCGCGAGAGAAGATTTCTCACGAGGAGCCGACGAGGCCTAAGCTTATTAGAAAAGAAATGAGCTGGTGCCCGCGCGCCGAGCAGGTCACTAAATGAAATAAGCCAAATTCTCGCTTCGATCGCGATATTTTTAGTCTCTTTGCAAATTTATGTGGAAGAAGCCCGAGGAATTCGTTTGATTTGTTGATTGAACGGAGCGCTGTGGCGCCTCCGAATGGCTAGACGCAGGTGGGGTCGTCGTAGTAGCGACGACGCGCCATTGTTCCGATTTTTGGCTGCTATTATTTATTTTTTCTCGCTTAAATTTATAATGATAACGATGTAGTCATGTACTCGTATAACTTGAATTTCCTATTTGCAGTTCAGCCGCTCAGTGATAGTCTCGGGGAAAGTGGCTTCGGTGTTCCAGAGTCTTTAACAACCGACGGCGAAGGTAAGTGCAACTACCAATTTCTTTAGAAATTAGAAATATACTGAGACTGTGATGAGACATACTGAAAACGCGATAAGAGGCAGTACGTTAGCCACTCGCCCGGCTAGTTAACTAGCAGCGGAGCAGAGCGATTTAAGTACCAACAAAGCAGCCATCGCGTGCACCTGTGTACGAATGTAAAGCATTTGAAGGCCATCCAATAGCGCTAGAGAAGAATAGAGCTGATGTGCGGCGCCAATTTGTCGCGCTGACATACACATATTTATATATAAATAATATATTCTAGTAATACTCAAATAAATGCCATGTATAGAGCGCGACTGTGTCACGTTGCGCTTTTCGTGTACCAGAACCAGACACACCGAACACGTGTGATTTGGGGCGATTTGTAAAACTATTGTATGACGCGAGCGGGGGCTGGTTAGGATATTTGAATTAAGTGGATCGAAGTATGTGCATACCTATATTGCGGAATTCTATAAGTTAGTCAACTTATTTGTGGGATTTGTTTTAATTGCTCTTCGTAATTTTAATTCTGACGGCACAAAGTCAATCCGACACTAAAGCAATTGGAATTTGGGAAGTTTTAATAATAATTTCATGAGTAACTCCACGATTAAGAATTACCTAATTACATTTAACGTAAGGGTAAGAAATTAATTTATAATTTCAAATATACGAATTCCCCAGGCATTTTTCACAATTGTTTTGTATACGTACGTACGTACATACCTTGCTTCTTTTCCAAGGACAGTCGCCAGTTATGAGGTCATTGCCCAGATTTGTGCAGTTATTTATACTGGAGCTAAAATGTTTACTACTGGCCTTTTTTAATAAACTTGTAATTTTTTCCCTACCGATTTTTAAATTAAATAAACATATTTTGGGAATAGCTCCATAAATCAAATATTTCAAATAAATGCAAAAAAGGCATTTGGTATTTGTGCTGTTTTAGAAAGATATACATAATTATAAAACAGCATTAGTTAAATAGGAATCTCTTTCAGAAGATTCAGTCACCAATTTAATATGTAAATATTTTTTTTTATATGTACCTTAAAAGATTTAATGCTTTGAAAAATATGTACAACTAAAACCGAAAATTTCTATAGCTTATTATAAAAGTCGTGCAGTACTGAAACCAAAAACAATTGATAGTTTTGAGTGTTTATTATATTATAAACAAGTAGAACTGAATTATCTGATAAAAGAGAGCAACGTTCATACCTACCATTTGTATGTACAATGTTGTCTGCGAAAAACTCTTACCTGCTGTTTTTAATTCTGCCTCAACTATACTGAGCTCAATTTGTAATCAATCTGCAGGTCTATTTTGGAGGCAATTTTTTTAAATTTTTTTTTTAAATATTATGTAACCGGAGCGAGATGATCGCTACATGGCAAATCGCGATCGTTGACTCCACACAGTTGAAGTTCAGCATAAATTCAGTTAAGTCCGAGTAGTGGATGCTAGTTGGTGGATAGTGCGGCGAACACTTCAGCAGAAAAACCTAATGATCCTTCCGGACCTTCCCAGCGCATGTATTCAGTATGCAGTATGCAGACCGGTTTGACAACACCGTGTTGACAGTCAGCGCCTCCATATGGGTACTCTCGATGCTTGATACACATCGCTGTGTGTGCTCAAAATGCTCGAGCTAACACAAATTTCTAATTTCTAATTTCTATCCTGCTTGTTTAGCTGTGTTAGTTCGGGACAACAGGATAAATATAGGGATGGTTTGTGCTGCGATCTTAAAACTTATCTTCGAAACTTGGGCTGACAGAATGCCCATATATGTATGTACAAAGATGGGAAAAGAACTTATGTCACAGTCAAGATCATCCGCATGGTGTACTATTGCAATTCGGCGGTAATACGCCGAACAAAACTTTATTTCATATATACATGTTGGCTAGAAAGGTAATAATAAAAAAATTAGTTCTAAAGTTGGTTGAACTTACAGGTCGAGATTTAATTTGTACATCTAATAATTATCATTTTATTTATAACTTTGATTGAACGACGGACGTTAGAAGCAAGGCACAAATGCTGTACTGCAAGTTATAAAGAAACAAGGATAGTTTCATATAAATATTCATTAATTTTACGTCATTGGCGCCAATGCATTAAACGACTTTGGAAAATGCTAACTTACATCAACATTATTTGTCTTATTGCTGATACAAGTATGTTTACTATTTGCTTTCAAGTTTACGGGAAGCATTAAAAAACGTAAATATCTGTGTACATCAACAAACGGTGTTTTTTTTTCTAAATAAATAGGGTTGTGCAACGAGCCGAGTCTAAGAAGAGCTTTTAATTGCTGATTTGTTTTTATTCACTTTATAGTTTCTAAAGTGGATTATATATTTCAATAGTAATTACAAAGCGAGAAGAACTATTCTCGATAAACTAAGAAATTGAAAATGAAAGTATCCTCAAGGATTTTACAATAGTATTAATATTATAGATTATGAGGACGAAACGAAACGATTTTCTAGTAAAGTCATACTTGTTATAAATACGTTCCGTTCTCGGGTTCTATAAAAGGCCTGCAGCATTTCGGTTTCAATGTTATTTGGAGATTTTATTAGTTTTAATACTTATATATATTTTTTAACTAATCTGCAACAATTTTTTAGCCAACGATTATGACGGTATATTTTAGTATTATACAATATCTAGTTCTTGTTGTTTTTTCAATTTATTTAATTTTTGAATTAATCTATTGTAATGGGTAATCACTTTGTTCATAAAAACATACATAGTCTATTGTGTGTTGATGATTTGTATAGCATTTTTTCCATTGAACCGAAGCCTGAAAGAAAAGTTTTCCATGTAAAATTTTTCACGAAAAACATCAAAGTATGTACATATGTGTGAAAATAAGTTATAAGTCAATAGTAAACATGAAGCTTTCAATTCTTTTCAGCATTTTTGACGTATTTTTTGCGAATATAATCGATTTTGAAGAATAAATACATAAAATGGTTTATTTTTGAAAAGTTAGGCAAGTTTAATTTTTAGGGTTCCGTACACCAAAAGGAAATAATGTAATCCTATAATGACTCGCTCTCTGGAACGTTTAAAGTTTTGTTATACTCTTTTTTCGCTTGTTTTTTAAGCAAACTAACGACACTGTGTAATATTTTTGTACAAAACAATTGCCCTACTCTCAAAATAAGCCGCTTTACATGGTACCTTATGGTGTATATTTTAGACGTAAAATTATCTTGTCTTTTTACTGGAACTCTAATCAACTGAAAAGTTGTAGATCAATCGCTATAAAAAAAAATCAGTGAAGATAACACTCCGCTCAGCTCAGGGCAGCTCAGAATTTTTTTCTGATTCTTTCATTATTTTTTATTATGGTTTTTACAAAATTCACATGAGATTTTTTGTTTTGAAGTGAAAGTTTTAACGGTTTTGTTTTCGTATATTTTCCAAAATATATAACTCTAAGTTGACTGTAATAATTTTCATTAAATAAAGTTCCCAAGTATAAGTTAAATTTTTGTCTAAATTTTGAATATAGAGGGTGCCCATATCTCGTTATTTAAAATATGTATTTAACGTTTTAATCTTTTTTTACATGTTGGCTTCATAGCTGCCTTTGGGTTCGCTAAAAGCATCCTCTTGTCAAATTGGTAATGAAATGTAGGAGCTACAAGGCTACACACACAAACGGACGAACAGCCGTGACGACACTACAGGGGTTCCTAGTAACACACACCCTAAAAATTCAGTTTTTTAAACTTTTATTAGGTATTATGTAGTAAAGAGAAATAACTAATTATAGCAAAAGGCCATATGAGAAGAACTCAAAAGTGGATTACCTAATGCATTCTTGTTATCGCCTTGTTTAAAAGACGAAAATAATTTGAATGTACGTAATATGATGTCCACTTTCTGCGTGTTGAAGATTACGATCAAGAAAACGATAAGAACTGGACAAAATTAGTAAATTTGATAAGCAATTTTAAAGATATCGTTGACGTCGTCAATATCAAAAGATATTGTAATCGTTTTTTCTTGAAATTTCCAGTGAAAATTTGTCTGAAGACGAATTTCTGTCTACAGGTCTTCAAAATTTCCTTTTTGTAAAGTATCCTCTATTGCAAGGATTTTGCAGATCAGCTTTATAAATAGTAATCTTAAAAAGCCGATTTAGAGAAATATCTTTTGCTTTTTATGATTACAGTCTACGAAGCTCTTAAATGGCTTCCTACTAAATCTGATCTTAAGTAAATCTAGAGCTAGAAAATCATTAGGAGTAAATGAAAGAACAGTCGTCGACAAAAAAGAATGCTGACTTTAAAGTAAATTAAGATTAGTGGTGGGATTTAATGGAATTCGAAATACGAATACTTTTGTCGTGTTGAATAGCTCGGATCGGCTCGCAATTTCCTATCAACTTCTAAGTAGAACATAAACATATTCTATGAAATAAACATGAATAATTGCAAATTACCGAAACTGGGAGAAAAATATGATTAGTACTATCAGGAGAGTACAACCGGGGCTTGGCGTTATCAATTTGAATCATCTTCAGGAATATGCGATAACTTCATAAACTGATGCCATCTGTTATCGCTAGTTTTGTTGATTTCGGCCCCGGTTATATAGAGGGTGTATGCTCATAGACAGCACTTTCAAAAAACGGCTGACCAATTAATAATAAGTGTAATCTCCCACATTGACGCTGCGCGAAAACTCATAATCGCCGGACAATAGAGAATTTCTGTGATGTGGAGGTAAGCGCATATTTAAAGAGGCAACACTAAGCCAAGTGCAAGCCAAGAAAGTTTATATGGCACCAGCCGCGGGCATTAAGACGTAAAAACAGAAAAGGCTCCACCAGAGACAGAGAGAGGCGAAAAACAGCGCGATAAGAAAATACTTCACGTAATTTCCTCGGTTTAAAGTTGTCTCGTTCGCACTGGCGCCATCTCAATTATAGAAATGGCCTTCGTTTGAGTCGTTTCAAAGTACGACGGCGAGGCAGCGACGACGGCGGTGGCGGCGGCGGCAGCCAGCAACGGTAAGCGGTTAAATTACACTACTGCAACAAGCCATGACGGGATTATAAGAAACAAAAAAAAGACAAAGAAAAAAAAACAGCGAAGAAAATCAAAAATAAACAGAAAAAATATTGCGAACACCACCAGAGGAATTTGTGTACGTCAGGGGCGATTCGCGACAATTTTAGCGGTGTCCAGTGCGCAACTGTCGCTCTAGTTCTTCTTCGGACGGATGGGTCGGCACTCGGCGGCGGCTGACTTGGGAATCAAGTGGTCGGACTCGGACGGTCGCACTATCGTTGCGATGATGAAGCACGTTTGTCTCACCTTATTAGTCACACTTTCGGTATTTTTCAGCCAAGTCTGGATTTTGAGGGATAATTAATTAATAAGGCGATTTGTTTGTCCATACTTTGCAGAGGTCTCCACATCGAGCTGGTGCCAGCTAGCTTACTGGGAACATTCGCAACGGGTTGGCAGTCGATTTCCAGTTGAAAATTCCGCGGTGAACGTCTTCTCGGACCAGCCAAGGGGTGATGGCATGTGCCTAAAAACACTAGCCGAACAGAGACAGTCAGAAACTCCTGAATCAGTTCTTAAGGCGAGGCAGAAAATAGGTCTAGGTAATTTGCATATTTATTTAAATCTTAATACTATACCGATTAGCAACTGACCGATGACTTTTATCTTATTTGTTTTACTTTTTTTTCTTCTCCTCTCCAAAGGTGTTACGCTAAGTCAGGAGTCTGACGGTGTTTGGCTGTACAATCGCTCCACAGTGCCAGTTTTCGTTCATTCACCAACTCTCAACGATATCGACTGTTGGTCCCACGTATCTAAGGTGCCGCCAGGACATTGCCTTCGTGCATTCGACTATAAGTAAGTGCCTTCACTGCTTTACCTTTTGGCTTCTAGTTTTTTTTGTTTTTTTTTTAATTTATGGCTAGATGACTGTATGCCTCTTTTTCTGTGCTTTTCGTTTTCATTAGATTTAAGATCTGCTTCTGGTATTCACGGCTGGTGGTAGTGTTTGTAGTACATAAATAAGTTTACCATGGGAATTAGTCGTAGTTACTGCTTGGAATAAATTATTTATCATGAGAATTTATTTGATTTTGTTTTTAATTTACTAACCAAAATTCGTTCAACATTACCCAATAATAACTTCCCCTGGAGTTTTTTTTTTATTTTTTATAGAGAATGTCAGTTAAATCCCTAAAATTAAATTATTGTAATATGTAAGCCTTTATTTCCGTCAACCAGACTATTGTTCTGTCTTTCAAGCGGAGGTATTGACCGTTAAGAAAACAAACACAATCGCATCTGTACTGATAGCCAGGCAGCAATAAAATCTCTTACCGGTGTACACACCACTTTAAGTATTGTCCTGGACTGCCGTTCATCCCTAAATGACGCAGCGGAACGATACAAACTGGAACTTATATGAGTTCCGGGCCACACAGATATTCTTGGGAACTGTAAAGCCGATAAACTTGCTCATCGCGACATGGTCCTACCAGAATCTGACATGCAATCCAGCGCGTCGCTGGAGAACACCGCATCGAGAACACCTGCCTCATAACTCAGTAAATCTGGCGAACTCTCAATCAGGCCAGATCCAATCTAATAAGCTACTGGTTCTCAGGCGTGACTCTATGAGCATGGCGGTGGCTGTTATCACCGGCCACTGGGCAGTCATGCCAGAAGACTCGGAGCTCCTTCGCAGGATCACTGCAGAAGCTGCCAAAATATAGACGATGAGGAAACTATTGAACACCTCTTCTGTCGCAGGGTTCGACACTTGGGCATTACCCACTTCAACGTCCTCACCGAACTGGGGTCCGCTGACATATATGACCTCACACGGTTCTTCAAGGACACTGAATGGTTCAACTTGGGTTAATAGGGAATTACCCTTTGTGGTATCACAATGGGCCTAAGTGTGCCCTTGGCCAGCCACGACAACCCAACCTAACCTAATATTTCGAGAACTTGTTTTCTTATTTAGATATGTAATACTAAATTGCTATTTGTTTGCTATTACTAATTACTATAAATAATTTCGCCGTACTAATCTTACACGGGAAAATTGATAAACTTCGGAGAAATTTTCGGTTGACGAAGTATTTAAGAAAGTGTTTGATTTATCAGTTAATACTTTTTTTTAATTTTCACGGCTTTGTTCGTAATTTTACTTGAAAAGTTATAAATCAAAAATTTAGCATTGAGTGTTTGCAAAACCACAGTCCAAAGCTGGATAGAGGTCTTCGCAATTAAATATAACTTGTTCACTGTGATTAGAAGAGCGATAAAAAATCCAACGGCCTCAAGATATGTACATACACACATATATGATTATTCTGTCAAACTCCATGAAAAACACAGAGGTACGCATAAAGCGCAAAGTGTGTATCGATACTGTTAACTACAATAAAATACCGAATTAAACGGATGGGAAGGTAACTGATAAGTAGACTGAACATTTTACCCCAAAAACTTTCTGTGGAACCAGGGTAACTCATATCCAAATTCAATACGGCGCGGCCGGCGGCAGCTCCATAATTGCGTGCTTAAAAAAAAGTTGGCGTATGGTTTTTGGGATCATTGGATTTAAATGTGATGCACCATTATTACACATTCAAGAGATTCGCTCCAATGTGGCGGGCGCAAAATACAACATTTTGAATTGAAAAATTGAAAATTGCCGCTTAAGAGATAATGCTGGATAAATCAAATTAGTAAAAGTGAAGACAAAACATCCACGTACGCGGATGTTAAGCAATTATAAGACAATTTATTCAACTTGAAAATGAAGCGAATAAAATGGCATTAGAAATAAAAGTGCCCAACATTTTGAATATTTGGGTCCCTTGTTACATCCCAATAATGATTACGACGAGATGGCCGCAGGAAGTAGGTGTTATGGTATCGCGAGAAACAAGCTCTCGTCGAATTGTATTACCACGTAGATATAAAATGAGAATGTATAAAACAATCATTAGACCTAAGAGTATTTCGTATGCCTGTTGTTAAGAGGAATATCCTAAGAATTAGCTTTGGAATCAAGATGGATCGTACAGTACCCGTGCAAATCCAGAATGTATGCAATTATACAATCGGGCCTATTCCAGACTCCGTTCGGAGCACGAAAAAAATGCTATCTAACTATCTAAAAGGAAATTAATTTGGTGTTGCTGTTGAAAACTGTATCAACTCTGTGAAATGGCAGCAAATTCACCCTCACAGAAATTGTTAGATATCACTCTTTTCGTGTTCCTACAATCTACGACGGAGTCTGGAATAGGTCTGAATGTGCCCACCCTAACCTTAATTAACCTTTAAGGGATGACGGATTAAAAACTCATATTTGTTTTGTTTGTAAATAGCAAAAAAAAAAGAAAGATGAATATTTGCAGAGTACTCTAGTTTTGCTTGTTTGTAAACGCTTTAGGTAATACATATATGTATGAATATTTTTGCTTGAATGAGACATTGCATCTTTTGTTCTTAATTTATACGATTATAATAATTATTGCATTTCGTCTGAGTCTATGAAACCACTTTTTTCGGACAGGATATCTATTAATTTCAAACATGTTTGTTATCTTTCAGAATAAAATTGCAGACAGTGTCATGGCCTCCGCAAATTTGTGGTTCCCAGACTGGACCCGTCGACAAGTTCAGCATGCGTATAAGTTTCGCAAAAGGATGGGGTCCAAACTATACGCGACAAGATGTAACAGCATGTCCGTGCTGGCTGGAAGTACTATTTCCGCGTAGGTGACACCAATCTTTGAACAAACATCTGGAAGTCACCCATTTCGGTCATCCAATTGGGATGCCGTAACGCAGAAGCTGGAGCAGCCGATGGGGAGATAGTATACCTCTCAAATTAATTTAGTCAGACGATTTTGTAGGAAGTCATTATTTTGTAAAATTTAAGTTTTTTTCTACGTGTAATAACAATTGCCAATGTGACGTTGAAGAAGTAAACTACTTGTACTGTGCCAGACAGACCATCGTGCCGGGGGAATTATAGGGGATACCTCTGAAAAACCCTCTGAGGCGACAGCTTTTAAGGAAATTAACAAATGTCTGTGCCATAGGAATCACAAAACAAAACAAAACAAAAGCAAGCAAATTCAACGTACTGCTCGGATTAATGTAAAAATCGTTAAAGTAATACTATCTAGTCAAACGCCGAAGCTCACTTGGATTTCTGCCGAAATCAGAAGAGGAGTGTCGATCACACACATACATTCATCGCTATTAAGATATGTAAATAGGACACGCTTAATTAAAACAAACAAGTAAACAAGTGAGAACTTAAGAGATATCGAAAATATACTGCACAGAGAACCCAGCACACATTCTACAAAGGTCAAGCAGTGCATTCGAAAATGAACGTGCTAGGTACGGCCAATAGAAACTCAAGAGACAGCAGAAATTGTGTAAAGATATTCATTTTCCGAACAGAGTCTAGTCGTCGTGTGTAAATAGTAAAATGTGCGACCCGGTTGACAAATAGTTCCATTTAGCACGCATTTACTCTAAACTCCAGCCAACCATCCGATCAACCCCGTGTCGCTAATATATTCGCCGCAGTCAGAGAGATTCTCGCTAGCTTTCAAGCATGAAACCTTTTTTTGAGCCAAGCTCAAATAAATTCGGTTTAATTTGCTTTCTTGTGTATATAGGCACCATACAAATTGTAAATTATTTTTGTTCACCAACGAGAACTGTAGTAGAAAGGAGAAATTATAGCGGCCTTTGCAAGGACAAAACGCGGATTAAGAAGGGAAGAATGACAGCAATGGTAGTCTAATTTGAACTGTTTTAATCCTGTTTTGGCCACTTGGAATCATTTGAATTTGAACCAAAATTGCACACTGACTGACCTGATTATTTGAATTGGTAATATATGTATCAAAATGATATACATTGGCCATGGAATGTGGCACTTTGCTGACGATCTTCCGTCCTTAATGCGCCCAGTAAAACGTGTTTACGTTTTAAAAAAAAAAAAATAAATTAAAAAATAAAAAAATAGGAAAAATGCGATTCGCTGAGTAAAAGAGAGCAACTGTTTATATTTTGTTAAAATGTATTTAAAATAAAAGGCAATTTAAATTACCGGAGACGCTGTAGACTTTGTTGTAACCACTTCCCTTTTACATAATCTCAGTACGGCACCGTCCAGGATACAAATTGTACCGTTTTGTCTGCTATAGCTGAATGGTGTGCAAAAGTTCTTATAAAAAGATTCTTCCAATTTATTTACAGAAAATGATGTGATAACCCTCGAATCAGGGGCCATATTTTGCAACATGAGACGAATCGTTTCGTTTGGTTTATTATAGCCGAATTACGACCATAAATACGTAAGAGTGAATGCTGCATATAATTCAGCTATAATTAGTGAAATGGCACGATTCGTCCTGTCTTACAAAATATGTCCCCAGTGGACTCAATGGTTATTGGGCTATTTTGAATACAGGGCCCATACTCTTGAAAACAAAACGAAAGGAAATATACATAGATCGGCAACTAATCGAAGAAGGGCAGCGTTTAGATTTTCAATTTTATTGACGGATGAAGAGTACCAGGCGTCTACGAAAATATAAAATTGCACTGCAACTACAATATTTAGCATCATATATTAAATGGTACTTCTGAAATCAGAAAGATGTTATGGAGGCTAAGATGGGAAACATTATTCAAGAATGCGTCTTACCACTGCACTATAGTCTAGTTTGAAAATACAGGGATCATATATTTATGTATTATAAAACGTCTGTATGTCTGTTAGTCCACTTACTATATCTCGAGACATACTAATCCGGCTTATATGCTTTTTTTTAGTTTATACAAACATCTGCTCTCTAGCCAGGTTTTCACCATTAAGTTTTTGTTGAACTTCAAAATCGCGGATCCACATGGCAAAATTTGCAAATTAAAAATGGAGACCAAAAATTCTGAACTTGAAGGGATTTCCGTGCAAATATATATGGCAGTGCCTATTTGCACCCCACGTGTGTCCATGTGTGTGTGTACACGGAACAAATTTCAGTACGTAAACATTTTGTAAAAGGAAGATATTCAGTCAGTAGGCCATGAATTTGGCAGATTTCAGTCGTACGGATACACACACACATTGTGGCATACAGGAACTTTTGGGGTTGCTGATTTTAAATCTACTTAAACTTCATGATGGCGGCCGAAAAATACTTTCTTGTAGTGTGAATTTATTTTTTATTCTTTTTCTATTCTCTTTCTCGGTGTATAACTATTTTAAATTATAGTAGGGTAGGGCGGCGCCAGCTAACTAACAGCCTTAAGGGATATAATATTTATTTGCACATAGGTACTGAAAATTTTCCTAATGAATCGCCTCATTAAATGTGTAAATGATTCATGCAAGTGTTCCAGTCATTCCAACCCTTCGAGCACAGATTTCTCTATGGAGTTAGGAAAACTTATATGGAGGCATTTTTTGTAGCTGAAATTATCTACTTTAAGATGATATATTTGCAAATTCGAAAAAAAAACACTTACCGTAGAAAAATGATATTGAAGTGTTCTCTGTGCCTAAAAATTATGACAGATAGAAAACAAAATTGGGGTTCAAATGACCACGTCTGGGCTCAAAGGGTTAAACCCCAAACTCAACTGATTCGACTTATCTCTATCTATCTATCACTCCTTCATTGAAAATCATATGCATAAATAGTTATTTCGCACTATTCAATTTCATATTAGGGCGTTATAACGAGATTTCCTTTGAATCGACTATAAGTCGAACCGGCGGCGTTTCGTGTGGAATTTAGAATTAATTTGTGCATTGCTAAAACTAGAACCGTTATCAGTGGAAAATCTGGAGTTTAGCAAAAATTCTTCTTTAACATTGAACCAAATAAAACTCATGTTTATTATAAATTATTATTAACTTATATATCAGCCTAATACTAAAATACACATGTCATTTCGACAAATTTCCACTGCAAGTTTCTTTTTTAAAAATGGCAGAGCCGATCGCTTTACACGATGCCATGACTTTTCCCGAATAGAATCGAACTTCCTCTACTGGTATCGACTCTCGCGATTCGGGCCTTAATGATAAATTTGTCAGTAGTGCTACTGAAACCAGTTGAGTGGCCGAACGCAATTGTGACCACCAAAATGCGGTAAGTATACGCTGCAAACGTTTCTCTTGCTAGTTTTTATTCTTTAAATGTTTGATACTTACGATGTTTCTAAATGCTCCGGTTATAATAGCTTCAACAGCGTCATTAATTGACATTAAATTTATTAATTTCAGCTTCCTCGAATTGGATATAAACATTTTACTGACCATCCTCTAGTCACTAGAATTAGCTTCGGACGGATTCTTAAAAAATAAACATAAGGAGTGTACTTTAACATCATTTTGGTTGCAAATGCAACATGTATATCCAGTTTTAACAGAGAAAGTCCTGAAATACATCTTGCCCTTTCCAACTTCATACCTATGTGAAGTTGCTTTTTCAGCATTTCTAGACATTAAGTCCAAAAAAAGGAACAGGCTTTTGGATGTGGAACCGCATCTCAGATTAAAATTAACAAGTAGGGAAATAAATTATAATGATTTGGCATCTCAACATAAACAATTTCATCCTTCTCATTGAATGTTATTCATATAAATAACATATTATGGTAAAAGAAAAATTGAAACTCTTTGTGTTATATTATAATTGTTATTTACGTTATTTATATATTTGTTTTTAATGAATGAATTTTATTTTTCGTTTGTTACTATTTTGTTTACGTACTATAAATAGGAAAAATAAATATATATTTGTAGTTATTAAATCATGTGCATTTTGTTTTAGACAAGGGTACTCAGTTTTACGAAAGTTATAGAAGGGGTACATAAATGTCGAAAGTTTGGGAAACACTGCTCTAGTGCAAGCATTATTGGTCAGCATATATAATATTATTTGGGTAAAAGCAGAGTAAAGTCTCATACTGTTTCATTGTACCTACTTAGATTTAGTATAGAGAACATATGAGGTTTATTTAGGTACTCACGATAGCACTATATCGAGAGTTTTGTTATTGATAATGGACTGCAATATGGTCACGATATCGTCCTGTAAAATACGAATTTTTTGATAACGACATGTACCTAATTTTGAGAAAAAATTTGTAGTTATGAATTTATGTTTTTGTAATTTTGCATTGTTTTGCAATGTTATTTTAAAGTGAATTGACACGTAGGCTCTTTTCCAAAACGCAATGATGCCGCAGTACTGCACAATTCAGCGTGGCAGTCTCTGAAACTATATTGTGCAGTAGTGTGGTATCATGGATTAAAACTCAAAAATGTTACTTATGTATTTCTTTACAAAAGGTCTAAAATTGTTGAATAATTTGGGAAGAATCTCTCAGACTATAATATTCAGTAACAGTAAAAACTTTTGAACTTTGCGTCTAGCGCCGTAAGAGCCAATGAATATTTATGAATTCCAGATCACCTTGCCCGATGGTTGTATCCATGCTCGATTTGATTGTAATATTATTAGATTTGCCAAATACATACTTAATAATATGTTACTAATTAATCATCATTCTTATGCCAGAATTCATTATGGACGAATGTGAAAAGGAGGAAAGGGTGTCGTAGGCAATTCAAAGCCGGCATGCATTGGTAGTAATTAATGTTTAAATGTTCAAAGGATGAAGTACGGCAATTACACAAAACAAAAACTTTTTAGCATTTACTCATTGCTACTACTCAGCCACGAAAACGAAAGAATATCACCAAAATGCAAAGAGATGTGAAAACACACGATATCAAATTCTGACAGCATTTGAATTGTGTTTTCGTTTCGTATCTTCTTTTAGAGTAATTGCTATAAATATTATTGACTGGGCGACCCTAAAGATGGGCACTGCGACCAGGGAGGATTTTTGAGCCAAAACCCCATTACCATAAAACACAATCTGCTAACCTAAGGAGCACCTTTGCAGGAGATGATCGAATGTCAACCGAATTTAAAAATTCCCGACCGAAGACCCTTTTCCTTAACCGTATTTAGTACTAATGCCACAGGTGGTTCTTTTGAGAATTTAGGGAATACTTTTCCAATTCCATAGTTTCCCTCCATGCCTTACCAGTGGGGTAAGATTTTTTCCGTCAAAAATAAGAACTGAAATCAAATCACCCGTCATCATCATCAACCCGATTTTCTGATTCAGGGAGCCCAGAGATTCTGATAGAGGGAGCAGGATATGTGAAAGCAACATATGAAAAAAACACTTTCTTACCCGCAATGCATTATAAATAATTCCATTTATTTAATAGACTTTGAAATTACAAACGACAAGCAAACCCTAGGGGGAATTCGGAAATGTATTGCTGCCACTGGGATGCAAAACTTCATGATTATGAGCGGCATCACGTTAAAAATACTATGTTAAATTTTGCATCAGTGCTGCATGATATATTTTCGAACTAACCCTAAATTATGGTGCGATGCGACGTATGGGAACAGGGATGGACACGCTGACTCGCTGGACAAACGATAAGGATGAGCTACACCAATTCAAACACCGAAGTCGCAAACTTGTCTTAATAATACCCAAAAGTTATCCCGTTTAATTTGATTTAATTTCCATATTCCCTAGTGCTAATTCTAGGGCCGATATATACTTGTCGTTCTTTTCAATTTTCGAGGCTTTCGTCGTCCGTGCCATGGCCTGACTAAGGGCCCATGATCCCAGTTTTTGTGCTTCCTTCTTTTTTGAAACGTTTACTTTAGAGTTGACGATTTGGTTGCAGCACTAAATAAGACATATTTAATTCGATTTATCGAAAGGAGCTAGATGACTTGCTACTTACCAAATATAGTCCGTAGAGAGCTCGAAGGTTAGTGGGATTCAATTTCACCGCTTGAGCGTAATACGATTTGGCTATTTCGATATTGTCATTTCCACCCTGAAATTCAAATTGGTTGCTTATAAAGAGAAGGAACTACTCACTGAATTTACCATTGTGTACCGAATTTCGGCCAGCCTTTGGTGGATTAGGTGACTGTGGGGATTGTGCAGCAACACTTCCTCCATACAAAATGCAGCCTTCGCATATTCGCCACCCATTAAATACAAGTTACATAATTCGTGCCAAGCTTCTTGGTCTGACATAAATCTAAAAACATTTAAAGCATAAAACGAGGTCTGAAAGGGATTGATGAAGCCTCTTACGTTTTAAGATATTCACATAGTTCCTTGATAGCCTCAGAAATCTTCCCCTTCGCCTTTAGGATTGCTATTTTCCTCTTTCGCGGCGCAGGGTTTGTTTCGTCTTTAGCAATAATTGCGTCGAAGACTTCAATCGCTTTAGAATAGCGCCCAACAGACTCCAATAACATAGCCTTATACTTCTGCACCCGCATGCTATTCGGAAACTCCGCCGAAAGTTTTTTTATGCATCGTCCGGCTATGTTGATACGATTCGTGTCTAGAGCTGCTATGATGACCTGTTCGAGCACTAGGTGCCTTTCATTGCCTAATTTGTTGAAATTGTACTCTAAAACAGCCTCCCACAGCTGTATAACATCGGAGCTCTTGCGTTCGTTCTCTTCACGCCACTTCCGGAACAGGTCACGGACGTCTGAAATGAACAGTGATTTTTGTAATTTCATTGTAAATGGATCAGTCCTCATGTCTATACCTGAACAACTCATCTCTTCATATTTGTAAGCCATGTTATTTCAATTCCTGCCAGATCTTTGGGAAGAGGACGACAGAGATTAACACCGTGCCAACCCTTAATCAAACGTCAACTGTCAGCGCCCAGTGGCCAATAGGAAAATGACATCTTTTATTCGATAAAAATTTTTGCTTAGTTTTCTTACGGCGGTTCGCATTAACCAGTGCTGGTAGTATCTGAATCTGAGAATTTGTGAAGCTTAGGAAACTTATTACCAAATTGTACAGATCCGGTGAATATTGCTACGTATTTCGCAGCGCGAGCAATACAGTTTTATTTATTTATGTCAGTTAAAAACAACTGAATGCAAAATTAAACTGAATGTTTACTATTAATTGGAATCAATTTTTTATAACCGAAGCAATTTTATTTAACCACAAAAATAAGCACTCACTTTAAAGTAGATATTTACAGTAATTCACAAAGAAAATTCCGTTCTGCAGCCAAAACATTTCGTTCAAAAGCCTTATATTACGCTTCAAAGCGTCCACAAATCAATATTTAAAAAAGGTGAAGGAATTAACAGAATCTGCACTTCTCTAGTGAAACTCCTTTTTACAATACAATAATAGATGATTATTAAGTTCGCCATATTACAGCCCCTATTTAGGATTTGTAAAACTGGGTATCACACTTGCAATCAGCGACACCAAAAATCTTACATGTTGACATTCATGAAAATTTGGAGGTATTTTAGTATTTTATGTACCTATGGCGTCCATGTAAACGAGTTTTCATACTGCACTGCAAAGAACGCACTCCAATCTACATCTCCGATAAAATTAGAAGAAGACTCAGCGCCACCGAGAGCAATACTTCATTTTGACTCCGATTGCGTCATCCTACGTTTGTGCTCTCGGCTGTACTGAAGATACCAGCGTGGAGCCTGACGAGGAGCAGATATGATCTTCTTGAGCTAAGTATTCTGTGCAGTCTCACGTTGATTTTTTTGGTGGAGCCCCATGCTCAGCACGAATTCTTAGAGGCAGCACACATTTTGGGAAGCAGTTCACATTCCACGCTACGAAGAAGTCCTGAGGAGATGTTCGGGGCATTTTGCGATGGCGGTCAGCAATAAGACCACCCTTCTTTTGATGCCGAGAAGGACGATGACGCTAAGGCCAAGTTGGAGGAGCAAGCGCAGTCTCAACCGCCTCAATAACATCCGCTGCATCCGCATCCGTGGTGCAGGCAGGTGGTGCAGTTTTCATACTGTACTGCAACGAACGCACTCCTATCTACAGCTCCGATAAAATGAAAAGAAGACTCAACGCCACCGAGAGCATTACTTCATTCTGACTCCGATTGCATCATCCTATCCTTGTGCTCTTGACTGTACTGAAGATAAATAAAGCATCTCCTTTTAACACTGAGTATTATTTGCTTTTCCAAACTACCCCAAATACCTTAATTTGTGAAGTCGATCACCATATTTGAAATCAGAATGACCACAAACCTCCATGTGCAAACGTTCTTGAAAATCTGAGTTTAGTTAAGTTTTGTTTTGAGCTGGCCATATGGAAGCTGCCATCTTGAATTTGCTAATCTGGGCACCATATTCGAAATCAGCGACCACAAAATTCCCATATGTAATATTTTATGAAAATTACATTCGGTTTCCGCGTTATTCAAATTTCGCGTCGCTTTGATACATTACAAATTTTGTGATGCTTTCAAGCAGGTTTACTCTCACTATAGAAGTTTCATTTCAAAACAAAACACACTGTTTATTCACTTTATTTTTTGCTTGTTTACATCTTAGATAAAATACGGAAGTTGATGTTTTAACGAATTTATAATATATTAATACATTTAACCAACGCAAAGCGTAATAGATCAATTGGCAACAATATAAAAGCGCGTCGCAACCGAGCTAACTTGACTCTTCACACAGTACCTATAGTCGAGCGACTCGTTAGTGTGTCACACGCTGTCTAGTCATGCATCTTCGAACGTTACGCATTTTTTGTCGCTAAATTGCATTCCCTACACTGCCGAAAGAAGTTTTACATTAAAAACAATTAATTTTTCGTAAAAAAGTTTCGTGCATGTTTTGGACTAAGGACTAGAAGTCATATATATAATGTTTAAAAAGTTCTCAAGATGTGTTTTTGCATTAGTTTAAATTTGTCATAATATACATATATCTACACACGGGACACACGTTCAAATTGCAAACTACGTTTCATATGAGAAATGATTTTTGAAAAGCGATTTTAAAAGAATCATAAGAAAATATAGACACTAATATTCAAAGCGTTTGGCACAGCAGTTATCAATAAATCGTCTCTACTGCACCATATGCAACTTTTTTGAGAAATCACTCTTCCGATTCTCAATTTTTTCTATTATAATATAATATTTCTCGTGTTTACGTCTTGCAGTTGAGTAAAGAATTTTTCGATATTTTTTTTCTTACTTGTGAACAAAAAAAGTTTCTTTTCACAGATACAAAAAATAAGGTGGAATTCTTTTTGCGAAATTTAAAGCAAACCCATATTTTTTGGATTTTTTTTAATCAAAAATGACAAAAAAAATGCTAATCAGTAATACTATACAACATAAACGACGACAATTGAACTTGTGGTCTTTAAGTCACTATCACTTCTCCGTTCGGCCGGAAAAAAAATACAATTTTAATGAAAGCACAAAAAAACTTTATTTTCTTAAACAAAATCAATTCTTTAAATTAGTCCACCCATGAAGAAAGATCCAAGTCTCTTAACTCCGCACATTCTACCAAGGGGTTAGCCGAACTTGGAACGTAGAAACTATGTGTAGGTACCTTCACCACGGATGTAGTCAGCGCCAGGAGTTTTGCAAACGTGAACGTTTTTATTTCTTGCAATTGTGCTTTTGTAAAGTAATTCTTGTGGGTATAGAAAAATCGATCGCCAAACTTCAGCTGAGCAAATTGTATTTTAGTGATGCAGTTGAAAGTTGGCCCCATCAGAAGACCATTCTTCTGTTCGAGACCTCCGCCGACGAGCAGGTCAATGTCGAACACCGACTCATACACTTGCTTTAGCTTTTCAATGTCCTGTTGTGAGGAAGGGAATCATGTAAAGAATTACTTAAAAAATTTTTTATTGTACTCACTTCGTGCAAAATAAGAGGATAGAGATCATCGAATGATTTTACTAACGGCAGATTGCATATTTCGCGATAGCGGTAGTATGGAGGGATGCCATGGTCCCTACTTCGTTGAATGTCCACCGATACCAAGTCTGATTGGTTGAATAACTTATTTCTGATCTGTATGTAAAATAATCTTTCGTTTTAACACAATTGTGTTTAAATTAAATGGGATACATTACTTCGTCATCATACAGGCAATGATTGATGCTTTGGAAAACGAGGCCACGCACCACATCATCAAAAGCCGTCTCTAGCATTGATGTGTCGTCCATTATTTTGGAGAGTTCAACAGCGTTTTTCTTCCGGCCATCTGGAATAATTAAAACACATTAACTCGTTGAATGTTGCTCAGACTTTTTGGTGTGTCACTGCTTGAAAAAATTTGCAAATGATTCTTAAGAGGGGAGATGATATTCCTTTTTCAACCACAACAACGATTTTTGTCTAACTGTTGAAGAACATTTCTGATGAATGTCAATCAAAGATTCTTAAAAGCATGGAATTGTCATAGAGCTTCGCATACAGGTAAACGTTCAGAAATAATTTCATTTCCGCGATAAAACATACCTTTACCATACATCTCCACATGTCTTGGGACATAAGCGTGCAGGAATCGAAATACTCCAGTAGAAAAGTCATTCATTGTTGTTCCAATAATACTTCCATCATATTCACAGTGCTGTCCGTAACAATCTACTGTTTCATTTATCAAGCTCGGAAGATATTCAGTATATACAATGTGCTGATGGATGGCAATGACTATACGTCGGGCCTCCTGGAAAAGTCTTTCGTCGGTCCAGTGTGGATTTAGTTTGGACAAAGTGCCTGATATTTGGTTATGCAACCTGACTAACATGGAATGGGTGCATGCTAGTTGAGGAGTTTGGTTCACTCGGAAATCGCCTATAGAAATGAATGTCAATTTATTGAATTACCGTTCGAAAGCAAAACGTAATACCCGCATTGTAACAACTTTTTGCACGTAAATCCTTAACAGGAAGAACGTTATTTGGGCTTGTCTTGAATTTGCCATGACGACCAGTTCGGAGGTTTTTAGCTTCCTTTGGAGTCTTTCCGTATATTATGGAAGCATCAAGATAGCCAGTCACGCGGTTTGCCTATGTATTAATAAAACCAACAAAAAAAATTGTGAAATCACAAAATAAAATAGAATAAAAGGATGCATATTGGGAGAAAAAATTATAAGCACTCGTAATGTACCTGCTGTGCAGCTGATGATCTCCTATCGTTCATAAAAGCCGGTTGACTTCGGACGTAATTGTGACACCTGAGCATTTTCGGTCCATAGAACGTATCATTAGGTGGAATGCCGATTGGCATACAAGCGAAATGCTTCAAAGCCTCAGGCAACTTTGTCTTGTAGTCTCCAGAGCAACACTGAATAGCACCGTCATTTGACTTTTTACCTAGAAAACGATTTATAATAAAAGGACAACTCTCGTTGGGAGTCAGCAGTGTCTTACCATTCAAAGTAGTTATTTGACTAGCCATGTCATGCGCCGTGAATTGGCCGTAAATTAAGAAGCACATATTATGGACCAAACCTGGCTTCGTTTTCACGGGTATAGGGTTTTCCGCGAAAACCTTATTTACTATCTTCCTAGCACTTAACAGTTCACTGCCTGTCACAGATTTTCGTGGCTCCAGAACATCTAGATAGGTATGTGTGGGTTAAAGTGGATAAATGAAAATTTAACAAGCCCCTCTTAATATGTAGACATTGTCTCGTAACCAAAGTGGCTTCATTTGCACTCATTATCTTTGCAAAGATTTAATTGTACTCGTAAAAAACAATGGAGGTAATCACACTTGCAAGATAATTACAAAATTTGTTTTATTTTCCGTATCGTACTCACCATCGTCGTAAGTGGCAGCTAACAATCTACTGAATGGCGTTAGAATCGAGCCCGCTAATGGATTTTGCAAATTGTTACAAGTCCCGTCGTATGAACGAAATCTGAATGAAAAATATAAGTGGAATAGATATACATATGTAATTTACATTTTAAGCGAATGAATAAAAAATGGAAAAGCTACACAGGTCGACTTAAACATTTTTTGCAATAAAACGGGGAAAGTGACCAGCTTAGACAAAGGTAGCATTACATTTACATTAAACATAAGACTCCCACTATCCATAAGACTATTAAATTTGTCAAATGCATTTCGAAAAACTCTTCTTCAAATTCATTAAACATTCCCTACTTGTCTCTGGAATTGCATCTGATGTTCGGTTTTGGTAAGTCCTGGTATTCTGGTAAACAACTTGACGTTGCGTTTAGAAAACATTGTGCACTTGGACAGTCTTCTTCCGGGTGTCCGATGTTCAACAGCTTAAATTCATCTAAAACTCTTTGCGTTCCTCGGAGGTCCTGATTAGCTCTGTAAAACTCCAACGTAGCATCTCGGGGTAGTGGACTCTTTACAAAAAGTTGGGCAAAAGGCTGAATTCAGGAAAAAAAATTTGTTAATAACTTTTGCTATAATATATTACAGAATAATTTACTTCTGTTGCGTTTCTTATATATCCAATTTTTCCGAGGTAGGATGCCTTTCTATGTTCCAGATTAAAAGTGTGCATCCCTTGCAGATGATCATGTTCAATTCTATCGCAGCTGTATGGCAATATTATTTTTGTAATTTAAGTTTGCGGAATAAGCTAGAACGTTATACCTTAGATAAATGGTTTCATCCCCTCGTATGGACAACCTGTAAGTAGGAAGCTCTATTGAATCTTAAGACAAATACATACATGTTTAAAATTCAACTAGAACTTAAATTTTGACTCGTGCGCCATTTCTGTCTGTCTAATATGGACAGTTACCAAAATGGTACGTAACACTTGGGAAAAATGTTTATTAATTGTGAAGATCCATTCTAAAAATACAGAAACGTTTACAGTGCCAATTCGCAAGTTACGAATTCATTTTGGTGCAAAATCGTCTATCATATTATTTCAACAGGATGACTCATCCTGCAACACCGCACGCAATACAATGACGTTATTGCAAACAAAGATCCCAGGTCGTTTCATCTCTCGTTTTGAAGGCCAAAACTGGCTGCCGAGAAGTTAGGATTTAACCTGTTGGGCATATTCATCTGGGAACACATATCTTAAACTTTTGGTGAATATATTTATTTCAAGTGATCATTTGGTCCTTGCAATCAGTCATGGAACACAATAGAACACAAATGTCCTCCCCTGTTACATCTTGCAGCTAACGATCCGCTTGCGCCAGTTTTCGATTCCTGTTCCTGAATCAGCTGTTCGATTCTCGAATTTATTCTCGACAAATAGCACTCGAGGAGACATCTGCCGCTTATCTCGGAACTTAGCCACTCATTCAGCTGTTTCCGACTTGAACGACGTGTTTTAGCCTATCTTTCCCACTTCGCTTGCTTTTTTTGGATCGACCACGTGTAACTACAAGTGCTTTTTTTTATTCACCCAATCTTCAACTCTTTTGCAAATTTCTATCTCTGCCATAACGTTATGGATATTGCCCTGCATGTCAAGAGTTTGCGAATTATTAGTATAGGAAAGTCCTTTTACTTAACCCCATCCCAAAAGAAATCTAATCACAAAATTATGGCCAAACGGCCATAAAATTTTTAACGCAATAGAGCCATTGTTTCACGATCTGTGTGGTGTGTGGCTCCGTCCTGTTGGAACCACTTATTTTCCAAATAAAAGGTCTTCCAATTCCGATCACAAAAAGTTTTGCCTATATTATACGCTATTAAGTTTAACGGTTGCTTCTTAATAATTTTCACAAAATATGGTCGGATCACGCTCCACTCTAAGGCCCGTAGGATTTTGTTATTGCGTGATAATACTAATACTTATGTCACGTGTAGCCCGATGGGGACTTGCTAAAGCAACACTGGGAATAGAAAGCTTGAGCAAGAAGTGCTAGTAAAATTTATCGATGATCCGTGCCGTACGTATAAAAGCAACCATAACCTAAGTAGTAATTGCCTGCTGTATAATTCTCTGATAATTTTTTTTTATTTAGTAATTTTAATGTTACAGAAAACTTTGTTTAAAACTTTTATTTCAAAGTTTTTTTTTCAAATATCTCGTAGGTACAATCTGTTGAACAGAGCATATATTATTTCACTCCCAGGAGCATAGGGCTTCCAGAAAGCCCCTCCACTTGGAGGTTCTGCTTCAGTTACTTTAATCGTTCATGGTTTATTATTATCCGAGCCAGGCTCGAACCGGGGACCCCAAATTGATAGCCCAGCGTACTTACCACTGAGCTATTAGGTCCCTTGTGATATAATGCGTAACTTTATCATATGTTCGAAAATGTTTGCCATGAAATAATTTTGAATAAACAATATTTTTAAAAGAAACACTTCTTCAATAAGACTGGTCGAGGTTATACTGTAATACCCAAATCCTTTTCGCCAGACACTTAGCTACAATTAATGAACTCGTTGAACGTACCGTAAATGGCTAAATTCTATAACTCTTATTCAGTTTCATAAGCTGTGTCTTGCTGTTTCAGATAAGAAAACAAAGCTTTTGGTTACATACCCCAAAGTTTAATGAGCATAATTATGACTTTGTTATCAGTGCAAAGTTAATTGAAAAATGTAAAACAATTATGATGTGAATTCTTCGAAAAAGCAAAATTTAACATTTTCTGTCGTAAAATGTTTGTCTCGGTAAAGACTGTGCCCAACATTATGATAATATTGGTAAAATAACAACCAAATAATTAGTTGAGACACACAAAGGGTTTTTCGTAATGTTATGGTCGTAAAACAAACAATGCTGAGACTTAATGACTTTCCGCCTCCGTTAGAATGAAACACATAAAGTTAAATATAATCTTTTGAATTGAGTTCTTCACTAACATTCTTCTGATGCCCATGTCTTCTCTCATTTCAGCTGTTTCAACAAAAATTTGATTTAAAAAAATTCTGTTTGCGAATTTACACAAGGGGGATGTGAGCAACAATATCAAATTGTTAAAATGTTCAAAATATTTGAACAGATTTTTTTATAAGATATAAATACTTTTGGGTTCTCCCAGTGGCGGATTTACCAGCAGGCTGAGTATGCTTGAGCCTAAAGCGGCAGATTTAAGGAGCGGCAAATGTGGGAACCGATTTTTTTTTTAGCCGAACAAGTTTTATGCTTGCAAAAAATAATGGGTCGTGATTTGAGGAGCTCTATGTTGTGTGGAGTAAGTAAATGTGAACCAAAATTTACGAAACAAAAGCATCGTTGTATGCGAATTTCCCATACTAATATTTTGAGTAGGAGTGTCGTGATTTATAACGGCACCTCCAAAATAGAGCTGCAACAAAAGAATACGGGGAAGTCCCGCACTTCAATAATCAAAGCCTCGGTTGATAGCTTTCTGCAATAATTGCATAACGGATTGAAACTTCTTTCTGGTTCAAAGTGTTTCGTGGATTGTACGAATATTTTAATAGCACCGACCGGTGAGAACGAACTTCCAATAAACATAATACAATAATCATCCGTAACGAATCAGTTTATTGAAAAAGCCCTGCATAAATATTTTTCAATTCGAAGCTTGAAACACGCTGTTGAGCTGTTGAACAGTTTTACGTCAACCGTAAATAGTATTCCAAAAGATTCCTCATGCTTATTTTGTTATATTGTCTGTTTTAATGAAACAAACATAGAGAGAATTGCTTACAAAAATTTTCATGGCCACAACCTAACTAAAAGAGTTTGCAGAATTTCAGTCACTATAACATCACATAACTGGCAAGGGAAGCCATGAACATTATTTTCGCTTTAGTGTACTAAATATGCAGCACGTGATTTTGAGCTAAACATCAACTAGAAAACTGTCGCATAGCAGAATAACTCACGGTTTAATGTTCGCAAATTCTTAGAATATTATAGCCCCGGACCAAGATAAGCAAAAGATAACATGAATCCTTTACCCAGAAATTCCACTGCAGAAGACTCCAATGACCACCACTATAAGAGATCTTAGTGCCATTCTTGTAAAGCTTCAGCAACTTGCAACGAAAGTAACTTATTTGAAAAGACGACAATTCACTAGAGCAATTAGAGCACCGCGATAACAGCTAAAAGAAAAGGTCTGATGAACTTGAACTTGCGTACTGAGAGTTCTGAGTGATACGCCAGCGCTTTTAAAGTTTCTGCAATAATCTAGAAGAGTTTCTTTTTGTAAACATAACAACACCTTCGTGACCACATAAACAAAGTGTTGGGTTATAACTTCGCACGGGCAAAGCTGATGTCAGAACATTGTGTCCGAGGGAGGGCTGTCTTGATGGATTACCCTTCACATTTTTTTAAATTTATTTATTAAACATATAAATTAAAATGTTTGTGCAGGAATAACTGATTTTGCAAACTAGACTTTAAGTACATAAAATTAATTTAACATCTATTTGTTTTGGCGTTATCGCCATATAAGGTAGTCCTCATGGGAGGACGCATCCCTCCATTTGCTGAGGTCTACTTCAGGGATATCGCTGCAGGACACCAAGGGATTTCTGTAAAACAAGAAATTGTAAAACTATTGTTTGAAAACCAGCGAAAGTACTGAAGTACCTTTCAGAAATAAGTAGGAATGCCTTAGGCTGCATTGAATCGACGTGGTGTGAGTTGTCGCATAGCAGTCGTGCCATCGATGCCTTCCGGATTTCACTCAGTTGCGCTGATTTAAAATAAAATATGAAAATCTTTAAAAATGCTCACTTTTATGTCCTGATAATACCTCTTGTGAATCCCGTTAATTTATCGCCCCTTTCATAGAAATAGCGATCACCCACACGAGTTCTGTAGAACTGCTCAGTTAAAATGCACAAGAATGTAGGGCCAGCTAAAGCCCCCGCTACATGTGATTCAAGAGATCCCCCAACAGTCAGGTCCACGTCATCAGGAGTTTCGTACAGTGATTGAAGATGTTGCACACTCTAAAAATGACGTAAAAGTTTGGTACATTTTCCGTATTAGAAAATAATTAGCTGCAAACTGCAAACCTCAGGTGAAATGAGATCCAGGAATCCTTCCCAATTGTGAGCGCGTTGTAAGCCACAAAATTCTCTGAAGTCGTTATAGGTAGCTAGTCCGTGGTCTCGGTTTCTTTGGATATCAATCGCCCGTAAATCGGAGCCGAATGGCCTTTTGCCTCGGAAGAGGAAATGTTTGATCTGTGCAAAGTTCAATTAGTAAGGCGTTACAAACTATAGACGAGGCCCGGACTGGTCAAAAACAAATGGGCCGAGACTTAAGGGCATGAACGGCGGCACCCTATATATCGCGTGTAGACGGATGAAATATGTAAGGGTATAGCATTAAACAAAAGGGTAAAAGTATATCGGGTCTGAAGTTGAAGACCACCATGCAAGTAATAATATTGTCTCATTATTTTTAGGGCTACGAGAGTACGAGGTTTTGGAGTTACCAAGTAGTAAAAATCTCAGTATCTTGAGTCCACCCTAGTATTATATATATTATGCAGTATGTAGACTGTAACGCAAATTCATTGAGAATGTATTTATCTATAGAGTTAGTTTATTCCCCCTAAACCACTAAATTAATTCGATTGGGGTTTTCACTATTGGATGGCTTGGCTCTTCGGCAAGGTTTCAGCCCATAATTAATTATAGGGGTTCAATATGGCAGATCCAAATTTGCGATCGAAAACTCTCAATATGAATATATAGTTATTTTAGGGGTCTACTATCGAAATATCGAACTACAAGATGGTAACCAAAAGTTGAGTAAATTAAATTTCATGAAGTTTTTAGTGTCTGCGATCTCGAGAAAACTGCTTTTTCCTAAGCTCATATGCTCACACGATACCAAAACCCAAACCAACATTTAAGAAATTTGTGTGTGCATTTGTTTTTTGTTTTTATTTTGCGCCCTACATCCCAAACCGGATTAAGTATACATATTCTAGTTTATACGAAAGGCAAAAGAAATTGAAATCACCTTTCAGTGCCAATACTTATTCAACGTCTACGAAAAATTAAACTTGAACTTGAAATTAGTGACTCACTCACAGTCTATATCGATTTCCACAAGCTATCCTAGTCGACATCGCGACATTTATGGTAACCCTACTTTAAGCCCATTCGCCCAATAATCCCTCTACGGCCGAAATTATTTTTCTAGTCTAGTCCGGGCTTGCTACGGATAGTAAGTACCTCTCTATCGAAGTTAATATCAGTCAATTCTTCTGGTTGCGTGGCATGTCCTCGAATCAGAGAATCATAATTGTCCCCAACTTCAATAATACCAGGTCGGTTAAACCAGTCGCTGAGTCGAAGAGAACCTTTGATGCTCCTGAGTTCTGAAATTAGACTAAAGAAATAAATTAAGTGTTTCAGTTCAATCCGTTTCAGTCCTGCTATACTTACTCTAAACGACCTTCAATTTGGGAATGGAAATATCGGAAAGCTGCTGTGGCATGCGAGTTAATAACCGATGGGTCTATCGAAGGGTCGTAATCGTTGACAAAGCCGTCAGATGGCGCTTTGTAAATAAGTTTATTTTTGAGCATATTTTCAGTCCCCAGGAAAATCGGGAGCCACTCATAGTAACTAATGTGCTGGTACTGTCCAATATTAATTTTTCGCGCTTCCTGGAATAGCAAGTCATCGTCCCAATGTGGGTTAAGCTTGTTTAAAGTATCAGCGATCCTATTGTGTTCCAGCAATAACACCGTATGCAAAATTGTCAGCCCTGGATTTTGATTAACTCTACCATCTCCAGCCAAGTAGCAAACTTCACGTGGACTTTGGACGACACAATCACTACTGGCATTATTCGTTTGTGGAAGCCACTCATGACCATCACGCTCATCGACAATCATCCTTCCTCCATGGAATGCACGTAGTGGCCTATTTTGTTGCTCAGAGTTTCCGTAAACCAAGGATAAGTCCAGATAATGTGTTACAACAGTAATTTGCTCAGCTGGGGCATTGGGATGAGCACCAGGACATCCAGCATCTCTATCGGTTAATGTCCTTACAAAATTTACACATTCTTGGGCTATTTTAGAAAAGGCTGGGTCGTGATGTGGGACTATGATGGGGAAGCAGTTTTTATGAACTAATTGCTTTTCTATCAACTTGCCATCGTCAGTACAGCAATTGTGAGCATGTTTTTCTGAAAGTATTTATATTGTTTTGATTTTTTATTAACTGGTTTATATTAAGGTTCCCTTACGGGTTTGGGTGGCACCAGCTCCTAGACTCATATCATGAGTCATTATCTGTCCCCACTGCATATTGTGTAGAGTGTACTCTGGATCTGGGATGTCGTCGTCGCCGAAAACTGTTGTAGACACTAAGCGCGCACTTGGAAGTTCTCGCCCTGATGACGATCGTGTAGGAGCACTTATTTCATCTGAGTATATGGGGGACAATAAACGCGAATACCTGCGGATACATACAAAATACAGTTATACAGAAGTGCTTGTAGAAGTTCAAGAGAAATTAAAACAAAAGCATTATTATTCGTCATACTTGTCGGCTTGCACCTAGGATATGTTCAAAAGCCCGTATGGAGCTAGACTTCATCAGTGGGTTCGAGATAAAATACTGGAATTATCTTTCAAGAATACACGGAATGATTTGGAGTCTTATTCAATAAGAAACGTTATTTTTTGATGTATTATACAATAGTACCTAAAATGATATACTCCACATTCCTCATCAATTCACAACTCCGTTAAAATTGATAAAATACTTAATTTGATGGCGTATTTTTGGATAACATTGCTTATGTTAATAGACAGCTTGTTGCTTGATAATAATTCACGCGAGGCTTATAGGCATTAAGTCCTAAACGCGTACTTTCTTATTTTCAGTGTATATTCACCCATAGAGGGCTCATTGGAAACCTCTAATCATATATGGAGCCTTCTCCACGTTAGTCTCCCCTGCCAAAGGAGTACATATGGAATCGGCCTTCAACTATTTTTTAAATGGATCCAATTACCATAAGGGTGCTGTGTATGTAGCTATACGTAAGTTCCTACGTAGGAGAATTGATATATGTATGTGTGTGCATCAGTCGCTTAGTTTTAAAGGAACTCAGGCCACTTTAGCGGTATCGACTGTAACTGAACCTTATTTATAGCTTGAGGCTCATGTTTAAGATGCAGTCCACCCTTTGGTAATGTTGCAAAGAGAATACTGTAACAACATCTGCCTCACCTTGAATTTGGGATTCCCAGTGCAGGATTTTGTAAATTGTTGCAAGAACCATCTAAAGATCTGTAATGTGCTTCCGGGCAATTAAAGGGCGCAACACCACACATGACACCACTGCCACCAGAAGGTGCAGAATAGCGTGATGATGGCGATGAGAATATTGCCGCTAACTGGAGGGCTTGCGGAAATGATCTGAAATGAAATAATTAATTACGAAAATAATGAAAAGAAGAGAGTGGGATCACTTACCTTGAGTAACCATTATATTTCCCAAATGATTGGGTCGGCGGGACTGATATTTGGTCTGTTGAATACTTTGGGTTGCTATTCAGCTGAAAATAACTCTGCGATGCCGGGGAATGAACCACATTGAAAGACGATGTCGAAATCTTTACAGGGCTCACGAATTCTAGAAGACCCGCGATTGTTAGAAACAGGAAATGCATTTTCTGAAAGAGATAAAAATAAAGGCTCATTATTTTATAGTTTCCTTGGCGCGCCTCAATTTTAATCACTGAAATTGCTGGCTCCATCAATTGCAATATGCAAATAGCCTGCGGCTCTATACCAAGCTAAAGAGCTGCTTTTAGCTCACTAAGTCAATGGCAGGCAATGGTTATCATAAGCAACCTAAGGTGTGCCAGCCTCACGGGTGTTTGGTAAATTGTTAGGGAAATCACGATATTGCCCCGGAGTGTTTCAATTAAACAGCTCTCTTAGGGAAACAGTCGTTGCACTCAACCGGTAAGGCATGCTGTTGCATGCCTATTCAATTTCCTCGAATCTCAGCATTGAACCAATAAAATGCATTTCAAAAAATTTCATTAATTTTAATGATTGTGATGCGTGGTATGCTCAAATCTGCAAGTCGAAGTTGCGGAATGTCAAATGTGCGTGCACATTTGTTGCTCCAGTAAGTGCGGACTTTCCGTTCACTCAACATTTTAGCAAGTAAATCTGGCATATTAGTTGTCGTAGCATTCGGTACCCTGTTAGCCTTGTACGCACCATTAGTCCTACCACTATCAGCACTCTAGCGCAGTCAGTAATAACCAGACCAGATCATATAAATTGCCAATTTTCTTAACTGCTAATTGGCGAAACGCAACACTGTTGGTCTACGAGTATACCTCTATAGGGTTTCGCAAGAAAACCCACTTACTTGTTCAATTGAGCGCTCTGGTCTAGGCTAATGCTTCTTACAGCTTGGCACTGCAATAGTTTCCTTGTTCATGCACTCGACAAGGATGTAATAAGAACGCAAACATGACAAGTCAATATCGCCAATACCTGACCTTGAACGGAAATATTCAAAACAAACCCGAAGTTCCTTAAGCCGCAGGGCAAAAACGACAAAAGATCTATACCGTGCCGGTATGCTAAATATTTTATACCGCAGTCTATTTTTAATTAGATACCTTGTCCGTCCACTGAGCTGTGTGTCACCGCTGATTCGCGGTATCGTAAATCTCCATCGTGACTTCAGCCACTGATATGCCCTCAATAGATCGGAGCATAATTCGATTACGACATAAGCCATCGCGCAGCGGCTCAAGAGTAGTTGCAATAATAATTCTAAGCCGCATGCTATTATTGCTCCGAATAACTCATGTAAGTCCAGTTAAAACATTAAATAAAAAAGTGAAAATCCCAAGAACACAGTTGCACGGATTTCGATTTTTTTACCCGTCGTGGACTGCTTGTGTCGGTAGACATCACGGATCGCCGAGGTGATAGTCACTCACCCAGCCGACTAGTCATGGAAGGCACGAGATATCGGGTCTGCTCTCATTTAAGGATAGAAAACGCGGACTCCTGCGATTTGTTATTATGTCGTTAACGTTTTAAATTTATGGAACGGAGATTGGTCGCCAGATAATGCGTAAACCGGCTAGCTCTACTACCAGCCACTTTCAATGTCATTGCACCTATCGTGGGCACTAGCTAATGTGAAGTAATGCCTAGAAGCGAATTAGGCCACTTCTTGCATAGCCACAACGCCAGACAGGATGTGGGAAACTTTTTGGCGCAAAATCAGCGTTGCATGATGCACTACTGTGTGCTTGCACTGGAACGTCATTAATCGAGAAGAAAAATATATTCCGTACAAGGCGCTTATCTAAAACGATCGCATACGTAGACAATGGAAATTCAAATGCCTCAGATTGTTCGCGTTTTTTGTCCCAATACTGCTGACTGCAGAAGCCATGCCGTTTATGGAAAGAACATGTTTGGTGGTTTGGTATTAAGTACGTGTACGCGCTTTTTTAGAGATTTGGTCTCGCTTTAATTACATCAGAAAGATACGGTAATCGATCCTAGCCACCTAATCCGTATAACATAGTTTACAATTTCGTACAGATCTGTACAAGGTTATGTACACAAAAGGCAGTCAGAACTATAATTAAGACTTTTCAAGCCATGGCCTTTCACAAGGGTATGTCCACCTACTCATGTTAATTGTTTGATTGAGCGGTGACAGTTAGAAACTTTTTATAATACATCTACTGCATTCCATGCGACTTACCGATTTAAGTCATGACCATAGCCACAGAACAGACATGGTAGCTATGTTAAACTTGTTTCAAATTGCCCGTCACGCTACTTGGCATAAAGTTGCGTAAATCATATATTGTAGCATCACTACCGGCCCGGCCTTATGCTGAGTATGGACGGAATTCAATTTCTTACGGCATTCGTGAGAGCCGATTAAAGCAATGTAATCAAATCACGACGTAAACATCAGAAAGGTGTACTCCTATATTTATACCAAATATGAAGGTGCTTGAATATTTTAAAAAGACTTATAATGTGTCAAAAGTGCCATTCCCAGGAAATTGATAAAATTCATATAAAACCATCAAAACGTGTACATACTTCGCTTTTCTGTTTTTGCACCTAATTAACGTTTATAATATACTCTAAATGAGAACTGAACGTGCATCGTGTGGTTGATGTGATTAGACAATGCCTGGTGAAGTTTGTTGGGATACTCAAAACGGTCTAGCTTACATGAAGGCCTTGTCCAAGAAGACTAGAGACCAGGAGACTCAACTCCTCGATAAATCAGCGGTGGGAATAGGCCGTGGGACGTCCTCACCTCTTTCCAATATGGCGGCGTCGTGTGGATGCGCAATATCGTTGTCCTTGTCTTTCATGTGCTTTCATGATTTATCTCTAACACTTGCGATATGTGAGCTTGGTTTGCCCATATGTTGTAAACAGTCAACAATTTTTGCTTGCATTTATTGATAAATCGGTGTTAAAGAGCCAACGTTTGCTATGACATCCAATATATGTTACTGCTAATTACACAGAGAGGAAAAACCAACTTTAAAATTAAAACTCAATGCCTTTAATTGAAAAATATGCATTTTTATCCCTTAACGCACATACATATTTGATTTCAAAGTAAATACTTTAATTTCCAAAGTGCCGCTTTGAAATTAAAGTGTTATTATTTCACACTAAAGTAAACGCTTCACTTGTAAAGTGGTGTTTTTAAAATGTGGCTTCAGTTGGAATCTTTTAAAAGTCTCATCTTTTTATTTAAAATAATTTTTATAGTCACGAGGCTATCCGTAGATCAATGGGTAGAGCATTTTGGACTAGTTCTATGGTTCTAGAGGTCCCGGGTTCGAATCTCATATGATTCAAATTATTTTCTTTTCTAAAGAGATAGGTTAGAAGTGTGGCAGATAAGAAGTGTCTAATGGAGCAATGCTAATGTGTTCACACTAGAAGTCAGGCGTCCCGAGTTCGAGTCTCATCGGAGACTACGCAAAGACTTTTCATAAGAAGACAAGGCTTACCGAAATTGCGATGAATTCGACCGAACTGGCTTGCCTTTATAATATCTCTGCCCCAGTTTGCTCCTTAAGACATCATCATGATTTCGTTTAAATGTGTACATTAACTATGGCCCTATTGTTACTCGTAGCCAATTGAAAAGGCATCTTCGTTACTATTTCTTTTATTGTTTATACCTATTTACAGTAGTGTAATTTAGTAATCAGAATTTTGATGAAGATGTGATAATAACTATAACAACTAGAGGGGCATTCAATTACCCACAAACCGAGAGACAAAAACGCAGTAAAATCGGTCCTAAAATAGCTTTACGCTAGACGAACTTTATCCCACCAGAAAATTAAGGGTTCAATCCCCTATTATTTCGTGCATTAAAAATTCATCAATGACAACTTTAATGATATCTTCGACTCTTTTTCTAAAGTGCTATTTACATATTTCACAATTTGTTTTACTAAGCGTGACCTTATTCAGCAGTCTAGAGTGGAAAGTGCGTGCAGTAAGTCACGAGTAAAAAATGCGTACATTAAGTGAAGTTTTGGTGAGTAAGATTTCTTTGTTGTAATATAGATTTTATTGTTGTGTTCATAAATTTATTCGAGGACGGTTAGGAGGAAGGTAAATGTATTTATAATTTTAATATTATGAAAAGCAATTTCTTGCTAATTGAAGTGTGGGTTAGAACCACGGTTTATTTTAAACATAAACAAACAAATAAAACCATAAAATCGCTCATTATTAAAAGTGATAACCTGCAGTTCTCTAGTAAAATTTACTCTTTTTCGAATTGCGTAAGTGATTTTAAAAGAAATGACCAACCGACCAACAACATCTCACGGATTTGAATGACGAAATAGTAAAAGCCAATGAGGCTAAATATTGTATGTATATTTTAATCTCTCTATAGGCTTGAGCTTTTAGTTATAAGAAAAATTCATATACATACCTACATATATTTTATTTTGAAAATGAATGTTATGTTTATGTCATTACCTACCATTAAAAACATTTTTACCAAGTATTATAATATTAAGTTTATCACTGAATCGTGTCCGAAATATTCTGGAATCCTGTTTGTTTGCCTTTTACGACCTATTCATATTTCTTTGCAAACATCGGACAAATATCTGTAAGTGCGCGAAGATATAAATATGTGTACGTATGTTATGTACATATTTAATGACCGAAATCAACTTCATCAACGATTTCATTTCTTCTAGGTCGGTGTATTCATTCTTCAATGGCAGACACATCTAAGCTAACACAAGTTACATGAATTTCCAATAACATCGTTCGTCGTTTGTTAAGATTCTTTATGTTAGAATCTGTACAGCACCCCCTTTACCCATCTCTTCATCGAAGCTCACTATGAGCAAATTTCCTACTCCGGCAGGCTTCTTATATGGAGATAACACATGTACCAAAAATAATTAGTGCCTTAAATGTTCGTCGTGTTTACACGCGTTGATCGAATTGCTAATTCGGTTATCGATAATTCCCATAAAACTGAATATCTTAAAGAGCCGATTTTATTAGGAAATTCCAATTCTGCCTCAACGCTAAATTCAACAAATCATTTCTATTTTGTGATATTATGAAATTAGAGGCATAACATCTATCGGTTGGATGAATGAAGGCATTTCGAATTTACCTTACTTCACTACCAAGATGGAATTGCGCGCAGAGCTTCCTGTTTTTCAACTATTTACCCATTTCCCTTTCAGCTTGTAATTACCGACTCCAGCATTAGATCTGCCCCAGTTTGGGTATGCGTGCATTGTCGGAAAATTTACATTTTTATTAAGGTTATCGTTTTACCGCTTTATGCTGTAACTGATTTTTGTCAACATCTTTAAAGCTATTAAAGCTCCAATTTTATAGTTACAGCAAATTATTGCCAGTCTCTCTCTACACAGTCACTAGCTTGCTTGCGTGATTAGACTCTGGCTGGGAACTGGTAAACAAAACAGATGTGTAGTTTACATAATCCAAAAGTTGGCCGCATTTAATTGCCCAGATCCATAGTATACTATCGGGGTAAAGTATCTTCGCACGTAGGTATGGCAGTTGCAGCGATGGGAATAAATTCTATTGCATATACGGAGGAGGTACATTCGATGTTTATCTAGGTAAATTCCCCCGACCGGCCGTATATTTGCTGGTTATTTCATCTTTGGTAATTAGTCTGAATGTAACCAGCGAAACCAGCTCGCTAGTAGCTGCAAGCTCAGTCAAGTGGAACATGTGAGTAAAACCGCATTAAGTCATCAATAGACGTATTATTCGATAAATTCCATTGGAACAGGTTCAGCGCCAAAGAGTGAACAGCAAAATTCAATTTGGTGGCACACTTCTGTCGTTTGTGGACCATTGCGGGCTTCATACATTTTAATAATTGTGCGAAACAGTCACCAGCGACCATTCATGGCATCAATCAATCGGACCGCAAAACCTGTGCAACCGCGGGGCTTAGCTAAGCCCAGTGCCTCAGGCATGCTCATTGAAGGTGCTAAAATTTCGATTGTAAGCTCCATTGAGTGCATCATTAAAAGCCGAGCAGAGCCGGTGGTGAAACCCATAGAAGAAACGAACCTCTACAGTCACCGTGGCGGTTAAGTAAGCGCCACACGCCGCGCCTCGCCGCCGGTTATGCCGGGTTAAGTAATAGGTCGAAGCCTTTTGTGGGGCACAGTGTCAATGCTTCCCTGTGACTTCCGCAGAGGCGTAGTAAAACTGCATACTATCTGGCTCACTAATCGTTGGTTATATTCACCTGTTGGTTATATAGCGGTGTCTCGTTACGAATGGTTTATGAACTCCTACAGATGCCGAACTGAAGCTCGTCACGTTCTCCCCACATCCTGGGTTAGGCGAAACGCGAAACCCACCTTGAAATTGCTAAACAAGCCGGCATGGCACACAGGCCGCGCATAATTTGTCCAGAGCACTATCTATCGCGCAGGTATCATTTAGCAATCGCGCTCCCCAGACAATCTTGGGAAACACCTTACAAACGAATCAATTGAATTTCTTCTTTATTGGGTACCTCAATTGATCTTGTCGGAAGTTGCTGCGCTATGCATGGTTGCTGCTCTCCGGTGGTAATTAACTTGAGCGGTAATTCGTCGTACACCGGCTGTAGTACGTGTGCCGGCTTGGCAGGTTCAATTGAAAGGAAAAGTGCCTCCACAAAGTAGGTGGCTTTTGCAAAAAATGCGACGAAAACTATCAAATTGGTTTGTGCGGTTCGGACAGAAAGTGCTGCACGTTACACATGATTGCATCCTAGGGGTGGTTTTTTATTTTACTTATTTCGTCAGGTAGCTCCGGTAAACTGTGGCAATGTCGACTGGAAATTCTTTGGGCATTTTTTTTTATTTGAATAGTTGAATTTGAAAATGTGAAAGCGAGGACTATTCCCTTCACGAAATTATATTTCTTTTTATTTTAGCACAGTGGGGCACTCGAGTTGAACCAGAACTAATTAAATTTACTGCTATTATCGATGCAATGAGTAAGAAATCCGGAAATGTTTTGGTAACAAAGATATCATGCCTTGAGTGTTTCTTAACAATTTCAATTTGTATGTGTCCACCTACCGCTTTCTATTTTATTTCATCACGCGTCGATTTGATTGCAAACAAAGATAGGCGGCTACTACTTTTCAAATTTGAATGAGTTCACAATCTGCAATATTTTTCTTTAAACAGCACCGCGCGTCTTAAGTTGCCGCAGACGTGGTCTACTTTGTTGGGCAGGTGCTTTCATTTATTATTATTCGTTATGCAACAGCTACTTTTTATTTTTTTTTAAAACTAGAACAAAAATGATGTATATTCGCGAAATAAAGCTATATGCTAATTAAATTATAGTAACGAAAGGTTTAAAAGAGAAAAATAAAAGGAAGGAAAACATTTTGAAAAGGTCACAGATGCTGTTAAGAAGCAGCCAGCAAAAAGTATAAAGTTTCATTAAATACCTACCCACTGTTCGTAACAAACATTTTACGATCAGCTTTTATGTGTTTCGGTCCCTACGCGAATGTGTACGAGTGAAATTTGCTTTCAGCTTAAAGCAATTAAACATTTTGAATTTTTGATTTATCTGATCTAGCTTTGGTTCAAAATAAATCGCACTTTTACTAGATACGGCCAAATGGTTTATTTAGTAGTGGGAGGGGCGGCGGCCGCTCCGGGTTAACAAATGCGTTCGAAAACTATGTTAAATTAAAATTTAAAATACTTCTTTCTAATAATTTAACAGCAATTTGTTAGAATCTGCAATGGTCAATTGAGGAGTCCGGCCCATCGGGAAAACTCCTGGTATTCCCTGAGGCCAGACCGTCGTTGCACCGAAATTGTACTAATACATAGATACACTCTGTTTCAAAATTACGACCGCAACGCTCACATTTGTTGTTCAGAAAAAATAAGAGAGCAATATTGAAAATTACTGGTAGTGATTGCGCTCTTAATTACTTTCAAAATATACTAAAGAATTATTGCCCTGCTTTGTACATATGGTGTAGTTCTATTTTTCCATTAAATAGGGAGAAGTTAACAGTAACTGCAAGAATTTTTATAAAGCGCCAAAAAAGTATCAAACGAGAAACTGAACTAGTTTAAAATAAATTGGGTATTGCACGGCGAGTTGAACCAGTTTTGGATGTCAAACGTGATGTCAAGGAACTAGTTCAATTGCTGTAATCTATCCGGGGCATTAGATAAAAAAAAGGAATATTTAAAGGATCCATTGGAAAGGTTTTCTAAGCGTATTCGCTATGATAAAAACAAAGATGTTTCAAATATCTCACTTCTTGTTAACGCGAGTTCAAATTTTCAATTTCAGATTCAGAGATATGTATTATACAAAAAAAATCTACATTTTTGCTTTTATCAATTTTTATCCAAGGTTTAATATTTTCGCTCCATAGCATGTTAAAAGTTAAGCGTGAAAATGTTATTCTTACATTTTTATTTCGTTAACCATATGAACCATATGGAAGTTGTTGTGCTTCTAAAAATATTCTATAGCTATTTGGTGGTTGCATAATATGAACCGCCCATTTCAGAGCGAAACAAAACAGTGATTTCGTTTGGTGACAAATCGACACACTGGGTTTTTCAAAGTATCAAGCAACAATCGAACCCCACACGGAGAATTCGGGTTCTTTGGGAGGAATCCGCCAAAATTGTGCAAATAGAGAAATGTGGGATTGATGCGTTCCATTGAGCTGTGTTAAGCACTCCATATTTGACTTCTATCTGCCAGGAATTACTCAAGGTGACTTTACACTGTCCAATGGTCTCAGCTATTGTATTAATTGTACATAAAGCCTTACTTATGGTATTACACCGTTACTACGATTACAATCTTGACCTGCTGCAGATTGGTCCTCTGAACTGTCTGCCCTTTAATACACTACCTCTCTTTGAACAATTAAATTCCGACACTGAATTTTATTTCACTTGTGTATTTTCTAGACAGAGTTTGTGTGAAAGTAAATTTGTTATTTCTGTACGGAAGGTTTGTCATATTAAATCAAATTAAAAGCGCAAGTAGCGAAAGCGAAGAAGGAAAGTCACAGAGGCTATGGTACATATAAAAATCATCCTTATATAATACTGATACTAAAACATATGTAAAAATCACCAAAATTAATGATAACATCCGGAAACCTTTGCAGTTAGTTATTTAAAAAATTATCAAATGTAAGACAGTTGACATTAATCACGCAACCCATATAAAAAATTAAAGACGTTTGACTACTGACTGTGATTTGTGGCTAATCGTTTTATTGCGATATGGTCTCCATTCGCAAACCGTATAAGTAAATGTTCGTGCATTTGATTAATCGGACGAAGATTAGGGTACGTGTTGCCTTGGAAAATTTCACGGAGATTATTGAAGGAGTGTTGAAATGCTTTTAAACGCTTTAAGATTTCACACCTTCACTACTTGTAAATGCGCATGTCAGTACTCGTAATATCCGGCATCAGTCTTTTCTCTTGTGATTTACTGAAGAGGCAAGGCTTTAATTGCTTACTGTTGGATTTCAGAATATTTACGAACTTGGCCCATTTGTTATTTGCTGTTTTTTATTTATTGTTTTACTAGGTTGTGTGCAAGTGAAACGTATTCATCTCAAGTTTCTCTTGTTTTTAAGGCGCATTTGATACACATTTTCTCCAAGCCCATTTCCCATAAACATTAAGCAGAATAATGGCGTTATAAAATGAGGCATGGAAAATTTTTGAAATGCGTGGAAATGACTCCAATCATTCCACAACGTATGAATTACAGAGCAGGAAACCCGTGCCTAAAGGCAATAATTTGAACTCACTGCAAAACAATTTGGACTAGACCTATCCTTGCTCTCTGTCTCTGGTATAATGGAGTGATCCTCTGAAAGTTCACGTACACAAACAAATTATTACCACCGTCTGCTGCTTGGAACTGGTCTCGGTAGCATTGCATTTACCAGCGCATTACCTTCTAAACAGTCCGTTTGGTAGCCAGCAAAGTAATCACAGTCCAGCAGTACTCCACCAGTTTTTACTTTTCTTTTCATTCTATTTTCTTTTACCGACTCGCGGCCTAGGCTTCTTTCTCAGAAAGGTTACGGTCAATGAAACAGGTGTGGAGAGCAAGAAATACGGTCTGAGCTGTCGAGTGAATGAATTGTGATGCACCCAGCACGTAATAGACAGAGGCTCTATTAGCTGTGTAATTGTCACAATTTTATTATGAGGCATTTTTCCCGACACTTTCACTTGATCATCATTAAAACGGCGAACGACTGCGATGGAAACTGCATTAGCCAGTTATTGTCTACTGTTCCAGCACTTCTCATTCATCGCTGCATTTCTGTACGGCTGGTAATTGCCGGGAGTAGTACAGACCATTACCACTTTCTGTGAACGTGTAGTTCAAAGCCCTATTCAGACGGAACTCAATTAATTCGCCGATGCTATTCCAGCCACCCATGCTACAACGGCATGGCGCGGCGGCGCGGGCGGAGCAAGTGGTTATGCAATGCCGAGACTCCAGAGAGTTACTTGATCGAGTGCACACTGCACAGCCGAAAACAAATGAGCTCTGCTTGATCCATGCCAAAGTCCATGCCATGCAAAGGCGCCCAGGGCCAGTGCCCACACAATTCGGAGCCCAGGACGCCCCACATATGGGGCTTCACGAGATCCACTTTTCCAAGAAAAATTCCATGCAAATTCAATAAGTTTTAAAGTTGGCAATTTTTATCTCTTGAGGTCAATGCGAGTAGCAGCACTTGGCTTAAAGTTGCAGCCATGCTTTGAGGAGGCTCGAGCCTTCAAGCCCAAACCAAACCGTAACTTATGCAAAGCCAACGAAACCAATCGGTGAACAGGCGCTATGTATGCACGTTTGGTTTAAGAGCGAATTATTAGGAAAATCGCGAAGCAGCAGCTTTGTATGTGATCAACTGAAGTGTAACTTTAATTAGCGTAATCACTCAACTGCAATTTCCGCCCGATTGACTTTGAAGGGTGTAAAATGGAAGCAATTCATGCAATTATGAGTGCATTTTGTGGCGTTTAGTTAGGGTGCTCGATGATAGCCCATTATGGCCTTTGAATCAATTTTTTTTTTTTGCCGAAATAAAGAAAAACTCGAATGCCAGAAGCAGGTGTGGAGAGGTATTTTGTTTATTAGGTCAATGGGTAGCATGTTCATACGTAAAGAATTAAGACTTTCGATTTTAAGCCGGTTCGGTGATATTTCTTGCGACGAATGATATTGGTTGTATCAAGGATCTTTGTACAAGAATTTATTCATCCCAGTTGCGATATCTTTTGTCCAGTCTTCTGCAATTTTTCGACAGATCAGAAGGAAATAAACAGTTTAATTACGGTCATATGAGATTGGAATAAGTGAAAGGTGGACTTTGCAAGATATTGTTAAAAATCCTGGCCGTGAACAGTAGTCAACTTAGCGTATTCATGAGTTGTTGAGAAGTTGCTACATTGCTATTAATGGTGTCGTAAAAATTTATGTTTTTACGACATATCCGGAGCTATGCGGATAACCTGTGGTAGGTACTATAAAACATAGCTTGTCCGGCAAGGATATAAACGCGCGGATCTACTAAAATATGAATCGAAAAAATATTTATCATGAGTCTTAACTATTTCTCTAATTACTTTGAACTAAATTGTAGCAATTCATGAAACTAGTTAAGAAGTATCACAAAATAAATAAATTAATCACAGAGTACGAGAATGTCTGGCCGGGTTAATGTCAAACAGTATAACTGAACAGATTTTTGTCGGTTTTCAACAGTTGTGTACCAGTCGCAGATTTTAAGCTATAAATAATTCAAATTGGTTTGCTTGTTTCAATATGGCAGCTCAAATATGGTGATCAAAAATTTTCCACTTAAAGGAATTTCTATGTAAATGGCTACCTAAAGGTTTTCAAATTTACTGATTGCAAATTTATCGTCAAAATTTATAAATTCAAGGTAATAAGTATGTATCTCCTCTATGGCAGACCAAAAATGCTAAATTTCTTTAAATTTGCCACACTTGGGTTTTTGGGGTCTTTGATACAAAAGTGGAATCAAATGTCACAAATACAAGATGGCGTTAAGTTAATAGTGTACTCGAAATTTTTAATTTTTTCAGATTTTTATGAAATTTGCCATCACACGGATGCCTTTGATATTGCCGGTTTTAAAAATGGTTATTTGGTCTCCGATTTTAAATAAGGTGCCTAATTTAGAAACCCAGAATATGGTGGAATCCAAAAAATTAGTTTATTTAGATTTCATACAGGTTGAATTGAATCGAATCTGAAGTCAATAATATTAAATTGAAGATCGCGAATCTAGTATGGGATGGCAGTTGCAATATAGTGATTCAGTTTGCCGTTGCCGATTTAATTTTTAATTTTGAAGAATGAATAATCCCGGGCTAGAGATAATGTAACAAAATTTTTGGGTGTCACGAAATAAAAGCTTCTGTAGTACATAACTTAAAATTCTATTTACTCATAAGAGTTATAAGAGTCTGTGAGCATGCTATAAGAGAGAATTTCGTAATCTCTTCGCTTATGGCTAGGCTATGTGAGATTAGAAATTCATATAAATTGTGTGTGTCTTGCCTACCCCGAGCTGCAGTCGATGCGCATGTTTTATTTTCTTATTCACTACCCTACGATACACGAGACTATAGATTTTCTCAAAAAAGATTTGTGAACATTCCGTAAGAGAGGATCTCGTAATCTCTGCCCTGATGGGTAGGCCTACGTGGGAATTGGAAGTATGTATGTATATGGGAGGTAATGTATATATGTACGTGATAATACGTTATCTCTGTCCGGGCTATACTCGTTACAGGTCAGTTAGTTTTAAATAAAATTTCTTCTTAACAATTCGTTTGATGGTTTTCATCATTTAAGGATAATTTGAAAATATCACTATTGTTATTTTCTGTTCAAAAATAATGCTTTGTGCAAGCTATAAGCAACAATAGGTTTAAATACTGAAGAGTACCTACCTACTACTAAACTAATCCTTGACTATAGGATGTGTGAAACGGTGATGATGAAGGGCGAATATGTTTCCCGAATAAGAAAGTTATCCTGTTTAAAACATGAACAAAACGCCTCCAAGGACAAAGCTTACTAATTGATGTCCTGATCCTTTTCTTGAGCAACGCATAGAGTTTTTGATGAAGGAATTTGACTGGCTGGTACAACGTCAAAGAGAGGAAATAGCAAAGGCCAATATCGCATTTTATGGTTCAGACCTTTCTAAATATTTTCAAAAAACCAGACCTCTTAACATTTCCGCGTCATTGACCGATGTTACTGACATTGATGGAAAAAATAATGTTCAGGAATTTACCGTTATTATATATGACATCACAAAGTGTTAAAGTGTAAATAAATATATGAAATATTTAAAAAAAATACACGACGATTTTTTAAAATAAGTTTTCGACAGGTTTTAACTCGAAATTGATTCCACCGTGTTTGAAGTCGTTGAAGCAAAACATGTTGTGAACTATTTTTGTTAATTCGATGTAGCTGCATGACAAACATCCGTGTTGTATAAAATTAAATGCAGATGATTGCAATTAGTTATTAATTAATGGTACTTAGTGGTACATTGGTGACCCTACGCCAATGATACTCAAACACATTTTACGCATGTCAAACGAAACCTTAAAAATGACGTTGTTTCAAACCAGTCGAGAAAACCCCTTTAAGGGGTTAGTTAGGACTAAACATGTATGGAAAAACGATTTTTTGTCAATTTTGTAAATTATCGAAATTTTGACGATAAATATGGAAAACTAAATAGACGGCCTTAATATCTACCACGATTCACGATATTTTTTGATACTTTTCGATACTTTTTGAGATATTCGCGATTTAATGATTTCTTTTGTAGGGTTCATTTCACCCTGACCGCTTCGATTAGTTTAAAAAATTGAATAGTAATATCAATTACGAGAACCCACCATAATGAGGTTCAATTTAATTTACGATTTCACTAATTGATACCCGAAAACAGTAAAAGGTAAAGTAATGCAAGTTGGGATTGAACTTTCGCGGATACCAGATTTTCCATCATAACGTTACCATAATGTGGTGTTTATGGTACTTAAACAAAAACCTGAAAACAATCCGTAAGTAGATCGAGTATTTCAGGTTTGGCGGCTTATTACTTGACAACAAGTAAGAGCAGAGGATCGAACGGATGCATAGCCACAACTATGTAAGTGTACGGCCCTTGAACCGTCACGTCGCGTCGGACTGTCAGAAGGTAGCTTAAAACTTTTCACTATTAGTAACCACTATTTTGCAAAAAACTTTCAATCGATCAATATGAAATGTTGCCGATATATTTTAAATATGAAATAACTAGTGCTAAATCAAAGATTTTCACCCATTTTTTATGAGCGTATCTTTTTGTTAAAATCGGTAAGCGACTGCCATATTGGTTAAAAATTAAAATTAATATATGTTTAAAAGCTTCGATTAATCATTAGATAAAATCATATGTAATGCGATCTATGGAAAGGGACTTTATCAATTTTCACCTCTGGGGAAGATAAAGATCCTTTTCACAGATCGCTTCACACACGCTTCACAACTTGTGCTGTTCTGTGATTTGCGATAATTTATATTTATAATAATTACTAGTTTTTACCATTATCACAGAACAACTTTTTAAAAAGGTGTTCAACGATAACTGTAGACACTTCCGTCAAAAGTTTATTTTAAACTGAAACTTTCACACATTTCATTCCATTACTTTAAAAGAAAACTGTTAAGAAAATATGGATACATTTGCTGCATCACAAAAAACACAAAATCTCTCTTCTTGGGTTTATATAAAACAAAAATATTATGCAAAAGGGCACAATAAACTGAAAACACACCTAACTTGCTAATAGCTACTTTGGCTATATACATTTATCATTTTAACTACAAAAGTTTCAAATGTCAGATAAATCACATACCATTTACATTTATTTATTGGTGTGAAATGTGTCATATTTATTATTGCATAATTTAAATTTGTATATTATTTGAGTCCGAGTTAATTATTCATGACAATTTGAATAAGAAATGCAAGAATACTTATTGCAGAGTGCACTTAAGCGGAAAGAGTAAATATGTAAGTAAGTGCGAAGCAGTTATTCAAACAATTTCACCAGAACTAGTTTTGAAGTTAAAGATATTTAGGAAAATAAACGAGTGAAGCATTAGCGGGGAGCATTTAAGTGGAGATAGCTCTATTAAAAAAGGTGAATAATTAATTTCTAATTTTCTTTTGTTTACAAGTGTTTCATTCTCATAACTTATTGGACACGATTTACAAAGCGTTTGGATAAACCTTTTTCATATTACTCGCTTATTAAAGTAAAATTAAAAGCATTCACTTCTTCATGTTTACCTTGTCGCTTTTGCAGGTTTTTCGAAGACGAAGTTTTAAGTATAACTTTGTTCGTTCACTTTTGGAAAACATCTTTTTATGCAAAAATTAACTAGTATGTTTTGGGTGACACTTTTACTCAAAACCGGAGAAGTGCGAGAACAACATTTTGAACATTTACGAGTGGGTGGTGTGGTCAACGGACTAGTTGGCTTTTTCAGGTTGCGTGAAAAATATTTTTAAATGGATGAAAGGAATTTAATGACAATTTCATGTGTCAGGCCTATTTTGGCCTAGAAAGTCGATTATAGGATCGTGCTTTTTTAAAAAAAGTGATGATGCCTCTGACAAACTTTTCTTGGCCGGTTGGTTGGTTGAAATGGTAAAATGACATGTGGTTTCAACAGAATGATGCGACCTACTACATCGCACGCAAAACTATTACAAACTAAGCTCCCAGGTTCTGTCATCTTTCATTTTGGAAATCAGAACTATCGGACGAGTATTTACGATTTAATTTCTTCCCTTGGGTATTTCTTTTTTTTTTTTAAAAAGTAAAGTCTACGTGCACCACCCTACTCCAAAACTTCTTTCATTCTGTCGTCAAAAGGTACATGCCTGCTAACAGAGCCATAGTTTAATTTAAATACTGAGGCATCTTGTAAAATCCCTTGACGGGTATGCAAATGCGGATTTCACAGCTCCGTAAAGAACATATGAAATCCGAATGTGCATTACCGTCGACATAATAGGCCTCACTGTTTTTTTTTTTAAATTGAAAATGCAAGTACTTGCTGATCTGCAACAGACAACGAACAATTTTTTTCGATCTGATGGTTTGTTCTTAAAAAAAGAGAAAGATTGCTTTTTCGTCAAAATCCAACTTATTTCATCTTGTCACCATTTTTAACTTTCTTGAAATTTCGAATTTGCACTGTAGGCATAGGTACAAATAGTGGGACACTTTATTAGAAGTCTCACAACACAGTATAATGTTGGCATTTTTTTGTTTGCTAGAAATGTTGTCACGAATTCTTTAATATAAATAACGAAAGACTGTAAACAAATCTTGAAACTTGCCTCCTTTTCCAATCTTTCAAGTTTAAACGGATGTTACCTCTTAAACAATTAGAAAAATGCAGAAACAACGAAATACAATCAGGTCTCCGTAAATTTACTTATACATCTTTTTTATTTTATTAAGTTAATTGCGCTTATTATCTCAGTGGAGTCACTATACTTAATAACTTTATAGCTGAATCATGGGCACAATTTCTTATAAGAAGCATATCACGTAATTAAGCTGTAAAAACTCGAGTTGAGAAAAATGTTCCGATTTCATTAACAGGAGCGAAAAAGTCTTACCAGCTTTTTGTACAGTTGCCTGCTCTTTCGAAAATCATTCCACTTTCTAACGTGTTTTGTCTTACCAATAACTGATGTAAAAATATCTATAATTTGTTTTGTGTGGCTTATAGAAATACTTTTTCGCCTCTCGTGTTATAACTGATATTTTAAAATTTGCTTGCACAATTTTCAAAATTTTTATCGAATTCCATAACAGATCACTATGTCGTGAATTTTGAACTGTTGAAATATCATGTGAATTTGCCAACAAATAATTTAAAATAATTCCATAAAAGTAACTCCACTCCAGCGCCCTCTCATCATACGTATGTATCATTTTTCCGGACATTAGGTGAAGTAATACCATAATACCATCATGTATCGCATAGCACTTCTATGGAGCATCATATCACGCAAGGTGTTTCGCTCGAAATATATCTTAAATCTCTCGAATGTGCAGTACACGAATACTCAACTAAAGTTGTTTGTTTCTTCACATCAATTTACCTTCTTTTGAATTGAATTGCTCCAAGGTTTTTTGTGAATATTATGGGGACGTTCTTGAACCTCGAAATTTACATAAAAAACAGACACACCTAAATCTCTCCACGTAGATCGGATAAAGTTTAAAAATAAAATGGGAAAGACACCCATGAACTGATGTTTTTGCAGTTTTGGCAGCATTAGTAAACGCAAATCAATTCCGGAGAAACAGTCGTGCGCACGCACTCTGAGTCACACTGAATTTTGGAGAAAAATGTCACTTGAAATTCAAAAAATTTGGTTGACTTGGGAATGACCTTGAAATGGATACTTTTACAAAGATGTGTTCCTGGATATTTTGGTTAATGTAACATTAGGTCTTGTGAGGTTTTCAAGTAATTCAAGCTTAACGAACGGAGCATAAAGCAATTCAAAAATTGTGAAAAATACAAATGTAGTTTAAAAGTAATGAAAGTTATTTTTGGAATTTTCTTTCTCTTCTCCACTAAACTACTCAATAAAATTATTTTTATTGTACATGGGATTTGTATCAAACGCTTGAAAAGAATTAATTCAGCAGAACTGAGATTTTAATTTACTTAATTTATTTTGGACATGCGGTGAACCTTCAAATACTTAAAGCATGCAACACCATGCAAATTTGCTTGCCAACTGTATAGAACTCTGAGCCATTGCGAAGTTACTCAACAAACAAAACTCGAAAGAAAACCAACCGGTAATTAAGTTGAAGGAATAAATATTTATCCTATCTCACTCCTTTCATTGCCGGAACAGATAAAACAGGCTTGTAGATCAGAATCACTTACTTATGGTGGTAGATCAATTTTACACATGTCTGTAAGGTGCACAACTATAATGCCACAGGTACTGGGAGTTAAATTACTTTGTCTTTTTGAATCAGGTTTTCCACCACAATGCTTTCCGTAAGATACCCCCATACCAGGTTGTCACAACTTTCCTTTTCAGATCTTCAAATATTTTAAAACGGACGAGCAAGGCAAAATTTTATTTTCCAAAAATAAATATAAATCCTAATGCACTTTCGAAAATAAGGCACAGTCACTGCTAAGTAATTTAGCAAAAATGTAGCCTTCGCTTCGCAGAAGTTTTCAAACGTTTTCCGCACGAACAAACCAAATTTTAAAACTTTCACGGTAGGTACTCCTTTAACCACAGTTTGAAAAAAAAAACAAAATTGAGGAAAAATATAAAAACGTTTACCGCAGTATTTAATCCGTGTAAGGTCGCAGTAGATATCCCTCACTGTCACTGATTACTTGTCCAGCACAAAACTCCGAAGTGCTGCTGATTGTGCCGCTGCTGGACGACTTTAAATCGAAAAACGTAATTGAGGTAACCGCGAACTACTAATTCTTTTCGCACTATATTTCGTATATTTATAGCAAAAGTGAATTCCCCTCGACGCCAAGCGGGTAGAATAGGAGAAGGAGTCCCTTCCATGAAGGCTGCTTGTGTCTGCTGAAGCTATGGGCTAGCCACCAGCACTTTCGGCGTCTGCTTTATTTACTAAATGGACCTACCTTACCTGTCTGTATAGCCACCGCAGCGCTCTGAGAAGTACGCCACCAATCTCTTTCAGGTGATTACAATGCGACAATGCATGCCTCCTTTTGTCCCATTGCTTACTTTGCCAAGTTAATTATTTTAATTGAGTGTCTCACTTTTGGGTGTTAGTTGGAGTTTTTACGCATAACATGTTTAGATAATTTGCATAAATTTTAAGGATTACCACAACAACACCTCCCACCGATCTGGTTTTGATCAGAAATCCGCAGAAAATTCAACAGTGGGGTTTTGCCCACTGCAAAACCAACAGTCGTGTTTACACATTTTGACTAGCGTGGGGAAAAATGCCTCACAAGAGTCACAAGTTGTGCGGCAACAATCCCCAGCCAAAGGTAAAGTAGTAGCATAGCTAACCTGAAGCAGAAATTTAAATAAACTGGCATTTCCCATCATTCTTATATACCAGCAGTTGGAATTGCATTTTGCAGTTAACGTGGAAGTTCAGTGTCACTAATTTACGCGCCAATCACAACAACGGCCATCTCTCACTTAAAGTCGTTAAATCATATCGCTGCTGCCCGTCTGCCTCTCTGTGGGGTGTACGTTTTTTACCATTAATAAATATTGCATTGAATTTCACATAATTGTAACGTCGCACTAATTTTGTAGCAGCACCGAACCGTAATCTGGCGCACTTACATACATCCTCCTCCGTGATAGCTTCATTGCAATCTTCGCGCCTGAAGGCGGACCAACGAAACGAAAAAATTCTCAATTTTCCTCATATTTACTTTATTCGGCTATTGTTTTTCCCATTGAGCAACGTATAGCGTTGTCTTCAAGCGAATCTTGTCGCGATTTCATTAAATTAATTAGCAAAAAAGGTGGGAGGCCCATCTGCAACTGCTTGACAGTGTCGCGGTAAGGTGATCCGCCAACGTCTAACAATAAGTAAATTGAGTTCCAACACGTTCCAATTAAGAACTAGAGCAGGGTATTGGACGGTTCCTAGAAAATCGGGGAAAGTTACTATTATTTGGTTTCGTTGCTACTGAATGGTATGGTAAGCACTCACGTTTCGGTTATCGGTAGAAATATGCTTCTTGGGACCTCTTCAAGCGATGTCGTCTTGCAGAGAAGCTCCCGACCGGTGTAGTTTTCACTTTCAGGTAAATAAGCTCCGTCCTCGACCATCAGCCTGTTCTCATTTAAATTCAGTCTTTCGCGTTGTCTGAGCTTGAAGAACTGTTCACCTGCAAAAAGATAGATATATGTGCATATACATATATAATTGGTCCATTCTCCCCGGGTTTTTTGTGCTCTTTCTTGAGGAAGGAAAAGAAAAAGAGCGATTCTCCGTTTTGACCCTGCGCTATGGGTGAAGTAATGCGTTGAGGTAACCGTAGTGTGTTTACACAAAAATTATGTGATACTCTTGCGAGTAAGATGATTTCAGATAATTTGGGCGGCGAATTTCTTATGAACACTGCGGCTTGGGAAATTTGGTGATTTATTAAAAAACGTGTCATACAGCATTTATGGGCATTAATAGGTCGGTGTAGGAAAGAATTTTTTGTGACAACTGTTACCTGTAACTCTACAGTCTATGTACATTGCATTTGTTGAAATAATACGGAAGCAAAAAAAATTGGGGCAAACGCCTGCATCTATAAACGCAGACTTTTTTTGTGAACTCAAGCTAAGATTCGATAATTGTATAACATGAGCGAAAGTTCAGTGGATGACATACATACGTTAGTAGGTACTGCACAAGTAGATCCAATGACTCTATAGGATAACTAAGCCATTGCATGCTCATCTCACAGAATTTAAGATTGGAGATAGGCACCAAATGTTATGCACAACTTGCACTTGTGTAACTATCATTCCCTGTAGAGAAAGAAAACAGACCTATTTATAAGCAGTGAGTGGAATTTATTTAATTAAACTGACTAAGCAGGCTAAGTAGGCTTGAGCCTAGGGCGGCAGATTTTAGGGGCGGCAAATGTGGAAACCGATTTTTTTTTTAGCCGTTTGACTGCGAATAAGTTTTACGCTTGCAAAAAATAATGGGTCGTGATTTGAGGAGCTCTATGTTATGTGGAGTAAGAAAATGTGAACCAAAAATTACGAAACAAAAGCATCGTTGTATGCGAATTTCCTATACTAATATTTTGAGTAGGAGTGTCGTGATTTATAACGGCACCTCCAAAAAAGAGCTACAACAAAGGAATACGGGGAACTCCCGCACTTCAATAATCAAAGCCTCGGTTGATAACTTCCTGCAATAATTTCATAACGGATTGACACTTCTTTCTGGTTCAAAGTGTTTCGTGGATTGTACGAATATTTTCACAGCACAAACTGAGAACAAATTTCCAATAAAGATAATACAATAATCATCCGTAACGAATCAGTTTATTGAAAAAGCCCTGCATAAATATTTTTCAATTCGAAGCTTGAAACACGGTCACGTTGAGCTGTTGAACAGTTTTACGCCAAAACGAATTCTTCTTTCCCTCAAAGTATTTCAATTCTAAATAGCTATTTCGGAAGCTTTGCATAGAAATTTAGATTTTTTTTTGTAATGGCATAAAAAAAATTACCGTTGTATATTAATTATTCATTGTCTGAAATCTGAACAAAGAATACTACTAATTGCGTAAGAGAAATAAACCCCCAATTTTATCTTTCTAATCGTGCAAAAAAGTATTGCGAGAAACTTTCATTATTTAATTGAATTTATTATTTTTTAACTGTTTGCAAGCGCAATAAAGATTATTTAATTACGTTAGCCGAATGCACATTATTGTGTAAGTAACAAATGTACATTACAAGGCCTTATTAGCCGTTCATGATTGAGCTTTCATTAGCTCATAAATATACCCAAACACTATTTTTTGTGCAATTTCAACCAAATTGTTGAATTGTAAAAATAATCTAGGAACTGACAATTGCAGAGATAAGGGCGGCAAAAATTTAACGGCCTATCCTTGGGAAATGTGTAAATCCGCCCATCATCTAGTTGCATTAAAGCTACCCACCGCCGATAATAAAACGCATACTATAGCTTACTTACGTGATTCACCCAACACCCCATATACAAATGTACATATATAAGTTATACTATCTAATTAATAAAACATTGCTCTGGTGTATGCATATTTATGCACGATAATTTTGTCTTTCAAATCAAATCGTAGAAATTTTTTTGATCTATTGTAATTGGAAGTGTGAATGGAAATATTAGATTTGTAGTTATGATTAGGAACCGCCAATTCATGCTTTAGCCTGTAGCTGAGCATACGTTCCTTCTTTTGAACGGCATGCTCGAAGAGTAAGTTGATATAACCTTTTTGTCTTAACAAGAACTTGAATATTGAATCGCGCGCAATCTCGTTTGTCAAATATTTAGTCAGTTTGTCATGTCATATGAAATTATAGATATTTACGAATAATTTAAAGTAAGATCTATGTGAATTACCCTGAGACGATTCAACCAGTCAAGAAAGAAATCTAACGTCACATTATTGCAATCCAGCTGTCTTTACTCCAAAACGTCTTCAACAATTACACTTTACAAATCAATAAAAAGTTCTTCTTGGGACACTCATTTCATCAATCTTCTTTATGATGCATACATACATGTATGAACACCGATGGTCGGTCTGGAGCTTCTAAACGAAAGTGATATTACGATTTGATTAATTCCGAAGAATGAAGAAATAATGGAAACTAATGAAACTCCAATAAGTATCTTTATTTGGCGTGAAAGAAATTCTGCACTAATTTAATTTTTGTTAACAGCTGTTTCACACAATGTGGCGCGTTGTGATTGCTATTGGTCACGGTGCACCGCGCTCTGTGATTCTCTGTGAACTCATTTAAATTAAAATTTCATAATTCATTGGCATAAATCTTTTTGCCTTTTCATTTATTTTGAAAGGATTTTGCAAGCAATTAGCTTTGTTTTATAAGTTCAGTACTTACTGTATACAATAAACTGAAAAAAATTAGTTTTTATACGATATCATATATTTCCATAAAAAAAACCACTTTAAATTCTTCAAAAAAAAAATCAACGGGAAGCACTCCAAGGTATTGTGCTTTACATGCTTCACAAGAATATAAATTTTTTTAATTTTGTGAATGTAATTTTAAGGGAATCGCATTTTTGGGCAAATTTTGTAAATTACGGCGGAAATTGCTTGCTGCTGTTTACTTAGTTGGTTTCTTCGGCGCTTTTTAGTCCATACAATCAATTTCACCACTTTGTTAAAGGAACTTTTTTTTTAATTTTTTTGAAGCATTTTGCCACCGCCCACTTTTTAAACCGATGGCCTAGGCCTAGAACGTCCTATTGTTTAAAAATATTTAATTTTTCGTTGGCTTCCTCTAAGAGAATTAAAAAAATCTTGTAAAACTATTCATGCATACGTTATGGTTTTTTTCCCTTCTCTGCACATTTTTACTAATGTGAAACAAAAATTGTCGTACAAAAAAAATTAAGCAAATTTTATATTTTAGTAGTTCACATCTCCACTTTCCCTAGTTTACCTACTCTTTTCTGTTATGCTAAATAATTTACGGCTGATAAAGCCATCCAAACAACATAAGACATGAATTATTAATGGCGTATAACAAGCGGTGTAATGGAGTTGGCGGGTTAATCACCTCTTTGGTTTAATAACATTCCCAAGAGGGTTTAAAGTAAAAATTTAATTTATGGAAATTATACCTTTGAAAGGAAATAATTTAATTAACCATAAACTATGTTTGTAAAATTATATTAGCTCTTATAATTAATCTACGCGGCTATACGACGAATTCGAATACGTAACGAAAATTTAAATTTAAATATGTAGGTATATAATAAGTACATAATAATATTCTTACATTATTCAAAGTGCCATCAAAAGTTTAAAGACCCCTTAAGCGCAATGATGCGTCTTGATTTGATTTGTTTGCATTGAGAAAATGCGTATACCAAAAATAATAAAACATATTTGGCAATTTTCATTTCCGCCCCTAATAGCTAAATTGACATAGTGAATAATTGCTAAGCCGACCACACACGTCCAGCTGACCGGACTGAAAGTACAGGCCGCGGAACAGAAATCGAAAATATGTTCGTATATCCGGTAGGCCGGAAGGCCGCACCGTCCCACCGCAGCGCATGTGGATTCAGTCTTCAGAGTCAGTTCACTTCCGTACCGTACCCGGTACCGTACCAGCCAAGATATTAAGGCAATATTATAGGTAACATTTTATCACAAACTATAAAAGAGAGGTCAACGAGAGAGGTGGGAGGATTTTAATTAAGTTTCCCTCGTTAGGAATCCTCTTGTGGTGAAATAGTAAAGTTTAATTAATTTAATTGATAATTATGTTCTTAGGTAGTTACGCATATGCCGAATTTTTCGGTCACCAAGGCGAATTCTCACACAAAATTGTTATAAATAATTTGAATGTTTAAAGATCTAACGTAGTTATTCACGTCTTGCGGTAGTAAGTAGTAGTAGACTACTATAAATATTATTTTGCTTCTCTTTTCTCAATTAATGTCCCTACTAATGAAAGAAGGTGAAAATATTTATCTTCATTCATCCTCAATTAATTTTGTCAATCTTTTGGAGCGAAATTAAATTCATTAACCAGATTTATGTGAGACTATACATTTTTTTTATACTGAGTCACTCCTTACACCAGGGTTTTATTAGTTTCACTTTTTTACACCTCAGGTTTGAAGGAATCACTAAACCCAGAACCACGAGTATGTCATCAACCTCAGCCATAATTGTTTTGAATTGACGAGTTTGCCTGTACGTTTGTGAGGTCTACTATGATCCGCCGGCCTGGCATGGAGCGGACTATTCAGCCCGAACTGACAGGTCAGCCGGATAGTGTGTTGCTTTACTTAAAGGAAATTACCTCTGCTACAGACTAACCTTTGAAGAACTAACTATGGTACTTTGGAATCTACTAATCGCATATGCATTAATACTAATTTGGTGTTAGTATATAAGTAAGCATATAATGCACAATATCATGCGCGAATATTTATAAATTAAATAGTTGTGCCGGGTTATTGACTAATGGCAATGAAAAAATTTACACCCTATTGCCTTGCCCCTACTTGTGCTTCTTTCTGTTCCCGAAAAAACATTTGGTTTGGTTTATTTTATAGAGTTTGAAAAAGAAATGTTCCGACGGGATGCAAAACTTGAATACTGAAGGATATAGTCCTTGACAGACACTAGTATGTTGAGAAACAAATTTAATCTTAACTCAATTTTTACCAAACTTGTCATATAACTTGCATATATAAGTAATATTAATAACAAAATCGCTTACCTAAAATGCAAGTAAACGTTGGTCCCAGCATAGATCCATTTCGAGGAATTTCAGAAACTCCTCCAATAATTAAATCAATTTTCTCAACCGTTTTATAAATCGATTTAATATTCTTAATATCCTGCAGAAGTAATTCCCACAAATATTAAAATTGACCTTAAAAACATTTATTGACAAATATTACCTCATCACGAATAAATCCGCGAAGATCATTCCAATCATTAATTTTGGTCTTCGCACAAACCTCCAAGTATTTCACATAGCCGCTAAGTCCATGATCACGGCCTCTCTGAACGTCCCAAGCCAACGCATCGAATTCCACATTTGCGTTTGAGTGCATCTCCGTCTGGAGGAAGTGCTTTATTACCTGAAGCAAAAAACACAAAAAACCCATTAACATACAATATGCGATCATTACGATCAGCACACTCGTTCTCTGGCCAATTAAACATTTCATTTCGTTTTCAGTTGTGCTGCCAAAGGGCATTTAAGGTTCGCCGCTTTCGCACTTTTTTACTCTTAAACGAGAGCGATGAAGTGGAAGTAAACATAATTACATTTAGGATAGGCAAAAAACGGCTGTACTTACACTATCAGCGTATTGAGAATCCATTTTCAGTGCTCGCTGCCTAAGCATGGCATCAATGGCAATTTCTAAATTATTCGGATTCGAGAGGAACTCGGATTTATAAAACTGGTCTCGTAGGGAGAAGAGCTTCTCAGGGTTAATGCTTCTAAAAATGATAAAATTAAGGAAATTAACGACGCCAGCAACGTGCATGCCTACCTTGGATTCGCATTTATAACATTATCTTTAAATGAGTTCTGGTAGATAAGCGGAGAGCCGAGCAGGGCATTGGGCATCATCGAGTAATAAAAGCGAATAGCAGCCACCGCGAATTCATTTGAAATGCCGTCTGTTGCATCTTGCTGGCTCGGTCTGCCCTCGGTGATTGATTTGCTTATTGTCTCCCCTAGAAGTGCTGGCAACCATTCCTTGTAAATAATATTTCGGTAAATGTTAGTATTACGCTGTTTCGCCAACTGAAACAATTGTTCGTCACTCCAGGTGGGATGCTGCTGTTTCAATTCAATTGTAATTCTATTGTGCGAACGCAAGAATACTGTGTAGATGAAATTCATGAAAGGATTGCTGTTGACACGACTGTCTCCTGGGGGGTTAGCAACAGAAATAGGAAAATATGTAACTCGTGCATACAAAATTTGTGATATGTGTTTAGGTACGAAACTCAATGGAAAAGACACTCGCGGAATGCCAACACATATTCAAATGTACTTATATCGCATTAAATTTAATTAATTATTTTAATGGATTTTAACCAATAATTTATTACGGTGAAGAGTTTTGGACCTTTAAAACTATTTATTGCATTTTTTTTGTTGCATGATAATAACGACTTACCAGCCATAAAACAGCGTTTATTAGAGTTTTCACTATAAGCACAAAAAGATCCCTTGTGTTGAGCCAACGGCAACAAATTACCTTCAGAAGTTCTCAACATTCCATTATTGTAGGATCGCATTTCATTATGTGATTCTCCTTCATGACCATATAATTGGGACAAATCTAAGGAACTAGTGGCCTGGTTGAACTAGATTTAACACGTTTATAAGCATACAAGCAATTTAATATATTAAAGTCTGCATACCTGCTGCGCTGGACCAAATTTACAGCCTGCTCGAAGAGATAGGCCACTTCTGACGTAATTAAGACAAGGCACACTTCCATATGCATTGTCTGGGCGCTCTTCCAAAGGAGCGCACGCTGGATGAACATACCTTGGTTTTAGTCTAAAAAACTCCGAATTGCAGCATTCTATAGGTACTCCGTCTTCTAATAAAAATTTATTTTTAAATTACTGGCGAGCAGTTTATGGAACACTTTATAATCCAGACAGGTTACGTAGTTAACGACGATTAGCATGAACTCAATAGACGGTAATTATAAACTGTTTGTACAAATTTGAAGTGGAAATTAAATATTCTATGATATAATAAAATATAAGCGCGTACCAATTTTTGAGAGAGTTGGTGAAATTAATAATGATATGCTAAGATACAATATAATGGCTCTTGAGGGCGGCTCTTAGAACTCGGCAAGCACGACTAATAAATAATAACAATTTGCGTTTGTGAGATTCTACAGTCCAAATGAATTAAATGGTTATTTTTGTCAGAACTTAGAAAAAAAGATATTTGGGTTGTTTTAGTCAAACCGTTAGCTTAGTCCAAACTTTAAACAACACATATCATCATATGGACCGATGTAAAAAATCTCACACCACAAAATAAAAATACAGTTGATATGCACGACGAACAAAAAAATTCTAAAAATTAATTTTCTATCAGTATAAGAATTAAAAAGTGTACCACAGTATCGATGTGATGCTCAAAGGAGAAACAAAAGTTGGGCATAACACTAAGATCTCTCACTTTACCAACTCGAATGACAGACAGTCCATTAATCATGAAATTATTAAGCAAAGGATTTTTTTTTGTAATACAGCACCAAGCCTGAGGGGCCTGTAAGTCAGAATTCAGTAGCTGACACTCATGGTCATCAAAAATTGTATACAAAAGCTTTGTATCGTCAGCATAACAGGGAATTTTCGAGTCAGTATGTATGAGGTATCATTGCTGTAGATGGTAAATAAAAGAGGACCAAGATGGCTTCCCTGCGGAACTCCAAATGTGTGGTCGAACAACTTGGATTTATGTTTAATATATGTAATACTTTTCAATTTGACAATCTGATAGTAGCAGGCACTTCTTAAAAAAAATTAACTTTCAAATTAGAGCCTTATAACTTTTTGAGATTCGATTTATTATGGAAAGTCCGAAGTATATAAGGTCTCAACCGTCTCCATAAGGTGAATAATAAAAATCATAAGTATGAAAATTTATGACAACATACCCAAACATTTTAAAGTGTAATTATTTCGAATAGTTTTTGTTGTTGTGTTGGTAGATATTTTAAGCGATCTTACGGTTTGAAGTAAATCCGACATAAATAAGACACATCACAGCCACATTGGTTAGTGGGAACGAATAACTTTAGCTCACTATTGAAAAGCCAGCCCTGAATTTCTACAGCGTGTATAGAATTTTAAAAATTCTCAACTCCGGCAAGTTGTAACAAATTTATTTTGTTATAATCATATTTTATCAACGAACGCTTGAAAAATAAATCAGGTTTGAAAATGCGCACATAATCAGAATTTTATAAAACCATCCATAAAATCGAGTCAGCTTAATTGTCATTAAGTGCGTAGTCTGTCTGTCGTTACGATGGATATGAGTACTTACTCATTGTGGTAACAACTGGCTTGCTCAGATCGTGTTCAATAAACTGAGCCCATTGCACAAAGATTAAATTTTTATCCTCTTCTTCAGCGTTTTTATTTGTCTGACTAATTTCAGCTAATTTAGATACATCCCCCGGGCTTGGAACGTTTGGATTCTTCCACATCTACGTAAATATGTATTTTTCGCATTTTTCACTTAATCTAAATGTAAAAATATTTTCAATCACCTCATAGATCCCGTCTTTATAATTGGCGGGCAAAAGCCGCCTGAAGGTATGACTGCAACCATCACAATTCTGGATAACATCCAAGCACTGTTCCCGCAATTCCGACCTTGGCAGCTGAATTGCCGATAGGCAGCTGGCGCATGATCCAACGTTTAGTATTCCACACTGTGCACTTAGAATCTGACTAGCTTTTAAAATTTTCCGCGCCACACAATCATGCTTCTCGGCGTCTTCGTAGGGAAGATTTTCTAGAAGTTGTGCATGCGATATGCTTCCGTTTGCAACTATTATGTTGTACGATATGATTGTGTCTTCAAGCCTTTCGAATAAGTTTCATTTAATATTTTATTTTTTGATACTTTCGACTTAATCCTACCTAATCTGGCGCTGCTCAGATTCTATCCCTAACTGCGCAGCTCGCCTGAAATCATCTTCGGTCATGGCTACTGGTTTCTTTTCGAATTCCTCTGCGAAATAAGCTTTATTTTACCGGAACACACGATTTCAATATTCTTTACCTTTGGGAAAATCAAAATCTGCATTGCTAATATCGCTGGCCGATAAAAGGTAAATTAAACACAATAAAGCTCCTAGTGACCACATCTTCACCAAAACCAAAACAATTTATAAAAACTGAGGCAAACTAATCGCATTTACATCAATCACTGGATCCGTTTAAGATCAACACCCGAACACTTGAAGACTGCAAACAGTATTAAATTAAAAATTCACAAAATATCAACGATTGATGCGAACTTCTCAGAACGTGTTGTTTATGTTAGGACTCTATGCCGAATTGCACTAAAATGCGAAACGTTTGTTGGCTGACTGTGGACTGAATCTATTTATCTCCTTGGCCAGACATAGGTTGGTTTGGTGGTAGGTCTTTATCGTATGACGATTGACCTCCGGGTCAATCGTTGCCGGGGAAAAGAGCTATTCAGCACCAAGAGAGAGCTTCGCAACTTCCATCAATGAAACACATCAGCTGGAATTTGTTCTAGAGCATCATTTGTTGATCGGGGCTTTTTGGGATCTCTTATCGCGTCTTGTTTTGATACATTGTGAGAATTTCAATAACAAATGGAAGTTATGTATTGATAACCGTAGAGGTGCTTTGCAGTAGGCGGTCAATGATTCATCTATTGTAAAGTGGCAAATCAATTTAGCGAGAATTTATTGTTTTGATGTTTGTCAGCAATTTATATTTATTAGTGCAGTCAATCCGGCGTTCACAAATGGGCAACTGTGCATTTTAGGCCGAAGGTAAAGGGTCAACTATAATCGACTTTGGCGACTTTGAGATATTCCTGAAAAGCAACGAAGGATGTCCTCAAATTTCGCCGCGACTATACGCGCATAATCAACTTTAGAGGCCAAGACTACATAGAAAGCATAAGTCGGCTCACCTTGAAATATTTGGCTGGAAAAGCTTTCCGATGGGATACCCGAGATTAGATACTATCAAAGAAAATTGCTAACTTGTTTGAAACACACTCTATGTACATAACTCTGTGGCTGTAGTGATCGCCCGACATTTTAAATCAACTTTCTTTGTTAAGCTTACACAAAATTAATATATAGTCACAGATAAGTAATACATGGTGTAGTCCCAGCATTTTTTTTAATTAAGGAATCTATTAATGATTGGATTTGGGAGAAAAGGAATAGGTAAAACAACTTTTTAAGTCAAACGATTTTATTACACAATTGGTGATGTATAGAAAGCTAGAAATAATTATGGGTAAACTAAAATAAAATCATTTAGTAGAAAACTTTGTTTTGTTGGAGCTTGGAAATCATACCATTATTGTGTTATTATATTATGTATTTTCTATTAAATGCGCACCACGATTTAATTTTAGTCTGATCAAAGCCCCAGATTGGATAGATTGGAATTATTTTCCAGCTTTTAGTACGTCATCAATTGTACAATAAAACCGTTTAACCTATTTTCTTATTTTTCACTTTTTAGTGCTCTTTATTTGCTTAGCCTGATTTTATTTCATTTATCCGATAAATTGGCAAATGCGGAAAACTTCAATAAGCTCCACCTGTTCTAATATCTGGAACTCGTGCATTTGATTAAAAGCATTTTCGAACTCTCTATATTCCTTTAGGTTAACATATTGGATCTGCCATCATAACTTCCAAATTTCAATAGCAGATTCGAATTCAGATAACCTTACCAAGAACCCATTCTAATGGAAAATCATTTCATTGAGAATTTTTTTCGCCATATTGGATTCCTAAATTGGGATAGAAGATTTGTAATCAGCTACCTCCAAAATCATGAAAGCATCCCTTGAGTTGAAACTTTTCAGTTGACATGTTGGATCCGCCATTCCGCAACCCTAACACGAATGATAGTTGGTAGCCTATATGTTAAATAGATAACATGCATGAAGTTCTTTCTGGCAAAAATTCAAAAGAATCAAAGTAGTAAGCGTCGGCCGCCATCTTGAAATTCGAATTTGTTTGTAATAATCGACCCTGAAAACCAATATAGTATGTATATTCAATCAAACAGAAATCCATTCAAGTTGAAAATTTCCAATCGCCATATTGGATTAGCCATCTTGATTAGCAGATTCGACACCAGCGATCCCGAAAACTTGAAAGAACCCATTTTCATGTAATCCGTTGAAATTGAAACTTGCGGTCGTCGTGTTGAGTCCGCTATTTTGGAACCAAAAAATAATTATTATCATATCTTTATATTGTCATAAAGACTGAATACATATGGAGAGTTTCATGAGAATCGATTGAGTAGAAGTAGTTGAAAAATCGATTGCAAAATTTCAAACAAATGAAGCTAAATAAAACCGTTTAAAAATTAAATTGTTGCCACATTTTGTCACGTGGAAACATAATGGAGATTCTAACTTATTTTAGTTTCCAAATGAAACAGAAACTATTAAAAAGGCGCCATTTCATGTCAAGGAAGCACAAAAATAAGTAATGTGGTAGAAAAACGCTGACAAATAAGTAATTTAATATTACCTGCGCCAGAAACTATGCTTTGAGTAGAGTAAATCGTTATTATTACTTTAAAAGAAATTTCGAAGAATGACTGAAGAGTAAGTAGAAAAGCTGTATATGGGCAAAGGAAAATAAGGTGAAAATGTAAATTTCAATGAATTGTACTTTAGCAGTAAATTGGATAGTTTAGCTTTAACCCTATGGGTTCCTTCTTACATAAATATGTAAGTTATTATTACGCCATGGGACCACGGCTATACATACCTACTGAAACTCGGTTTATATAACTCGAAGTGCATCTGTCGAGACTGACAGAATAACGTTTTTTCGTTTTTGGTTCACATAATTTCTATTTGATCGATCGATTAAATTGTTCAAATTTTCATCAAAACGTTGCTGTGCGGTACGTCTCGCTAAAACTCAAAAACGGCTTGACCGATTTCGATATTTTGTTTTGTTTTGTTCGCTATAATACAGGGGAGGTTTAAAAAAATTCGGGAACCCCAAAGGAAAAGCCGGAAAATCGAAAAAATCGAAATTTCCGTTTTGTATAGGAAGCGAATTTTCCAACTTCAAGGAGTCTTTATGAAAAAGGCAATTGGAGGTTTTCGGGGTCGCAGATCTCGAGCTTGCATTCAACATTTTGGAATTCAAGATGTCGGATCCAATATGGCGACCGAAAAAGTTAAACTTCAAGGGATTTCACTGAAAATCCGAACTTTTGTTTTTGGTTTGGGTTTTTGGGGTCACTGATTTTGAATCTGCCATCAAAGTTTTGGAAATCAAGATGGTGGATCAATATGGCGACCGCAAAGTTAAACTAATCCGCACTAGGGAATTTTCGGGATCACTGATTTCGAATCTGCTATTCAAATTTCCAAATATGAGACCACCGCCATACCGCTGGGAGATATAGGAGAGGGGGTGCAGTACGGAGGGGGTGTAAAATGAAGAAAACTAAATTTAATAATACTGTTGGAAAATATCTAAAACATGTGCAAAACGCAAATAGGAAAACGCATTATGACTGTGGTGGGCAGAGGAGAGGACCTAAGAACAAACCCGTCGAGGAAATATTCACGGATAGCAGCAGGTAACGAACGCTCTATGTGGCATAGCAGTCACACAGTCAGGTTCCCCCTTTTCCCCATTCTGTAATAGATAAAGGGAATAGGGCTGTCCTACGTATTGTGCATACTTAATACCACCCATGCTGTGCGGTGTGCCTTGCCGAGATGAACTACACTACCCACGGGCGTGTAAATAGAACACCCGCAATGGAAATCGCAGAAATTGTGCGAGAGACGATCGCGTTTCCATTTGATTTAACTTAAATTCTTTTAAACGGGAAAGTCATAGGGGCAACCTTCTTGATGGTGAATGCTAATCAGGAAAATTGCTTTGTTGGGGGAGTAGAGAAATTGGAATGATGCAAATTGGTAAAAATTAGTACACAAAAAATACAAGAAACTAATAATGAAAGTTCGTTGACGTTAGATGTTACATAGTTTCACACTAGCAAAATCCAATGTATTTTTCAACACAGTCTCCTTTCAGCTCAATACACTTTGACCAATGATGTCCCAACTACACGATTTCTCGAACTCTGCAAAATAGGCACTTGTTTCAACGATCATCTCATGAGTTATTTGGTGTATTATCGTGATGAAACTGCGCTGTTTTCTTCCGGGCGGATTATTTTCCATCAGTTGAGTCCCAAAAATTCGTGGCCATGAGTTTTCGGAGCACGTTTGCCAGGATAAGCCCATTGTTTTGACAGTTCGTTAATTTCCAGTGAGCAGTGGCATATCTAGGACTCTTGGATTTAGGATCTTGTTTTGAAAATTCAATTTAATTCCGTTTTTGAGCCACAATCAGTAAGGCCGAGCGGCATCCATCTTGCCGATGGCTTTATCGTGGCGCTATCGTAAAAGATGGTTGTATGTAAATAAAAGACACTTGAGTTTTTGTTTCACAAATTTAAATTTTTTAACTTGAGCAGCCGATGCGCTTCGTTCGATTTTAACATTTTCAAGATTTTTGAAAGAATGCATAGAATACGGTATTACAAAGCAATGAGAAAAATTATTTACTTATAGTTTGTAAATTAATATCTCGACACATTGTGCTTTAATCTAACTTTTACTTACATGGATTGAGAGTCAATAATATAGAGATTTGGTTGCCAAAATTTTGTCGCGATATCTTTAAGAGTTCAAAAGTTATTGATTTTTGATAATGCTCGGGCATTTTGTCCCATTGCATGGCATGCAGCCCGGAGTCAGGGGAGGCCATAGGTTCGTTCGATTTGCCACTGCCTCAGTAAGCCGGCTCACTTTTAAATCAGCTGTCATATTGACTTGTTAGTTTCGACTCAGTGAGCCATCCGGAAAAAGAGGGACATTAGGAGTGAGAAAAACGGTGCAGCTCAGTGAGCAATTGAGCAAACTGAGCCGGCTCACTGAGGCAATGGCGAGTCGAACGCAGCTCTTGTTTCAAATGGGAGCACAGAGTGTATTCGAGCTTTTGAAATTGTTCTAAATCATATGTTTGTCTCTCATTTTATTTTCATTAATTCTGATTGACATAATTTGTTTTTATTATAATTTTCTTTAACCTTGTGAAGTCTCTTAATTTTCTGTTAAAACGGAAAGACAACTTGCAGCTATGTTTATAGTCACGTAAGTGCTATACGAATATGATAAGCTCCCAATTGTCAATAAGATAATTCGAAAACGGGAGCGATGCGTATTTGGCTTACTGCAACTCTTTCGAAAATACAATATGCGCAATTCTGCAAAATATTATATTCTGTGAATACATTAGTCACATATTAAACGTGTTTTATATTTTTGCCAATTTTCTATTCCACAGAAAAGACTTTATAGCAGCTCCATCTCGTATAAAATCAAGTTCGAAAACTTTCAACGTTCCCACCACGAAACTAGGTGTAGGACCCACTTCTGCAATGGCTCCCAGTGCGAGAGCGAGATTTTTAAAGAGACAAAAAGAAAAGTATCATCGTGTGTAGTGTGGAGAAAGCAAATATGTAATTCGAATCTCCACGCTGAATAAGAAACGCGCCTTCGATTATGCAATTCTCGCTTTCCAACGGTATCCATATTTCAGTTTCGGAAAGACATTTACTTTGCTTGTTCTTTGGCTACACTCTTCATGTGTTTCATTATTTTTTGCTGTTGCGCCTATGAGTGCTACACTTTCAATTAATACCTGAAAGGTAAATGATACCGCTACAAAATACAATCAAAATGTGCAGAAGTTAAAACTTATTGCCAGTTTTAAAAAGACAGGCGATTTTTCTATAATTGCATATATGTAACTATTGTTACACGTTTTGACGATAACACGATACTGTATTTTGTTTGTATGTACCAGAATCTGTTGCTGTTGGGTAAACAGTAGTTTTCACAAAAGTATACTGATTTTAACCTCCTCATAGAAATAACCCAATCTAGGAAGACCCACCCGATTCACATCAGTTTAAGCAACTAACTGGTTTCCGGAAACTCCCTACCCTCTGAATTATGTTCGCATAAAATTTAACGAGATTTCACTTTAATCGATTTTAAATGGTTGGCGGGTCTCTCTTATTGAATGAATTGTTTGGGTCAGGTCTTAATGGGTTTCAATTTAAGAGAAGTACATACCTCTAATTTCTCTCCAGCTGAGACATGGGCTCGGGGGGTGGATAGGTCTCCGGGGGCCTTAAAAATAATTACAATCTGAAAGAATGAGAATAATCTTAACACATTTTTTTAAATAGTAAGGGTTTCATAGGCAACAAACGGTAAGAATTAAAAGTTGCTGCGAAGGAAATTTAGAGCAAGTTTTAATAAATTAATAAAGTTAATTTCTTATTGTGACTCGCTAATGACCACAAATTCCCAGGAAGCTATTGCAACGACCATGCTAAGAGTTTTGTTTTTAAGTCATTTTAATGCATTCTTATTAGAAATCTCCGTTGGATTATTATCACTTTTTAATAGAATAAATTTAAAAAAATCTCTTTGTCACGAAATGGTTCCTTAGAATATCACTAAGAACTGCATTGGCGTTCGCACCTTGAGAGGGTGTAAGAGTATTAAAAATCAGGTAATCAAACATGATGACAAATATAGTTGAAACTAACTTCATTGGGGAGGTGGAGTTAGGGAGAGACTTTAAGACTACTTAGTAACAACGTTTTGTTGAAAAGGGGTTGATTATAATTATTATTGAAATTCGATGATTTTTTCGATATCACGTCCGCCTGTGCTAAATAAGTAACGAATTTTAAAAAAAGTGTTGCATTCAAAGGCTTTATTTATTATATTTATTTATTTATTTGTCATCAACAGGTTCATTACACCAAATGTAAGTTGAGAAAGAAATTATTATAAAAAAAACCCCGACAACGGAAGAAACGAAAAGTGTGAAACAAAAAAATAGTCTTTCTCTGTGTATTCAGATTCAAATGGACACATAGGTACAGTGATGTTCAGAGTGGTCGCATGCCGTAATAATAGCGTACTTTTGTAAGTAGGGCAAATTGAGGTGCGCTTTTCCTGATAGCATTTGATGGTAGTCGCATCAGTCAGGCTATACGCTGCTGCTGCGGGTTGATCACTCAGAATAGCGAACATGTACGATTAAATAAAACTAAAGTAGAGCATTGAAGTGGAGAGTTTTTGCGGAAGCCCTATGCTCCTAAACTGAAGTGGAATAGGGAATATTAGTTATACGAGTAGCCTATGACTCCCGGAGGATTGATATGATTCTAACGATACCTCATTTATCCAAATCGGTAAATTGAGTGGGGCTCTAGGTGGTAACATCTGGACAAACAAATATACAAACATATTGACTGATGAACATATAACCAAAGATTATATAAATACAAAGATGTAGCAAAGTGGCTAAAATCCACTTCGCGCTTCAGGGGCCCACCATAAATGTATGGTAACACACCTATAGGAACTCTCTCTCAAATTTTTAATTTCTCTGGCTCTATTTTCCGAGTGCACCGAGCGAAACGCGAATGGAAGACGAGGCGCTTGTGAGACTGGCGAGCAACAAAAAAAGGGAAGAAGCGAATAATGCACGGGAGCATGTAAGCGGGGTATATTGTGGGGTGGTTCTGTTGATTCCGGGAACATTTTATAATATGAATTCTGCTGTCGATGCCGTGGCTGCTATGCGTTTCATTCTAAAAATCTCATTTCGCTGTGAGAAAATTTTGCATAAAAATATAGACCTTGTAAAAGATTTGGGTCGAAATCTTCGAGGTATTGTATGTGATCAAGGTCCGAACAATAGGAATTGTTTATCCAAATTGAATATAGATGTTGAAAAACCATACGATTTTATGTAAAAAGGAACATATTTGGAGAAAACTCAGAAATAATAAAATTAAGAGATAATAACAACGAAATCAAGAAAACACAAAATATCTTAATTAGCCAAGAATCGGAATTACAGCTCAAATTCCCAGAATTAATATATGAGAGACAAGCAACCCCACAATATACCCCGCTTACATGCTCCCGTGCATTATTCGCTTCTTCCCTTTTTTTGTTGCTCGCCAGTCTCACAAGCGCCTCGTCTTCCATTCGCGTTTCGCTCGGTGCACTCGGAAAATAGAGCCAGAGAAATTAAAAATTTGAGAGAGAGTTCCTATAGGTGTGTTACCAATACATTTATGGGGGGCCAGAACTGGCCCCTGAAGCGCGAAGTGGATTTTAGCCACTTTGCTACATCTTTGTATTTATATAATCTTTGATATAACCCTTCCCTGCCAGGTAAAAAGAAACAGTATTTAGAGATCGATCAAAGGAGAACGACCGGTTTTGTATGGAGCCGGGTCCAACTGCGTCTGAAAATTGAATTTTAAATGATGTTTAAATGACGTACGTAAACTATATACGTCAAAGGACATGAAAATCGGAACATGGAAATAAGTGATCATTAAAATAATAGCTAATATTAAGAAAACGGTCCTACATCTACCCCCGATTTTGAAGAAATTGAAATATGTCATAAACAAGGACTTTGCCTTTTAACTTACGCCATGGAAAAATATATAAGAAATTTTGAGTAGTCACATTATCCGCTGAAACCTAGTACTGCAATGCCTTGTATCTTTTAAGGGTTTCGTAGCCAAATGGCAAAACGAAACCCTTATAGTTTCGTCATGTCCGTCTGTCCGTATGTCACAGCCGATCCGCCATTTTTTTCGATTCTGATGACATTTTGCATGCGGGTTTCAAAAATAAAAATTCCTTAGGGGTAGCGCTCCATACATAGAACTGAGATGTGAAAATTTGTTTTTCTCGCAACTCATAGAGTGGGAAACCATTGGATAGGTCTTTAAAAATTCAATAAAAATTTTTAAGAGATTTTTTCTTTAGATAAATATTTACGAAAATGAAGGCTTCTAAAGTCGTTAATAATATAGCCTTTCGTAGCATGTAATTAAAAAATCTGAAAAAATTAAGGTAGTCGGACTTTTGAAATCTTTAACAGAAATTTTTTGAGCAAGATACGTTAACAACTTTTTAAATATTCACAATTATCAGTTTTCAATAGCAGCAATCGCTCGCTGGCCCACCATGTGCAGTGCATGGCCAAGGCCTAGCACTTATAAATTATTGTGTGGTTTCGACCCTAAGGTGTACGACAGGCACTTGCTCGGGTTTTTATACAATATGTACCAAGAATATATTTGATGGAAATGATGTCCTTCATGACATATACATATATATAAATTTCAACGAAATCGGAAGGGGTGACTACTTTCCGAACGATTACCCTTATTGCAATACGTATAAGCACTAAAGTGTTAGACTTTCTTTCGACGCCTAATTGGTCAAATATGCAAATAACCAAAAATTTTGCCCAGCAGCTAAAGCCCTACAATGTAAATGGGGGTAAAACAAAATTACTTTTTAACTACAAGAATCACGAATACTAATTAGTGCAGCCACTAGTACTTTTTCCCATTAATTCTATTTTCTAAATCTTTATTCCGTCACTCAATATTTGTTTTGTACGAAATGTCTAATATCTTAAAATCCACACGTTGTCTTGTGCCAACGCATCCTCAACGTGTAACTGTTTGGAGTGATTTTTGGAGTGGCGGCATTACTGGCTCATTTTTCTGCTAAGGTGAAGATTGCAACAAGGTTACAGTCAGCGGAAACCGATACAGACAGAGGCATAGTAACCAATTTTTTTTATGCCAAAAATTGAGGTATTAAACTTGGCCGAGCTTTGGTTCCAGCAAGATGGTGCTAAGTGCCATGCAAGCCGTCCAGTAATCAGTCTTTTGTGTACTAAGTTCAATAATCGCATAATTAGCCATTTTGGAGTTGTGCTTTGGCCACCTCGCCGCTATAATTTGACGCCGTTGGACCTTCTTGTGCAGTTAAAGATCAATGCTATATTAAAAATTTAGATACGATTCAGGCACTTAAACACAATATTGATTGAGCTATTCGTGTAATAGAACTCCAAACCATCGCAAATGTATCGCAAACCTTGGTTGATAGAATGGGCTACTGTCAAGCCAGCAGCCCTTTGAATTCCATAACTAATCGAGAGGTTTAATCTTTTTAATAAATCAGTAATACAATATGTACTATTATTCTAAACTGTCGATATATGTATCAGTTCCTTCTGAGTTCGCATCACTGTCCGACGAAGTATGAAAACTGGACGAAAAAAACGAAACTCGTCAAACTCCCTTAATTAATAAATTCATTAGTACCGATCTTTTCAATATTTGAATGTCAGAACTCATCCATCGACCACGAGATTTCAAGAGAAACAAAAGCACGCAGTAATCCTTTATTGACTAGTCAAAGGATGGAGAAGGAAATGGGATGTAATTCACGTCAAACATGAATACCTATGTGAATATGATGGAGTACTCTGGATTTCCTAATAAGTGTTCTTAATTGTATTAGGAATTGTGTAACAGTTAGAATCTATGTCGGATATCAATATTTTGTATAAATATTATTTTAAAGGTAAAGCCTGCGTTCGATTGCAAGGACCCAAGACAAAATAGGTAATCCCTTTATATATTCAAAAATAGACACAACGAGAAACTTAATCGAAACGAATCCTCGCTGCATTTCTGGCGGCAAAATAATAAATATTACCTAAAGATTTGAAAGCATGATACAAACATATTATTCTGCTAACTCAGCAATTGCTGCACTCTAATGTAATACCAATGAGTATCACCAATCGCCCCACGCGAAACTTTAATTTCACAAATTTTTAAAAACTCTAATGGCTCATTTTACAATCATAATATCGTTGTTTTCCTCAGAACTGAGAAAAGTATTATAAATATTTTCTACTAAGTACTCATGAAACAATGCCTATTGTCAGGTGGTCTGCACAAATACCATTGTGTTACAAAATACACAGCGTACACATGTTTTGAGCACAATGGTGTTTTGCGTAAACCTTGTGGCAATAAAGGTGATAACAATTTTCGAACCATATTTATGCCGCGCATGTACTTAGGAATGCAGTTGTTATTAAATTATTAAATAAGTTATGCCCGTTACTACCTTATACTACTTTAGTGTACTTAATCATTTTTCAAAACTACACATATGTTATTAAAGCTAAAAGAATTTTGTTTCTTCCTATTTAAGGAATACATTACATTGTTTGGTTTAATTTTGTTGGCTATTTCTTACATGTATTTTACATTGTGTAAACCTGAAGACACCTAAGCGTTACGCTTCCACAAAATCGTTCTACCCGAAAAAAATTTTGGGGTCTCAGCATATGTATGTAGATATTTCCATATGCTAAATTGTTCATTTCCACAGGGATCCGCACCAAAACCTCAGTTACTTATAATCGGAATTAATTTGATTACTATTTTTTAGTAATGGTTTATGGAAAGTTCTATATTGTGCAATAAAAATATCTTTACGTGAAAGATTCTCACACATGTAAAATTTTAAAAGTGATGAGAACAGTAAATTTTGAACTTAAAATGCATCTTCCTGATCAAATTCTACACGGAGCCATTCTAGGAATACTTTCAAAAAATTTTCCTAATATTCTTAATAGATATTTGAAGTCGGCGCGAAGATAAAACTCATTATCGATAAATTCTTAGGTTATGTTTCTTGTCTTTGTGACAATGAGTAGATTGTATTATTGACATAAATCAGAAAATGTGACGCCATATTTGATATCAGTATCGTCAAAAAAATAAAGATTAATATTTGTAGCTCGCCGTATTGGATCTGTCATCTTGAATATCCAAAAGTGGACAACAATTTTTTAAATGAGCTTTATATGCTAACTCCGACTATGCCCTTATGTTTCCTTTTGAGCAAATCACAAGAAATTATCTCACAACTTCACCCCTCAACTGATCCTTTTGATTTTGCTTTGGGCTTTCTTTGGATATTTTTAAGTCTAACTTTATAAAGTGGAAGACAATCATGGATGACATAAGTATGTAACTACTCATACTTTGAACTTAAAGTTGATTCAATTCTTATTAAAAAAATTATCAATATTAACAGACTTATGATGAGCTGAATGTGGTTCGCTTGAAGAAATTAGTCCTCCGGGTCGAATTGAAATCTGGTTTACCTGAAAGCAAAGAGTTAAATCTTTTCTTAAAGTAGAAATATGGCCGCCTTTCCTTTATCTTATAAAAGGAATATACTTAACGATTATGAACATTTTCCATCTCTTTGAAACGATAATTACGTCATTTTAACGAGTTTCCATATATTCTAGAAAGAACAGGCAGAAAAATTGGGAACTTTAAAATCAAACGCGAGCATATTTAACTTGAAAATTTCAATTTTTTGTGTGACCACTTCGAATTTATACACGCAATATTTTGACTTTAAAATGTTACTTTTGAAATTAGTAAGATTAAAGTATGAACTTTTGATTTAAAAGTATCACTTTTAATTTAAAGGAATTTGTATAGCTACGAAGCTAGCTGTAGATCAATAGCTAATGCTGCGAACTAATGTTCCAGAGGTCCCAGGATCGCATACCACATGAATGATATTGTTTTGCTTTCTAAAGAGTCAGATTATAAGTTAAGCAGACATGAAGTGTAAAATTGGAGTAATGTCAACGCGTTCACAACATAAATCAAGACGCGTCCCGAGTTCGGATCTCATCGGAGACCACATAAAGACTTTACATAAAAAACCATTCGCGTATTAACTATGGAATTAAATATGTATGACTTTTGATTCAACAGATTTTCACGAAATCTAATTTTCATTTTTGAATTCACGATTTTTTTTTATGTGTGGACATGTTTATTTAAAATACGATTTCACTTGAATTGAATAGTTAATAAAAAACGATTAGTTTATGACTCGTCAACGTGTGAACCCCCTTAATATTTTTTTTTCCTAAACCAGCACAACCCAACTAAAACATAACTGCCAAAATCGGTTCACGCGTTACTAAATTAAGCGGGAACATACATACGTGTCGAATTGATAACTTCTTGTTTTTGAAGCTAGTTAAAAAAAAAAAAATTCATGATAACCAGCTTATACGGTTTTGTCAGCTTATAATTCAGTCTTGCGTTTACACCCATGTAATATGCCAACTCATGTTATACCTACATATGACTTGAAAATAAAATGTTTGGAACTGTTTCATTAGAAGTTGTTTTGATAAATAAAATAAAAGAATTTCAAGCATAATTTCAAAAAATGTTTTTCCGTTCCCAACATTTTTTGTTTACTAGAAAATAATATGATATCTTAATGTGCAAGTCCTTCTCCCTCAGTCGTAATGCACAATAAAACACTGTTAGCTTCAATAGTTGATGTAAAATGTAAAGCTGGCGTATTCTTCTCTATTTATACATTAAAACAACATTTAGTTTTTGCATGTTAAGTTTTTTTAAGTGGAAAATAAAGAAATAATAAACTAATCCGCAATATCTTAAATTGGTAATTTGGGAAAATTTTAAATGCCGTTCTAAAGCATTGACTGCATTTTGTTCGTAATACAATTCTTTTCCAACGTGTTGTGTAGGTACTGTCTTTCTCGTTAGGAGTTCCTTAAAAATGCATATGTTCAGAATGTTATTGTGTAATTACAATTTCTACATCCAGTTCGATTCAATAACTACAAGCCAAAAAATAACAATGCCTTAGAGAACCACGCGCTGTTAATACTTTGAAATTTTACTGGGTTGTAATACTCGTACTGTCTGTGTATGAAAGTATCGCATAAAAGCTCATTACGAGTATTTATTCCGTCTTCGAACATTAAACGAGGTATAGAGCGTACGCTTAAGAGATATGAAGTTAACGATAATGTTTTTTGTGCTTAGCGTTTCTTGTATGTGTGTTGGTTCGGGCTTCTCTATACTAGGGAGTGTGAAAAGGTTAAGAGAAATAGCAAAATTGTACCAACATACCATGAGCACCAAATTTCGTAATTCAGAATCTTGGAAGGAATTCTCGTTGAACAATGGCTGGAATCCTGAACTTAGATTTGAGCACATTATAAAGCCTTTAAAATTCCCTAAAAGTGTTATTGAAATGTGTTGGAAAGAAGAAGTATTGAAAGCAATCATAACGAAGTTTTTACTGGGAGCATCGCGGGAAAATCCACATTGGGAAAAAGAAGAAATAAAAGGTGTTGTTTTTTCATACATGGGAAAAGTGTTCAACAAATTACCTCTGGAGGACAAAGAATATAAAATTGACGATAATTTTCGATTGAATATCAAAAAAACCTGTTTATCGTCATACGTAAAAAAACATTAAAAGATTGAAAATCAAGTTTTTTGCATTAGCAACAGATCAGGAAACACTAAGTTTCATATACATTCATTTCAGTTTAATGCCTTTCGTGATGGAGCTCTTGATGGCACCTGATTCCATAAATATCAAGATTTACCATATACATATGTATACATATACTTATTTTTCCACCATTCCTTAACGTTTTGTATTAACATTAGTACTTATATTAAATTTGGCTATTTACTTCAAAACAAATGAAAAGTTTTGTTTGACATTTTTAGAATCTTTTTGCTCGTAGAACAGCTTCGAATTATTTTCTATTTTTTCTGTCTATTAAAGAGCGTTTGGTTTTATTACTTCAAATAAAAGTTTTGATATTTTATAGTGTTTTTTTCCATATTAGAGTATAAGTTAACTCTTTAGATTTTCGGGTAGAATGGGCAGGATAATTTATGTTCTTTATTGCTGTTGAAATTGAAAATCCTTTCCAAGGAATAAATTTCTCATTGTACTCCTTTTTTCAGTAAATCCCACACAAAATTATAAATGCAAATTTTTAAAAATTTGTTTAGATAATTGTAGTTACATATGTACATAAATTTATTAAAAAATAAGCAAGCAAAATTACTTTTTAACTACAAGAAAAACGAAAACTAATTAGTGCAGCCACTAGTAGTTTTTCCCATTAATTCTATTTTCTATGAAAATTTGTCCCATCAAATCTTTTTTCCGTCACTCAATATTTGTTTTGTACGAAATGTCTAATATCTTAAAATCCACACGTTGTCTTGTGCCAACGCATCCTCAACGTGTAACTGTTTGGAGTGATTTTTGGAGTGGCGGCATTTCTGGCTCATTTTTCTGCGAAGGTGAAGATTGCAACAAGGTTACAGTCAGCGGAAACCGATACAGACAGAGGCATACCAACCAATTTTTTTTATGCCAAAAATTGAGGTATTGAACTTGGGCGAGCTTTGGTTCCAGCAAGATGGTGCCACACAAGCCGTCCAGTCGATCTTTTGTGCACTAAGTTCAATAATCGCATAATTAGCCATTTTGGAGATGTGCTTTGGCCACCTCGCCGCTATAATTTGACGCCGTTGGACCTTCTTGTGCAGTTGAAGATCAATGCTATACTGAAAATTTAGATACGATTCAGGCATTGATTGAGCTATTCGTGTAATAGAACTCCAAACCATCGCAAATGTATCGCAAACCTTGGTTGATAGAATGCGCTACTGTCAAGCCAGCAGCCCTTTGAATTCCATAACTAATCGGGAGGTTTAGTCTTTTTAATAAATCAGTAATACAATATGTACTATTATTCTAAACTGTCGATATATGTATCAGTTTCTTCTGAGTTCGCATCACTGTCCGAGGAAGTATGAAAAGTGGACGAAAAAAACGAAACTCGTAAAACTCCCTTAATTAATAAATTCATTAGTTTGAAACCAACAAAATCAAATAAATGCATCGTGAAATCATTACAGAGTGTAAATTACTCATCAGGAAGGTTACCTTTAATATTCATTGTGTTAATGTTCTGTTGTAATTTCGAAAAGTAACAGTACGTTCCCCTTGAAGGACATTTGCAACAAACATTATGCCTCGGAGTTCACGCTAATTAAATAAATCTTCTCAGTTTATACAAAAATAGTTCTTGTATGCCCATTTTGCACATTTTCCGAAGTGATAAAAGGGTAAATAAGGCTGTACGCGTATAATGTAGTATCGGCGGTGTCCAAGGTTGCTCGTTATATCCCTTGTTGATAAAGATGAAAAAGCTATTTGCCCACCAAAAGAATTCACTCTCCCTTCGCAACACCTTTCTCAATGTACCTATACCAAAAATTTCAAATAATAAGGAAGCAAATTACAGAAGGATTAAAAAAAATCATCTTAACAAATTATAATATTAATATCTTAATAAATTATAACCACCAAAAACTCTCATTATAACCAATTATCCCCCAAATTATGATATAACCCTCATACCACCCTTTATAAAACAAGAACAGAAAAATGTGTACACAAGCCTAAAAGGAAAAAGTTGTAACAGTTGTAATAAATAATTAAAAATAAATAAAAGCCGAAGGAGTCAGTTTGTAGTGATTTTTTTTTCTTTTATAATTATGGTATCACTAGACCGACTTGGGCATAATCATTGGGAATCTACTTAAATAGGCAATTCATAAAAAGTAATCAAAAGTCAGTTTAATTTAGTAATCTGAATAGTTTTTATTCACTGCGTGTTATTGCAACAAAATTAATACATTATATCATATTTCATCCTATTCCGTCAATTCCTTTACAAAATCGTCAGCGAACTTCTGTGCCTCTCCCTCGTTTATTTTTGCATACACCGTACCAATTAACATCACCAGGAACACTACTAACAACTTCATTTTCGTGAAATAGGTCTAAGGCTACTGTTTGACGGATTGACTGAAGAACTGACTTATTTAGTGCTGGCTATCCTGCCTTTATATACACGTTTAAATCCTCCCACCACAACCTTTTCTTCTTAAACCGTGTTTGCTTATATTTGTTAATACAGAGGAGCGCAGGTGGTTTCATGTCGGTGGTGAGTAAATATTTTCGGAAATTCATCCACATGGTTTACATTGTTTACAACAAAACAATTATCTACCGTCTATCATAATATCAGTGTCTTTTGAAAGTGCTGGCAAAGACAATATTTTTGCGATCATATTGTGTTCTACTTTTTCTTTTGTTATGAATCTTCGAAGCAAAACATGCCAATTTGGATGTATATAAAAGCTAAGTTATTTAGCTCACAATCCAGTCTTCCAAAGGCAAAAGGTCTAGTGCATTTAACGAAAATGAAGTTAGCAGCAATTTTTTTGGTGTTTTGTATCTGTGCAACATTCTTTGAGGATACCACTGCCCAAAGAGGACAGGTTCTCAGGGCTGTAATCACAAAATTCAAAAATCAAGTTGTTAAGGGAGTTACATCACATAGACACTGGAAAACGATCACATTGCAAAATGGTGTAAAACCATTACTTGCTCTGGCTGCTGTAACATTGCTGTATGATTTCCCTAAAAGTTTGGCTGAAGCGTATATTAAGAGAGAATCTGTTAAGACGACAACCAAAAATTTCCTACTGACGATTCAAAAAGAAAATCCAACCATGACGGCAGATGAAGTTAAAGAATATGTCGCCTCATACATGACTGAAAAGCTCAATGCTTTACCTTTGTCCGACGATGATTATGTCATTAAAGATTAGAGACAGATATAATAAAAACAGATATGTTATATACCTTTAACATGCATTAATGAATGTATATATGTATGATTATAGTAAATAAAAAGTTTTCAACATATGCATTAAGTATTTTGAAAGATTTACATTTACTTCAGTTCACATGGGTAACGATAATAGAATTCAAATATTTAACCCTGGGACCCTGCACTGGGGTTCCCCAAACCATACAAAATTTTTACGGTACTGGCATTCCGGCAATTTGGACAGTCGGGTCAAACTATTGGTCGCATTAGGAAAGAGCAGGTCCCTTCATTTTAATGGCCAAGCCATAAGCGAAAAGATTACTCCTTTTGTGGTTACCTTCAGCAAGTCACACACTCAACATTCTACGAGAGCCTGAGGTTTCATTTTTCTTTTGAGTTGCTTGTATCTAATCAAGGCGCCCGCTCGGGCGCCGTCTTGATAGAAAAAAAAATTTTTTTCTTGCGCCCGAGCAAAGACTTATTACGCGAAGTTGCGAGGAAAAATCTTTATTTTTCGTGTTTTAGTTCTCATTGTCCATTGATAATCATTAATCAAACACATGCTGAAACAAATTGATAACGTATTCGACAGAAATCCAAAAATTATCTTTGAAACAAAATTTCAATCAATTACGTCGCGGGGTTCAGAAGTTATTCGTGTTATTCCATTTTAAAAATTTTGAATAAATGTTCAGTGTGTTCAGACATCCGGTACTTCCGGTTGTGATATCTACACGCATCGACGCTATCGCATGTAATAGGCCACGCCTGCTCTCCAATTTGTTGAAATCATCACCGCTTCTCAATCTTCTGTATAATTTTAATATAATAGTTTCGCCCGAAGTCTCCGGGTTTGTATCAAGATCTCCGGGCTCAGGGTTATGATTGATTTTCTCCGGGTTTGATACTTATTGATGGCAAAAAGGATTTTCAAATGAGGTGTGGGTTCAGACGACGTTAGTGTCATATCGCATTTGGACCAATCACGAAGTCACGAAGTGAGCAATCGGACAATTTCTGGCAACTCTCATGTAAACTCTTCTTTATAGTATTCTCTCATTCTTTTCTTCGATTGATTAAGAATAGGAAAACTTAGTAGAATGTCTCACGCGGACAAATTTCAATTTTTTTTTTGTGGGATGTACATAATCTGGAAAAGTTTTCCGATTAGACGTGTACGGTAAGTTTAGCTGGCAGTCTGAATTGAATATGATGCAATGGTGTTTTGAATGCATTTCAATAAGAACTTTATTCGAGCTAATTTTCCATTGTATATGAAGTATATATATTATATGAAGGCATTTAGGCAAACAATATCCAAAAAGTGAAGGAATATTTTTTTATGATACATATTTCTTGAGTCTTGTTGATGTTGAATATGCAATAATCTCACCATCACTCATATCAACTCCACTCATTTTCTTATCATAGTCAAGAACTACTAAAGGTTTCTTTATTTTTGTTCTCCTTTTCTCTATGCCTACCATATTGTCGCCATGTTCTGTACTTAGTATACTATAAACTTTTCTTTTATCCTGCCATTTCATTAACATGATTTTATTTTCGAATCTAACAATACATACTCCTCTCTGTATAGAAATTCTCGTTAGCTGCGAAGGAATACCAAACCTATTTTTTCGTATTGCATCAATTACATCTGTTTAATTTCTGCAGAGTTTTCCTATAAGTGGTATACTAGTGTATCAATTATCTAAATATTATCTATACCCACGGTTGAGAAGGTCTTGATATAAATCGAGAACAATGCGTGCAGAAGTTATGTGTTCCGAATAATAGGTATCCTTTGCGGAATATATGCAAAAATTCCATTTATGTATAACCAGATATACTTTCACACAACACAAAAAGTTTCATTCCGACCCGACTTCTTTTTGCTGTTGTATACTGTTTCCACGATAGATTCTCTGTAGTATTTTATTTAGGTAAATTGTCAAATTGCTAAAAAAATGACTATATGTGTTTTGTGGGAATCAAATTCGAATTATAAGTTTAAAAAATATATTAAATCAATTTAAAACAATAATGTAATGGGAATTAAGTAATTTCTGGTCAGAAATTTATCGTAGGTTCCGCATATTTGCAGGTACAAACTCCTTATTCATCAAGGATGACCGAATGTGCTGCTCGTATTCTTTGCCGAAGTCTTGTACGAACTTATATGTTAAGTCGTCAAGTTGGTTGAGAATTTCTTCGTCAGTAATGAACGGGTTTTTGTAGAAAAATGATTGAATAATGCACTCCACTTCTTTTATCATTTTCCTCTTCTCTTGACCTTCCTTTAAGATGTAGTCGTCTAAGTCCACAGGTAGTCCTGCAAAAAAATCTTCAACAAATGACGTTGCAAACTCATGTGCCTCTTCCTCAGTCATCTCCGGGTTTTTCGCTAACACCTCTTCCTGTATGGCTCGTACATCATCAGTGAAGGAAGCCTTAAGTTCTAAAAGAGTACCATACCTCCTTGGAAGTGCCGTTATGGTGTTGGATGGAAGATTAGTTATTTTATTCTTTGCAACTTTTACTGTTCTCCAACTAGCCTTAACTATTTTCGGTAGAACTTTTATAACGAATATTTTTAGTACTGTTAAAATTGCCAATGCTATCTGCGGAACCGCTGGGGTGCAAAAATCAATACACATTGCGCTGAGGACTAACGCCGCGATAACAACTGATGGCTTCATTGTCACTAAATATCGAACAATTTCTGAATGAATCATTTGTAGCTGATGCTACTCAGCTTTTATACTTTTGGAATCTGAATTGGTGTGTAGCCTGCTTTAATCGATATTGAAGCTCAGGTACAATACAATGTAAATTTCAGAACACATGACCGTGCTTACTATTGTTGTTGATTTCGAAGCAGACGCAGCTTAGATTGATTGTGCAAAATAGAAGCATTACATTACATCTTTGGCGTCGTTAAAAAAGCAACAGTATGCGTTTTGGCTCGGAATTTGAAATAATGAACCATTGTTATTCGAAAGACTGCATTTCTTTGCAGTATATTGCACTGCTATAGAAATTTGTGATTCAAGATGGCGGATCTAATATGACGACCAAATATTCTCAACTTCAACGCACATATGCGCAACTGTATGCAGGGTGGCGTAAAAGAAACGAAGGGGTTTGAATAGTCTATAATTTCTTTAATTTTGTTTGTTTAATTTAAGCGTGAAAAATAAGGTCGGATGTGTTCCTAAAACGTTTTCCATGATCCCGAAGATAATAGTTAAATTTTATTTTTTAGTTGGTATATGATTTCAGGCAAACATGATGTTGTTCCCATCCACTTATTTGATTTGGATGATGTGATACACATGTTTTCTAAGCCAACAACAAAATCAATGAAATTCAATTCGACGCAAATCAACTTAACAATAACAAAGTACACATAGTACACGTGAAGAGAGCGGTTGAATTGTTTAGATTAGGCATGTGCCTCCATTGTATAGAAATTTATTGTACCTTTCAAATTACAAGCCACGTTATGCACACTTTACGAGTATATAAGGTCTTTCGAAAACTTGAAGTTAGTTAGTCCTTCGAAGACCAAGTGATCGTACGTTTAACGAAATGAAATTATTCGTGCTTTTATTTTTCATTGTGGTTCCCACATCTGTGTTCGCTACTGTTGAGTCAGACAAACTCCTGGAAGATGCGAAGGGACGGATAAGTGCGTTTCTGAAGAGAGCTCCAGGAAGATTTAAGGGACGTGTAGAATACTCCAAACCTTGGTACAGGCAAACTAATGGCAAGAAGGAGCTGACTATTCCTTCAAATATTTACAACATGGTCCACTGGACAATGTCCTCACTGGCCGTGTCCCAACACCAAATTGAACATAAAATGGCCGATGTTGCCAAGAAATTCAAAAACTCAAACTCTGATATGAATCAAAAAACTGCAGAACAAGTAGCAGCATCATTTATAGATCACTACTATAAGAGCATGCATAACACGTTTGATTTGTACGTTTACCACAACCAAAATCTTACAAAAGAAGCTGAACGTATTGTAAAACAGTATAGTAATTTTGGGAAAATTAAGGACATTTGCGAAAAGTTAGAGCTAGACCAAACAATAATAGGACGGATTGTGAATTCCGTAGCTATAGGTTTTGATGACCAGTACAACATGGCAAATATCAAATACGTTTCTTGTACTACGTCAGGGGGACGAAAAATTTGCAGATTTATTCAATTCAGTTAGTTATTTATTAAAGGTGGATGCTAATAAAAGTATAAACAGAAAATGAGAAAAAGATGTAAATATAATAATAATTTTAATGCTTACGTGAATAAAACAATATACATACTTTTTTAAGATAGAATGTGTATTTTTTCTAACTTTAATAGATAAAGTTGGAACAATATAATTTCACTGTGGATATCAAGTTAGATTTTATCCTTATTCACCACTACATACACAGCAGTATCCAAGGAGCAGCCAATTAAGGCGTTTATTACTCTCCAGGAGGAGTCAAAGGTGGTTCTATCGGCAGGAAAGATTAGGTACTGCATCGGCCTTGTGGTGTGTCAATTGGACCTTGTGAATTATTTTTCTGGAAAAGGGTTCAATTTAAACTTTTGGGATGCACTACCATTAACTGTAATAAGTTTTTAATTAAATAATTAAAATTGGGTCGGGTTCGGCTTTTGGCAAGGCCGAGCGGCACGTATGTACACACTAAAGCGGTTTTGCCGATCGGCACAGTGTGGACGTACCTTTATTTAGGATGGCAATTTGCCCCAAAACCCGTACACAAATCATGGGATCCAGATATGGGTATCATGCTCTGAGCTTGCCTTACCAGTCTTCATTTTCGATTTTTTAGTGTTCCGTACCCGAAGGGTGCCCTACGGGATCCTATTACTAAGCCTCCGCTGTCCATCCGTATGTCTGTCAGAGGGCTGTATCTCATGAACCGTAATAGATACAGAGTTTAAATTTTCACAGAGTCAGTATTTCTATTGCCGCTATAACAACAAATAATGAAAAAACCAAAATGGCGAATTTCAAAATGGCCGCCATGCAAATTATAAAAAGAAGTTTCGATTATATTATCGCCTCTCCTATGTATTTCTTTCACAAAAGTATTTAAAAAGTACATAGTGTTATATCTTGTACGATGGTACGGAACCCTTCGTGTGCGAGTCCGACTCGCACTTGACCGATTATATACCCTTATTTTGTATTTCTTTATTCATTCCGAATGTTCGGAATATTTTAAAAGCGTTTCTTTATTCGCTCAAAACATTCTGGGCGTTTCATTCCGTGTTCCTTTATTGTCGCGGAATAGTTCGAACGTATTATTTTTGTTCTACTTCAAGAGATGAATCAGATAGAATATTGTCTAGCGAGCTGTCAAATATAATACATTCGTTTCAAAACAAATTGAGCCAATTAATTGTAGAGTTTTGATAAAGATGTGCTGTTGCTATTTATTTTATATTTATATATCAAGGCGCCCGCTCGGGCGCCGCGCCGTGTTGATAGAAAAAAAAAAATTTTTCCTTGCGCCCGAGCAAAGACTTATTACGCGAAGTTGCGAGAAAAAATCGTTATTTTTCGTGTTTTAGTGCTCATTGATAATCAAAGACATGTTGAAACAAATCGATAACATATTCGACAGAAATCCAAAAATTATCTTTGAAAAAAAATTTCAATCATTTACGTCGCGGGGTTCAGAAGTTATTCGTGTTATTCCATTTTAAAAATTTTGAATAAATGTTCAGTATATATCTGCACGCCTTGACGCAATCGCGTGTAATAGGCCACGCCTACTCTCTCATTTGTTAAAGTCATCACCGCTTCTCAATCTTCTGTATAATTTGAACGCAATTATTGTACTAAGCTAGGGTTACCACCTCTGGGTGTTTCGCCCGAAGTCTCCGGGTTTGTATCAAGATCTCCGGGCTCAGGGTTATGATTGATTTTCTCCGGGTTTGATACCTATTGATGGCAAAATGGATTTTCAAATTAGGTTTAGGTTCAGACGACGTTAGTGTCATATCGCATTTGGACCAATCACGAAGTGAGCAATCGGACAATTTCTGGCAACTCTCATGTAAACTCTTCTTTATGGTATTCTCTCATTCTTTTCTTCGATTGGTTAAGAATAGGAAACGTTAGTAGAATGTCTCACGCGTAATCGTTTACGAACACGTTTTAACAAGACTAAACCAGTATTTGAATGCTTGAAACCACCTTTTATTTCTGGTATAATTTGACTAAAAGACAAGATAATTAAAATAATATTGAACAAAATAGTACGACTGCTGACTTTTTTGTAAGCTAATTATTGAATGAAGATTCTTTGTACGACGAAATTCAAATAGTCCGAAAAATGGACCAAAATATTTCCAGCGTCCGAAGAATAACAAGAACTTTCAAAATTAGTAGGAAAAATATTATCAATTCCTATAAGTAATGCCTATGTAGAGAAGATTTTTTCGATTATGGGGAATGTATGAACAGATGTTCGTAATCGAATGAAAGTAGAGCTTGTTAAAGCTGAACTTGTAACCAAACTCAATTCTGATATGAGCTGTGAAGAATTTGAAAACTTTATTCGGCAACCAGAGCAAGTTCCACTTATATAAACTGCATTATCCAATGAAAAATATTCGTGGAAAAACAAACAATTTTAATCAGAATTTAAACATAGATAATTAACATAAATAATATTGTGCAATGTATGTTCTAATGCCAAAGGTAACATTTAATACATGTGAAACTATACGTCTAAATAGTTTTTTCTGACTGCGAATTGCCACTAATAGAACCTCCCCCCCTACTCGTGATTCGGTTCGACGGGTGGCAGGTGGTAACCCTATACTGAGCCAATCGCATCGACGCTTTTGTACGAAATTTGTTTTAATGGGATAGGATAGGCCGCGCTTACTCTCTCATTTGTTGAAATCATCACCGCTTCTCAATCTTCTGTATAAATGCGTTAAAATACAACAGTGAGTTCAATAAAAAATGATTGGAAAAAAATGTTCGAGGGCGATTTCCATAACAACAAACGAATATTCATGTCCTCAAGCTGACTTTATCAGGGCCGGCTCGATTCTAGATATTGCAGTATTATATGATACTAAGGCGAGCGTAGAGAGCGCGATTTTTTTGGGTTTTTTCAAAAGACATGACCGTAATTCAAGGCAATTTTAAGACAGTTTTAAGTTTTGTTTCTTTATATGGTATTATCGCCATTTAAACTGCCGCAAATTGGCGCACAACAACTTTGCAGACATTTTGGAAGAAGGGAGGTAGGGGGAAGTTCAAACCTCAAAACCACTCCTGTGTACGCGCCCGCCATATACGTTAATAAGAAAATAGTGACTCCTGCTAAAAGACTATACTCTATAAATCGACAACAAAAACAAATGATATCCCACAAATAAAATTGAAATTTTTCGAAGAAGAAGTGTTGATAGGAAAAAACGGCTCTGGCAAACATTTCTTGTACAAAAGACCTATGCGAATATTACAAAAATATAAGATTTTCTCTGATAAGTGGGTTGGAGGAGGAGGATGCATTACACGTCAACACGAGAGAGACAGCAAAAGAAACCAACGATTCTCTTCAAGACTATCAACAGTCCGCTCTAAATCTTAAACTATTGGCGATCACATTATAATTTTTTTTGTGAAGAATGAGTACATTTAAGGCTTTGAATTAAAGATAAAATATTTAAAAACAAATATGTCGAAGTTACTCAAATATCGATTTGAAATGTTCACTTCCGGTTTACTGTACGTAAAAAAATCCAAATTTAGAATTCGATAAAAAAATTAAAAACTTCAGCTTTTTAACTATAAGAGCAACACTTTTTGTTTTTTTTTACAAATAAATTGATACAAATAATAAGCATCCAAAAATAACCGACTTCATTCTTAGTAAATTTTTAAAAGCTCATAACTCAGCAATAAAGCATCATAAGAAAAAAAAAATTTGTGTACACATCCACGTCTACTAGAAGTATAACTGACCAGAGTATAAACAAAATCCACGACCTCATTTTTTTTTGGTTGTCCGCTTGACATGAAATGCCCCATATATTATATGAAGGCATTTAGGCAAACAATATCCAAAAAGTGAAGGAATATTTTTTTATGATACATATTTCTTGAGTCTTGTTGATGTTGAATATGCAATAATCTCACCATCACTCATATCAACTCCACTCATTTTCTTATCATAGTCAAGAACTACTAAAGGTTTCTTTATTTTTGTTCTCCTTTTCTCTATGCCTACCATATTGTCGCCATGTTCTGTACTTAGTATACTATAAACTTTTCTTTTATCCTGCCATTTCATTAACATGATTTTATTTTCGAATCTAACAATACATACTCCTCTCTGTATAGAAATTCTCGTTAGCTGCGAAGGAATACCAAACCTATTTTTTCGTATTGCATCAATTACATCTGTTTAATTTCTGCAGAGTTTTCCTATAAGTGGTATACTAGTGTATCAATTATCTAAATATTATCTATACCCACGGTTGAGAAGGTCTTGATATAAATCGAGAACAATGCGTGCAGAAGTTATGTGTTCCGAATAATAGGTATCCTTTGCGGAATATATGCAAAAATTCCATTTATGTATAACCAGATATACTTTCACACAACACAAAAAGTTTCATTCCGACCCGACTTCTTTTTGCTGTTGTATACTGTTTCCACGATAGATTCTCTGTAGTATTTTATTTAGGTAAATTGTCAAATTGCTAAAAAAATGACTATATGTGTTTTGTGGGAATCAAATTCGAATTATAAGTTTAAAAAATATATTAAATCAATTTAAAACAATAATGTAATGGGAATTAAGTAATTTCAGGTCAGAAATTTATCGTAGGTTCCGCATATTTGCAGGTACAAACTCCTTATTCATCAAGGATGACCGAATGTGCTGCTCGTATTCTTTGCCGAAGTCTTGTACGAACTTATATGTTAAGTCGTCAAGTTGGTTGAGAATTTCTTCGTCAGTAATGAACGGGTTTTTGTAGAAAAATGATTGAATAATGCACTCCACTTCTTTTATCATTTTCCTCTTCTCTTGACCTTCCTTTGAGATGTAGTCGTCTAAGTCCACAGGTAGTCCTGCAAAAAAATCTTCAACAAATGACGTTGCAAACTCAAGTGCCTCTTCCTCAGTCATCTCCGGGTTTTTCGCTAACACCTCTTCCTGTATGGCTCGTACATCATCAGTGAAGGAAGCCTTAAGTTCTAAAAGAGTACCATACCTCCTTGGAAGTGCCGTTATGGTGTTGGATGGAAGATTAGTTATTTTATTCTTTGCAACTTTTACTGTTCTCCAACTAGCCTTAACTATTTTCGGTAGAACTTTTATAACGAATATTTTTAGTACTGTTAAAATTGCCAATGCTATCTGCGGAACCGCTGGGGTGCAAAAGTCAATACACATTGCGCTGAAGACTAACGCCACGATAACAACTGATGGCTTCATTGTCACTAAATATCGAACAATTTCTGAATGAATCATTTGTAGCTGATGCTACTCAGCTTTTATACTTTTGGAATCTGAATTGGTGTGTAGCCTGCTTTAATCGATATTGAAGCTCAAGTACAATACAACGTAAATTTCAGAACACATGACCGTGCTTACTATTGATATTTCGAAGCAGACGCAGCTTAGATTGATTGTGCAAAATAGAAGCATTACATTACATCTTTGTCGTCGTTAGAAAAGCATCAGTATGCGTTTTGGCGAAAGACTCAATTTCTTTGCAGTATATGACACTGCTATAGAAATTTGTGATTCAAGATGGCGGATCTAATATGACGACCAAATATTCTCAACTTCAACGCACATATGCGCAAATGTATGCAGGGTGGCTTAAAAGAAACGAAGGGGTTTGTATAGTCTATAATTTCTTTAATTTTGTTTGTTTAATTTAAGCGTGAAAAATAAGGTCGCATGTGCCCATTCTCAATTTCGCATATTCGCGCTGTTTCTAAAACGTTTTCCATGATCCCGAAGATAATAGTTGTTTATTATTTTTTAGTTGGTATATGATCTCAGGCTTATTCACGTACACACGTTCTTTTTAAAACGAAAGACAAACTATATTGTTCTCTATGTAGAATGTGAAAATGGCGGAAAAAAATATGTCACGCAAAAATGTTGTTGTTCCCATCCATTTATTTGATCTGGATGATGTGGCACACATGTTTTCAAAGCCAACAGCAAAATCAATAAAAAAATCCATTCTACACAGAACAACTTAACAATGATATATTAGTACTCCTCACGTGGAGTTGAATTGTTTAGATTAGCCATGTGCCTCCATTGTTTAAAAATTTATTGCGCCTTTCAAATCACAAGCCCGATGTGTATGCATACTTTACGAGTATATAAGGTCTTGCGAACACTTGAAGTTAGTTAGTCCTTCGAAGACCAAGTGATCGTACGTTCAACGAAATGAAATTATTCGTGTTTTTATTTTTCATTGTGGTTCCCACATCTGTGTTCGCTACTGTTGAGTCAGACAAACTCCTGGAAGATGCGAAGGGACGGATAAGTGCGTTTCTGGAGAGAGTTCCAGGAAGATTTATGGGACGTGTAAAATACTCCAAACCTTGGTACAGGCAAACTAATGGCAAGAAGGAGCTGACGATTCCTTCAACTATTTACAACATGGTCCACAGGACAGTACACTCACTGGCCGTGGCCCAACACCAAATTGAACATAAAATGTCCGATGTTGCCAAGAAATTCAAAAACGCAAACAATGCTATGAATAAAAAAACTTCAGAAGAAGTAGCAGCATCATTTATAGATCACTACTATAGCAGCATGCATGACGCGTTCGATTCGTACGTTAACCACAACCAAAATCTTACAAAAGAAGCTGAACGTATTGTAAAACAGTATTGTAATTTTGGGAAAATTAAGGACGTTTGCGAAAAGTTACAGCTAGACCAAACAATAATAGGATGGATTGTGAATTCCATAGCTTATGGTTTTGATGATCAATACAACATGGCAAATTCCCAATTCGCTTCTTGTACTACGTCAGGGGGACAAACACATTGCAGATTCATTCAATTCGGTTAGTTTTTTATTAAAGGTGGATGCTAATAAAAGTATAAAAAAAAATGAGGAAGAGATATAAATATAATAATAATATACGTAACTTCAAAGGGCCGATGTAATAATAATTAATCCTTTCAATGCTTACGTGAATAAAACAATATACATACTTTTTTAAGATAGAATGTGTAGTTTTTCTTGCTTTAATAGAAAAAGTAGGAACAATATATTTTCACTATGGATATCATGTTTGATTTTATCCATATCCATCGATACATACACAGCAGTATCCAAGGAGCAGCCAATTAAGGCGTTTATTACTCTCCAGGAGGAGTCAAAGGTGGTTCTATCGGCAGGAAGGATTACTCCATCGGTCTTTTGGTGTGTCAATGGGACCTTGTGAATCATTTTTCTGGAAAAGGGTTCAATTAAAACTTTGGAATGCACTACCATTAACTGTAATAAGTTTTTAATTAAATAAATAAAATGCCGAACCCTACGGTTTTTGGCAAGGCCGAGCGGCACGTACATACTAAAGCAGCTTTGCCGATCGGCACAGTGTGGACGCACCTTAGTTTAGGATGACAATTTACCCCGAAACCCGTACGCAAATTATGGGACCCAGATATGGGTATCGTGCCCACAGCTTGCCTTGCCAGTCTTCATTTTCCATTTTTTATTGTTCCGTACCTGAAGGGTGCCCTACGGGATCCTATTACTAAGCCTCCGCTATCCGTCCGTCTGTCTGTCAGAGGGCTGTATCTCATGAACCGTAATAGATAGAGAGTTTAAATTATCACAGAGTCAGTATTTCTATTGCAACTATAACAACAAATAATGAAAAAACCAAAATGGCGAATTTCAAAATGGCCGCCATGCAAATTAGAAAAAGAAGTTTCGATTATGTTATAGCGCCGCTCTTATTTCTTTTACAAAAGTATTTAAAAAGTACATAGTGTTATATCTTGTACAAGGAACCCTTCGTGTGCGAGTCCGACTCGCGCTTGACCGATTTTATACCCTTGCTGTGTCTATCGCTTTCTGTGTACCCCTCTACGACGGACACTATTAATCTGTTCTGGCTGCTGAAAATAAAAATTTTTCGACTGATTGGTATCGCACCGTATGCAATATTTGTTGCTCTACAATGTAGAGTCTACAGTGTCGACCTGTTTTAAATTACCACGGACTGAAAAGAAGTGGCTGTATTTCTTTATTCATTCCGAATGTTCGGAATATTTTAAAAGCGTTTCTTTATTCGCTCAAAACATTCTGGAGGTTTCATTCCGTGTTCCTTTATTGTCGCGGAATAGTTCGAACGTATTATTTTTGTTCTACTTCAAGAGATGAATCAGATAGAATATTGTCTAGCGAGCTGTCAAATATAATACATTCGTTTCAAAACAAATTGAGCCAATTAATTGTAGAGTTTTGATAAAGATGTGCTGTTGCTATTTATTTTATATTTATATATCAAGGCGCCCGCTCGGGCGCCGCGCCGTGTTGATAGGAAAAAAAAAAATTTTTCTGGCGCCCGAGCGAGACTTATTACGCGAAGTTGCGAGAAAAAATCGTTATTTTTCGTGTTTTAGTTCTCATTGATAACACAGCCACACAAAATAAAAAAAGTGGGGATTAGTTTTGATGCCATATGTCATATCCGTAGTAATTTGGCCTGCTGATCACGAATCCGCGACCAGAATTGAGCCGTGACGTCCAGATTTTTTTCTAACCTCCAAAAAGTGGGTTAAAAACAGAGAAAATCGTGGAGTAAAATTCGGAAAAAATTTATTTTGAACATTTAAACCTATATTCATATGAATTGAGACCTGCTGAGCACGAATCCGTCACCAGAATTGAGCCATCACGTTCTGATTTTTTTCTAAAAATTAATAAAGAAAAATTTAAGAAAGCGCCTTAAAAAGGCAAGGGACTTTGGGTACGTCGAATTTCTTGGGGAATTTCTTGGCAGGTTCATTGATATTTTATTGCTTACGACTTGGTCGATACAGAACAGATCTTTCCATTGTGGAAAATCTGGAAAATTTTGTGTGGTTACAAAGTAAAATTATTCACTTATTCAGAAATTGATACCGGTGGATCGTTAGTCAAACTGTGTGTTATTCATAAGAAGTTTTCTGTATTTAATTTTTTTTCAAGAAATGATCAATTGTTTTTTTTAATCTTCTATGTTGCAAAATATTATGTGGGAACTGCAGCTTTTTTTTCAAGAATTACGTATCTGGAATATGAACGCTCAATTGACTCCAGTTTTCGAAAAGAAATAGTGCTAAAGTGTACAAATATTATATTATAAATACCATGGTTTGATTTTTAGAATTTAAAAACCGCTTCGAGTAAAAGTGTGAAATTAGATTCAAATGAAAGCTGAAATCCTCTTATTTAGGAAAAATGTTACCACCCTCTTCCGAAAAAGGGGAGTAGGGCGGAGGGAGTGAATTCACTTAGGGTGGTTGAGCAACCAATTTTATTTAAGTTTTATTCGAGCATAAGGAACCATTCCTGAAAATTTCGTGTAGTTAGATTATGGACTCCACTTTTTGCAGTAGGCTCTCCGTCTATTTCTGCGTTCTTTTAAATCGCTTCAGTTTTCATCACCTGAAAATTTTTGGTTTTTAAATACCATTTTTGGCGCAGTGTCAAAAGTTACCTGTGTATGAATTATTAGTGAGTATGAGGGTGGTATACGGAATTTGAAAACGCTTTTTCAGTGTCAATTGTCACTAAAATTGTTATTGAAAGCAAAGCACATAACAAGCGGATATACGAGTAACATATGTAAGTAGTATGTGCATTTGGAAAGCAGATTTCGAGACCTTTCGATAATTTGATTCTCCTGTAAAATATTGTGTGATTTCTATAACTAGCCACAAAAATATCCAATTGTTATCGCCGATGAGATTTTAATCATTTATCGAGCCAGAAACTATGCTTTGAGTAGAATATATCATTATTATTATTTTAAAAGAAATTTCGAAGAATTACTGAAGAGTAAGTAGAAAAGCTGTATATGGGCAAAGGAAAATATGGCGAAAATGTAAATTTCAATGAATTGTACTTTAGCAGTAAATTGGATAGTTTAGCTTTAACCCTATGGGTGCCTTCTTACATAAATATGTAAGTTATTATCACGCCATGGGACCACGGCTATACATACCTACTGAACCTCGATTTATATAACTCGAAGTGCATCTGTCGAGACTGACAGAATAACGTTTTTTCGTTTTTGGTTCACATAATTTGTATTTGATCGATCGATTAAATTGTTCAAATTTTCATCAAAACGTTTCAAATTATTTAATTTTCCTGAAATATTTTATTTGATATTTCTAATTAAATTGCAATCATTCTCAGCCACTAAAGGACAACCCGAGTAAATATTTCACTCATCAGTTAGTTATGCACTAGAAAACTTATACTCTCAAGAAAGTGAGTTTTGAAATTATGAATAAATAAAAACTCACATTTTTAGTTAAGATGCAGAATTCGAAAACCAGTACTATGTAAGTGCAAATGGCTTGAGGAGAAAAAAACTGACCAATAAAAATAAAAGAATCGCATTACGAGTTCTTGTTGAGTGTATCATTTACCGCAGTAAAATCTATTGTTTTTCTGGCGTTCCTATTAATTGGAATAATTTAGCACATTATAACTTTACTAGGCTCCCGCGGCTTCTTTAATAGTTCTAATCTGGATATATGACATATACACATATACAGTTTCAGTTGTAGGAAGCTATTATGTGTCTAAAATGCCAAACGTCCTATCACGAAAATCTTAAAGTTTTCTAATTGTTTTATAAAAAATAAAGGATAACACAAAGTCACTAACCGAAAAGGAAAAAAATCGTGTAAATCGAATAGGAGAGACCAGGGCTAGTTGGCATATGGGGCACTGGCATTGTGCGTTTTAGAAATTTCGTGGTTGTGAAAGAGCGCTGAAGATAACGTCACGTTATCATACAGCGTGAGCTATTTAACCTGAAATTTTCAAAAATCTCTAAAAATAAGCACTCTACGAGAAAAATGTCCATAACCAAAAGTTGATCATTCCGCGGTGGAAGTACATTAGTGCTAAAAAAAAAATATTTGCGATTTGCATTAAACCTCGTTTTCCATATTCAGGCGCTAAAATATGTGAAACACAACTCATACACACCATACACTTTAATTGACGATCGAAAACTGACATTTGAAAAAAATTCAAAGCATGTACCAGTATGTATCTAAGGAAGCAATGAGAATTTGGATTCGTAAATACTGAGGAAGCGCTTCTCTCAACCTTCCCTGTGAAAATGCGATAAATGGGAAAAACCAATTGTTGTCCTAATTTTTAACATATTTTGCGCTATACTCTAAAAGTATTAACTACGCGCAATAAGTTGCTATTACTAAATTTCTAGAGATATCTGAAAAATTGTTTTTAAATTTTTCATCTAACATATTTAGAAGGTGAGATATTTACGAAAAGCGATTATCATACTATAATCAGCATTGCGGAGAAAGCTCAAAATCTTTGAGTACAGAATCTCAAAATTAAGCTTTTCTAACATCCCTCATATACCCCCATCGTCAGCTCTATTGTGGACGGTCTGCAGACTAAAAGACAATTTGACTGGGCTATCCTCTCAAACATTAACAGAAGTCAAAAATATAATGCGAAGGACAAATGTGAAACTCATATAGCCACATCCGTACCTTTGTCAACTTCTGCACAGATCAGTTGAATTGATAAGGGACTATCTCTAAACTTTTGAAGAAAATGATTTAGAGGGTCGGATAGAATATATTTGAAATGATATAAAAGATTGTCGATGGATGTGATGTGACAGACTAACTTGACCTTAAAGAATAAAATATCAGCAGGGTTCAAAAGGTGTCCCTTAACATCTTAATTTGAGCCTCCCTTGTACTCTCGTAGGAATGTAGAGAATTTTGCAGAGACAAAAATATGAAAACTATTTTCGTCGAATCTATAAACTTCTTAGGAAATAGATAGTTTGCGAATTATTCACTTAAACCAGCCTGTAACTCTATGAAACAGCTCAAGCTTTCTAACTATCAAAGTAGAGTCTTACACCAGTCCCCCCATCATGCTAACTTTTTCGAAGTGAAAGCTTTGAAAAATGTGTTTCCGTTCAATAGCCGCCAGTCAGTGGAAAAATCTTTAGCTTTATGCTAGTGGAGCTCTGTAATGTGCGTTGCTGGAATGTTTTGACAATCGGAGTTGAACAGATTGAAGACACATCTGTAAAGTTCGCACTGGAGTACTGCTGTTTTATTTGGTAAATCCTCTCAGATTATCTGGTAATTGATAAGTACCCACCCAATCAGTGATTTGCAGCCCTTTAGAACTTCCGGCCTCAAAATTGGTTGCCGTAACGAGTGTTAGGTTTATGTGATATTCATGCGTAAATTAATTCACTACTCGTCTCATCAAGGTGATTAGGTAATGTTATTGAAAAAAAATATCATAAGCGAGTAGCTTACAGCCGAAGCAACATTGAATGACACAAAAGACTTGAGTGAGGTTTTTGTTCTTTTTATTGTAAGAAGAGAAACGTGTGAGGTAGGTGAGGATGCAATGATTGGTTAAAAGTGAATTTACTAACGTTTGTTACCTTGTACTAGAAAGACAAAAGAAATGTGGAATGATTGAAATTTCGCTTCATGCATATTAATGTGCTCCGAATATTCGAAATAATGCGTTTTTTTGTAAACGAAGTTTAACCCCCAATCCAGTTTCCAATGATTGATGCACTTCACAAATCAGGTGAATTACACTTGTAAAGATATCCACTATCAAACTAGGAGGCTCTCTGGTTTTATAATCATTTTTGATGCCCAGGCGGTACTGTTATTAACAATATTATTACTTTTGTTTGCATTTGACTTTCAGTCGTCTTCAAATCATGAAGTTTACACAAATAATTATACTGCTAAACGGGAATTAATTTCTTAGAAATAATAATTGATAAACACATTTAAAAGGTAACTCACGATTTGTAGAAATGATATAAATGATGGTTGCAAGACTTATCAAAACAAAAAATCATTAGTTCGCTGAAGGAATACCACACATGTTTGTTGCTAGCCCAGCGTCATGAATCAAACAAAATCCAAGGCAAGTGGTGGGAAAAATTAAGGTGTGTTGCATGCAAGGTTTCCGTGTCACGCATTTGTCGAGGTCATTGAATTGTTGTTACACATATAATATGTACATATGTATTTATGACGAAATTAGTTAGTTCTTAATTATTTTCCTGTAACATATTTGGCTTAATTACATATTTTATTCATTTATGATTTATGCTTTGAGATTCATATCGGGTACACCTCTCCAGACATAAAACGCAATTTAAAAGTGTGCCTTGACTGCAAATTCGCATTGTATGCACATTGCATAATATGACCGCTGTGTTGTAGTTCGAACCTAAATTCAATTTTGCATATTCCCAACTTGCGTCATTAACCAATATGAGCTGGTTCCCGAATGCCGCCGCGCGTCAGAGTTTTTGGGCCTCTTTCTGTTTACACTTTTGTCAATAACTTTCTTATACAAATCATTTAAAGATGTAGCAAACGTTTTGAATATTTGGTACGATGTTATTCCTTGGACTTAAAAATTTGTGGTACCTGAAGCAGGTTCGCGGTAGATTATTCTATAGATATAAAATTCCCGGCCGGCACACATTATCTAAAGATGCTGTGATATTATGCTACAGCTTAGTAAGTGCTTATTCGACTACTGTGCACTGAGAGAAAAAACCTTAGTTAAATCAAAAATTGTCCGTGGTGCAATAACAATTTCCTAAAAATAGTAAAACCAAATAAGGTTTTGTTTAAATGGAACAAGTTAAGGAAAGTTATTCCAAACAATTTTTGATTGTTGATTTCATGTGTTTGACTTAAATAAGGTTCTACATTAAATTATATAAGAAGACGTAGTTGATCGACCACAAAGCTTAGTTAAAAAAATTGTTACTAAACTATAATATATTACCATATTGACGTAATTTAATAACTATTGGCTGTAGTTGGCTAACAATTTTGCTATTCTTTATCGAATTTAGGCATGGTTAAATAACAATTCCATAGTGTGACGCCGGCCTTAGCATTAGCTGAGCAATAGCGGTGTCATCGCACGCATGTTTATGTGCGTCAAGTTCATACTTGCTTTGGCCCAGAAGTCACTCGGATGCTCTTTCTTTTACTGTCCTGTGCCGTGCTAAGCGTGCTTGCCCGCATTTGGTGTTTTAATTGCGGTACAGCTGAGAAATGCTTACTCAGTTATAGGATTTCTTTGTATGTGAAGAATAGCGCAATACGACTGTGCATTTAATCTAGTGAGGCCCTTTAGTCAGTGAAGAAGTGATTTGTGAGATTTATCCTTGATTTGGTGTCGCGAGTACATAGTTTGTAATTGCTGTGCAGTTTGTACCGCTATCATAAAAAGGAGTTTACCAGGGTGAGTATTTCATATTTATTTATATTTATTACGTACATATTATAAGTGCATTACCATACCGTCTTCGGCTTACGCATTATGTCGGCCGTCGCTAAAATATTCAGTTAGCTGCGCATTTGTTGGTTGCAGCCGGTACTTCAAAAGTGTTGTCTTATTAAGCATTTAGGATTCAGATGCATTCGTGTGTATTGTGCAGATAATGGTTTTGTAATTTTGAGTGATTTGCGCATTTACCTTTAATATTTTACCGCAACCAATATCTTAAATAGGTACCTACTTACCTAAACTAAAAAGGTAGTAAAGAGCGATCCGAGATCTTTTGGAGATTTCTAAGAAAAACGCGTGACACTTGTGCAATCTATTATTATTTATAACCTCAAAATGGTTCTTTTGAAAAAGTGTTCTTAATAAGACAATTTTAGTTTTTTAAACACTATCGATTGAATATCACGCAAATTTATACCTATTTAAATTAAAAAAAAAAACTTACTTGGATCTATAACTCTAAAATTAGTGACTTTCAAGATCACTCACAGTCACCACCATACGTTCCCCTCCGTCCCCTATAGTTTTTAAAAAGTGTTTTAGCTCTTTCTCTAACCGTTTTCTAAAAATAAATAGCGTGACATTCTTTATTATATTATGCATTAAATAAAACTAACTAAAAACTTAATAATATTAATTATTAAAAATAAACAACCCGACTTCTTTAACAGTTTTTAACTAATTATTAAAAAAGGTATAATTAAATCTAATAATTACTTTAATTTTTGTTTCATAATACACTTGTTTAATTAATTTTTGTTTCAAAATCCTTTTTAAAAGTCGGGTTGTCTTTTTATTTAATAATTGATTTTAATATCGAATTTTAATGATTTCATAATATTTATTTCTACACAGTTAAAACTCGTCGTAAAAAAATGTTCGAAACATACATGTATTTATATGTAATCTCTCATTTTTCTTCGTCTATAATGGATGACCAAACTATATTTAATATTAGATGTTTTTAGTAGTGAGTCAAAAACATCTAATATTAAATAAATAACTACGATACTACTAGTGAATCGTACAAAAATTTCATAGCAAAAGTTTCGCTGACACGTACTTGCAAGTACCTACATGAAAAAGATGAATTGCAACAGCCTAATTTAAAGTTCAGCATTATTTTTGATTTTGACTATCTGCAGTGCAATATGTTTATAGATATTCTCGCATATTATATTAGATATACTTTGTGTTTTTTTAGGAAATCTATTATACCGCCCCTATTCCGAATTTAAGAGAAAATCCTGGTGGCCGCTTATACTCAAAATATTATAATTCCAAGAAAAGACTGACCAAAATTGGACTAATTTCTCCAAATAATTCATCTCAATTAATTCAGGAATCATATACTGAAGATGCTGAAATCTTACCAGACATTCTAATCGGTAAAACTTTTATATTGTATGTTCATTTCTAGAATATTATATGAAGGTTTATGTTTACAATAGAGTTTACCAGCGAAATCGAGTGAATAAAAATTCACTGCGAGCCGTGGAGTTGGCAGATTACTTTTCCCATAAGAAGAAGACACATTCTACACTTCCGCAGAAAAGGGGAGAAGTTTGATAGCATTTTTAATAATTGGCCCCTTATTAAGCATTCTCACGGTTTTGATTTGGTAAGTTTGTGTTTTTAGTGTAATTTTAGTAATACAACTTTTACTACAATACAGGTTGCGTTGGATTTCCAAAAGTTGTACCCAGGAAAGGAGGATAATCTTCTTCGTAAATGGGCAGAGTTCAAGAAAAAAATTCTAAGCATTTTTAATAGACGAGTTAAGGACAAAGATAGTTTACATTTGTTGAGAGACATTAACAACAACACTACCTCCAAATGTAAGTTAAAATATCTTTAAGATGGTACATATCCAAACTCTTTCATCCATAGATCCTGAAGATATTTATTTTATCTTACTACTGCATTCATTACTTCCGCCTTTAGTAAAGACTCACAACCCTAATGAAGACAACAAAAGGTGGAAAATAATAAAAAGTACCATTAAAGATTCACAGAATTCTTTCATTCTTCTCATCGACACGGTAAATAATGTAGATCTGAAAATAGATAAACTTAAAAGTAGTGTTAAGGAAAAAGGAGAAACATTACAGCCTTTCATAGTTTATATTAAAGAAAGTAATGATTATCTGGTTTACTTTGCCCGACGATACATCTGATCTGCCTCTCAAAACAATTCTTTGCCTGTTTATATTACGCAAAAAATCCCTCCTAATGAGTCCAACTTCCCTACTTTACCTGTTCAAAATAAATCATAAGCCTTTTAATAAGCCACAACCTATATCCCTAGCAGTGCAGTAGTAAAATCCTTACTTTACCTAAGCAGTCAGTTGTTTTGAGACGCTGATATAATTACCTGTGAGCAGGGGAAGATCATTCTTTTTGCGCTTCTTTTCCTTAGGAGGTGCTTTTCTAATTAATTGCTTTGTTATCGCAGCTGTATTGCAGCGTGCAAATTTTGGATGTCAAAAGGATACTGCGTGTTACTCCTGTTACTTTTATTGAGAATCCGTCAGAATTTTTTAAAACTGAGCACCACGAAAAATGAAGCAATATTTAATTTAAGGGATAGATTACATTAAAACTATTATATATTTTTTTCATTTTTTTTATTACCATAAAATATATATGTACCTGCATTATAAATAATTTTGAAGCCTTCCTTCCTAACTAAATTCAGTTATATGTATTAACGTATTAATAAGTCACACTAATTTTCTTTGAAAATGTAAATAAAAATCGAGTGATATTGAACTTGTAAAAATGCTGAGCATTATTTTTCATTAATAAAGAACATTGGGCTAACACTTCCTTCTTTTATTTAACCTCATGTATGTAAGATAACATAGTTAAAAATTTGTAACTTCACACACTTTCCGTTTAGTTTAAATTGGGAACACTTATAGATCTTTGATGAAAATACAGTATTCTATCAAATAGGCGATAATCTTCCCCTCCATTCTCATGTCGATATTTTAAGTCGTTCAATTATAATTATTATGGTAGTATGGAATAGAAATTGGTAAATAGCAATTAATGTTATAATAAAACGATCTTTACTTGTCAGCAAGTGGTCTACTATCGTAGATAATTGATTGAATGATGTGCGCTCAAAAAGCAGCGATTTCTCAGTACTAATGTAGCGCAGATGTTATAAGTGTACACCATTTAAACAATTTATACCTGGTTAATTCACTCCATGTTGTGGTAAACTAACAGTGTAAGTATATTCAAAATAACCATGGAAATAGTTAAGCAACAATTAAATCAACTATTAAATAGTTTTTTCAAACAAGCTGGTAGTTAAATTTTTCGCGCAGATTTTAACTATTTTTTATTGTTTAAAAATACCACCTTCCTTCTTTGACGCATTTTTAAACAAGGATTTTAGTTGATTTTGCTAAGGTTTTTCTTTCAGTGTGGAAGGTTGTGCGAAGTGTTAACTGATAAAACTATTAGATTAGAATTAGCTGCGAGATGTGATCTGTAGAAAAACAAGTTTAACCCTTAACTAGTGTTGTGCATTCATTGATATCGTGTTTATGCCCCTGGGTACACCGCAGTTTTGAAGGTTCCGTACTTATTACTACATATACATATATATGTATATTAACTCTTATATTATATGTAGTGTCGTGAAATCCGTCCGTCTATCTGTATGTCACATTTTTTTGTAAACATGTTTTTAGAGAACCCAAATGGAGGTGCAAAGAGAAATTGTAAAATTATATTTTTTGGGGTACCGCCCCCATACATGGAAAGTGGGGACGAACTTTCAACTTTCACGTTTTCTAAATGCCAGGACCAATTATGTTCTTACAAGTAACTTCACTGACTTGGAGTTTTATCATTCTTTCTGCGTTTAAGGTTGCTCGCCAGCTTACTGATGGAGTAAGTAAGCACAATTTACTTTTTACTCGTGAGATCAACATTTCTCATTGCGCATGTGCCAGCTGTCTGCTGTGACTAATGTTCACATTGTTACTCTCGCGTCATAACCTAAGACCACCTTTTTATTTATAAAAACGTCTCCAAAAGTAAATTGTGTTTGGCACTTGACTCGACCAGTCACAACAAAAGAATTGAAAAATGACTTTCACATTAAAATATTTCTTCAGAATGGGTAGTAAGACATCATTTTTTTGGTGCCATTCGAAAGCTAATACTCTGAGCTTTCAGTGTACCAATTTTGAAAATATTTTAAGGAAGATTCAGAGAGATATGTCTAAATTTGATGTTTCTCGGTACACTATACATGTTAACAGTCAATAATTGGTTTAAATATTATATAAAAATTAAGCAGCTAAGAAGCTGCTTTTCCAGCTTTTTTATCCATATTCTGATTTTAAATTAAAAACTATGAAAATTTTGCCAGAAACAATTTCTTCAAAATTTATAAGTGTTTCAATTGACTAACATAACATCGGAATTCTTTCCTGCAACTGGATACGACGCCACATACATTACCGCGAATTGATTTTCCGCAGAGGTACTATAAGTGCATGTAGCTTCCCTAAAAAGACATATATTTCATTTCGGACATTTTTTCTTCTTAAATTTTGAAAAAATACTCCAAGGACCTGTTCCGAAGATCCGCTTTAGCCCTGGAAAATAAAAATTTGTGTGCAAAGTGAATTTTTCACCGGGATTATCTTTATTTAAGCATAATAAAGAACGTGTGAAAAGAAGTCCATTGCGAAATTTTGTGAGCAAAAAAATTTATTCAAGTGTAAAAGTCGCGAAAATTGGAATTTTTTCGAATTTTTCGTAACCTATTGGTTTTATGGCAATTTTAGCTATTATGAAATTTGTTCTCTAGCTAGTCTTACGCAAAATTTCCGAAAGACCAATAATTCTCGAGATATAGGGCTGAGAAAAGTTGAGCGTTGTGATACATTCTATTCCCCACCACCTTTTCCGGTTAATAGTCCCAAGACCCCAAAAATATATTTCGTCCAAAAGTATGGCTATACATATTCATGTTCAAAGTTCAAAGATGGAACCCATGACAGCAGAAATTTAAAACATGTACCAGCTTTCGTCACGATTTCCTTTATTATAATAATTTGACGCCATTTTTTCTACAAAAACACACGCTGTGTGCTGCTCGAATGCCGACACACTTCACATAAAATTTTTCAATATAACAATTCAATTCTAACAGATGCAAATTAAAAATGATTAATCAAATTTTTTGCAATATACATATACTTCGGATCCGCTCTGCTGTGTGTCGTGAAAGTATTTACCTTGACCAGGGCTACAAAAAACATGTTGTTGCCTCGACGTTTTGTTTTTCAGAAACATAATATTTACACTTTTTGTACATCAAGATAAGACTAATAAGGCATGTGTGATTTTTTAGAAATCAACTCTCAAATTGAATTATTATTTTGACGCCTCGAGCGAGGAATAACCCCTTAATAATAAAATGTATACACATAGAATGTATGTACTTATTAACAGCGTAAATATGTTGGGAAACACAAATGTAACCGGTGTATATCAGATACCCTTGCCAAACAAAAAAAAACAACTCTCGCCTAGTCGATCTACATTTAGATCTTCAAATAGTAGAAAAACGACTCCTTTTTTAAGGCGTAGTAACTAGACTTCAGTTAATTTCAGCGTTCAAATAGTGTCTACTGATGTCAATTGCGCAAAGAGGTAGTGTAGTGAGTAGTCATATTGAGACGTCTTTACATATTTCTGAATTATTTTACCCTCAATGTGGAAAAAGGATTGCTAATCGATTTTCCTCCATTCTGAGCAATTTCCTTTAATTTCGCAACACACATTTTTATCAACAAAAGGCGTTCGATAGTGCCTCTGCTTGAAAACGCCTAAAGCTGAAGACTCTTGTGAAAATAATTCAGGCTTACATGGAATACTGCGAAATAAAAATGCAATCCGAGTCAATTGCATGGTCAGCCAGAGCGAGTTCGTTGAACTAATGAAACCTTGAACTTGCATAATATATACTATGACCTAATTAAACGGAAAACTTTTAAGATTGACCCACCCACTCGACTATCAGTGTACCTACTCGTGAGTACCTAAACAATTATCCGCTTCATTATCTAGCTGCACTTTGGTCATGATGTAGTTTGGACTTTTGTTTTGATCGGACATACATCACCCTCCCAGTACTCCGGCTTTGTCTTATCGCCACACAAAGGCAGCAATGAGCAAATTGTTCGATAGTATGAATTTATCAATTTGACATATTCTATTTTTTCATTTCAGATTGACGTAAAAGGATTTCAAAAGTAAGTGAAGCACGCGTATGTGACCCAACAGTAGCCTGTTAGTGGGTCGCAATAATTTTTATGAAAATACATATTTATAGAATTTAGTCGACGCTGATATCAACAGAGGGGTTGACTTCCTCCTATCGCTTGTTTTTGTGCGATATCTTGCACATGACTTCGAAATCATAAACATGTTTTATAATCAATTCGACTAGATTATACGCTTCTTCTAGCGCTGTTCGGTGTGCTGAACAATTATATTTCCAGCTTTTAAGTAATCAAGACAGCGGAGGAGGAAGTCTACCTACCTGATTTGTGTTAAGTTGAAAGTTAAAATGCAAGCAATGCTAGATTGTAAGTTGATTTCCAATTTTCCGACAGTAGTAGATATTTCTGAAATTTTGTTGGATCATAATAAATAATTGCATTTTCTTGTGATTGCAGTGTCGAAAGAGCCGATATGGAGCTTGGAGAGGAGGCCTTCATCTGGATACTTAGTCTGGCGTCGGGACAAGTCAAAAGTTCGTTTTCGATTTGAAGTTGAAGTCTTGGAATACGAGAAGGATCCCGACGAGCACAGAGTCTGCAATGAATACACCGGCCCGAGTATTATTTCCAGCACGATAGTGGTTTTCGTTACCTGTGTCACAGCTGTCGCGCTGACATTGTATCTACCATGGTATTTAGTTGGCCACAACTAGCGATACGTGAAAGAAATTAATATTCCTCCTGTTTCTGCCAATTGAATGGTCGGTTTAAGCTGTGATTTTTGTAAACAGTGGTTCTGGTAGATTTTAGATAATGTACTCGAGCTTTAGACGGTGTGAGATTATATTTATTTCTGTTCGACTAGGTGTAGGCCGCCTTGATGTTTATACGACAGTGCCTTCGCGACGCCATGTTTTTGTACAAGGATTTAACATGTTATGAATTTTATTGTGAATATTTATTTGAGAATAACTTAAGACATAATTTTGTATAAATATATACAAAGTAAAATTTTACGATTATTTCTTATAACTACGATGACCCCGACACTTCCCTACACCGCTCCGTCGCTGCCTGAACTGCACCTGCAGCTGAAGCTCTAAAGCCTAAAAAAAGATTTCATTTAATTTCGTAAAGAAAATGGAATTATCTAAAACCAACCTGTCCGTTCCAAGTAGTCTAATCCAGCAGCAGTCGAGCCAGCAGGACTTGTTACATCGTCTTTAAGTTTTCCTGGGTGATCTTTGGTATCTCTAACAAGTTGGGCGGATCCTAGAACAGTTTGTGAGGCTAGTCGATATGCCAGGTCTCTAGGAAGGCCCATTCGAACTGCGCCATCAGCAAGGGCTTCTATAAAAACAAATACATAAGCTGGTCCACTACCGCTTAACGCTGTGATCGGATCTAAAAGCTTTTCCTCGACTTCTTCAGCAGTTCCAATCGACTTTAGCAACGTTTGGGTTACTTCGACATCTTTTTCGGTGGTATTGTCGCTGCGGACAAAAACTGAACACCCTTGTTTGACTAGGACTGGAGTGTTGGGCATCACACGAATAAAACGTGAATTTTGGGATGCATTCTGTCGAGAAAAGTACAACAATTAAAACACCACCTGGTAATAACTGCTTTTTTAAATAAAATAAAAAATGTATAATTGAGAAATAATAAATCGATTAATAGATGTTTAGAACATGAACAAAGAGAACAAGGCCGAAAAGGCTTTAACTGATGAAGAGTCTTTCAAAATCAAAAAAAGAAAGACTCCGCCCTTATTTAAAATTTCTTATCTTGGTAAATTACAACACAATTAAAATAAAAAAATTTCTTCAAGTGACTTCTACTTTTTATGGCAAATACTAAAAAAATATAAGAGAAACAAAGTAAAGTAAAATTATAAAAGATTTGAGTTAGCGCGTGTCTGACTAGATGAAAATCGAAATTATCGAATATATTAGTGAAACAACCGGACATTAATAGGTAGGGGGTCAAATTTGCCCTTCCTCTTCTAATTTTCGCTGAGCACCTGTTTCCCCTTAGCCTTTTTTCCCAGGGGTTAAATTTACCCCGGTCACTTTTCCCTTCTTAATTTTCTGACTAATAGACTGAAATATGCCTTTTAGAAAATATTTTATAGACTGATGAAATATAACTGGGCAAAAATGACTGGGAAAAATTGAATAGCCAGGGAAAAATCGACAGGGTGAACTTGACGCCCAATCCATTAATGAGACAGCTTCCTTGGAACCATAATTTGTGCGGGGTTATAGTATATTCAAACAAATTCTATTCAGCAAGGGGCATATTCAGATTAAAATAGGAAAAAAACAACACAGAAGAATTGGTGTCAAACTCCAAACAAGATAGACTTTACAAAAGTGCAATACGTAATAGAGTCGCGTTAGAATTGATTTTGTCAACTTTCTTCAATACGCAACTATTAAAACAAAACAAAACACAACGTTGCGCATTTCCAAATAATATGGTGAATGTAATTCATAGATCACCATTTAAAATAAGAATCTAAGTCCGAATTTAAAAATGCACATTCACGTTCAAAAGATCACAAAAAACAGGTAAGTCATTAATATAGATAATAAATATAAATGGAACCATTTGGGTTCCCTACGGCACACCATAGAAATCCAGTGAAATTAAATACCGATTACTCTTCCATTTCGACCGAATCATAGAATATGGGTGTATAGCTCTTTAGACAGACAACCGCGAAATAATACTTGCTGAGTATGACCCGTCAAGTAAAAGCGAACCCATTTAATGAACAGTATGGGAAATCCAAGAACAGTGAATTTGTAAATTAAAACTTAATGATTTATCCTTGTCTATGTCTTATTAAAGACAGTAAAAGTGCAATCGATTTGATTTTCAGATTCAAGACCAAAGTGTGGAAACTAGAAAATTGCTTGTATGATCGATTTGCCTTCTATGAAACCATACTGAAATGAACCTAAGTATGGTTTGCAATAAACTCATAAAACGTTATAATTAAAAGCCTCAAAAATTTCCCAAAGGAACACAATACTCGTAGCGCGTACATATTAAATAATATATTAGAAGGATTGTGCGTGGGCACAGACTTTAGGGTTGCTGATTTATAATAGTTTTGAATTGATAATGGCGGATCCAATATGGAAAACGAAAATTACAGATACTTAGGGACTTTCAGGTTCGAAAATGCATTCAAAATTCAGGATGGCGAATTCAAAATTTCAAAAGATGCATGACCTCTAAAAAACTCTGCAGGTCAGAAAGTTTTCTATCTTACATTTGGTGATATCATTCAGAAGCTATAAAGAAGGGTTTCCTTTACTTATTTATAGATAACGTCATATATTCACCGCTCTATCGATTATAACAAGGGAGAACCATAAATTTCTCGCGACAAATTAAGGCATGAGTAGCAAAATAATTTCAAAAAACAAATTATTCTTTAAAGTTTCAATGACCTGTTATTGCGAATATTGTATAAAAGGGTCAATAAACAATCAGGAATTAATTTTATACATTTCGCGGCGCTGGTCACCAGAAGGCGGGTCGTGGTCACAGATAACCACCGTGGTAGTCAATGTGTTACGTTAATCAAGGCAGAACCTTTTTAACGTTTAAGGTAAATAAAAATCGTCTGCTACTGATAATAACAAGAGAAAAAAGAACTTTGTTGGAAACTTAGGCATGCCTTTTATCAATACATTGAGCTCCTAAGAAAAGAGTGAGAGCTTCTGCTTGGTAGGACCAAAATCCCTTATCGTTTCGATATCACTTCACCAGCAGGCACTTAGCACAATACAAAATATTGATTATGTTATTGAATCTACTTCAGTCATTAAAGGAATTTTTCCAGCTTGATAACATTTAAACTGAGAACATTTGGGACAACCCCCGCGACATGTGTCCACCCAGAAAAAATTCAATTAGCTCGAAGCCGTTCTATTCATGCACTTTTCGCATTTCTGTCGTAAAACACTTGGCATTATCTTACCTTCCGTAACTCCTTCAAGGTAACTCCCATAGCTACTGAAATAAATAGTTTTCCATCGCTGATAGGTTTCACACCTTGCAGCACACTTGGCACAACAGCTGGTTTAACAGAAATGAAGATCACGTCGGACTTTTGAACAACGGGCTCATTTTCCACAAGCGTCTCAGCTCCCAAACTCTAAACAGTAGATACTGATTTTTATAAAATTGCTCAGCTCATGAAATTTGTGTTTTAGAAAACTATAAATCTTCCAAACTGGACACTACCATATAAACAGGAAAACATAATTACCTTGAACGACTCAAAACTTATGGTATCAGCAGGATGAACACTAGCTACGATATCCTCCGGTTTTGTCAGACCTAAAAAGAGCGTAATTTGTTAAAAACACAATCATCAACAATAAGCAAGAAATTTATTCACACAGCGAAGTTAAGCTTCTCAAAGGCGATAAGGTGACCACCAGCAACAATTATCGATATGCTGTCCTTCAATTGCTCTTATCACTTTATTCTGTTCATAACATACTTTATCAATGTAGACCAGAAAAAGAGTGTGTAAGCTATTTTTAAAAACCGATGCACTACACGATATATAAAATTGCGGATTGCTAACAGTGGGCCACATTGCGAAATTAAACAGCAGGCAGATGTTTTGGTGCAAAAACAGTAGTCTCACTTTTAAACAGCGAACAGTATAACCGATGTGGAGTCGTACCTGCAGCTATGAATCCTTTGGCCATTGCTTGAGCAATTTTCCCTCCACCGAGGAACCCTATGCGTCCAACTTTTAACATTTTGTATTCACTTATAACAGCTTGGGACACCAATCGATCGGGGAGCGAGCGATTTTCGTGATTTATGAGATTTTACCCTCGATCTAGTGTTTGCAATTAATCAGTCTGAACTGAGCTCCGCAATGAAGTAGTATAGTGGGAAAAACTCTTATCAGAGGAATTTTTGTGATAATGTCCGAGTTATTATTTAATTCACAATCAGACCTCGCACAACTGAGGGGCATGCTGTTGCACCAATAGCTACCGTAGTTACTTCTCAGCTCGGGACCTTTATCACGAGCACAGCGTAAGCGGCAGTTTTTTTACACAGCAAAATTTGTGCGCATTTCGAGATACATAGTACGTGATTATTTAAATTTGGCGACACATTCGTAGCTCTTTTTTTACACGAGTGCCACTGCAAGGAGTGCTAATGTGTTTAGATGGGTTTTTTTCGTTTGCCTGTTTGTTTGTTTCCTTCCCACGTAGGACTTAATATACTAATTTTATTATGGAAGATAACAATCAATTTATCTCAATTATGCGAATGTCAGGCTAAAAAATGTGAACGTTATTCGCTTTGTTGCATTTGCTATTGTGTCGTTGGATTACCAGATTACCGAAAAAATTCGGTTGTCATACATAGAAAGAAATATGAAAATATGCAATGATGCAACGGTGCAATGAGATAGATACTAGATAGGTTCTAGTGTCAGAACCCTAGAGAGAACTTTTCGATTCAATTTACTTGTTCCGACTGCGAGTTCTTTAGGTATAGTTTTATATTCTTTGCTAACAGGATCTCCCGGATACCCCAATTATCCCGATATGATTACACACCCATACAGATGTGTCATTTACACGCAAATTGGCGGTAATTCATTCATTATCGCTGCAGAAGTGATGAAAGGTCAATAAAAGCAATCGACCAAACTTAAAATTTTTAATATAAATTTTAAACATTTCCAAAAATGGCAATTTACTCATATGTTGCGTAAGAATTAATGCAAATGATTGAGACTGCTCAGATGCTGACTGATCTATTGAATTGAGAAGTTAAGCTACAAAGTAAAATGAGTATGTTAGCTGGCAGTTCGGACTTTGGGCACAGCAAGATGAAACGACCGAACTATGGGCATGGATAAATTAGTAAATCAATCATTACTCATCAGTATGCAAAACTTTCAATTGAGAAAGAAAGTCTTCCCGGCTGCCACCTCCTAAGAAATTCAACTGAAATCCAAATACAAGTTTGATTTGCATATGCGAGCTGCTGTTGGCATAGAAGATTAGATGTGCGCTTCCGGCTAGAACTGAACTGGGCAATGTATATTGAATTAAGATTTTGTCTGAGATTAAATTTAAAAATTATTATTGCTTGGGTAAATAAAAATGATAATTGGGAGATGGACAAAAGTTTGCGAAAAAGAAACAATTTGCACTTCCACGATGGGCCACGATCATACATAAAACAACTATGTCATTAATTACGACGAAAAGGTTTATTAAACATACATCGAAATTATCTTTCTGACAACAACATCTGCAGTCGTTCGAAGTCCGCTGTCGACCAGTTATCTACCCAATAGAACAAATCCAAAACTGATTTTATACCATCTCCGGGAGTGTGAAAGCCACTAAATTTAGCCAAAGGAATATTATCTATTGAAAGAATGTCTAATTAAGGTAGTCCTCAGAATAAATTTTAAAGTAAATTACCAAGTACATCTGAAGCATTCTCCCCTAACGCTTTTAGGAATATCGTACTCTGCCGCTTACCAAGATTAGAAAGGGTGACAACAGTTCTTTTTTGTATTACCGGCTGGCACAATAGCCTGGGTAATGTAGAAAGCCATTCAGTGAAAACAATTTGCCTAGAAGAATTTCGTAACAACGTGGCATAGTGTTTCGCAATTTATGTTACCCATAAGAATCATAAAGGACGTCGTCTAGGATGATATCACAAATCAAGTCCAAAAGATTACTTCTATGTTGAATCATTTGCAGCTTCAAGACCTGCTTAAGTAAAGCTCTTTGTTCCTCGCCGTCTGACTTTAAAAAATGCCTTCCATGTGTGTAGAGTACGGATCTCAAAACCTTTTCTACGTTGAAGGCGAATATATTGTAATTGGATGGTCCTCTACCCTGAATCAAACCTGTTGATAACATTTTTGAAAATATGTATAAACAAATGTTAGCGAGTAACCTACTTGAGAGGAATTCTAGAATTTTGTTACTCAGTTTGGGGTACTTATTGTTTTCTGCGGCACAGAATTTACAGAAAAGATGACAAAGAAGTAAATTTTGCTGTAGGCAGTGTAGCTCATCGAACCCCATTTTAAAGGCATTTTTGGACTTCTTCTTTGTTTCTAGGTAGAGAGAATTGGGTCATATTTGTTCTAAAAATTAAGCTCAAATTACCAGTCATTTTCTCATTTTGCTCATAAGGAAATCCAGTGCAGAAGTGAAGAGCGAAATTTGACTTGTACTCTCGCCGGAAGAAAGTAGAAATATCGTTGTGTTTCACTCTAACTTCCCAGAGGTCTACGAGTTCCCAAATACACTCCAAAAGCTCCAGAACTGTTTTCAAGGTGTACGCCCCATCTTCGTTCAAAGCAATCCTCTGTTCTTGGGAGGAACAAGGATTCACCTCCATCCACGATTCAAACAACAAGGGAATCAAGACAGTGATGTAATATTTCAGTTGATCGCCTTCATCTTTGGATTCCGAGGTGTTGTTGGCCATTGTTGATTTAAAGATGTCTATGCTAGTGTTCTCCGAATATCTTCTAATTACAGGAAAATATTTTTCCCTTGCGTTAAATAACCGATAAACGTGCGAAGATGAGTTCTCATTTGTCTCAGCCAATGTAGACCTCTTGTGCTCGACTACAACGGAGAACATTCGACTCAAGCACTGGAGTACCTTATTCCTCCACTTAGTCGTCTTCGTCTTACTAATATTCATACTAAGAGCCCTACCCTGCCTACTGTCTTGCTTCTGCTTGGAAATCATATCAAGGAAGTTTGTAAAAATCGCATCTCCGTTGTCAGCAATTAGGACTGGAACATACTTTAAAAGAACATCAAGAAAGAGGAGGGCATCCTCCTGGATACTCGGCTGGATATGAGTCATGGCGCAGCGTAGGTACGAAGACATCATTTCGAAGAAAGGTCCAACCACTTCTACTGTGGTCAGTGCTAACAATAAGCTCATTAATTTAAAAGATTCTCTGCGCACTTCGGTGTCGATATCAAGACAAATAGCAGCAACGCCTTGGATTATTTGCCCAAACTGACGGAGCACTAGGGACTCGTGTGTAACAGTAGCGTTTTTCAAGGCTTTTATAGCAGTCATCCGAAAGGATGCGTTGTGGTGTTTCAAACGCGTAATGATTTCCTGCGGAAGACAGTGAAAAGTATGGTGAAAAGATTAAAATAGGGAAGTACTTTGATTGGTGGTTCCTTTCCACCTTCTAGTGGAATTTCGGCGATCTGCTCCTTGATGACAATTTTTTTAATTTTAAAGTCCGTTTTTGTCACATTAAGACCCTTTGGGAGCTTTGCACCTTTCAACTTAACTTTAGCTTTTTCGGACCGCAGTACTTTCTTATGTTTTCCACCCATTTTCACTTAAGTTCGCCACAAAGTTGCACGTGCGAAAGGAATGTGAAATGTCTAAACACTGCTTAGTGCTTCAAACAGCTGGTATCTGTCAAAATCACTCGCAAGTCAAAAGAAGTCAGAATCAATTAGTCGTTTTTATTATGCAAACAAATCGCTTTTTACAATTTGTGTATTGGTACTAAAACACTATTTCTCCAGCTGTTTAATAGCTTTCATAATTTCCTCATTATTCTGCTCTCTAATCGCACGAATCGCGTCTTCAATTAGCTGCCTGTGTTCCTTGCTTTCCGGTGGGTAGAGCTCTCGTTTTGTTTTCGTCACCCATTCCTCGAAGTACTCGGGTTGATTGAATAAATGGAAAAGAGCCACTGGAAATGTCATGTACATGGCCATTCTACAAACCTCCAGGACCCAGCCACCCATGCCGACAAGATTGAATTATTTCCGCTAAAGGCAATAAATAAAAACAAAAGTACTAACTTCTACTGCCAGTAGTACGCAAAATGAACCGTTTGAACTTCTTCTTACTAAAAGTTATGACAACATGGTGAACCGATTATAAGGAAACGAATTTTAGAAAATTCAAAAGTTTTGCTAATTGACGTATATATACGTCCACAGTATCTAGACACAAAATACTAGCGAAGGCTAGCCGGACATTTTATCCATACTCATGTTGAGAGCCTACAAAGTATAAGACTTCAGACCATGTCTGTTATTTTGAAAAAGAGGCTAATGAAAGATCCATATTCCAGGAATCGAGTATTATCCATTTTTATTTCTCTTAAAATGGGACAAGGGCAAACTGATTCGTATATCATTGAAGCAAAAATAGCCAATTGCACACAAGATATCCGCGATAATCAGCATTGGCAGCATAAGGTTGCAGCACAGCTTAAGAAGGTTGGCCTTACTTTCCAAAAGTCCTAAAACACTCGTACTACAGCTTCTGTGGGCAGTGTGTTCAATATCGCTGCACAAGTTCAAGTTTATTCCATCCAAATTTAGCATATCTCTTAGCATTTGGCCCACATCCGCCATAGTCAAATTTCCGTCTGTAAGTCCCACCGTGACAGCGATAACGTTCGAATTTTCCCCCAAAATTGTTACGTTTTCAGCCGGCTCATGTGTCTCAAAATTAACGGAAATCAAATGAAATCCTTTGGCAGAAGCGTTCGCCCTTTTTAAGAATTCGTCGACACTCCTGATGCCGCAGCAGTTGAAATTTTCATGGATTCTAAGCCAATTTGGTCGGTGGCTAGATTTATTTATGGTTACAAAGAAGTCGCCAGTAACGGGGCTCCTTTGATCCAGAAAATCGCCCTCCAGCTTGGATAAATATTTCTCAATTACTATCAGTCCTGAGATTACCAGACCAATGGCAAGGACATGTCCAACGAAGACCGTCAGCAATGCCTTGCCTAGAGTGTTAAAAAAGGGGAAATACGGCCTAAATCATCTTTACGTAGTTACCATGAGTTCTGGTGATTGTACATGAGAGTAGTGCTGATATAAAGCCCAGCAAGTTGCATCCTAAAAGAAAAGCGACTCCATAAACGAATGGCTTTTTCTCGCCCACGCTGATAAGGTAGTACTGCTGAGAAATGATGAAAATCGCTGGAATGTTGAAATTCGCAATAAAAGTTTTTAGGGGCGATGAGTGTTACCTCCAAAGGACGATCCAATGCCCATCAGAAGGATCATAGTGGCGTTTATCCGGAGGTAGAGCACGTAAATGCGTTCGTAGATTCGGACCGCGGTTGCCTTGGATTCATGCTCATACGGGCCAGGAGTTTGTTGTGTTATTTGGCTGTTATCTGCGTCGCCCATCTTGATAGAAATAAAGACAAACAAATTCTCTGCCTCCTTGAAGTGAATGAATTCTGTTTGAAATTGTTCAATCTAGGAGGCCCCTTTATTCTGGAAAATTTATTTTTAAAGGTTGATTTCCATTCTGGTGGCGAGCTGGTGGAAGTTGTTGAACTCAAATTGGTGTGCCAATTTTGGAGGTTTGCAATTGTTCTGCTTTGCACTTGCTTGCGTGGCGCACAATTGGCTGTGCTTGTTGGGTGCTGCAGTGAACTTGGAAGATTTAGTGAGTTTTATTTAGTGAGACTTGATAGTGGCGAATGTAGCCTCAGTCGCTGAAACCATTTCTACATAATTAAATTCAATTTCACCTTTTCCATTTTAATACGTTATTTAACCGTTCCAACCACATGACACTACCGACCTCTAGCGGATGGACAGTATCTGCTCAATAAGAAAAAGGCACATAATCATTTAAACGTCAAAAACCGTTTTACTGGAAAATAAAGGAAAATGGCAAGCACATCGACAAAGTCTGAAAATGCAAGGAAAACTTGGGAGTTAGAAAATAACATAACAACGATTCCTGCGTGTGACGAGATTTTCCGCCACGATGAGCAACTTCAGCGCTCGATCCTCGACGCAAAACCGTGGGAGAAAGATCCGCACTACTTTAAGGACATCAAAATCTCAGCCCTTTCGCTGCTTAAGATGGTGATGCATGCTCGTTCGGGCGGTACTTTAGAAGTAATGGGACTACTGCTCGGCAAAGTTGAAGACAACACAATGGTAATGCTGTGAGTTTACGTTACCTTCCCGTGTAAGATTTTCTCTGCTTTTAGATAGTGATGGATGCCTTTGCCCTGCCAGTAGAAGGAACAGAGACAAGGGTCAATGCTCAGTCTCAAGCTTATGAGTACATGTCCGCTTACATTGAGTCTGCAAAGGAAGTTGGACGTCTTGAAAACGCTATTGGGTGGTACCACAGTCATCCTGGGTACGGTTGCTGGTTGTCTGGAATTGATGTCTCCACGCAGATGTTGAACCAAAATTTCCAAGAACCTTTTGTCGCAATCGTTGTAGACCCTGTTAGGACTGTTTCAGCAGGTAAAGTGTGTTTAGGAGCCTTCAGGACTTATCCCAAGGGCTATAAGCCTCCGAACGAAGAGCCATCAGAGTACCAGACGATTCCACTAAATAAAATCGAAGATTTCGGCGTGCACTGCAAGCAGTACTATCCCCTGGAAGTAAGCTATTTTAAGTCAGCTCTAGACCGAAAGCTGCTCGACTCCCTTTGGAACAAATATTGGGTGAATACTCTGGGAAGCTCAGGTCTCCTGAGCAACACAGATTACACAACGGGACAAATTTTCGATTTATCTGAAAAACTAGAACAAAGTGAAGCCAGTCTAGGGCGAGGTCCCTTCGTTGTATCAGGTAATCTCCAAACTGAAGGAAGTAGCACAGAGTTAAAAACAATTCCCGTTTCAGGGGACATAAATGAAAAGAGAACAGAGGATAAACTATCCAAGGCTACGAGGGACTGCAGCAGAGCTTCCATTGAGCTCATCCATGGATTAATGGCTCAGATTTCTAAAGATAAACTCTTTAACACAGTGGGATCGCAGAAGTAAAGTCAATTTTCATTTATTGCAAATATTTTATATTCGACCTCATGTAACAATAAAAGGCTTTCCTACTCGGTACGCGAGACACCCTCTTCTTTTTTGTCCTCGCAATTGCTCCCCGAAGGGAACTAGAGGAGGTTTTCGCAAGAAGATTCCCCTTCCCTCAGGGGTCCATGCTCTAAAGGTGGCTGTTTTTCCTACAGGGAGTTTTATACCAATCCATCCAGCAGACGAGAGGAGAATATCTGAAAAGTCACTTCTATAGCAGCTAAATTAATCGTTTTAAAATATCTTTACCACAGGTTGCTGCATCGTAAGATTCTCCGGTGATATCTATTACCGCTGATTTTAGGTCTGGCCACCGATTGATGCGATTTTCATCGCCCATTGGGACTCCTAGCAATTCACTTCCAAGCATTTCCCTGTACACCTCATCGGCATCCTCTATCTGAGTTATTAAAACTGGTATTTCATGAGATGAGTACATTGATATCCGCATGGAATCGACCTCCCCTGAAACAAAATCCAAACGACCCAGCCCACCCAAAAATACGGCCAAACCAGGCGTAAATTTAAACACTCTTGGTGCAAGCATCCCTGTAGGCATGACCTTCAGCAATTCCTCTGTTGTCAAGAAGTGGTGAATCTAGAAACGTATGGCACGGATCATTACTACTATAGCCCCAATTTAAATGAATTTACCTGTTCAGGGTGCACGACACCAGGCGTATCGTAGCACCATTTACTGTATACGAACTCCTTGTCTTTTTCGTTCAGTGTTAAAATAGGATTTGTTCCCTTTGACATCGCGAAGAGGTCCAATGGCTCCTCATCGTTCACAAACGTCCTCCCTGAAGGTAAGTTAGTTAAGCTTAGTTCTGTGGAAATTTTAAAAAATTTTAATCTCACCGATGTGACCAATTAGAGTGGCATGCTGCACTTTCCTTGTTGCCCTCAATTGATCTCTCCTTAACATTGCTTCGGCATTCTTTCTGACCTGTTGGGACTGCAATCGTTTAGCCCTCTGGAACACACGATAATCGGAAGGGTTTAGAATAGGAAATTTAAGCATATTTAGTGTGGTTCCAGGCCAGGGGCATGCGGTTGCCTTTTGAACAAGGTTTATTGCTTGAACCTTGAAACAAAGAAACGATATATTGTGCGGTTACTTAAACTCTTTAATTTACCTTGCAATAATCAGACCGTAACAAAGCATTAAACAGTGTACTTTTTCCTACATTTGTGCAGCCGACTAGGTACACGTCTCCATCATTCTTCCAAATGCTGTGCAGCTGCGTTATGAGCTCTTCAACTCCATAGCCTGTCTTCGCAGAAATCAGGTGGACGTGCTTGATGTTCATCTTGATAAGTCCAGCGTTGACAACGGATTCAAGAAGGCACTTCTTAATGTGCTCTAAGTAATTCCTCCTGTCCTTAGGTAGAAGATCAACCTTGTTCCCCACTATGAAGACAGGCCTATTGTTACCTAAAATGTCCTGAATTTCGGGCCATATCGAGCATGGAAAGTCGAGAAGGTCTATTATGAGAACGACCAGCGCGAATTTGTCTTTAATCGACGACAAAATTTTAACATACTGCTCTGCCTTAACCTCAACGTCCAGCGCTATGTTGTACTCCTTCAAGAAGTGGCAACGTTGGCAAATGATTGTCTTTAATCGAATAAAAGAATTATTTCCGATTTCATCAGCAAAATGTTCGAGAAAACCTTCAGTTGCTGGTGTGTCCGCCCCTTAAATATTTCACTGGGAAGGTATCCTGTGAGACTTGGGTGCGCACATTGCAGATGTGCTCCACATCCATTGCATGGTATATTTGAAGGACGAATCGTTGGGTCTAAAATTAAATAAATGTATAAAATTCCACATGGTAATCTGAGAAATACCTGGGGTTCCTTGTGGAGAAGGCGACTCGTCATTTTCGTCGTAATATTCATAATCTTGCAACCAATTGTCAGGTACTGTGGGTGTATTGATGTATTCTCGTTTCTTAACAATCTCTTGTGTTTTGGGTCCTTCTTCCACAAGTGGTGCTTCCGTTTCCAAACTTGTATCAATATCCAAATACTTTAACGTCGCTGGTAGCGGTCTTACGGACGCATCCTCGTATTTTGTTTGCTGCTTCTTTATTTCAATTATGTGCCTTATTGCTTTATTTCTCTTATATCCTAGACGGGGCACTTGGTCTTCCAAGTACGAACTGAATATGATTTTGTTTCGGACTTTCTCAGGCAGCTGTTCGATTACATTACTCAAGTCTACAAAGCTTGATTTTGATAGTTTTTCCAGGTAATTGGAGTACCACCTTACGTGCTTTAGTTTGGGTAATATTGCACTTAACACTAATTTCATTTTCTCTTAGATTATAAGGAAGAACCCCGACCGGTAATCAGCCAGTGAAAAAAATGACAGTAAAAACATGTGTATTTTGTATACCTCTTCTTCTTATATTAATACACTTCGTAGTCCCAACTAGAAAATTATCAAAAGTTTTAGCATAAGCTTTTGTTTCGCTCGCCGAGGCTGAGCCGAGCTCGAAAATATATCGAACAAGGTCGAATTGCTCCGATACGAATCGCTAATTTGGTGATTTCCCAACAACAAGAAAAGAAAGCGACACTCAATTTTTCATTTTGAAAGCCAAACACAAAGGAATTTACTTCCAGTAATTAGAGCAAAATGAACGCCATTGTCATCCACAAAACAGGCATAAATATGTACCCATGAATTAAAATTCTCCGGACTTCCCAATTCAGTTCAGAGTTCTCGTAATTTTTCCGCACTTCCTAGAATTAGATCCGCCGCGGTGAGCGCATATGTGAATAGTCAAAGGGCCAGCGCACACGGCTCGGCGCATTTCTTAGAGGCGTCAGAAACCTCGCACCTGTTGGTTTTGAATTATTTTGCCGAATTTAGTTGGAATTCGAACAACACTCTTCACATGCTTGGCAGAAAGCGACCGAAGCAAATCCACCCTGCCACATATCTTCATATTCCCTTTACTGCTTTTTACAGCTCCGCCGTTCTTGTCTAGGCGAAACCCCAAGGGTAGGCAGTGCAGGATAATCAACCCCCGCTGTACGTGTATGAAAGAGACACTCTCATATTCCTTTACTGTTTTTACAGCCTTGCAGGAAAATTTTTTTTTGTCAGAAAAATGAACGACGCACATGAAGTGGGTCACACCGCCGTGATTTTGGCCATACCCGGTCTGGATCGGTGTGACAAATTGCACCCGTTTTTCTTCGGCCTTGTGCTCTTTTCCAAAATTCTGGTTGCTTTTGGCTGGGGAAGGTACTTTTGTGATTTTCGAATGCAACACATTCACAAAAATTCAGGAAGTACAATGCCAGAATTTGAGATTGCGCTCATACTATTCTTCGAAATTCCTTTCCCCATCTAACAGGTCCTCTAAGAAAAGCGCCATGTGCACTGGCTCAAAGGCATATATGTATATCATCGCATGCTCGGCACACTACATCGCATTAGTCCATAAGAATAACATTGCGCGCCTGAATTTCTGTACGGTTGTTGGCTGGTCATCGCAAGGTGAACGTATAAGAAATTTTTGGTTCAAGTTATTTCTAACGAATGCGAATTTCCGATGTTATTACGATCCGAACATGTGCATCGTATGTAATTCGAAATTCTCAACGAATTCTGAAAACGGTGTGCCAAGTTCCGAACGTAGCGAAAATTTGTCACTTAGTCTTACGAATGTAAATACTGTTCGGAACTTGTATTTTCACTGGAGAAAACACAATAAATAACCATTTATCTTAGGTTTCATAAACTTTTATTAATCAAGCATGAATAAAAAAGCCAAAATGAAACTCTTCTGCAATACATTGGCCCTTATTCTGGTTCTCACGTCACATGCCATATGAGGTGAGTCTACAGATTCGGTATTCTCGTTGTCACTTTGAGTGACTTCTTTCGGTCACCTACAATTTGATAGCGACTAAAATGGTCACTTGGATCGGCTTCAAGTGACAACGAGAATACCGTGACTCTCGATATTTTTCATTTCGAGACACTAACAAAACTTTTCAATATTATTTGGCGATTCCTTTCCTGTTCGTCTTCATCATCAGTATCGCTGAACCACAGTTCATTTGAACTCATCTTTCAGTTCAATTTTGCAAATATTAACTTGTTTTGCCTCAAACAACTAAACTTTAAATGTCAAAACAATCGATACTCGAATTGCTCTCACGGCATAAATTCTCACGTCACGCGACAATGGGAATACCACATGTGACGTGAGGTGACACGACAGTGAGGTTTGTCACGGGCGTGAGGTGAGAACCGGAATAAGGCCCATTTACTCCCTGAAAAATGCGATATCGCGCAAGGGTTTTCGAGATTTCCAGGGAAGAAATAACCGCGTTCTGGGAAAATTGAGAAGGCGGTTGGAACTTTTTGAGTCGCGGGTGCATAACGCTCGGGTCAAGTACCTGCTCCAATTCATCTCAAATAGCCGAAATATAATAAAAATTTCACAAACTACCTTGCGATATTCACAAATTGCGTACATACATTTCCAATTGGCTTAATGTTAAACAGCTTATTTCGAAATGATTTTCATATGGTAGCCCCAAAAGTATTCCGTTCGGATCGTAGGATACATACCATTTCTTTCGTATTCGTATCGTAACGTAGCTTGCTGTTCGTAGGATTGCTACGCTACGACGGATCTTGGAAAAATCCTGCTACTGCGCAAAAACCAGCGCTGCTTCTTGAAATTAAGATCCCAAGACTGCAGGGTTTGTGATTGAAAAGTAAAGGACAATTTATCCCGCAAGATAACAAATTTTATTCAAAAATAAAACAATTGAGACAGGAAAACTAATAAATTGTTTTTTCTTGGCTAAATTAAAATGGTTAAAACTAGGACAACGTATAAAAAGTGGTTAAAATTGAAACATGATTAACATAGAAGGCAACGTGTAGAAAAAATTACTCTTAATCTAATTTTAGTAAGCTGTTGCTTCCCTGATGTTTCATATCTGAATAATGCTATACTTCTTAATCTACAAAAGAACTTAAACCTGATCGTCCTCTGAGAACTTCTTCCAGCAACAATTAAAACATAAATCCAAAGCAATGGAACAACGCGTTATGTACAAGTATACCTGTATGAACCTTAGGTGTCAGTAAAACCCAGGTCAGTTCATGCTAGTCTATATTGAATAATAGAGTAATACAAAAGTAGACATATACAACAATAAGAGTGCATATAATTTAGACTTATTCTAGGAACCCATAAAATCTTAACTATATGGAATTGTCCTTATGAGGATCAATGTGACCGCCTGGAAAGGATGATCTTTTTCAATTTCCCTTCAATACTCTCCCGCCTAGCGTACTCGCTCGTGAGGAACGCATTTTCGCGTTTTAGTCCATCCAATTCCTCCCTGGACTTTTCCTCCTTAAACTTCCTTCTTTGTCTAGACTTGCGACTGGCCATGTTGTTCTTTCCACGCAGTTCATAGTACTTCTTCTCCTTCTCACTAAGGTTCTCCATTTCTTCGAGTTTTGGCAGGGAGTTATCTGTCTTTGGAGGTCTTCCGCGGCGTTTTTGGGATACTGGGGTAGGTGTTGTACAGGTGGATGGGTAGCTAAAGGGTGTTGAAGGCGCAGTAAAAACTGTGCTGCTGTTTGATGACAAGTCTTCTGATGGGCCATTTGATACTTCATTTTGGTTTACCAAGAGGTCAAAGTCGATCACGTCGGAGGTATTAGAGTTTATGTATGCAGACTGCATTTAAAAATAAAGTTCATATTAATAAACATTTTAACAAGAATATTACAAAGAAGTACTTACAAATTGCTCCTGTAGATCCAAAGCTTTTTCAATTACATCTGGGGTAGAAGGGTAAGCTTCTTGAGCTGTTACCACCCTGGATATTGGCAGAATAAGTTTTTTTGGTTTTGATAAACCGTCTGTATCACAAATCTCAATTTTGAGTTTCCTCTTCCTCTCTTCGAGTCTTCCCATTTGTTTGGAGCTGCAGCTGCTATTGCTATTGTTGTTATTAGCATCATGCGCAATAGTCTCCGGGATGTTAAAAATATTAGACAGACTCTCTTGACTTAAAACTATTCCTTCAAATAGTAATTCACTTTTGTTGGATTTTAGTTCGATATTATTGCTGTTATTGTTATTACTATCATGAGCAATAGTCTCCTGCATATTAAGAAACATGCTGGCAAAGTCCTCTTGGCTCAAGTTTGTGTCCTGGGGAATTAATTCATCTTTGATTGGTTTTATTTGGGTGGGACTGTCGCATAAAAATGGGTCTGTTCTTAGCACCTCCATTGGAGACCCCATTGGTAGGAAGGTATCACTTAAATTTATGGTGTCCTCATTAGTTAGATCATTTGGAAATGACCTAAATTCCATTTCGGTTGGATCAGGTTGTGTTACGGTTTCGCCGTACAGCTGATCGTCCTCCCATCCTAACCATAGGTCTTCCATTTGTTGATTTGTTGTTGTTGGTGAAATTTCCTGCTTTAGTTCTATATCTGATGTTAATGTTGTTGTTGCTGGCGTCGGTGATGCTTCTCCACTGTAATCATCTACTGATGGAGAGCTATCATCTAACAGGTCTTGTAAAATTGAATATGTCGAGAAGTCAATGTCATTAAAGTCTTCTGTGAAGGTTACAAGAAAAATTAAAGAAACAAATTAGTAAATCTTAATATTGAATTTTAAATATTGCTTTCCTCGAAAGCATTATGGTTTATTGATATGAATGAATCAATCGCAAATTAATTACGTTTTTAGAATAGCAACCAATAAATGCAAAAAGCAAGCAAACTAAAAATCTATTGAGCTTTCAATTAGATGCATTGGCTTAATGTTAGTTTTCGTTAATCGTGAAGAGGAAATAAAGTCGTTAAAATTTATAGAATGTATTTTTTTAAAAAAATGACAATATTGTTTTTGACTACTTCAAGTTTTTGTCAATTTCAAATTTGATGTAAAATGTATAAGCAGGAAATATCTTGAGAATGTTAACCCATTGCACATTCAATTTGGAACACTGTAGAGTTACGACTGAGAGGCAATACGTGAATCTATCCTAATAGGTTTTCATAAAAGGTTTCATAAAATTTATATCAATTTATGAAATTCTAAAACTAAAACCTGATTATTATAATTCCTTAAACCCATTTGCTTGTTTCCCGTAGAAAACGGTGCAAGCTACAAAATGTAAATCAAAAATATTCCACAAATAGAGCAAACTATTTTTGAAGATGGTACTCGTTCACTAAGAGAGTTTTAAAAATGATGAGTATCTCAATCCGAGAAAGCTTAACTGATCTTATCGGTATGGCGCATAACCTTTCTACCATAGCCACTCACTGGGAGGGACCGAAACAGTTCCTGCTACTAATTAGTTGCCTAAAATTTTAAATACGAAGTATAACGAAGATAAATGTTATTTGTTTTTGGAAGTTATTTCCAGATTAGTATTTCAAATTCCAAATCGTAGGAAACACCAAAAACATTAAACGTGCACATGGCTTTTTAAATTAAAAATCGAATTAATATTTTCGAACCTACATATTTATTAGATGCAGGAACTTGAAAATATCACTGTTATTAGTACATTATACCGCCGGCCGCGAGTATAAACCAACACGTAGGCACTATGGTATTTATTGTCCTCTCAAATCACTACGTTGCTTTAAAAAAATACTGCTTCGATTTCCTAATATTTTTTGAATAATTAGATTTTTTATTTAATAATTTCTATTACCAACCAAAAGCACTGTTAATTTACATTTCTAACCACAATTTGTAAATATAAGTCCCGCTAAGCAGTTCGACTGCATTCACTTCGGTTTTCAAGAAGCAACTGAACTACCAGAAGCACTTGACAAGTTTACGACCTCTCGTACAAGCCGCCATTTTGTTTAGAAAATTCCAGGATCAGCCATTTTAAAATAATAAAGTTTCACTTCATCAAAGCTTCAAAATGTCCACCTGCGCCATCTTGCACACTCAAGAAACGTTACACTGTCCGATATGCGAAAACGAAGCACAATTCCCTAAGCCACGCTTATGTAATTAAATATTATAATATTTATATTGAATTTTCTTATAAAAAAAAATTGAAGAAACGCATAAATACATTTTTATCAAATAATAACAGGAATCACAAATATAAAAATAAAAAAACCGACGTATGTAAATATCACAAGCGATATTAAAAAAAATGTAAACAAGAGGCAAACCATTTGCGCGCACCGTATTACATAGAACATTATCAGCAGATGCAAATTATAACAGAAACTGCTTGTAAAAAGTTCGGTTTACATTTCCTTTAGCCTTCTAGTCAAGTCGGTGTTGTCGTTGTAACATAAGTACCAACCTGTGGTCTGATATAATTCCCGAAAATTAATTGAATTTTCATACATTTAAAAAAAAAAAAATGTCTATGTTGTGTTTATTTATTTGTAACAAAATTGGATGTTTTGATTTTTTTTTTATCAATTACGAATAATAATCACAGTCGAGTGAACTATACGTTAAAATGGGTAGATTGAAATCTTGTACGGTCGCGACGTCTGTTAGACGCCGGTAGTTAAAGGTTAAGGTGATGAACTGTAAAGTCTTTGGTTAATTTTTAACTAGAGATGAATATAACTGAAGGAAGTTAGGAAGTGAGAAGCGAAGCACATGTACAACTAAGACAGGCATTACAAAATTAAGAGCAAAATTGAAATAAAGTGTTCTGATAACCGATGCAATAATATTATAAACACTAAAGGATTAAAATGAAGCACTTCCCAATATTGTTTCAACGGATGATGAAATAGACAACTACAAATTTGGAAGGTCTTCACACAGACCCAAAAATGTGTGCTCATAATAAAAAGCGACTGCGTCGCAGCATGAGACCGGTATGGAATACCGACACATTAAAGCGCACCTTTGATATGTTGCTCGCGATCAAAAAAAAAAAAACGCCAACTTAAAAAAAAATAAAAACAGCCGTGTTCAGTTATAGTTCCCCATTAACGAACAATAAGTTCTGTAATTATTTACGAGATATATTGTTTTTAAATAATTTATAATCCGAATATGCGTTCTGTACAAATGTTAAAAAATGCCATATCGCTTCTACTATTAACTTTAATAAAAAAGTGCAATAAATCAGGAGCATCAATAATCTCAACATTTAAAGTGTTATCGACGATTATGCATTTCTTTATTACTCAGCAGTGCATAACTGCACTTAAATTTCAAATTGTTTAACTAAAATTGTTTTGAAAACAGCAGAATCGAAAAGCAATTATTTAAAAGAGACTCGCAAGGCGTTTTGTTGAACACATTAAATTAGACATTAATATATGGAAGTGCGCAAGTATGTACCAGACCAGGTTATCGGATGACTAATTAATCGGCATCGCGTTAGAGGCAAGATAAGCCACCGCTCATTTTACTGTAATGGAGTGCAAATGTCCGCTTTTAAATGAAAGGAAGTACACACAATTTTACTAAAATTGGTTTTAATTTTGTTTTTTTTTGTATTCATAATTGACGATGAACAGTGTTTTAATGTGCAGTGTTGAGCTCCCAACCTTCATGATGTTCAATCAATTCAAATAATCGCAGAAAAGTGCTTATGTTTCAGAACACACTAAAAGGAAAACTCTCTATTCTGCCCGGCATCATAATTCGAGAGATAAGAGCATAATGAAAAACAATCCCAAAGTATCGCATCGATGTAAGCAGCAACAGGTGGATCATGCACGCACGAACAAGTCAAGACATGTTGAGGAAATATGTAACGAACGCTTGTATTATCAGATCGATTCTATGGCGCTTCTGATTGTGCACAAAGTGTAATCAAACCTAACAGCACGTAAAAATCCATGCACCCGAGCCGTGTGTAAAGCCGGTCGGAGTGAGTGCAGTGTGAATCACCTGCTTCGAACACTACAATGCCTCCGGAGGAAAACAGAAGCGGCACAGATTTAAGTAAATTCATAAACATACCTTAGGCATGCAGTGTAAGGGATTGCGTGTGATTGTTCCTTATCCTTCCTTGAGTGAAAGATGTCCACAGAATGGCCCTAGGTAGTGCTGTCCAGTGACCACCGTAACCGTGTGCACACTAAACGGAAGTCAATCTCTGAGTGGTAATGCAGCAATTAAATCGAGAAGATATACTCAAATCTGCGGAGACAGTGCCAGTGCCGGCATGAGCGAGCTTGACACTCATATGGGGTCTCTGTAGGGAGCGAAGCTGCACGAGCTCCGCTGTTAAGCGGAAAGCTTTTGGTCACGGTTCCCCTTTATTATAACACCTTCTTAGTAGCGGTCTTGGACGTGCGAAACATTTGCCGATTCAGCGACATGTTCACGACGTTCACGTGTGTTTGAGGGGAGCATATGCTCCACAAAAGAGTGGAGCGGCTGTCGGTGAGGGTGGTCACTCTTCGTCACCTTCTTTGATACGAGAAGCACCGCGAGAACAAATTTGGAGGCAAATGAGCTTTTTTGCGCGATTTCACAATAATGGATAATAGCATCGACAATCGGCACTTTCAAGGCCCCGTTTTTTGTGTTGATGTGGATTTTCATATTTCGGAAGTTCAATATTCGATGAACGATGTTAGGTGCGAAATTGAGTATCAATTGCATACACCATTTTTTTGTGGGGGAAAATGATTTCGTTTTATATTAGCTGGGTAAAACTCTCAATTATACGTACATTACTACCTAACCCACATATATTTTTAAACATTCGTCTAATATGTAGACTACCGTCCTCGCACTTTTGCGAAGGCTATTTGCGATTAAGTTGAACAACTTAGTTTGAAATATATAAAGGAAATACAAAACTATAGGTACATATATGTTTTTAAAACGTGTAGTCTATGACAACGTATATGCGGCAGTCACAAATCATGCCTGAAAACCGGATCCCAAGCAGAAATTACCTGCAACACATTCAAAGAAATTATGCCTAGGCACAATTCAATTGTAGCTAGGCAAAATTTCTAACTGGCGTGTTTATGCGGCAAAGATATCTATGACTTTGGCCTATGTTAGACACAAGTCATGACTTTGCTCGTCGCAGAGTAACACTGATTTAGGTTGTTATCACATGGGCTAGGTAGCAAAAAATTTAACAAGTAAAAATTGCAATGTTTTGTGACAAACAGTAAAGGGCTCTTTCTCTGCATTCAGACACTTCAACTTCAAGTACAATGTTCATTTGAACGCTTTTGGCGTATGGATTTTGGCGTATGGATATCATGTTCAGAAAATTGAGCGTGTTTGTACTGTTTTATGTTCTATATCATTTTTCAGTTTAGTTCTTTTTTGCAGTTGTGATATCCAAATAAAAATGAGTGATTTACTTACACCAATAGAGCCGAGAGTTTATTTCGGAGTTTATAGAGAAAATGGGGCTTTTTGAAGAATCCTTTTTTCAAATTTTTTCTATTATTTTCCTTTAAATTTGTTTGAAATTATAACGCTTGTGGCAGCTATAATAATTGGGAAGAGGAAATACAAATTTATTATTTACTTTCAGACCACTTAATAGGCACAGCACGGTCGCCTTTATTATTTGTAATCATGTCACCTGGTCGCCTAGATGTTCCTTGCCATAGTTACTTTATCGTGTAGGACGACAGCCAGGTGAGTCTGTGAAACATTCAACACGTTCAACCCGTTTTCATGTTTTGCACGATGGCTAAGCGTTTATTAAGCCAGAATTTACTCCACGTATATGAGAGCCATAATCATTCTATTTAATTTTTCAGTAATCAAATAACTGCAGAATATTTTCAAAATGGAAAATAATGAAATGCTTATTGGTTGCTTGTATTACGGAATAATCCTTAATTTCAATGACAATTCATAATCTCTATATTGCAACACGTAAAACACTCAGCAGTGTAAAATCTTCAGACCAGGAATAATGGGAGACTTGAACTTGGAAACAATTATTGATTATATCTCCTGATAATAGTTATCATTGAATAGGTACATATGTATGCAGGTATCTACTTCATATTTAGTAGCCAGTAGTCAAATAATGAGTCATAAGGTGATGAATCCACACAGGCCAATAAACGACAGTCTCGTGATCAAAACATATTTTCAGAAAGGAAATTGTGCGCTAAATAAGGCAAATTGGGAAAACTGGCCACTCAATTTTAACCAGACTCCGTACTGAGGTATTATATTTCTATATCATAGTTCAATGGCTTTGGTATACTTTTGCGTATTTAAAAAAATCGTATGTTACATCACGTTCGTGACGTCATCAAAAAATGTAAGTGTAATGCCACAAATTCCCGGGAAATTATCGAACCGCTACGGTAAAAGTTTTAATTATTAGCAGAAATAAAAATCTAGTATTTGCCATAGGGTGCTTTTGCTTGACTTTTTTTTACTCCTTTTCAAATCCGATAACAAAACTTTTGAGACTTAATTTTTATTAAAAAAGAAGAGTGTGATAAAGATTATATCTTGTTGTTTGTTTCTTAATGATTAAAATTTTAACCGAATGGTTCAGTGCTTTCCGAGCCACTTTTGGCACATCACCAGCTGATTACATAACTGATGACGTCATGTAAGTGGTGTCGCACTCAGAGTTTTTTTTATAAAAATGAAAGCATAAATATTTCACTAAGATACAAAAACCTTCCTATGGAAAATGTTTGTGTAGAAACTACAGGAAAAAACTATTCTAGCAATTTTTCGGCCGGGAAGTTATTACTGTCTCTTTATTTCTAGAGAAATCAGACGAGAATTTTGTCGTATGTGAACTTCCATTATAGAGGTTAACAGAGATTTTGATGCAGAACAAGTGATACACGATTGCCAAAGAACATTTTTCCCATGGAATGCGTAAACGAAAATGATCAATTTAGGAAGGTTTTCGAATAGTAAAAAAATCGTATTTTTGTCCATTTCAAACATTTGTGCATAAATCACAAATTTTTAAATAAACGCATTACAGAAGGCAAGAAAAGCCGACCGGAAAAACGAGTTTTTTTAGACTTGCTGATAATACCTGTAAACTAGAAAATATGGTCTCATATTTTGAAAACCATTAGTCGTACGCAAATCTTGTATAAAATCTATAAAATACATATAATAATTTTGATAATACCTATAAAAATAAGGGAAATCCATCAGATCACAGGATATTCGAGAAAAGCTAATTTCCGCGGAATTCGACCTTGGATAAATTTTGTGCGTACACAACTTCGTACTCGACTTTTGACACAATATATATATAATACCAAAATAAAGAAGTATGTAAATAAATCGCTCCAATATCTCGCAGATAAGACATTTTTAAAGTTAAAGTGACTGTAGTAAGTAAGTAAAATAAAACTAAGTAGGTCAGTCGCTGAAAAGATACATATGTTACATATTTTGTAGGAATATTTCGTCATCCGTGATTTGGCGGAATATTCCATCATTTGATGCGAATAGGTTAAAGAGAGAGGGCGTTATCGGATTCGTTATCTACAAGAAAAATCCTACCGAACCAACTTACATAGAGTTATTTAAACAATTTCTTTGTCTGTTTTATTTGATGAAAGATATATAAGTTACATATGATAGCGTACATCACATCGGAAAAAATATTAATTACAATAACCGTGTAGACGTATAATGAATTAAAGATATCTTTTCGAGAGTGACAATCCACGAAATATTAGCTGTGTATAGTATCTCTGGCTGGCGAGTAAATGTGGTTTTACTCCTTACAAAACAAACTTGCGTTACATTCAGAATCTACTCCACCTTACATAGTCCAATGGCACGCAGCTATTGTTATTATTTCCAAAAAAATATTTTTAAGTAAACCATCTTTCATTACGGGGAGTAGTAGTCTAGTGGTGAGCGTGCTAGACTGCCGGTCCACTCGGACTCCACGATTCCACTCCCGTAGTGCGCTTTTCCTAATAAGGGAAACCCCATCAATTAGGATAGCTACCGCGGGCTAATCACCCAGCACTGCGAACATAACCGATTCAAGCCATTTTACGAACCTTTCAGGATAACGAAAAGGTGTTATAGCAATTCTAATCGTTTCACTACTATTTTTTCTTCACCTACATACTTGGACATACATTTGTTGCGACATGACTCACTACGGCACTGGCTTTATACATATACGTTGTATTATCATCAATGTCGTAAATTGACGACTGAATTATGTAGTTTAGATTTTTTTACAAATAACGTGACAAACAGTTGGTCCATCGTTGCTGATTAGCTAAATGGGACGTTTTGTAGTTCTCTCTCGAATGATACCAATATCTCAATATCGGTAATTTTCTTCTTATGCAATGTTTGCACTTCGCCAATGTGGATGGTTGCTTGACAAGAACAAGTTGATGTTTTTTGCGGGTATGACTTGAATGAGTAACATGTTTTTCCCGGTTCAAAACGGCTTTTTTATCATTTTCAATAGATAACTCCACTGATATTGTTATATACATATGTATGTTTTAGGTTTGGCTGGGATTACTGGGAGGAATGTATGTAGACTGCAACTATGGTATAGGAGAGTTTGTGTTAACCTTGCGAAAATTTTCAAAAAATGCGTAGTTCGTTTATACGAGATCTCTAAAATTCAATATGTGATTCAAATTTCAGCTCTTTTACAAATTTCTTTAATCAACTTAAATAACCATGTTATGACTTTCTGAATTTCTTTAAAAGCTTTTATATTTCCATCACATGAAAAACACCATCGAATTTTCGAAATCTCGTCTAATCGACCTGCGCTATTTGAATACTTCGATGCATTTTGTTTGAAATTCGTTGGTCAATCTTTTCTCATATAAAAAAAAGTAGTGCTTGCATGCAATAGAATAAAGCAATGAATGGAATGAAGTTGCGAATCCCAACATTTCAGTCTACTTCACCTACCTTGAAAGGGCTTATTCAGCTCCTCAACTAAGTCGTATTCCATTGTTCCAGTGATCTCCCTCTTGGGGATCTGCTCTGCGCTCGTTGTTTTGGTCAGCAGATCCAATCCAATTGTCCTTTGTTTCTTTGAAAATGTTCTTTTTTGCACAGTATTTTGCTTTACAGTATTCGTCGTCGATGTACAATAGCTTTGATTTAATATCTGATTTTGCTCTGTATGGTTCACATTCGGCACTACTATAGAAACACGATTTTCTGGACAAACCGAGTCCAGGCAATAGTTTTCCTGTTGGTTCCCAACTAATAGCACTTTCTCGTTTAAGTTTTTTATAGATCCGCTCTTTTCGCAATTGTCCTTTTTCTGTACCATAGAATTGTCCCTCCTTACCAAAAAGGGAACAATGATTCGCGTTATACCGCTTGATTCCTCTGTTACTACTTTGAGATCGTGAAGATAACCAATAATCGAATCTTGCGTCTGTATTTTGTATTCTATTGGTTCCAAATAATACGATTCGGTTTGGGATTGAAGCGCCTGATCTTCTGCTGTAGAGATCGATGGTGTTGTTGTTACAATCGGCTTGGGGCCGTGTAAGGCAGTACAGGTTTGAGTTCCTGAGGGCAACCATCGTGAACGGGACTGTAACAAGAAATATGGACGCTGTTGAAGTCAATCTCGTTTAGGAATTTCTTGGACAAACTAAATTCAGCATATTTTTCATAATAGGAAAATAACCGAATTTCATTTTGAAGGCCAATTAGTCTAAAAATAGACTTGCTATCTCACAACAGTTTTTTTTGGCTTTTCAATATTTTCATGTACTCAATGACATTCGCCCGCACCTCATTTATACAAATCAACTCAGCCGTATAGATTATAGCAGGTAAGAAGTAACAGGAACATACAATCATACATCCATGCATGGCAAATATATAACCACTTGACTTGCTTTAGTCAACTCTCACAAATCCATAACTTTTTATACACTCGCCTCTCCAAAATATCGCACAATAGACTTACGACACTTTCATAAGAAAATAACGGCATATCGCGTAAAAAATTAAATCTATCTAACATTTTTGGGGGAAATTATATCACGCGTTTTCTGTCATAGTTCTTAATCTTTAACCTTTTGCCCTCCAAGATTTATTATAATCAAATAACTGAATGTCTTTTCAGTGGAGCCACAAGAGTGCAAAGGGTTAGAGTTTCTTAAGGGGTACACCTAATCATCACTCTTAAAAAGTGGCACTTTCTTTAGGATTTATTTTATAGAATAATAAAGAAGCAATCAAAATTAAATTTCGAGAGTTTATTGTACATCTCTCAAAGCATTCAATAAAATTTTTTCTTAATAAAAAAAATGGCGTCTTGAACGTTGCTACACTGAGTGCACCTTTCTGTACGTGCTCCACTTCGTAAAACTTAACTTCTATGCATCAACATCTAGAAAAAAATCGATTTTTGCAATTTATCAAATCACTTTAACAATAAATCGCATTTTTGACGAAAAAAACCACATTAAATTGTTTATAAAAAGCGTAATTCTTAACCAATCGTAAAAATCGCGCAGTTTTTAAAAACGTGTACTCAGTGTAGCAACGCTCAAGACGCCATTTTTGTTATTAAGAAAAAATGTTATTGTATGCTTTGTGAGATGTAAAATAACCTCACTAAATTGATTGCTCTTTTAATCATTCTACAAAATAAATTGTAAGCAAGTAACCCATTAATTAAATTTTAGGAAAAAAAACGGATTAAAAGAAAATGAATTACTTATTAAAAATAATACTGTTGGGGTATATCACATTCCAAATTTCAATCAGGAATAAATATTTTTTCGAATAATAGTCAACGCAAAGATTCAAATTTTTTTTAAATATAAATAAACTATAGGTATTTCTTCGTAAACTAATCTAAACACTGAAAGTATTTTTTTTAAGGTTATACACTCGCGAATTGAAAAAAAAACTTCGATTAACCATAATAGCACTAGATTAGTTGTATAGATCGCACTTGACGCTACATACATACATACACATAAACTCACACATTCCCATCAAACCAATTGTAGAATGGTTGTAAAACACGTTCGGATTTCTGGTTGATTTTGTTAAATAAAGGTTGCACCATTTGATTAGTATACTTACATATAGTTCGCCGTTAACTTGAAAAGAAATTGTTGAGTCCTAAACGACCTTAGAGCGAAAAAGCTTTAAGCTTTTTTCCTCAGACTGTAAGATAAAAAGAAAATATGGTTTAATATATTGCAAGGCACTAAAAGTTGTTTTATTTTATGAAAATGAATCGACCAACGTTTCAAACAAAGAGCAGAATGTAAACAATTTTCATAGACAGGATAACAATAAATTGTAGCCGCCGTTTGGAGGCTGGTAATAATTTAAGAAATTAAACGCAGATTTTAATTACCATACGAAGACGAATAGTGCGCAATATTGGGATTACTTTTATGCACATTCTTTTAATATTCGCAATGTCATATACATATGTGTAGAGAAATTGTTAAAATATTTTTGTAGGAATCTTCCCATTTGCAGATTTATTTGTTTTACTCGATCCCCACAATTATCTCGTAAGGTAAGTAAGTAATATGGCAAAATATTATGTTGTTTATATACAATGTTGTTGTAAGGTTGAGAGGGGGAAAATATATGATGGCCTTGACCCTAACTTAAGGGTGAATGACCCCCACCCCCCAGCACTTACATATGATAAGTGCCCCTGGGATAAATTTTCTGAAAATCTTATGTTTTGCTTTTGAAGTATATTTAAATGTCTCTATAGGTGCGAGGTTGTGAAATTAATGCTTCTTGGTAGAGTTATCTAATCGTTCATAAATTTTCAACATGAAGAAGGAAAATAGAATATAATTTCAAGGTCAACTTGCAGTGTTTTCATTGGAATAAATATTGTTTAGAACAACTTTGTATTTAACAATATAATAAAAAATTCCAAACAAAAGATTGTTCTCCTCCGTCCGAAAGTTGTACAAATCTACATATGTATTATGTATATACATATATGTATGTTATAATATCACCAAAGGTACAACTTACACTTGATCAATATTTTATATTTGCGGTACTTTGTTCATTGTTGGACCTACTAAACTTCTTGCAATTAGTTTCTTCGCTCTGCAGAGTTACAATATACAGAACAATGGCGCTATGCAAAATGTAGAAAATGCAACGGCCTGAAAGCACTGCACTGTTTATAATTCTGCGTGATTTCCTTAAACGTAGATCATTTTGTGCAGATCTCTTTATAGAAGGAAATAACCTCATGGAAAATGAGGCATCGACACCATCAATTCTTGTAGTAACAAGTCTAATACCCCGGTAATAGCTTCAACAACTTTAATTGTATCCTCTCGGGTGAGTCTTATCAATATTATTTTGAATAATAATTAACCTGTTATACCATGTTCAAAAGAAAACAAATACATATTCCTTAAACGGCTCTTTCTTGGAAAACATACAAAACAATTAGAAAAATTCCGCGAATTGTAAAGTTGAAGGCCACTAGGCACTACTAGCTCGCATGTAGGCAGATGTGAAATTGTGAAAGCAAAACATTTCAATGCGATTTTGCAAAAGCTTTACTCGTAAGCGCTCGTAGTTTTCAAAGCTTTTAGCATGATATCGCATTCGCGGCGCTAAGAGCAGATCCAAAACGGAATAACTTGCTGACATGTCTCTAATTCGGCCATTTTGTATAAATACTTGCCATTTTCTTAAACTTTTACCAGCAAGTTGTGATACGAACTGCGGCGCATTAAATTTTTTTTTTTATTTAAACTGACCGTGATATTTTGAAAAATCTAAATCGTTTAAATGAGCTCTATTTTAATTGTGTGCAATTTTCTTTGTATTTTTAACGCTTCTTGATATTTCATTGAGGGACTCTACGGAAAGATTTATCTTTACACTCCTATAGGTACAGTGTCGATAATAGTGAGGAAATAGATCTTGTACTTGACATAATTTAACGTTCTTCTTCAGTACCTACATTCATAAATTTGGCAATCATTAATCCTTGAGCGGCACACTTACGCATGTTTTTCGTGAGTGCAAATGCCTAGACACAAATTACTCATATGTATTGGGAATACGAATAAGGTTTAAGTATGTATATCAATAACTCCAACATTTATTAGTAGATCAGTAAAATAAATATCTAAGTATATTGCAATTTTGTTATTCATTATTGTGAGATAGTTTCTTATACCCTGTTGAAGTTAAAAAAAAAACAAAAACCTTGGCAAGCTATATCGTGCTTTTCATGGAGTGTGAATTTCATACAAATTCAACGAACATGCAATTTTTAACTAACAACTGAACTGGACTGCCAAATTTACATTTATATACATTTACGATTTTATTGATACTCATCGATCTTCAGCACATAGAGCAGGAAAAGTTCTCCTTAGGAATGAGTTTATAAGTAACTAACAGTTTTCAAATATGTAATAAAAACGCCCACCATAATATCATGGTTTTTGCTGTATAGGTGTACCGACAACAGTAATTAATATCTGCGTTTAATTTCTTAAATTATTACCAGCCTCCAAACGGCGGCTACAATTTATTGTTATCCTGTCTATAGAAGTTCTCTCTCCTCAATTGTATGTTTACATACATATGCACTGGTAGTGGTATGTCTCTCATGAAAGGCAGGGAGGGATAGTTTTTACTCCACTTATTATGCAAGTAGGAGAGGATAAAGTGGTATCTTGAATGGGAGAGTATTAACAAGGGGATAATAATAATAACAACAAAATGGCGGATATTAGACCCCACTTTTAAAATTTGAAAAACCAATTTTGTAATCGTGTTTGTGTAAATTGTTAATTATTTTTTCTACCATTAATGCCACGTTACTGGCATCTATGAAAGTACCCATTCACAATCAGAGGAAACTACTTCCCCCTTCATGGTTAATTTTCCCTCTCCTTAGGATAATGGGAATAAGAGGAAAATCTTTGACCATTTTGATTTTTTTCAGAATGGTCCGGTCTGGCACTGTAGTCACAGTCAAATTTCAATCGCTCTACGGTACATGCTCCTAGACTTTCCCACAAGGTTTCATTAATTTTTAGGGTAAAGGCTGAGGTGCCTATTAAGAAAGTTAAATCGAGTCAACTAAATTCTACTACAGTTCATAATAGCATCCTTAAATGCCTGTTTGTTGTTTGACAATTTGACATCAACGTGTAAAATTCAAAGCCCTAGGTCGGTTTCTACGATCCGTACCGTTTCTGTTGTCGACTGCTTAATTCAGTCTTAAAAATTCTTAAAAAGAGCAATCGCCGAACTACGCAGTCAACTGCATAAACAGTTTTTGACCATGTCCACCGTTATAGCCGCAAGTACGATATTTTTCCTTACTATGGAACATGGATTAAATGCACTTCAACAAGTTACAATTTGTAGGTAATCAACGAGTTTGCGCACTTGCATAAATAACCTAAGCTATAATTTGTTCAATGGAATTACGACGATCATAATTCCATCCTCCAAGAACTGACCAAAGCAGATACTCCTACAAGCTATTGACGTCACATGCTTTCTTATCGGGAGCGAATGTAAAACTAATTTTTAAAGGCACTGTTAATAACTACTAACTGAAATAATTTGCTTCTTGGACATGGGGAATTTCCGCTAAATGTCGCTAACGCTAATTTAAATTAAGTTGTCCCCTTTCAATTCGTAATAAATGCAATTTACAGACACGGCGAGCTTCGCTTCGCGGAATTGAGAAAGATAACAAAGCTATTAGCCAAGCCAGCTTGTGTCTGCACTCCATCCACTAAATTGCCCCACAGCCAAGGACAGCGTCACACGACGGTCGGACGGTCGGGTAGGCTATGAAAAAGCTCAACAGAAAAGCGAGGAAATCAGACAAAACAGTCCGACAGTCCACCGAAGTAAGCGGGGAAAAACCAAATTGTTGTGAAATACCAAATCCCACAAAAGGGGGCCATTTGGTGGCGGTGACTCACCGGGCCTAGTGACATCAGCAATTGCCTTTCTCAAGGGCAAGTTCAGGGCGGTCTTTTCGGCCCACAGGCTTACTACTCAATTATTCCAAGCACAACTTACATCCTACAACCCTTAACGCCGTAACCCTAGGCCAAGTCCGTCGGGGCGGGATTGCTTTGCTTGCTCCCTGCCCAGCTAAATATTTACTGCAAACGGAAAGCTCGAAATAGCCAGAGTACCGAGAAGCGGCTTTTCCAAGAAAAGCAATAAATACCCACTTGAAATTCTCAGAATAGCCCCCTCTTGCGTCGTAGCTCCCCGATCCAAAGTAGTGCACAAACATGTTTTTGCATGTCGTTCATTAGAGGATGTGGAAAGCGAGCAAAAAACGGAAACAAAGCCGTGCGTTGCTGTTGGCACGGCACGATTAGATAAGACTATAGATAATTATCGAGCAAATGTTCCCTTAATTGCTACAATTTCGATGCTCGAAAGTGCTCTTAGCAACTAAGGACTGCAGCAGGCAGCTAAACTGCGTAACTTCCGCAGTCATCGGGAACGAGTACGAGATAAGATCAAAAATGAAGGCATGAAATATTGGGGTGCGACATTGAATAGCACTTTAGCCGAATTAGACTTTGCACCTTGATTTCTGACTTCAATATAATGTCCATATTTTTTTAAACAAAAGATTTTTATTTACAAAGACGATGTAAAGCCGCCAAAAGGAAAAATAATCACCGACCACACTGAAGTTCGTGTAGTAGAATAGTAGTGATATCGCAGCCTTAAGACTATTAAGAACACTGAAGGAGTTAGTACTTACTTAGAGCTGTTTCCCTTAATCCAATGGAAAAATTCACAAAAAAACAAACGAAAGGATACCGCCTTCCCGGAGACGAGCCCGTGATGCTTTTATTGCGACGGAAAATCCAACGCGCTCGAAATTTTTATATCGACGGCCTAGGTAAAATGGCCGTGGGATCGGTATCACTCGCGAATTAAATCCACCTGGCTAAAGGTGCCCGGTGATGTTTGGCTACACTATGGAAAATCTAAATCGCCTCACGTTTTGCACAGAACTGCACGAAATTATTTATTCGCCTTCTGCACTACTGCCAAAGATACAACTTTACTTCTGAAATGGGCTCCGGGGAAACCGGACACGAGACACTCGATGGAACGCTTTATATTAAATGAAATTGTGAAATTCAGATACAGCCCCTTATGTGCTTTATTCATTGGTGAACATTTGTCGTCGTCGTCGCCCGAACGAAAAGCTTATTAAAACGGGCTTTCAGTGAGTCGGGCAATGCTTCGCAAGCGCTGCTTGGTGGGAAACTTGATTTTGTAATCGTCGGGAACAAACAACGTTTATGTTTTCGAGAAAATCAATAAATTGTTTTCGTGCTGGGAATCCCACAAGACTCTGAAATAGTAAACTGTTGTTGCGCTTGATGCGCCAAGTTTTCAGAATTAACTTGAGATTTTCCTACTTAACTTGTCTTGTTCACAAGTGCCTACATATCTTTTGATTACAGGGTTCCGCAAAATAAATATGCACGAGAGACTGCAACCCAATGCGCACGCGCATTTTGTGAATAGCTTAAAAGAAAACCACTGTACCTTTTTCTAGGTAAAATTTTTAAGAGTTCTTAGGGATCGTAAACACAACCCTTGCCTGGGGACCGATCGACCGGGTTTCCAGCTAATTGAGATAGTGTGAATTTAAAACGTGTTATTTCAAAGCGAAATTTTTCTAGAAACTCATTTGACGTATGTACTTTTATACATACATACAGTGATGTACAAGATACCTTAAATAAAGTATCTGGAATACAAAATGCAAAATACTTTTAAATTAAGTATTTCAGATACCAGATGCAAATAACTTTCTGGAATGGTATCTGAAATACTAGATATAAAATACGTGTCTTTTGAATACTTTTTATTGATAAAATACTATTGTAAAAAAACAAAATTTTTTTTAATGAAAGTATATTTTTTGGCATGTAAATCGCGCTGATCGCGCAAACCTGACACAACATAATATTATATTTTTAAGGTTTTAATTGAGACTTAAGTAAAACCAGTTCTTCAAACAGTTTATCACTCATTTTTCTTCGATGATCCACACATAAAAAACAGGGTAACACCAAAGAATATATAACATAAAGAAGTTGCACGAGCCTAATTTGCCACTCAAAAATATTTTCCGAACGATGGAAGAGAAGGAACGGTGTCAGGGCAGGGAAGTGATTCCTAGAAACCGCGGCTGTGAACACAAATGTGTACCAGCCAGCAACGCACAGAAGTTCGGGCGCAGGTTATTCATATGGGTTCATGCGTTGGGGTGAACCACGCTTGCGTTGTCGGACGATGTGCCTTCTAGCTGAAGGCAGACCGAATTCAATGAATGAATGATATGAGTAAAAAGGCGAGAACCCAAAAGAATTTCGTCTGCGCTTGTAATTCTCAACTTTCCTATTTCTTGATTGTTGTTACGATTATATTAGGGGAAGCGAATACATTATTATTTATTCATTCACTCTTAAGAAGATGGTAACTATCATTAATTGATTAATTAATTAATTGCATATACACACATATTTCTTGTGAATTATAATAATGTTAAATTTATAAGATCGATAAGCAATTATTTGAAACAGCAAATTGTTTTTATTTTAAATAATTAATTAATAAATATCTGTGCTTCCAAAAGGTAAATGTGACACTAACGTTAGAAGTGAAAAGTATTGTACAAGGTTTTCTTATTTTAAAATAGCAGATCCGTCCGGTCCTTGCTCGTGCTTTTCCATACTTGTAAATAAAAACTTTTAATTTTCATAGGAATTCATGCGCGGTTAATTTATTGCATTTTTCCCATAGGAACCCAAAATATTCTGAGCTCAGTGCAGAGTTCTCGTAATTTTCCCACACTTCCTAGAATTGGAACCGGCGAGCGCTCATACAGCCCTCAACGCGTGCTTGGAACACCTCATCGCAAAAGTCCATAAGAATAACATTGCGCACCGGAATTTCTGTACGTTTGCTGCCTGGTCCCGCGTCGCATCAGAAATTTTTGGTCACACTTCCGATGTAAGAAGTGTCTGAATATGAATGGCCGCTTGTATATTTATTGTACTACTACAGATATAGGGTTCGCACGGAAGAACCCTAGAGCAAATTTTTCAGTGATTTGATATTTCAATTGTGTTCTAAAAATGGTTAGGAGGATTGATTCTGAAAAGCCAATCTAATACAGATACTTCAGATTAGGATTACTATACCTACTAATCTCATGTCATATCAAAATCTAACAACACATCATGTATAAATGTCAGAGGAACTGAGCTGAGTCAAGTGAGAACAGAATTAGCTGGTTCAGGCTACTCAGTTCTTGCGCAGAAAACACTAGCGCCGCCATCCGGAAAAAGAGGAACATTAAGAGTGAGAAAAACGGTGTAGCTCAGCGAGCAACTGAGCCCGCTCACTGAGGCAGTGGCGAGTCGAACGCAGCTTTTATAAGATAAAAAAGAAAACCATAATCGCTTTCAACCGCCTTTTCCAAATATATATATTATTTTTTTAAGTGCGACATGTGGTCGGGCATTGTCCTGCAAGGAGATCTGTAGAAGTGTTTCTGGATTGTTTACTTGCTGGGTAGGGCCACCGCACTTTGTAGTCATGATACGATGCATGATGGATAACACCGGTTGGGCTACAGATTTAGAAAGTAACCCAGGCGGGAATATTAGAAGCCATTACTTATGTATTTCATTACTTCAGTCCTGATTTTACTACAAAAAAGTAATCGTTACAAACAAACTTATTTAAATTGCATGGTCAGATTTATAAACGCATACAATTATTATGCGTTGCATATAATAATGACCAACAGTGCAGTAGCTCTGCTTGCTGAAGCTATTTTCGCAAGGGGATTGCGTTGTAATGGACGTCTATATTTTTTCCTTGTACGTTTATGAATGTATGTGCTACATAAATATACGCTTTTGAATTAATGCATACATTATTTATTAGTTTATAATATAAAATAGAAAGAAAACAGCTTAATAGATAGGCGGAGAGCCCTTGGCAAAAAATGGAGCCCATAATCGGAATACACTAAATTTGCAGGAAAGGTTCCTTACGCTCGGAGAAACCTAAATACAGTAGGGTGCCTCCCCCTCCCCCAAATTTCCGGCGTTCTAAAGAGGATCGTAAAAGTTAAGCTTCCCTTTTTTCTCTTCAAAGCAATTTTTTTAAATATGAAAAAACCATCATTTTGGGCACCCCCAAAATCATGGGTTCTTTATTGGATAGAAAAACCCCTCGAGTAGAAGCTTGAAATTGGATTCAAATGATAGCTGAAATCCTTTAAACTTTAAAAAAAAAATAGCTTGGCTTGAGAGGTGAAGGAAAATTGGGGGTAAGGCACCGCACTGTGTTTAGGTTTTTCCGAGCGTAAAGCCGCCATAGATGACCCAATAAGTAGGGTAAAAAATTGGGTGTTGTTTTGTTTGTTGGGTGTAAGTTTCTTACAAATCGGGCCTTGCAGATTGGGCTATCTGTGACCGCCTTAAGAACCTTTCTTGCAAATTTCGTGTATTCCGATTGTAAGCTCCATTTTTTGCAGTGGACACTCCGCTTATAAGCCATAGATAGACATTGTGTAAACTTATGTATTATAACATTATATTGGAGGAGGACCCGTTAAATTTCCTACTACGTAGTAATAATATCCATTACTGCTCTAGTAATGTTTTAAAGCTCCAATCACAATTGCGAAGATGCAGAGAACGGAAAGCTTTCAATCACCAACTACCTAGGTGGAAAAGGGAGGCTATCTGGCAATCCACGTACGATTGGGGCAAGCAACTTGTGCAGCTCTCATTGGCGGTCTCACCTCACCGGGACAAAACAATGGGCAAGCTTTTGAATTTTCTCTCATGAAATGCTCTTTCCGCGGGGAGCCAGGGGCTAGCCAACTGCGAGTCGTGGTGGCCGGTGAGCAAGAAACTACTTGAACCGCTGAGTCACAAATTGAATCATATGACATCAAGTACAATCTTGTTGTGGTACGCATTTGGCCAATCCGCGCTAGCAGCTGATTAGAGAGTCAAGCTCCAAACAAACTTACCTAAGGGTCGTCATCCTCACAATTCTTTATAGGGCCCTGTGGATAAAAACCTGCTGTAATGTGTCTCTCTTGCAGTCTCGCCACCAAAACCGCCGGTGAAAATAATTAACGACACTCATGCGATGGTGCATAAGATTAGAACAACGCATACGACGGTGCTGCTGCTTCATATAAATCTTCCGGTACTTCTTCGTTGGAGCAATAATAGTCGTCTTCGTTGAAGCGATAGTAGTCGTCTTCTTTGTAAGATGCCCTAAAGTCACAGTGCAGACTTTTTGGAGAGTGGAGTCCAATGAGTTTTGCGATAGAGTATTAGAGTCTCCCAACACTTGTTTCATATTACAAATTATTAGTCTTAGTTCAAACTAAACAGAAAAAGTAGCAATTTAAGAAATTTATCACAAACTAACGTATCACTGATATAACTTTCTGGGGTCACTACCAAATTCTAATTTCTAGAGAAAGTTATGGGACCGTTCTTCCATTAATACCACTGTGGGGGAGTAAACACTCGACAAAAGACCTTAGCTCGGCTAAACACTATCAGTATCAATAAATGTTAACGATATCAACAAAAGTCTGCGGTCCAATCCGCCTTCATGCGCTGGTCAACTTAAACTGAGGGAAAAGCTTTGTCGAGATGAGTCCACAAGAATAGGTGATGCAATAATTGGGATTTGGCTTATCATCCCTAGCCGGACCAGGGACAAGAAAATGCATGTATCTTCTTGTGAAGACTTAAAGGGTTTATTTATTTATATTTTGCTCAGCTGTAACATTTGTCCGGGAGTAACATAGTAGTAACATAACAAGCAGTTGGGCTGTGGACTCTATATAAAATTTGGAACGAGCGCCGCTGTGTGAATAATAAATGTGGCCACCACCTCGTGCATACCTAGAAGGCTTTGTTCTCAATTCTTACCAACCTGGTGGCTTCTGCTGTTGAGGAAAGCCACCCGGCATAGTTGCGTAGCTGCCTGGATATGTCCCATACTGTCCTGGTTGGGGTCCTTGCGGGAATCCAGAGTAATTGAAAGCGGCTGAAAAGGAAAATTGTAATGATGCAACCTTCTACAATTATTTAAATCTTACTTGAAGGATAGGGCAATGTAGCGTAAGGATTATATCCTTGAGGCATCGGCGGTGTTACATAAGTCGGATAGGGAGCATTCGGTGCTGCTCCGTAAGGAACGGGCATTCCTTGTGGTTGCGTAGGGTAAGGTATGCTCCCTCCTGCTTGCATCGGTGTCGGTTGGTTCATCATTGGTGGCGGTGCTTGAGGTGCAGACGAAGGGCCAGAGTCTAAGTACGGATATATTGTTAGAACTTGGAAAGTATTGATCATTATGATTTGTCTTTTATAATTTTATTCTTTACAACATTACTTGTACCATTTTTTTGCAATTCAGCTGTAAATCATAAAATACAGACGAAAATGGTTGTACCGACTTTCGTTTCTGCGATATCAGCCCCACGGTTGTATAAATCATTGACAGTGTGATTTTCTCGACAAAAATTTGAAGACATTCGTTTTCACATGCGATAGCAACTTATTGGTCAAAACCCTGCGACCGCTCAATGTCTGCCTAACCATCTATTTTATGCGCATACACGTTGCATGTATTCGCAAATCGGGCCAACAGTGAATACAATCGCTGTACCGTATATTTCTCTCTTAAGAGTCGACTCTTCATCTGCCTAAACAGAATGCTAGCACAAACTATGAGTATATGGATTCCTCACATTTTTTATTCAATTTCAATATATTGAATGAGACAACTTTTACCTACAGAGGTTTTCGACTATTCAACTTAAAAAGAGAAGAAAAGAAGTCACGTGTTATTCATCAACCCGTGGTCGTGTCTGACAATAAATTGATTCTAACAATCCAAATGCTATCCATTTATACTTTGGCATTCTACAGGAACAAAGTGTCATAACAAACAACATTATTCCTCTAATAAGGATCTTTCCAATATAGGACAAAGGATTATTAACTGTCTACAGACAAACGAACCCCCTGCAAAAATCGGGAATGAGACAAGGAGTAATTAGGGATCTAAAGGAACAGACTAATAATACATATTGCTAGAGAAAAACATAAACACCCGGTGTCGTTCGGCACAACGGGAAATTAATCTGGCAGCCACGGGAAGACAACAAAATTATAACATATATATTCTTTTCGATCTGTGACGAACTATTTTGTTTCGCTTACTATACGTGTTATTTTTAAAGATTCCAAAACCAAATCAAACTATTAAGAAAACTCTGCAAAATATGCAAAAAAGGGGCTGTGCCGCTCAAAGAATTTTTGTAGAGTCTTACACACAAGATCAAAGATATTCCACATTTAATGATACCACGATTGTTCTGGTTTCTCAATTAAATGGGAAATAGTGCTGTGCAGAACTATACTAAATCGGCTCATATGGCTAAGGTCTCAAGAGTCTAAAAAACCAAAGAGAAAAGAAAATCCGATTGTTTTTTTTGATGAAAGCCCCCTTAAAAGAATTTAAAAAAATTGTATAACCTGTAGTTGTGGTATAATGCGAAGGCATCGATGGTGGTGCAGCTGGAGCTTGTCTGCTTGACTCCGTGGTCAAGTCCTTTAGGAGTTCCTCCTTCTCCGTTTTACGAGCAAAGCAAAAATCGGAAATTTTGTTCTGGAACACTACCAGCAACTGAAATTATAATAATATATAATTATAATTCAACAAATGTAAAACGTCTCACAAACCTGAGTTAAATCATTGTAAAATTTAGTTCCTTCCTTAAGATTATTTTGCAGTTCAATAAAGCTATCATAGGATGCCGCAAGCTCGCAGAACAGAGTGTCCTTTGACCCAGAGGGGGCTCCAGTTTCGGCCATAAAGCGGCTGTGGGCTTCTTGAACATCATTGAGAAGCGTTTGCTGCCTCTGAATGCTCTCCTGAACTTGCTGCTGAAGAGGACTGAGAGTTTTTCCAATTTCTGCCAAAGATACTGCCGGCTCGTTGATGGCTCCGTCTTCGGCAAGTGCTGCCAGGAATTTTTCCTTAATGTCGATTGTGGCTGACTTTAGTTCAGATTCGATAACATCACGTTCTGCTTTTATAGTGTCAACCTATGGGGATCATTTATGTGTGGATTTTGGGACAATCTAAATTAATCGGACTTACCGCTTCCATTAGGGACTTCAAACGTTGCACAGTTGGACTGTTTGGATCTACGCTGCCTCCAGAAGAGGGAATTGAGCTTTGAATTTGTTCCGGGGGCAGAGAAAGTAGTTCGATGCCCTAAACACAAATTATAAAGGGGAATTTAGATAATTTTTAATATTTAATATTATCTCATGACTTATGACGTGCGTGAGACGTCAATGCGCAGACAGAATATGAACTAAGTAGAGCCGTTTTATGGATCATTTCATGTGTTTGTTTACATCAGGGGTAGAGCCATATATCGATTGGCAAAAGTTAATAGCTGAGGTGGAAGCTTTCGAGCTCAAATAGAAACTAGTTTAATAGCTGAAATTCAGCCGTTTGAAGTCGTTTCTGATGCAATTGAGCACATTTCCCACTTTTAATAATTAAAAGCTACTGCGCCTTGCATCTTTAGCATCTAAAAGGAAGTGCAGTGAAAAAACATAGTTTTTTGCACATATTGTGAGATCAAATTATACAAATCGCTTTGTTAGATAACAATTGTAAATTTTCATTATTTTCATTTTATTCTGGTCTTGCCTCTAAAATAACTCAACAAATTAAAAATCATTGTGCCTTTGAATCGGCGACGTGATAAAGATAAAGTTCGTAAATCTCATACAATGGTGGCGTTCATAGGCTTAACGCCAAGTTGATACCTCCAATTTATCGATACGAGTCGAGTGATAGTCTTCTTTCAATATATGCTTACAACTTTAAAGGAGGCAAACTGTCTTGCACAGCTAAATAGCATAGCAAAACTTCTTCCATAAAATAAGCGATTCCTTTTGACAAATAGTAGTACCTGCAATATGGAGCTGGGGTGGGTCCATGTGTTGTATCTACTTGCCGAAATTACTTGAAATGGCTAACTTGCATAGATGAAATTCAGTTATTTGATTCGTTTCAACTTGGAACAAATTACGTGATTTATTCCCTGGTTGTGGCTCGCTATCGTACTTCCACAGAAAATGTTATCGGACTACTTTAAAACAACATTACGTACCTTAACGTGCTTATCAAATTTCTGGCGCACAATTTTGTCTGCTTCGATAGCATTGGTGATGACCTCCCTGTACTTCTTAGCGTTTGATCTGAACATCTCTGTTAATTTATCTGAAGGAATCCTGGACCATCTCTCCTTAAACTGAGCCCTCAGCTGGTTATCTGAGCCTTGTTCCTCATCCAGCATTCTAACTGCCTCCTCCAGAATATCTCGGTTACGAGTCAGAAGCTCTGGGAGCTCTCTAATATAAGTGTTGATGCTGTCAACACCTCCCTTGTTGCGAACATCATTTGCTTTCTCAAGTAGAGACGGAGGTAGCCCGGAGCCCGCATCAGTGGTTTCAACAGCAGCTGGAAGATTTAAGCTGGCCAAAATCCCATTCAAAGTCTGTGTAGCTTCGCGCAGTTTCATTATTTCACCATTCACCATTTCATTCTTGCGCGCTTCAGAGGCAGCTAGAGCTTGATGTAGCACGACTGGGACCAAGTTGTCGAACACATCTTTGAAATTGGAACTCATTGGCGATGCAAGGGCTGTTGCTTTTGCCAATTGTGCTTTCCCGGGAGATGGCAGAGTTTTCACATCGGGAATCATCTCATTGTATATGAAATCATTGTCCTTTTTCGATTCTGCAAGATTTCGCTTGGCGCGATTGAAATATTCATCGAAGAGGGTTGGATTTCCCGATCGGGACTGTGCAGCTTTGAATAGTTCAACAGAATCTTGAAGGCGGGCTATTTCTTCCCCGACTTGTTTGCCAGCACGATTTACAAGACTTTGATATAGTTGAGTCATGGCATGGAATCCTGCTTGTTTTCCAGCAATCTAGAAAAGGAGAACCCTGTAGAAAAACTAAAGAAAAATGATTGTTCTTCACAAACCAATGGAGTCCATTCCTTATCCCACAGAACTCGAAGGGAGTCTTTCTGCATGCCCCTGAGCACGTCAGCGTAGAGTTCTTCGCATTGGCAGCACAGTTTAGCGATAATAGTGTCCTTCATGCTATCTACGATATAAAAACAAACAAATATTTCGATCTCTTGTAAATGAAATTTGAAGGAGTGAGTAGCTTACCTCGAATGGCCTTAGTGATGAACACTTCCTGAGCCTGGGCAATCATAAGCTGGGAGAGAACTCCCAACGTTTCAGGATTTAAGTCTGGTGTTGGTTCGGACGGAATTGCTGCTGGTGTAGCGCCCTTCAAATATTGGTAAATACCAGCACTCTGTTGCAGCAGTTTCGTTGCCAGTTTAAGGCCTTCGTCGGTGTCAAACGATTGGGACGAAGCCACCCACGACTGCAGAGCAGCAATATTGAAGAGAACACACACCTTCTCATATGCAAGAGACGTATGGGCTAAAAATTCCTTGGTGAAAAGCAGAATTCAACTATCACCCAAAATGACTCACTCAGACTGATTCTGCCTCCAAAGATGCTTCCCTTGTCGAAAGCATCCTTCCATTTAAACGGAATTTGGAGCTCATGGGCGGGAATCTTTGTTTCCAGGGCGCATAGCTGGTCATAATATCTGCAGCAGAATTAATCAAATTGACGAGTAAGTGAAATAAAAATAAAAAAAGTCTACTGCAAGCGATAAATGTGACTCATACGCCGCAAAGTGGAAAACAAGAATTTGCTGCGGCAATTGCCACATCCCATACCCGTAAACAACGTCCAGCGAAGTCTCGTATTTCTCAAAGAATTTCCATATGGCCGCGTTCCTAACTTTGCTAAATTCGTTTACGGCTGGGCCACAATTGCTGGATTCTGAGGAGGGGCTGCTGCTGTAAGCACTCTGGATCAAGTTCCGCAGCGGTTTCACCACGTCCACTTCCGATGGCTTTTTAAGCGGCACGGCGAGCAATTTTGCCATTTTTCTGATTTTACGCCGATATAATCCAATCTAGAAGACTTTATGTGCGGATTTCGTGATTAATTAATGGAGTTCTTTTATGGAAAATGACTTCATCCGCTTTCAAACAAGAACATTCACCTGCTTAGCGACGTAGACGTCAAAGTAACTGAAATCCGCGGTGATGGCGATGATCAGCTGAATTTGTTGTCAGAGGCTTTCAAACTGCGAGGAATGTTACCGAAAGCTACGGAAATGTGCAGCAATTGGGAACCGCGAAATTTAAATACACGCAGCAGAAAAGTCTTGACTTTTTTGATCATTTTTCTTCATTTCCATAAAAGCAAACAGATTTTTTATGTCTGTTCCGGGACTAGGCTGTCGCAGAAGGCTGTGAGGGTAGGATTTTAATTATTTGCACCCGTCTTCATTAGAGTGGGAGGTCTTTAATTTAGGTCTCCTAAAATACAACGAAATTATTTTAGGACATTTGATTTCAACCCTTTAGTCACGAGGTATTTGCTTCCAAAGTAGTTATCAAAGCGCCTCGCCTCTTATTTCGAAACTGACACTCCTAACCGATTTCCTTTTTGTACTGTTTTTGACAAGTGACGAAACTTAAATTTTCATTTCCTTTAGAGTACTTACTGAGTGCCTACCATTAAGTGCTGCTTTCACAAATTCATTTCAACAAATTTGAAAAGGAGGTTTATATCCATCCATCAGTTGGAAATTTAGAGGGCACATTGCAAACTCTTTTGGAGGCTCATATCCCACCAAAAGAATTTTTATTTTTATTTATAATTATTGCACCATAATCAATTTTCCTTCAATTTCCCTTGACTTTTGCCTTCGGGTGCGCTAAAGAATTTTATTACAAGCGGTATTATATTTTAGGAACAATGAGGTTGTGGTGCATAAACTGAAAGGATTGTCTACGTTTTCACAATTTTTTTTTTACAAAGCCTTTTTTGCCAAAATCCATTTTTCCCAGAAACCTACTTTCCTAAAACCATAATTCCGAGGAAAATTTTGTTAAAGGAAAATCATCTGTCAGGAGATATTTTTTAAGTTGGGAAAAACAAATTTTATTATAAAAAGTTTTGGGAAAAATGGATTTTGGGAAAAAAAGTTTGGTGAAAAAAAAATTGTGAAAACTGGTCCCCTACCACTGAAAGATATACCGACACTATAGATAGGGGCCCCAATAGTTTCAATAACTGCGAGACTTTATAATGTTGTAAATGTATTTGGTACCCCGACTGGATTTCGATATCGATATATTCGCATTTGGAATTGGCATCACGATATCGACCATAGTGCAGTTGATTATCATCGATAAAATTCTCTATACTAGACAAATAATATTGTAGGGGAAAAATAAGTAAGTAAGCGACAAATCATGTAAATTTAAACGAACCAACAAAATATCTATTGAGTGAAGATTTTCCTTTTACATTCTATACATATGTACATACATTGCCCGGTCATGTTACACGTGATGAAATGCGCAGAACGGCTACTGCTATCCTGGTTTAGAAGTTTGAGAAATCGAATTCGTTTTCATTTTTGGCATTATTGAATGTGCAGAACATATGTAAGTGTGTAAAAATATGTTTGCTAGTTCGAAATGGTTTTGTAGTTTTAGCTCCTGATATAACAGTGTCACTCTCGTAGCTGCGTGAATATGTATTGCTACGTACTTTAATCGCTCTTTTCTCGAAACTGCATTATTTTAACTGGCGTCCATGATTATTGAAAATCAATTCAACTGATCGCTCTTTAATTTCTTTCACATATTCAACACATACATGGCTCCCTTCTAAAAAAGTACCTTGGAAAAAGGTAATTATTTTAAAAATCGAACAGTATTTTCAAAATGACGTCAATACTTTCCAATAAATTTGATTTTCCGTGATTCACACGATAGTCACACACTAAGTATTTTAAGAATCTTTTTGGTTTTATGATTTCAAATGAGCAGAACCTATCATTATAGTGGACCCCGTGTCGTAACATCTTTTTTTCCATGTCTCACATGAAACGCTTGGCATTTTGAGATATTCTAATAAAAAATTATGAAAGATATGCTCCAGTACCGTTAGGTCTTCTGACAAATAATTTGTTGAAAAACTTGCATGATCCCTATGCTTTCGTAATGCAAAATAAAATAAATTTTCGTTAACCAAATTTTTTTTTTTGAATGTACAGAAAATATAGAGACGTTGGCTTGCGCTGATGTACCTGGCGTAAAGGCTGAAGCTACTCATTCTGTTGCCGAATAGAAGCACAAGCCTGCTTTAAATGAGACGGTTTTGAAAGTAATTAAGGGGTAACACCACTGTAAATTTTTCAAAAAATCGATTTTGTTTTTTTTAGGCTTAAAAAATACTTTGAACCTTTTAGAATATGGGGAAAAATATTTCATACCCCAAAGTATTTTTTTTTCTTGTAATTTCGAGCTCTTCCCCAAGCGCGTCGAACTGCTCCGAAACGACACCTGCGTCAGATGAATACCTGCTGGGAAGGTACACCCTAATGTCCTACCTTTTGACACCAAGCATACAGTATATAGAGAACTCATCTCTAACAAAAATTTGGCCGCCGTGCTTATGAAGATTTCGTCTTCGATTGGCTCCCACCGCGTTCATTTTTTCATGTCTATAATCAAATAAAACTTTAAATGCGTTTTTCTCGAAACACGATTTTTCAAAACCGCACACAGCATAACTCCAACAATTTTCATTCTTTTCATTCGAATTTGTTACAATATTTTTAAAATAAGATTTTGAAGAGAAATACGTAGGGGATTTTCGATAAGTTAATTTAATCATTATTTATTAACAAATGATTAACTTTTTTTTTGTTGAAAATGTAACGATTTAATTCAAATGCTCGCCAATCACACAAAAATCAATATTTTTAAAATCCCATACGTATTTCTCTAGCTATAAGCATGTACAATAAGTGTTTTTTTCTTTTTTTTGTTCAAGATCCAAATTTGCAGCAGCTACACTGCGGGCCGCAGAGCGCATCAAATTCTACGTGCCTCGCGAAAATGGCTGTGGTGCCGTTATTTTTGAATATTTTTTTATAATAATTATTAAATATACGCTAAATAACTTCCTCCGATATTATAATTTTATTACCTTTCCTTCCATACAAAAAAAATGACAAAAAAACACATTTTTTTAGGCTGTTACAGTGGTGTTACCACTTAAGCCAATTTGCGAGAATCTATCCGCAGACTATTTGCTAAGGAGGTGCTTGGGTGCTCACACACAAAATAACAATGAGTCAATAAGTGCAATGATTTGGAGCATAACGTCCAAGCACCTTCTAAAACTTTAAACGCGTTTTTCTTGAAATGATGGTTTTCAAAACGGTGACCAAGCTTCTTCTGAAGCTATTAGACCTATTGACCTGAAATTTCGTACACAACTTATTCAAAGACATAGTTTTCGTGTGATGAAAGTTTTTTTTTTTAAAAGAAAGATAAATCGAGTTGTTTCGAAAAAAAAGTCTTTCATTTCGTTTATTTTTCGAATTTTGGTAAAAGCTCCCGTCACACGATAGCCAATTGGATACTAATTAATTTTTAAAAATCCGCTTTTGTTTTAGAACAACGAATAATAAATATCAAAAAACCGGAATACTTCGGTAGATAATTTAATACTAAAGGTCCAGTTAAAATTTGAAATCAATCGGATGAAAACTGTTCGAGTTCTACTGCCGGCCGATTTTTAAAAGAGGTTCCGAGAAAAACGCGTTTAAAAAAAAAATTGAAAAAGTAGCTTCGGAAAAATTGGTTTAGAGACATCTTAACATTTAAATACACCTTTCTACAAAGTTTGGTTTGATTCGAGTGATGTTTAGGCATTATTTAAGCCAATAGAAAAAAAAAATTTAAAAGAAAAAATTAAGCTAGTAATAACCCCTTAACGACGTAATTTTTACGATCTGGGTTAACTCTACAGGATCTAACGAAAATGCTAGTTCAGCAATCTAATTCCACTGCTTTATTGTTGCAAAATCTTGAACTATTCTTTTAAAACTTTTCAAAAACCACAGAATAGCAACTACATATTTCAATCTCATTTTAACGACGAGCAGATAAAATTGTAATTACCAGCACAGCATATTGCAGATCTCAGCACTAAGTTGTGCTAATGGAGACGAAGGGACGTGGCATTGTTGTACTTATATACAAACCACTGTAGCTATTATCCTCAAAAATGCTCTCTTCCCTCGGGAAACGTTATCGCTTTCCATTAAGAAAATTTGAAACATCGCAGAATGTGCCTTAAGCTCATATCTTTCTACCATCGCCTCAAAACGAATATACTACGCGAGAGCTTTCTTCCGGCACCACCACAATAGCCCATTGCTATGGCAACCTCACCTTGGTTCATTCATTGCGTAGTAGGTGAAAAAACGACCTCGATATCCTTGTCCGACGACTACAACTTGGTCTGGGCACCATCCAGGAAGGTCTTCCAGATGTGTTTATAGCAACGCAATAGTAACCGAAGGGGATGAGCGAACAGTGGACAGCATCAATGCCTGTATGCTGTCGAACCGGTCCCAACTATGGAAAATACTCATGCTGGGGTGGGTTGAGGGGTGGAAAATGGAAAAGCTTTGAATGGCTGGAAAAGCACTCCCACTCTGGCAGTCTGGCGACTGCGTTGAGACTCCACAAATCGAACAAGTGACAGCGTAAAAAGTGGTAGAAGTACAAAAACTGGTGAAAGTCGCGTTCGTGCTCAACGAAATGCGAACATTTTGAAAAAGAATCCTAAGAACAATAAAAAAAACGAGACAAGTTACTATTCCTACGCATAAAGTGTGCTGTAAATTGAGCCGGTGAGCCTATAATAGACGCGACCGTGAAAATAATTATTTGCCATTTCCCGTGAGGATAACGCAATTAGGGCTTCAACCTTTGAGTATTCGCCGAGTGGTGACCCACATCATTAAATGCTTCTAGTACGACCTATGTGATTACCAGTTTCTGCCTGCGTTGCAAAAACAGCCCTATCAGGTGCGTAGCTTCAGGCAAGTATGAATTGTTCTTGAGGAACACCTTCTAGCCCCCGGTTTCCACATCAGTTCCTTTGCTCTACATGTTGTCTTATTTTCCAAGAAGCAGGGAAATTCGCTAAGTTGGATACTTTTTATTCTCTCAAAGAACTCGTGCTCATCCCCCGAGTAGGTCAAGGAGATGCCTATGGGACAAAAAATGCTTTCTCCGCTTTTTCTTAAGAACCTTTTAGTCCAGAGAATGGGTTAATTAATATAAGTTGCAGCCATGCATGCGAGGGTGACCCCCCAACTCAGCAAAACGAAGGCCTCCAAAGAGCTGCTAAGAATGGTCATCACAAATTGGAAAGGTGGAAACGTGTCTTCCATAGAATTTCAAAAAGGAGTAGTTAAGCAGGGAACAGCAACAGTCTCTGAAATAAATAATCTTATGAGATTTAAGTGGATCATGCGAAGTATTTGATTCGAATTATAAGAAGCACCTACGCCGCTCCGCTATTTTATATATATCACTAGCACAAGGTATAGGATTTGTATACAAGCCGCAGATCTCCTTAACAACAGTGCCAGGACAACAAAACAATGAGAGCGTTCGCTTCACTAGTTCAAGTTGGAGGAGAAAGTTTCGATGTTCCATAAAAGCACTGTAATTGAATTAACCACGGAAGTAGGCACTTAAGGGTTCGTATTGTACTCTGTAATTACGTGGTGTTCATAACCATTCCAAGACGGTTATTTATTCAGTCTCCTAGGTCGTGGTAACAGTGAAAGGCGTGTTCTTTTCGGCATTTTCATTTTCGGCGGCGCGGCAATAAGAAGTAGTTGACAGAAAATAGTATCAATTACTTTATTAGGTGAAGTTGTCTTAATTTAGGATATATGGAGGCATTTGAACCCAAATATAAATTCGGTTTTTAAGCATTTACTAGTTATTCGACTTGTATATAGGAGGGCATCCTGATTCTGCGTTAACTTTAAACTTTAACCTTTACTGTATTAGTAACTGACCTTATGATATGTTTTCCAAATTCAATATCAACAGTTTAAGGCTAATTTAGGATTAGTGCATATAAGACTATTTTCGCCAAACATTGCCGTATTTGTGTGTTTACCTATTGGATGGTGAGCGCACTGAAGTGGTAAGTGCTTAAGTGGCAGGATTCGTCTAATCTAGAGGCAGTTCCGGTGGTGTTGTGTTTTTGCAAGTTAACACCTCTTGCTATATTTGCTCCAAAAAATATTCGCACATCCTTTTACTACTTTTGTTAATGACTTTTAAGGTATAAGCGATAGCGCATCGAAGTGTTTAGCAATTTGGTTTATTCATATCTAAACTACCGAAATAAAAATTTATAAATCCATTCATTGTAAATTAGCCTTTATATTTAAAACTTTAAAAAACTTCGACACAAAAACTAAACCTTTAAAAAAGGAGGCGGGTGAGCTTGATCTTATAAACATTTGAGTTCAAACTCCAAGTCTCTAGCTGTAATAGAGGCCGAGAATCCTGCACAGACTCTGATGATACCTGAAGATGTTGGAGACGGCACACCCTACTTCCACCAAACATGACTAAAAACCATCTCGCAAGTATCATCTTTTGAAATCAGTTCATCCGTGCTGGAAGTAAAATGCCACAGACCCACACACACACACATATAAAAACTTTAAACTTAAAAAATCATGTTTTTGCGTCGTGGGTTCAAAATGAAGATAGGTTTCCTCACTTCAACGTACAAAAAATATTTGCTCAATTTCTTTTTGTGGCAAAAGCGATCGCTGTTTACTTGATGCAATGGTTGATATATTTTCCGTTAAAAATACTGTACGTTATAGCATTAGAACTAACCGGCAGCACATTATAAAAAATCCAAAATAGAGTGTGCCAAATTTTTTTATGATCTTTTGTAATTTGTCTTATCGAGCAGGACATCATATTAAAAAATAGAGAAAATTTTTCATCAGCCAAACAAACCGTTAATCAGCTCTGCATCTATCATATGAAAAATCCATCATTTGAATATTAAGGCCTCTAACATGCTTGCTTACATGGCTACTCAATTGGCTGCCCTCACTTCTCATACTTGAGTGGTAAGACCGAATTTCTCTTTACCCTTTCAAGGGATATTATTGCTTACTCTGGTGTACCACAAGGTAGTCACTTAGGACCTCTTCTTCTCACCCTCTGTAAATTATGTATCTCTCGCAATTATTAATTCAGACATTCTGATTTATGCGGATGATATAAAGATTTCAGTGAGCCACTTGCCTTTTTGCTAAATAATATCATGCGTGGGCTAGAAGAAGTATCGGATATATTCTAAATAAATAGATTGTAACAAGAGCCATCAAATAGTTCAAGTAGCTTCTTAAAGCGTTGGGCAAACGAATTTGACGATCCGTGCATAACTAAGGCTTTACTTTGACTCAAGTAGCGGACAGTGTTTGTTTTTTGACCCCTTCCACTATGATTTAAGTGGCGACGTTGTTGACAACGCGTGGGAGACGTGATACCCTTTCTGGGTCCGGAATGTGAACTATGTACATATATCTGTTATTCTTACTTTGAGCCGAAAAATGCATTAGGAAAAGTCCTAAGTACCTCAAATGTGCACTTATTAGGTATTTGTTAGATCTTTAGTGCTCATTTATTTTTAATTTTCGAATTGCAGCTCGTATGTTAGCGGAATAAATACATAAATAAACTCGTATACCTGTCCCGAAAACTGCTCATCTTTATTTTTATATTCTTTAGCAAAACGTAATCTTTTTTACTTGTTTTTGAGTAAAGGGTGATTAGGGGAGTGGGGGATAATTGAAAATGCTTGTAAATTTCCTAGGAAGGTCTTTTAGGGAAAACAACTTTAACGTGATTCCAATTAAATTTGCTAAGTTATAACAATCGAAGCAAAATCGAAGTTATTTTAGTGGCTTACTTGTTTTCTGCCACCATATATTTTAGAGCTTTATATTAAGATGCTAGATAATCTCCAATTTTTCTAAAAGAAAAAGGGTGCTACACATCTTATGTTATACATCGAAATGTTTCCAATTTCCACTTAAAGTTGTTACCTGTATACTTCAAAAGGCCTCTCGTATCGTATCTTTGCACTATGCCATAGCTACCCGGATAACCCTGCGTGTGACCGGCCAAGCGTAAAGACTTAAGTGTAGTTCCTCTGTGTCTGACCTGGATTTGTTAATAATTTTCAAAGCAATGCACAACTATGTATATTACTGTGACAATTCCCCTTCATATTTCGCAGATCCGCAGAAGCTCCTCAATGGACAAACTGAACCCTCTAACGAAATGAGGATGAATAATTCCACTTGAGTGATCCTGAGGAAAAAATGTCTCATGTAAGTATGCCGTGGAGTTGCATTTTGCCCGTCACGTCAGTTTAATGTAGAAAATCCCTATTGGGCGGAGCTTTTCATCGGTTGTAATTAATGGAAAGGCTTGTTAATGTTGTTGTAGAAAAATTTCTAGACATAATTAAAAAGGTGGTTTGCAGTGATAGTCTGTGGTATATAATTTTGAATTGACTCTTTCAGACAATTCTCATCGACGAATCGAATGGTAACGGGCTGTTTGCCGTGAAAACCACAACGTCCTCTGCAGCCCATGCTGTCCTCGCCACGTCTGTCTCGAACGAGGATCTAAGTCAAAGTTTATCTGAATATACGGATGCCGACGAGAGTATGTCGGCACCGACGGAGTTTTTGGCAGAGGTTAGTACACATTGTCTCACCCTTCCTAAGCCGGTAGTTGGCATATCATCACCAATTCCCTGAATGTGCAAAACAGCCCTTATCCTCACGAGGAGATGGAGTGCTTAATAATTTTCGCCACTTTCCTTTCAGTTCCTTTCGGCCGTTATGCTAAAGGACTACAAGAAGGCCCTAAAGTACTGCAAACTGAGTACGTATGAATTTTTCATTTGCAGCCTCCCCGGGGGGCACATTTCCATTGCACAATGCAAACGATGTTGTTTTTGCAGTTCTACACTACGAGCCTAACAATGTGACCGCAAAGGAGTTTTATCCCTTGATTCAAGAAAAATTGAAATGTGAGTTTTCCTTTTGTGAGGAGTTCCTGTTCTCTTTTATTTCTCCCGTGCATTTCCTATTTTTGCGTTTACAGTTGACTCCTCCAGTGAAAGTGACGAAAACTACAATAAATCGTCATCGCCTGAGGCAGAAATCGACCACATCGAAGCGGGGGGCGGGGGAGCTGCTGAGAGCGATAACTCTTCGAGCACAGGAGGCGGTGATGATAACCTGTCCTCGAGCGATAGTGTCGGAGCTGGAGGAGGCGCCAGCGATAATTCTTCCAATGGGGGTGGTACCAGTGACTCTGAAGATGCTGATGCCAGTACAAGTGATTCTGATGAGAATAACTTGGAGGTATCAAATTCAAACGCCTCAACCAGCCGAAGTGATAACACTACTCACTCCTATTCGAGCCTGCTGCTTGAGGAGGAAGATGAACAGCCGGCTGCTTCAGACCCCAAAGGGGCGTGCACACCTAATTTGGACTTAAGCAACGGTAATATAACAAATATAAGAAAACTAAACTTAAAAAAACTTTGCTAATTGCAGGAAACTTGAAATCGACGTCATGCAGCGACTCAGAATCTCCAACAGAGCCTCTCACTCAGCGGCTTGTTGCTATCTTGCGCTCTAAATGTGTTCCTGGAAAGGCGACAACTACCTAAGGGACTTTTGCATAAACGACAAAACCAACTACAAAACAAAACAAAAAACAAACAGAACATAACAAAACGTTAGTTAGAGGATCTCTTTTATATTTGAAGAAAATTTATCATATATAATCTGCCGGGGTGATGCACCCTTTAGGCTATTAGCTCTTAAATGAATCAACCAAGGTAGACTAAGGGAATATACGGGATGTACATTTTTTTCCTTTTTTCAAATTAACTTAGAGAAACATATCTGCTAGAAAACGCGTAGTGAGGATTTGTGTATGGGAAGAGTGTGAAAAGGTTGCACACCAGTGATTAGCCTCTGTACGAACTGATAACTGTTTATATGTATACACATAATTTTCATTCTAACAGAAAAAATATATACACACAAATATATAGACGCATTTGGTTTTTTCTAGACTTTAAGAATGGAAGACTGTGAACGAGAACTAAACTTCGACTTGTTAACCGAAAGACTATCGAACACGTGGGAAACATTTCAATAAAAAAAAAGATGAAAGAAAACAAAAAAATTCTTTTAATTATATATTTTCCTTTTCCGTGCAAATAAGGTGCTCTTTACACACAGTGAAGATGTCGGTCAAAATTGTTATTCAAGAGAGGGAGCTACTTATATACTCGTATGCCGAAGAATCTACTAATCTAATTATCGAAAAAATTCGGATTGCTTGTATTAACAAATATGGGTTGTTTTCATGAATTCAAAGTTGGATGTGTGCAAGTAAGCAAACATGCAAATTAGCAAGTAGACAAAACCAAGGTGACATTCAATTCGAGTCAAATTCCTAAATAAGAATCTAGGACTGCATGAATGGAAGGTTGCAGAACGGTTCTCTGAAGGCCATATCGGGAGAGCCGACACCAATAGAATCGATTGAACTTTCTTCAAATCCAATTATCTATCATATGGAATACGAAAATGCGGCACTACACTTCGTGAAATGTAAGTAGGCATTTTTATTGAAACACGAGTAGCCTTACCGCATTGTCGCTTTAGATCAAATGAAATCATCGCCTCCGTGAGTGCCAGCTTCGCAGAACTAGCAAACACATGCATCAAGCATCACGCCCAAGAATGATGGCATGTTGAAAAACTTCTTATAGACGAAATTGGATGGAGTGGTGTGGTGCGATATTTTTCTGTAACGATTACTGATTCTTTTGGGATTTGGGAAGAATTATTCAATTCAAGGCTAGTCCAGAATCCGTCGTAGAAATTCCGAATACGAAAAAAATGCCAACAATATTAAGGGAGCTGAGTTTGGTATTGGGAGCTATTCTGAGATTTGATTCACATTTGAAATATCCTATTCTACCATTATGACATGTTCCACATGATCAGTTTCTTATGCAGAACCGTTCGTAGGACTCATTCTGATATTCGCCTGAACTGAATATTTTCGGTATGAGCCAAGTGAACATATTTGCCACGTGAATAGGATCTCAGAATAGACCCCATTGCCGTTGAAGATGAGACACAACCCCTTTCCAAGGGCAGCAATTTGAGATTTATTCATATTGCTATATAGCCCTTTTTTCATGTTTGGAACCTCCCCGACGGAATCTGGGAAAGGCCAGGGGCCAGTTTGCACATTCCGCACACGATGCGTCGATGAACGGACGTTTGGAAAACAACATTTTTAACGACATCTCGTCTTCTGTTTGCGCATTTTGACACGAAGATTATCGTTTTCATGAATTCATACAAAAATCAATTGCAGAGTATTGATGAGATTTTAAACGTTTTCCAAACGTCCGTTCAGTTTCGGAATGCGCTAACTGGTCCCACATTATTTGCATTGTATGAAATTAGGTAAATTCAAAAATGCATTTACTGTATTACTTATTTACTCATATGACGAGTAAAAAATTCAATTAAGCATCTTGAACGCATCTGATGCGTCAAAGCAGAGCAATGATTCGGTCATGATAAACAGTGATGCAAGGAAATTTGACGTTTTTGAATTTACCCATTACTACGCTTAACAATTGATTGTAAATAGTATTGTATCGTACTCACCTCTCTAATAATCCAAACGTTACAAAACACCGCTGTCATTTGGATTGCGATTAAATATGTTCAACAATGGTCATGTATGTATGAACGTAATCATTTGAGACGTTTACAATTTCACCAAGCTCACGAACTCTACCTCGTCATTCAGCACAACATTATTATAAAGCGGGCGGGTTGGGAGGCTCTGTCGAGGCGGAATTATCCATCAAAAATGAAGTCAATCGACGTAAAACGTTGTTTGCATATTACTTAAAGTTTACTCCAAAATTAAATAAAAATTTTTGATTTGATCTTTTAGTTTTAATTGATAAAAATAAGAGTTCAAAAACAAAACAGAAAACCGAAAATGCAGACCAAACACTCACCATTCCGATTATTTCACGCTTTATTTTTATGATAATTACAATAAATATATTCGTCATAAATTCAGTAGAAAACGAAGGAACAGGAGAATCCCTCGCTGTGAACTTCCTCTACATCACCAAAATAGCAATTGAATAAACAAAGGGAGAAAAAGCGCACTGATATGTTAACATGCTAAAAATGGATCCATTTGGAATGAAAAGTAAATCAAAAAACGGGTTCTATTTACACGTCTCCGCATGTAAAAGTAACAGAACTCCGAAGAATACGCATCTAATCTCTTCTTTCTGCTAAATTTCCTTCACTTCGTTCAAACAATATAAAACCGCACATGCTCGAAAAGACGTTAACAATTATTACATGGGAAAATTCCACTCCTTATAGCTTATACACTTTTACGTTTTTTAAACCCACTTCAATTTTAGCACCATGGTTTGTATAACTGTCCTGCTTAACACTGTTCTCTACCAAACTCCCTTTTTACATACTCTTGCCCTATCTGTTGCTCCGTGAAAAATAAAAATTCTTAAAATTATCATAATTCACTAAAAACAAAAAACAAAAAACAAATTCAACTAACCGCTTCGAGTTACAACTGATTTCGTCGACAACTACTGACAGGGAACTAAGAATCTCTTATGCTCATGGTATTTTACAAGTTAAATGTCTATGCCTGTACGATTTACGAAAATTTAATTTTTTTAATTTTTTTCACTTTTTTAAATTTCTATTTTTATGATTCTTCCTATATTTGAATGTACTTTCAGATGTGTACCTATTTTTGTGTGTTTTGTGTTCCTATGTTTATTACAATGAGTTTCAATATGCTTTTACTTTAAACTTCGAACTATTTGAAAACTTTCAGGTATATTGTACTTTCAGAGGTGTGCTGAGGAATTTACAGATACTGTTTATTTTCTATTATTGGGTTCGGATCGCCTAGGATAAGTGTGGTTGAGTTGAGGGTGGAAGAAATCACTATTGAAATAAATTTAATTTGATGCGAACATATCTTTGTACATGCATCTTTTCCGGGGATAAATGTTGCACGTCCTTGTGATATTGAATTCGCTGCTGTAAAAGAGGAGGTGTCGCCGTTCTGAGGCTACTTTTTGAGTACCCGTTCTACTAGCAACCTGAAACCCTTATAATTTCTTGCTTATTACATTAGTCTTCTGTTAAAACGCTACAAAAATCTTGAATACTATTGGGCCCTTGTATGAACTAAGACGAAAGTGCTGAATTTCGTCTATAGATGCACTGATAGCTGCGAGAATGTTTAATTAGAGGTTTACCGCTCAAAATAAATTATTCGGATGAACCCCTTTCTTTAATAATTCGTTAATGATCGCATAATAGTCGATCGATAGTTTTACCTTTTCATGCGTGCTACATATTTGTCAAACACTTTTTCAGCATACAAATCTGGAGATTTGATTTGTTATGAATACTATTATTGGCTTCAAATCTTTCTAACTCTTTCTAAGCGGTAACATAAGTTCTACTGAGTGTACTACAGCTGCGAAATCACCTCCATGAAGGACGAAGGATATTAACCCGAAGAGTGTGTGAACACAAACGACTTTTTCTAGCAGTGTAGATTGCTCAGTCAAAAGAAAGCAAAATTAATTTAAAAAAAAAAAACAATTTTGCAACATTTTGTTATTTTTATATTCTTCTTCTTTACATCTAATTTTTACAGTACAAGACAAATTTACAGCTTCATCGAAAACTTGGGGGCTACTAATGCATATCCTGGCGCAACTCCGTAGAAGAGCCGAATTTAGACTTGAACAACTGCTCTGTTTCAGAGTTGCTTTTTCTTGTCAGTTGAACGCGAAATCTGAATAAGGGTCGTTCCAACGCAACCATTTCGATAGAGTTTAAAACGGCTCAAGCAACAGTCCATGGAACAATATGCGCATGTGAAGTAGGCAGCTAAATGCGTTCTTTGCATGAAATCACACTTAGTTATCTTTTGAACTGGGGCTATATTTTGCAAGATAAAACCAATAGTGTTGGTTCAATTATAGGTTCATTGGATGGACTCGTAACATCTTCATACGAATTTTTGCACGCAATTCAGCTACAATAAACAAATCAAGACGATTCGTTTCGTGTTACAAAACATGGCCCCTGGATTGGGTTGGTGGTGCGGTATGCGACCAATTATTCTAAGTGTATTGAATAGTTTATAACTTTCGTACAATTGTTTTTTTCGAAACCCCATTGTAATTATGCATGTTCGTACACGTGTTCATTTTAGAACCTAACAGCGCAAGGAGCGTGGTGGCTCCAAATTTTCTGTTACTTCTTTTAGTTTATAGTAATTTTTCTTAGAATTTTGAAACTCAGTGGATTGAGCTAGAGAGTGTGGAAAGACTCATTTTCGTCTCTGATTTATATTGGAATTGAATTTTTAATTGCGAGGAAGAAGTAGATGATTTTGGTTCGAGTTCTCGCAAATGAACTTTATTGTTCTCAGCCACTGATATATAACTATTGGATAGATATTGGATTTAGCATGGAACCTAATCGTGATTGAAAAATCGCACCCATTTTTTGCGTGCTTATCAGATTGTTTTAGTGTATTGGTAAAGTGCTAACTACGGTAATTAGATAGAGGATCAAATGCAGATTTTATAAATCTCACTTTTGTAATATAATATTTCCGCTTACAGGTGAATTCGAATTAATTTATGTTTTTATTGCAAATGGCGTGATTTTTTATTTGACAATCCGCTATCGAAGAGGTATATACCAGTGGTTTGCAAGGGTCCGTCGTGTTTCTGGGATTTGGACTTGATTAGAATTTTGTCGGCGATGTTTTATAGGAATTGTGTGCTTATTTTGGATAATTTCAAGGAAAATTCAGAATTCGACGTGGATTGGTCGCAGAGTGCACTTTTGTTTCAACTTCCATGCTCACTGCCAAATAAGTATGTCTCAGTCTTACCCAAAGTGAAATGAGAACAATGAGCACTTTGAACACTACGTCGAATTGTGAACTCAGGGTAAATGAAAATCCCATTTGCATCCACCAAATCAATTTCGGTGGATTATTCTACTAGCGGATACAAATTAGTCAGTAGAAAATAACATTGACAGGGGTGGAGGTATTCGTAAAAATATCTTTGGAAAAAATTAAAATCTAAGCTATTCATAAACTCATTGCAAGCTTTCAGCACAAAATCATAAAACTTCGCCAGGGTAGGGTGTTCTACACGTAAGAGTAAATTCCTCAGCACATGGAAGTTGTTTTGTATACAGCAATACGTAATTATTAACAATACCATTATATATAATAATATTAACTATCCAGTGGTAGTGTTACAATGACTGCAAGAGGAAAAATATACTTTTCGATAGAATCTCACCTCCATTTGTATGAATAAGTGGTAGTACGCCTAATAATTCATTTACTTTACCATCCTTCGGTTTGGCACATATATATCAAAAAATATTATATATTCGCTTCATTTTGCTCCTTATTCTCCATTTACTTTTTTTATTACCTATGTTTACTTCATAAATCTTTGCTCAGTTCTTTTGTGACTCTGGCTAAGTGTCGCAGTAAATTCTGTGTGTTACGCGCTGCATTATGCGTGTGTCTAGTTCTTACGAATCTCCTAATTAATGTCTGTACAAAAACTGTGAAACAACTGAAAATATGTGGAGGACAGAAGAGACAAAAAGAAAAACCAACAGTCTCCGTACGCTAAGTGCCTATATTTTCTAGAGTCGTTAAATTGCAGTTCTCTGGTTTCCTTGGTTGTCTCAGTGTAAAAGGTTTTGCGTAAAAACTCGTTTTACCTCAGTACGGCGAGTCTTAAAGTAAGTTTACAAACAAACTTAAAATCGAACAAAACAAAGTGTAAAGTTTGAACTATATTGCATTCTGTACAGGACCGTGTAGCCGCTAAAATCATTTCCTACGAAATATATGTAAAAAACACGTTTCCAGCACATCACATCGCCGGGAGCTCGGCAATAAGTTAAGAGCTAGCTTAAATTAGAAGGGTTTTCCTCCGCGCTATATAGACTCTTTAAAAACTGTCGTATCTCTATAAATATTAATAATCCTCTTAAAAAAATATCTCTCGCGTAAAATCTCCTTTGTGTACAATATAAAAAAAATCTCCTCAGACGGGTCAGCCCACTGAGGGCGGGCTTTGAAAGTCGGGGGCGTGTCTACTCTTTATTGTGTCGTGACTATGTTACTAGAAATTCATCAACAGTCCCTTTTAGCAGAAAAATACAAACAAAAACACCTCACTAGGTAACAACAAACAGACGTCGCTCCTTAGATCTGGGTGGCTGGCGAACCTCTCAGATGAGGCTACAATTTACTTACAGTTCTCCTCAACTTTGATACTATTTTTGCTACGATCTCGCTGCCCCACTGACTGGCTGCAGCGACTTTTTTTTACTTTCTAGCTTACTTAAATATTATTTGACGCGTCGGTGTTAGCCTCTATTAACAGAGGCGCTGTTGGATACTTCGTATGCTGTGACACTCGCTCCATTACGCACGACGACGATAGCCTTGCTTCGGCGTCATGGTCCCAGCACTCTTCAATAGTGTCGCAAATTTGGCCCAAACCCTTTGGTAGAAAAAAAAGAGTTATTGAGAAAATTTGTCTACCCTAAGCAATGCTTACAGGATGTGCCCTCCAATGCTCGTATAAAGTCGGCCTCAACTTCTTCATTACAACATTCTCTTGCATCTGGTCCAAGGAAGGATGAATACCCAGCTAATAGAAAAGAGAAGATTTTAGCGTATTGTAGTCTTTAAGCCCTTCTTGGGTACTCACTTCTGTTTCGAACGGCAGTGTATATTCGTTAACGACTCCAGTATGGGCGTCACAACGTGAAACCATTTCCCAAAGGACCAGACCACAGGCGTACACATCAATGCGGAGGAAAGCGTCTCGTGTAAAATTGATTGCACCTTCAAGCACCTCTGGTGCCATATATCTTCGAGTGCCGACTTGTCCGTGAGTGTCGCCACAAGGTTTACCTACATAAAAAGTTATAAAATTCACACAACGTATTTTTTTAAATGGACTTAGAAACTAAACAAAAAATCCCTGACAAATCCAGTGCACACACCGTAAATTACAACACCCTTTGCCAGGGGTAACAATATTTTCTGACTGTCCACACGCACTGTAAGGTATTAGAGAAGAGTAGTGAAATTTGTTTTTGACTATAAAAAAATTATTAACAAGTCAAATCTTAATGTGAACGTTTATTTTAATGTTTTAAACTAAATCTCAGAAGTCTCTTTCCATGGTACCCCTGCAACAAAATGTATAAGAGGAAAAGGGGGTTTGAACGATTTTAACTTTCTTACAACACAAGAAGCTTTAAGTTTGGAAAAAAATCGATTTACTATGTCAGAATACATCATGCTAAATGCTCTCCAACTTATTTAACTTTTAAATGGAATTTGGAACTTGTAAAATTCTACGGTCGTACGAAAGTCAGAACAGGGCCCTAAGAAGGCAATTGGCAGGATTTGATAGAAGGGGTAATTTATTATACTGTTAAATTAAGTTTGGTGAAAGTAAAAACATTTAAATTAGCGGATATCCAAAACGACAATTACATTAATAAGTTAGATTTTTTTCAAGAATGGATTAGTCCAGGCAAGATCGGAAACGGATTTGCAAATATAATAGTAGCCATCGTCGCCTTTCAATAATTATAAAATATAAAGCTGCTTGATGGCGATATTTACTATGTTGCAATTAACAATCGAGGTTTCAAAACGTCGTTGGAGTTCTCTGAATATTCTTGCGTTTCTCATATCAACAAGCTGCTACAGTAAATTCAGTTATAACTTTTTGCAGCTGGAACATTTCCAGATTTCAAATACCATCTCAATCTCATACATACAATAATTGCCCTGTTGAGTAAAATAAAGTCATCAGGGCATTTATTTCAATCACTGAATGATCATCTTTCCCAGCGTACCCCCTTTTTTGCCTAATGTTACTGGACTATTATACAAATACAGGTTGCTAAAGATTGTTCTAGTGGCATGTGTTTGAACCAAAGTTAACATAATATAAAGTTCAGAAGCACAGGAAGAAACCATTGTTCGAGCCAACGAACTTGCTGTGTTCATTCCTAGCGTCGTCAAGAATCGACTCTACAATATGCAATTGTAAAAACTCCATATCGGTCCACTGTAATAAAAATTTGGCAAGACCTACTGACAAGCATGCGCAGAATAGTTCACCTATTCACTATAGCTGATACAGGCATCATAGCCCTTTTTTCAAAAAAAAAAAGGGGAAAGGGGATTTATTCGGGGGGAGAAAAAGGGGAAGCTAGGGGACTTTTTTGTGAATGAAAAATGGATTTAAAGAACAATTGATCTTCTAACGATGTACATTTTTACAATATACTTCTTTATTGTATCTACTACTCAATAGTACTGAGAATATTATGGAGTAAATATGAATGTTCATATTTCATTATATGAATTTCTTTTTTATTTCATTTTCAATAATCCCACACTTTTTTCTTTCAACATCATTTTGCAGTTTTTCTACCTTTTGACGTGACTTCCTTTCTGTTTCGCTCAACTTATCTACTTTATCAAATAACTGGGCAATGATTTCGCGGTTATTTTTGTTTTTTTTCGCCAGTTCATCTTTTAAATGCTTTCGCATAGCGTCTAAATTATTTATATCTTCTTTATTTTTTTCTTTAACGTTTTTAAGCTCCTGTTGCAAATTATGCATAGATGCAACTGTTTTTTTGAATGCTTCATTTATTGCTCGTTCTTTTTCTATTTCCTCCTGCTCTTTCAATTTTTCTTTCTGTTTCTTTTCTTCTTCTCTACGAAGTGCATCTAAATAATTTTGATATGACCTATGCGCTGTTTGCGATTCAGAGTGAAGTCTGACTCATATTCGATTTCTGAAGTTTCCCTGCACTCAATATCAACACGAGGTTCATAACCTCGATATTCTATTATAAACTCGCGCTGTTCTTCGTCCCTGACGGAAAATGCAGTCCACGTTGAATTGCTTGGAGAGACATATATATGCCAGATATCTAGGTGATTGAGGAACTCGCGCGTAAATATTGAATTTAGAACGTTCCCCATTCCTCTCAAGAACACATGAATAACGCCATGAGACTTTTTGCAAGGATTGTCGAAGAATTCTTGTGGTCTGCGATACAATATGGCGCGCCCTCAAGCGGCTGGCACCGATGCTGCAGCGTAGTGAATATACCTAATTTACCGGCGATATCAAAAAGGGGAAAAGGGGCCACTTTTCCGAAAAACGTATGAAAAACGGGGAATCTATAAAAAAGGGGAAAAAAGGTGAAAAAAGGGGCCGCTATGATGCCTGCTGATAATAATCCAAGTAGGCAAGATAGGATTGCCAGATAAATTCGTATATAAGACCATGCAAATGCAATGAGAAATCACAACATTTCATGGTCTCACCCAGCAGAGTTCTAATCTGCACAATCAGCGCTAATGGAGAATACACCATACTGCGCTAGGCTTTGGGAGGTACGTGGTGTGCAAAATGACCATAATCATAATAAGTCCACTGCTTAAAATCAAAGATCCCGATAGAGCCTGCTCTCCTGACTTCATCAGGTCAAAGACATAATAATACATTGCCATAAGAACTATATCTGCGGAAGTTGCTCAAATTTGGATTGCAAAATGCGACCCTAGCACACAAGTTAAAGAAAAGTTTTGAATCAATCTTACCTGGCTGAAAAATCATAGCCAGTCCAAAATCAGCTATACAAGCAGTCAAATCGCTTTTGAGTAAAACATTTTTACTTTTGAAGTCACGGTGAGCAATAGCTGGCTTAAGACCATCAGTTTTGCTCGCGCCAATTTCCTCGTGCAGGTGCATGAGTCCACGTGCCATGGACTCTGCGATCTTGCAAAGTTCTAGCCAAGATACCGTGTGAGCTTTCAAGTAGTCACAGAGTGATCCATATGTGTGATAGGCTGTAATAAGCCAGAATTCCGGATGCATTTTCTCCATGTGTTTCTCAGCTCCAATAAACTCCAATATATTTGGATGTTTCATTCGAGGAAGCTGTGGGTAAAACATAACGTTCATAAACTGTATTTTTGGGAAATTCAGAATTATCACGAACCTTGTAAATCTCCTGTTCGGTTGTCCATGAATCCTTTTCCTGAACAGGAAATATTTTGACCGCATAGTCGTCGTTTTTCATTCGCCCATGCCATACCGCCCCAAATCGACCTCTGGCTTTCATCTCAACCAGTTGGATTGGCCTCATAGCGATGCAAGGCGAAGAGCTTGTTACTTCGGGCTCAATCTGGAAAGGAATACTCTTGCAACCACAACTTTATTGGCCATTTAAGTGATACACTTACCGTTGGGATCTCGTTAAACATAGCTTGTTTCCTTTTTCGGTAGAAGAGCAGTCCCCCTATCAGAAACACAATCAGAGCTGTGAGCACTAAGCATGCTATTGTCACGTATAGGGTATTGTCGTTAGCCATGTTTTCCTTTGGCACTGCAAATATATTTCAGATATTTAGTTTAATGGGAGGCCAAGTAAGAGTTTCTCTAATTCGTCGAGAACTAACTCTAGCGATTTTACAGATTTAAATTACAGGATTCTGTAAAAAATGGGTCGGTTTGAGTAGTTTACCTTCGAATTCAGTCGCTGAAGTCGTCGTGGGAACCCACTTGTGCTCGGTGTTGCACATGGACCCCTTGCAGCAGCAGAAGAACATGTTGTTCTTTATGACAGCCGACGAAATACACTCGGTTTGGTTGCACTCCACACTGTCTGTGAAGCAACCTTTCATCGTGAGATTTACCTCTCCTGTAAATAACGGGTTTACTTATTTTTATGGGTTTTCAGAGGACAATGAACAGTTTTACCGGTAGCATTGTCGAGAGTCCATAGTACATAGCAGCTGGGCGGCTTTTCCGATTCAATTGAGCAATCTGCGATGATGGGTTTGCACTTTTCATCTTTGGGGCACAGTTTCACGTCGTAGGACTCGCACTGGATCATGGGCCTCACTGGTTTCTTCAGCACAATAGAGCCAAACGCAAAGCCTTCGTTTGGGGAGTGAGCAACAGAGTCAAGATGCAATGAGAAATTGGATTTGGGGGCTCGGGACTTACCCAAAAATATGAGAATCGCTAGGAGCACATTCGTGAACATTTTCTTCCTTTTAAGGGATGACAGGCGCACGCAAAAGTCCGTGTAGGGAAAGGCTCTTTTATAATCACTCAGCGGGCTTCTTATAGTTACTTCATTCTGGCCGCAAACGCTGACGATTTAATGCCCGAAAATGATGGAAAAATAGCCAAACAAAAACAGGAAAACATAAACATTGCTAGGGAGCGAAATCCCCTAAAAAAAAGTCCTTCAATCTTTTCACACTGAAATCTCGCGACAGGGGGTTAATTATCTTGCAAATAGTTAGCGGAACTTTAGTGAATTGCTTTAATCGATTGTTTCACCGATTTAGCCCGATATCAGGCCGCTAATTAGGGAAATTCACGAACTTTGACAACTATTCCACAAAATCGGAGACATTTTGGATTTTACTATATACGTTTTGTTACTGCAGTACTAGATGAATGAAATTTCATTGAGGGGAGTTTTCCAAAATGCGCTCTACTCGAGTACAGTACGAGTGGAAATTTAAATTTTTAATGATGGATGAAATTGACGTACATGGCCCCGGATTGGAAATCTTATTTTTGAAGCAAAAAGAAAACTTCCATTTAGTCGAACTGTTCCCCTGAGTTGAGCTTTTACTTTAAAATGTAGTATAACAGCACAAATGCATCCACTAGAATCGCTCTTTGAGGCACCGGAAGAATCAACTATACGAACTCCCTCTGCGGTAGAAAAAGACAAAAGCATTTTTGCAAGTAAACAAAAACGAAAAGTGTTCCCCCACTCGCAAAATAAGAAGAAGTACAGTACACTTGATTCTTGAAGTTCTCGCGAAGGCCGAAGACAAGACGCCATATTGGACGCAATCGTTTTCCCAGCTGGGCAGTGAATCAATTTCAAGTGAATTTTTCGAGTTTTTCAGATCTCTTTGGTAAATTTTGCTTTTGTAAAACATGACTGGTCGTGGTAAGGGAGGTAAAGGTTTGGGAAAAGGAGGCGCAAAGCGTCACCGAAAAGTTTTGCGTGATAACATCCAGGGCATCACCAAACCAGCCATTCGTCGCTTAGCTCGTCGAGGTGGCGTCAAGCGTATTTCTGGGTTGATCTACGAGGAAACTCGAGGCGTGCTAAAGGTAAAACACCACCTTTTGGTTTTCATTTTTCCTATTCAACAACACCTCAATGTTGCAGGTGTTCCTGGAAAACGTAATTAGGGACGCTGTCACCTACACCGAGCACGCCAAGCGCAAAACTGTGACTGCTATGGACGTTGTTTATGCTCTCAAGCGCCAGGGTCGCACCCTGTACGGCTTCGGAGGTTAAGCAGCTGATCTCCAACCCCACAGCAGCACCCCGCAGCGGGCTCCGATATTCCACTTATTCTATGTAACAAGATGTTTAGTTTTCACTTTATTCTAGAAGCGCTAGTTTGTGGGTAGTGTAGCACCATCTCAGATACTGTAATCACTATGGTGAATAAAAGTCTTAATTGATCAAAAAGCTCTTTTATTGGATTCTTCCTAAGAGATTGTTGTGGTCCTTGTTTGCATCGTGGCGGCGACTACGACTTTCCCAGGAAGAGCGATCGGGCGGTTTCCTGAGGGGAAAAATAAATTTTAGTACACGATTACAGTTCTGAATAAGCCCGGGCCATATTTTGCAAAACGAGAGGAAACTTCTGGTTTCGTTTATTATAGCCGAACTGCAGAAATTCATATGAAACGCACTTCAGCTATATTAAACGACATGAGACGATTTGTCCCGTCTTACGAAATATGGCCCCTGACAAGAGCTAAAATATAAAACTCGTTAGCAAGTGTAACCAAATGTTTACATGAATCTTCAAAAGAGCTAAAAAGGTACAAAATCATACCAGACGTGACTAGTTTCGAGCCAAAGGAGCATTTAAATAGTAGTGTCCACAAAGGACTAGAGGCATCAATACCAAGGTAGGGAAAATGTTTGCATTTATGCACTTATGAGCAGTGCCTTCTATCTTGAATGTATTATATTCGAATAATCTTTTTACAGCTGATACAGCTAAATGGCTTAACACTCGCTGCATTAGCGATATTGGATACTTAGCCGTTCTTGCTTTGTCTATCATATCTGCAGGAGTCGACAGTATTTTGATTAAGTATCACCTAGCATATGAGCTCTGGTGAGGTGAGCTTATAACTCGCTCGGTATTATACGCAATTATAGGACTAATCCAGGCGATTCGTTTCTTTTTTTATAATAAAAAAACTATGTGTGCGGGCATTGTTTTCCGCCTATTTTACTTACTTGCAGGAGGGGTTTTGGGCAATCACCAATTCTGTCATCCATACACTTTTGCTTCATGAATATTTTCAGAGCCTCAATCCCCATTAGGTTCTTGCTTGCAACTAGTTCTTGCCTGCTGACCTCAGTCTGGTGGGTGTCGCCAATGTTCCTCTCTATAAATACCTTGGTGTTGTTCATTGGCTGTAAAACGGGATATAATTAAACGTGAACATGCGAACTGGTTTATTTGAATACTCAGGGGCCATATGACGAGAGGAATCTTCTCGTTTCGTTTATTAGGTGAATGAAAATGTTACATGCAATTCAGCTATAATAAACGAAACGAGGCGATTCGTCAGGTGGCAGCATGTAGTCTATTTCAAGCTAAACCGAAATGACTTGATATGGTTAAATTTCACGGTTAGAATTTTAACATGTAGGCAATTCAGCCATTAAACTTTTCGACTACATACCTGCCGTTCTTGGATTTCAATCGATTCGAGATAATCCAAGCTCTTAATCATGAAATTCGATGTGGAACATCATTTTGTGTCTTATAGGGGTGGGACCATCAAGTCTAAACGCGTTTAATAGCTGAATTGCACGTAAAATTCCTTTAGGAATACTATTCCTAGTATTTCTAATGGTCGCGTCTTTGAATTGTGTGCCAAAGTTTGCATGAGAAAAAATACATGCAATTCAGCTAAAAAAAAACCGCGATTCAGAAAATCAGCTAAATGAGGCTACCAAGGTTTTCATTAAAACAAAACGGGCAGATATTGACAATAGAAAGCTTAATTCCCGATTGTGGAACCTCAGAAAATAGAAAATAATATGTATCAAGGCAGCGGTGTGCAGTTTTAATGGGTATGAGGGCCGATTGGAGAAACCATAGGACAATAATGAAAAAAAAAAAAAAAAGTAATACTGGTAAATGGGAATGAGAGCATGAAATTACTGGTTTCGTCAATTATATTCCAAGCTAGGTTAAGAATGAATTATCCAGCCTTACCTTATCCATCCACGTTTTTGGCCTGTTGCATTCAGTCATTTCGTGTTCCGACTTAGAGTATTTGTCTCCCTTATCTGCCTCGAATACTTGTTTCGAGGCTATCTCGCTCCTCGCCTTCCTTACTTTCATCTTCCTTACGTGCACAGGCTTTGCTTTTTGGGCTTTCAGCACACTCAGTGCTCTCCTCAAATCATTGCGTCTAAAATTATTTTTGAGATGTGAGATTAAATTTTATGTAAAATTTCTCAAACGATTTTTTACGTGATCGAGCTAAATGGGAAAAAACAATAAGGGAACCTTTGAACAAGTTACTGACTGTTACGGTCAGTAAGAGGCGAAATGAGACTATTTTGTTCCTGTGCTCCCATAGATCAAAACCCGATAGGAGGCGAATAATTTGCAAAATTCATCTTAGTATCGTTTTGCTAAATTGTGCGTCTCTGTGGTCGCGATAATTTTAACCCCACTTACTCTTTGATAACGGAATCCATAGCTTCTTGTTCGACTACAATGCATCCTTCCGGTATTTCCAATTTTTGATTTTCCTGGAGTTGCCTTTCGTAGCACCTCAACTGATCATGCAGTTGTTCGTTGAGTAGTTCTGCTTGTTTCCTCAACTGTTTCTCAGTATATGCCTTTTCTTCCAGAAGTTTTACTTGCTCTTTCAAATTTACAACAGTCTGTTTACTACCTGCCTTCTGTTTATCCTCTTCGGCATCCTTGCCCAATTCCGATTTAATGCTGTGAAGCATTTCCAGACTAATTTGCGAATTACCGCGCACGTTGAATTCAATTAGTGATCGATTTATTTGTAGGCAGTCTAGAACGAATTTGGCACCTATGTCTGATAGACCGCAGTCCTCCATGTCGACAACTGAATGCGAGAAAATTACGGGGGTTACTAAGTATTTTGTCCACAAGCAAGCGATACGTGAATTGTATAGGGCGATTTCTGCAAATTTTGAATCCAAAGCCGAAAATATTGAAATAGGTAGCCTTTTTGAGGAAAATGGGAGTAAAAATCAATTTTCAAAATTTTTCAATGTTTTGAAAAAATGAAAAAAATATTAGCACCTGGTCCATCGCAAATGTAAATTTGAAACCTAAACTATAAGCTGGGACATGCTTTTTAATGAGTGCGCTCTAGCTCGAACGTGGATTGACTATCCACACTGTATGAAAAAATCAACTTATGGAAAAGGCATTCTCGGAGTATTTCGTAAGACTTTTTGACTTTTACTATTTTCAGGTAATAGATGAAGGATAAGCTTTCATTTGAGCGATATGTCGAGTTACAATAAATTTCCTTTGTTGTTTAAACAATTTCCGGATATGGTGAATCATCATATATTTCTCGAAAATTCTATGTATTATATTTCCGGACAGTGATTTGCAGAAAACAGAATTAAGACATCACTAATCGCTTGCCGTAGCCTTCTTTTGGCAAAATCTTGACCAGTGTTATTGTATATTACATGCAAAGGCTAAAATTACCTTTGATCCAGACATCTTCTTTAAGGATTTCTGTTATAGACCCAGCACCCTCATCACCTACTTTTGGATTTTGAGCAATAAATATCATTCTTAGACCGGGCAGGGCATCGGCGTCGACCTCCCGATAACGAAGGGAGTTCTTCCAACCTTCAGAAAAACGGTAGATCTTCTGGAACTGAATAGAAATGCATGTGCATTCAGAAAAGCGACTATTTAATATTATTAAAGATTTAAAAAAATGAAGCGGAAATTTTTGCTTTGTACAGTTTGAAAGTATTTATTATAGTTTGTCGCAATAATCATGCAGATGTTGTGGAATTGCGTATTTTCGTTTATCTAATATTTCAAGAAATGGCCACGTGTTCGGTGTGCCCTTTCGCCAGCCTAAATTATTAAATGCCTAAAATATGTAAAACTGGACAGAATTAATATTTACTAAGGTTGCTCTTACACAGGTACATTTAAAGCACGCATAAAGACCCGTAATTTCCTTAGAGAAAGCTAACGTGGGCCTAATTGCCGAAATATTGTTGCGGTTTGCAGAATTAATCATATCATTAACGCAAATAATTGCTTAGCATTCTGTACCTCAATTAACTTTCTTGTGAAGGAAATCCTTTTATATCATGGCATTGTGGGCTTCCTGCGAACCCTGCGATACCAGGAGGAATGTGGTTAGGGTGCTACCTTAGTGCTAAATTCGCTGTATCTATGTATTCTCCCAACAAATCCACGTTCTTATATGTATAACGAAGGGGGAAGCGGAAATTCTCTGATTTCAAACAAAAGTGCGCTAGGTGAGTAATCCTGGCATTCCATTGTGATTACCTAAAGCCAGTGATATAAATAGGCTGATTTGGTTATGAAATGCGTTCAATGTTTGGCTGCTTTAGATCCATTTAATTGTGACGTGAAATTATGTAAGTTAAGATTGTCATATAATATTGATGTGGATCAAAAGCAGTTACTAATCGAACACCGTATTTTCTATTTCTAGACTTGGTGTCGAGCTGCTTCCATTACAAATTTGGACATTGATGTTGGAGGAGAGGACTTCTATATGAAATTATGCAGAAAAATAAAAATCGATTTAATGATCTACGTCAATCGCACCAAGTATTGGACAGTGGTTTGACGTGCATCGAATGCGGTTAACTGGTTATATGATTTCTCAAATTATAAACAATATCAGTGGTATTATAATACCATTTTTGAGAAATACCACATGAAGACATAAGAACTGCTTCAGATAAAATCTGGCAACAATTCCCCTACTGAAACTTTGTTCATGCTTCCACGATTGGGCTGCGTTTTCGTGCATTGATTTTAGGGTTTATTTCTTTCAATATATTTACAGTTCAGTTTTGGCGATTGAAAATTACGAACAATAGAGGCTAAAGAACTTTCAGTACGAAAATCAATTTTGGACAGCTACCTAGAAAACCCGAACATTTCCCTGTGCAAGTTGGTAAAAAAATTAAAAATTGCAAGATCAACTGTGCAAAGCAATTTTGGAAATTTTGCCAAATTATCAGAGAAGTGGTACGTTTGAGAGGAAGGCTGCTTCGGGCAGAAAATCAAGAACAGTTAATAAAAAAATATAGCAAAAGGCAATAAGAGCATTCAAAAGGAATCGAAACCTTTCTGAGCGTGCTGTTGCTGCTAAAGTTGGAACATCTTCATCAACTGTACATCGTATTAAGCAGAGTGAAAACTTGAAAATCTTTAAAGTACAGAAAGTGCCGGATAGGGATGCAACTAAAGATACGTTGTGTAAAACTCGAGCTCGAAAACTGTATACGGATTTTTTTAACAAAATTTGAATGCTGCATTATGGATGACGAGACCTTTTGTGTTGCCGACTTTAATCAAATTCTCGGACAGGAATTCTACATATAGTGCAGAAGAGAAAGGCAAAGTAGCACCAGAGTTTAAAAATAGAAAAGCGTCGAAATACCCAAAGAAGTACTTGATATGGCAAGCAATATGCTCATGTTGGAAAAAGACTGAAGAATTTATAACCAATGGGACAATAAACACTGAAATTTATACAAAGGAGTGTCTGGAGAAGCGGCTTCTTCCTTTTATACAATAACATAATATGCCTGTAGTATTTTGGCCTGATTTGGCAACTTGTCATTATTCAAAAAAGACAATAGAATTTTATGAAGCTAACTCCATTAATGTGATACCGAAGGAAGCCAATCCACCGAATTGCCAGGAGCTTTAGCCAATTGAGCGATATTGGGCACATATGAAATCTAAACTCAAGAGAACAAAATTTCAAACCAACAATGTTCTTCAGTTCCGAAATAAGTGGAAACAGGCTGAATCCATCCGAAAGGGAAGTCCAAATATTAATGGGAGGCCTAAAATCGAAGGTACGAATATTTTGGCGGGGACTTTTGCTTGTGTTCATATATTTTTATTTGTGAAATGGAGTTAACTATGAAATAAATCTATTTAAGTTATGATCGTGGGATATTCATTAAATTTTTTTCATACTTTTTACCTGCCGGATTTTTTCTGAAGCAGTCCTTATAATCAAATAGTGAATAAGTAGCCTTTAGTTATGACGTATGTATGGAATGTGGTGCCGTTGAAGTTATTTAACATTAAAAATTAAAAGAAAGCTTTTTCGTACTAACCTTGATCATGTCAGCCACATGGTACGCCCCCTCGGTGGTAATATAGCAGTTGCATAGGTAGACGTGCTCAATATGGGGCAAATACTTTATAGCGTTGCACAAAATCTCACATCCCTTGTCCCCGATCGGACTTCTGCAGAAGCTAACTGTGTGCAGGGTTTCATTGGAGGCTAGTGCCTGGGAAAGTTCTAACAATGAGTTTGTTTAATTTGTGTGTTGGAAGTAGTCACCTTAGCAATGCAAGTGGCGTACTTCTCGTCCAAAGGTAGGGCTTCAAGCGCCAAAGTGCTAATATTGGAACTGCACTGCAACACTCTTGAAAGCGCCTCAATCATTCCGGTAAACACGAATTTGGTAAAGATAACTGGCTTTCCCCTGAACATGCGAGCCTGCTTCTCTGAGTCGATATTGTCGTGAACTAGAATGGATTGGTTGTTTAATTTCGGCCGTTTTAATTAAAAATTATTTATTGCAGGTCTTTACCAGCAGCGGGAGCCTTCCTCATTCGAATGGCGATAGTCTGAAGGATCTGGTCATGATAAAGAGACTCAATGACGGCCAACCAATCGTCGATTTTTAATTTGTCCCCGAAGAAATCTAACAACGTTGTATTATTATTTTTCGCCCTAACCTCTTGTACGGGGGCGAAATTTTTCGATCTACAAATCTCTAGGTAGCGCAAATGGAAGCTTCTTATTCGACCCATCTTCTTGCGGGACTCTACCATATTGATGTGGACGGTGGACCAAAAAATTGAAAAGCTTCAAACGCCTGGCAATTTGTTCGTTGTGAAAGAAAATTTGTTTGCACAATGCACAATTTGTAGCAGCAATACGCCGTTATAATGCTAAGGTAAGAAACCGGATGTGGGAGTAATGTGGTGCATCCACGAGTCGAGTAATATAAATTGCAAATACAATACACATCGAAAATAAGTCGTGACGTATAAAATAAGTTTTTGTTAAATCGCTGGAAGCGTGCCTACTGCGAGAGTGTGTGCCCGGCCCGGAACCTACTGATTGCTACGGTGAGAGCAGCTCCTCCTGGTATTTTGGCTGGGCGCAGGGTAATCGGGAGATATTTACCGGAATTGGATTTGTGAAATATTTTCAGGAATAGTTTGGCAGAGAATGCCAGTTATCGGAAAAATGCTGGAGGGCAAGCATTTGGTGCAAATATTATTGCGCTGGCATTCCTCGCGCGGTTCTGAGGGTGGAGGATTGTTTACCTCCTTCTTGAGAGGTGGCAAGTACATATAGCGCTAACTATCATTTGAAGGATTTCCATACCAATGATCCCAGCAGTACATACCTAAGCCCCGTGGAACAATAACACCCAGAGCACCCGCATAAGCCAAGTACACGGGGTACAACGACGGCATCCGAGTACGCGGCCGGGTACTATAGGTAGGGTGGTGCCCTTTGAAAAGTTTTCATCCGGTGGTGCTGCTGAAAGTTCTCACTTTCACTTTCACGCTAAGGATTATGAAAGACACCTGTTGAGCGCGAAAGGAGCTCATTTCCCGAGAGACGTCTATGCATTCTCAAGTTATAACTAAATTAAATTAGGAGGTACTCGTCCTTAGAGGAGCTGTTTGACTCTTAAGTGGGGCCCTCAACTTCGTGCCACCACCGTTCTGAGTTCCGGTGCTCTTGTTTCCGCAGGAAGAACACCGCCAGGCGAGCGCCACCGTCATCAGGTACTTAGACGGGGCGAATGCATCGTCAGCAGAACGTTCCAGCATAGTGGGGCACCAGCTAAAGGAGTGTCGGAGCGGAATGGGAAGAATTGCTATTTAAAAGGGAGAAATATTACAGTTCCGAACAAATTCCTGTCACGAACAACTAATTAGGGGATAATTGAGTCGTGGCTCCCCGTGCCCTGGAAGAGGACATAGTTGGCACTGGTTATCAGCTCAATTTCATCGCAAATTGAATTAACACGCTTTCAGGTCTAGAGGGTGGAAGAAGCGTGTTTTGGGTGATTTGCTTGGATAAAAGAGCAGGCTTTGTATGAGAGTCAAAACGAATCGAACATCTCAAAGTGGAGCCACGCGGACAGGAGAGGATTACCTCCAATTTGCTTTCAATTCAAATTGTTGAAAAAATGGGAGAACCCGCGAAGTAATTAAAGCCGCTTGACTTGTTCTTCACAAACAGCAATCCAGAGAGCTATCCAGAGCCCCATCAATCAAACCCGGAGAATAAAAGCACCGGGACAGGATGGGAGTAAAATCCTATTAAGGGCAGCCAAGCCAGCGCTGCAAAGAACCAATGGAATGAATTTAAATGAGTGCATCTTAAGAGCATCACTACTTAATCCAGTCCCCAAAGCATCAGGCACCATCCAGCCATGGTCTACTTTCGTCGTCAATTAACAATTCACCCAATTCATTTGCCCTCAATTTGCGATTCAAATTTTGTTTCATGTTGCGAGAGTTAAAAGCGCTCCATTAGCAGACCTGGCTGCCGTGCAGGCTCCGGCTGAAGCGCGCCAAACCCCAGAGCTCCCTTATCACCCTCGCCCCATTTGGCCAGAATACACCAGAATTGTGTATGGCAGTGTTGGCTGCTGGGGTGATCTGGAATGGAGGTGGAAAAATTCCCCCGGGAAACCCGTCGCCACCTCAAAATTATTCCTGATTTCGACGAATCGAGGCGTGTTTTCGCCGGAGAGAGCGCTTATGTAATTAGTTTTTTCCTTTGGGATCATTACGAAATGGGATAACGGAGATTTTGCGGCCCACCTGGCAGAAAAAAGGTGAAGTGGAAAATCAGTGGGGTAAGTGGTTGTGGTGAAATAGGGGGATGAGATCAGTTTGGCACTTACGTACGTATTTTGATTCTGCAAGAGAGTAAAAGTTTTTCAAAACACTATTCTCTTTTCATGTCTATCTACAGGTCTTTTTAGGTTCATTCCGTATTTGTACCTGCAGCCTTAGGTTCATATGTAAGTCCTGATCACCTAAGGTCATAACTTGGGGCTTTGGGCCGTTATACTTTAAAAGCAGACAGTAACGGCAGTCGCAACGGACGGATTTGTTATGTATTTCGTTGTTTTTGCCGCTGCTTTTTGCTTGTAATGTTAGTTCAGTAGTAGGCACACTATGGTAAACGGTCTTTCAATATGGACGTTGGAAATTTTTTAGGTTATAGCGGCCTTGTTGTTAAAGCAAAATATGCCAAATTTGTTGTAAATTGCTCAGTAGTATGTGGCAAGTCCCCATGAAAGGTTACAGAGCTGAAGAACGTGTGCAAATAATCAAATTTTATTATCAAAATCAGTGCTCCGGTCGAGAAACGTTCCGCGAATTACTTGATTTTTATCCTCGGCACAATCTTCCTGCCGAGACGACTATTCGACGTGTGGTGGCCAAATTCGAGTCAACCGGTTCGTAAATAATCAGCCAACAGCCGTACGTCACTGAAATGCAAGATCTGCTGAAAACATCGCTGCTGTGCGTGAGAGTGTACGGGAAAACCCGAAGCAGTCAATTTCTCGGCGTTCACAAGAACTTGGCCTTTCTGCCACTTCAACTTGGCGAATTTTGCGTCGGGACTTGGGTATGCACCCGTATAAAATCCAACTGGAGCAGTTGGAAGTTGACCCAAATTTCGCCAAAAAGATCATCTTTAGCGACGAAGCCCATTTTTGGATGAATGGATATGTGAACAAGCAAAATTGTCGGATTTGGGGCGATACCAATCCACAAGAGATACACAGCACCAAATGCTTTCCGAGAAAGTCAATGATTGGTGCGGATTTTGGTCTGGCGGAATCATCGGTCGGTACAAAACGAAACTGGCATTGCCATAACCGTTAACGGCGAGCACTACAGATCGATGATAAGCAACTTCTTGTGTCCTAAACTGGATGATATGGATACCGACAACAAGTGGTTCCAACAGCACGACGCTACGTATCACACAGCGCATGCCACGATGGGCATTCTGCATGAGCGATTTGAGAATGGCCACCGAGATTGTGCGATTTAAAGCCCTTAGAATTCTTCCTCTGGGGTTATCTTAATTACAGGTCTATGCGAATAATCCGCAAACAATTGATGTCCTCAAGGTCAACATAACAAACGCCATCCAGCAAATTTAACCAGATTTATGCGACAAAGTCATCGAAAATTGAACCTCTTTGAATACCTGGCACCAAGCAAAGCCGCGGCGGACAATTTATTAAAAATTGTAGTACAGACACATAATAGACTGACTCTCCTACCTTCTAATGTAGGCATTTGGCTCCTGTAGGCATAACTCGTTGTGGCTGCGGTCCCTTTTGCTGAGATAGGTACATATGATGCGACTGAAAGGACAAAGCTCGCTCGTTCTATGCGATGGTCACTCAGGCTAAAACCCTTAGTTCAAACCATTCCCCAATTCATTTTCCTGACGCTTTAGCTCATCTTCCAACGCAATCAAAAGCGTCGACGTAATTAACTTAAGCAATTTTCCCAGGGTGCTGATTTGCTTAAATAAACTCGCAAGGTTAATTGCATAAACTTCCAAATGAACTCCCCCTTTTTATGCCCGTTCCGCAGTAGTGAGTCCCTTTTCAACAGGAAGGCGCACACCGGAGGGCCTGGAAGATAATCAAAGGGTTCTTAAGGTGAGGCTGACTCATTTTAATAACTCCCCGTCACCGCAGTTCTACGTTCTACCTGCGGTGGTGGTGATACTTCCTCAGGACATCTATGCAAACACACGGGCGATAGTTGACTGTAATCCTCGGAGAAGCAGAGCTAGTGACTGGGTTGAGTGGCTTGCATGGAACTGGGGCTCTGGTGGCTGTCTGCTGAGTGCTTCTCCAGGTTGCTAGTGTGTCCTCCTGTGGGAAATGGAGATTCTCCGAAAACACTTAGATTGGTGGGCGAAACCATTAGCGGAGTTCCTACCAAGTCAACAAGTGGTTCTTACAAGTTTAATGGACGCTTCAAATGGCAGAGAATGGAAATTGCAGGGTCGGTTTGGGGGCTGCGTTATAGGTAACAGGAAACCGCATTCACTTAAGAGATAATCCCATAGCGTGCGTAGAGCCTTGTTCTCGGGCCCTGTGTATAAAGTTGGTGTTGGGGGATTATTCATAGCCTTTTCCTGTATTCGTACACCTTCTTCCCGAGTGCTTTCACTCTGCTTAATGGATTTTTGCCAGAAGGTATAGGAGCTGGGTGCCGAGATCGCCCTCGGGAGATTACCCAGAGAGGAGCCCACAAAAATTATTAACTTAATGTGCCACTTCTGGCGGCAACGATTTCTGAAATTTTACATTAATTTTAAAACTCTGGAGGGAGTTGACGACGCGCCGCATGGTAGTTGCTTGCAGGAGACTCACTGAGTCCTTAATCCGTCTAGGACCCTCCTCGGTAGGGGAACTGCAGATAACCCTGTTATAAGCGCAACAACAACTCCGCAATTACCCTATACCACAGGGTCCAAATGAATTTCTGCAAATTCACATCCAGCTCAGCATCCAGATTGCTTCATTGCCTGCTCGCCCGCCTGGATGGATATAAGTGCATGAATTGTGTGTCGTGCCCAGACAATAGCTCCCAGATTGGCTTTGTGCCCCATCTTAGCCCGCCCGTGTGGGGGATGTATGTACTATATGTTTGTGCGTATAATAACATTTCGAGAGCAGTTTAAGTGTCACTTGATATGCCTAGCGAACAAAAGCCGTTAAAGCTTACCGGGATAGCTGATAACGATACGGAAGACGGCTCTACGACATGAATGCTATAGCTCACCACTCTACGTCGTCTGTCCTTGTCAGGGACCCTTCTGCGGGTGTGTGGGCTTGAGTTGAAGACAATGCACGAAATCTTCTTTTCTGGCTTTTCTGGTGTGCAGTAGATAAAGCCTCAAAGGATACAATCGGAGAAGGTCCCATTGTGATAGCAGTTAAATCGGGGAAGTGCACGGTCAAGCATCCCTGTCGCATATCATGTATGTATTGTATATTTATGGAAAGGTCCTTTTACGGCTGAACGCTGAGGAGTAGCAGTCACTTTTAAAGTGATAATATTCAAATGTTCAACACTCCAACTGTACCGTCAGAGTGCCATGCCATTTGCCCCAATGTTCCCGGGGCAAATCAACGAGCAACCTAAAAATTTCAAATTCTCTTTCATACTGCACTCGTACTGAAAAATGTTCTGCAAACGGAATACTCTAGTGAGATGCACGGGTGTGCCACATAGCGCGTTGATGAGTAAACTTCAAACCCTTTGAGTGCTTTTCTATCTGCAAAGCGACAACCGACGTAAACAAGATCTCTATTTGGACAAAAAAAATAATTTTATTAGGTATATCACGCGATCCAAAGTCGTCAGCGCAGCGGTGTGTTAAAAATAGTTCTGCCATAGAAAGCCGTCTTCTTCAAAAATATAACCAGTTCTATGAGAATTTGAATTGTGAATGGTCAATTAAAAGACTTCTTTAAAATTGTTTGATAAACCACTTCTAATTACTGGGAAGATTGTCTACTTTGTATGGCAGACCAGTGCCGGCCGGGTTCGGGCTTTCCATACTTGCAAAATAAAACTGTTGCAGAATGTGTAAAATGGTTTAAATTTTTATCTGTATTCATGCCCGGATACGGTTTTTAGTTTTTCCCGCGCGAACTCCAAATATTCTCGGGATAAGAAGTAGCCTAAACTAGGAATGGAAAAACACGTTACTACATCCAGTAAAGCCCCCCAAAATAGATGATCCATAGACCCCGGACAAACAGGCATCAGACAGACAAAAAGCTTAAATCATGCCCGATAAAATCCTCTACACACGAGTGAGGGTCCATTTGAAAAATTGAGTGAAAAGGACGGATAGGTTTGTTTGGGTTTGGGTATGGTGTAAAATTTAAATAAATATATGGGCTTAGAAAGAGTCTACTTCGAAAGCACAGACCCTAAGAACGCACTTTCATGAAAATTAATTTACGTTGGTAGCTTTTGGCCACCATTTCGAAATTCGAAAACCCCACGGAAATCCTTCAAAGTTGAGAATTTTTGGTCGCCATATTGGATCCGCTATTTTCGAGTGAGTGGTTCGAGAGTGATGAAGTAACTAATGGATAGACGAACAGAGAGACGTTGCATTTTTTTTTATCTAAGGATTAGGATAAAGAAGGATATTTTAAAAGAACCTTTTATGATAATTATCGTCTAGAGAGATTTAAACCAAGCCTGGCACTTTGCACACGAAAAAATGACGTTATTGGAAATCAAGTTTCCAGGTCGTGTCATCTCTCGTTTTGGTTACCAAAACTAGCCGCCGAAAAGTTGCGATTTAATCTGTTTGGACTTGTTCCTTTGGAGTACGTATTTTTAAAAGTGATGTCTGCGTGAACCACTCTAATTGTAAGACGAATCAACGCAAGGATGAATCCAGCCATAATAATTTCGAATTGATGTTCTTCTTGAGACTTTACTAGAGAGATTAGTAGATTTTACGCTAGGGCTCTACTAGAGTGGCTTTATGATCTCTACCAGTGCATTATGGAACATATATATGTAGAGCCCCCCAACCGAGTGAGTATGTTAGCCTGAATCCTCGCCCGTCATTTACGAAACTAACCACGCCCGGCTAATGATCAACCAAACCTAACTCACTCAAATCTCGGTGTGTCTTGAAAAATTCCTCAACACTCCCAGCTAGAGTTCTGCACGAATTCTATCTCAAAAAAAATTTTGATTGACTTGTTTGACCTGCAGTCGAGCTAATACCAAAATTCCATTCGGTGCGGAGTCGGAAAGGCCAAAAAAGGCTCGTTCGTGCTCCACATGCGATAAACATTCCTCAGTAGAGGGATCTCCTCCTTAAACCGGATTCGTCTGCCCACCGTAAAGCGATGGCAGCATCAGCACCCGGAGCGCTCCCACTGTTTCGAAAAGCTATTTACACAATTCATTTATCTGGAAATCAGATTTATGTGTACCAGGGAAAATGGAGCAGTTGTCTCGTCGAGGCAGCGAGAGATGGGCTCAAGCGGGCTGTGTCCCGCACTCTCATTGCGGATTTTGTGGTTCACCTGCACACGACACGGCTCACGTGAGGCACGCCAGACGTTTGTAGTGCGAAGCACTTAAGGTGATTGCATTACGAATTTCAACTTCTTTGCGGCTGATAACCTTGCCGCTTGACGCCCTGCACGTAATATATTCGTGGAGGCATTCAGAACCATTTTTTTCACCTATAAGGCTCTTCCCCGGCTCTGCGTAGTTATTCTCCGATGAGGCGGAAGGCAGCAAGGACTTGGGTTACCTGGCACTCTTCCGTATATTTAATTTATCCCATTTCTGTGCTCCTTTGATTTAATTTGCCTAATGTACCGGTTTACGTGAGCGATTGGGAGACCTCCTTGCCTTGATGGTGGTTTGCGTCGAAGTAAGTGCTTAAATATGTAAAAAAATGAAAAGCCTTCAAATAGAGGGCTGGCTAGGAAGCACGCGCTGCAATAGGAGTTAAAATATTAACAAAATTAAATTTTTTTTTAGAATCTCTTTTTTATTTCTGAACACCAACTGTTAAGGCACTTGTGCATAGCAGAGACAAAACCTTAAAGGATTATCAAGCAAGATGTTTTGCTGTGTCGATTCCGTTATTAAGGATCTAAATCTACGAATATGAATTCCTTACACCTTACACGATGACAACGTCAAGTGCGTTTTGCTACATTTTGATAATGTGCCCTATTTACAATTCTAAATAGCAAAATGCACCGTAATCCAAAAGACCTTTGATAAAGCGCATCCTTCATAGAATTTAGTTTTGGAATTTAGCAATTGAATCAACTCAGCATCAGACCAAGGAAGTTGTGAATTAGAGTCCTTGTTAGAAGAATTTGGTATGCATGAAGTAAATTCCGCCGAATACTTATAAGTAGGAGTGCTAGGGGTTGGTTTGCTGAACAGAATATCAGCGACTAGCCTCCGAATAATGGATATTTATTCCCTTTGGTTTATATTTTTGAATATAAGCACACTGCATTTACTCTAACTGCATTTATAATAATTATGAAACGGGGAAAAATTTAAATGTTAAACAAATCTTTATAAAAAAAGTAAACGGTCTAAATACCTCAATACCATATTGCTTTATTACCCCCTTTTAAATAGTACTAACAGTTTGGCAAAAAGTTAATGGAATTTGGAGTTTATAATAATTATGAAACGCACTATATGATACGGCCGCCGCGCTGGGGCTGTGCTGGCATACCCTGACTATTCAATTTTCGAATAGTTTTCACAAGATGTCTCAAATTCAACAATAACGCATAGGATGTCTGTTTTTAATTCAGGAATTTTGTTTGGTTTTTGGTTTGTTAGCTTAGACTTTGTACCTTATAAAATCCAAAGAGAAAAACTTATTAGGGTTGCCAACTTATATATAAACAAAATTGTGGTAAATTAAAAACCGGCGTACCCGATGGGCTACGCTGCACTTGAAACGAAGAGGTAAAAAGTTCAGCGTCAAATATGATAGCAAAGAGCCAGGTTTCAGTTTGGCAAATTATGTACATCTTTGCATGGTGTTATTCAATATTTCGTAAAATTGTCGCAGCTTAGAACGTAGACCCGTCTCATTGGCATGTTGGATGCTTGAGTCACGAGATATGAGCCTCCAAATTGGTTTACCTTCTTTACTTGTGTCCTCCACGCTAACTTTCCAATTGATAAAACAAAAATTTGTATACGTGGGTATTATGGTCACATTAAAATTATATGTAGGTTTCGAAAAAAAAGAACGCTTACAACTTTTTGGAAGGTTGTTACTATCAAATATCTATGGAATCCCAACTTAACGTGTGTCGGACACGCACTTAACCGAGTTTTGGTCCATGTGCTGTATCCCCTGACTCCAGTGCTTCCTAAACTTGCGACATCTATAATTTTATTTAATAAACGAAAAATGAAATCATTCATAATAAGATATAAATAAAATAAATAAAAGTTATATTATAAATAACATTCATTATAATCAATGAGAAAGGTGAAATTTTTTCAATGTGGAGAATATTTGTTAATCTTCCACAATGACTACAGAGCTAGTGAATTTTTCATTGTCAATTTGTCAATTGTTCTCCACATTGAATACATTATCATGCTTCCACCAAGCGTAGGTGCTTTACGTAGAAAAAATGTTCGGGATGGGCTTTCATAAAAGCCAACAAATATCCATGTTTTCAAACCTAATCTGCCAGTGTAGGCCTAATTTTAGTAAGTAATATTAGGCGAGCGAAGCATGGGCGAAATTTTTGCCTTTTTTTCTAAGGTTTTGTCTCTTTATATAATCACCATTTAAACCGCGCATAACAACTTTGTAAACATATTTAGGTGGGATAAATAAAAAACTTTTGAAAGATGAAATTGTTAATTTTTTTTTTTTTCAAATTTTTACGCTTGGGGGAAGCAAAGTAATACTTTAATATGAAGATCACTTGAAATCTTCCACGATAAAAATTTCAAATTTTGAATTCTAATTTAGTCGATAGGCCTTTATCGAAGCGTCAAATAAAAATTTTCCTTCGATATAATTCCAAAGCCCGGTTCAGCGCGTACCCCCACCAGGCCACCAAGCTCTTCCCACCAACAGGGGGGACGCGTATCACACTTTGAGAAACACTGTCTTACTCCAATATGTATCTCTACGAATCGGCAGACCGCACGAGTGGCTTTTATCACTATATGTATTTATTGCAGCTCTTCTGCTCCGTAAGGGATCACATTTTGTAAATCCAGTGTACCTAAAAGTCTTATATGAAAAAATTCTTGATGACCACCTCTCCTTTTCCAGGATAAATGAGCAAAAGTCAACCCCTAAGCTTCATTAAGGTTCTTACGTAATCGTGGAATGGCTTCAACTATCAACAAAAATAAATTCAAACCGTGCTGTTGCTATAAAGAGAGTCAAGATGAACTCTTACCTTTTTGATTTTTTGTAGATCCTTTGAAGACTCGTATACGAAGAAGAAACCTTTTACTTCCTGCTGGAATAGAAATACCTACAGTACGTTTTGGGGCTCAAGTTCATTAATCCCTAAAGCTCCTGCAGTATCCACTTGTTTTAGCTGTAATTTCATAAAAACAACTGGATGCCCTCTTGTGTAAGGATCCAGTATTGAAGCAACTCGCACACTTTTCAATGAAGAGGAATTAAGTGGATTTAAGAAATGGAGGAGGTTGTGCAGTAGTGTAAAAGACATTCCATAAAAAATTCTATCAACCTTCCAACAAAGGGATAATCGCTAGCGATTACCGGACGTCTGAAATGAGACCTTCAAAGTTGTTCTGTCGTGACACTTAACATACGCTGAAGGTTCCCTTCGAACTAATCCCTTTGAAGCTAATCAAGCGCATTATTACATCCGTATTATCCGGCAGCAAAGTAACTTCCTTCCACCCCTGCCCGGCCATGCCATCTTAAGGAAAACAGAAGAAAACATCCGCACCTGCCCGCCTTGGGGCCTAAAGACTAATCAGATCCTTAACCTGCAGAAAGGTCTCCCAAATGGGTATCGATTTCTGGCATTTGCTAATCCGAGAATGCCCCCTTTCCTTGCCGTAAATATTCCGCACACAGGCACAAACGGGAGATGGCCTGTCGGACGAACACATTCAGAGACATCAGGAGCCCTGGCACTTCCATTTTCATTAGTTGACTGTCTACTGTGGTGCGCTAATGGAAAAGCACTCCACCGTAAATTAATGGATCGTAAAAACGTACGCCGAGCTCAGCGGAGGTCATTGTGATGCCTCCGAATTTCATCGCACCTATCTAGCTCCCCATCCCCCGCTGGCGGATCCCCATTTTCCAAAATCCAACAACGACGACGACGACTCTACCGCCGCCGCACAGCCAGCAAATTTGCAAGAGCAATCGTTTCGCTTGGCCGTTTACAGTTTCCACTTGAGCGGGCCACATTCTTTTGGATCCTTCTTATTACACACCCTTACCTATCCTCACCCGCAGGAGCGCCAGGGCGGCAGTGGTAGACATTTTAATTTCTTTCTGGGAAGCAGAACGCCCTGCCCAACCCAACCTCCCGGGGCTGTAAATCATCTACTTTGTCTCTACGGCAATAAAATCATCTGCCTGCAGGAAGGAACGCGAGCGGTTAACAAAGTTGAAGGATTGCTTAGTTCCGTTAGTTTCGTGGATGGGGGTGGATACGCGGAAGGTGTGGGTTGGGGCACTCCCCCCTGTCCGTCCTACTATAAGGCGAAACGGAAATGAATTTCCGATAAACAATAAACGACAATGCTCAGGAAATGAAAGCGGACAAAGGGTATACACGAAAGGATATTAAGGGATTGACGGCGATTGGGCTCTGGGTCCCAGGGAATCTAAGCTTGACCTTTCCGTTCACAAAAAAAAAAATAAGGGAAAGACCGGAAAAATCCTATGCTGCACGAAAGCGATTTGGGGATTGTAATCGATAAGGTCCTTCAGCCCAGCCCCAAATGGGCCAGATAGCCAGGGCGGATCTCATATCTCAGGGTCAGTGGACCATTTGCTCCTTTGCGGAATTAGGGCGCACGCACACATATCTTCCATATGTTTTAGCTTTATTTGATGCCCCATAGGTGTTTATCCCTCTACCCGTAATATATTCAGGATCAGGATTATCGGGGTGTCTTGAGAAATTCATACCCCAAAAAGAAAGACAGCAAAGAAACAATGTCAGCAACGGAGCAGAGAAATTGATTGAAAAGCTCCGCATGGCCGGCATAATCTCGAAGTTTCCTTGGAGGGATCAATAATTGACCCGAAAATGTTTATCCTGCTTCCCTGTTATGTTTGCGAAGGGCCATCACCTTTGCATATCGGCCGGCCCCACACATATCCGCCCAGGCCATGAAGGGTCGCGCAATCCTCATGACTGTGTCGGAATAGCCAAAGGATTATTGAAGCAAGACGCGATTGCTATCAATGGACTGGAACTGGATTAGGGATTTGGAATCTCAGAACAAGATGCAAACACCTTGACGAAATCAGGGCTGTTGTAACCGATTGGACACATGTCACTCTCAATCGTTCGAGCCCTTCATGCTTGAAAGAGTTGCGAAGAGGTCTTTGATGGATGGGAACCGTGTCAAGATTTTACTTTTTCCCCCAAGATAAAAAAACAGTATCCTTGTTATGCTCCACTCCTCCACTTTAAACGGACTAGAAACAGACCTTCCGCTCAGTGAAACCTCTCACAGTAGATATGTTTATTCAGGTGGAATTCGATTAGATTTCACGTTTCAACCAATTAAAATATTTTCAAAGGGGATCACTGGAATTAACCCTTCAACAGGAAGGGCGCCATGGGTTCAACCAATCCCCCACTTCAGCAAAGACCGGACTGCATTCCAGCTACCCACCTACCGGATCGGAAAGAAGGAGCTTGTTCGTTCATCAGGAGGGACAACTTGAGTTGTTAGTTTCGCACATGAAAGAGGAAGCACCCCGGGAATGCACGGCTTGTTGTATATATAGGACATGCCCTCAGAGTTCCTGTCCTGGTGATAGCTGCTATCCTGCGCCGTTCCACCGACCGCATTTGCATGTGGGGGGACACTCTCCTCTGCATCGTTGTGTAATCATTGGATCTCATCAATGTTCTCATCTAAATGCACATGAATTACATGGGAGCTGCTCAGTTTGGGGACCGGGAGCTGCTTGCTCGGGGAGCATATACCCATCACCTACTTATGACGAATTTTGGCGATTGAGCGGACGTTCGGTGCACAAATGGGATTCTAGTGCGATTCTACCTGGTCAAGCGTTCAGGCTGCATCCCTCGGACGAGGCTGGGTTCCATTCTCTCGATCAATTTGTTGCCACTGGCTGGGCTGCAGTAGAATGAATAAAATTATTGAAATTCGGTGCCCAACAAGCAGAAATATATCAGGGGTTATCCACGGACGTTGCTCGGCCTATTTTAGTTCAGTTGCGTCTGCATTGTCGAAACGGATATGGTAGTTATACCTACTCTGATTTTAATTAGGATTAGCCGGAATTCATTCGATTTCAGGCTCCGTAACGCTCTGAGTTTGCAACGAACGCATAATTTCCGAAATTAGAGATTTATAGCATTCGAGGGATAATACCTAATGCAGGTGCATCTGACGTTTGCACCGGAAGCGGTCTAATGGATAATTTAATTAGGATGAACAACCTATCCTTCTGATGAGGGAGATGTGCGTAGAGGTGCACTATTTTGTTCGACTAATGAGATCCGGATCCTATTTGTCAGGCATGAGCTTCCAGCTAAGGCTTATGCCTACTCGTACCTGTGTTTGCACTCTGCAGTACGCAATTAATTTTCTAATTAATAGATCTGAAACAACTACAGTGGAAACAATTTAATTACGTATTCTCATGAATTCAGTAAGAATCAGCAATTTCTTCCACATATTCTTTTTCTCTGATATTATCCTCATACCATTAGAACATATACCTTACATTGAACCTTTGGGTTCATCTATAGGGTTACGGTGGGCATACCGGGTGTACCCTCAATGGAGGCCAACCAGGATGAAGGTCATGGAGGAGGTCAATATAAGTAACCAATTGCACGGAGGGGGTTTATTGTCAACTCCCTTCAACTCACTGGATTTATAAGGTTTTTTTTTAAATAAAGGACGCCCCTGTCCCTACTATGGCGCTTTCTAGTAGACTCGGCGAACTACATGGTCCGGTGAATCTTAGGAAGCCAACATTGGTACTGTTTGCTAGGAAAAGAAAACCGCGGATAATTTTGGAAGGCACATGTCCAGAATAAAATCTCTTGAGCATTAAATGGCGTTTGGCCTCAAGCCAAATGTTGTCCATTGGAATTACACGGCTATAATTACACCCATAATTATTTACTGGTGTTTATGCTCGGCTTCGCACGGTGTAAAACAATTTACCAATACGGATCCTCCATTGCTCCTATACTGTCTTGGAATAATGGGGACAGTCACCATAAGGCTGCGCTTATGGCGCTTGATACTCCGATGACACACTCGAAGATCATAAAGTAATGTTAGAAAAGACTTAACTCGGTTGCAAAACACAACCGTCATCTAAATATCTATTAGTCAATCACTGTATCACCCAATTTTGTATTGTCTAAATGTTTTAGCGCCCTGTCTGTTCAATCTACTTATTTATTTAACTTATGTCTATTCTTGTTTCCCAGATATTTTTAAGTCTATGTTGCACAAATTTAAAAACAAAAATCTTGAACTTCTATGGCACAGTGGAAGAGAATTTTTGTTAAGAAAGCTTTATTGTTTTATTTATGTATAAGATACAATCGATTGAGTGTGTGTTTTTTTGTTAGGCCAGCCGTGTATATTAAGTAAAGTGTAGGACATTAGACATAGCACACTACCTTATGGTATTCCTGCGTTGAAGGGGTAAGTTTTAAAAATTTTTCTAGTTTTATATTTTCTGTATTAGTCCTTCGTGCCATATTTTGTCGAAGGTTTCCGCAACGTTTATATAGACAGAAGCCTATACAATACTTTTTGCCTTCAAATGCCATTTTAATTTCGTTGATTATTTTGTAAAACTATTTAATAGTATTATGATTGTTGTGGAAGCCGAATTAGTGATCCATGATAATATCGCGATTTAATATTGCTATTTGTATTTCCTCCAGCAGTAGATCCACCCTCCAAAATATTTGACAATATTGGTAACAGGCTGATTTTGTTTGTGGTTTTGCTAAGATGGTTATGGTTGGTATTAAACAGGTATTGAGGAAGTTGTTGTTTCGAAATAGGGCGTTGCAGATGGGAGTGAACTGGCGATTCTGGACATTGGGAGCGCTTTAATTAGTTTTCCAGTCATATATTGATGGGGTTAATTTGAATTATTTTGAATGTCTTTGATAAGAATTCCATTGATTTCGAACTAGGAATGCTACTAATAATTTTGAGCCTATCTGAATCCGCGTCTTCGTCCTGTTATGCCAGTTCATAACGTCACACCAAGCTAAGCTCTGTTCAAATTCATGTCTAGGTAGATGTTTTTGTTTATGTAAAAGCCTATGTCTGGAATTTATTTCCTGTCTGTCCGTCGGCCAGGATATCGGAAGCTCACAGCAGCTGAACACATTAAGTTGTTGCTGTAGTGTAGATGGACATTACAGTTGAAATATAATTGATGAAAGGAACCGGCATATGTTTCATTTGATAAATCGAAATGATAAATATTTGAATATCAGTACATCAAATAGGAAAAGGTGTTACACAATGCTTGGTGAATTTTTTTGAAAGACGTGAAAGATAAAAAGGTTGTTTTATTTTGACGTTGTTTTTCTTTGTTTCTTTTTCTACGAAATTCATTGAAAAATGAACAGCAAAAACGTTAAATAAATATCGCGATCTTCCACGGATCACGATAAATATTGACCGTGGAGCATTCACCTTTCGAATTGCGATAGGTAGGCATGACTTAATAATATGTATTAGATATATAATAGGAAGAAATGATTTTATTCTTCAAATTTGAAATTGAAACAATTTGAAAGAAAAAACAGAATATTTATGAACGTCGATTTTTACGAGCTCTGCTGTCGAATCAGGTTTTCATTAGGCAACCTTTTCCTGAAAATTTCATACTTTAATAATTAGCTCCTTCTTACAGCTAGCTCTCAGACTATAATGTCTACTAACAATTCCTGATGAGAATGGATCTGCAGTCTTGTATTTAACCCAAAGTTCTGTTGGACTGAATCTCTGTAGGTTTGTGTTACGTATCCCTTTTTGTTAAACTTTTTGTCAGGGTATATTGTAATGACAGGACAGTTTTGAACGTCTGTCACCGCAATTGCTCCGCCCAAAGGTTGAAGACATTTTTATTAAATCCCTCTACCCTAATAACAAAAAATTCTGAATTTTGTACTTCCTGCATAAGGAAGTACTCCTTTCACTGAAGTACCTTTGAGCATCTTCCAAAATTCAAGCTAAACTTAAGTGACTTTAAAAGCGGAGAACGATTCCGAGGGTCCGCCCATTGTTCGGCAACAAAAGCCTATCAAGTTCTTGGCAGAAGTATTCTTCGTTGAGGGCTGGAAAAGAAAAAACGCCGCGCAATCGATGGGGATTAAAACCGCCAAGAAGATAGTGGCGTCCTGGAGTTGGAAACAATGTCAAATTCACGGTGCAACCCATTCCATCGACTGCTCTACAGGCTCCAGAATCTCCGGGAATATTTTTTTCCTCTTGCTTGAGACAAAAGGAACCCCAAGAATCACTGTGTCACATCTCAAAGAGAGAAGAGGAGCTAGAGCATACGACATTGTGCGCCTGAGACATAGAAGGACAATGGGGCGAACGTTACATACCCGGACAGAGTACATAAGGAGCATCTATGCCATGGATTTGAATTACGTGCGAGGTTTAAGCTCATATTCATTTTATAAATGCATCCGTGCAGGACGGTACAAGGAGTGACGACGGTGAAAGCCCGAACTGTCGCGTCGGTGGGTATGTGTCGAGGAAGTGAAGCTGTTGACAGGTTGACAATGAGGTTTTTAAGAATTCATGGGCTTGATACAGAGGGGAGTGCACCTAAAGCGGGGGTTGGGGGTGAGAGTCCATGAGAAGTCCTCGTCCAGCAACGACAAAGGAGCGTCAGGGTGGCTCCTGCCTTTTGTGCTACCTGACAACATTCATAAGTTTATTATGCTTCTGATGGCGAAGCAAGGAGCTTTCTCGAATATGGAAAGCAGGTTTTGAACGCCTTTTCGAAATCATAGCGCCTTCACAAGTGAGCGAATCTGAAAAGGAGTGATGCTATCGAGTAATTGGTTCAGCACGGGATGTCAGGGCGTGTTTTGTAGATGGAAATTACTTAGCATAAAAATATATTCCATGAGAAGCACCAGGTTCCTTGTGAATGTGCGCGATCAGAGGTGCAATCCCATTTCAGTAAACCCTGGGTTGAACGCGGCATTCGCCATTTCTAAGTTGTTTTCAATTTTCATTGCTGACTTTTGCAATCAGTCACAACGCATGAATTATTATTGTTCATTTAAAGCCATCTGCGAGTGCTTTGTTGAATGTGTTTTCGCAATTTCTACATTGTTTTCAACTCCTCGCTTTTGTTCTTCACAACTGCATGTGAACATGGAATTTTGTTTAGTTGAAAACATCTGAGTATATTTTGCCCTGAACAAAGCTGTTGAGCAAGGCACGTTGCTAATTTAAACAATCGTTGTTATTCCCTTTGATTCTAGCAATTGAAAAACAATGAATGTTTGAACAGCAAGTAAGTGTAAATTGTGTTTTTTCTCTCGATGCAGTGAAAACAAGTTTGCATTTCGATCTTATGACATAATAATATTAAATGTTAAATAATAATAGTCTTGGTAATTCAAATTTACATTAATTTGGAATCGCGCCACTAAAAATTTAAATTAATTAATTATGTGCTGAAATTCGAGGTGATATAATGATTACCGTCCAGTTCCCTGACTGCAATTTCCCGACAAACAATTTTCCCGATAACACTTTTCCCGACAGGTACTTTTCTGACTATCTTTTTAGTCAGTAGAGATTTTTGAAAAGGCAAATTTAAGTCTTTATACATTTCCACACACCAAGAAATCTTTTGGGTGAAATTGCTCCTATACCGCCGTAGTAGCTTTACCTTCGCCTTTACTAGCTATCCATATGTTATTTCTACAACAAATACAAATTTTTCATCAGGTACTCTACTGATGGCCCCTTTCGTACCAATCTTTCATCCAACTAACTACTTCTGTTACTGTGTGGAGGAGAGATCCATCCTGTTGATAAATTATGGCCCATCTGGCTTATAATGCAAAAAGTTAAAATTGTTGGCTCTCCTTAGAGTTTAGTTATAGATGCGATAGAATCCGATAAGTTGATTTCCTATAATGCCATCCTACACATTTACAACAAAAATAAACGTCACGCCAATGTCATAGCATTTTGGCCCAACATATATTTGAATCATGACCATGACAATAGCGTGCTGTTTGGAATAATAAAACTCGCATAAAGGGAAGCTAAAAGATAGGAGACAGCCATACATCTCAGATGAGACTATTTAAACATCTGTAGTTTAAACACTTGTTGTTATAATTTTTCTTTTCGGCAGCATGCATTGCGAGGTAAATATAGTCAACATTATAATTTATTATTTCTATCTAAACAAGTTCCAGAGTAAACGGCTCCTTAACTTGAACAAGTTTATTCTGTTAGTAAAGCTAAATTGGCTGCAATTTTTCTACGGGTAATTCAGGAAAACGTGTTCCAACCTACAGGTACCAATCGATTCTGTGAAGGGTTTGTTCCGCCACCCCCTCTAAATTGCAATATCCCCCTTTTTTTAAAGTTAAGGTTTTTCGTTTTTGACGAGAAGTGCAATTACTTAGCCCTTATACCAAATAACTTCGCCACGAGCATAGGAATGCACAAGAGGTAGAATACACCCAAGCGCGAAATATGCATGCACCAATCAAACGGAAATAGTCAACATCTTGCATAGCAAACTCAGAATGCCAGATTATTACAACAAATGGAAAATCAAAATTGACACCTCCACAACGCAATTTAGACGCCAACCACCACATCCTAGGAACACCAATAAAATGAGGAAATGCACAAAAACCGTGGACTACACTTCATGGTAGACAATAAACTAACCTATCATGAACATACGAAAAACGCCATATTAAAAAAACAAAATCAACACTATATGCAGTGTTGGGCATTAGTCAACTAATTTTTTAATCAACTAATCAATGGATTGAAAAATTGAAAAATTAATTGCAATTAATTTAATCAAAACTTAAAATTTAATCGGCAATTGTAATTAATTTTTTCAATTGTTAATTGTTTTTAATGATTAAATTCTTCCGTGGAAGTCAAAATCTTGCTAGCGCAAATTTTGAGCTAGTGGCGTAAACTCGAATTTAGATTTGAGCGCTTAAAATAAAGCCAGAGCAATGCCAGTGCTTACCTCCCTGTTCCAATGATAGAGAGGGAACCTATTCCTTTTTCTCCAGCTAGGAGCATATAGGGCTGCCACAATGCCTCTCAACTTCGAGGCACTGTTTACATTTCTTGAATTATTTATGTTCGCTATGCTGAGTAGTAAGTCCACAGTAGCTTTCCTAATTGATGGGGTTTCCATCGCCCGCTTATTTAGAAAAGCGCACTCTGAGAGTGAAAGCCCGAGGTCTCAGTGAAATTTGAACCTGAAACTTTTGGAGTTAGAGGTTTTCTAACGGGGTTTTTTGTGATTAATTTATTTTCAATAATTCGAACTAATCCCATTTCACTCAATGTATGACTCGACACAAGAAACCTTTAAACGAACTTTAAATGAATCGAACTCTCTTCAATAAATGCGTGGGAATGGATTCTTGGTAATTTCGTCCTAATTGCTACTGTACGAGCAGCCATAAAATGTATCTTGAGGCACCTTATGAAATTCTAAGAATTTACGAAAATAGGGTAGATTTTTGCTGAGGGGTAAATTAAAGCATCTCAAAAGCGAAACATGAGACAGTCTGTCCGATCGAAGGGGTGGAAGGATTGCGAAATTCTTGCTAAAACTGCCGAACTGCCATTCAATGACAAAAGGAAGTAATTTCAGTGTCCTTGTAATCAACAGTACCACGACGTGGAGTCTATATTCTAATTAGGGCGACATTCTTGTCGTCCTCAATTTCAAGGGTTTCATTGGGCGTACTACTCGGGGCAGAAAAAAAAACTTGAACCCGGCAAAAACATGAGAGCCCATAGCCAGCGATGACGACGGTTTATTTCTAAGAAAAGAGTCTCGTTGCTTGCTCCCTAGTCCATAGTCCGAGGGCTAAGGGAAAAGGGTGAGTTGAGATGGGCGAATGGGTCTTCTTTAATTAAGGCTCGCTACAGAGCTCCGGTTTGACATTTCTAAGACCGAGAAGGAGACTATGCACGCTTCAATGGACCCTCCAGTCGGAGCCAATAACTGTGAAAAAACCGAGTATCCTGCCCGAGATGGAGAGGGGCAAGAGATGAATAACTAAAAGAAACTAATTTCGCCCTTTTGTTCTGAGTGCAGGCAGAAGTTTTCTTTTCTTCCAATTCCATTCCGCTTTTCCGGCCCGATAAAGAGGTATCTTATGCCGGGAGACATCGCCGCGGAGAGTGCATATAAAATACCCAATAACACAGACAAGGGATTTTCCTTTTCGATGAATAAGTGGCAATAATGGTCGAAAAAAGGAGCAGAGCCCCGGCAGTGGCCCCGGCACCCGCCGCCTAGATCCACCGAGGTTCAAATGACAAGAAGCATCGGGTGTGGTGAGGGAGAAGCAGAACTGTATGTAGGCACATCGGGTGAAAAGAAAGTTGCAGCTGGGTTGGAGCTGGAGTAGCATATCCGAACGTCTAGGAGCCTGATCGCCCCGATCCCGCCGAAGATCCCACTGAAAGCCTGAGCTGGGACAGGATAGCAGCGGTGGGTCCACAATGAAAGCGTTGGGTTTAGGATGGATTTCAGCCCGAATCGGCTGCAGAATTCAGTTTCCGCGAATCCCGAGCGGTCGGGTGGGCGGACTGCGATGGAAACCCGGCAGGGTGCAGCCTGCTGAGTTATAAAAATAGGTTCAGGCGAAGTGGCACTATGTCTCTTGTGGCACAGGAATGGAAATATCTCGAATAATTCTAATTGAATGTCTGCTCAGCCAGCCGTTGCGATAAATCATCAAATTTCGATTTTGCGGGAAACCGACGTCGAGCCAATTTGCAAATTCCATTTCTCCGGCAGCCGCGCCACATAATGTCTATCTTTGGGGCGGCGCAGCGGGAGGATATAATGTACCGGGAACGATTTGGGAACAAGCCATGAGTGAAGAATAAATGTCGAGTTTGGTTTGATACCAGCAAAAATAAGTCTTCCAGAAAAATGGCCCGGAGGGTTCCGCCCGACCGACATATGGCCCTGCGTGGGGCTGAGTTATCATCTGCTGAAGTAAGGGACGGGGACACCGAGTTGGCGGATGGTAGGGATGCTCTGAGATGACGTAAAACTAAAAGAGATAGGGTTATTAAGGGGGACAACAGCCGTAATAAATTTCTGGGGACGCTCGGGGAAATATCCCACCTGGGAGTATGCACTTTCGGTGTGCTGCAGCTTTTCTAATGAATGAGCTGCCATTTCCGAAGCACCTGAAGAAAACTGAGGTAATTTATTAGCGGGCAATGATAAAGCGCATGAGGTGATAGGAACGCTTAAAGTGCTGCTCTAGCCGCATCAACCTCTGCATCCTTCGTGGCCATCGAATAGTGACTGTTATGAATGTCTTCACCCCGTCGTCGCTCTCTGGTGCAAGAAGCGTAAAATTTGACGTCGTCCCGGTAACCTGTGTCAGGTGATAATTTGTTTTCGAGCATCTTCCTGTCTGACGGTCGTACGAAGGAGAAAATTTCTGGAAAATCAATGAAATATGCAAGCAACGGCTAGAAGCGCAACTATGAGGAAGGATGTCCACTTTTGATATTTTGAAAAATGTGTGCGAATAGAAATGCACTCAGGCTAGATTTATAGGCTGCCTTTTAAACTATAAATAAAATACCGCCCGTTTTTTCTCAATAAAAGATATTTATTCGTTTTCATGACAAAATCAGCTTTATTGGTTCACATAATGGCAGTCCCTTTTGAAAGGGTTAATTGTTTTCCATCCGTTCAGGAGTTCAGGGGTATGGTTCAGTTACTGCTTACTGTTGGTAGCGACCGCCAATATGCGGCATACTTTTTTAGACAGTTGGACAGTTGAATCAACGAGAGCGGGAATAGTTCTGTCTAGAATTTCAATTGTCCAGTTGGAGGCACTTCAGCAAATGGTTTCGTATTTCCCGAACTCATTGAAAAATCCATCGTTGATAGCATCACAGTCTGGATCATCGCACCGCCATTCTCCAATCGATTTCCATTCATATGTTATTTAACAATTTTTCTGCTCACCCCGACCGAAACCCGCCAGCACATCCTGTAAATGGCCTGGCTATGGGAGGCAGAGCTCCATTCTGCTAATGGTTAAACCTCCAGCATCAGTTGAATGGCCTTCCACGAAATAAAAAAAAAAGTAAAATCTGTTTTTTCTCACATTTTCCGGTTTCATTTGAACTTTCATATCCACAACTGTTCGCACGGAGTACTTTATCTGTTCGAAGTTGATTTATGTTTCCGCGGTAGTTCCTCTGTTCAGCTAGCCGGGGCAGTAGTCCCCAGTGGAGTGGGGCGGGGGTTTTAAAGGACGACTGAATCCCCGAACCATAGCAGGCCAGGAAAAAGGCTTTTCATCTCTTCGGGTGTGATGAAATGTGTGCAGTACACACTGTGCTGCATGCATATCCTCAGCCGCTGTTGGGATTATATCAAAAGGGAAGTGACCCCATATCCACCTGCAGACCCATAAGCGCCGGTCCTCTGTCTTCGAATCCCTTCCCTTAAACTGATGGCTGTATGAGATAATTTATTCCATGCCGGCATTAAGGGCGGCTGCAGCCTAGCCCAGTTAGGCAGGAATTAGAAGTGAATAGACTGCGCATAGAGTTGATGCAATAAGTTTCCAGTTTGATATGGAAATGAGAGCGAGGGTGGACACAGGCCCGGTGCCCGTAGAATGGGGCGCTGCTCTTCAGTGCAACTATGCGAGATACACAGTGTGTTGACGGGATTCCTGTGCCTCGACAAGTGGATGGTATTTCCTCCGGTCGATAAATAAAATACTTTTATATCTACTCGTATATGATGTTGAAAACTGGTCCAGCAGGAAAATTGTTTCAAAGGATTTTGATTGCCCAAGGCCCGAGGTATCGGGCGTGACCTTTATTCGAGATGTTGTTTTTAATTTAGCTGTTGGGGAAACTGGCGAAAATTGTCTTCTTAAGGTGGTATTTACATGAAACTCAACCCAAAATGAATGTATGACGCAAATCGTAAAACTGGGACAGTATGAGGAGGAGGAAGGATTAGTATATAGCCCTGGAATAGCTGATTAACCGTATGGAGAATTATTTCGTTACTAATCGAAAAAAAATAAAGAAAAGTTTTAAACGTGTTTCTTCGAAACTATGCGTTTTCTGAACTTGTGTAAGCTTTAGATCTTGAACCCAATAAGATATCGACATGATGAATAAGTTTTTGTTACAATAAATATCTCTGGCGGGGATTTAACACTGTTGCCACCAGTACGGGGAAGCCAAGTTTTCGACCAGCCGGAGAGAATTTTGCCAGAAACGCATCTATCGCGTCTATTTTCTTTAATAAGATAGACTGAAAACATGAGGCAGCAAAGGGAAGTACATAGTTACAGTGTAAGTAGTGTAAAAATTCAACATACCATATCGCCAAAAAAAAACCTTTAACATCACATAGTCGCTGTGAATCCAAAACTTAATACTGTAAAATTGTTTACAGTTTGTGAACATTTCAAAAGTTTTACAAATGCCATAAGGGTGTAGGAATGGATTAGGTAAATAACAATTTTATATTTATTTTTAGTGCTTTTTGATCTTTAAAGGTCACAGTTATTTTAATTTGTTAACTACCCTCTTAATTGGAAAACATCCCTGAACTAAAATGATTTTATGTTCTAAGTTAATGTGTACCAAAACGTACGTCCCTTGTTGATTAGGTTAGGTTGTTGTAGTTGGCTGTTTCTGTCTTCAGAAGACATACTTATCTCTTATATTTTTTTTTTTGTGAGACCACTTTATCAAACTCCCTGGTGGAAATCCCACAACATCTTAGCGCTCAGATTTCGCCGCAAACGTGTCACACTATACCAACTCGGTTATCAATCCCTCCCATATACAATTGAATTGAAAAATATTTACATACCTATTGTTATCACTAATATTTTTTAATTACTGCCCTAGCCATTTTTGAAGCTATCGTCGCGAAATTTGGCACAGTTATAGGACTCGCTTTGCTGCACCTAGTCTAAGAGTCAAAGGTGAAAAGAGATTTTGTTTTTTTGGTCTAGTGGGGTAATGTGCGAAAGGGGTCCTCACATTTCAAAACACAGACCTCCGTTCAAGAGAAATCAGCAATCACCACTCACCGAAGTTTCTCGACCGAAAATATAGACACTCTTTCGATAAATCACGGTGGATGAAGATTACAGACAAAATGAAAGGAAGTGTATAGCGATTATAGTTTTTGATAAAGTAGTATACCTTACTGAACCGCAGGCACGGAACCCTCGGTGCGCCAGAAAATTTGGACTTGACCGGAATTTTTCCGAATTTATATCGAGCATCCCTATGCATACTGATGTACGATAATAGAGTTTTGGGTTTGATGTATATACTCGTCAAACGCAGTTACTTGTTTAACTCATACTTGCTCGATAGTATTTTACTCCTCACGTTTCCTATAACTATCCGCAACGTCAAAGTTCAATTTATTAAAACAATAACTTATATTTTACTAAAAGCACCAGTTTTTTATTTTCTGAATATAATATGGACAGTTTACAAAACATAGGAGCTTTAAGAGTTCATCTATGCTCCTAAGGCTTCAGTTCTGGGATTACAACCCAATAAATTTGATTACCCTACCCACTCGCATATATTTATAATTTTAAGGTACATACACATGGTAGGTACCATTCTGTGCCGTGAAGTTATTGAACTCAACTCCCGTGCGCTCGGTATTATTATATGCAAAAGGTTGCTATATTACAGGTTACAGGAATAAAGGCAAATGGAAGAATAAAGGAGTGCATACGGGGTAAAGGGGTGAAATTTTCATTTCCAAACGGTAGCTCGCATCCACCAGATAATGATTATATTTTTTCTACATACCCAAGCCAACATAGCGCTACTAGCGCGGCGCGGCGTTGTGAATTTGCTAAAAATGAGCTGACGAGTAGCGTTCACTGTTCAGGTTGTTTTAGTGAATTTCAATAAAGCGAACCTGAAGTTGATAACAACTGCAGAACACGTCCCGGCTTGTTGCTGTCCCCCGAAATCGATTTGTTCGAGCGTTCGAGAGCAGAAGCATCCCCCCAGGATCCACTGACTTTGACTAGTCGATTTTCCGCAAAGTTATTTCCCATCATTAATTTGCACATTTGAAATTGTTTTTCCCACTGCCACTGTTGACTCACACGCGCGAAGGGGGTTATGTGGGTCTTTAAGAGTAGAGTAGGGGGAAAACAAAGTTGAAGAAACTAGAAGGTCGGAATTGAATAAACTTTGGAATTCTTGGTGGTACATAATTACAAGCATTTCCCGCGCGCCGAGCAACTTTACCAAGAAAAAAAATTGACCTTAAAGATTAATAGGTGTTTGAAGGAATTGGTGTCAGCAGCAGAGCCAGAGATCGGAAGTCGTTTCGTTTATTGCTTTTCAGCTCTTGTGTTATCTCACATCTTTTTCCTTTTTCTTGGATACTTGAAGCTGGCAGGTTTATCAAATATTCCTGAGGAAACTGGCAGGTTCCAGTGACCTGTCTGTTTTTTATTGGCTACCAAGGAAACTTCTCAGAATTCATTAATACTAAAAAGGGAAAGTTTTTCAGCAAATTTCTTGCATATCCCGAACTAGTTTGCTTAGCTAGCGCATGCCCCTAAGTGCGCATCTATTTTAAATTTATCTACTCTGGACCGCAGCAGCCCCATGGAGCATAAAGCTGAGGTGCATTGTGAGTCTTCCCAGCTCCAGGCTTTGGTGGTATGGTATGCTAGCCTCCACGGATTCATTTTGGCACTCGTCCCCAACACCATTACCAGTAGCAGGGGCAGCATCAGGACTAGCGGCCTCAAGTTGCGGGTGTGAAATGAAAATAAATTGACTGCACATTAAGAGATCTCATGAAATTTATTATCTGAGCAGCAAATTGTGTGGTTAGTGAGTTTTTAGAGCGGCGGGTATGCAGCGGGACTTGAAATATTGCGAAATTTATGAGGACGCCGGGGAGGGTAATATTTCTGATCGTTTTTTGGCATTAATTAAACAATGGGGAGTGGTTCAGCTAAATTAGGTGCACTGTGTAGAATTGCCTGGGCCCCTGATTTATATACTCGTATTATAACAGTTAAATGAGAATTAAGCACAGTGGTGCCTGGGCGTTGCGGGATGGTGTAATTCGACTCGTTACAAACCTAACTTTCCAGGTGTAGGTATTATTGAAACCAAGTAGTCATAAACCAACAGTTCTTTATTAAAAAAGTTCTGGCAAGCCACTAACTACTTGTTGTTCAATAAGAGTTTACGTTTACTTATACACTTAGGTAGAATATACTCGTTCAGTGGTGGCTTACAGTCTTGGTCATAATGCATAATAAGTCCCAGAACATTACGATTAATCAAATTTTTAAGTGCTTGTAAAGTATGGCAAAAAAAAACAAGTTTTAGTGAGAGCAGGGTTGCTTACAAATGAGGATAGAGCTAGGTGCTTAACCTTTTGCAAGTCTAGTAGGATTTGTGGGATTGCAGGTGAAAAATATCTACAAAAAAAAACCGCAACTGTCTCACTTTTGTATAGCTGGAGTAAAAAAGGTTCGTCTCTTTTACAAGTTTTTATTGAACTTGCTTTGTTGTCTATCTGTCTACTACAAATTCAGAAAGTAAATGATCAAGCAGTTCCCGTTATCGGAATAGTTTGAAACTTAGCACACGTCTAATGGTTCGGTGACAATGCAATACGTATATTCAATATCGTTTTAAATCCAATGTGACGGACGACACAAGATGACGGATCACCTTTTCCTACACAGCCCCCTTGATGTGGATATCAAACGAACGAGTTCAACGAGTAGAATGTGATTACCTAGGTATATAAGTCAATTTTGAAGCAGTTTCCGTTTTCAGAATAGGCTGAAACTTGGAACGCATAAATAAACCGTATGCATTTCTTTAAACATTCTTCGGGAAAAACGTTTATTAATTGCTCTGCCCCACCCAGAAATGCTAAGACAAATATGAAAAAAATCATGAACATTGTAAATTAGGTGTAGATTCAAACAAAATTATCAGGATTGAAAAATTCTATCGGAATTAATTGTTATAATCAATTTAATTGTTTATTTCCTTAAAACTGTTGAACCATTGGTTTTAAAGGAATGTTTTTCGACAAAAAATATTTCTCACAATATAAGGAACAAGTTTTATTTATCCCTGCTCGTTTTTAAAATTTTGCGTGAAATTTGTTTCGTTGAATATCTATGGATAATGAAAAAATTAAGAACTGCGAAAATTGCTTGCCCCCCCTTTCTTTTTCTAGAAATAATTTAACTAGTGTATCATAACATCAACATTAATCAAAAAGGATTAGATAACAATATTCAAAATTCCAGCAGATGGAAGCATCACTAGTCATTTGTTTATTTTTTCAGCATGTTCAGTATCAAAGTGCATTGGCACAGAACACTCAATGTGCGATTCATACACGCAGTTGCCTGATTTTTTATTTCGTATAGGTTTGAAGAGTTTATTTATTTGCGCACTCTAAATAAAGTGAAAAAGCGAACACATCAATTCGTACATAAAAAAATTTTTCCTGAAATTTCTTCGGAAAAAAGATAAAACCGAATGTTATTGTTTTAATTAACTACTGTCCAATTTTTAGAGTGCAAATTAAAACAGTTACGGCAACTCCACAGTACTTAGCTACCCTAATCGCTTGTAAATCATGTTGCGAGTGAAATATCGATGATATAGTGCACTGATCTACCTGTTGGGACAGGATAATTTATTTTCACAACGATTTATATTGGATTAAAATAATTTTAAATGCAGCACAAAGGATTGAAATTCGACTATAGTTCTAGCGTCTGTAGTTGTTTTTCCCAACATATCTCAGATTACACAAAGTCAAGTAGACACGCGCAAACACAATATCTAGTTCTAGATTAAAGTGAAATGTAAAAAGCACGATCTGGGTTAGCGATTTGCTGGTTTTAAAAAGTTGTCATATACCTAAGGTGTGCTTACACAGTGATTACAAACATATACATATATGTACATATGTATGTCACCATCTGATGGCCAAAATATTCGTGTTTTGGTAGAGCACTAGAAGCGATTCATTTAATAAAAATTGCAATAATGTGCTTCCGCCGAATATTTTAAATCTTTGAGACAGTCGAGAACTTGAAAACGGAAACTTTCGAATTACTACTACAACGACCTCTGTTGGAGTAGTTTTCTGCTATATATCTGGATATTTGTTATGCGCGTCGAAGCCAATAAATTTCTGGGTTAAGGCGTGTTGTTACATTTCCATGTTAAAGAGTTGATCCAGACCAATACTCCGATGCAAAAAGGGCAGTTTATGCTTTACCGTATTTGTGAGGGAGTAAAAAAAAAATATTGCTTTAATTTCTTTTTGTATACCTGAAATTGTGTTTGGCAACACCATCTATTTATCTACAAAAATTCACCTCGTAGCGAGCTGCAGGACTTACAGACGAACATTTCGAAATTATGGGGCTTGTTCTTGCTACGGAACACTGAAATTGAGTTTTGAACAGAAATGCGAGTTTTATAGAATATTACACCGTGTGCAGCTAGCCCCTTGGGAAATGTTACGTTTGAATAGTTGAAATAAGGCTTCAAGAGAAACAACATTTTAGAGAAATTTAATTTTAACTTTTAAAACATTCCGAAATTCTGTACCAATTCAACAAAGTGGAGGAATTTATAAACCTTTAAAGTGGTTTTGCAGTATTGTCGCAAGGCCAAAGTGCTTGGGATGCATTACCATAGTTGTGATAATCCGATTACGCTGCATATGCTACTTGTCCCAGTGAAATTCCAACAGTGAATCCACATGTCCCATTGAAATCGAAATTCATGCGCGAAACTTCCAAAACCATTATTTTTTCGACGATTGGAGTACACAGCGGCTTGCTCCATTGAATGCACATAAAGCTCCCGGACGATGTGATTCCAGGAACGTTTATTATTAATCCGCACAATCCCAAGAAACGAAATTGCATTGGATTCGCTTTTGGTTCGATGAAATTATCAATAAACAAGATCAGTGCCCTCCCCACCCCGTCGTCGCCCGTCGGCCTTATCATCCGACAGCATTTATTTGCGCCATTTCACGCAACTTGTAATCAGTCACATGGCCTCTAATAGGCATTCCATTCATGAGCTTATTTCCCTGCCTGAATCCCCGTGTCGTTTGAATTTCCGTGGCAAACAAAACTTTTTCCCATGGTTGATCCCAGTACCCATCATCCCTGAGGAGGTCGCACGGTACAACAACTTCACAGACCGTTTAAAATTGCCGGAGTCGCGCACTACCGCTCTCCTCCCGGTTTCATGTATCCTCCCTTATTCCACCCCCGTTTCTCATCAAACTCACCCTACTCAGCGCTGTGATGCCACATCTCATCAGTGATAACTTCACGTAGCACTCAAATATATCATCAACCCCGAAATTGAATTTATGTAAATGGCTGATAAGGTCCAGTGAAATCAGCTGATAAGGGTGGCTTGCGGCTGTCCTGACTCCTGAGAAGACGCGAGTCCTGTGGGCTGTGGTGGCCGTGGCGGTGGCATCCCTTCGCAGGAGCAAGAGAGCAATTATCACGCTGTCTCTCTTCTGGGGGTGGGTTGAGAGAGCATCAGGTTTGCCATCCAGCCCATTCCCTCGGGATGAATCGATACTGTATCTGAGAGACGGATATCAATCCACCTGTGGGGGTGGTCATTGCGCCGGAGAAGAGAGTTTCGCTTCTCTTAAATCTTAAGTGTAGAAGATGAGACTCTCTTTATGCCCCATTCAACCGGCGTACGCAACAACCCTCAGAAGCCCACAGGAACCCCTAGCCGTTCCAGGTGCAGGAAGCGGAGCGGCCTGTCAATGGGAGTGTGCAGGCACACATGGCTCTTGTGTACGGTTTTTTTTGGGTTAAAAGCTCAATGGGAGCAGGCAGTATACTACGGGGGTGGTATGGGAGGTGCACTGTCCATACCATCCCCTCAATCCCGCCTGGTATACAGACACTAGACAGGAATACCAGGAATCGCAGGATGGCGAGTGTGCAGTAGCATCACCGCTCGCAGTACACGGAGGAGAGGAGTTAGGATTATTGGGGTCGATGGAAGAAGAATTTGCGAGCTTTGTATCATTTTTGGGGAACTTTCCGAGGTGGGGGTGGGATAGGGCTAATGTAGGCGGGAGATGACACTGGTGGCTGGTTCGCAGCAGATAGACTGCCAGTTTGTTTCAATACAACCTTTAGTCACTGCCGGCGTTTCGTACTGTTAGGATATACCCTCCGAAGGAAACTGGGACTTGGGAACGGTGTGCTCGGCAGAAAATCAGAGATCAAACCGGTCCAGGGGATGCTGTGAGAAGGCATCTTCGGTGTGCGGGAGATAAAAGCGTGCTAAGAATATAATTTTTTTTTAATTTCTTCATTTTTATTAATTCTTAAGCCTTCCGACACCGGGCTTGGGAAACGGTTTCTTCGCCGGATCATGTGAGATTGGAGAGGGCAGTGCGTGTGATCCCAGGGAGTGTGATGTTCGCTGCAAACCACCTCCGTCTGGATGAGCTGTGATACGGACGACAGTGGCTGGTTCGAGTGCAGTTGCAGTGAACGAAATGATGATTCCCCAGTGAAAGTGAATAGTGTGTTTTTTCTACAGTTTTTGTAGAGTGTGCTCATCGCAGACCGAGGACCAACTTTTTCCGGAGAACGAGTATCGCAGTTGGAAACATTTAGGTGACTACTTGAATGTCCTTTTTCTCTTTTGATGTCTGTCCTGTAATGGTTAGGTGCTACAAAATTAGACTCGGACCGAATTTTGTAGGGATAAAAACTTTTCCTGGGGAAAATTTGCACTTTGAGGATAAACAGGAATTTTTCGTACGGAGCGTGGTAGACCGCGGAATTTTCATAATTTTGACAAAGTGAAAAACTTTCTTTGCGGAATGCGGCTAGGCATTTTGAGTGCGTGTAACGACAAGTGACTTGGGGTTCCGAACTGGTTTTTGGAGTGCTTTGCCCCTTGACTTGTGGGATACTTTTGCGTGTACTGTGGCTTGGGGTTTGGTTTGCGGAGGTTTACCTAAAACTTTGCATGTAGTAGAAAACTCGATGGAAAGTAACGATGTTCCGAAGAAGGGGGTATGGAAATTATGTCTCCTCTTTTTTTTTTTTTTTGAAAAGTTTGAATTTGTTTCAAGTTGTTTTCTGCGAAGATTTTACATTAACTTTGAGTCATAAGGGTGAGGCCACAAGCTGTGAGAGTAGGGAGCTGCGTAATGGCGCGCTAGAAATGTTATCGTGATGAACGTTGACACATATATTGTGTCAAATTGGCGAAAGAAATTGTGCCGGTGCGACATACCATAAATTTTCAGTTTGAGCGTTCAAAGAATGTGAAGATGTCATTAAACAAGGGAAATTCCTTTGAAGATGAGCAGGGAAGGGGATGAATGTTTATGCTTCCCATTTCTTTAAAGTGTTTGCATGCAGTGAGTATACACGTATATCTTTGCCATTACTCATAAAGCCGTTATGGGGTGTAACAACAACGTCTGGTTTGGGGGAAAATAACTAAATATCTCGTATTACTGATATTTCCATGAGTTATGGAGTTATATATAAAGTGCGGCCTCGAAATGATAAAATGGTAGAATGTTAATAAAAAACAATTCTCTCCTGGCAGCAGCGAATCCATAAATGTTAACTATACATTTATGTTGTGATGATAAAATATACATGAAATCAAGCATATTGTCTTTTATTCCTATCTACATATGTAACTACTTCTGCGTATATAGAAATTGTTCCAAAATTTGTATTTTTTACGGATTTGTTCTGATTTGTCCGCTTAGATTAGAACTTATTTAGCATATTACGGGCTTGTAAAGTTTAACAATATTGTTCCAGTTGAAATTTCGGGACAAATAGAGATAGAGGGAAATGAAAAATAAAGCGTCAGTTCCGTTGCGATTGTTGCAGTTTTAACATTACTTTTTACATTTATCTAATTTATAAGTTCTATTGTTCTTTAAATAAAAGATTCTATTGATAGAAATTGACCAACGAAATGACAAAAATAAAATTAGAATATGGAAAATACCGGGACGGATAAGGCACAGACAAGTAGTAAAAACTATTCGCGAAGAGTAAAAAGTTGCTAAGCGATCTTTCGTCAAGTGTCATAAAAAAGAAAGAGAACGAGGAAATAAGAAACATCAGTGAACGAAACTCAAAATTGCGTGTTGCGCTGTACAAAGGAAAAAGCCGGTTAAGTATGAGAGGGCGTTGAGTGTATCGAGTGTTTCGTAAAACTTTGGCCAAATTCATAGTGCTTTTGCGTTATTATTTGACTGCCGTAAATCCTTTTTTGGTTTCCTACAAAGTAGTTTCACAACCATTTTTCTAAATTTGCAAATTTGAGAATTTTTCGATCTGAATTGCTTGAAAATTTGCATCATATGACAGAGAGTATACCTATCCAAGTGCACGCCGCGCACCACCAACCAACCAACGTTTAGTTTAAAAAATTCATAATTGACAAAATTGAGGTTGAAAAAAGGTCACTTTTTTTTTAATTTAGCGAACTATAAAACGAACTATGTATAAAAAACAGGAATTTATTAAAATATACTTATTGTTGGTATAAGGTAATGCAAAAAGTAGTTTTTTTTCATTAAAAAAAAAGACGATTGGGCAAGTAGTTCCGGAGAAAAATGACCGCCCAGTTTGATAGGAGTGGTTTTAAGAAAACGCGTTTAATGTATTAGTTGCACGGAGAATGTAGTGTTTCGACCATTGCAGCGTACGGTTTAGCTGCAAAAAAAGTGGAATCACTATTTACACACTTTAAACATTCGAATAATGCAAGAAATGAACCGAAAATATTTATCCTACCCCCCTTAAAGTTGATGAGCCAAAAAGAGAAAGCAGTAGCAATATTAAGAAAAAATTCTTTTTTAATTAAACATTTCTGATTCTATATGTACCTATTAAGCAGTACAAAAACCAACCCATACATCTTCTTTATAAAACTTTTAAAAACAAAAAATAAAAATGCAGGTAGTTACTGTGGGTAAAGCGGGTAAGCGTGAACAAGGGAATAAGAGTCCTCATAATATAACGATCACAACACGTATAGTATGCTCCTTTAGAACCCTAGCAGACGACCGTTTTCTGCGGGTGCGGCGACGGTGCTTCGAGGGTATTTTACATTACGACTGATGGTGCGGCAACGGGGGCTCATGTTGCACTATCTCATTTGAAATAATGTTCTGCCACAACGTGTGGCAGCAACCAGGCCGTAACCGCAATGGTCGTCTAGTACGGGGCTTACCGAATATGAAGTTTAGGCGTCATGAGCCCACAACAGGCAATCATCGCATCTTGATCCAATCTTCTCCAAATATTTCACTAAGGGTCGAGATCGGTGTGGTACCAAAAACTAAGACACATTATACAGAAACACCATATACGGCACAGTTTTGGAATCCTCAGATTACCGTTTTTCACCGAAACGTATAAAACTCACATTATATTGCTCCACAATTAAATAAAGCCGAGTTGAATATTTACGTTTGTGAAAGAGATAATTTCTGGGGGTTAGGTTTGTACATGGATGCGCTCTTGCACGGATGGGTGGTGAAGAAAGGAATGGCGGGGTCGCTGATTTCGAATCTGCCAAACAAATTTCCAAATTCAAGATGACGGATCAAATATGGCGACCGAAAAAGTTAAATTTCACCGGCTACCGCACCTCCGACTTCTTTAGTTTCTGCGAAATTTCGCACGGGTCAACAAGTCACTCTGCTATTATGTTATTATATTATGTGCTTTCTACTAAAACGATTTTACTTTAGTCTGATCAACGCCCCAAATTGGTGATCCATAATTATTTTCTGGCTTTTAGTAGGCATATCATCAATTGTGCAATAAAATCGTTTAACATTAAAAGTTATTTTCACCAATTTTTTATTTTTCACTTTTTCTGGAACGCGTGCAGTTGATTAAACACATTTTCCAGCTGTATTTAATCCTTTAGGTCAAGATATTGTTCAATACCTGATTCGAATTCAGTTAACCTTACCAAGAACCCATTTTCATGGAAATTCATTTCATTAAGAATTTTTGCCGCCATACTGGATTCCTAAATTTGGAGAGCAGATCCGTAATCAGCAACCCACAAAATCTGGAAGCATCCTTTAAATTTGAAATTTTTCAGTTTATATGTTGGATCCGCCCATGTCGCATCACTAAAATTAATGGTAGCCCATATGTTAAGTTCTTTCTGACAAAAATTCAAAAGAATCAAAATAAGCATTTAGGCTTAATTAAAGAGTAGAGATTTTCGGCCGCCATCTTGAAATTCGAAATGTTGATAGCGTATTTGTAATGATCGACCCTAAAAACCAATATTGTATGTATATTCAATCAAACAGAAATCCATTCAGTTTGAGAATTTCCAATCGCCATATTGGATCTGCCATCTTGATGTTCCAAATATTGATAGCAGATTAGAAATCAGCCACCCCGAAAACTTGAAAGTACCCATTTTCATGTAAATCCGTGAAAATTGAAACTTTCGGTCGCCATGTTGGATCCGCAAGTTTGGAACAAAAATATAAATATTATATTGTTGTATTGTCATGCAGACTAAATAAACGTGCAAATTTTCATGAGGGTCGATTAAGCAGAAGTAGTTGAAAAATCGATTATATGAAACGATAGATATGAAACAAACAAATATGTTATACGGAGTGAAGCAAATATGAACATAAATAAAACTGTTTTAAAACAAATTAGGCAACAGTTTCGACACGAAAGCCGCTCTCACCCTCATTTTTCCTAAGCGTTCTGTAGATAATCACTTGACTTGTTTTGATCGACACCTGTTTCAATTGACCCTAGTCCACCCTAATTCTAAAACTTATTTTATTTCGCTTCGTAATTTTTTTTATTATGATGGCCGTTGCATGACAAATAGGAATACGCAGCTGTCGCGTTCTTAAAGTTTTTGTTTTTATCTCTTCATTGAACTATTGAAGTTGAATACACCCATCTTCAGTTCGCGATACCCAAAGCATTTGCCTCAAATAGTCGAATCACGCCAATTAGCAATTCAACGATGCAGCAAGGGTTACCCAATTTTGCTCGGCAAAGTAAAGAATTATTATTTGTAATCGGATTTCAATATAGTGCAATAAAAGCACTTACAGGTTTCTTCTTGTGAATGCACTTGACGGTTTTCCCTATGGGTGTGGCCTTCAAAAGAACACTTTTATGATGCCGATGAACATTTTCAAGAGAAATTGACTGGTCGGCCACAAAATTATATAATCGAGCCATGTTAAGCTTCTTATTACTACATGAATAGAGAGCTTTTAGCAACCACTGCAAGTGTGTATTCACTGATAAGTGACCTTACCAAATAATTAATTGAAGATTTACACAAATAATGGATTCTGGTGAAAATTCTATATAATGGAACATGTACAGTATAAATCGATTAACCCAACTGTATTTTTTTCACTATGCATTATCCGGGAAATGCTATTTTATGTGCGATGATCATTTTCTTACTTTTGAACCTTCTATACAGGAAATGAAATGAGCTTTTAGGGTAATCACTGAATGAGCTGAATTTTACCTTTAATTTTTTGTTGTGAATAAAAATGTATTTTTCTTTATGTTAATGAGTTCGTTATCCCGGTTAATATGGTTTCCTATTCGTGGCGAAAAACTCGAGACTAAATATCTAGGACAATCGATTTCAATTTCATTTCATTTTAATTATAGTACCTATAAAATTTTTTTTAAGTCGATCATTTAAAAACCAGTTAAGCCTACCAATGTACCAATTTTTTGGAGCAGCTTGGTCTAACACAGGGTTATCTCACATGAGATTTTAGAAAAACAAATTTAAATTACAGTGGAAGTCATATATAGCGACGTGGCTTATAACGAAAAGTAATTACTACACATATAGTAAATTTGGGGGTCTTCAAAATCATAGTTATTTTTTAGATTAAAAACAAACCGCTTCGAAACTGGTTTTAAATGAAAACTGAAATCCTCTCCTTTCAGAAAAAAATAAGATGTCTTTCACTCCTCTCATCAGAACGCCAGAAATTGGGAAGGGGAGGTATTGAAAAGGGGTTTAATAACTTTAATATTAATATTGGAGAGGAAGAAATAAAATTGAATTTCCTATGGGCCGGGGTACTCAAAATAACATTACAAGTGTTTTATTTATAAAACAATTGTTTATTATTATAATATAGTTGAAGTATCATGGATAACACCATCTTCTACTTTATCTATTACAATTAAAATATCTTCTACCGATAAAGGTGTGACATTTTTAAATAAACTAGAAAATATTTGTTTTCAGGATATGCGTGACCGCAATAATAGAAATAAAAAAATATTGTTCTTGTATTGGAGTTTTGTAAGTAAAATATTGATTATTAGATTTTTGCATCAGTGTTGTGCTCATCCGGTACTAATTGTTGGTTAAAAATAATTAGCGGTATTAGTACATTCACTTAGAAAAATATCGAAAAAAGACGAAAAATCGATAAATTTCAAAAAACTTAACCTAATTTACTCCTTAGGGTAGGAATTTGGAGAAATGCTTCTAAAAATTTTTGAATATTACGGAACGGAGGCTGCAAACGCTGCTGTTTAAACAAATTTGAACGCAAACAAAAACTGTTACTTCTGTCTCGTACCTTTTTTACACCTACAGCCAACGTACTTATTTCATATTCCATTTTTCTGAGTCGTTGGAAGTCTAAATTAGCTGTCGATCGTACTCATGGTGGATTCCCGAAATATCTTATAATTACCCAATACTAATTTTTTCATCAATTAATCCACTTGCGCTCACACCTAGACTACTTATTGACCTTTTAGACTAGCACACACCCAGGGATACCCAAATCAACACTTCCTCCAGCCTCAAAGTCAACAAGCCGTTCGCAGTACGGTCGCTTAGCCCGATTTTCCTGTAAAAGGCCGTGGCTAAATTTGCGATTTATGCGTATTAATTAGCCTTCCCCTTGATGGGGTGGACGGGACGGACTGCGGACCCTTTTTCAACCCTCTTTTCCGGTACTCAGCAGCTGACTAAATTGAAAATTCATAAAAAATTTCAGACACTCATTAACCGGGTCGTTGTGCAGGAGTCCGCAAGTTGTCCAAACACTTAGCAGCTGCCCATTATGAAGCCTCAACCTTAATAATCGCCTTCCTGGAGCATCACTCCCCCCATTTGTGTCCTCTCTATTTACCGAGTTGACATCTTGAAACTCGGGGACTCGTTGACGCGAAAATGAGGACAAAAATCCTTTCAAATGGGTGAAGAGCGCCACCAGGAGCACCAGCAGTAGAAGCATAACCACCGGCAGTGGCGCTCTACTGTGTGACATACCGGGTGAGGTGATTGCTTCCAGGATGAATGATATCCTTCGGCACCCAGTACCCCAGCCCGGTGGTGCATGCACGGCGCCTCCTTGCAGCTGTGTGGGGCACGGTGCGCAGATCTGCCGGTCCACACGGGTCACGGATCCCGTGTCTGGCAACTCCATCTAATGAGCTCCCGCCCAGCTATTTAATGATTGTTTCGTCCCGAGCTTTCCTTTCTAATCCTGCGAATCCACGGGAGCTGCCGGAACAAAAGGCCTTCAAGTGTGGTGGCCATTAATGATTCAGAATGGAGCCGGCGAGCACTTAACACCCGGCTGGCACCTTCCCCGACCGTAGGTGCTATAACGGAAACTCTTTGCCTCCGGAGCTGCCGCCGTGTGTGTATTATTTTCGTATTCTCGCTTTTTTTCATTTTCCTTCGTCCACAACTTGCTCCGGCCTGAGACTGGGCTGAAGCTGAAGTAGTACAACTTAATCCCGCCGCGCCCCACTTGATGCAGTGCCAATAAATGGAAGTCTTGAAAGGGTTATCGCCACGTTCAGGGGGTGAACTAATGGAGGCATTGTCACGCTCCTTTCTATACAGCACCACACGCGACGGTGTTTTGTTGACATGTTACAATCTCCTCACCCGCGCCCATCCGTGGTGTAATGGGAATCGAGTTCTGGAGGGCTTTTGTGCCGCCAGTGGAGTGGAGTCACGTGGTATGCGGGGGTGCTGGGGTATGGGGGTAGGAAAAAGACCTCCTTTCGTTCGAGTTTTGTTGACTTTTGAGCTATCGGAGTGCGTTTTAATGGTTCCAGCTTAAGCGGTTTTCAGTTATAATGTTTTCACACCACTAGCACACACCCTTCGCTCGTGCGCTGGGCAAACATATCAATCATTCTCTTTTCTCAAGTCCACTCGGATAGGGAGGCTGTTTTGTTCTGGCTCGGGTGGGTGCTCGGCTTGCTTTTCAAAAGTCAAGGATATCGGGAAAATCGCTTTGCTACTTTCTCAAACATATCCGAAGAGACCGAGCAACTTTTATTCAAATTCAAACTGAAAAAAACTGAGTCTATTGAAGCCCCTCCGTATTATGACTTCCTCGAAAGGGACTTCCAGAAATGTAAGGAATGTTACCGAGCTCTTGGTTACTTAGGATACTCGTGTATGTGTCGTCAAACGTTTTAAAATTTCAGAATGAATTGTTGTGCAGAACTTCACTGTCTGCACTGTTTATTTAAGGGGGGACATCACAGTAAAATTTTCAATGTTTCGAAAAAAATTTTTTTCGCTTAAAAGGTGCTTTAGGGTCTTAAAAATAATATACCAAATGATGGAATACGGCAAAAGTGTCCGAGTGCCCAAATTTTTCATTCTGCGGTTAGAGGTATATGAAATTTTCATACGGTTTCTCAGTACTTAAAACTTTAAACGCGTTTTTCTCGAAACCACTTTTTTTGAGCTGGCCGAAGACATAACTCGAGCAAATCTTTACCGATCGACTTGAAATGTTGACAGTAGCTTCGAAATATCTTTCTCCACGGAGCTACGTAGGATTTTTATTTTATATGGCTTACTTTTTTTTTTATCGACGATTTTATGGCGTTTTTTTTGTTAAAAATCAAATTTTTTTTTCAAACATGCACCATTTTATGAAAAATCAATATATCGAAAAAATCCTACGTAGCTCGCTAGCTGTTGTTATGTGGAAACCAAGAAGTTTTGGTTTTTTCTTCCAGGTCAAAAATTAAGGAGTCTACGTCTTCGGCCATCGACACGGTTTCAAAAATAGGCGCCTTGGGGCATATGCTGCGCAGCCGCCATTTTTAAATATTTTTTATTGAAAAAATTACATTTTGTACTTTTTTAGTATTGCTATAAAACCTACTTTACAGTTTTTCGATTGATACTTTTATTCAGCCAAAATTAATTCCCGAAAATATGCCTATTTTTTTGTGTGCTACTGTGATGTCCCCCCTTAAGGAAGGATCTAACGATGGCAATTCTGGGAATTGTGATTTTAAGGGAATTTGGCTTCCACCTCACGAAGAATGTGAGCACGTGTAAAATACAGCTGGAGTGCTCTCTATAGAATGCATAAGTGTAAATTAACTCCATAAGAATAAGGAATAAAAATGTTTTCTGAATTGTAGCGCGGCATAAGTATCTGTGTATTAAGCACAAATTTTGTATACTCCATTTGGAAAAAATTATGTATTTTTGTTATCAATCTAAAGCTCTGCACTTCCTATGTATTCTTACAAAGTCTTTCTTTGGTTTATTATTTTTGGAATTTGTTTTTCACGTAAGTTGAACAAGCTGCTCGGGAGAACAGTCTGCACACCTCAAACAAGTTAAGTTAAACTGGATCTTAGGTGTTATGCCCCCAAACATTACCCATACTATCGAACTGCCGTTGCCGAAATTCCATTTTTAAAAATATCGGACCCCTTCTTCAGATCGCGCCAGAATCAGTTGAATCTATCTTTGCTAAGTATGTCAAATTTCTTTTAATCTGAAATGATTACCAAACAAAAAGACTCAAATTTCCATTTGAAATCAGACAAAATAATTATTTGTATAATTAGGTCCAATCTGTGCTCATGTTGACTTCTGGAAATTTGATTTGAGCGTCTTTGCGGCGTTGTAGCAATCATAGAACCAGATTCATTTCAACTTACTGGATTTTTGGATAGTTTGGCGATTTGCGTAAAGTAGCTTTCACTCTATTAAAATGTTTTTTTTAGAAGATGTCACATTTACAGAGGACCTTTCGCGATCCTTATAAACAAGAAATCAAAGAATCGTTTTCGACTTGAAAAAACCGTTCGCACGAAGCGAAAAGTATCTACTAGCACGATAATGTCATAGATTAACTGATTCGCCAAAAGTTGGCAGTGAATTAACTTTTTGTCAAGCATGTCCTCACGATGCGATTGTCTTGCAATTCACAAACAAATTCAAGTTTATCGAGTAAAATCGCCCCATAAAGTTTTGATACACAAATTTATTTACTAAAGCGCAGCAAAGCAGCAGTGATCGATCTACCTCTACCACTGCAAGTACAGTTACTTAGCAAAGTGAAAAAATTCCTAAAAATGCCCTAAATATTTACGTTTCTCTCACAAGTTCGCCGAAATTCATATAATAATACACTTATATTTTATTTTTATTGAATTGCCCATCTTGTTGCCTTACGAAGGAGGTTCAACATGTCTAGGTAGAGAAAGGGTATACAAATCTATATGTAGAAAACCTGCGGAAAAAATCACAAAATCGGAATCTTGAAAACATCAAATTAAACGTTTGTAACGTACTACCACTAGCTGTAACAAGTTTTTGACTTGAGGAAAAGTATTTTGGGGCATATCTAAGTTAATTTTTTTCAAAATTCCGCAAAATGTGTTCTACGTATAAATTTGTAGATCTATTCTCTAATTGGACGTATTACACCTCTTACACGTATTTGGAAAGGCAACAAGACGACTAATTTGATAAAAAAAGAGGTGTGTTCATTACATGAATTTCGGAGATGATGTGGGAGGAACGTGCATTTTAGGAAATTTTTGAACGTTTTTTCACTTTAGCAAGTGACTGTATCTGCAGTGGTAGCGGCATTTTTGAAAAGCACATTAAGATGGTAGTTGTTTAGCGAGAGCTTGATGTCGCTGCGTTGGGTAGATTAAAAGGTAAAAGGGGGGGGGGGGGGGGGGGGGGGGGGGCTTCATATGATTTTTGCTTTGGCTAAGTGAAATCTATCATCTCATTCATATTTGATGGTCCATTATCGAACAGTTTTGAATTCCACCAGACAGATGTGTCAAGTACAAGTCGTAGGCACACTTTAAACCGACAAATTTTCAAATTAATATTCCGACTTTTACGTAGGTATAAATCATGTCAATACGATGCGCTTTTACAAACATATAAAATAGTGGGAACACGTTTCAATTTCAAATCAGTGTTGAATTTACTGTCGATCTGGATCAGCGAGAAAAACTGAGCTATTTTAAATCAAATTGGAAGTTCATTATCTCACGACTGAAACATCAAAATAAAAAATGAGATATTTTATGTGTCATTGCATTTTAAAGGCCTATGTAGCGACTCGATGGCGAACGTGAAATAAATTGTTCATTCACACGTTCCACGTACATATAGGATACACACAAAAACATTTTATTTTAAAATTTCTCTTGTGCCTTTGGGTTTGCTAAATGTCTTTCTTTGAGAAATTTTGTTACAATATTCATATGTATAACCTCTTGCATGGGAAATTGTGCGGGGTTCTGTAATTTGATTTTGATCTTCAAAGAAACAAATTTTACCATGCAAAATAATATTTTCATTTCACGAAATTCTTTATATTCGCATTGTTTTGCGTTTGAGGTGTGATCTTAATATCTGAGAGGCATCCATATTCGTACACTGATGGAAATTTTGATATAAATTTTAAACAAAAAAGTTTCTATACAATTCCACCCCGAATTTTGTTTTTCAAGGAAAATTTCGATAGGTTTTTAATCGAGCAAATCGCACAAGTTAGGAGCCCAAACTCAAATACTTTATACATCGCACCTCAAACCCTCCTACAGTTTAAAAACAATATTTCTGATTCAAACGGAAATAACAATAAATAAACAATTTACGTACTCATTATGTTTTATTATGTCATTTTAAATGTAAATAAAAGAAGTTGTGTGTAAGATATCCACTCCATCAATTACTTGCGGTTTATTCGCATATACCTGTGATAAGATAGCCCCAAAGTAAAAAGTCTAAAGGCGTTAAATCGCACGATCTCGGTGGCCAGTATCAAATCACTCATGCAGAATGTCCATCACAGCATGCGCTGTGTGGTACATAGCGCCGTTCTGTGGGAACCGCATGTCGTCGGTATCCACATCACCCAGTTTAGGCCACAAGAAGTTGTTTATCATCGATCTGTAGCGCTCGCCGTTGACGGCGTTAAAGAAGATTTTTTTTGTTAACCGTTGATAGGCCTCGATAGCATCCGATGGGTGGAAAAATAGTACAGGTGTATCCTGGTCAACGGGAGATGTTCCAAAGATGAAGGTGGAGAAATTTAAAAGATCTAAATATCCCTACTCCGCCCACGTATTCACGGCTGGTAGTCGCGGTTTTTAGCCCTATCCTAGAATAATTCGGCTTCTCCTTACAAATAAATAGCAGCAGTAAATTTGCATCAATTTTCTTCGGTTGAGCATAAACGTAATTAGTCCAAGGGGTTCCATATGTATGTTTGTATGTTGTTACCTTTATGGAACTCCATCACGTCGCTTTAGTTTACCAGTGAATTAAAAAAAACTCTTGATTCCACCACGACTTCCAACACAAGTTAGCTACTGACCAAAATGGGATTGGAGTATCTTGTTCTTAAGTATTCAACCAAAATCTACTGTCCGAAAAACTCATTCTAACTTTTCTTTCCTCCTGTTCCCAATGGTTAAAATTTTACCTGTGCGTATTTTGCATTCTATTTATGTGTGTCTGTCGCACTAGCTGTATAACTTGAAATTTAATTTGTTTAAGAATCGAAATCTGTCTGAGTAGAGTACAAAAACTTATTTTGCACATTTCCTTCGTTTCAGATGCAAGACAAGTGGGTTAGGGAAGGCAGCTATGGTTTCGAATGTGATTCTCATAACATGTAAGTGAAGTTTGGCTCAGAGCAAAGATAGATTGATGTTATAGATTTTTGAAATTGTGACAAAATGTTACGGATAACATGTTAAGTTAAAATTCGAAAAATTGCAAACTTTGTGCTCTGCAGGTGTACTTATAGGAGCAACGACACCACCGGCAACGTCTTCAAGCGGTTCAAGAGTTCCAACATTCATCCAGGAGCCGCCATCGCGTCTTTTGTTTAGTAATGACACCGGCACTCAGGTCTCATGCTCGGCTCATGGCAGTCCTCCACCTATTGTGACTTGGGTCCTTAAAGATGGTTCAATGGCAACAAGTGTGCCTGGACTAAGGTAAGGATGGCTTTCAGGACAATAAAAGACGAAACAAATAATTCAAAGTGGGGCGTCGTATAAGACAAGAATTCGAGCATATATTCACGCGTGTCTGCGCGGGCTTCTGCCGGTTCGACGGTTTATTGTGTGATAAATAAAGAGGGAAGCGCTAGGGCTGGCAGCTTGAGGAAGGTTGAGACAAGATGAGACAGGCAGCAGACAGGAAGGCAGGCGGGCTCGAGGCACATTCCTGCCAGGACGCCACCGATATTTGATACTAGCGATGACTGACATCGCGGACTGGGGGATACGAAAGTATACAGTCGCTGCCTGCGGTAAGAAACGCGGTTTGACAGTTATTTGCCTCGAGCTCTCCTGGTAAGGCAGCAACGGTGAAAAATTGCGATCGTAAATAACATGGACTGTCGGGAACGTATCTTCTGCGTTCTCTCTCCGCCGCTACTCGATTCCCTTACATTTCCGCCCTCTCCGCGGCACGATATGTCAGGAGTTACAACAGCCGGGCAGGTACTCCTTTCTCATGGGTTCGCGGAAGGTGGGCAGGCGGGTGTACAATTGTACTGAAGTGCGCTTTCCCGAAATGCACCGGAGCAGTTTCCCAGCTTTTATTTTTTCTGTTTTTCGCTTGTATCTCGGATAGCGAGTGCTGAGTACAGCGCCCGGCACACCCACACCGTCCTTTCTACAAATTAACAGACAAACAGACGGATTCGTGAATTTTTGCCTCTTCCCTTGCTCCTTTCGCAGACAAACACCCGGAAACGGATCGCTGTACTTCCCCCCGTTCCTCGCACAATACTTTAGGGCGGATGTGCACGAAGCAACGTACCGATGCCGGGCGAGTAATGATGCCGGAACCATTTTGAGTCGGGACGTGCGGGTGCAGTCGGGTAAGTTGCAGCTTTAGTTGATTTAACCCGTGCACTGTTTTCCCATCTCAGTGAAATTAATCAATTCATGTTGAGGTGTTACTTTGTTTTATCGTTTATTCCCTCGGCTTCTCTCATTCCCCCGCGGCGTATGCAGTTGTGCGCCGAAATTTCAACGCCCGGGTGGAAAACACCGAAGTGTACCTGGGCAACGCGGCCCTGATAATGTGCACTATTCCGGACTATGTGCGCCAATATGTCACCGTGTCAAGCTGGAACAAGGGAAATGAGGTCCTTCTCCCCGATTTATCTGATACTGGTGAGTACCTACACGGCTAGGAGGAGTTTGCGCCTCACCTGCTTCTTTCAATCATTTCCAGCAGGAAGATATGTGGTGTTATCAACGACCGGCGACCTGTACATTCGATCTGTGCGGCCCGAGGATGCTTCGGTGAAGTTCTCTTGTATGACTACGAACACGCTCAGTGGTTCAAGGCAGCGGAGCGATTTAGCCTCGCTGAAGGTCAAAGGTGAGTAACCTTGCAAGGATCTTATTGATTTCGTATGTATGACCAAGTGTAAAGTTTGACGGGGTGTAGTTTCAGTTTAACATTCGCTAAAACAAAATAACAAAAAGATATGGTTAATAAAACAAGTTTCGACACTTTTCAAACATTATTGTTATTATTATAATAAGCGGGTCGCGTAAGCTCTCTGGTACTCCTGAAAAGCAGTGCGATCTATAAGATCTACTGCGCTATCCCTTCTTCCTAGACTGTGATGTACTTCAGCATGATCTAATCACACTCGAAGACTGCTGTTGTACCAACCGGCTGTCAATAAATGTTACAAAAAGATGTCCACTTTAAAAAAAATTTCCCACATATAGGTCGTATTCGTATATTAGAGCTTTCAGACTGACAGGACTTATCCTACGAACTTCTGCCTACCTAAATAAAAAGTATAGAAACGTCTAAACTTCTCTACCTGACCATTATTCGCAGCATTCTTGAGTATTGTTCCCCTGTTTGGTCACATTATCATATCTCCATAATTGAAAAGGTAGAGTCCGTCTAGAGAAAATTCACGTGAAGTAATGTTTTTTCCTTACGGGAATAGACTCAATAATCTAAACCTGATGTCACTTGATGATAGAGGACTATATGTCGATGAGTGCATTCTTTACCGTTTATACAATGGAATATTGAATATTTCATTGGTGAATGAACTAAAATATACGGTAACCTACATAAGGTATACTAATGGAAATACTAATGTACACATTCCCCTTAGAGCTTTACTGTCGATAGGTATATTATAATTCACCTAATGTAGTCTGTGCTAAAAGCTTTACGAAATATCCTAAAACCACGATATTCACCTCGGGGTCCGGTTCGAGCCCGGCTTGGACCATAATTGAGGTGGTGATAGCGTTAGATGGTAGTCACATCAGTCAGAATAGCTACGGCGGCGGGCTAATCACCCAGCATAGCGAACATGAACGATTAAAGAAACTGAAGCAGAGCCTCGAAGTGGAGTAGCATTGTGGAAGCCCTATGCTCCTAATTGGAGTGAAATAGGAAATACAATTATAATCTACCGGAAAATTATATCACAATCATTTACCTACATTTTGCGAACAAATGTAATTATCTAGAAAGCAAAGAATTAAATCCAGAATTTCAAGACACTGGATCTAATAGTTTAGTAGGAGATATAGGTTTTCAAGGTGTCGTTTTTGCTTCTGAAATATTTGAAAGTTTAAAATGTTTCTGATATTTGTTTTAAAATCATGTTTAAACATGTCCCCCAAAACTTTTTTTTTTCTACAGTGAATGATGTACACATGAGGGGAGACTGGGGCTATACTATTTAATCTGTCAAAGTGATGTGCACAGCATTATTAGATAACATAAATCTCCACTTTTCAAATTATGCGATATTAATAAAGGAAAAATTAAAAGCAATAAATTGGACTTATATATGTACATGTACATAGATATGTATAGCAGCCATTGTCGCGATTAAATGGCTGAATTTAGGCTTTAGATTGTAAATATATTTATGGGGTGACTTCTTTTTTCAGGTTTTACAGTTACGAGGTAACATCAGACTGCAATTCTGAAGGGGTGATTTTTTACTAAGGCTTTTAAGATTATTTTTATATTTACTTGTAACCATTTAACCTCCACTTCTCCTGAGTTGTGTTTCATATGAATTAACAAAATTTAAAATTTTGTGAAGGTGTCTGCCATATTGAATATTTAACAACGTAACAGCTTATTGTATTTTGCTCATCAAGCCATTTAATTTGATACCCATATCAAGGGAATATTGCAAAAAAAATAGTTCGGCATCTTCGAGCGTCCGCCATATTGAATTTATAATGACGCTGCATAGTCTATGTAAATTTTAAAGCTCCAAATTGACAAAGAGTAGTCGAAATATTGATTAGAAAATTTTTCTCGGAGAAAGTGAGTTAATAAAAGCGTTGCAAAAAATCAAAGATAATTCAATTGTTTGAATTGGCGCACTTTAAAATTATCCCAGAGAAGCTGTTGAAATGCTGTCTGTTCGGCCAATTAAAGCGAACAATTTCTTAAATAAAGCAATATTGATTATCACCTCCATTCCTCCTTGAACTGTCTCTGGTGTGCTGAGTATTAGTAGGCACCTACTTTTTGAACTTACTCAGCAAAGAAAAGAAAATAGAAGAGGAAAATAATGAGAAAATATGATATTTTTCATACTTTGTCGACGAACTCTAAGTTGGATTAAAAAAAAAGAAAAGAAAAGGGCTTGGGGGTTATCCACCTTACCCGTCAATGGAACATTCTGTTCTATGCGAAAAATTAGCCCGGAGTGAGTGAAGTAAAGATATTCTTCTATCTGCCAGTTTTCATCTCATTATCGTAGGCTAAAAGAACATACTCAACACATTATTTTTGAAAGTGTACTGAAATTATATGCAGATGCTGAATTTGACTTTGAAGTATTTTATAGCCATCACCCTCACTTGTGGTAACGTGTGTTATGTTTTATTGGCAGTTAATTTTAGATAGATACTTTGGGGGAATTCAATTCGCACAGCACGTTATGTGCAACGGAGTATTATGCTGAAAGTAGTGCATTAAATAATTTCTGATATTTTTATTTTAAGTTTTTATGATTTTGTCATAACTTTAGCCTTAAGTTGTTGCAGGGGTAGCTTTATGTTGTAAATTTTAGTGGATATCCATAGATACCGCCGTCCGTCTTAGGAATTTAACTCCATATGGTAGATGTTTTATTGAACCGTGCCCTTAGAGGTTTTCGCAATAATTATAGACTTTATTTCGGTTAAGAGACATGTTGAGAGATACATAGTCGTTAAACTCATAAATCCTACAAAGTGCCAAACTGAATTTAAATTGTATTCCGTTTCAGAGCTTGGTAAAAATATGGCCCCGAAAACCTCACAGAAGCCAGTAATAGAAATGAATGTTGACCGGGGTAATGATGTCCATTTGCCGTGCAATATTCAGGGTAATCCGCTGCCAATTTTCACGTACGTAAAACCATTAACACTATTCTCTTTGTGTCTAATAAAATTTACAAAACTCAAAATCTACGTTCACAGATGGTTTCGTGTTTCGGATTCGGGCGCTTTATACCCGATCCCGTCATCCCAGCGAATAATAATTTCGAGGACTTTACTACTCATCAAAAATGCAGACGACCGGGACACTGGAAAGTGGGTACGTGTCTGTCCGCTGTAACTTTATTTCATGGCAAGTGCATTGTGCACATTTCAAATTCGGTAGCCCGCTTTGAGCGGACATGAAAAAATCCCGCAAACAAGGATAAATTAGCGAACATTCCCTTTTCCAAATGACTGACTGACTGACTGGCTAGTGACTAGCTGGCTGCCTGGTCTGCCTAAAGGACCTCGTTCCTGAATTTTCCGGAACGGTAGCTTCATATTCTATTAACCCTTCGCCCACTTTGCTATTTCCAGATATGCCAGGCATCGAATCAATTTGGCGAGCAGCGAATTGAAATCCGGCTGGCGGTGCACTCGTATGTGTCGGTGCACATCCTACCACAGGTGCAGATTGTGAATTCGGGCGGAACTGCTATATTCAATTGCTCCACAACCGGAACATCAATAGACGGCGTCGAGTGGCTGCACAATGGGAAGCGGGTAATGGGAGATAATGCACTCGGCACCGACAGAGACAAGTATGTAAACAGAGAAGTACATAAACGCCGGGCGATGCTGGGAGTTGTACAGTAGCCACTTCTGTATAATTACCAGCCGCCCATTATGCAGTTCGTCGTCATCATCATCGCAACCATCGCCCCCACTCCGCACAGACCCCTTTAATGGTCCCTGAGTTTTGCTTACTTGAAACAGGTGGAGTGCATTTCTTGGATTGCTGAGGCTAAGTGCCGGGCTCACAGGTGGTGGTGGTGGTGGTGGTGGCGGATGGTCTTATGTATCCCGTGATGATCTCCAAACACCGCAGAGTGATTTTGAAATTACTCCAAATTCCTTTAATTGAAACTCCAGCTGGGGGAGAAGGTTGGGGGTTATGGCTAAGGACTGCTGTAGTGCTTTTTGCTGCACCCAGTTCTCGTTTGCAAAATGGGTGAAAATTCTTAAAGGTCACTCGGGAAGCACTATGGAATCTGTAGGAGTGCTTTCGGCAACAAATTAGGCTAATGGCTCGAACCGGGCCCAGTTACACCTCGCAGAGTATTCCGAATGACCCCAAAACTTTTTCCATTGATACTGGGGCACCTGGGAACGCTCAGGCTTGCTCCGTACTAAGAATTTAAATAAGAGCAACCACCTGGACTTGCTACATCCCAAGCCATAATAATAAGACACGTTCGAAATTATTTTTTAAACTCAAACTTATGGTCAATCAATCGGGTATGGCACGGAATAGGATGTGTGGGGTAGAACAACCGAAATACTTTATACAACGGACGAATGGGTAGCAGGAGCCTTTAAAAATATTAATTTGTAATGAAACGGGAAATCTTTGGCTTTCAAATAAAACCACAAACGTACTCGTAGTTTTTCCTTATTCTTTTTACAAATTTATGGCGATTGTACGTATGTACATTATCTAAAAAAGCGATGCATATATACGTACCTACGAGTATACTCTATAACTTGATAGTATTGGTATGTGCTTTCTCATGGCAATAAGTATTTGAAATCTTACGTTACTTAATTTCCAGAATAGCTCTCTATACTAGTTGCGCACAAAGGCGTATTCTACGTCAAAAAGTGTATTTATTCTATTTCATCTGCGTAAATTATGACTGTACTTTTCGAAAGTTTGAAAATGTTTTATCGTACTAATCTCAGAAAATTAGTGTTACGAATAAACGAAAGGATGTATAAAAATATTCGGTCGGATTTCCTAGAAAATTAATACATATGAGCTTTTGGGGTTGCTGATTTTGAATCACAATAACACAATAACTGGAACATTTTCTAAAACGTCAGTGACTGTATTTAGGATTCGTAAAAGCACGCGGACGAATGATCACAACAAATGAGCCGAGCGCTTCAGAATAGCACATAGACAAACATTCTCACACGTGAGCCAAGAACCGATTTCAGTGTTAGCAAAAGGGACTTCCACGAACATGAGAAAAAAAGTGTGCTATTATAAATCAGCTACGACGAAAGTGATTATACAAGCGTAGAGGACGTTTCGAGTACTAGAAGTTTGCTTATGACTTTTGTCGTAACTGTCACGATTGACCGCGGTGGCGTATGAGTGCGTATTAATATTTTCAATGTTTGAAATAACGATATCTCACGAATGTGAGGTGATCCGAAGAAAAAAAAGTGTGTGAACCACTTTTATAGACAACTAAGATCTACAACTTTTGTATGAGATGTTTTTACGATAACAATTACTGTTTACGAGAAATATACGAAAACCGGTATCGTTGATGACCTAGAATAAATTTTTTGGCGCAAGTTGGATCGGTGGGGGCTTTTGATATTTCATTTGTAATGATGTGTTTAAGGCATGTACAAATTTTCAGCTCTGCGGTTTAAAAAAATTTCGAAGGTGTCTTATAATTATGTCCTGGGATGTACAGGATGGAAGTGCCAAGTAGAAAAAAAAGGACATCTTTATCTTTTCTTAACGATTTTTTACTTCATTTTTCATAGCATCCATCTACTCTCGATGACCTCCTTGATGGTATCGAACGTAGGACGCCGTGATAGGGGTGTCTACCAGTGCCTGGTGAGCAATCAGAAAACAAGCGCTCAGGCGATGGCCGAACTGAAGTTGGGTGGTAAGTTGCCGCTGGTTTTTGCTACTCCATTGACTTTGACTTCACAATATCTTTTTCAGATACAGTTCCTGAATTAATTTACACATTCATAGAACAAAACGTCCGTCCAGCCGTTCATATATCGCTAAAATGCTCGGCAAGTGGCTCTCCACCGCCTCAGGTAGTGATCCGGCGGCGCTTGGGCGTCCGGGACGAGCTCATAAAATAAACAGAAAAATAAATCAACTTATTTTATCTGCAGTTCGCCTGGCTGTTGGATTCGCAACCTATCCTGGACGTCTCGCTGCACCATCGTTTCGCCATCGGGCAGTTTGTCGATATGTCGGGCGATGTCATAAGTCATCTCAACATATCACACGTCAGACCGGACGATGGGGGCCTCTACAAATGCACTGCAACTAATACGATGGGCAGTGTATCGCATGCAGCGAGATTAAATGTTTATGGTATGTCAATCACCATTCGGCCCTACCCCATCCCTCGGGACACATCCTTATTGCTCCGCAGTCCAGCTCCTGCCTCCTACCGATGACCTGCACTCCAGTGACCCGGACTGGATCCAGGCGGCCCGCCCGTGGGGGTTCGGTTGATTTTGTATCCTACAGCAAACGGGATGGCCCTTTTGTACGCTTGATTGGATTGCTGGTGCTGCAGCTGCTCGGGTACTTGTATTGGGATGCCGCTGGTCATGGATGGTCAACGGATGCGATAGATACGCTCGGGCTCGCCCCGTCCAGTCCATAACCTACCTTGGCCGTATCTGTCTGGTGCTCGCACTGGGGCAAGTGCAAAGCTATGCCATATTGATTTTTTGCCAGCGGATTGTGCTCTTTTGTTTCAGCGCTCTGGCGCTTCCCCGTTCTGGCCCCGTGATAATTGTAGCGTATTTATCACTTCCTGATGTCGTATGTCACTGATATGGCGCGACGGTTTGGGGCTTTTGATCTTTCCCTCGCCCACAGGGATTGTTGCACCGGAACGGGTGCATGTAGTTGCATCATTCGCAAAATTAGGGTGCAACCTGCGATAAATGAATTTATCTGCATAGCACCCAGGAGAGAGTCTCAATTTGGTTTGATTCTCGTTGTTATTGGCAAGAGGCTCGATATTGATTTTGGGGTAAGCAGTTCCGCCTTTCCTGCTTCGTCTGCTCGTTCGTTGAAGGACTCCAGTTCTGTTTTTATCCCACGGGACTATCTTCTCGGACGGACATGCTCGTGTAGCGCAAGGAATCTTTTCTAAATTCATCGTAAAGCTTGTTTGCCAAGCACCTTAGGAGGGATTGCGATTTTCACAGAAACTATCGGGGAAATGGCTGTTCCAGCGCATCCATTTGGGGAAATCCTCTCGAATTTGTATTCCGTTAACTCGCCAGTAGTCGAAACAATGGATTTTAACGAGGGTCCGAGGGGGCGATTTATTAGCAATAATGCAGAGCCAAGCAATTGCGCTACATGTTTCGTAATAGGGAACTGTTTGGAGTGCATGCATTTGCCCACGCAAATTATTAGTGTTCGTATGATAAGTAAATTTTGCATGATTTGAATGTAATTTTATAGCAAGCACTACCGCTATGTGTTCGCTGCAATCAGTCGAAATTAAGCATTAGTGTTTTATCTCTTAACTAGCTATTGACCGCGATTTGCGTACGCCCAAGTTTCTAAATTAGAATTAAAATATTTTCTACGAATTTCTATGGAAATTTGATTCAATTTATCGTTTGGGTTCACCAGATTAGATACACCACCGCTGAATTATCAAAATTAAATAATTGATGATATAGTGACTACACGCACGCGCCTTATTAAAATTTTACTATATAGTACATAAAATTAAATATATTAAATTACACTACTCGACAAGCATTTTGCCTTCGAAATACGAATATGTGATAATGATATAATTCTGTCTGTTCTGTGATATAATGAAAACGCCACATCAGCCAAAGTTTTTGAGAGAACCGTTTTTGGTTAATTTTCGTAAATCCATAAAATTTTGTTAAGACGTTTGAGAAATTCAAGACACGGTACACCCTACACTATGATTATGAAATATAGTAAACCTTAAAGCTCCACATATGTTTTCAGTAGAACATGTTTTCAAATGTTGGCCAAATGAAGCATAATTCTTCATATTTAATGTATGAAAATAGCATGCGATGATGATAGTCCTAGTTTTGGCATTATTTCGTAAAAGTTTAAGGTCATTTGTATTTTTAGCCAACAGGTCAAGCTTCTAGCTTTTATTTAAGGTGTATGTCGACTTTGTACGATACCTGATTATGCTGAATATGATGATGTCTAAAAGGCAAACAAACATATTTTTTTTTGTAGGGCGCGGAGAAACAACATCTCCAGCGAAGTACTTGCATTGCCCTGTAACGACTTTTATCGAACAGGTTATCGATCGAATTTCTTTTGTTCTTGATGGCTCTTCAATTTTAATCAGTGTGAGCTATATCCCACACTTCTGGCCTGGAAATATATAACGGATACTTTCGTAATATTGAATCCGTACCATCTACACTTTTGGATACCGATGAAATATCCAATTTAAGCAAAACTCGTGGATTCTATGAAAGACGAAACAGGCTTCTTCTGAGATTGACACCTCTTTCCTTTACAATATGACAGTCTTATATTTAGTTCAGTTCTTAGGTCTTCTTTTTATGCCTAAAACTAGAATCGCATCGGAGGTATAGAATTTTAGATGGCAAATGTTAGTGGCCTAAATAGTCACTTTGCTGGTGCTAAATGGAGTGAAATATTGAGTAATATTGAGATCGAGGTTCGAAACGGCATCAAGGTGAAGCCGGGCGTCTATTCACATAGGCTTCGTTTCTTAAGTACGGTCATGCCAGGCCCTCTTTTCGCGGACAATACGAAACACTACATATGACCTCAGGGCCAGTTTTGCAGCAAAATTTTATTTCAATGAACTAGGGTATATTTTGGTCATTAAATCTCAGTGCTTTGTGCGTGAAAATGTAGGTATATGATGTTTTGGCTGCGCTAATCTTTATCTTCCACTCCTAATACTGGATTTGCACGTAATTCAAGTTTTTCCCAAACTATTAACGATCCTTTCGGATTCAAGCTCAGTGTGGTATACGTATAACGCAGTATAATCGGCGAAAGGCGATTGTATAATATAGGACTGAGTGCTGACTCTTGAGGAACATCTGCTATTATTTTGATAATATTTCCAGCTCGGGTCATAATTGAGCTGCGTTTTTCCTGATAACATTAGATGGTAGTCCCATCCGTCAGGATAACTACTGTGGAATACTCACCCAGAATAGCGAACATAAATGTTTAAAGAAACTGAAGCAGAGTTCGAAGTGGAGAGGCTTTGTGGCCTTATGTTCCGAACTGGAGTGAAATAGGAAATATCTCCAATAGCCACATAAAAGTTTATGTCCATTAGGAAACTTTGAATTATTTTCCGAATGTGTGCAGGGAAGTTAAACTTTATTATTTTGTAAATACATATTAATTTCTTATACCAGACAGAGTCAAAAACTTGTTCTCTGTCAAAAATAGCGACTCCAGTAGAGAATCCTAGTTTCATTTTTTCTTTAATGCGATAAGTAATGCTTCTCAGTTGGTGAGTTGTGGTGTATTTACAATTTACATATATGTAGGTTTAAAGTCCAGCTGTTTTGGGGGAAGAATTAAATAAAACATAAGAAAATCAGTTCACGTAAAAAAAAAGTGATAGGCGAAGTAGGGGCCTATTTTAAGGAGTTCGTTAAATTAAATTTTTTGAAGCCTTAAAATAGTTGGATATTCGTTGGACTAAGTGTGAAAGGGGACTATGTTGATAAATAAAAAGGATAATAAAATAAGAATGTTTCCTTCCCTAACACGGAAACATATCATATGTAACACATCGCAAGAACGGAAATGTTACAATAAGTCTTCTATGAAATTTTCTACTCAGTAGAGAAAACCATGAACAGATTTCTGAAATTTCAATTCTTGCACCCTTCGTTCGCCAGAATGTCTACGGATTTAGAAAATTACAAGAAAAGTAAGTTTTCGGTAAAATATTAAGAGCTATGATAGACACTCCGAAACCCGGAAAGATTATTAGCACTTTACAAATTCCTTAAAACTAAATTCCTCTACTAAAAGTGTTTAAGCGGCAGCATTATCTTCAAGTTCGAGAGAGCAATTTCGCAACGACCAATTTCAAAAACTCTGCAAACCTCAGACCGTAAAAGAGGAACAAATTCATTTAGTTAAAAAGAGCACTTCTCAAAGTTGCCCCTTTATCCATGACATCCCCCAGAAATGCTTCATAAATTCCTCGAAATGGTTAAAAACTTTCTGCAACTCTTACGCCACGGTCCTTTGCTTATATCCTTAATATCCATCCACTATTCCTACATCATCCATCCACCCACCCATAATTGAGCCCGAGGATAATTCTAACTCCCCGAGACCCGAAAGTCTGCAAAGTCTGCCCAGTTTTTGTCAGTCTAAGCACAAATGTTGCCCGAACACTATTTCACAGGACCGCCATATGTCAGAGCTATTGGCCCCATAAAAGCAGTGGCCGGGGACGATATTATCATTCATTGTCCCTTTTCCGGCTACCCTATTGAGAGTGTGCGATGGGAAAAAGGACACCAGGAAGTGACAACTAGTAATTTATTTCAGATTTCGAAGGAAAGTGCATTTTCATAATTTTTTGCTTCTGCTAGATACTTACTACTCTGCGGCCACTGTCCAACAGGGTGGGTACCTCCGGGTTAAGGATGTTCACACGAGCCGGGATGATGGACTTTTTACGTGTATCGTGCGAAGTCGGGCGGGCGAGGAAGCTCGTCGAGACATCCAATTGATTGTTAACAGTGAGCTATTTTCCGGCAATGCCATTCTTGCAGGGGCCTTTTGCTCAAATTTCATTTCACAGGCCCGCCGGTTATTGAACCCTTTAAGTTTCCAAAGAACCTCCAGGAGGGCGGAAGGGCGCAGATAACATGTGCCGTTTCGTCTGGGGATATGCCCATCTACTTCAGCTGGAAGAAGGACAATATGCCAATTGCTTTGGGGCTCCAGGTAAGCAGTCGAATTGTAAGTCATCCTCCAGATATATACCCCTCGCCTCCGCTTTGCAGGTTACTGAGAAGAAGGAAGAGTTCTTCTCGCTGCTAGTCTTTAAGGACATAAGTTCAAAGCACACCGGACGCTACACCTGCTTTGCTGCTAACGCTGCTGCTAAAGTCAATTACACAGCTGAGCTGCTAGTAAAAGGTGCTCGTGCCCCTCGTGGCCTTGTGCTAAGTCTGAAAGTGATATTTTCTTTGCAGTTGCTCCCCGCTGGTCCTACGAGCCAATGGACGCAGCCATTATGCTTGGTAACACAATATCAATAAATTGCGAGGCCGAAGGATATCCCCCACCCACGATAACATGGCATAAAGGACAAGGTGGGTTTATGTGTGCACAGTAGTGCAGGATAGAGTAGCTATCCGGCTTTTATCCGGTATATCCCGGTCCGATGGTCCTTTTTGTTTTTCTCGGGACGAGTGGATGCGGTGTTTCGTTCGTCCTGAGGGGCGATAGGTTGCATGAATTATTCAACTTGAGACGGATAACATGAGGGCTGTTGTGGGTGTATGCGTGCCCCGCACCCGTTTCCCCGGATGTTTACTTGCATGCCAAGAACTTGTTCCCTTCACGTTCTGTCTGTTTTCAGCCTGTGGGCTTCCTCAAATTGATAAATATTTACTTTTTGCGAGGAAGATAAAACATCGAAGGACTTCAAGCGACTCTCGATGAAGAACCACTCGCTAATGCTAAATTTCGCTACGGAGGCTGACGAGGGTTTCTACATGTGTCAGGCAAGTAACGGCATCGGCAATGGGCTCAAGAAAATAATAAGGATTAACGTGAATGGTGGGACAGAGAGTAGGATTTGTGGAGCAATTTTAAGATTATTTCGTTTTAACAGAGCCAGCGAGATTCGAGGAGACTTCCAGAAATGTCTCATCCAGGCGGAATGATCCGGTGTCCTTGGAGTGTCATGCAAAAGGAGATGAACCTATTTCTGTATCTTGGACGCATAACAACGGCCGCATAGACCTAAATAACTATCGATTTAGCATTGCGGAGATGAAGACGGACAAAGGTGTTGATTCGCAACTCTCTATAAGCAGGTCGGACAGGCATGACTCTGGCATGTACAAATGCGTCGCTGAAAATCCCTACGGTCGTGCGGAGCAGACCATTTATCTGGCGGTGCAAGAACGGCCAGATACTCCTTCGAATCTTGAAATTTTTGAAGTAGCTAGTCGTACTGTGAATTTATCTTGGCGACGACCGTTCGATGGCAATTCCCCTGTTCTCAGCTACCTGGTTCAGTATCAGCCGTTGAAATTCCTTCAGGGACATCCCATGATCGCTGCGCAGATTGACTGGTCCGGAAAGTTTGTAACGAACGTTACTTTGCCCTCTATGAGCATTACGAAAAGGTAAGTAACCGTTTGCATCTTGGGAAATACATGCAGTGGATCAAAGAGGTTTATGCAAAACTGTAATATACAAAAACAACGACAAAAAAAAATTCCTCCTTAACTCCAGTTAGGAGCATAGTTCTTCCATAATGCCTCTACACTTCGAGGCTCTGTTTCAGTTTCTTTAATCGTTCTTGTTCGCACACATCCAATGTTTAAAATCCTAATATGCAGACACAATAAAATTGTAAATAGCAAGTTTGTGTATGTAACATATGTATCTCCGCTAGTATATACGCGTAACTTATACTTATTTTAAGATTGTGGCTGCTGCTTTTGTGTAGATTTTACACTCCACGTATTTAAGTCAATTTCGGCATATGTGTCTACGTACTTATATGTGCATTGTTCATGCTTTCGAGCCACTGTATAATTTACTGGAATGAAGATATTATTATAGGTAATCGCTAATTATTTTTTTACATCTTTCGGAGGAAAATTCACAATTTAATATTTAGGGGTAGTATACCTACACATAAAATGTAAATTACAACTAACTACTTTCCTTAAGCTTGCAAATGGGCCTTCGATCGTTCAGATTTCTCAAATAAAATGATTCTAACCTCCAAAAATAACACAGCCACACAAAAAAAAAATTTCGGGCCCGGGGATCAGACTATGTGTTTCACATATTTTTGGGACCGCTGAAACTGAATCCGATGTCGATTTAACCCCATCACATCAGGTTTCATCGACCCCGAAAACATATAAAAGACATGGTCTGATCCCCAGATTGAATTTTTTTTATTTTTTCTCTCGTTTTTGCTGAGATTTTTTGAGGTTATGTCAAAAACCTGACGTGATGGGTTTGAACTGACATCGGATTCAGTTTCAGCGACCCCAAAAACATATGAAACACATATTCCGATCCCCGGGCCCGAATTTTTTTTTTGTGGCTGTGTAATCAGAGCCTAAAAATTACACTGTTTCGGTGTTTTGGTAGCAGCGAACTTAAGCGGACGCACTAAAATATTTACTAATTCAAAGAAGATTTTTTCTTTGATTAATTCATATTACGAGTAACATATAGTAATTATACTTTTACTTTTACTTTATACAAACTTCTTGGATTAATCTAAGTTTCATTTCAGCTATGAAAATGACTTGCGCGAACACGCCACAGTGTCTGGTCTGACACCTGCTACAACCTACCTTGTGAGGATGCAGGCTATAAATGAGATAGAAAAGAGCCAGTTTACCGATGCAGTTGTCCTAAAGACTCAAGAAGAAGCTCCAACTGAAGCCCCTTCCAATGTTCAAGTTCAAACTGGTGGTGATAGGGAGCTGATTGTAACTTGGCAGGTATGGTTCTGTGAATGAATAAAGCTAATTATATATCAAGCCGATTAGCTTTTCAATTAGCGCAGTGACAAACGCTAGACATTTTTATTAACCTCATACCCACGCAAATGTTCAAATTAGTTGCTTTTTTTTAAATATACGTACGAATATGTAGCGTGCGACTTGGGCGATGCCGTTTGGATTGGATGTTTGTTATTTAAGAAGTGTAAGGTTTGGGTGTAATTTGTGTTTTTGTTCTTCCCCACCGATAAATCTCAAACAGGACTTTTCAAAATCTATGCTTTTGGAATTTTTGTCTGACTACTTGCTATTTACCTGACATATGAGCCTTGTCAGTAGAAATCAAATAAAAATTTGCCTTCGTTATACATCATATTTGGAATCTTAACTAAATTTGTAACTGGAATTGAGTTCCGATCCCTCCCTGTGAGTGTCTATGGCAGAAAAGCAAGCAGCATACCGATGATAACAACTTGTTTCTCGGACCAAAACACTCATCAATTTTTCAACTACCATCGTACCATCACGGTTTCATTATTCGCGTTTTCAGTATTCACAGATAGACGAAAATGTAGGTCCGATGCAAATGATATTGTAATTTTTGTATAGAAAATATGTAAAAAACAAACCAATTGCATTTCTATTTCTTTACTATCAAAACGCAAAAACATACCCGTTCGCCTCAACGGGATTGAGATACCTGTCTTTTGACGAGTGAGATGGTTTTGAACAGTTAGAATTGAATGACATTCAAGAGTTGCAAGATCACAAGATGATGACATGACTGAAATGGACTTACAAATGCTTAACGCAGATTCCGCTGTAGGTCCACCATCAGCACTGAAGCGGTGGCATTTTTCTTTACAAAAAAGGTTTACGATTGGCTAACGAGTTTTAGGTCTATGGAGAGAAAGAAGCCTTGTTCGTCCATCCCACTGCTGAATATCAATCTGAGTTGAAAGAGCTTTCAAAAGTGGAAAACAATTAAATATTACTACATTTTTAAACCACTGTCTAAACCTGAAACTTTAATTAAATATTTTTTTTCATTGTGCACTTGGAACGTATCTCCTATATTAAATTTACTATTCCGCATTCACGGTTTCTTTATTCGCAACATATTTTAGAAAGGTGACCACTGTCCCTTGTAGATTTAACAAGTGCTCTTTCACACCGTTATTTGTACACTTGAAACGAAAAAAAGCCAATTACTGTTAGAAATAGAATAGAAAAGAAAACGTTTTATATACGTACATATTTTCATAAAAATCCTTAGACTTTGTTGTAAGTTCAATTTTTACTTAATTGGAACACACTAAATTTTTAGTTTACATGTTAGACGTGAAAATCGCTTAAGTAACTTTGGTTAAATTCAAGTAATAAAATTACAATAAAAGCCGCAACATTACAAGTTTTGCCTGTTAAAATTAAGCATGCACTGCGCTAATTTTTGCAATTACCATTTTAGTCTATAAGGTTAACTTTTATGACTCAAAAGGCCTTTCTGCCTTCTGTAGATTCCACCTCGGGAATCTTGGAATGGAGAACTTGTTGGCTACACTGTTAATTGCTCGGAGGAGAAGCAGAACATTAACTACATCAGTTCAGCGAATAATAGTATGAAGTCTATAACAGTTCATGGGTGGGCTACATCTAAAGCAACCCTAAGAAACTTGAGAAAATACACACGGTACTCCCTAACTGTGCGCGCTATAAATAGTTTCGGTCCTGGTCCTTGGAGCTCAGCCGTGTATGGAACTACTCTGGAAGGAGGTGAGTTGGAAAAAATGTCTCTTGAAAATGCTCCTATACAAACGATTTTTTCCCAACTGTTACAGTCCCCGAAGCCGCTCCACAAAATGTGAGCTGCAATCCCTTATCATCGCAAAGTTTGAAAATCTCATGGCAGGAGCCTCCCTTGCAATACCACGGAGGCATCATCCAGGGCTACAAAATTTTGTACCGGCCTCTGATAAATCGCAGTAAGTCCATACAGCATATGCTGCCTGTTATGAAACCCTCCCCGACTTGATCTCTTTCAGTTGATTTTTCCTCGAAAATGGAAATAAAGCGGACGTCCAATTTGGAGACTTACCTGCACACACTATACAAGGCCACCAATTACTCTGTGCGGGTGTTGGCCTACACCTCGTCGGGGGACGGGCTCACCAGCAACGCAATTTACTGTGTAACTGAAGACGACGTGCCCGATGCCCCGGCGAACGTAAAATCTGCCGCCCTCACAGGTGACTCGATTTTAATCTCGTGGCTGCCACCGCAGAATCGGAATGGAGTCATCACCCACTACACGGTGTATATGAGGGAGGCTGGACGTAAAGGCCAGCCAAAAGGTAGGTGGCAGGTTTGTGTAGGAGGAACCAAACTTACAAAGGATTTTTGTTTTACTCTCCTTTTGTGGGGTCCAGCTCATATAGTACGGGTGGACGAAAGCGGTTTTCCAGTCACCTTTGAGGCACGGGGGCTCATTGAGAATCAGATGTATGAGTTCTGGGTATCCGCCTCGACGTCAGTCGGCGAGGGAGAACCGACGCCTGTCGTCGCGCAAGCCACAAATACACGAGGTAACTGAGGAATTTAATAATATCCGACGCTGATTTATTACTAAATGATGAAAATGTGTGTGTCCAGCTCCTGCCCGCATAGCTTCTTTTTCGCAGGTGATCCGGAAAGCCGTTGGAACGAACATTATGTTGGAGTGCTTGGCCGTGGGAAACCCCACACCCAGAGCCCGCTGGCTAACCCGTGATCGCCCGGTTACATTTAGCCCCTTCTACGAAGTAACCGGCGACGGCAATCTACGAATCCACAGTAAGTACCCCCTTTTGCCCCGACGGGATTGTAGTTTATAATTGGGTCGGTAATTTCCGTGCTCGAGTAGGTATTGAGGCCAGTCTGTCCGGAAATTACACTTGCTCAGCGAATAATTTGTTCGGGAAGGACGAGATTGTCTATCAGGTCGTTGCGATGAAGGTACCGAACCCTCCACAAATCATCGTCCAGTACGCCTCATCGAATAGTATACGAGTTAGCTGGGATACCCCGGATGATGGTGGTGCTCCCCTTCAAGGCTACACGATCTCGTACAAGATCGTAGGCGAGTCTTGGTCCCAGGTGGAGCTAACTCCCGATAATAATGCCTACACGATTACTGGCCTCAAGTGTGGAAGCCAGCACGTAATTAAAATGTTTGCGCACAATCTGGTGGGTGATGGGCAGCCCAGCGAGGAAATTAGTGTCTGGACAAAAGGAAAAGGTTTGATGGGCTTCCGGTCATTATAAAACTTTTAATCGCGCTCTCCTGCAGGGTCGCAAGCCCCGGAAGACTCGGAACTCATTTCAACGAATGCAACCTGTGTGAACCTTAAATTGGCAGCATGGAACAATGGTGGTTGCCCCATTCACCACTTTTCAATTGAGCACCGGGCGGCGGGTATGGGAGAAACCCTAATTGCCTTACATATAGTTTGAGAAATTCCGTTACTTTCAGGCGAAACTCGGTGGACTGTGGTTACTTCAGACATTTCAAATGCGGAGGAGAGTCGCGAGAATTTAATTTTTTGCGATTTCTTGCCAGCCAAGTGGTATCAGCTGAAAGTGTCTGCAACAAATGATGCCGGGAAGACGGCAGCACAGTATAATTTTGCTACGACTGGGCTGGATGGGGCGACGATACCCCCACCACCCATTTTTCCCTCCGAGAACGATTCGTCTAGCGATGTCATTAATGTGGGCTCCCAGCATGACTGGTTTTCCACCCTCATTGTGGGCATCATCATCACGATAGTGGGGCTCCTGATGTAAGGACTGATAGCTGTTTTATTACTACTTCAAAACTCGTTTATGCCTTCACTCCTGCTCCTGTTAATTTTTTTACAGAGGTCTGATAGTAAAACATCGCCGAACACTTTGTGGCCCAATATCGGAAGGATATGAGTCCCGGGCTCTTCCAAGCGACTATAAGGAGGAGCACGATAACAGGAGGAATCAGCAGGTTTATAGCGCCTCGCCAGTAAAAACGGTTGATAAGACCAATGATTCAGGTAAGTGTCAGCTGTAGTGACTTTCAGAAATTTGCTAAGTGACTGAGTCTAATGCGGATTTATTTCTGTAAGATTTTCACAAAGATTCCCTTCATTCCCCACACAGAATACTTAATGACAATTCAGCAAATTCAATTATTTATCAGTGTATGACGTTAACAAAAACAAAATTACAAAAATCATGTTAATAGCCATGGTATTGGAAATATAGTATTTTGCCATTAGTGTTTAAATGCGAGCATAGGGCTTGATCGATTGAAACGCAATCATGGGTATCCAATTTTCGACCACTTTTTCGATCATCTGGGGCAATAATACGACGAATGTTGGATTCCAAGCGATCCAACGCCTGTGGTTTATCGGCGTAGACTAGTGACTTCACATATCCCCACACAAAATAATCCATAAGTGTGTTATCACACGATCGTGGAGGCCAATTCATAGGTCAATTATGCGCTGAATGAATGTTTCCCGGAATAAATTAAGTGTGTCGCGCGCTGGGTGGTATGTTGCGCCGTCTTATTGAAAGCAAAGCTCTTCCACATTAACTACATTCATCTGGGAAATGAAGAAGTCAGTCATCGTGGATCTATGGCCTTTCCATTGAATCAAGCGTCTTGTCCGGCATCATCTTTTGAAGAAATATGGGCCAATGATTCCACTAGTCCATAAAGCATACCAAACGGTTACCTTTAGTGGATGTAACGGCGTCTCAACAAATTCTTCTGGATTTTCTGCACTCCAAATCTGGGAATTTTGTTTATTGACAAATTGAATCTGGCTAGAAACAGTCTTGCCAATTCGAAAAGCAATCCTCTAAAAAGCACTATTTACATAGGGGAGACCGTGGCATGTATGTCTATTATTTATTTTATTAACTATGTTTTTTTACAACAAAAAACTCCCACCGGTATTTTCTTTTCTGGTGGGGAGTCTTTGTTTTAAAAAAAATATTGGTCGTTGATCCTGCCGTAGACTTTTGCGCGAAACCGTCTTCGTTAAATGATGGCAAGATGGTGAAGATAGTTTAAAATGAAAGACAAGTTACAATACAAGACATATTGTTTTATTTAATCAAAATATGTGGATGGGGCGCTAATGAGGGGCCTGCACAACATTGTAGACAGTGACTTGCACGTTGATTTGCTTAGACCTGTCAATTTCGGACCCCGGTTCGTATCTCTCATACCAGCTTTAGAGACGGCTTTTTTGGCTTACTAGATTCACCCTTTCGTTCAGCTGTATGGCATTTTATTTTGTTATGCTATGACATTTTTTCGAAATCTTACCAATTCACGATAAATGTCTGTGTTGCCCGAAATTTGAGTGTTTTTATTTTCTATCACGTCACGGTCATTGCTTGTTTGTTATTGACAGAAGAATATTTGAGACCTTAGATCGACAAATGTGCTATAATGTGCCATACGAGTTCTTAAGCCATGTCATACCAGTAATTTATTTAATTTGAATTGTCATTGAGTGTACCGATATGCCCAATAGAAAAACAAGATACTCTTAATTAATGTAGTAGTAATTAAAGTAACAAAACTGTTTACAAAATGTTCCCAAAAACAGAAATGTATGAGATTTCACCTTATGCAACGTTCAGTGTAAGTGGCGGACGTACTAATTCCTCAGGTCCTACCAAGACCCCGACAAGAGGTGTTTCTGCATCCACCTTGGACTACACGGTACAGTTTAAGACTTTTGGGCATCCAGAAGGTGATAATTTAACCGAAACGGCATACCCCGTCTTGCCTAGCTCGGGTTTTGGGCACGTTAAATCGAAGTCCAGTTGGCATAAGCAGAGGTACTATAACACGGATGGTAAGTTAAACTCTTTTGAATAATTGGAGCAAGCTGAGGTATGTCTCCTCGTTTATTCCACGTATGTAGATGACTCAACCTTGAGTAAGTCAATGACGATGGTGGCTGGGAGCTCCCAGATTCCGGGGCATCATAAAAAATCAAATCGAGAAGGGTCTAATCATAGCAACCGGAAAAAGGCTAACAGGATGAGCGACATAAGCCATGGCGAGTCCGAGTCGGATACCAGCGCAAGTCCCACCACCGAATTTTCAAATATGCCAACCTACAGAGTTCCTGTAAAATCATCGAGAGGTAAATCGGGTGGCGTGGTTGTTGGTGTCCCTAACCCATTCAAAATTCCTTCAACATTTAGACATTTTTCGACCTGATTCCAGCACGGAGTCCAACAACGATCAATCATCTCCAGTAGAACGCCGTGGCAATACTCCGCGACACGTTAACTCCGAGGTTCGTGGTAATCGCTCCAGAAATCAAAAAGCGGGGGCAAGCCATCATCACCCGAAGGAAAGCCAATCCATGGACCTGATCCGGCCTGGAAGTAACAACAGGTAGTTCAGGTACCTAACGCCTAGCATCGATGATAGGTTAGAAGTTGTATTGTTGAGGGCTTGATATGTGTATTTTTGCGCGACTCAATGCAGGCGGGGCGTGGGATCCGTGTGGAATGCGAAAGCAATTCCCTTCCTCTCTTTTGTCCCTTCACAACAATTTCAGCTAATAAATGCTTCCGATATCTCAGACGGCATCCTTCCTGCTTTCTCACTCCGCGCCCCATCCGCGTGTTGCCTTGCGAAAGTCTAGCGGCCTGCTGGGTCCATCCCACCCACCTACTTACGTAATCCGTGTATATCTAATGATCCACTTTTTCTTCGCTTCCCTTTTCAGCTTGGACAGTGAGGTTAATTTGGAATCTGGATTAGGATTTCGTCCCCCATTAGGATTCACGGACTCCAGGGAATTCAGTGAAGCCGAATGCGATAGGGAACGTGCACTGGATCTGGAGGTGCAGAGAGTAATGGAAAATAATGATGGCCAAGTACAGAAACTGGAGCGAGAGGAATTAACCTCACTGCTTGCAAGGTAAGAGGATTACGCTTATACGAATCTATGTTCCTTCGCTCCACCCACCTCCTCCCACGCACATACTGAAGGGCGGCACATGAATAAAACAATCTCGAGATAGATGTGCTGCAATATCGTGAGAGATGTGCACGATTGCGTACTAACCCTCTAGGTCTAGTGGAAAGCGTCCGAAATGGATACATTGTGGGGCCGAGGAGCTTGCCCATGTTCTTCAGCGCGGCCATAAGGCAAAGTGCAGCCCCGCGGGATGGGGTGGCTTCATACGTTCGTTCCGACTCCAGCACCTCTGTATATTCTCCTTAGTGATTCAGTAAATGGTCACAGGGGAACGAGGAAGGGAAGGGGCAGGAATGCCACGCGATATTGTAGTTTCCGAAGTGAAAAATGTTTCTCGAATCTGAACTAGCTATCCACATTTTAGGTGGATGATTTTAATGCATTCGGATAATGGACAGATGGATAAGTTGGGGCTGCTCGCTTGCTTTGACAAATGGATTTCTGCTCGAATACACATATTTCATGACTGGCGAACTGAAGATACTGCACCTTGGAAAAGATAGAGAATGCGATAGGGCGCGTTTTGTTGAGAATATTTTTGATAAATCTTAGAAATAAAGACAGTGAGTGCACTTTATGTGAAATTGCACCATTTGTATGTACTGGCTCAGCGCGGGCGGGGTAACCTTTTGAGGACAAATGAAATGATTCTGCTGAGTGCATTCAGATATAAAAATTATGCTTTTTCTTTTCCAAACGATTTATTACTTCAACGGTAAAAAAAAGGTGTGAGTGGCGTGGTACTCACGAGAATTGATGTGTAAACATCTGAGCTCATTTAAATTCAGTTTCAAAAATATGTTACATGGTTTTGATTAGAATTTGTTTTATAATGTCACGATAAGAAGTATGAGGAATGAAATTATAGGCTTGTGATAATAACATACCATATATACGATAACAGCTGTGATTGTAGACTCTCTACATACAGCCAGAATAGCGTCGATGGTAGTTTTGAAATTTATTGTTGACATGCTTCGATTCGTATCAATTCGTAGATTAAGTTTGTTGTATAAATATGAAATAAGTGTATAGTAGAATAATGAAGAAAAATAATAAGAGGTCAGTGACTCCGAAAACATGAAAAGACCCGATTTCATAACAATCCTTCGAATTTGGGATTTTATGGTCGCCATATTGCACCAGCCATCTTTAATTTATATTTCGACAGTGAATTCGAGATCAGCAACATCGAAAACATAAAAGGACCTAATTTCATAGCCATCCGTCGATGTTTAGGAATATTAGGCCGCAATATTGGTTCCCCCCCCCCCCCATCTCTAATATTAATTTGGATATTAGATTCGAAATTAGCGACCACGGAAACCTGAATTGAACCGTTTTCATAGCAATCCGCCATCTTTAACTCTCAAATTTCGTACTGAGCCCTCCCCGACCGAAAGCTAAGATGTTTACATTACATATCATTATGTCATTCTGATTAGTGACATCACTTAGGACAAAGTTCTTAGCATGAAGGGGAACACAGTTCTATATTTTTCATCCAATTTGTAGCTTTAAGCCGGCTACTCACGTCGCATAGCGGCGCGTCGGATGCGAATTCGTTGTAACGCGAAGTACAAGACTGCATAAGCGCTTTAAAGCCTGTCATCGCACGCATCGCTCGCGACGCGTTCAAAATTTGGTTGTGTCACCAGCTTTAAACCTGGTACGGTGCGATGTCAAGTTTCAAGATGTTACCCGGCGGCAGGGGTCTGCATAGTGCATAGCAAATGAAGTTTTACAACCGGCGTACGTTTGTAGGGAACTACTATTTCACTCACCCCCAGGTTTTAGTACTTGGTGCGATCGTGTATGGACCGCTTTACAGATCAGTCGCTGTACCGTGTATTCTCTATACAAGGTATGCTCACTGGAAGGATTTGTGTGGTCAATTTTTTCAAGATAGCCGTTTAGCTCTTCCTAGTGCCTCGCCAGCAGCTGTGCTGTCGGTTTGCTGATCATCCAATTCTCTCCAAAGCTCTCTCTCTCGCATGATCACATAGATAGAATTGAAACACATCACGAAGAAAATCACACACTCGAAAGTCTGATGCTGGAAACCAACCGATCTTACGTTGGAAGTCACGAACACCTTGATTCTCTTCGAATATTGTTTTTGAAACAATAGAAACATTTTCGTGTAGGATTTCTTTTTAAAGAAGTGCTTGGTATGTACATAATCTGAAAAATGTTTCCGATTAGACGTTTACGGTAAGTTTAGCTGGCCGACGTCCTGCTGGTGTTGCAGTCTGAATTGAATATGATGCAATGGTGTTTTCAATGCATTCCAATAAGAACTTTATTCGAGTTAATTTTCCGTTGTGTTTTCAATATATCTTATGAAGGCATTTAGGCAAACAATATCCAAAAGGTGAAGAAAAATTTTTTTATAATATTTCTTCAGTCTTCTTGATGTTGAATATGCAATATTTACACCATCCCTCATATCAACTCCACTCATTTTCTTGTCATGGTCAAGAACTACTAAAGGTTTCTTTATTTTTGTTCTCCTTTTCTCTATGCCTACCATATTGTCGCCATGTTCTGTACTTAGCATACTATAAACTTCTCTTTTATCCTGCCATTTCATTAACATGATTTTATATTTGAATCTAACAATACATTCTCCTCTCTGTATAGAAATTATCGTTAGCTGCGAAGGAATACCAAACCTATTTTTTCGTATTGCACCAATTGCATCTGTGTAATTTCTGCAGAGTTTTCTTATAAGTGGTATACTAGTCTATCTAAATATTATCTATACCCACGGTTGAGAAGGTCATGATATAAATCGAGAACAATGCGTGCAGAAGTTATGTGTTCCGAATAATGTAGACTATAATAGGTATTATTTCCGGTATATATAAAAAAATTCCATGTATGTATATCCAGATATGCTTTCACACAACACAAACAATTTCATTCCGAACCGACTTCTTTTTGATGTTGTGTACTGTTTCCACGATAGACGTCCTTCCCACATTAGCAATGACATTTTGTGAACAAATTTATGCAATCACACAAGGGCGATGAAGCAACAAATGGTTCGACAATATTGTTGTTGTGTTGTTAGTTGGATAACCAAAAGATCCTGTTTTGGTTAAGACCCTTGGAATTCATTGTGCACTCGGTTATGAATTCTAACAATGGTATGGTATGAAATTATGATCGGGTAATTTATTACGCCAGCACAGATTCTCTTTAGTATTTCATTTAGCTAAAATGTCAATTTGCTAAAAAAATGTCTATGTGTTTTGTGGGAATCAAATACCAATTATAAGTTTAAAACATATATTAAATCAATTTAAAATAAGAATGTAATGGGAATTAAGTAATTTCAGGTCAGAAATTTATCGTAGGTTCCGCATATTTGCAGGTGCAAACTCCTTATCCATCAAGGATGACCGAATGTGCTGCTCGTATTCTTTGTCGAAGTCTTGTACGAACTTATATGTTAAGTCGTCAAGTTGGTTGATAATTTCTTCGTCAGTAATATACGGGTTATCGTAGAAAAATGATTGAATAGTGCACTCCACTTCTTTTATCATTTTCCTCTTCTCTTGATTTTTCGTTTTCATGTAGTTTTCGAACTCTACAACTAGTCCTCCAAAAGCTTTGCTTTCCATTGACACTGCAAACTTATCTGCATCTTCCTCAGTTACATTGGAGTTTTTCGCTAACACCTCTTCCTTTATGGCTCGTATATCAGCAGCGAAGGAAGCCTTAACTTCTAAAAGATCACCATACTTTCTTGGAAGTGCCGTCATGGTATTGTATGGAAGATTAGTTATTGTATTTTTTGCACCTTTTATTATTCTCAAACTAGTCTTAGCTGCTTTCGGTAAAAACTTTATAATCAATATTTTTACTACTGTGAAAATTCCCAATACTATGTGCGGAACCGCTGGGGTGCAAAAGTCAATACACAATGCGCTGAAGACTAACGCCGCGATAACAACAGATGGCTTCATTGTGACTAAATATCGAACGATTACTGATACATGTGTACCTGCTACCCCCTCTTTTATAGCTTGGAAGTTTGGATTTGTGCTTCAGCTCGCATAATTTTCCTCGAGTATTTTGTGCAAAACAAAAGCTGTACTATAAGCCACCTTTGTTGTGGTAGGGATGTATTTGTTAGAAGTGTGTTATTTAACGTGGAATTTGAAACAATGAACCATTATTTATGAAGGCCGCATGTGTTATGTATAATATATGGATTGCAACAAAACATGGTACGAACGTAGCAAATATCGTGGCACGAAAACTGTTTGCCTGAACAAAGAAAAGTAGCCATATTAACTCGTTGCATACCGATTCCATTCCATATTTTTTCTCCTAATTTCTTGTATTACTTAGCAGTTGCAATATGCGCAATGTGCATTCCAAGCTCACAGGAAAAAAAATAAAAATTAAAAATATTTCAAAAGTAAGTTTTGGCATTGTCTTTCAATTAAGTTTATCTTCCTTCAATTATTTCACAATTATCACTAGCTGAGTTACCCGAGTTTGACATTACAAGGATCCTTTTTCTCCACATTTAATTTCTTGTAATCCATTATTAGTACAGGAGTTTTGTCATCTGCGCACGTTACTTATTCACCGGAAAATATTGTTTTATTCTCATCAAACTTCCTCAATCTCTGTTATTAAAATCAGTTAAGAAGTTCTAGACGCCTTATAATTCGTAATTTTGAAATTCTTTTCAACAGAATATTCAATACCAAGAAATTTATATACGATATCGTACATACATATATACATATGTGTGTTATTTTCACTGAAATCGAAAAGTTTCGTTCGCGCTTCTAGGTCTCTCATACAATATTCCGAAATTGTTAAATTACCAATGGCAGTTGCAAAAACGGAGAACTCTTGAAATTAAAAAAGCTTGATTGCCACTTTGAATCAGCCATTTTAAATTAGCTATTTCAGCTAAAAAATTTCAAGACCTGTACCCTAAGAAGCCATAAGTATAAATGTTCGTGGTATTCTTTTTAAGTTTTAAATGTTGTGTAGTCATCTTGAATTTTGAAATTTTGGGATGATTTGAAATCAGTGGCCCTAAGCATTTGTTTGTATTAATTTTCATTTAATTTCTTCAAAGTTGAATCACCAAAGCCCTCTAGCTGAATTTGATGGCGACCCGTGGAAGTTTAAGAACCTTGGTAGACATTAAGGGTCCGCTATCTTAAATTTGAGTGAGCTTGAAATCCATATCCCCTTAGGCTTTATATGTATTCATTTTCAACATTGCTTAAAGTGGAGGAGTTTTAATTGCTATATTGGATCCGCTATTTTGAATTTAGAGATTTTGATGGCAGATTCGAAATCAGCGACCCCGAAAACCTCTTAGTGAGGATTTTCAGGGTAATGCTTTGAAGTGTAACTTTTTCGGTCTGCATATTACAATATGGCAGATAAATCTGCCATTTTAAATTTGGTAATTTTGGTTGCAGATCCGAAATCAGCGACCACCCCGAAAACGCCTCAATGCGCATTTTCAGGGCAGTCCCTTGTAGTTTAACTTTTTCAGTGAATTGTGATAGATTGTAACACTAAAGATGTCTACTTATTAAATTTTATCAAAATTACTTAAAGTGGAGGAATTTCGGTCGCCTTATTAGATTCGCCATTTTTAATTAGGAAATTTTGATGACAGATTCGAAAACAGCGACCCCGAAAATCTCCTGTGCTAATTTTTAGGGCAACCCCTTGAAGTTTAACTAATTTAATAAGATAACTAACAGGTAACTATCTTGTAGCCACCATTTTGAAACCTTGCACTTTGTCCATACAACATATGCATATCCTATGTGTTAAGTTGTACTATGTAAATACTACCTTGTGTCAAAAAATGAAGTCTATCGAACCAACCGATTAGGCGAGATTGTAACTAACGTAGATAGTTGCGTTTTAGACAATTGCATTTAAATCACCTTGAGTTCTGGTTGTATTTAAAGGGTATTTGGACAACATAAATTAAGCAAAAAGCCAATAACTTGGGTGGTTTGGTCACTTTTGTTTATATAAAAGAAGGGAGCTTGTATTGAAATAAAGGGTTTCCCAATAGGGATGACCTGGTTTTGATAGCTCGTGGCGGCCATATTTGTTTATGGTTTTTTGACAGGTCTATGCAGTTATGTTCAGTAAGGTTTATATATGGGCTATTCGTCAAGCCATAGCTGAGATACCGGCCGAAATATTGCACAGAGTCATCGAAAATTGGCGTGAGCGGATGAACGTGTGGAAGAGAAGCCGAGGCTGCCACTTGGCCGATATTTTAATCAAATCTTAAATCGCATAAAATTATCTTTCACGGTAAACACACTTCTTTAACACATGAAGCTGGGCAAGTCGCTAATTGATCCGCTTGAATGGGGTAAGAGCTTGGAATTATGGAAACACGATTCCATAACGAAAACACTTTTATTTTCACAATGTTTTTAAAATAAAATAAAATGATAAATTCTTAGAAGAAATAAAATTAAGTACTACACCTGGAAAAATGTGTTGGTCCATTGCAACAATAAATATGTATAAAACCACTGTTTAAAAATGTGGCAATCATAAAAATTGCTGTTTCCAAAAACTTACCCGTACAATGAGTGTTTCGGGCACCGCACTGCAAGTTTTCTGGCTAAAAATTATCCTTAATGCTGTATATGAGAGCATATGACGTTGTCCTGTTATTTTGCTGGGGAATTTTTAGATGTTGTTTGTTTCATATGACATTTTAATCTCATTACGCATTTAAGTCACAAGTAATTTGTATTTTAAATTCCGACTTGAATTTCTAATATAAAATTAAATAATTTAGGAGGACCTCATCTTTCTCCTCTCCTTCCACAATTAAACCCTTAAATAAGAAATCAGCGAGCAATAAATTCCGTCATAACATTTTAAGCAGGAACTAACAGCGCACTGCATTCCAATAGTTTCCACAAGTCAGTGGTTGCGGTGCACGCATCAACACAAGATATGCACATATGGCTTACGGGTTAGTCAAACACTGTTTTTTAATGGGAAAAAATACTGTTGAAGCTCAGAAAAGCTTCCAGGTAAAGTGTTACCAGGAAAAGTGCCCATCGGAAACAACCATTTGTCGATGGTATGCGGATTTTAAACGCAGTCGAACAACCACCGAAAACGCGGAGCCCCCAGGTCGTCCAATTGAAGTGACTACGCCAGAAAACATTCAAAAAATTCTGAATATTGCTATGTCCGATCGTAAAATTAGATTACAAAAAATAGTTGATATGCTAAAGATATCAAAAGGTCCCCGCTGTTTGAAGCTGTTTACAAATCGTTCTATCAAAAAGGCATCGAAAGTTTAGAAAAACGTTGGAATGATTGTATCGCTATGGAAAGTGACTATGTTGATGAATAAAGCCGAATTTTGCAAAATAAATGTGTTAGTCATTAGTAAACTCGTTAGTCCCGGGACTTAATGATTCATGTGTTATTTTCTTAAGGGGGTCTACTAGTGTGACATTTTTCAAAAATCGATTTTTCTTTTTTTGCATATTTCGATAGTCTATACCTTTAAAAATAACATACTAAAATTTCAAGTGCATATCTCAAATAGTTTTTGAGTTACAGCCATATTAAGAGCAGTCGTTCATCGGTTCGAAAGTTGCGGTCAAAAAACAGAATTCTGAGCAAAATCGAATTAAAGTTTGACTTTACAGAAGAAACATAATGTTTATCAAGGAAAAAGCTACTTAGAAACGCACTGATTAAGGTTTGTTTACACAACAAACACAACAGAGAATCACAGGGAACGTAGTTGCTCTGCTGTGAACCAAAAATAGCGCGGATTTAGCGCGTCGATTAGGCTTCCGTTATTATAGAGTACTTGAAGTACTTTTTTTAACGACACATCTAAAAGTTAAAAAAACGCATAACTTCGTTATTTTCTTACGGATTTGAGTTTAGTTTGCAGCGTTTTACTCGGAAATAGTTGAAGAAAAAGAAAAACCAAAATAAAAAAAAATCGAAAATTTAGCCATATAGGCCCCTTAAACTTTAGACGCGTTTTTCTCGAAACCACATTTGTCAAATTGGCTGCAGTTATAACTCGAAGACAAATCATCCGATCGATTTGATTTTTATTGCAGCTTTTTTCAAAGATGTTTCTACGTACCATGAACCTCCAGTTTTTTGATCAAATCAAAAATGTAATTTTGACAGGCCAAAAATCATTAAATTTTCGCGCGAAATTTGCAATTTTTTTTAGAAACTTCGCCATTTTGTTAAATTTAAATTTTTTTTTTAGCCCGAGGGTCATGGTACGGGAAAAACCTTTAAGTTTAATAAACTTTTTTGTTTTTTTGATTTCAGGCACTGTGAAGGTCTCTATCACTGCAGCCGTTTAGTGACTTTTTTTTTTGGAGCCTTGGGAGATTGCAAATAACTTGCTAAATTTTCGATTTTTTGGTCCGAAAATTTTATCATGGATTTACTACATATCCACAAAACTATACTTAAAACATTAAAACATTCCATGCAGTAGTTTTCTTTTAAAAAAATTCCCAAATATCACCTTTTTTGAGGCGGTCACACTAGTAGACCCCCTTAAGGGACGCGAGTAGTCTAGTGGTAAGCGTGTTAAACTGCCGATCGAAAAGACCCAAGTTCGAATCCCACTTGGATTCCACGCTTCCATTCCCAGAGTGCCTAACCTAACAAGCGACAGATTGAAGCCCCATCAATTCGGATAGCGAATACAAAATGATAAAGAAACTAAAGCAGAGCCGAGAGAAATATTTTTTTTATGCTCGTAAACAGTTTTCTACATGTTTAAATTGTACAAATTAACTGGAGATTACTCTTCATTTTTTTCTCATAAGGGAAGTTGTAAATTAAAGTGAGAATAATAATAAAATCTTAAAAATGTATATGTGTATAATAGTAATGTAATATTAGCTAAGCCACTAAAAAGGTAAAAATATCTTATTTTTTGGAGTCGGTGCGAAGCCGTTTGCGCAGTGTTATGTCGAGCAGCGGTGCGCGACGTGAAGTACCAACGTAGTGGAGTGACTAACCTGAACGCAGGCAGGTGCATGAGGGCAGACGTCGTCGTGACAGTAGTTGTTCACTACTACGCGGACGTGTATAGTACGGCTTGAGACCGACCCCAAAAAATAAAGTTATTTTTAACTTTTCAGTGATTACTTTATGTGTCTGAAGCCGGTTTTTATGTTTCAAAAAAAGTTAATGTTAACTTTTTAGTGGGGGGAATGGGAAGAAGGCCTAGGGTGGAAGGATCGCCATTAGCTCGCGACTGCTATGCTCCTCCTTTTTTCTATAGCCTACTCAAAAGTAACTTGTATAACAAGCCCTTCATATGAGCCTAAAGGATAAAATAATAATTGTGAAAAGTTATTTGTAAGAAATTATTTATTTACTTTACAGTTACAAGGTAGCATTTTAAAATTTAAAAAAGAAGTAAGAACCAGTTAGTGAAGGTACTCTCGCATTTCTTCGGGCACAAACTGCTTATCTATTAACGCTGTCCTTATGTGCTGCTCGAACTCTTTATCGAAGTTTTTTATGAACCTTTTCTTTATGTTATCCATTGAAGCGACTATTTCTTCGTACGATATGTAGGGATTATCGTAGTAATATGATCCCACGATACATTTTATTTCACGAATTGTCTTCTTATCCGCTGGTGACTTTTTCGATATATACTCATTCACGTCAGCTCTAATTTCTGACATCATATGATCCGAAAACCCCTCTGCAAAGTCAATTGCATCTGCTTCAGTTATTCTAGAATTTGCTGCTAGTGTGTCGTTTAAAATACGTATAGATATGTCCATCACGTCCATTTTGTAGGCTAGCATGTCACCATAATGCTTTGGCATTTCGTCATATCCCGTTTTTGGAATATATTTTATCAGTTTTCTCCAGTTTTTAACAGGTCTTCCAACATATTTAAAAAGTGCAAAAATACTGAAAGCAGTGCAATAGTCAATGCACATGACATTGAAAATCGCCAATGTGAAAATTACTGATATCTGCATGTTCGATGAATATATTTTGTCGATTACTGATCTACTGCCAATATTTTCTCTGCTTATATACGCTGTTGGATCGATACCACCACTGTGCTATCTAACTTCTTGTACAGATACGTAACAGCTTTAACAAATATGTGCACACCCCGGCTTGTTTAATTTACAGATGGAAGAAGTTGTTATGGGGAGTGGGGCAAACATGTATCTTACAATTAGAATAATAACTCTCACCTTTCAATAGACAATTCACAAGTTGTGTCCATTTGGTGTGTATAAACGTCCGCCGCTGATGTTTTTGGCTAGAATGAACCTAAGTCACATGCGGTGAAAAAAGGATGCCGCGGCTTGCCACACCGCACGCGAAATAGTGACGTTACTGCAAACCAGATCGTGTCTTATCCCGTTTTGGAGACCAAAATTGACCGCCGCGCCTAGAAGTTGCGATGTAACCTATTTGGACTTCTTCCTTGACCGGATGGGCAGCTCAGAAGGTTTTGGCCGGATGGACAGCTCAAATCCGCCAGATGAGAAGGTTTTGGAATGGCAGCGCTGCACAGGTGCACCGGATGCGTCAATGCTGACGTAGACAGGGAGTTTTTGAAAAGTACGGTCCCTGAGATGATTGAACAGCGCATGGAAGAAATATTTGTGCAGTCGAAGAATTTCATATGCTGTGTTCTTATTTAATTTTAAATTCAAGGTCTTGTTGACACATCGTAGCGTTATAACTTGGGTACGGTTTAACCAATTAACATACTAATGTATGCGTTGATTCCAATGATTGCTTTTCCCCTTTTTGTATTTTGTCGGAATTATTAAATCGAATTAAGAATAATCTAATAGTACAGTCACACGAAACTCTTTATTTTTCAAACTTAAACACGTAGAGAAATAGTTTTTGAAGCCACGAGATAGCTTTCCAGGGATCTCTACTAATACATAGGCGTAACTTAGACTGTGAAAATCATTTAGGACTTTTTCTTATATTCCTTTTTAGTTTTACATATGTATATACAATATGTACATGAACGTTGCCCTTGTGCTGGGGTATTTTTCTCGAAAGCACGATCAGCCAGCACATTTGCTGGATAAGAAAACAACATAAATTACTCGTGGAGTTAGAAAACGTGTTGTTGTTCATAGCACAAAAGAAAGAACAATTGTTTCTAAAGAATGCAGAACTGCAGACGATTTGTATTACTTGTTAAAATAAATACAGACCATCTGCTTGACAAATGGTGTAGTAAACGATCACTTTTCCCTTAATTTCTGAAAAGAGAATGTCATGGTGGATGTTGTTTTTACAAACACACTTTAATTATTGATTTCACTAGGCCTCTTACAGAATTATCTATAGGAGCTTTTTTACAACCTGTCTCTTATTGATCAGATGCTTTACTAACCTTTTAAGCTCTTATATATGAAATCGCTGAAAATTACATAAAAATTCCCTCTTCGCTTGGAATATTCTTCTCACGTTAGGAAAACAATAACAACACTTGACGCTTAACAGCACCAAGACACGACCACCCCTTCTTTCTAATTACACTGTTAATGGACAGTCTCTTAACAGAGTTGACAAAGAATTCCTTATATTCATTTGAAGATCACGTCGATGCTGTTGTGCATTATCTAAAGGCAACCCCACTTTGGGCTTTACAAAGATGAACTAAGGAGTGCGATTACCCCCACATCTGCCGACTCCTGCACTTTTCAGTCGCAGATTGAGAAGGGCAGTGGTGTGGATTTCCGCCACATTTCAGAAGACATTGGGTCATTTGCCTATGGCAATTGAAACCTTATTACCGCCAGCACTAGCACCATGTTCTGGTTTTGAGTAAATTGTTCAAAAAACTTCTAAAGTCCAGTCTAAGGCCATAACCTTCGCTAACCGAACGGTCGGGAATAAGAATCCTGAATGAGCTGCCAAAGCAGAGATCTTTAAGGCCAAACTATAATGTGCATACCGTTCCGTACGGAAGGGGAAGCCCATGAAAACGATTACACACAAAACCTATCTCCAAACCACAATGGGAGTAGTCGTTCGTTTCGTCAAGTTTCGTCAAGTCTGTTTTGCTATGCAAGGTACGATCTGGAATGTATCTGGCATATGCAAAATGACAACAGATTAAAACGGGGACAATGGATGAGATGAGATTTTTTTCGAAAGTTTGATTAATGTTGTGCACTCTAATAATACACAAACCGCAGTGATTTATCCCACTCTGACAGCCTGTCGAATATGAATAAGCTTCCGTTCGTGCAGTTTTGACAGGTTTCCGTACGGAACGATGTGCACATTATGGTTGGCCTTGAGTCATGTAATCTGTTACGAAACAGACTCTCATGTGAGAATTGTCAACAAGTGGCATATTTGACGAAAATTGCACTCTCAGAGCACTAACTAATGTGCAACGGAGTGAGTTCTGTTACTGCGTCCATGGCGAGCGTTGGAAAAGCCGGATTGCTCCTGTTATCGAAAGTCAAACAAGTCCTTGTATCTTGTCATTTAGAGATTTAGAAATTTCCGATTGCTATTGAACTTTACGACACCACACAGGGGCAATTAATACCTTTGACACACATACGGAATCGATATTATAATATTTCAAGTACTACGTTTATATTACATGTTTGTCACCAAAAACTAGCAATGTACCAGGTTAACAATCTAATTTATACGTAGTATGAGATTTGCTAAATCTAGGTGGTATTAACGTAATATACATCTGTGCACAACGTCTCTGCTGGCAAATTTTCCCCACAAAACATTTGCCAATTGCAAGTCAGCTGTTGTTATTTGCGAGCGTTTGAACAGGATGAAATCATGACTACACCTCCGCTTGGCTCTAACCGTCTGCATTCTAAAATGTTTGTTTCATGGTCCCTGATCTAGCTTTGAAGATAGCAATGAATGCTTGTCAAAGATTCAAGGAGCTAACAATTATATTAGTATATTTTACCCTGGCCCATACGCACGGATAATACAGTTTTACCGCTTCTTCCTTTGAGCATATTCATGTTCCGATTATTTTGGCTCTTTCACTTTAATAAAATTCGAATTTCCACTTTTTTGGCTTGCTACTCCAAATGTCAAATGGCAAAACAAATGTCTAAAGCAAACTATCAACTTCTATTACTAGGTTTATGTATGTGTGTCACGGGTGCGACGATGTTATGTTATGAAATTGTGAATATTATGATGTCGAAATTATAAAATCGATACACATGTGGCCATAAGTAGAAGACTTGTAATTCATTGTGCTCTCGATTATGAATACCAACAATTTATCGTATGCAATGAAATTATGATCGGGTAGTTTATTACGCCAGCAAAGATTCTCTGTAGTAAATATTTCATTTAGGTAAATTGTCAAATTGCTAAAAAAATGACTTTATGTGTTTTGTGGGAATCAAATTTGAATTATAAGTTTAAAAAATATATTAAATCAATTTAAAACAATAATGTAATGGGAACTAAGTAATTCCTGGTCAGAAATTTATCGTAGGTTCCGCATATTTGCAGGTACAAACTCCTTATTCATCAAGGATGACCGAATGTGCTGCTCGTATTCTTTGCCGAAGTCTTGTACGAACTTATATGTTAAGTCGTCAAGTTGGTTGAGAATTTCTTCGTCAGTAATGAACGGGTTTTTGTAGAAAAATGATTGAATAATGCACTCCACTTGTTTTGTCATTTTCCTTTTCTCTTGACCTTCTTTTGTGATATAGTCGTCAAAGTCTACAGCTAGTCCTGCAAAAAAATCTTCTAGATATGACGTTGCAAAGTCATATGCATCTTCCTCTGTTATCTCGGGGTTTCTTGCTAACACCTCTTCCTGTAGGGCTCGTACATCATCCGTGAAGGAAGCCTTAAGCTCTAAAAGAGTACCATACCTCCTTGGAAGTGCCGTCATGGTATTGGTTGGAAGATTACTTATTTTATTCTTTGCAACTTTTACTGTTCTCCAACTAGCCTTAGCTATTTTCGGTATGACTTTTATAACCAATATTTTTAGTACTGTTAAAATTCCCAATGCTATCTGCGGAACCGCTGGGGTGCAATAGTCAATACACATTGCGCTGAAGACTAACGCCGCGATAACAACTGATGGCTTCATTGTCACTAAATATCGAACAATTTCTGAATGAATCATTTGTAGCTGATGCTACTCAGCTTTTATACTTTTGGAATCTGAATTTGTGTGTAGCCTGCATTAATCGATATTGAAGCTCAGGTATAATACAATGTAAATTTCAGAACACGTGACCGTGCTTACTATTGTTGTTGATTTCGAAGCAGACGCAGCTTAGAATGATTGTGCAAAATAGAAGCATTACATTACATCTTTCGCGTCGTTAGAAAAGCATCAGTATGCGATTTGGCGAAAGACTCAATTTCAAGATGGCGGATCTATTGTAATATGACGACCAAAAATTCTCAACTTCGACGCACATCTGCGCAAATGTATGCTGGGTGGTGTAAAAGAAACGAAGGGGTTTGTATAGTCTATAATTTCTTGTGTGTTTAATTTAAGCGTGAAAAATAAGGTCGCATGTGCCCATTCTCAATTTCGCATATTCGCGCTGTTTCTAAAACGTTTTCCATGATCTCGAAGATAATAGTTGTTTATTATTTTTTAGTTGGTATACTGACTATATCAGGCTTATTCACGTACACACGTTCTTTTTAAAACGTAAGACAAAATAAATTGTTCTCGATGTAGAGTGTGAAAATGGCGGAAAAAAATATGACAGGAGTCCGTCCTTAAGGCAAAAATGTTGTTCCCATCCATTTATTTGATTTGAATGATGACACATATGTTTTCAAAGCAACTTAACAATAACAAAGTAGTACACGTGAAGAGAGCGGTTGAATTGTTTAGATTAGCCATGTGCCTCCATTGTTTAGAAATTTATTGTGCCTTCCAAATCACAAGCCCGATGTGTATGCATACTTTACGAGTATATAAGGTCTTGCGAAAACTTGAAGTTAGTTAGTCCTTCGAAGACCAAGTGATCGTACGTTTAACGAAAATGAAATTATTCGTGCTTTTATTTTTCATTGTGGTTCCCACATCTGTGTTCGCTACTGTTGAGTCAGACAAACTCCTGGAAGATGCGAAGAGACGGATAAGTGCGTTTCTGGAGAGAGTTCCAGGAAGATTTAAGGGACGTGTAGAATACTCCAAACCTTGGTACAGGCAAACTAATGGCAAGAAGAAGCTGACGATTCCTTCAAATATTTACAACATGGTCCACAGGACAATATACTCATTGGCCGTGGCCCAACACCAAATTGAATATAAAATATCCGATGTTGCCAAGAAATTCAAAAACTCAAACTTTGATATGAATAAAAAAACTACAGAACAAGTAGCAGCATCATTTATAGATCACTACTATAGCAGCTTGCATAACGCGTTCGATTCGTACGTTAACCACAACCAAAATCTTACAGAAGAAGCTGAACGTATTGTAAAACAGTATAGTAATTTTGGGAAAATTAAGGACGTTTGCGAAAAATTAGAGCTAGACCAAACAATAGTAGGACGGATTGTGAATTCCGTAGCTAGAGGTTTTGATGACCAATACAACATGGCAAATACCCAATACGCTTCTTGTACCACGTCAAGGGGACAGAAAATTTGCAGATTCGTTCAATCCGGTTAGTTATTTATTAAAGGTGGATGCTGATAAAAGTATAAAAAGAAAATGAGAAAGATATATAAATATAATAATAATATATCTACGTAACTTCAAGGGACGATGTAATAATAATGAAACCTTTCAATGCTTACGTGAATAAAACAATATACCTATAGAATGTATGTTTTTAATAGAAAAAGTTGGAACAATATATTTTCACTATGGATATCAAGTTTGATTTTATCCATATCCATCACTACATACACAGCAGTAACCAAGGAGCAGCCAAGTAAGGCGTTTATTGTTCTTCAGGAGGAGGCAAAGGCGGTGTTATCGGCAGGAAAGATTACTGCATCGGTCTTTTGGTGTGTCAATGGGACCTTGTGAATCATTTTTATGGAAAAGGGTTCATTTAAAACTTTTGGAATGCACTACCATTAACTGTAATAAGTACACGTAACATTTACACACTAAAGCGGCTTTGCCGATCGGTACAGTGTGGACGCACCTTTATTTAGGATGACAATTTTCCCCGAAACCCGTACGCAAAATATGGGACCCAGATATGGGTATCGTGCCCTCAGCTTTCTTTGCCAGTCTTCATTTTCCATTTTTTAGTGTTCCGTACCCGAAGGGTGCCCTACGGAATCCTGTCATAGCGCTGTATCTCATGAACCGTAATAGATAGAGAGTTTAAATTTTCACATAGTCAGTATTTCTATTGCCGTTATAACAACAAATAATGAAAAAACCAAGATGGTGAATTTAAAAATGGCCGCCATGCAAATTAGAAAAAGAAGTTTCGATTATGTTATACTGCCTCTCTTATTTCTTTTACAAAAGTATTTAAAAAGTACATAGTGTTATATCTTGTACAAGGAACCCGTCGTATGGGAGTCCGACTCGCGCTTGACCGATTTTATACCCTTACTGTGCGCGGTGCTTTGTCTATCGCTTTCTGTGTACCCCTCTACGACGGACACTGTTAATCTACACTGGCTGATGAAAATTAAAATTTTTCGGCTGATTGGTATCGCACCTAACCGTATGCAATATTTGTTACTCTACAGTGTCGACCTAATGTAAATGACCATGGACTGAAAAGTAGTGGCTGTATTTCTTTATGCATTCCGAATATTCGGAATATTTTGAAAGCGTTTCTTTATTCACTTAAAAGATTCTGGGCGTTTCATTCCGTGTTCCTTTATTATCGCGGAATATTTCGAATGTATTCTTTTTGTCCTACTTTAAGAGGTGAGTCAGATAGAATATTGTCTAGCGAGCTGTCAAATATAATGCATTCGTTTCAAAACGAACAAAACACCGACTGAGCCAATTAATTGTAAAGTTTTGATAAAGATTTGCTGTTGTTGTTTATTTTATATTTCTATATATTCTATTACATTAATATAATTGTTTAACAGTGTAATTACCGAAAATCTGTGAGAAATAGTATCGATTTCAGAAATGTCAGACAAAAAATTAAGGCTTGGCATTCTTTTGATGTAAAACTATGTTACGTCGACGAAAATATGCCACAGCTTGAGAAAATACATATATCTCCAAAAATAATAATCGTAAATGAATGAACCAAACGGCGATAGACTTCTTTATGTAACGTGATTTTTCGTGAAGCCATATTCCACCCTTATCCTTTCAACCCTAAAATACGGCAGCACAAAAACCCAATAATCAGGCGAAATTCCATATGACTCTCGCCTAAGCCTTGCATCAATTCTTTTGATTTTTTGCCACCAACCAACTTCATATATGAACTTAACATATAGTACATATGCTACCTTTCAGTCTAGGATTGCTAAATGGTGGATCCAATATGGCGACCGAAATGGTTAAATTTCAAGGAAATGGGTAATTTGCGATTTTCGGGGTCGGTGTTTTCGGATCTGCTATCGTGTAATTTGAACCTTAATCATTCGAACGCCAGCTTTACTGTTAACCTCGCTTTTATAATTTCTGGGAAATCAAATGTTACACTTTTCATGTCGCTCGGATTGCGGAATGCACCGCCACTAAACTGGAACTGAATGACCGATGAGAAAAGCTTTGATTTGAAAGATGTTTTGAGAGAGAATATACAGGGTGGCATCTTGAATCAACCAGATTTGTTTTCTAAATAACTTTTAAGAATGTTAGCAGGTAAACCTAATTGCTTAACCTTAGGGCAATTTTTGATAATTTTGCTTCTGCTTAAAATGTTTAAGCTAAAGAAAAAATAATTATACAACTCATATCAAATTTCATCAGGAATTTAGTATCTTTGGTGTTCCATGCATTTGTTTAGAAACCTTGGTGGTCTGTGTACCGACATGTGGAACCGATGACGCTGATAATAATACGAATAATCGATCCAAAATAGCTTTCACAAAACTCAGGCGATATATTGTTGGGACAGCTGGGATATTTTCTCGCAATTTAGCTTGTTGCTATCAATCGAAACTGAACAAAGTGCTGAATCAATGGCAAGTTTTATATTTGTTGAAAGCCATCTAGTATTAGACACATTTCAATTCGTTAACACGTTTCAGACTGTTTCAGTAAGCGTCATTCGTGTGCTGTTTACGTCAATGAATGTATTTGCCCTGCGCGTGGCCGTGGTAGCTTATGAGGGAATATGCTTTAGTTAAAATGAAGGACAACTACTTGCAAAAGTGTTTTCTAAGAACATTGATTACAAATGTGATCTGAACTTTTCAGGAGTACCCTTTGTGCTATTAAGCACAGCCCGTTTGGAAGGAAGGTAGGCAAGGTATAAGTTAGAGGGAACTTTCCATCACGAATAATGGGGCGGGTAGTATGACATATGAACTTAATGCATCTTGGCGGCGTCGTCGCAGGAGGATGAGAATGTCGCATTGTCAAAAGATACTCAATGTGAACTTATGCCCTTATTTATAGCGATACTTTCTGCCCTTAAAATTTCGTCATTTTCCATGAAACTTCAATGTTTCTTCTTAGTTCGTCAATCGTGTTGTTCCTCCGGCCGCATACCTTCAATTAAATGTGCCCAACACACCCCCAATTTCTTGGTTTGTTTATTCGATTAAAAAAAAACACTTTTAGTATGGAGCATGAAATTGGGTTCAAATGAAAGCTGAAATCCTATACTTTCAGAGAAAAATAAGTTTACTCTTACAACATGTTTCAAAACAGTAAAGAGAAGACATCTGACAAAGCCAATATCTATTCCTTTCTTAAATGTTTTACAATTAAACCTGATAGCTGACCGATACTGTGCGAAATATTTTGCACGGGTCAGCTGGTAATGTATTATTCCCATAGGAATTTCATTCCAACTTTGTTGTTGTTTGTTGACAGGACAGCTTGTCGTCGTCATAAGTTTTTTCTGAGCAGACATCGTTGTTTCCCTTCTTTATGACTATTTGAATTAATTCATTCATTTGTTAACTTATGAATTGCACACGTCTGTTCGTTACGAGAGTATTCAAGCGGAATAAAATGGTAATTCCCATATAAAAAAAAATTCAAATGTTTTAAATATAAAAATTTATATAAATATTAAATAAATTTTTATTTTTTTCGAGCAAAATGCTGCTGAGGCTACGACTGGGAAGGGCTAATGAAAATTGATCACACTGCGTTTCTGGGTGCCATTGTTTCAACTTTTTTATATAAGCATCAAATACCTACGGTGGAAAAATATTTTTTTAGGTAATTTCATTTGGCAGTAGTCGTATTGCTTTTGACATTCTCGTTGCTAGAAGTCAAGTTTTTTTAGGTTGTTTTGGCAGATCTTTTTACTTGTACAGACTGTTTCTTTTATGTCAAGTTTATACAGGTGAAATTACCTGCCAAACTCTCATTGTTACCGGAGTAAAATTAACTCTAAATGCAGAGAACGGCAACACGACTAGTATAAACAACATGAAACACATTTGAATACGTCGATAGAACTCTAAGTCTGATGCGCTATTTCTACAAGAGTATAAAGTCTTGCGAAAAACTGAAGTTAGTCAGTCTTCCGAAGACAAAGTAATCGTACACATAAAATCTGAAATGAAACTATTATTCGTGTTTTTATTTTTCATTGTGCTTGTCGCTGCTGTGTTCTCTACTTATGAGTCAAACATTCTCCTGTATGCCGCGGAAGACAGGCTAAAAGAGCTTCTAATGCGAGTTCCAGGAAAACTTATGGGAAAAGTACCAGTCACCCTACCTTGGTTCAAATACCACTATGACATATTTGGCTACAATGAAGCTTGGGTTGCTCCAGTAGTGTACGATATGCTTCCTAGAAGCTTGCGCTCTCTGCTCGTGTACCAAGTCAATACTACCTATATACTTGTCCATATTGCGCAAGCATTCAAAGACACATATGGTTCTACGATAGATGGGATAAATAGAAGGGAATATGCAGCATCATTTATAGGAAGCTACTATTGGGGCTTGTATGCGAAGTTCTCCAAATACCTTTCTACCGTCACATATCTTCATCAAATAGCTGAAGATATTGTTGCAGAGTATCCTAATTTTGGGAAAATTACGGACATCTGCAAAAAATTAGAGCTAGACAAAACAATAAAAGAAAGGATTGTGAAATTCATAACTACTGATTTTGATAACCGGTTCAACCAAGATAATCTCGAGCTTATTTGTAAGAATTACCCGGGAAATTACGTTTGTTGGTATATTTAATTAGTAGATTACAATTATTTATTAAAGGTGCATATTAATAAAAGCGTAAAATGAAAATAAAAAAAAGTAAGAAAGAGAAATAAAGTAATAGTAATAATAAAATAAGTAACTCCATCAGGACGATGCATGTCCTAATAATGTAACCTTCGAATGCTTATGTGAATAAAACAATGTACACCCTTTTTTCAAGTTTATTATTGTTTTTCTTTTATAATAGGACATGTTGGAACATTTCGCTTTAACTGTGTTAATATCGAGTTAGTTTTATACACTAACCCACACAGTAGAATCCATGGAGTAGTAACAAAGGGGTTTATGGCCCTTCAGCCAAAGCCAAAGTCGATTCTATCGGCAGGAAACATTACTGCATCGGTTTTTTGGTGTGTCACTGGGATTTTGTGTACATACCATTGCTAAGTCGTGAATCCTCAATAAATTGAATTAAATTATATTTTGAAAGTAATGAAAGTCCAATTTTGTGCAAAAGTTTTGTTACACTGTTTTATCGCTTGTTCTGTACCTATACGAATACGAAACTAACAGTGTAAAGAAAATTGGTCTTGCCCCAATTTTAAAATAAACAGCTCATATATAAAATCGAAAATCTCTTCTCTTTGTCTTTCATTCATGCCTCAAGGCCTGTTTTGATTCTTTTGATGTTTTGCCAGAAAGTCCTTTTATTTCAACTTATGATGAATACTACGTTAATTCCTGGATTCAAATATGATGGATTTAATACTCGTATGGCTACCGAAAAACTTCAACTTCAAGGAATTCAAATTGGGTTCGCTGATTTCAAACCTTCTGTCAAAATTTAGAAATTCAAGATGACGGATTCAATATGGTGACTGAAAATGCTCAACTTGAACAGATTTCCATCTAAATTAATATACAGGGGTTTTTGGGGTCACTGATTTAAAATTTGCACAAGATCGGCCAAGTAGTAGAAGTTTTTATATACCTCAAATCTATAAGTCACCTTTCGCAATGTCAATTAATAAATCTCAGGAAGAAATTTTAAAAGTTGAGCGTGTGCATTTGAAATTCCTTGCTTTTCATATTAACAACTGTACGTTGCTTGCTCAAGAGTCTCGAATTGCTGTAATCTGTATGTTCCAACACCACAAGGGAAATCACCTTGACCTTGCATATAAAAATGTACTGGCACAGGTTAGAATAAGTATGCGTAAGTTATAAACTATTTGCATTACACAGAAAGCTATAAATTTATAATGCCAAGGATAGTCAAATATGCCATATGAGCGATTTTCCAATGAGAACTTTGCTGCATTCTTATTATAAATTCTGCACCCCTATATTATGCTGGATATGACTGTACAAAAGTTTGTTGTTATTTAAAGATGCGGAAGTTTTTCCAAATATTGTATTTGTAACAATTTTTCCAATTGCGTCGAATTATGGTAGAACTTATGGACAAGTAAAAACATTATCAGTAGAGAAAACAACTCCAACCGACAGCTGTCGTACAAGTTTATTAAACCGCTTATCAATAGATGGCGCCTTCTACATTTTCTATGCAAATACGGTTTTCAGAAAAAGTTTTGAAATTAAAGTCTTTTACGAAAACAATAATTTTAATCTATTTGTTCACTTCTCGTCACTAGCGGGGAACGTAATCTTCAATATGATATCTCAATCATTAATGTGGGAGATTTCCTGTTATTCTTCTTTCAACTTATATTGGCATCCCTCGAAATATGCTTCAAAACAGTAAAGAGAAAAAAAATCACATCTGACAAAGCCCAATGTCAATAATTAATTAAATATCTACTTTTAAAATGTTTTACAATTAAATCTGATAGCTGACCGATACTGTGCGAAATATTTGCACGGGTCAGCTGGTTATTTACTTATGGGAATTTCACTTCAACTTCGTTTTTGTCTGTTGACAGCTTGTCGTCGTCATAAATTATTCTGAGCAACCATCGCCATAAATTTTCTATTTTGAGAATTAATCAAAATTTAACATTTTCTTTCCAGGTATCAAGAGAAGAAGGAGCAGGAGCGCCAGGAATACACTATACATGTATAAAATAAACATAGACTTTAGGAAATAAGTTAAAAATCACATAAAATCAAAGAAATGAATCTAGGGTAATTTTACGTAAATAATTTTGTGTTTGTTGATGAATGCAGAGCCTTGTCGGTGGTCCTTGTCGAAGGTTAAACCTGGTCGGTAAAGTTTGTTCAATCACTCCAAGTAATTGTACTTCATTTGTTTTTCTTCACCAATGTGATATAAATGTGCTATTCGTCGCGAGCAAGTTTTACAGTTTGTCTAACAAAATGTGAACGTAAATATGCCAAATGTTGCCATTCCCCACCAATTTAGTTACCTTTAAGGATTGCCAGGGTTTCTTAACTTTGTATCTTCTTTTGTAAATATTTTAATAATAGAAAAAGGGCGCTTCTAGGTAAAACTGTACAGGTGGCCTCACATATCAGTTTGATTTAGTCGATGTTCGTTTGTTAGAGAATGATGTAAAAGGAATTGTTTAAAAAGGACAGTTGTAGAGTTTGCTTTTTGTATTGTTAATTTTTTCGAAAGAAATCTAAACACTGCCTCAAAGTACTAAAGAAAATTTTTGCTGTACGTAATCTAAGCAGAACTAGAACTGAGTCAGGTGCGAGGCTTGGCCGAGTATTGTTGTTTTAGTTGGAAACTCATTTAGATTTTTTATAATAAACAAAAGAAACTAAATAAAACATGTATAGACTGGAAACTCGTTGCCTCATTTACTTCCCCGTCAGACAGGATTTTGAATCAGGATAAAATGCGTCAGCATGCGAGGGTAAGTAGTAGGCTAGTGAATTCTCATTGTCCGTCCATAGTAACTCATAAAGGAGTTATGGGGGCGCATAAATTCTCTTGGACGAGCGCATCCTTATCAGACGCACTACTGCAAGCAGTTTGAGGGCCATCCTTTATGCTCACCGAGATACAGTACATATCTCTCCAGTCGACTGTAAATCCATCCGCTTGTGTTCGTTGCATATAATTAGATTTCGATCATGAGTTATGATGGCCGGGCACTGTATCGACCCATCCGCTCCGGCAGTGATGCGCATTTGATAACGTACAACTCGTCATGATGGCTCTTCTGACTCCATGGTACGAGCATCAAAGCTCATAGCCGTAAATCCTTTCTGCTATCAAGGAACCTCCAAAGTGCCCCGCAAATCATCACCCTGTGGCAGAATGGGGTCGCTTAGACACGTTTCCCGAGGACCACCATAATTTTCGGTGTTGATGGCATCACCGGTGGCATCGTTATACATATTAGCGGAGATGAAAACGATTTTTATTATTTCCTTTTCTTCTCACTTCGTTTTCACTGTTCGTTAAAAAAATTTTTATATGAAAATCTGTCAGAGGGTCATCGTTCCCTTTTGGACTGACGAAGGGAGCTCGCGTTTCGCTGAATACATAAAATCTACTGAAGAGGATATTGCATTTCTTTTATGAGTAACCGCGAAATGGGTCGATCGACTGGAATTAACGGTCCTCTGAAATTAATCTTCCCATCGAATGCTGATTTGTGATTTTTATACCCATTTGGTTATACGGCATAACGAATTAATGTATGTAAGTTGACGAAATGACGTGACTTTTAGGGTTGTTTTTTCCCCATTTTTAAAGCTGTTTGTGTGCTTTTTATTAGTGCATAATTTTTAACGACCTTGCCTTTCAACAAGTTCGCCGAACCTTCTTCAATTTGTTCCTTTTGTTTGTGAACGTTTCCAGAGGGGGTAACAAACGCATACAGCAACACATTTGCTGTCTTTCATGCTATTAAAATGTCGAAGTTGGACACTCTTAGCTTCGCTAACTCTAAATAATGCAAAATTATTTCGTTCTGTAGAAAATAGAATCACTTCCAACTTCCACGACAATTTGTGCCCACCGGTTTCTATCGCTTGCTATTTATCTTCAGTTTTATATTATACATATGAATAATGAATCTGTTTATGTATATGATATATAATTTTTTTTGCTATGTTGGTCACACTGCCGTGTAGCTTAGCTGCTCCATTTCCAACGAGCCCAAGAACGTGTCAGTACGACTAAAACTGTGGTCACAGCAACGTATCCCGTGAACCATGTCGATAGAATCTGCCGCTAAGTGCGAAAATCGCAGCGTTATCCATTATCTCTTTATGAAGGGAAAATTCCCGTCTGAAGTTTTTAACGAGACCAAATCGGTTTATGGCGAAGGAGTAATGAAAATCGTACGACAGTGTCGTGAATTTAAAATCGGTCGTTCTGGTGTGCACGATGTGCAAAGGAGTGGAAGACCGTCGATTTTGACTGATTCACTTGTTGAAAAAATTGAGGAAGCTATTCGTGGCGATCGCAGGTTCACTTTGGATGAACTTTCGATGATGTTCCCAAAAATCTCCAGATCTCTGCTGCACGAAACCATCACAGAAAGACTCGGATTTCGTAAACTGTATGCAAGGTGGGTTCAAAAACAGCTGACAGAGCAGCACAAATTGAATCGAGTGGCAATCGAGTGATGATTTTCTGCACTCTATTGTTACAGGGGACGAAACTTGGATTGCCCAGTATACCCCTGAAACCAAAAGACAATCCTCCCAAAATTTCAAATGACGAGGAAGTAAAGGGGGAGGTTCTTTCTTTGTCCAAGACATAAAAAAATTGATCCCTCGTCTCACGACGTGCATCGAGAGGGATGGCGACTACATGGAAAAATAGCTTTACGGTTAAGGTTTTTTAGGAAGATGAGCCACGCAGTTCCGCAACAATATGTACTGATGTAACCATATAAAAACATTTTTTTGTAAAAATTGTTTGAAACCTACAAAAATCTAGTACACTTACTTTCTGGACATGTCTAGTATGATAAAAAGTCCACTTCCTAAAAAGTGCCGCCGTAATGGTTATTAAACAAAATAGGTGTAAAAATACGGTTTTTCACGAATAACTTTAAAAATTTCATTTTACCGTAAAAACAGTTAACGCCCATCGAAAGAGGAGGAAATTTTACGTAAATAATTTGTGAGAACATTTTTTGTACGACCAAATCCCTTGGAGATGTAAATTTGTTAATTAAGGTCTAATATGGCTGCACCTGCACAGTACGTGCGTATGAGCTAAAAATGGGGCGTGCTCCTTACAAAATTGGCTATAACTTTTGTTTGGTAAAAGCAAACGCAAACAGCCAAAGTGTTCAGACTCGCACACGAAGGGTTCCGTACCATCGTCAAGATATAACACTACCTACTTTTTAAATAGTTTTGTAAAAGAAACAGGAGAGGCGCTATAAAATAATCGAACATTTTTATCTAATTTTCATGGCGGCTCTTTTGAAATTCGCCATCTTGATATTTTCATTAGCCGCAATATAAATGCACACTCTCTGAAAATTTCAACTCTCTACGTGTTACGGTTCATGAGATACAGCCCGCTGACAGACAGGCGGATGGACGGGCAGTGGAGGCTTAGTACATAATAGGATACCGTAGGGCACCTTTCGGGTAAGGAACCCTAGAAATATTATTTTTAAATTGAAATTGTTGATCGTTTTCCTGAAATGGTCATAATTAAGATTTATGTAATGAAAAAAAATCAAAAAAAAATGTTTTCCAATACGAACATTTTATTAAAAAAATAAGAAAGCAGTATTTAAAATGATTTTAAGAAAGTGTAGAGACGATTCGTTTTGTTACACAGAATTCCGAAATTAAACCTGTTTTTTGTCTTATTTTACTGCACTAATTGTAGTTTGAAACTCCGTGAAGTAAGGTGGTTACATTGGTGGTAAAATTACATGTTTCACTTGAAAAGTTTTCAAGGAAACTGGTCCCCACTTTGAATAAGACTTTCAACCTTAGCGCTGATATCTTCGTTAAAAATGAATATGCTTGAATGGAATTTTACTCATGAAATCGAGAAAAATAACACACATGCTTCATTACAAAAAGCATGAAAAAGTGCCCTTTGTAAAGTAACCCTTTAATTGGAGAAAATGCTACTTAACATTTAAATAGTCATCTTACAACGAGAAGGTTGTCGTATCCTGCATATATGTAGATACACAGTAAAAAATTGGCGGTGTCAACTGAAGAATTATCCGAAAAGATTTAATTAATTATTAAACGGTTTCGGAGTGAAATTCTTTTGGTTTATTATCCTTGTAGGGATAAAAACAAAAAAATATCCTTTGGGGTGGAACAACAAGAAAATATTCGAACGGATGCAAATGGTTTGTAAAATCCTCAAGAAGACAAATATACCAGCCATCAAGGTAGATGCCGATGAGATCGCTCTGCCTTATTTTCCTGCAATATAATTCACACTTGGAATTGGAACTGATAGCATAAGAGTCCTGTCAAATGGGGGGCAGAAAGGGGTTTGGGTAGTTATGCAATGATTATATTGTTAAGCTGTTGGGGGATGGGTTGTGAGATTAAAACTAACTCTCTACTTTGTTAGTAGCGGGAGGGTGACCCAATGATTAAATTGAATACTTTTTCCAAACTGAAATATCCGATATTACAGAAAAAAGCAACTCTCTACAGTTGTCGGTAAATAGCCTGGAAGCAGACATGCAATTGACAAATGGCGACAACCTAGAATAGGAACTTCATCCAATTTCCTGAGGAAGCGGAAAATACTTTTTGTGCTCGTACCAAGACGAAGTCCCGTTTCAGAGCCAACTACGGAAGTACTTTTCCGCCGCCTCTAAATTACCAATTTTGCTTAGAGATGTTTGAAATGTGATTAAATGCAGCGCAATGAAATTCTTTCTCCACCGTTTTTCCACTCTTCACAATATTTTTTCATCACAAATTTTATGCACAGAAGAAATGCTTGGTTTCATCTCTGCCATCCCGATAACTTTCTCATTTTGTTGGTTCACTGGGAAAATATTCTCCTTTACCACATTATTAGGCTTTTATTTTGTTTATTTTTTTAAATTTTTTTTTCAAAATAATGTACTCGTAAACATGGAACGAAATATTATCGCAGCTGGCTGTAATAAATGCCTGGCCATTTTCATGGGGCCAATATTTTTGGGGAAAAGGGTATTTGAATAGAAATTTAAGGATGTTGGCAGTAGTGTTATTTTAGCATTATTCAACTGGTGAAATTCTCTCGGCGGTGCACAGTGTGGTATTTTAAGGATCTGGCGAGACAAAAATCAATTTAAGTAATTGTCTAAATACGTTTAATAGTTCTGTGAATTGGCAGTAAACAAGCCATAATACCTTGAATCAACCTATTTTCTAAGAAATCGTGCCGAACAAATGATTGGGAAGGGTTGCAACTGCCGCCTACCTGAATTGTTGCAAGACGTGCCCTCCGCAGTCGTGTCATTCGTCTGAGTTCGTTCAATGAATACGCTGTGTTTCTGTACGTTAATGCTGATTTTGAGTTCCTATTGTTTTCAAGTGAATCTTAAGGTAAGTTTAGATGCATTTTGTTCTAAATTATTGTGTTAATTTAATCGTGACATCCATGAGAAGATATCAACTTTATTTTAGTAAAAAATTATGACTATGACAAATTTTACTTGAGTTTTAGTTTATTATTCCGCATTATTCCGATCTTGTTTTTTATTTTTATGGTAGAGCAACTGGTAGGCTTTATGAAACATGATAATTTATTTGCGAAAGTTTGCGACACTCATACATTTTTTTCGTATTTTCAGAATGACTTCGCAAATATCGCGACGTTCATTTTTCGATGTTTGGTTTGCAAACTCGAAAGAAAGGAGAATGGATGCCTTGTTACATCATATTCAACAAGAACTTGGTGACCTGCCTCTTTCTGATGAAAATATAAAAAACATTAAAGCAATTATTAGAAACAATTGCACAAAAATTAATGCAAAATGGTCGAAGACGGGAAGGCATCGAGATCGCTTTCTAAAAGCCAATGCTTCATGGCTAGAAGAAAATATTTCATTTGCAAATATTGCCAGTGAACCTACCTACCTAGTGGATGATGGATCACTCCCTGGACCGAGTAACCGACCGGGAAGACCACAAAAAAACTTTGAAGATTGCAGCATTAAAACAAAAAGGCGACGAATTAAAAACCTGCTTGAAACATCACTTCCGGATGAGTTAACGATGGCAACCGAAGAACAGCTACGCCAATCTGGAAAAAGGGATTCAGCAGCTATCGTTAAGGAGCTTTGTCTCTATTCACCTCAAAGGGGTACAAATATAAAAAAGGTGCGGAAATGTTTAGCACGCCCAAAAGAAGACGGACTTTCAGAAAATCAAGCTCTATCTTTAATGATCGATGCAAATCTCTCGTCACATCAATATAATTTGATACGCCAACAAACGAATCAAATAAATAAAAACATATATCCGCCTTATTACAAAGTTAAAGCGGCAAAACAGATGTGTTATCCTAACGACATTAATGTCACAGAGACGTGTGCCGAAGTCAAACTACAATCTATAATGGATCACACGATTTCACGTCTATCTGAAGTCCAAGAAGAGGTTCTGAAGACTATACCTGATTTAAGAAATGTAGAAATTGTTGTCAAATGGGGTTGTGACGGATCGGAGCAAACCAGATATAAACAAAAATTTTCGGAAGATCATTGTAGTGATGACAGTTTATTTAGCATTTCCATGGTGCCTATCCAAATGTATGCATTAAATGACCAAGGCATCAAAGCTATTGTGCGGCAAAATCCTTCAAGATCTTCGACTAGATATTGTAGACCCATAAAGTTTGTATTTATGAAGGAAAGTGCACATGTGATTGTTACGGAAGTTGACAAAGTAAAGGAACAGGTGGCTTTATTGTTACCAACAAAAATTATTGTAAATGACAGGGAAGTCTTGATAAAGCCAAGATTGATATTCTGCATGATTGACGGGAAAATCTGCAATGCCGTAGCAGAAAGTAGTAGTAGAAAGACGAACAGGGATTTACTTAATAGATTGCTCATGTCATCAGATCCCTTAATTACTAGTTTAAGGGCTCCTCCAAAAACAAAACGTGGAAAAATTACTCGTGAAGTATGCGAGCTTTTGGACGTGCAAGTTCCTATGACATCTGAATCTCTATCGGATACTTCAGATATTCCTACATCTGAAATATCCGATAGTGGTTCAAATGACGATTCTGAATGATGGACCATTAGTTCTCTCAATTTCTCTATTTTATTTTATTGTATTATTTTCTGTTGTGATATGATGGAATAAACTATTTGGACTTTCCTTTTGTGTTTTTATTCAATTATATATATATTTCATTGACTATTACAGTATTTCACATATTCAAATAATTTTGTCCCGCTAGATGTCGAAAATACCACATTGTGCGGTGGGTCTAAATTGTTGTTTTTTAAGCATTAAAAATATTTTTAATATTCATTTTCAAAGGGGTCATCAAATCGTGGTGCGGTCCTACAATTTCACACGTAAAAAAGTTGAATGCGAGCATTGAATAATTCCAGATAGAATTTTGTTAAGATATGCAGTCATATGTAATGTGAACGACTCTTCGATTTATACGCTGAAATTTAATAAATGAAGAATCAAATATAAGCATACCTTTTTAAAATTCAAGCAGGGGATTAGTATGCTACGTATAGGTAAGAGGAGTGAACAGTAAAATGCAATACATAGTGCGGTGACCCAGAATGAGAAAATGCTGAACCAATAAGTATTAGTAAACGATCCTGTGCTCGGAAACTCGACGAGATAATTTTTATGGTTTAATTGAAAACACTTGTTAATGTCGTCAGGCTATCGACTGATTACTTCCGCCGGTTACACAGTTCTTCGGATTTAGTAACGGACTATTATGTTTTGCCGAATGTATTTGGCTTCTTTTATTTAAAAAATGACTGCTCTAGTCAAGATTTTCCTCTGTCTATGTTATGCAATTAATGCTGTTTGAACGTATGTTATGTTTATTTTATTGTAATTGTTTGGAGATAACATACTGTGGCGTCGTCGTACTTTGAGCTCCCGCAATATTCTCTCAAGGTCTTTAAAGTTCGCTTCGCTCTACGCACATAAAATGTTTCCAACATCAATGTAAAAAAAAACACATTGACCTGATGTGTCGTAGGTAGGTGCCGTCTGCTAAATTTGTAAATCAAAATTTATTTGATGTTGTCTTGAATGACTCCAAGATTTCCACCGAGTGCTTAAGGAAGTATTTAATCTCTGCCTCTCTCAATTTCAAAAAACAAATTGTTTATGACTTTTTTCGTGTGAAAGTCAAGAAGAAGCATTATGAGGTTAGGGTTCAACCACACAGGCGTAACAATATGTGCCTATGTTTTTGAATGATATCAGCTCTGTGATGTGATCGTCAACAGGTTACAATTTCTTCGTGTAAAAAAATTAGATTATGAAAAAAGTCATTTTTGTTTTAATATCACTCTTGAACCTTTCGTATTTTCAGGTAATCACATAAAGTTCCAATGTTTATTTTAGCCGTATTCTAAATTTTAGATCCATTTTGTTATTTTCTTAAAAATGAAGAACATAACGCTGTTTTTAAATGTTTACCCCTATTTTGATCACTTATTTGGAACCAAAAGAAATTCGTTAAAAATTTTCCCTGTATTATATAAAAATTATTACATTATATTAATTACTAATTATACGAGAAAATGGATTTCATATCACTTTAAACTTAAACCTCACCATCAATCAATCCTGTCATTCATACCATTCCTGCGAATGAAATATGAGAAGAGTGACCTCGGTTGGAATAAGTATGTTAAAGCTATTCTTCCAGATTTTTGATCTAGAGCCGAACAGATATGTTAATGTTGTTGTTGTACTTCCATGGTAAAGCATTGCTCCTGATCGTGAGCTGGATGAATAAAAACGCATCTTTTGAAACAAAAAATAAAATGAAACAGTTTTTGTTTTGGGACATTGATCAGTTTCATTTCACCATGTTTCATACATATGTACTATACATTTGTAAAGGAGCAACAACACTCGTCACCGAGAGCCACATGTGGTCCACAGGTTACCGGTAGCATCCGGCTCGCGAGTCTCTTTATGGCCCAAATGATACAACATCAATCCATATTTCAGTTTTACATGTTCAAATGATTTAAAGTGGCAGGCAGATATCGTGAGCTGTCCAGAAGGGCGGTTTATTCCTTGTAACTAAGTTGGCGGTTTGATAGAATAATATATTCTGGACATTGGATTGTTTACAGCATAAAATATCCAGACAGGAGTAGGGCTAGCATAATTAAATACGTGTCACGTGTGATGTGTGTGATCGTCGAACATTTTGAACCATCGCTTTCAACAAAGCCCTAGCAAAAATAGCAAATAAGGTCATCACAGACATCTACCGGCGTCTTAGTTTGGAAGAAATCTTTTATAGTGAACCCACCATAATCTGCCATTTTGTTAGACAGCTATAAATAGCGCAAATCAGACCACAAGTCCACAAATGAGGTTTAACCATTTAAAAAAAACGTGCTAGTGTCTCTGTCTAATAAGACGAGAAGGACTTGAATAAATTAAGAGTGGTGTGAAAAAAATACATGCGCACTCTCTTTGACGGAAAATGATAGATGATACTGGGATACCCTAAAACGTAACTTATAAAGAGCGCTGTCCGAAGGGACGTGAAGTTAAGTTTCCCTTTAAAAAGCATCCTACTCTGCCATTTGAAGGTTAGGTGAACGTTCTTAAGTACGGTGTACACTTCCGTTTAGTTGCAAGCAAGACGGGATTCTTAAAATAAAACGCCGAACATGTCAAAATGTCCCTAACAGTTAAGAGATTTTAAGTCGGGTTAGCGTGTGGTTTCACCTTATGAATTCCTTAGGGCGCACCCTTTTCTTTGTGAATTAAATCACTCGGATGAGCAATGAAAGAGTTGGGGCTAAGATATGCATAAAATCCAAAAAATCTTCAAACATCGTCTTCTGGCATTCACATGGATCAAAGCCGGGTTATCTTAAAATATACATTGCTGAATTTTCTCGAACCTTTATGAAATGCCGACCTTGTCATCAAAAAGTACGTGCAGTGTCACACCCCAATGGCTCATGAATGTAACATTTTGTGCTTTCCCTAATCGAATTGATTCGACAATAAGATGAATAAATTTTCCATGTTGGGACACAAGAGAGCCAAATTACCCCAGAAATGACGTAAGAATTTCAGGAAGAATGGGATTTAGCCCATCACATGCCGCAACCCATTGGCGGCTTCCTAACGAGAATTTGAACAAATCGGAGGTCACCATTAAAACCTCATGCTGATACAGCAGAAATTAAACGGATCTACTTATTACCATTTCCATGGGAATGTCGAAAATCCAATTTGCTTGCTTTCTGGCGGAAGGCATATGTTATTTTGTCCACAAAGACGGCCTAGCATATCGCCGCAGGGAGAAAGTAAAGAGGAGCAAGAAAAAATAACATCATTCTGGCCCATATATAGGGTAGGGCCGCGGGGGTGGGTGCCTACGTGGCAAAACGGAAGGAACAGCACCGAAATTCGAGAGCACATCTTCCTCCGACAACATCATGACAATGTAAACATTCCGAAAATTGCCAACGTCACGTCTTCAGCATACATGGAGCCCTAAATACACGTGCATCCGCTGACATACTTTATCGGGCGGTTCGGCGGTGGGAGGAGGTGCCGGATTTCGATTTGGTCTGGATTTGGATATTAGTGACTCCCGATACAGCTGGAGATTATTTAGTTTCTTGACTGTGTGCGGGAGAACGAGAACGGATATGGGGACGGGGCGGCTGTTGTGTGGTCCTGGCAGTGATCATCTATTGAACTCCAACTACAAGTTGGCTCATGCTCTCTAATCAAATTGACATCAATCATTTAAAGTCAATGTGAATTTGGCTGCGAGTTCTGGATCCCGGATCCTGCTTCCCGTTGTCGCCCAAATTATCTCTGATTAGTTTCCCCCGGTGCTCGTGAACGTATTAAAATTGAACTGTCACAGCAAATTGAATTAAATCCACACAAACAAATTGATATGGATGGGCTTTCAAGAACATTCTAGCCTGCTGAAAACTGGGATATCCTTGTCAGTGGAATTCCGGGGGCTTTTGTGCTGCGTAGAATCTCAGTAAAGATAGTCTGCAGTTTCAGTAGTGAAACGGAACAACAGTCGGATAATTGTAGATAAAGGCATGGGTGGGATTTGGCTGTCTAATTTCAATTCAGGTCGAATGATGATGAAAATAACATGTGGTATAACAACTTGAAATTACACAGCTGTTTTCCCATCGTTAAATCGCGTGTACTGTACTCGTATAGTTATTTCTTATACTTTCTTTTATTGTGACAGTTGCGATGCTCATTGGGTTATCTAAAAAATTAACTTTGATGGGTCCCATGAACGAAGGAGCATTCCAACAAATAGACAAAAAAAGTTGTAACTACTGAAATATTCGCATAGAACTGAAAACTGGTAAAGGTCTTAAATATACTATTACAGAAGAAATGTCAAAAGTCCCCAGCGATTCGACTTGAGCTAAAAATTATACAAGATTTTAAACGGTAAGTGTCGTAAAAATGGTTCATGCAATAGTTGTAGATAATGCAATTTTCCACAAAACTTGTTTCTATACTTTTTTCCTACGAATTACCATTTCTGAGATATCGCGGTTTCAAACCTCAATTATACTAATATGCACTCACAGGCCCCCGCGGTCAACCGTTGCAGTTACGACAAAAGCTATGATAAGTAAGCTTGTAGTACTCGAAGCGCCCCCTACGCTGGTATCACAACTTTCATCGTAGTTGCAAAAACAGTCGAGAAAGTGGTAAAAGTTGCCGAAAACCGAAAAACCGATATTTGTGACCTTGTATAATTTTTAGCTCAAGTCAGATCGATGGGGACTTTTGATTGATATTTCATTTGTAATAGTGTGTTTAAGACTTGTACCAATTTTCAGCTCTATGCCAATTTTTCCGCAGTTAAATGTTTATTTCGACCGTATTAAGTTGACTGTGGCATAAGAACAGAAGTCGTTGCAAAGTTTTGTAATCGTGAAATTCCTTCGAATTTTAATCATATCTAATTATTAAATTTGTCAATGTCCTTGGCAATGAAATCTTTCAAACAGCACAGCACAATCCTGGGGGCTGGCCTTCAAACATAGGCACAATGATAAGACAATCTGAGGAAATTTCGATTTATTGAGAGATCAGAATTCTATTATTGTTAATTCCTTGCTATCAAATTACTTTTTTACTGTTGGAGACGATCTTGACGATCTTGAACATGTTTTTGATTTACTATGGCTGTTGTTCAAATTCAGTGCGTTCAGTTTTTGTTTGTTCAACAGCTTCGTTACATCATCGTCGGAAACCTTCAAACAAAAAAATACACGCATATAGGTAAATTTCAGTCAGTATAGACATTTTTGTGTGTTGTGTATTTTTTTCTATGGGATTCCGCGGCATATGCCCACAGACCAATAGTTCACAGAATGATCTCCTTTATGACCTATTTCAATTTCATCGAAATCGGTCGGAGGGGGGAGAGACCTTCCCGAATTTCGGGAATTTCGAATTCTGCGTCGATTCCAACTTTCAGATTTTATGAATTATTGATTTCGACCCAAAAGTCTATCTTTCTCGGACTAGTGTAACCCTCTCTATTTTGAGAGCATTAAAGGTTAACGTTTTCTGTATTCAGGCAGATCACGAGTCACAAGTGCTTCAGAAGCGCTTTTAGGGAAATAACAGGGAAGCGCTTTTATCTGCGTATATGCACATGAACAAGTGCAATGAAGTGAAGTGAAATGGAACAGGGAAGCACACCGTTCTTCCATAATAGCGCTTCAACTACAGTGTGCAACTATACATATGCATACATATATTTGAACAATGAGTGAAAACGCGTGGACATAAATGTAAAGTTATGAAATTTTGTACACACACGCATATATGTTTTAAAATATGTATTTATAAATAAGTCATCATCCGCGAACTGCCTGCACTGCCCAGGCACGAAGGACGACGCGGAGCACACTTTTTTCCAATGCGCAAGATGGACGACAGCCAGAATGCGCCTAGAACGGATGCTGGGACGAGATGTCCTAGCAGATACGGTCATAGAGAAAATGATAACGCGTGAAACTGGAATGATGTAACCAGATACGCAGAAGAGGTCCTTCGCACCAAGAAGAGATACCTAAACGAATTGGCCGTCTAAAATACTAGGAATTAGAGCCTAATGGGTTAAAGAAAGGACGTAGCCTGAAGTAATTTGTAAAACGTTCCCAGGGTAGCGTCCGGAGATAAAAGAGGAAGTGTTTTAGTCGTAAACCATACCATGGGAGCCCGACACTGTTGGGTCAGAACACCCTTCGGGCATAAACCATTTCACCCCTCAAAAAAAAGAAAAAAAGTGCAATGCACATGATTTAGGGGCTCATTAAACCGTATTTGTATATAGTTTTGGTAGTTGGGTAGTAGTATATAATAAGCCATAATAACAAAAACAAAATGGATAGTTGAAACAAATCTATTGATACAATTTGTTGAAATAGATGGATATATAGATACAGTAGTTAAGACACCACGTGAGATTATCTTAACACACGTACATAGACTGCTAAATTCATTATCCCTCCTTCTGGCTTTTACATACCCGGATAAAAAACCACAAATACAAATCTTGCTTGTTTTCCGCAGAGTATTAAGCGTTCAAATATTTGCATGTACCTACTTATAATTTTTAATTGTCTTGTTGTATTCGGAAGTGCTGCAGAAGTGCCATAAAAAACTTTCTCTCATTTATAGCACTTAAATATTTTAATTCCACTTCACTTAGACGAGTTTCAGATAATTTATTTATGACATCCTGCAATCAAGGGCTTCATTTCTAGATCCTGATTGCGCTGTGGTAATTACTGAAATTAAATGCTGAAAGGGTTCAGATGCGATTATGCGAATGTCCCCTAAGTGGTTCTAATTGCATTAAGCCAGTGCATATACGTGTCATTAACAAAGAAATTGGTAAATCCAACCCCTTGCACTGAAGCTGCTGGTTAATTAAGACACGCCCGTTGCGCGTCGCGAAATCACCCAAAGCAATTTTATATTCCCGCAATAAATCGACGTGCTAGCGAAATTGTCCCAAAAGACTTCCCTCTTCGCATCCAGGAGGCACGTCGTCGCTCGTTATTACTGAGCGGGCCCCGAAGCAATTCCTTTATCGCCTTATTATTGTCACTTCCATTTAATTATTAACCACTCCAGGTTCGTTGGTCGTAATTAAGGCTTTAAGATTAATTAAAAGAGTCCTCGGGGAGAATTTAGACGCCCCCGTCCCACCATCGATGTGGGGAGTCATTTTCAAGTCGCGCACTCATTAAGAAATGGATAACAAAATCTAAACAAAGCACGCTCGCACCACAGGACGGAGTAAGTAGCAAGAATGCAGAAAGTATCCGAACCATGAGGCACCCACTTAGAGTGCAGTTGCAGAGACATCAGGGTGTGGGTGTGGGTGGTCCCGCAGCAGCAGAAGCAGGGAATCTGGAATGTGTAGGTGCAAAACAGCAATAACAGCACTATCCTCCTGCTGAGTGAGGAGTAAAATAGGCAACTGTAGCCATTCCCTGTGGTTTAGCCCGCTGCGGCACCCCAAACAATTAACTCATATCCAATTTTTACTATATACATATTTTCATGTTATTGAGGGAGTAATCGCCTACCAGGGCATCTGAATGCCGTCCCTTTACGTCGCGTCGCTTTGCAAGCGGTGATGCTGCTGTCGACATAAACACATATACAGATATTGTCGACGCTGTTGGCATATCAACATCGCAGTCGACACAACAACTTGTCCCAAGGAAGGATCCGAGTTAAGCGCGAGTTCACGGCGCCCAGAGGGAGCGATAATAATAATTGTGCAAGCCCGACTAAACGCAGAAAAAAATGCTCTTTCCGTCCCCTACCGCGCCATGTACGGCACGGCGCGCTCTCCTGTCGGTTAAAAGGGTTGCAACATAATGAGCTCGTGTTAGTTGATATCGCGATTTTATGCCCCACTTGATGTGTGATTACCTTAATGACTTCTTCCTCCAGCTGCTTTTGTTTTTACCTGCCTTTCTTGATTTGCTTGTTAGTCACGAGAGTTGGGACAGCATAACGCTTTCTGGGAGTGCAATTTAAAATTTATGTTTTTTGTCTCCGCCCTTGAGAAGTCACCAAACAATGAGGTGTAGTACCATAAAATTATCTCGAAACGTTATATTTCGCGCCGATCAAATTTTATGGTGCTTAAAAGGATTCTGTGAAGAATAATGGCCTTGAGAAGGGCTTTGTTTAACATTTATGTGGTTTATAATGTCCCAAAATTCTTTACAACGGTATTTCCATCAGATTCAGACGCAAGCAAGTAGCGAGACTCTTCTTCCAGGATTCCAAGATGTTATTACAGATGGCTTACAGAAGAACATGCGAGTATGTATTTCATCATGAGTGTCCGTGTACGCACCACGTAACGAAGTCAAATTTCTAAATTTTGATACAATTTTTGAAATACTTAAGTGCCCACGAAAACCCCTATGTACCTATTTTTATACAATGTTAACGAAGATGAGAACTTTTCCGGAGGCCATATTGGATTCGGAAACTTGGATCTAGAGGTATACAAAAATAGTATTCGTCAAAATTGGTTAATATCTTCTCAAGTTATGAAGTAACAAACATTCAGACATATAGAGAAACTCGTTTTGAGATCCAGTGTCGATCGGCGACATTTTTCTAAAAATTACGAATCTTATAAATCACGTACCTAAATGCCTTTGTTATAGTTGTATGTATGCATAGATTTCTCAATATCCTCAACGGAAAAACCCATTCGATCACAATAAGAAATTAAGTGGGCATCTCATAACTTAGCAATTTTTCAAAGGACTTATTATCTACCACAAACATTTCTGAAAAGACCTAAAGTCTTTCTACTTCAGTTTCTCATTTTATACCCCTTCTCTGGACGTCCTCGTATTTGACAAGAATAACTGGATATCACAAAGAGATAAGAATACTTCGGTAGTAGCAATATTACTGCAGTGAAGGCACGTAAATTTCCCATCCGCGTGTACCACCGAAACATCCATTCATTCATTCATTCATTCACTGGAAGTGTGCACTTAAGAGATTAAAAATTTTCCCAGTAAAAAGCTTCAAAATGTACATCATCCTGGAGGACAACTGCGAGCTCTGGCAGGTCCTGGGATTGCTGTAATTTGCAGCAAAGAAATGCTTTCATATCAACAGTGAGGGTTTATTCGCGGGACCGCAAATAAGCGAATTGGGCTTCTCTAGACTTCGAGCGACTCGTTCTGTAGGGAAAACGGACAGAAATGGAATTAAGTGAACTGATGCGGTTCGGTTAGTGCAGTTGCAGAGAAAATGCAGATTTTGAATTATTTAAGGTATATATTATAGTATACATAGATATTATGATGCTTAGCTTAGGGGATCATAAGGAGATAAAAAACACTCACCAACTTAGCAAGGGCACTTATTTCCTTCCCCTCAATTATCCTTTTCATGTCACAAACTCTGTCCCTAACAAAGCCACATTTTGTAAATAGCTGCACCAACCCGTCGCTGCTAGATACATACAGATGTGGCCAAATTATTATCACCATTATTATACCAAAAACAAGTTTTGTTGTAAACACATTTATTAATATTTTGTGAACGCTCCCCTTGTATTTTTCAAGGATTGTATCCTACGTGGCATACCAGTGATAGCGTTTTTGGCATCATTTTCCCAAACTTCATTCATGGCTTCAATCAATTCTGATTTGGTCCGTTAGGCACTTCTCTGCCACTTTCTGCTTAAAACTCTCCCAGATATTTTCGATTGGGTTTATATCGCTATTCGCTGGCCAGCCAAGAATTTGGATGTTGTTTGTCCTTAAAAACTCCGTAACTCTCCTTGCTGTATGGAAAGGGGCTTTATCGTGCATGAAAACTCCGTCTCCGTTGCAGTTTGCATGCATTGTTCGGATCATCTGTGTCTGAAGGACTGTTAAATACTGGTCCGCGTTCATTATCCGGTCAACGGCGTAGAGTGGGAAGAGTCCTTTTGACGATATTGCTGACCAAATTGTGACCCTTACTGGCTGCTGACTTGCTGTTAGACACATGGATCTGCAAACAGTCCTGGACATTGGTAGTGTCAAACTCACCATGGTCTCCTCACTGAATATAACTTTTTCAAAAAAAGAGTTAATTTAAGTGAAACGAAAAATTTATTGAAAAATGTGTTTTCAGAATAATATGAAAAAGAGTGTTTATCTCATCTTTACCTTTTCCAAATCATTTGTAGTCCATGTCAAATGTCCATCCGCCCATGTCTTTCTATTTTTAACAATCCTAAAGTTCAGCCTCTGCTTCTTGCGTGGTCGTCTTGTACATAGCCCAAATTGAAAAGTCGACGTCTTACTGTCCGTTTCGATATTTCTGCACGAACGTCACGCATGGTAGCCCTTAGAGACTTACCGGATAGGGTGCGGTCTTCCTTAGCTTTCCGCAGCAGATAGCGGTCCTGGTAGCATGTTGTTTTTCGGCTGCGACGACATTTTCCTTTTCTTTTAGGACTTGCTGATAACTCAGTAGATATTTTTTTTGCAAACTTGCTAACAAATGACCGGCTAACTCCCACTTTCTGAGCTATTGCTCCTTGAGAATGTTGACCTATTTCCAACAACGTCGAAATTTTCGCTTTGGTCACTGCACTGATATCCTTTGCTTTACCCATATTAAATTTTATAAAATTCGACAAAATTTTTATCGCGTTTACTATTCGAATTTACATTTACATTTACTCATCCTTAAATACTGCACAGTATCCATAAAATTGAAGCAATTTTTAACTGAAACTAATTAGTAACACAATAAAAACTCTAAACTCTTACTTTCCCGAAAAGGTCATTCAGGTAATAATTGCTCCAGCAAAGAGATATTTCCAAGAATATGACATTTTTATTGCAGTACTTCTTCGTAATTGAGGTAACCTTTGTAAACGGCATGCCAATTTAGAAAGAGGATGCAGCAGTAGTTTTCCCAGAATTTGAGGATTCCATAGCTGCTAGAAACCCTTATGAGTTTGTCATGCTCGTCCGTTCCTATATCCGCTCACAGTTTTATATAATGACATTTCGCAAGACGAAGAGAAGTTGTAAAAAAAATTTTTTTGGGTAGGTACTTCCTCATACATAGCGTGATAACTTTATTCGGATGCGGAGCTATGTTTGGCTTATGGTGCCGTTGGATATTGGAGTTGCATTGACTCCGGGGAGTAGCTCGAAAGCCTGTCGCTCCAGAGGATCAGGGTAGAGTAGTTCGTATTAACTTTTCAGCATGTAACATAGATCCGTTATGAAATACTCTGCTTGAAGTACTTATCATTTCATTCAGATTTCCTTAACCTATGTATATTTACTACTATAAAGCTTACATCGAGTGTTTAGTTAACCAACCCGATTCGATTATATCGGGGCACCGTCGCAGTTCTGGGGATAAACAAATAGTCAATAATTCTAATCTACGCGTAATTAGATTACCAAAAACATGGAGACAAACATGTTTTTTGGATAGCACATCGATAGCACTTAGTTTCCGAACTATATATAAAAACAACCGTTCATAACATTAACTATATGGTAATGTTTTATTATTTATATCTATTATATTTAAGGGGAGATATACACCTAGCATAGTCGAAAAAATCGTTTTTTTTTGCATTTTCTTGAAGGTTGAGGTGTCACCGATGATTCCATGCAAGTTGACAAATTTCATGATTTATTTATTTCAAAATTTTCAAACGCGTTTTCTCAAACCACGTTTTTCGAATCGGTACTCAAATATCTCGAAAACCATTGAACCGATTGCCTTAAATTTGTTTGTGGTTATTCTATACACCATTATCTAGTACTTGTCATTGGATTTTTTTTTGTTACTTAGTTTTTGTTTTAAAGGAAAAATAATAACTAATTCTTGGTCCAAAAATCACTCGTTATGTTCAAACGTCCGCCATTTTGTTATAAATCGATATTTTCAAAATCGGCTATGACAAGTACTAGATTATAGTATCTAATTTAATAATATTTTTGGTTTTTGTTTTTTGAGTTGATTTTTGAAGAAACCAGCCAGAAAGAAAGCCAGTGGGTACCGTTTAGACGGATTTTTTTACGACGCTCCAAGGATTATACAATATCCTTATATGTTTTTGATGTTTTTAAATAAAAAAAATTTAACATATTTATGAATGTGTATACTTTTAGATAGTTAAACTTCCAATCCGAAATTTTAAATAGGTTTCCTAGAAAAAATGCACAGAAATGACCTCTTTCCGGCTCTCCCCTTAAAAGGACTTACAAAAACTCTCTAATTGAAATAAAAATTTTTAAAAAAAATCGTTAAAGACCCAAACTAAAAATAGTATTGGGTATATACACAAATAAGTTTAAGGGTTCATCCTAGTTTAAAGGCCTGAAAATTAAGCTTTTTTGGAGAATTTGTTTTACAGCCCCTAAATTATATATCGTTTTAATTCTTTTTGGGCTAAATAAATACACTCTTACAAAATACGAAACAATATTTTTTTTTTTATTTTTCATAACACATACATTCAAAATGGCGGAATTCGTGTAGGCATATAAAAAAAAGCTATGTCAACGGTGTGGTTGATTTTTTAGTGAAGATTAGCCTGAAACACAAAAACCAGCAACATTTAGATTCAGTGTGCCAGTGGCTATCGTGTATACTAGAATTATTAATTTTTATGCAAAAATAACAAAATGGCGGCAACTTATACAAAAATTTTCGAAAAACGTTTTTTTTTCATGATTTTTCGGTTAAAAAAAATTGAACAAATTAAAATTTTGACATAATTCTAGTATACACGATACCCATATATGTCACAAATGTTTGGTAAAAATTTCAGAACGATCGGTCTAACCGTTCCGGAGAAAATTACAACACCGTATAAGAAAAAGTGATTTTGGGAAAAACGCGTGTAAAGCTTTTTTGTTGAAATAACATGAAAAAATTGTACTTACGCAAAACGAGACTAACGTTCAAATAACATACATATAAGATTTTTGGGTATTAGAATAGACTAATATAACTTGTTTTCAAGTATAAATAGGACAGTTGTTTGCATTTACAAAGCCGAGAGCACCGAAGAGAGGCGAAACAAGCGCTCATATACTCAATAGCACGCCGGAGAGCGCGCTCGAATAAAATCGAAAAAATATAGTTAGACTGCTCCTATCTTTATGAAATTTTAACATGATATTTCTGAAGTGATTTACTTTCGAAATTCATCATAAAAAAAAAAAAATTTTTTTTTAAGTTGGTAAACTAGGATGAACCCTTAAAGCAATTTTTTGTTTAACAAACATGTTGATTGAGAAAATAAACAATATTTGTATTTTATTCGAAGTGTTCTTTCTAAATCTATAATCTTCCCCCATCCTTCAATTAATAAAAGGACTCCACCCTTGTAGAATTCTGGTTGTTTTGATGTAATCTTCTTGTCAAACATATTTTTGATGTCCCCATAAGAACTAAACCGTTATCCAGTAAGCGCTGATTGCATAGACCAGAACAAGTGGAAATCTGATTAAGCAATGCCGGGCGAATATGGCGGGTGGGGTGGAACTTCCCAGTCTGATTCTTCAAAATAACTTTCGATGGATTCATGAGCAAGTGGTCTGGCGGTGTCATGTTCCAAAATTATCTTATCATGTCTATTATCCCATTCCGGTCGATTTTTTTTCCACAATCCAGCACAAATATTAAAATTAATTGTAGTCGGTACCATAACCAGTGATAGGTTCAGATGGTTGCACTGCTGTTCCATATATATTATATACACAATAGACTTTATAGGCTTTCTTCCCACACTATGGCTTATGTAGATGGCTTGAAAATAAAAGATATTCAACGACTCTTACAACGTAACCTTAAAAAATATAAAGTTATTCAAATAAATTTAGATAAATGTGAAACATTTAACCATAATTAAAGCAAACCGAGATAACAAGTTAAACTGGAACTCGCACTCAGGAGCTAAACAGGGTGTACATTGCAGCAAGAGGCCGTAGTAAAATGCCAAGGGGTTTGGCTAGACAATTTCCTTGTCCTCAAATATCAGGTCGAGAAAGCTTAATATAGCCCATAAAAAAACGATTAAAAAACCGGAAAAAACTAAATCACCATTTTTGTGCAGAATTTCATAGACTAAAACTTTCTCATAACTTCTCATACAAGTTGAGAATTTACGAGACATATGTAAAAAACTAAAATTAACCCCAAAAAAAACTAAAAATCCACCGCTCAAATTTTTTTCACTAATTTTTCTGGGCATCTGTTCTCCAAGGTCGTTTTGTCTCATAATATTATTTGGCCCCGTCTGCTTCAAACTCTGGAGCATCGTCTGAATTCCATCATGTTGTCCGTAACACTTATTTTGCAATATATGTACGCATATTTATTTGTTTGTATATATTAATTAATCAAGCCCTAATTATATTCATATACTGTATAAATATCACCCCCTTAAAACCAAAATTATCGATCGCTCCTCAGGGGTTTCCTGCTCCACTTCCATGCCAATCACTTCATCCAAAACTGGCTGCACCTAAGAAGTTGAGCTCCTGAACTTCTTCTGTTTCTGGGTAGGTCTAGGCAGTAGGCACTGAAGACCAAATTTATTTTCCCACCAATATTGCGAATCCTATAAGAAGGCATCTATGTACAAACTCGGCTTAAAACATTGTTCACACCAGCACCCTTGGGTTCCGCTCTTCCTGCCCCCGCCCGTTTTTCTGGAGGAGCTTTTTGTCTCCTGTACCCTCCGTCTGGTCGCAATTATCCAAGGAGCATAACAACCACTTGTTGCCGCGAAAAGTTCTACTTCGCACAGAGCATAATTTAAAGCGGATGTAGCAGCGATGTATATCGTCGGCTGCTTTGGAGGGGAGGGTTGGCGGGAGCCAGCATTGGGCGGGACTGGTTATTAATACTGAACGGAAGTTTGCCTCTAGCTGTTCCGAACCGGAAGTGATGCTGACTTTCAATTGAGTTTTCCTTTCACTGAATAAAGAAAGTTGTTGTCGTCGTCGACATGAAGCTCTCCAACTTTCCACTAATAAGTCTTGATACACGAGGCGGGCTCGCGTCCGAGGTGGGTTGGTGCACCCGGCCCGGGTCGACAGTATGAATTTCATTTTGTAAATGGTATAACCTCATTATTGTGTTTTCACTCGAGGGGGAGCAGCTACTTAGGAACATTTCAAACTTTTTAATGATGGATCAGATGGAGCTCGAGTGCCCCAAAGTGTTGTTGTTTGCAGTTTTCACTGAGTGTTGAACGGGGAAAGCGGTTTACGGGAATTTCGTTGTAGAGCCACTTTCTAGGCAAAATATCTGAAGATGCAGCCGCATGCTACCAAGTGTTATGCAAATTTCTTGCAAATGCATGAGAAGAACGTAAAATAAGATGTAAACACTGCCGCCGCATGAATTTTGGTGAATCATTGATACCAGTTCTGATGAATTATTTTCCTGAAAACCACTCAGAGCACTTGCAACTTTCCTAAGGATCTCACCATAATTACGAATTCCAAAGCGTTTCTTGAGAGCATTTATGTTTCGGGAAGTATGACGAATAAGTTGGCAACCTACTTTTGTTTTATAATTGGTAAGTTTCTAAAAAGCAAATTGAACGGAAGCTCCATACGCAGAAAAAAACGCTGGATTGGTTTTTCCTGAACATCCCCTTCATAAGGTTGTCATAAATTGTTATACGAAACGATTTCACCGATGATAACACTTTAGGTAGGTACCATAAGCAATTCACAATAATCAGAGACACCAGGCCAGTTGCTAGACTGATGACATCGGCCTGGTTAGTCTCGATCGAAACATACCAAAATAATTTTTCGTTGCTTGGCCATTTGCAAGTTGAAGATCCCAAAAATGTTTTACTCACCTTTATTTCGAAGAACAGGAGTTTCTAGTAAATTTCATATTTAGTTTTTTTCTTTTATTATACCTTTGAAAATAAGAATATGGTATACGCATGTGTGGTTGCACAAATGGAGCGGTGTGTGTGAGTTCGTATCTAAGGGTGTATACTTGCGTGGGTGAGGGAGGGTGAATCTGCGCATAGATGTGTGCATACTCATCTGTATTCGGCTCCATATATATGTTTAAATGCGTGTACCGTCTTCCCTTTCAGTGCCAATACGGCACCGCATGGAGGTACCATAAGCGATCGGAATTATTATATCTCAGAATCATTATAATCTCCTAGCGCCATACGTAGCGTACTCACACATGTAGATACGTATACACACTTAGATACGAACTCACACACACCGCGCCATTTGTGCAACCACACATCCATATACTATATACACTCACACGTAGCTCTCACGTGGCCACACGTGTTGCTGGGGTTCTCGTGTATGCGAGAACCCCAGCAACACCCATGCTTTGGTCAAAAATCTATTACGGGGTTCGTTCATCGCGTGGACAGCTGGGACTTGATTGTGGGGACAATCATGGAGACTCTTGTTCATGGAGCTTTGAGCTACAACATACTAAAAAATTAGCTAATTCGAACGAAACCCAACTTTCGTACGATTAGTGTGGAGTTCTTTCTACAAGGTGGTGCAAAAGTTGTCACCCGATGTTCTTTGGCTGTAATTTTGTTTATGAATGAAAAACTTTTGGATTGTGTTTATGAATGATGTCTTAATTTTTTTTTCATTAAGTTGAGAAAATGATATTTGCCAAGTGGGCGCCGACGCCAGAATTAATGGCAATACGGGCCAGAATTACCGGCGACAGGTTCTCGCATCCTTGACGGATATTCTCTTTGAGGGTTTCAAAAGTCTGAGGCTTGTTGACATAGGTTCGTGACTTCAAGAAAACCCACAAAAAGAAGTCTGGAACGGTTAAATCGGCCGATCTTGCCGGCCAGTGGAAATCACTAAAACGAGAGATTAGGCGACGCGGAAATGCAGTAATCAGAATCAAAACAATTATTCCGCGTTCTTGAGGAGTATAGCGATTCATGTCTTGTTGACGTGTATTTTGTATCTGTTTACTTCACAAATGTCAAAGCAGAACTGACATTTGTCGCCATTTTCAAAAATTATAGCGTCTTCCAATAGGGTGATGACGTTTGCGCCACATTGTATAATAATAAACGTCCATGGGCGTGAACGGATTGTCGTAGTAATAGTAACATACTTATACGGATCATACCTTTCACACAGTACACCATCATAATGAGGGTATCCATCGTAATGATAGATATCGAATCGACACATTATAGCCTAGCGTCATTTCAGGCCATATGAAGAAGGGTAGGTATGGACGTTTACGTAAAAAAGTCAACCCAACTCTGAAATTCACTTTCGATATATTTGAAAAGTTCTAAACCATAGAAACGACAATAAACCGTCGCCACTACGGATTCAGCTGACTGAAATGACAACGCAAATGTATGATTAAGGTATTCAAGCACAGATGGCGCCCCATACCATCATTTTGGGCAAAATCCGGATGTGAGAAAAGCGGTAGCTGAATATCGCCAGTTGTCTTCTTCAAGTGTTTTCTGTTCAGTTCGCGTAAAATAATAATTCGATATCAAAGATAAAATTTTCGGTAAATTCCATTGCACGTAAAGACTCGGTGCACAGGTAAAGGCCCTTTTGAAGTATCGTTTCAACTAATTACCTATCAATGCAAAACCAAATTGCTGGAAAATATTTTCCTGCCTTTATTCACTTTATTCTCATCCAGTACATTTTTTAAATTTTTAATAAATTAAGCTGCCGCTATAAATTAAGGTATTTTATTTTTGACATATCCTGATGACCATCAGCAAAATATTATGCACAGGAAATACATGCTCCTATGCCGACGTATTGCTTTGCTACCGAACGCTCCTTTGCGGCGACGACGGGGAACCGGGTTGCCATTAAAATTACTGAAATTTCCGTTTTTCATTTAAATTGTAATTAACTTTACTTAATTACATTCCCCGTTATCAATAGTTGGTCAAAATATTTTAAATAAACCTTCCAGCCATCATCTAAATATTGCGCGGGGAAAATTGCAGAATAAAAATCTCAGTGGTGGACTGTTGCGACACTTTTATAGTTTAACCGCACTGGATACACGTTTACGTCCACGTTCCGTAAAAATTGGAACTTTTTAAAATTTAAGCAAGTTCTTTCAGGAGAATGTGAAAAATTAATAAAAATCGCCAATAAAAGATAATTTGATGTGCTTCCCTCGGCAAAATGGGAATTTCCTGGTTAACTGGTCGTTTGGATCAAACAGTGGTTGCCCAGCGCCCAAAAGTGTTGTTGCTTGCAAATTTTGCATGCGACACAAAAAAGGCGGGTAAAAAGTGCTTTAAATTCTCATGAAGCGTTTCAACGCCCCCGACCGACCGTCCGACCAGGCCAGCCCCATCAACCGGGTTTGTGTGCCCAACGGCCAACATCCTCTACTGTTGGGCAATTTTGCGCACGGAAAATGGTCAATTGTTCCCTTTTGCCGCGTAATGAATTCATCGCGAATGAACGTTTTCTGCTGGGTAAGGAGGGCTATTACGGCAGCATGGAACTGTTTTTGTGTGGCTCTGAAAAAAATATACAGCCAAGCCATTGTGCAGGGCGGGCAGGAGGTGGTTCTAGGCGGATATACTATGTTTTGCAATTTTTGCTTCAATTCCCGTCCGTGATAATCTGTGAATAATTCTGGTGAGTTAGGAGTATAGTTTCCGAGCAGTAGATCATGTGCATACGTGGTTTGATCAATAGGTTCCCTAGGCCCTAAACCATAGTTTCTCATAGCAAATTAACTGGAACTAAGAAATAAAGTTGAGTAAAGAAGATAATCAGTGGATGTGTCATGTGCGTGATAAATATTTCAGTGTTTTCCTATACAGGGTTGCCGGAGAAGTGACGTCCAAAGGTAAAATTTAGGTGTCCCATATTGAGAGGCATCCGAATCGCCCCATGTACTCGTAACTATGTTCCGCGAATTTGCGTACTTTTCGAGTTGCAGGATGCACATTATTATTTTATTTTTATCTTTTGAACTACTTAACACAGCTAGATCAAACTCACTACAAACAACTACTATCCTAATGGCTTTCCATAAATGCCACCAATATTGACCTATCTCTACCACTGCAAGTACAGTCACTTGCTAAAATGAAAAAAGCTATAAAATTTCCTAAATTTCACGTTCTTCCCAATTTTTCTCCGAAATTCATGTAACTTATGCATCTCTTTTTTATTTTCAATGGATTACCTTAGAGGTACAACACATCCAGGTAGAAAAAGGATATACGAATTTATACTTAACTAAAGCTTTTGCGGAATTTCATTGGATTTTGCGCATTTTCTTAAAATATTGATGCCTAGGTGTAACAGCCAACTGAATTTCGCCATGTTTTAACAAAAATTAATTGCACAGGAAAAATTGACCTTTCGTTTAGCTTTGTTTGCTTTACTTTTTCGATACTTAATGTGTTCTACGTTTTAGTGTTTAAAAAATAAAAAATTTCAAAAGCTTCCTGAGGTTGCACCAGTATAAAGGCCCTAAACATGCTGCCAAATATCACCATCTGTCGATATGACGTCTTAAAAAATTCAAGCTGCTTCATATGTTAGTTTTGATTTGACAGCCATTGATGAAACTTTGATCCATCACTACACGCCAGAGGCCAAGCAAATGATGATTCCATTGAATAGTCATGGTCACGATTTTTTGGGATTTGAAGGAAATGATCCTCATGGACTTTTTGAAGAAAAGGAGCACGATTACGATGTAGTACTACATTTAATTATTGGGCAGATTTGACGAGAAATTGAAGCAGACAAGACCTCATTTGCAAAGAAAACAGTGCTGTTTCACCAAGACAACGCACCAGCTCACTCAGAATCGTCAAAGCCAAATTCCTTCAATTGCATTACGAACTCCTGCTGTACCCACCGTGCTCACTCGACCTGACTCCTTGCGATTTCTTTCTTTTTTCTGTTCCACTCTCGTCCATAAAAACGTTGCTCGCGAAAAAAAATGTTAGCTCGAACGAGCAGGTTATTTACGCGTAAGACTTTGACAAATCGTATTTTTGAGAAGTGATAAAGAAATGGGAAACATCTTATCTCCTTAAAGAGAGATTATGTTGAAATTAAAATAAAACATAGGTTTCACTTTTGTATTACCAGCCCAGAGTTATTTCGGCATTAATACTAAAAATATTGAGAAAAACTTTTTACATAGTACAATCGCCTTGAAAAAGTTTCAAGCCCCAAAATGCATGAAATAATTTTAAATTAAATTCTTCTGCACCTTCTGACGATGTCATATCCAAGAATACCCAACAGATGTTCAAACTCGGCGCCTAATATCATTCATATGCCTACTTTTAAAGCCAACCCACGGAAGACTTCAAATATGTACTGGGTATCCTAGGAAATGATATCGTGAGGAGAAATCTAATTTAAAATTATTTAATATATTTTAGGGATTTGAAATTTGGTAGGTGGTTCTATTTTTAAGTCAATCAAAGGAAAGACGCTTGGTGGAAATTCGAGTATATATAGTCGAGCTAAAGGCAAAAGTCTTGATATTTTCCACATTATAAAGGGACGTTATAATTTTTGTGGATGTTGCTCGTTGTAAAAACGAGGTACAAAACTTAATGAGTGTTTCTCTTCATTATAATTTGTACTTGGAATTTTAACCAAGTCAATAAAGAGACTCGTTTCCGATTCCTCATTGTAAGTGACTGTGGAGTGGTAAATACCAAGAGTTTTGCTTTTAGCTCGGTTCTATTTGTATGTAAATTTTTTTTTCAGCTGTATTTTTACAACGGTTGATAATGCATTATTTTTAGAAATGGATCAATTTCTCCACAAGCCACCCAACAAATTCCTAGAACACGCCAATACTCTGCCTTTCTTAGTCATTTCGCCATATACAACCATACACACAAAGTGGCCCCAGCCTAGCAGCTAAAAGCGAAAGAACTAAGAAAGGTAAAGACCTTGTGCGTTCTGAGAATTCATAGACTGACTCGTGGACATTTTATCCCATTACTAAACTTAAAAAAAAAAAAACAATATATTGACCTTACTTTTAAGTTACTGCGTGTTATGGCCATGCGATTATAGTCCACAACTTGAAAACAAATATTTATTAAACGGCAAGTTTCGTTATTAGTTCTATGCTCTTTGCAATTAAAAGAAAGCGATAAGTAGGTTTGTGTAAGGGATAATTAGAGCAGAAAGGATCCATCCATATACAGGGGAATTTTCTACAATGTAACATCCGTATCTGTATAAAAGGAGGGATGGCTAAGCTAGGTCCCTCAAGGCAAGTCCTTCAAAAAGTGAATCTGAAAGCTTAACAAATTCAATAGGTGGCTGAACTGTTGCTAATGACCACTTTTAGTGCAGCTATCGGGCAGCATCCCAGGTATATATGTTATGTACATAATATCCACTTCCGGTAGAATGCCCTTTAGTTTCGACTAATCAGACCCAATAGTGGAAGAAAGACAACGTCTTCGGTACACACTCAGTATACCTGTTTATATGGAACTTGTTAGTTCAGCAAATAAATATGACACTAATGGGGCGCAGGTTCCGGAGAACGCCCGATGGCAGTGTACTGCAGCGGTTGTCCTGTCCATCTCTGTCTGCATGTTGGCTAATTAATCAAATCAAATTAACTTTGCCCAGGGCAAACTGCTCCGTCAATAAGTCACGGTTCTGTGACAACCCGTTGTGCTCCAGTTCCATTTTCAGCATCCCTCTCTGCCCAATGATGAAGTTATGGGCCGTCCTACCCTCAAAAGCATATGAAATGATGATGATGATGATGGCACCGAATGCGGGCGTTATGAGGTATCTGCCGGGGAGTGTTAGCTTTGTTGGTTCGAATGCGGGCTTGTGTGGGCAAAGGCCCATAGTAAATAAGTGACTTTGCCTGATATGCCTGATATTGCCTTTCACGATTGATTAAAGACGTTTGTTTGCATAAGGGCCTCCCGTGGGCAATAAATCCATTGGGTAGGCGTCTGTCTATGCGTATACCTCATCCCATTAGACAGAGATTATTAGTGCTAATGGAAAAGTTTCATTTCAGTGTGTTGTTGCGGAGGACTAGCCGCAATCGACATAACCGATTGGAGTTTGCAACTGAATATGAAAAGGAAAAATTCAATTGGCAGAAATAGTGGAGAGGGATCATAATGCAGATTCAGTTGATTAGTTCTCTTTGATCTATTCAAAAACTCCGTGATTGCAAGCCCGACAATGTTTTTTGCCATCTTTTAATATTTTATTTACGTATATGTATAAGATCGTATCTATGTATAGAGACCACAGGGTGTACCAGTTAACACATGCATAATGATAGGGGTGATAGAACTCACGAAGCCAAACAAAAAATCGTATATCGTAGGGTTGTGGGTTTGGGAGGTGTTATCACAACGCAACAGATTTCGAGTTAAAGGGTGATTCGTAAATGCGGTATGCGCATTATTATTTAGAAAACTGTAAATTAAACGCTTATACTGTAAATGGTTTTGAATTAATATTATAGAATAATTTTATATTGTTCCCGTTAGTTATATTTTTCACTTACACAACAATAAAGAAATTGAGTAAATACAGATGTATTCAGAATTCATATTTTTATTTCCCTATTATCGCACAAATTTGATTCTGACACCAAATCTCCCCCTATCGCGAAAAGCTATCTACGCCACTGTATGGCTTTCACAAATCCTCTCCACCTCGAGGCTCTGCTTCCGTTTTTGAATCGTTCATGTTCGCCATTCTGAGTGATTAGCCCGTAGTAGCTATCCTAATTGATGGGGCTTCCCTCTGTCGCGCTGAATAGGAAAACTGTAAATTTAAATTTAAATAAATTAGTGGAAGCGTGGGATCCGAGTGGGACTCGAACCTGGGATTTTTGGATCGGCAGTCTAACACGCTTCCCATTACACTATGTAGACTACTCACGTCCCATTATATGTGTAAGTTTGTGAAATCCTTTTTTATAGTCTCTTCACCATAATTTCTTAGAAAGGATTCTGCTACGGTATCCGATTGATTAAGGTACCGGAACCCTGGAAAACCGATCTTAATCAATTTTTTGTGGAATATAAAATGCTCTACTTTTTCTTGAAATATTTTCTATAAAATCAACAATGCTAATTTATGGGAACATCGAACCAATTACGCACACAAATTAAGGCCACGGACTTTTCAGTGAAATCCTTCGTTTCAGTAAAATTCTTCATCTTCTGCGTTTCTACAAAAACATAATTGCTACGATTTGCGCTGCTGTTAATTTCGTTAAATAAAAATGTAGCACCATTACACGCAATTTTTTCGACTTTTATTTTAAATGCAAGAAGGGACAACTTCTACTACGCATCACATTATAAAATTTGTAAAAATTGAGTGAATTTGAATGTGACTTTATTGTTGTATTGTTATTGTATTGTATACATATTATACATCTACGTGATAACCGGGGTACTCCTGATGTCTTCTTAAGTTCTTTCGTGGAACCAATTTGCTGATCTCCGCCTCCTTACCGGCTCTTTAATCATTTACATAGAACCAGTCTAGTTCCCGGGTAATTACATTTTCTGCCAAAGAGCATTTTCCGAGTTCATTAAAAATATGACCAAAAGTCTGCGGCTACATGGTCATAAGATTGGGAAATGGCCCACAAAAGTCCTTGTTGTCCACTGGGTTTTTGTTTCTAAGAAGTGTCTTCTGCCAAAGCGTCGACCACAAGATGCCCTACATGCATATGTATGTATTCCTGAATGCTGCCACAAGCAGGCTGTGTATAGCCAAGAGTTTTATGTAGCCTCCAAAATAGCAAATAGCATCTTTCTGAGCGATATGTGACACTAATCTCTCTTAGTTTATGGCTGGATAGTTATTCCCCTTTCCAGATGGACTGTGCTTGCTGGCATTTTATGCGAGTTGTTTATGGGAGAGGATATAACTACGATAATTATAAGCAAACGACAGAAAAGTGAACATTGAAGTTTTTATAGTTTCGGTGACAATTTATTGCTCGAAATGGACACATCTCACCTCAGCAGCGTAGCAATTTCACATCACTTAAGTGATTAGGAAAATTGTGCAAGGAGAGACGACCGTCGTTTGTTATTCTATGAGGTACTCCAGATCGTGATTAATGTCCTGCATGCTTTGCTAACAAAAGAGGGCTATTAGGTAGTTTGCAAGCATAATAACGTTGAAGTGCTTCGATATAGTATTGGAAATAAATCTTCAAACTCCCTCAGGAATGGAACGTTGACTAGAAATAAAAAGTTATCACAGTTTCCTTATATTCTGACAGCCAGGGCTGTGCGCAGGATTTCAGGATCAGCAAAAAGGGGAGGAATTAAATATTAAAAAGGACTATTAAAAACGATGTTCATATATTATACATTTTCCAGTCAAAATTATCATTTCAGTGATAAATTGTCAGTAAGGTTTTTCTTAATTAATTATTTTTTTTTCGACCAAAGTCAATAACTTTTACACACTACTTAACGACTAGATGTGCTAACAATAGTAACCATAGTAAAACTTCAGAATTCAAAACATCAAAAAGTAAACAACGTTTAAAGGATTCCCTGCTGGACTAAAAATCTAGAACTACAACTTCACAAACCGAGTTAGCTTGCCTTAAACAACGCGTGATCGGTTCATTAAAGCCATAGTTCACTCTATGATATGGAACATGAAAAAGCTCACGAGACCTAAGGTCACGACAAGGTGCATATAGTCCTATCTGGGAAAGTGTAAAAGAACATTCGATATGATAATGCATTCCAAGTAGCAAGCAGCTGGATTTGTAAGCAGTCAATTCTATGTTCCAGTGCATTAGACGAATTGCGCATTTGATGACGCCTTTGTACTCTTTCTATTCGGGACGATTACGACACATAATCCCGATCCCATACAATGCAACAATATTCCAGGATTTACTTTACAAAGGAGAAGTATAATGGTCTAAGGGTAAAAGGATCTGAGAAGCCCTTTGCGTTCCTACATATAAACCCTTACATAGAGCACGACTTAGCGACAACATAGTTAATATGGCCAGAAAAATCAAGTTTGGAATCAAAAATGACACCAAGTTCCTTTCTCGAGGTTACTCTATCGAGCCGATCTGTCCTTATAGCGTAATAAAAAGTAAAGGGTGAGGCAAAACGATGGATGTATTGACATTGGCACTTGGCAGCACTAAGATGTAAGTTTAAGATTTAATACACCAAGCAGACAAATTGCATCAGTCCCTCTGCAAATCCAAAGGAGATTTAATACACGAGTAGATTTTTAGATCATATGCATACATAAGACACTGGGAATGCCATTTATAAATAACAAAAATAGAAGCGGTCTCAGGTGGCTTCCTTGAGGAACACCGGAAGTAACATTAATAGGGTCCGAGAGGGCATTTTCGATTCAGACGTATTGAGTACGACTGGTAAGGTAGGACTTAAGCCAGTTTCAAATACTCGAGTGAAAACCAAAGGCCTTCAGCTTGGAAACTGAAATTGCATGAAGACAAAGCCGTGTTGCCACGGAGAAATCACGTCTTTCAAAATAAGAACCAACTTATTGTACATACATACATACATTGGTCGATAATTAGTTACTTCATTCTTGGACCCTGATTTAAAAGTAGGAGAAATAAAAGAATCTTTCCATACAGACAAGAAATTGCCAGTTTCAAGGAAGCGATTGAAAATAATAAGAAGAGGCTCAGCAATAGCATCCGCACAGTTTTTCAGGACAAACGGTACCAAACCGACAAATCCAGGCAGTTTATCTGAGACCAACAATCTTAATATAACAATCATTTCAATAAAAATATTACATTAGCTGTGTTCTGTTCGCAATGGATCAGGTTACGCAAGAAATTTTGTGTTGAACTGAATTTTTAAACTGTTAGTACCTAGGTACCTGAAATTCGTAGACTGAATAAAAACCTTGTTTCCACAGTTCAAAAAGTTCACAGAGTGGGGTGTTGAGCTCCCAAAACCCCATGGGTAAGCCCCTGACTGGAGACAAAAAGAAGTTATATATTTGCCGTTTTTCCAAATTTAAAATGTCGTGGTTAACATAGTGCTTGATAATAGTGAGAGAGAAAGGATATCATCTTCAATTCAATGCGCTTATCGGTGGGTGGCATCATTTGTACGTGAGAAACAAACTTTGGCAAACCGACAGAAGAAATTAGAAAGCTACTAGCAAGATGGGTAGATTTAGTGGATTGGGATGATAGAAACTTATAAAGCTAGCCAGCTAATAATACAACCAAACAAGTGCTGGAGGTTGGGTCGGCAGCACAAAGCAAAAGTGAAAACAAAGAAGTTGAAGATGGTACGCCACGGACATGTACGACGGAGAAGACTTGTACAGAGCTGATGAAGCACTCTTCATTGCATTGCCATTAATCGGTTGTGCAGAGGGTCGAAATAACGTGAAGTAGGTACTACGCACCGCCTCGAAAACTTTTGTACACAGAATGAACTTTATTCCACAGGAATAATCTCCTTTCCGGCAATTATCTAAGTTCGTACAAAAGAAATTTCAACAACATACATGTCTACCACCCGAGGGCGCACGGAGCGAGCTCGCCTCCTTTGCCGAAAGTGTCTGCACGCTCCTCCGACATTAAAAAGTTTTCCCTTTGTAGGGCAGACGTGCTCGCATTCCGCCCGAGAATCCACCCAAGGAGCAATTTGTGCCGAACGGTATGCGGTTCAATGGTTCCCAGCATCTCGACTCCCCGCATCATGTGAAGAGATCCAGTGCCATTCATTTAGGACACACTGTGCTCCTTTTATCTCAGTTCATCAACTCCACAAAAAAAAGTGGAAAAGGTTGAAAAAATCATTGCGCTCCATCAGCGTCGACGACAGGCAAGTAGAACTCCAACTTCGCCCATTCTGGAGGTACTCGAGTGCTAACCACCACTCATAGGGATAGGCGCCCGGCTGTGGCCGCAGTGGATGAGAGTTTGGGGCAAAGGCAAAGCAAGGGGCGCGCACTCCTCTTCGCAGGAACCGAAACCTAGCCAGGCGCGAGCGGAGGCTCCTTTATCATTGCGGGCAAATTTGAATATCTTAAGTGCAGACAGCACTCTCATGAATAAGTGATAAGGCACTCATAACGCGCTGTACGTATATTTAGAGAAAATTTATGATAATATCGGGCGCTCGCAGGCAATTTACTTTCAATTTACACCTTTTCCTGGGAAGTAACCGAGCCTGTTCGGATTTCCCATATCTCACCTTTCCAGGCCGCGGTTATTGCATAACTCCACCTTTTATGCCCCTCGGCGAGCGCTGATAAAACAAGTGCTCTTGTCGCAAGCCATAAATGTATGGAACGTTTTTCGACAGAACAAGTGAAATACCCTCTCCCCACACCCCTTGCGTGTGACCCGTGCTATCTACTTAGTGTAATGAAAAATAAATAATTCCCGGCTAACGTCTTTGTCTCTAACGTGTTTATGCGGTTAAAACCGTTTAGCGCTCAGATTTGCGACATGCGACAAGTGGGAGTAACAGCTCACAATAAGCTTAATCCCAGGGGGTTAGGGGCTGTGAGCAAGCACGAGCATCTTGCGAGTCATACTAGTGACAGTAAAACGACTTGGAGCTGGAGCAAGTGCTTGAAAATCGCGTGCAAGTTCAATTCCCTTCCGAAGCGCGCAAGTGGCCAGCAGTGACTTAAAGACAAGTACATAGAGCAAATAAGTTGTTACTGCCCTCCCCGCCTCCTCTGTGTATATTTTTGGTGGTTGCAGCAGGCATTAGTTGAGCCCCATCAAAACTTTGAAATCCGAACTGCCTCATCTGTAAATGAAACAGCCGCTTTATCCCCGGCAAATCAGACCCAAATCCTGGAGTGGCTACAACGGCAGCGCGCCACCAACCAGAAGCGTCACCCCGCAGTACCCGGGGCCTCAACTGCTGCAAATCCGCTTTTATCATTTTCTATTTATTCAGTGAACTTCGGGACTTATCTTCCCAGTTCATAATCGCTAGCTAAGCTCCTTACTTATAGCTTTGTGGTACTTGAGGCTGTTATTCCCCAGTGGCTGCAGCGTCAGGGCGCACTCCTGCCCGGTGGGACTCTCCGGTAGAACCAGACGTACGGGCTCCGGTGGATGCATCCCGATTCCCGGCACTAGGGCTGTTTGTCTCCACTTTATTTTCCACCGAGATGATGGCGAAAGTTCATCAAAAAGTTGTGCAGAGATGCGCATTACCTGGATAGAGGACAAAGTTTTCAGGGTTTCGGTCGTGCCCAAACCGTACCCAGCGACTATTACGGCTGAAACCTCCAAGGTCCTCCTGTGGATGAGGCTAGGTGGGCGGAGAATCCATTCGAGAATGTAGCATGATGATATGGGCGAATTATTTTGTTCATTTTGATAATTGTTGAGGTTGCTCTGAGTGTTTTGTGTGCACGGTGGCATCTACGCTAGGAGCAATTAAATGCGGCCAGCCACAACTGCTCATGGGAAGAAGTCAGCCATTGTACTGTTTCGAGGTAAAGGCGACCGGTGATGAATTTTAATTGTGGCAAACGCCGAGGGATTTATGGGATGTGGAAGGTAGTGTGGAAAATAGTAAAATGGACCACTGTGACTGGACTCATGCCTTCATGGGATTTATTCACTCCAAAAAGAGAGGGATTCAAATATTTGTTCGGAAAAAATAAAAAATAAAAAATTTCATCACCGCCTGTGTTTAGGTAAACTTGAAATAAGACTTGCAACTGCCAAGGATTAAACTAGTAACCCAGGGTATTTCTTATGTAGTTACTTATGTAAATAACATGAGCAATTTAAATTCACCAATAGAACGCTAACTCAGCTGCGTAATTGTTAATTGTTTGGGCAAGTGAAAGATGCTACCAAACTCACATTGTTACCAGAAAACAATAGACTTCAAATAAAGATAACAACAAATTCCTATATGTTGACAGAACTCTAACTCTTCTGCGAAATTGATAGAAACATTTGGACACGTGAAAAACCTGTCAAACTCGCATTGTGTCTAGAACAATCGATTTTAAATAAATAGAACGGCGAAGTCAATTGTAGTAACCATTGACTGTTTATCACCACGACCTACCCTACGTACGGTCGGTGATTGCTCACTCCATTAATGCGAAGCATATGTGTGTTTCAAAAGGGTACAATGCACCCACGGGCTAATTGAGTAACCGTACTCATTTGTTCTGCCCGCACAAGTGCACGTGAAGCAACTGCCGCACAAGCGCTATGCAATGCGCTAGGTGAGTTTAAGCTGCGCCATGCAATTGGGTCAAGAAATGGTCGCAATTATTGCAACCCGACTCCCTCTCTGCGTTCGGGTAATCACTTACGGAATGTAAGAGTGAAGAAAGTGCTAAAATGCTAGGAGTGTGGCCGTCTTTAAGTGTTTGGCCCTGCGAAGCAAATTTGTACCAATAGGGTAAGTTAATTTCAATAAACAGGGAATGTTATACTGAACTTCGCTTTATTCACTTGGTGTCTGCAATCGCAACGCACTAAGCTAACAGTCCTACAGGAGTGCTGCCTTGAGGCAGGCTCCTCTCTTCGCTTTGCAAAGCCACGAGCTACGCCAAAAGGCCATCGTTGGACCATCAGAAGATGACGAAGAGAAATCTAGTCCAGAGGCACACTACATGGCTACCATAACTGCGTAGGACTACTCACCACATGGCAACCGTGACAGATGATCCCCAACACCACAGGTTCCAATTGCCAAACTAAGCGCTTTACCTAAATTGTTTGTGAGTGTTATGTGTTGTCACTGTTCATTGTCAAAAGATAATTTACTTAAAATAACAATCCTACGTTAAAGGAACAACAAGGGTCACTAATCTTACCATATTAACTTCTTTTATTGATAACTCTATTGAAGGCAGAATTGCAAACTGACGTTTCCAAAGCATTTGAAATGTTTTCTCGCAAAGTACGTAGTTTTTTTTAAGATAGCTTAACTCCGTTTTTTATCTTTAACAATTACGGGATGAATATCTTTTCACTTAGGAAAAAGAAGATTTTGTGTTCATTTCTTTACGTGCAAGTAATTAGACTGGTTGCACTTTATTGCAATCTTACATTGAAACTTTTAGTGTTTGGCGCAAAACCAATATTTGGTCTTGAAAGTTAATGTAAATGTAATGTTAATATAAAAGTGTAATGGCTTGCATTTTACTCGAAAGCTTATATGTAATACATACTGACTACGTTCATTTATGAGGGTGTTGCGATTTTGAGCCCAATTTTCATACCCTTTTTATTGTGATCAAATAAATAGCCTAATTGCGACAACAATAATTTATTGTAAAATATGCAATCGAGTGTCTAGGAAACACAATATTCTTTTGATAAAGAAACATATATGGTGTCCTGGCAGCTTCTTATTCCATAGATCTGTGCGATGACAGGGCTCGATGGTTGACATGGTTTCTACACTTAAACTGCGCGGAAAAAACCGAACGGATGTAAATTAACCTATGAGATATTCTTGTTACACCAATCGGTGTTTCTGCTCTATGCTGGCCATCACGGTAGATGCCGATGAGATCACTCTGAATTATTTCCCTTCAATATAATTCACACTTGGAATGGGAGCTGATAGCACAAGAGTCCTGTCAAGGAGGGGCAAAAAGGGGCTTGGATAGTTATGCAGCGATTATTTTTAAGCTGTGGTGGGGTTCGTGGCGAGGTTAAAACTCACTCCTATTCCGAAAAATATTGATCGGATATATATGTACTTTCAATTTAATTTGTTGGAGCATTTAACACTGACTTACATATTCCAAAAACATCTTACGGATAGATAGTTTCTATTTGATTGGTTATAATATTTAACACCTACTCGAATGCATTCAATAAATCTCGGAGGGGTTTTTAAATGTATTCTAATGTGTTTCACCTATCGGATAAAAAATAGAAATTCTAAAAGCATGGAAGGTAAACGAAAATTGAAACTTGAAGCATCGGTTATTAAGTTATGACTTAACCCATAGATCAAAATCCGTAGCAAAGTCAAGTCGGAGCAGTCTGAAAATAAGAACTCTATGGGAAAGCTTGTCAAAAAAGAAGACTTGCAACCATTTATAACGGTGATGATTCCTTCAAATATTTTTCTGGTTAAATATCACCTGACCATAATTTCTTACATTGTTTACTTTTATCGCTGTATTAGTAAAAAAATTGTGTGCACAAATTACAAAGTAACTACCATAAAATAAAATTGTAAGGCTACTCTGACCAGACCTAGGGAGCAATATGTTTTTGATGTCGCTGAAACTGAATCTGAAGTCCATTTTGCTACAACACGCCAAGATTTCCAACTTTTCCACTGAATCAGAATGAAAACGGAAAAGGTTAATAAAATCTTGTTTCTAGAAAAGTATATTTTCATATAATGGCTGTTATGCAAAAGAACTCTTACGTATTTAACGCATTGTTAAAATAATTCATAGAGGCAGCAAATACGTAAGGTATCGCACCCTTGAGACTGCTCCAGAATTGCTGGGGATTAAATGATTTGAAGACTTCCCAGAAGACTGGTGTAGCTTGGACGATAACTGTACAATGAAGTTCGAAGGGGGCCTTCAAGTACATTATCGTCTCTTGTGAGTTTTAATTAAAGGATAAGACTTGTTCACACAATAAACATTTCCCTGGGTGGAGGACTGAAATCTGAGCCCTACTCTCGAGAGATGTTATCAATTTTTAGCGTCACTTGAAAGCATCTCCAGTTTGTGGCAGTCATCTAGAACGGAGCTCCTGTACGTTCGTTAAGACTACAAGCAACCGCAGAGCAGTACCCATAGTTACCCCATTGGAGCGAATTGTTGACGTGCTGGGACGCCTGTTTGGATGCATCCGGGGGAAGGTATTACCTCAATCAGAATGATGATGCGAACCAGCTATTCATTACTTCGGATCCAGAAGCTTCTGGCGGAGGCCGGGTACATTCGTAATTATTTGGACAAGTCATCCAGTGAATTCAAACAAGGATGGGCTGACGTGGCTGGGCCGGCAGATGGGCACAAACACGTATGTACGCATCCCCTTCAGTGGACATAGATGGGGGTGTAGCTATCCCAAAACTAGGGAGTCCTGCAGTGGCCACTAGAAATTAGAACGGAATCAAAGAGGAGGCGGTGCAGCGACCGGCTAGGGCTCTTTTCCTCATGAATTGCATCCGTTGCCCAAAGTAATTTACTTCCTGTTTGCAAATGTCCACCAATTTCCTTCTTCGTTATGCAAGGGATTCAAGGGAACCACTGCTGCATCGAAATGCATTTGAGGCGGCGGCGTGGGGAACGGGACTGCTGGACTGAAAGTCTGGCGCATCATATACTCACACACCTGCTCCACACCATGGAAACCCGGCCTCAGGGATATGGGCCCGGGCTAGTGTGAGTTGCTATAGTTCTCCGTTGATTATCGAATTATAAATTACTGGCCACCGGACCACCCCAGGGAATGGTTGGGGTGTGCATCAGTTTGATGCTGTGTGGCAGGATGGCCTGATCTAGATACATTCCTGCTGCAGCTGAAATTGACCCAGAGAGCGTCAGCGGTTGGGCAAAGGTTCATTTTCAATTCTAGATAGATGCTTGTGTGCTGGCAGCCCCTGTCCGGTACTTTGGTTCTTCGCCCTCGGGTATTGATTTCAAGAGGAGCATACCCCAGCCTCATCCCATCCCCGATCACCCACTGCCGACCAACGGCTGTTTTGAAATGGCTTTAATTTGTTATCCTTATACCCTTTATACCCAATTAACTGGAAGTAATTAATATTTGAACTCGCTCCTGGAGCCATGGTAGACAGACTTTTGTACCCACACCCTGCGGGACCGGTCCTACTTCCCGACGGAAGGGAACTGATAAACATCTGATGTGATTCTTTAAATCGCTTCTCGAATGAAGCACCTGGAACCTGGAACACCTGAGCGTAGCGATAAACCTTTGATGGTTTCGATTTGATGCAGACCGCGAGAATCCATTGAAATTTGCCCAAAGTCGGACAGTCGACTGCAGCAAATTCAGCCAATAGCTGAGCCAGCAAGTTTGCCGGCCGAAAGCCCATAAAATACTCGCCGCTGCCGTGCCAGCAAGAAAAACAGTTATAAAGGGCAAATAAATCCGTTTTTAAGCATAAATTGCCGAATCAATAATCGATGGGAGCATTTCGGTGCTGCTGCGGGGGTGCTCCACAGTTAAATGCGGTTCGAGTACGGCTGAGCTTCGGCTGCAATGAACCAGCAGCAGCAGGCTATGCATGGAATCCCGGCCCCATACACAGAGGAAAGAACGCCCTGTGAGCGCCCGAACCGCAACATGTCCCGGCCCCCTGTAAACAGATGAAGCATCCAATTCAATTCCATTCTCTGCAGCCAAATAAATGCTTTTTAGAGTTGTCTGATCGAATCATTGCAGACCGCAAATAAAATGAACACAGCCATGGAGTGGTTAAGCCGTGCCGCGCCGAAGGGCTGAACGTGCCGCAAAGAAGGCACAGAACGGCACAACAAAACCCAGGACGAGCACTAAGCGTGGCCAGAATTCGCCAGCAGAAATAATTTCGTCCTGAGTGCATCGGTGAGACAAAAATGCCATTAAGAAGGACTGGGAGCCGCTGTAAAATGCCCGGGGGCTGGGCGAAGCTTCCTTGGTGGTTCGAGCAGCCCATGCCAGTCGCACTCCCAACATATGCATGTACCTACATATACGTACTCACATATACTTAGTCGCAGGCTTTAGTCGGGTCGGGATAATGAACTGCCGCAGAAGGTGCAGTGAATCAACTGAGAAGCATCGTGGGAAAACGTCCACCAGCTAGGGAATGTTTGTTTTCGAAGATCACTTGCTTCAATGGAGCACTGGAGGATGTGCCACGAATCAATAAGGACACTGACTGTGCTTACACGACCTAATTGGGTTTTGCAGCGAGCTCGAAGGCGCTATAGCACACAGAAAAACTCGGTGGGTCGTTGTTGCTAGTCTCGTGGGCTTTCAATCACGGTGCCAATGGAGTTGCAGACAAATCGTAATATTAAAGAAAAACTGCATACAAAGTGGCAACGATTGGGAACAAGAATAATTCAGCAGATTTTCCAAAGAAGAAAAAAAGAAATGAAGAGCGCGCTGTTACTGGCAATGTACTGCTTGCGTTCCATACTTCCACAGGCAACGCGATCAGTAATTAGCTAAGCCAAATTAGAGATAATTGTTACATTACTTGGAAAAATTGTTATGGGAGATTTTTATGTGATGAACAAAACCGTCCAAGGCATGCTAAGAGGATTCCTCAAGAGGACATATCAAATGACTAGTTTCAGCTTTCTGACGGCAGTTTTGCGATTACAAATCTTCTTTATATAACATACAGTTCCGTAACTGACTGACTTACTGACTGACTGGCTGACAGACAACGTAGCTTAAACCATTGAAGGTAGAAACATGAAATTTGGAAGATACGTTCCTTGGAGGGTGTGAAGGTGCACTAAACAAAAAATCAATCCCTAAGGGGGAAAAAGGGAGTAGGCCTGCTTGTGTAGGCAAAAATCTTTTTTTGATTTGAAGCGATTTACTTGAAATTTTGCACAAACGTTCTACAAGACAAATAATGGAACACGTATTTCAGCATTTCTCAATATTCACCCCTCAAGGGGGGTGGGCGTTTTGTAGATTAAGACCTTATCTAAATAAACCCAGTATTATTTTCACTGAGTGCCTTAACCCTTGCCCGCGGGAGGAGACGAACTATGTGCATGCGATATTACACAAATAACACACTAACATAGGTGATGAACGGATTTTCGTGATTCCGGTGTCGCTGGTCTTGAATCTGCCAGAAATTCAAAATAGGGGATCCTACATAGCGGCTGAAAATTCTCAACTTGAGCTGATTTCTGCGTAATTGAATGTATAGGCGTTTTTGGAGACGCCGATTTAAAATCTGCTATCAACATTTTGAACTTGAATATGGCAGCCGCGAGTTCGTCAGTGTAGATTTCGGATATAAACTTTATTAGATTTTAAACGACGAAAGTTAAGTTGGTCTGTTAATTTTTGACTTTTCTGATGTCGCCAAATCGATAATATTAACGCTCTCTCTCTTTTTCAATAAAATTTATTTATCACTTTATCAAAGATCATTAAAAAATAATCAGACAATTCATAGACCAACGTAACTGTTTAAAATCAAATATTTTTGACAGATTTGTTGGCACTGATAACTGAACTGTTCAAATATAACACTTTGAAACAATTTAGGTATTTTGGTATTTTATTTAAAACAAAAATTTCTAAATATACTTCACAAGGAAAATTACTGTAATGCAAATAGATTTATTTTTTAGAATTCCAAGCGGGGAATGGTACAAAAGGAGCTTTTATTAAAATTGTTTCCACCACTGGGACCATTCCAAAATATTAACTTTGCCAGAAATCTACTTAACCCATGAGTAGGCATGTTAATTTTTTCTCACATTGCTCACGGGACCATTTTTGTTAATCGTGCTGATCCGGGGGCGTTAATTCTACCATAAGCCATATGGTCTCTTGCACGGTTCATTTATGTACGAGAAATTATCCAATTCCCCGGACTCACTTTAGCATATTCATGCATAACATGGGATGCATCTGCGCCCCTGGAAAATGAATAATCCTAACCCCCTCGCGACTCGTTGACTTCCCGGAACATCATCCCGTCGCTAATCGTGCAGAGTCGCACCGGTTTGCTTGTCTGTTGCTGTTGTTGTTGTTGTTTTTCGCAACTTTTCAATAAAATTATAATTAAAGCGGAAAATTTAATTAATTAGGAGGCCCACTGCTACATAGCCGGAACGATGGCACTGCAGACGGCCCCGGTGGCCTCGAGAATAAATAAATGCAATGAAATTAATTCGAAATGCAAGAGACTGCATTTATCAGGAATGATTGCGCTCACAATGCGTACGGGATGAATGAGTGAGTGCATCACACGGTCCAGTGCGCGTATATGTTAATGGCATCAGGGCGTAATCATGCTGTATCAGATACGATACCCGCGATGGTGTAGTATGAAAGGCTCTACCACGGACGGTCGAGCTGGCAACTGAATTCCAATCCAATGGTTCGAGCCGCATTCTGCAACACAAGCAGGAACAGATCCCGAAATGCGATGAGTTATCGATTTGTGGCAAGTTGCCCGGTTTGGTTCGATCAGCCCAGTCCCCAGTCCCTCTTTGAGTTGCATATTACTGCCCGAATCGCCATGGCAAAATCTTCCCTCGCACCCACACGAGGTGCCCTATTTGGGCGCCCGGGGAGTGACAGCGTAGAACGGCATGGAGGAATTGAGTGCTATGAGTTGATTGCTTCAAACTGATATCGGGGCTGCACTATCCGGTTGCAGAAATTTGATCTGGACCGCCAGGAATGAAGTCCGTTCGATGGCGGGTCAATAAGTTGGGCTCCGGTTAACATTTTATGGAACTGACGGCTATGGCTCATTGCTAGGCAACCAGAGGTTCAGTCTCACAGTGCTGGGCTAGTACGCGGAGAGGGAGAGGTGAAATATTAAGGGGATTACAATAATCTCTTTCGATTGAGTGAGCTAGTTAGTTCGACACGGATTCATTTGCCTGATCCGGATGCTTGCAAACACACCCGATATTCGAACGGCAACTCCATTAATCAGCAATACAGTCTGAAAGGATTTCCCTAGTCCATTTTTGAAAGGCGGAAAGCCATTGCGGCTCAATACCTTCGAAACACACAGCCGGCGACATAGATGCATAATAGAAAAATATTTATTATTGCATGCAAACGGAAGGTAATTCGGATTCTAAAGCAAGGTTATTTTAATATTATACAAACTACAATTTATTCAGCCGTGGAGTTTGATACATCTGCGAAAATGAAATGAAAATAAACGTTAAGTCATATTTTTAGATATCTGTATGACAGGTGCTAAACGGATGGATTTTAACTTGAGATGTGTCGTTAGATTCGTCTGAATTGCGAGAGTGACACATGGATATATCAAAATTGTAAAAATTAAAATGGCCGATTTTTGGCGTCATATTATATGCCATCAAACAATTTTTTTCCCTGAAAACCTATCGAGTGGGTTATCAACATAACGGATTTTTTAAATGGCTTACAAATATATATACAAATTATATGTTTAAACGTAATTTGAATGAGAAATGCCAAAAAAAAAATATTGAAAAAAAAACCCGACTGCGTGAAAAATTACCAACTTAAAATTTTCAAACTTACTTAATAAATGAACTGAAAAGATAGAAATAAAAAAGTTAATTTAAATTACCAAAAAACCCGACTGGCTGTAAGAGAACTAAAAAGATGTTTTTCTTTACAGTCAGTCGGGTTTTTTAGTTTTTTAATTAAATAAACTTTTTTTTTCAAAATAACTTCCGTCACGTCAAAACACGAACGACATAGAAGTGTCTACCCTTCAAATAATTGGGAGGGGAAAATGTCTCACTCACGTACACGGCTTTTACACGTAGTGGCCCATCGTGTATCTCTATAAATAATCTAAGGTAATTTAGCAAATAAAAATGTGTGTAAACAAATTATGCTTAATATATACTCTTTCCTCAACCCTAACTTAATTATTTAAATAAACTCATAACAGTGGTGTTCCGCCTTAAACAATTCTTGAATTTTGTGAAACCTTACTTAACGGCTAAGATGTTTGGGACAACCCATCCTACAATCAGGGAGGGGCCTCAAGTTAACGTGTCATCATTAGATTGCGAATTATATGCAATTTAATGAAATATATATGTATACGAGTGTATATAACATTTGAACGGAAATTATTTTTGAAGTCTAGAACCCATATATTTGATTCTGGCATCAAGCATTTTTCGAAGTCTCGTCTTGAGGGTCTCTGCAACAGGTATAAATACATATGTACATATAATGTATTAAAGTATGTAATTGAATAAATTCGGCAGTCTAGTTCCCATCCATACAGTACTTTGATTGGTTTCAGTCAATCGATTTTATGAAATATTCTGATGAAGATGGTGATCTGCTATGTTACTCAACTGCAACCGAATCACAACATAAGCGAAGAAAAGAGTTCAAATTGCAATAGAGCGGCACAAGAAGTGCTTCATTATTGCCAGTCAAATTATCGTAATAATTTCAATTTCACTCGACAAAGTATATGCCAAAGTTCGTTTCAGGAAAACTCCCTCCCGGTCGCTGTCACCAACCCACCGGTGGAATATTACTCATAAGGAGATTCCCAAGAGCTCCGTCCTCATCTCAACTTCGTTCCTTTAGGAAACTGTTTACGTTCGGCTGAATGGAAAAATCATGATGTCTGGTGGTGATGTATCGATTTGTGAACCAATCCATCCATCAAGTGCCGAACCATCTCCACCCCTCCAGCTGCGCCGAGAAAAATCCATTTCGCGAGAAATTCTGCAATTTTCCCAAACCAACAAGTACACGCCGGGCGTGGAGCCGTTAAAATATTTTTATTCCTCGAATGCGCGCCTCGATTGCAACTGCCATGAAATTGAAATTTTATTGATGCCATTGAGGAATTACTGTGCAAACTGGCTAATATCGAGGTGGCTGAAGTTATCATGATGGATGAGCGGGAGCACGCTGCTGCCTTTTATTTTTTGCTGCTCCGCTTCAAATTAAACTCGAGTTTGCGAGGGAATGGCAGTCTTTATTAGGGCAGGACGTATATTTGCGAGGAGCGATGGCTTCCCATCACTCAGCACGCCCGCCCCCGACGCAACTTTCAGCCGTGATAAATGGAGACTTTCGCCCTGCCTGAGGCGAGCTGCAATAACAGGAATATAACTTGGCTGGAACATACACAAAAGTATCATCATCAGCGTCATATCACATTTCTCTTGTCCAGGAGCGAGCTATTTTCACCTTAGTGGCCCGTCCGCGTGTCGGCGGGTGCCCGGGTTGTAGCCCAATCCCCTTGAGGGGGCCGGCTGCGGGTGCGCTGATATAACTACTTCACCACAGCCGGCATGAAGACAGCTCTGCGAAGTGATTTATGGAGGTGATTCCTGTTATGAGGTGAATCTATCTTGGATTTTGGAAAATGATGAAAAACTGTCCGGCTAGAAATATGAGGAGCGATGTGGCGGGTGGCGCCGCCGGCAGGGATAATGAATGCTGCGAAAGTTTCCGTTGCCAACGTTTCATTTTCGACCTTCCCGAGGCGGCCTTTTTCCTTGTTTTTGACTTTCCTAAACAATTTCCTGTAAGAAGCTCCAACCCGAAAAGAGGCTAACGGATCTACCAACGGCGGGGGTCAGAGGAAAGTTCAAGCGCTGTAAATACATCAAGTTGGGCGTGAATTATGATTTGGTCATATTTCTGGCGACGGACGAGACTCAAGGCGGGAAGATGCGCCAGATCCGTGAGGGATTTATTAGCTCATCTATCCGATGTAGCGGCACTGATGAAAATATATCGAAAAAATGAACGAGATTGAGATTCGATTGGAGCTCGGCCAGCTCCCTCGCTGCTGGCGCAATTTCATTAGCTGTAAAGTGCCGAAAGGAATACTTCAGCAGAGCAACTCACAAAACGAGTAAACCATTGCCCTTATGAATTATGGATGAGTCGGATGATGCCGCGAAAAGTCGCGAATTCAATTCATTCCTCCAGCGGGGGTGATCAGCTTTACGACTCAATTTGTCGCTGACACATTTGATTCCATCGATTTGCGGTCCTCAGCGAATCAATTTTTATCGCATCTTCGTGCCACAAAATGACTCCGATTGTGTAAATGTGCCCAGCACCAGATCAGCATCAAAATTAGGAAGACACACTGATGTCGAAAAGCGCTAAAAATTGTTATAGGAAAACAAATTTTATAAAGGAGAACTGGCGGGAGTGGTCCAAGTGCGTCATGTAGTAAGAGGGGAGTGTGTTATTTTTTTATTATGGACGCAAAAAAATCACCCTATGGGGAAATAAGGTATTGCTTACACACTCTGTTGGATAATGATAATAGTTCGTAAATATGCCAAACCACTAAAGATTATAAACTAGAAATTTTCTTATAGAAGAATAACTGAAAGTAAATATAGATTTTCGCCTGTTACAAAAAGTTACACGCACTTTAAGATCTCGTTTACCTTTTATTCGCGGGTGTCCTATATTCTACGGACCAGTCAAATTTACTGATATTTATATTTAATAAAATATCTACTGGTTGAAAATTTGCCCTTCACAAAATATTTATGCAGACTGAAATTTCACAGGTCTGCACCGTAAAATTTTAACTTCTTCGCTATGGGTATTTCTGTATTGGAAATTGATTAATTCTTTTATAATGGTGGGCCCACGTTTCCAAAACAGATGTTTTGAGCTCCTCAATTTTGTTATGTAGGTATCCCTTTTCCAGCCCACGAATCATTTGTTCATCTATTGCCTTCATCCTATGCTCAAAGACAGCGGAGCAATCGTACGAACCTTTAGTTGCCTTGTTATTTTGGTCTTCTTTCTGGGAATTTGTCCCGAATAACACACGCTGAACAACTGTCACTTCTCCTGCGTCGAACTCACCGGTAGCCGTCGCACATGTATGGCTGTGGAGCTCTCAGATTTTTGATCGTGTTTTACTAGTTCGAAGTGGATAATCTATATATTTATTTGTCTATGGTATAGGTTGACAGATATGAAAGTTTAAAAGCTTAAAAGGTCTTTTATAAAAATTTCAAGGCGAGTAATTTTGTTTAATTATTAATTGTTAATCTCCACAACAAAATTGTTCGCTCTGGGGGATTGTTTCCAAAAACAATTCTTCGTCTTGAAGGGGTTTTAATAAATACTGCTTCGAAGCGCTTTCTAATTTTTTTTATTGTTTAAAACTTTAACACTAGGACCTTGTTCAATTGTTCCCCAAACCCTACATAATTTTCACGGTCCCAAGCCCTCCGAAACTTTTGAAACACTAATTCGCGTTTTTGACAAGGAAGAATTGATATCTTACTGAAATACATAATCAATTTACCCAGGATGTTTATAAATAACTAAAAGGAATGCATTTCAAAGCGATAAATATTAAAGCCACAGCGCTGGCTGAAAGTACTGGGTGGGCAAAACCCCATAGTGAGTGGCACTTTTCTTAGATTTTTTTGTGAATGTCCCAAATCTTTAATTTATCAGGCAGAAAAGAATTATGCAAGAAGTGTCCGACGTACTCAAAAGTTTTGAACATTTTACCGGAAGCACCTGCTTGTGACCACTGTGCAATGTAGAGCCGCTTGGTACGCGTCTGCAGATGGAGATTTTTTCAACAAAGAAACCTATCTACCTCTATTTCCGGTGGCACTTCCATCCGGAAAAATTTCATACCATGTCCTGCCTGCTCGATATTTTATGAATTCCGTCCAAACTTGGCCAAGGCGGAGTGGTTACAGAATACCGTCATCGTCTTTGGCGACCTTCCATTCTTCAAATGGCAAACGCACTTTGCTCCACTTTCGTCCGGGCTCTAATTGAGTTTTCTGTTTAAGTAAACAGAGTAACTTCATTATAATTACAAAGCTCGGATGAATATTGAATTATCCTTGAGACTGACAGGGTTTCTACCTCTGTCAGCCAATGTTATTCCGCCCGGAAAGTTTTTCCCTGGACCTATAGTTAGCGGAGCGTCTTCTTCCGTGACAAGGCCAGTCAGCTTGCCGTGAGATATCATCCAAGTTGGCAGATGAAATGCAGTAAACTTGTTAAGGGGCATCATGTCCATATTCATTACCTTAATTTTCTCAACTCCTTCTTTGGCTCTTGAGCACCGTAAAAGGATCTCCTTCGCGAGAGAGACTGTTCTTGTACCATCCAAATGAAAAAGTATGTTCCTTCCACGGCGCAATGGGCACTAACTTTTCTGCCATTAAATATCCGAGGAAAGCTTGATGACTCGTTAGTTGCACCTGAGAATTATCTTTTAACATGCTCTTGACGCAAGAGGCTTTTTGTTGTTGTTTTATGTGAAAAGTGAACCGACAACTGTTTACTGCGGTTTATCCCTACATCGACTGGTGTGCTCCCTTATTTCAGATAAGAGAAGACCTCATTAAAGTGCGTTTTTTATACCCACTTTCATCATACCCGGTACCCAGCATAGCCCGGGTACCGGCCGCACCGACAAGAAGGTAGGCAGCAAGGACGAATTACTCCACTTGTGATGAACGTGCACAGCACATCTCCCGGCTGCAGGCAACCTTAGCGGATAGATCCAGACACTTCTGTCTTTCGCCTCAACGTTTTAATTTCAATGAAGTGCACTTCCCAGCGTCTATTTGTTCTCCATTATCCTGCAAGAGCCTTTTTACATAATTACGTTAAAAGCTTTTCCTTTCAGTGGAGCAGGGAACTTTTTCCGCTCCTGCTAGTGAGTCTACTGGTACTGCCTTGCTCTCGAAATTTTACTCGTCCTCGTCCTTTGGTTTGGGGTTCCCGGAGGATGGGCACGCAAGGAGCAGAGTAGTTTTGGAATATCACTGATTGAAGAGATTCCTGATCTCCCAGTGGATCCAATGGAGAATCGTTTTTTTTTACCTTTTCTAGTGGCTGCTTGGCAATTCGACGATTTCACGAAATTATCTCCCCACTTCACGAGATTACAAGGGATGCATCTGCCGGAGATTACATCCTTACCCAAGGGCCAGGGAGGTTATATTGCAGCCTCTCTTTGATTTCACTTTGCAGTGATTGGGTTCCTCATTTTATCGGTGAGGTGAATCTGAGGATACAATAACGACTTGCTGGCAGCTATGAGTTGCAACGGTATAATAAGAAACACGTTGATTCTTTCCGTAGATCTGAACCGGCTTTTTGAGTTATTTCTTCTTATTAAGCATTTAGTTGGCAATTCATTCCATTTGATGAATGCCACTAAAATATTTCTTAATTAAATTCTATATTAAGCCATCCTTGTACAGAACTACTGTGTGCATTCCTTTAAGTGGTCATTTCTAGTCATAAGCTTAAAAAGGGGTTGGTAATTTGTTAAACAAATAAATAGACGAAATTTTTTAAAAGCACTAGGTAATAGAAATTCCAGTCACTACAATAGTTCGTTACACTCTGTACTTCGAAAATTTTCAATCCATGTGTCGACTGGGCATTTTTCATGCCAAAAGCAATGGTATCTTTGGAAATCCAATAGAGACAGTTCATGGCTTAGGACAAATCAAGTATACTCGTACAAGGTATAATTCTGGTCAGCTCGGAGTCAGAGAGTTTTTGTATTAATATTTTCAAAACTTTGTATCTAATGAAATCAAATTTCAAACTGAATAGTCGAATCTAAATAGCTAAACATGGAGTAGTTGCGATGCACACCAAAACTGATGACAACCTTCAAGTGATGTCACGCTGGTATTGCCATTGTTAGATAATTGGTCACTATAATCCAGTTTAAAGGCCTGTTCACACGAAGCCAATTGGCAAATGGCAAATGGCAAGGCAACTGAGGAAATAACTTGCTCCAAGTTAGTTTCCATTTGTGAACAATCACTTGCATAATTTTTGTAAGCAAGTCAAGTTGCCTGGCAAGCTGAAAAGCAAGGCAAATGAATTGAACGGAATTCTATTTTTCATGCAACTTGCCTTCTCCACCATCACGAGCAAGTAATCTGCCTCTTTACTTGTCACGTATAAACTTTCACTTGCGCCTAATTGTAACCACCGATATATCAACATTTTCAGATTTTCGGGATGGTTTGTTGTTATTTTTATTAAAATTGCGATGAATATTTTTACCCACTTGCAACTGACCACGCAGATGTGTAAACGTTACTTGCCAAACTCAACTAACTTGCTCACTTGCCTTGCCCGCCAACAGGCCTTGTGTATACTGGCCTTAGACATTATTTTCGCCAAAATAATATAATATATTATATAATTCATAAACATTTCTTATTATGAATTTTGAATTTCAATTTTGCCACAATATTTTCGTCAAAATACAGAAAATATAGTCATTATTTTTTAGAATGTCATCAGCTAATTAAAAAACTCCTAACAATGTTTGAATGAATGAAATGAAACTCATCCCTTAACATACATACCACACACATACCGTCCGGATCTCGGATCAGTCCCACTCTGACTGAAATCTGAACTGAATCTGAAAATCAACTTTACAGCTTACACACACTATGGATCTGCCATTTTGAATTTTTGAAATTGCACATCATAATTTAAATCAGTGTCTTCAGAAACCCCTACAATTACAATTGGCGTTGGAATCAATTAAATTGAGTGTTCAACTTCTGACATATTTATTTTTTTTTGAATTTTAAAAAGTGAACAACATACTTATTTAAAACCAGTGATCCCAAAAATCCTTTTTACCACTTTTCATGCCAATCGCACACACTAGGAAATTAGTATCGCATGATTTAACTGGCGACTTTTCTCTGGGATGCAAAAAGTTTCATGAAAATTGAACCCTTTATTCTCAAGTAGGTAATTCGTGTACATATGTATACAGCAAATAAAAAAAACACGTACATACACATATCTGCATATGTAGGCGGATCGAATCTTTTTTTAAGCCGGATAAAAAGAAACGACGCGGAATCCACCTAAAGAACATACCAACGCAGAAAATGTCCAATAAATAGGTACAATGATTGCATGTTCAATGCGAAACTAACCTCTTTACGGAGTGAGCACCTTGCTAAATGGGAGTGAATGAAATCTTGGCAGGACGAGTTCCGCCCATCCCATAGCATGCAACCACAGGTTCGAGTGCCAAGGAAACGGTTAGGTTGAGTCTCAAAGTACCTACCACAGCCATTTACGATAAAACCTGCAAAAATGCACTTGGTGAAAAATTAAATTTCAGCTGGGGGAAGAAGCCTTTTTGTAAGGTAATATAGGACGAAGGACGTCGGTGTCCCTAGCTTACACATTTTCATGCAGAGGCAACCGCCACCAACAGGCCCGATCGACATGGGAATCCGCAACCCAAGCGTCATCAAAGTGCACGTCGTTTTCTGCCGCCAAATCATCCTGTTCCATCGATTCCCCGGGCTTATATTCGTCCTGCGGAGTGCACAGGAAGAACTACAGGGAAAATACTAGTTTATTGCCATTCCGGTGATTCGGGCTGAGATTCGGTGAGTGCGGGTGGTATTGGGGAACCAGAATACCGGGGCACCAGGAAAAGGAAGAAAATAATTTCACAGTTAGCTTTAGAAGCACCTGAAGGCCGGCCGGCTGCCCCGGGTTGGTAGAATGAATTTGATCTGGTGGTGTGCCGGTGACACTCAATGGAGTTGTGATGTTGACGGGAGGTAACAGCTCCATCGGCTTAATGTTGAACGCCTCAATTCTCGCGTTGATTTATAGCGGCCGGCCGGTCAATTTTTATGCGCAAAAAGGACCGCTAATTAAGAAAGTTGGAAGGACAATGGCACTGTTTCCAGTCCAGTAATTAATGAGATGTCCATGGCCGACACTTATTTTTGCCGTCCTAGGCGTGTTCCTTAATTTCTGCCTCAGCGTTTCTTAGCGAAGTGATGGAACAGTCCCCGGGGCATCGGGGCGTCCTTTTGTTTCAAGCTTCCTTGGTGTGCCTTCAGCTGACAAGACTTCTTGTCATCAATGGAAAGAAACAAAGGGAAAAGTATATTTCTCTTTTTTCGATAGAATGACAGAATTTCCAGGATCGCATTGCTATCAAAGGGCCTTGTGATGCTAAAAGCGACAAAACATCGGCAAGTGAAAGGCCTTCTCGGAAGTCCTTTGTGCCGAAACGTTGGCTTTTATCGAAGTTGTTTCTGTTTTTAGATATCCAATCCGAAAGCAGCCGCCCCACCCGCTAAGAGATGTTTTGTCGGCTTTTATCACTTTTCAGAAATCGCTCGTGTTGCGGCAGCTATTCAAAATGTATGCCTTTTCTGTCCGAAAATTACGCAGTATATTTAAAAGAAGAAAAAAACCTTAAGGGAATATGACAGAAGATGGGGAGGTGCGCTGCAGGTTGTAGGAGTGATGTCTTTGGGTCACTGAATAATTTCTGAGCCTAGCACGCCCAAGGATGCCGAGGCACGTGTGAGAGAGCACACCTCTAACGAGAGGGACGTCGCACCTTTATTGATATTAAAAGCTTGCCCTTTTCACTTCCTGCAAATGGGAAATAAATTGGGATGAAAATCTCAAAGCAGTTAGTTCCACACCCCATGGACACGTCGCAGAGATCCTGGTGCTTTCAAAGGAAGCATCAAATACACGGCCGTCTTGCTTGGTTACGCTATGTGAGATAGGCTTACTGGATGCTGCCCGACTGTACCAGACTACAGTCCGCCACACATCCTCATTAATGCCATTCAGCGCCATTATCAATAGACACGGGAAACGGAACCTCTAGTACCTGGGGCTTGTGCAGCCATTCACAGGACACGACTGATGTGCCTGTCTGATGTGTACAACCGCCACCTCCACCGTCCGTGTAAAAAGGCAGAAAAAAAATATTTTTTCCGCATTTTCCGCACATCCGCCCATCCTACTTCAATACCTTTTCACCGGGACTCTCCTGTGGAGCTCCCAATTCCGTGAAAAGCCTGTTTAATGATCGTTTTCTCTTCGCATATTCTCTAGCCCTGTGAGGAGCTGATGGGCTCTGTATACGCGGGATGTCAAGCGAAAAACGTCGTTTTCATTCAAGCAAAAGACTTTAATGTCGCGATAATTAGATTTTTACTGTGAAAACTTCTTTGAAGCGCTCTAAGGGCGCATTCAGCCACCCCCGCCAATAGGCGTTGAGGCCGGGGCGACGTCGGTCGTGATGCACACCCTATTTATGGACTTTTAATTACCGCAACAGACTCCTCTAAAGCGCTGATGGGGACATCGCTGAGCAAGTAAATGGATTCCGGACATTTTCGGGAAGACTACCTCTGGATAGGCGGCATAAAATATGAGAACAGGTTGCATAGTAATCAGAAGCAAGCATCTGTGTCTGCCCTTAATAGGCGAGGTTAAGTGTCATGAGCTCATAGCCTCATAGACGTAAAAAAGGCATCAGTTGAATTTCAAAATGTTCAACCATTTTTAGTAAGGACGTACGATAGCGATTTCGAGTAATCAGATACAGCGTCCCTGCGGCACGCTGATCGTCATACAATTGGTAGTCAACTGGTAGGGCAATTTTTGGGCGCGGTAAAACGATAAAGTAGCCAACATTTGCAAATTTCTTAAATATGGAGCAAAATATGATTCTAACTATGTTAATTGGTGAAGTTAGATTACTTTCCACCTCAACATCGAAGCAATATTAGTGACTCGTTCTTTTCCGCCAATTCCATCGAATCTAAATGCCTCGGATTTCCACATGTTAAGAACTAACTAAATTCCGAATATTAATAATTTATTTACTTCCTCTTGATCTTCATCGGACTATCCAAACAAATTGGAATCTTGAACAGGACTAATAGGCAAAATAAATCTTTGGACAAAATACTAATGAACATCTTCCTTCGGCACTTTTTTTTATATGGGCAGTAGAAATATTCTCTCAAAAGTCCTAAGCGAAATCGTGTCGGCGTTGCACATACGCGAAGGTCAAAGGTCAAGAAATTTTTTTTTCTCAATTAACTATTAGTTTCACGTGCATTTTCAATATTATGAAATCTGTTCCTCGTCCAAATCTACATATATAGATGTGGCCAAATTATCATCACCTATAGAAATTATTAGTAAAATTGTAGTATGAAAACGTAACTTTATGATTACAAAAAAAAAGTTTTGTGGTATCCTACGTGACATTCCAGCGATAGCGTTTTTAGCTGTGGTGACTAAATCGGCATAATTTTCCCAAACTTCCTTCATGGCTTCAATTCTGATTTGGTCCGCGGGCACTTCTCTGCCACTTTCTGCTTAAAAATTGCCCAGATATTTTCGATAGGGTTCATATCGCTATTCGCTGGACAGTCAAGGATTTGGATGTTGTTTGTCCTTAAAAACTCCGTAACTCTCCTTGCTGTATGCCAAGCGGCTTTATCATGCAGGGAAACTCCATCTCCGTTAAATTTTGCATGCATAGTTGCGATCATCTGTGTCTGAAGGACTGTTCAATACTGCTCCGCGTTAATTATCCGGGCAACGGCGTAGAGTGGGAAGAGTCCTTTGGACGATATTGCTGACCAAATTGTGAGCCTTACTGGCTGCTGACTATCTGTTGGACACATGGATCTGCGAACAGTCCTGGACATTGGTAGAGTCAAACTCACTATGGTCTCGTCACTGAATGTAACTTGTTCAAAAATATGAACAATTTAATGGAAAATGTGTTTTCAGAATAATATGAAAAAGAGTGTTTATCTCATCTTTACCTTTTCCCAATCATTTCTAGTCCATGCCAAATGCCCATCCGTCCATGTTTTTCTTTTTTGAACCATCCGAAAGTTCAGCCTCTGCTTCTTGTGTGTATGGTCTTATTCAAAATTTACGTAGGACTAATATTTCTTGACATATCAGGCTAAGAAATGTTGAACGCTAGAGTATATGCATATGTAGTATTTTTCGTATACCGCATGCAGACATGAGAGGGGTGATAGTTTCTCCTAAGCAAACAAAAAACTGTGTGGCACGAAGAGGGTCATCTCAACCGTTTCCGAGTTACACAGTAATTAATAAATTCTGGGCACACATTATTATTTAAGTTTTATTTTCTGATCTGATCAACCTCAATTTCAAGGCAACCAACTACTATCTCTATGTGCTTTCCAAAAATGCCACCAATGTTGATCTACCTCTACCACTGCAGGTCAGTCATTTGCAAAAGTAACAAAAAGCTCCAAAATTTCCTGCCCCACATTCCCACATTTATTTATTATGTATTTTATTTATTTGTATTTTTAAACAATAATTATTTTGAAGGGTTTCACAGCATCACAAAGGAGGGGCAGTCAAGGTGACTTATGTTTATAGATACATGTAACAATCAGGTCGGTATTCTAGGAATTGCTGAATTTTTGGAAATACCTGTTTCTGTTTCATTATATGTATTATAGAGTATTTATGACATTAGAGTGTCGACTAGCTGTACGTTCGGGTTGCCCACACCACCACGCTAGTCCCTGGCGTGGCGCAAGCTAGTCGAAACGTGTATCGTACCGCTTGGCGCCGACTCCAAAAAAAATTATTTTAAACTTTTTAGTGCAGGTCACTATAATATTTTATTTTCATTGGAACTACATTTATGTGCCAAGTTTTATTAAAATCGGTTAATGGGAAGTGGGTGAAATTCAATAAGCGGGATTCATCCCCTAATTTTCCACCCTTCGAGGTGGAATATTTTCTTGAAATTTAAATGGGATTACCGTCGAGATATAGCCTATTCAATAAAACATTAATAATTAAATTCGGTTTCCAATCGGCGAAGACATCGCATATAACATACACATAAAAAAAACATACCAGTCGAATTGAAAACCTCCTCCTTTTTTTGAAGTCGGTTAAAAACGCGACTAATACTTATCTGAACATACAATAAATATTTTTTTATTATACACATTCATCCCTTCAATTGGTTATATATTACGCAAATATCACAAATCGCACAACCAACTGACGTCACGTAAAAACTTTGAGCTCTTCATGTTTATGAGTGCGAAAAAAACGTGGTTCGTATTAAATGGTTTTGTGTTGAGGAATCTGCTTCAAATGTACCGACAGGAAAATTTTAAGAGAAAATTGTGGAAAATTTGGCCATAAGCAACAAAAACTTGTTGGACTGAACAGAAAATAGGCAACACACAAAATAGTAACGACGACGTGGAGCAGTCGGCATGGAATTGTGGCCAGCAATAAAAAACTCTTCCTTTATCCTTGATGGAAAATTGATGAGATCTCCAAATCCTAAAAGGGGGTAGATGGGAGAGGTGCGCTTATCGCGATTATGGTCCCGGTCTTATAAAAAAAAATGTGGCGCTTCCCGTTTTGCTGGAGGCTGTGCCCCTTCATTAGAAAACAAGCCACAAAGCACCCAATCAGATCGTAACTCCCTTTGAAAAACCAATAAATCTCCGTCCAGCGTGAAAAAGAAGCCTTAATATCACTTAAAAGGGGCCCCGAGCGGCTTCCAATGGCCCCGACAAGGAATCACAGTAATTTGGAACCCGAGAGCGCCGCCCGCCTTATTTATGAACCTCCGATTTAATTTATGATAAGCCATTGAAAGGTTACGGCTGCAGGGAGCGAGAATAAGCACAATATCAATTCAGATCAATTCAACCCTTCCCCGCCCCGCCGACCGGGCCATTCGTCCCGGACCCGGACCTAGCGAACTCCGTCTGTTCTTTGTGCGCTTTTTACATCGTAAAGTGTGGAATGGTGTTTCCCAGCTCTCATCCAGGCTCTGCCACCGCCATTCCTTCCAGATGTTTTCAATTTGAAGAAAAGTGATAAAATCCGGGATACGAGATGCCCCTTCGCTCCTTTGTTCTTGTGCGGTGGACTCACGGGGCGGGAAACGAGGCCATAAAATAAACATGAAACATATCGAGAGCTTTCACACAGCCGCACACACATGCTGCGGGAATCGTTAAGGGTATAAAGGAGACTTCGCAGGCTGTTCCCGGTAGCTCCTCATGAATTCAGCATCAGGTCGGTAGCTCTGTTTTTATATGCTCTTACTCCTAATGAAAACTCTGTTGAATATTTACAAGTATTTTTCCCTATTCTAGCCGCATCCGTAACCCGACTCTTTCACCCCCGTCCGTCCGAGGTCAGGTCAAGCCCTTCTCGGGGAGAGCCGTGCACATTGATAATTACCTAATTCCTTGCTGCTTTTTATTCCTCCTGCACGCTCCTTGCCGTACCTTTCTTTTATTTTTATTTCGCCCCGCACTCGCTCCATTTTTTGCTAGATTTCATTCCAAGGGTGTGTTAATTTCGGGATTCCCCTTCTCCGGAACGCCGCTGTACAAAAGTCCATGAAAACGGGTCCAACCATGCGAATGGGGATCCCGGCAACTCATTTGCACTGTGTTCTTTGGAAATTGCCCGAATTTTTGCGGCAGGCGGGCGGTGGCGAAGGAGGGAGAAAACAAGCTACTTGTTGTTGTTGCCCCGCAGATGATGTTGGTTCTCAGCAAGGATCATGTTTACATTCGCAAGTTCCAGATAACGAGTTATGGGATCCCAATGGCTCTGTAGGGCCCGCTCCTTCAGTCGTCTGGAGCTTCGCGTGTTCTCCTTCGTTTTTAAATTTTTATTGAAAGTGAATTTAACGAGCTCACGGGTGGGGCTGCTCGAGTAGCTGAGCCCACGGAGCTCGCTGAATGCAAAAGTGAAGACGCTCTAAGCCTTTCAGCACCGAGTTGTTTAACGGCGACAAAAGCTTCCAATTAGCATAAAACCAGCAAATAGTCGAATCGCTTGGCTCGAGATCTTTCTATAAGTGGCTGCCAATCCTCACATTATGGAAAAAATCTCTTGAAACGTTTTGGAGATGCGCAGCACTACCGAGCGTTGCACTAATGCCAGAAAACAGCACCAGAAAAGGGTTGGGAAAATAAATGCCCGCACAGACAAACGACGGTAACAGCAGCTAATGCCTGACCAAATTCTATCAAAATTTTTTAAATCCTCTTTTCAATTCAGCTAAGGGATTCTATTTGTAAAGGATATTAATTTAATGGAGGATAAGGTTTTGGGGGTAATGATTTTTCTCTCCTGCTCTCATCCGGAAATAAAGGCTGCTCTAGTTTCAAATAATGATAAAATTTCAGGGAACTGGATTTTATTTTTAGCTATTATTTTTTATCTTTGTTTTTGTTAAATTAAACTTTTTCACTCCCTTGTACCTACCTACACCCTTAAAAAAGCATTGCGCAGTTTTTCCCTTGCAATTTTCAGGGACAATAAATTACCGAACATTTTTATTTTCGCACAAGAGGTACACCACAATTCCTGCATCATATGGTTAACCATTTTCAGGAAGATTCGAAAAATTGGTGGGGATAACTAATTAAATAAACAGCTTAGTCACAGTTTCCGTCAATCCTGTATGAGTTGTTGAGTGAAATTATTCAGAAAACTGCAAATTGTTAAGTATTGAATTGCTTCAAAAAAATGTGGAGCCGAGTTGTTCGCGTGGCCAAATGATTTTAACTGTAGGAATGCTGCAATGTGGTACGACACAAGGTGATGTAGAAAGAACTTTCAACGTCCATAAAAGTGTAATTTTCCGATTATAGCAGCAGCAATGGGCATTAGAAAACCCGTGCAAAAAACATATTCATTGATGAAGGTCAACAACTTCGACACAATATTGTACTGACGGCTCGTTACTATGTATCTACTACATTCAACGTCACTGTTAGTTTAGATGGCCGTGGCTGTCCAAAGCCATACTTAGGCCATATCAGGTTCATTGTGATACCACACAGACACAGGGTAAGTCCCTGTTAACCCAAGTTATTCTGAAATCGCACCTGTGTTGCGGAACGCTAAAATAAGCAAGCACTTACGTAATGGTGATTGCAACAAAATTTGGAAATATTGAATTTCTTATGATGTATTTTGGGCCAATTAATTTACCACCTTTATTAGTTTCTTATCTTAAAGTATATTTTTGTCAGTGCATGAACAGTGTAGTAGGACCGTGTACCTCAGCTCAGCTAGTGATCAAAGTTTGAGATTGGATCGATAATAATTTTATTCTGCCATAACCAATGATCAGCTCACTGTGTTAGTCCTACTGGACATTTCCAAAGCGTTCGATAAAGTAAATCACAAATTGCTACAAACTGCGGTTTATCTACAATTTCTCTCGCCATGCATGTCGTTTATTGTGGTCTTACTTAGCTGGAAGGCAACAAAGGGTCTGTTTGGGTAGTGCTCGGTCCATAGTGGTAAACAGTGGTGTTCCCCAAGGCTCAATTCTGGGACCTCTGCTGTTCTCTCTATTTATTAATGATATTCCACTTGTCCTCAAAAGTAGTAGTTATCATAAACTAGTCTTAACGGTTTCTCTCTTAACGCCAGGAAAACTCAAGCTATTTCTATTTATTATTTATTATGCTATTTGCTTTTGACATGTCGTGCTTTCCTAAATTGTGCCTTGATGGGTTGGTCATACCTTTTAGTATCTCTGTAAAAAATCTTGGGATCATTTTTAATAAGATCTGTAGACTGGTCCGATCACATAAATGACTTAATGGAAAAAGTGTACGATACGCTGCCCAAATTGAATATTTGATCACGTTAGTTTCTACTCCAGTTCGATATTAGGTTGCTCCATTTCATTCTATCGGAAATTCCGTACTACAATGTTTTTACAAAATATTTTCCTTAATAAAGAGCCACACTATCTATTCAGAAAACTCCAAGCTTGTAAGTCTAACAGAGAAAGTCTCGTTTCAAGTGTACAGAGTGTCACTTCTTTACCCATGCCGTCAGACTCTGGAACTCTCTTTCGTCAACAATGCGAGAGATCTTACTGCATTTTTACATTTTTCTGTTTGTTTCTTTCCTCATTAATTTTTTACATAATTTCTTTTACTTCACTCTCTTTATACACTTATTGTAGCCTCTCTACTGTTAAATTATTATAAATATCCTGCACAGCCAAAAGATGTATATTATTTGTGTAGCGTTTCTTAATAAATAAATAAATAAATAACCATGCAGTGCTGCTGGTGGAATGTTTATTCCACAAAAGGGGAACATCCATAAGCTCCAAAATACACGCCCCAAGCACTTCGCAAATGCACACAATAACTGTCAAATGCCAAGAGAGGTATCACATCACTGGAATCACTAAGGCGGGTAGCAACTTACAACGGACAAGGCCCTCAGGGAGAAAATCATATTCCATAGGATCGAATCCTTTCTCCTCCTACGTGACCTTAGGACAAAACAAGTCCCAAACAAATTAGCTGGGCGTTCCGTGCGAGGAGGCACCCAGCCGTGCCGGTTTTATGTCTTTTCTGGTATAAAGCGCCGTCAGCTAGAGCAGACATCGCTTCAATGATATACAAAACTTTTCTGAGTTTTTTGCTGCCAAACTTCCTTCCTCCCTTCAACCGCGTTATCAATTGGGTGACTCTTGAAAGTTTTCTCCTCTTGGAAGTTGCACTCAATTTTATGTCCGCTATTTTTTTTCTGTTCCCTTTTTCCCAGGAGTTGTAAGTAGTATTTGTCTGCATGCATTCGCTAAGCTGGAAAACTTTTCCAAGGAGCACATCTGCAGCGCCAGACCTAAGGTGAAACGTGGAGGTCATGCAGTCACTAGTTGGTCCTTCGACTTCAAGAACACACTTCGCAGGCTGAGTGAATAAATCAATGGCCGGCGAACAATGTTGTTCCTCATGGTAGAAACTTCTCAGCACTGCAACATAATAGGGGGAGGGAAGCAGCGCCGCACGGTCCAAGTCCCAGGCGTCAAACCCTAAATAAATTCAGAGGTATCCGGGCGTTTGCAGGAGGAGCTGGTGCTAAACTAGCTGAGATGGCACGGCTCCTTTCAATATTCAATGAACCCTGGTCTAACTAGCACACCGGCCAGCATCCTTAAAGGGGCGGATGGACCCTGCACGGGAGGCAAAAATGCCGTCCAGGGCGTGATTGTATCCACAAATATCCAACATTCCGGGAAGGGTAAACACACGACAGGAGCGCGTCCAGGATATGAAATGAACCGTCAAACGACTCCGACCGTCAGCTCCACGAATGTTTCTTGCTTGATTGGGCCAATGGACACTTGCTGAGCCCGGTCACGTTCCGTTTTTTGCAGTCCGGCCGGACCTTATCATTGTTCAATTGAATTCCGGAAGGATGGTCCATAATTTCTCCAGATGTGTTCATGTTTTCGCCCTCCGTGCTAATTTTGTCGACCCCGCTTACTTACGCTTACGGTACTGTTGCGCAAGCATAGAAACGCAAACAAACCCTGGCACCATCGTTGTCGTGGCAATTATTTAATTTGAGCCACCGATGGGCAGCGTGCCCGAGTCACGTTCAAAGAATAATTTTTCCCACGGGTCCAGGCTGCTGCGTGAGGGTAAGAGGGTCTCCTTCTAGCCGGTATGTGCCCGGGTAGAAAGTGGGTACTTTAGGAGATAGATTTTGACGGATCAACAGGTGGTAGAGATCCACACAATTCCAACGGTGGAACAAGGAGGAAATCCGCAAATATTCCAATGCAGAGCCCCACTAGAGGGATATGCTGCTTCGGAATGGAGGAAATTCAGTCGCCTTCCGCCATCCTTCTCATATTACAGCTGCAGAGGATTAGGGGGTACTTTTCGAATCCCAAACGTAATAATGATAGTCACGGATGCCTCCTTTGAGATACACACGAATCCTATCCGGAATGGTACCGGAGCATTGGTCCTACTATACGTAGGGTACTGAAGTGCTTAATGCGGCAGCTTACCGTCGTCCTATTTAATGTGGATGATGGTGCTCCCGGTCTTCCCTTCGATGCTCTTCTATCTCTGGCCCCCTATTCGTTTTTACTTCTTCTGCAGCATAAAGAGGAATTGTGAGCATCCAGAGGAGAAATACATTTGGATTTACATTTATGGCAGCTCTGGATCAATGTTTTACAAGAGCCCAGAAAAAAACGCATATAATTCCGTTCAAGTGAAGAGTTACGACAAGGACCATACCAAGGCAGGGGGATGAATACCTGTCCTGCGGCATCTGCCGCAGCTGGCGGTTTTTATGCCCAAGCCCACCGAAAATGTTTACATGAATCGGGTGAGGATATTGGAAGTCTGGCGGTGGCTACCTACCTTAACCGGGGCTCCACCACTCAATTCCCTGAAATATTTATCGAAATACTCGCACCATGTTCCCGAGGGAGTTCGGTAGGCAAATTTCTACAGGTTCTTCCTTTTTAATTAAATATGCTGTCAAGGATTTGTTATATTCTCCGCGAAATATTCCTGATGGGGTCTTTCCGGAATTTGTACGGACATTGGCATGTGCATGTCATAGCATACCAGTCCATGCACACCATACATTTCATAATCTTTTATATGTATGTGAACAAAGATTGGCATTCCTGCTGGAATCTACAATTTACGGGGATGGAATCCTGACAAGATTCATAGGTTGGGTATTCCCTGTGTACGCACATATTATAAATGCAAGACATGCACTTACATTTTTGAATTGATAGCAAACCAATAACGCAAGGAATTCTGATAAATCAGAAATAGGACGTTACTCATTTTCAAAGCTGAAGGGGTCCCAGTTGAATCATAAAGGACAAATTAATTTTCGGTGTCGTTTCAACTATTTGGACTTTTTTTTTGTATTTTAGCAACTCTAGGACCTTCCCTAAACCGAAAATTAATACCATATTCCTCAGAGGTCGAACTAGTAAAGGTTGCAGATTGTAAATTAGTGACCGCAAAGATCCCCAAATGCTAAATTTAATGAAAATCGGTTGTAGTTTAAGATTTGAAGTCGGTCATTTGGATTCTTAAGTCTTGACAGCATTTATTTACATATTTATTTGTAGCAGCCAAAATTATAGGAGTGACTGATCTCATCTAGGCAAACAAAAAATCGTACTGCAGGGGGGGGGATCTCAACTTTGTTCAAGTTACACAGTGATTCATATATTCGAAATTTTCATGGTATGCATATTGTTAACGTATTTTTATATTTTGATATAATGAACACACTGACATCAAACTCACGCCAAATAACTACTATCTCAATGTACTTTACAAAAATCTCAACAGTGTTCATCTACCAGTTCAGGTGCAGTCACTTGCGGAAGTGAAAAAATGTTCCGTAATTTCCTATAATTCACGATTTGAAATGTATCGAATATAACGTCGAGTCCGCCGCGGCTTTGCTTGGTGGCACGTATTCTGGAGGTCCAATTTTCGATAACTTTGTCGCATAAATCTGGCTGAATTTGCTGGATGGCGTTCGTTATTTTGACTTTGGGCGCATCCATTGTTTGTGGTTTATTCTCATAGGCCTGTGATTTAAGTTAGCCCCAATGGAAGAAGTCTATAAGCAATCAATTGTACGATTCTGTGACTAGTCTCAAATCGCTCGTGCACAATTCTCTGTGTGGCACGTAGTACCGTCCTGTTGGAACCATATGTCTTCGGTATTCATATCATCCAGTTTAGGCCACAAAAAGTTGCTCATCATCGATCTGTAACGCTCACCATTAACAATACCAGTTTCGGAGCAGTGATTTTGATAATAAAATTTGATGATTTACAGACAGCCTTCTAGCTATCATCTTTCTTCATAGCTATAGCCTTCCATGGTGATTTGTCATATATTACTGAACAATTTACAACAAATTTGAGAGATGTTGCTTTAACAGCTAGGCTACAACCTAAAAAATTTCAAGCGTGTCAAGACCCTGTGTCAATATCAATTTGAAAATATCGCCAGACACTATAAGCTCCTTTATCAACCAATGTGTTTAGTCTAGAAATTCATTTGAATTTCTGCGTTGACGATGGTCCCTAATGTTTTGCCTTAAAAGCGGCTAAAAGGTATACACGACAGTCCCAATTCCCAAATCAGGACCAAAAACCGTTTGTAAGGCAAAATCAGGGCTACTCGTGTAAACGACAAAAAGTGGACTTGGAAATATCAGTCCTAGGCCCAATTCAATCGAGGCTAGTCCAAAGTTGGGACTTGCCCGTTCACACGGTAAAGAAAATTTCGACTTTGGGTTACGCTAGGCCAAAGTCGCGACTTTGGACATCGTGTATACGTAGTCACGTACTGAGTTAATCAAAATTGAAGGGATGCATCAGCAATACACCCCACACTTCTCCACAGCAATAGCGCCGACCACTAGCCAGTCAAACTGCTGCGCTGCATATTGTAGTGCCTACACAATTCTAAGCGGCTGCGTCGTTTCGTTTTATTAAGTAAAGTTTATGGTTTTTCGTTTGGACTAAATAAGCCTTGCTCAAAACGGCTTGTGAATTTTGAACTTTAAAGTACAGTAGAAAGTAGTCAATTCGCATACCATTCTCGGCGCTTTTAAAAAAAAGTTCTTCTCTCCTAAAAAGTATATTTTGGTTTGCATCTAAGCTAAATCGTCATGAAGCTTTCAACTTCTCTAAATACACATTTGTGCGTTTTTAACGAGTAAAGCTTCCCGGTGAAAAAACTTGACGCAGAGCATCTGCGCAGATTGCAGAAGACATTTAGAGAGCGGTAAACAGTAAACAGGTTTGCAGTCACCTGCAGCTTGGATGGATTCCGCCAGTCCCTCCCCGCCATGTAAATGTTGCAAAATAACATGCGAGGCCTGCTACACAATCAGTTGATAGCACTTATCGCTGCTAACTGACCCGCGGAACTGTAAGGGCAGATATCTGAAAACAACGCAGTTGGGCGCCAGTACTTTATTTTTTGTACAAAACATTTGCAGCGAACGTGGGCAGGGCAAACGCAGCCTTGTGGATCTCGCTGCTGTAGTACTTCAGCTTAAGTTGCTCGACGTCCCCACTGCTAAATTCGATAGCTGGCTCCCTCAGGTCCCTGGAGGCGTCCAAGCTCCCAATGATAAAACCAATCTGCCCGCAAGGATATGAGGGAACGCTTGCTAGGGCGTACCTAGCAACAGGGAACTGCTGACGACAACTGTTGAGGGTGGCCTTAACGTGGTCCAGGTCTGTCCAATAAGTGCCGCCCTGCGAACACACAATACCACCTGGCCGTAAGGCCTTTTTCATAAGGGCGAAGTAGCTCTCCTGAAAGAGGGACACGGCCGGTCCCACGGGGTCCGAACTATCAGTTATGATCACGTCGAATTCCTCAGTGTGGTTCTTCATGTACTCGAATCCATCACCTATAGTCAAGCGGAGTTTAGGGCTATCGAAACCGCACGACATTTGGGGAAGGTACTTTTTGGACAATTCCACCACCCTCCCGTCGATCTCCACTTGATGGACTTCCTTAACGCTTGGGTGCTTCACAACCTCTCTGGCAACTCCCCCGTCACCGCCGCCGACGATCAGTACCTTCTCCGGATTTGGATGGCAGCATAGTGGCAGGAATGATATCATCTCCTGGTAGGAGAACTCATCTCGGAGCGTGCACTGTATGATCCCGTCGAGAATCAGACAAGTCCCATAATTGGTTCTGCCAGGCGCATGTCAAGAAGAGGAGAAAACTGATAAGACCAGCTCAAGCTGGGCACCCCATTTTCACTTACGTTTCAATTACTTTGATGTCTTGAAATTGGCTCCGTTCCTCGTGCAGGACTTTGCTAACCTTGAGGGAGAAGCACTGTCCCGGCCACAGCTCGTCTTGGATTTCACTAAACCAGCCGTTTCGAATTGCATCCATGGCAAGCAGGTAAAGTTAAATTGGCGCAAAACGTTTGCCGGCGAAGCTCCGCAAACTGAATCCCGAGTGGACGCGAGCACTCAACTGATCGGAATTGATGAGCACATGAGCGCGTCGCTTGGATTTCCTGATAAGCCCAACGTGGCCGAGCTGGGGCTCTTCTAGACGTGCGCGACCAGCTCGTTATCTTTCTCAGGCAGTTTTCCCATCGAGCGGCGAGTCGCCGGCTCTACCATAAGCCGCATTTCCTTCTCACTCGCTTTGATGGGAATCGATTGATTCCATATAGGCAGTCTTGCCGCTTCTCAGACAAGATGTGGGCTCGATTCGAGGCCAAGGTCTTATGTCCCGCTGGAATTTGACCAAATGTTTTGGAATTCGCGGCCTTAATGATAAGACCTCTGTTTGCGGAACGAACTTATCCTCTCTTAGTCTACGAGACCAAATGTAAACATCTTCGCGACAATTGGCAGCTTAAATACTTCTCAGTACTTTTGTGGGGTATGAATCTATTCGTGCTTCTGACAAAATTAAAAACATATTTTCTGCAGATAAATCTTATGCTACGCCTAGGGGACGGACGGGCAAGAAGGTTATGCTAAGGTTTCTTTAAAAAAAGAAAAGTAAAAGCTCCAATTAATCGTTACAATCGTCACAGAAATACGAACCACGGCCCATATATGACGAGCACGCCTCGTGGGTCTTCCACAGGGGGATGTGGATACTCCTCTTTGCAAATAGTGCAAAAATATTCTGGCTGGTTTTCTTTTGGTGTAATGCCTCGAGTTTTTCGTTTTTTAACGTTCGATTGTCCAGGACTTGCTAATTTGTGATATATGTACATACCTCGAAATTTCAAACTTTGTAATCCAAAAATCGTTCGAAAATGGTCACGCGGTTCACTTGTTTACTAGCCGCGAGGCAGAGCACTTCGAATGATCATATGACCATCTCTTTCTAACAGTTACTCGCAGCGTCATTAAGGTTATAGGCCGGCCTATCCATGTTGCCCGTCCGTACCCTACACGTGCCATAGTATACAGAATGGAATTGCAGAAAATAAATACTCTACAATTAATACAACTCAAATCTCATGTCCCCTAGCAGCGCAAATCGGCGTTATGAGCGGACGAACTCTCTTCGTTGATTCTGGCATATGAGTTTTCAAATTATGGAAGTATGTTATGTAAGTAAGAAGTAAGTAAGAACAGTTGCAAACGTTTTTATATTGTTCAAGTATTTCACACCTTGCTTTAAGAGGTAAATATTTAGAAGTGGGGCTCCAGCCCTAATCGGCCCTAAACAATTTTTAACTATCTAGGACTGTTCTATAGTGTTATAATAGGTCATTTAAGGTGGGGGGATGGGTTGTTTTATCTGTTTTATTGTTCACATATTTTGTAAACGGCAAAATTTCTCTACTGACTGAATAGTTTCCTTTTACAAAATATCTTCTACGGACTGAAATTTGCCCCACCCTAAATTACCTATTGTTACACTAATCCTAGATGGTTAGACAATTTTTTAGACCCGAGACTCACTTCCAAATATTCACCATTTAAAATATGCAGCCGGCAGCTGCACTGCAAGAACCTTCAAAGAGGTCAAAAACAAATTTTGTCCATTGGGTTTAAATCGAAAAAGGAAATTATTAAGAAATAGGAATCTATGAGAAGTACGGACGCCTAGAGGGCGCGATTGGAGCGAAGCGACGCGGGCCGGGTGACATCCATTTCATGTGAACAAAATTTTAGAATTATAAAAATAGTCCTGTAAAATAGTCAATATTAAGAAAAAAGTCCGAACAAGCTGGATTTTTGTGGAGACATTTTTTTCGATGTCCAGAGCATATCCTGAAAAGGACCCTTAATATGAGCCATGGATTCTTTTAAGAGGCTAAAGGGAGTAGTTTTATTGTAGTTTTTACAAATAGGTATCCATTATTATTTCGCGAGGAAAACTGTTATGAGAAAAATTGTAGCTTATATAATTCTGCACAAACAAGATACTTAGACTTTTTTCCATAGAATCCATTCCGTCCTCTCTTCTCAAGTTCTGTTCAGAATATACTTAGGAGTAGGACATCGAAATGAAGTTCTCCGCAAGAGAACAGGCAATAATTAAATGCCTACGGGCAAGATTTTCGAAGTTATACAAATTTGAACAGTGCGGTATATTCTATCCTACCCTATGTGCAGGCCTAGGATGGTGACAGATGTTTGCAGTATAAGAGTTAAGCTGTAGTATTATTGTGGGAGCGTGCCTATTTACACTTCGGTGTGTCCAATCTCAGTAGGTGTTTTGGAATTTCAGTCGTGTGGATACACACACACATGGGCACATCAGAAGTGCAGATAGGCACTTCTTATTATGGTCAATAGGCCCACCCATTCGACGTTTGCACTCAACAGACTGTGCACTAATAACTTAATTATGAGAACTAAAAATTGTGTGCGTATTATAAAAAAAGACAATAATTTGCAAATAGTGTGCCTACATACATATGTAAGTAATATGTATGAATGTAACGTTTGTCCGTAGTTTCCCCTAATGCCTTGGAAATGTTATATTGTGTTGTGCTGGATCTCTGTGCACCGTGTGCACAGTTGTGCCTCAAAAGGCCAGACAAACCACAAGCACTGCAAGACTACTGGGAGTTTTTCGCACCCGGTAATTATCCCCAAGGCTGACTCGGCACAGGCTCCACTATTTTATTGCCCTTTATCCATCAGAGTGCTGATGATAAGCGCATAAGTAATGTCCGCGGCCCGAATCTTAATAGCTACGCGAGTATGGCAGCATGACGATAAATTATGGAAAAAATACGCGAAAATCGTATTATCCACGGAGCTTTGCCTGAAATAGCGAAGAGCAGAGTACGCCTAGCCGCATGAATCACGGCATTAGTCCAACGTGGCAACCAGACTGTTTGATTTAGTGGTGGGGTTCCGAAACAAACCGATGAATATTCCAAGGCTAAGACTGCACCATATCGGGCGGGAGCAAACAATGGATCAATCGCACCACCGAAACTGGCAGCAGCATACAACAAATAATGCGCGCATAATTGACATGCGCCGCGTAAACTCGCCAGTCAATCGGAGTGCACTCTAAGTTGCTTGCGCATGATCGGCATGCGCAGCAGTTCTGGCGGTGGTGGTCACCTCAATCAAATAAATCAAAATACGATCGCAACGATCGGCCGAGGTAGAGGAGAGACGGAATATACGGTCCGGCCGCTGCTGGACAACTGACGTGACATGTGACGTTTTTATTTGATCAGTTAAACTTGCAAATTGCACGCCTGCTCGAAGCGGTGTGGCGCCAACTTTGCATCCGGACGAGGAACGAAAAATTGAGATAAACAATTTAATAAGCAGGCACCTCGCCTTGACGGATGGGTTGATTGATTGATGGGGGACACCACTTCTGGTCTGCGATTGTCCAACGTTGAGGGTACCCAGTACCCAGTACCCACCGACTGGTAGTATGGGAGCCAAGTGCATTACATCTAGAAGCAAGAAGGCTTTCTATGTTTGCAATGTATAAAACCCCTCATTAGTGGACTGCCGGCTAGGAGGACCCTTAGCACACATGAAAAGCGGAACCGTCTCCATCACCTGCAGCAGTTGCAGATCAAGTTGCATTAGCAGAAGATAGGGAGCATTAGGGAAACTGAGCTACCTCGAGCGAGGAGAGGAGCTTAAGATGTAATAATGGCTTCTGGGATGCTAAGCCGATTAGTGCCAGACACTGGATAGGGCTCGCGGATATGAGCTGATGCCGCGAGATAGCGCAAATTGAACAAAGAGAACGAACCTCCGGCTCGAGGCGCAGCTGGTTGCAAAAAATTTCCACTTTTTCCAAATTCTCGCCACTGAACTCAGATAAAACAGCCAAATTGTCCGAGACAAGACTAGAAATTGCCTGGACCAAGATTATAGCTTAGGAATTTGAAACGACGTCCCTGTGTATATTATAATAAACTCGGAAAATATACCAAACTATTTATTGAACTATTTTAGTTCAATGGAAATTCTAACAAAATCGTAATTTCTTACATAATTATTAAGGCCAAGGCCAAAGAGATTTTTCTGTAGTTATTTTGTTGCCTCCACCGCCCACTGTCTCCGTATCGATCGGTCCACTGTCGTTCTCCTCAGATTCTGACGAAGGCGTTTCATTCTTGTCGACTGGCTCTGGAGGAGCAGTCCTTGCATTTTGAATCTCAATCTCATACTGATACTGCGTCTTAAAGTACAAATCCTTGACGCCTTCCATTTTGTCCCTGACCATATCCGCCTTACAGCAATACATGTAGCCAAGTGCAGAAAACCTGCGGAATTTGTTGAGCGGTGCCAACCAAGGGATTGAATCACATATATCCCTGCAAATCGGTGCGTCCTGGCGTGTATGGAACTGCGATACATAAAATAGTTTTTTTAAAAAGAATAAGAAATCAGAAATCATTAGAATCAGCGCAGTACCTGATAATATGGAGTGTTAACCCCGACCACTACAATATTCTCATTGTCGTTTGATAAGTAGGCCCATATGAGTTTAGGCGTCGCTGTACAGCTCAAATCCATCTGAAATTGTGTTGTCGATATTTTAGAATTGTTTTATGATTTGTGGCAAGATTATACCTCAGTCAAGGGTCCCTGCCTTATGTCACAATCAGAGCTGGTTCCCATTGTTCCCAAAATAATATCGTACGACACTTGCACACTACGCCTTTTTAAGATCTGTTCGAACAGCCGCCAATTGCCGTGCTTCAAACCTTTCCACCAAAATATTTTGCTTAGTGCCTTTGCTGAGTGCATCGGGTTAGAATAGTACGGCTCGAAAGCATTTCCAGGAATAAGGTCCTCGTACAGGTACTCAACACCCTTATGGATAAATCGGTGCTGGGTGCGGTTTTGCATCATCAGAAAACTAGAAGGCAATTGTATACTTTAACAATCTCAACAACACACCCAAAGGACACTCACTGTTGATAGAACTGCTCGGAGGGCGCGTCCACTAAATCTCCTTCGTATGGGTAGAAAAGGCTGATTGGTTCGTACTCCCCCTGCTAAAAATTACATCGATAGTTAAACGCAACACTGGATAACATTAACTAACCTTTCGAGCAATCACAGGTGACTGTTCTGCAGATTTATAGTTCTGGTATTTGACTTTCATCTTGGCCATGTCGTAGCAAATTTCGGCTAGAGTGATCGGTTCGTTGTTATAAACCATCCCAACAACGTACGACGTTCCATCGCAAAATTTATGCATGTGCCGATTTTCGTAGACTCCAAAGGGGGGCTTGGTGCAATTCAACGACTCCTCCTCCTGAAGTTTATCAGTTTTACCATTGTTCCACCACACTGTCCGCTCCCCAATACACGACAATTTAACTGTAGTCGCACCTTTGATATCATCCCAACTATTCCGAAGCGCTTCCTTTCTATATGAACAGTTAGTTATATTTTAGGAAATTCAATCAAAATCAATGACAATATTCACCGAAATCCTCCGGGGCAGTAAACTTCAACACTGGAAGCATCTTCGATTTCCAAATGAGATCCATGTGCAGGTAAAACCAAAGATTGATCACCGATCTTCTGAATAAAAATCGGACGAGATTCCGGCTTCGTCGAGAACTGGGAGAAGGTACATCCAGTAATTGCCGCCGTGAACAGCAACAAATATATCACCACCACAGAAAATGTCTTCATTTCAACTTCTTTAGAACAATCACAACAAAAATACCAAAATAACAGCTTCGCACCTCACTGCGAATTTCACGTGAATTTCCTAGTCGTTTAACGCGAACTATCCGCGCGAATTGCTTTTGCCGAACATTTTATACGGCAACGCACCATAAGAATTTTGTTTGTTTCCACCAATCTAAAGGAGGCACCGCCTTGCTGTTAATTCTGCCGATTCCGCGAAACCATGAGAATACTTTCCGGCATTGAATTTCTTATAATGTTGCTGCGAACGCCCGATTTTCCTTAATATTTCTGCCCCCAGACCGTTCGGTTAGCAAGTTGAACTTTTTTTAAGATACCGTAAAAATTTGCTGTGGGCAATGGCATTGCTCGCACGGTAGAATCACGTAAATGTTATCACTTCGTTGGTATCACATTATAAATATCACATGCACGGACTTGGCAGTTTTTGCAGGTTTATTTGGATCAGAATCAGATTAAGAAGTCTGTGTCTGTTGCGGTCGGTGGTGTCACATTATATTAAATAAAATCTCCCTGTCTCTTCTGGAAGCATAGTTTCAAAGCATTATTTTCAAATAGATAAGCACAAGGCTTGATGGCTGGTTAGGAAAAGCATATCTCGTAATATTTGCTGAGTCCGGTAACTGCGGCAGAATATTTTGTTTGAACATGATCCTACGTAACTCTAGGGGGTCCGTAATTAATGAATATAGAAACATGTCTCGTTCTACCTTCCTTAGCATTTTTCATAGAAAAAAAATTAGGATTATTTTTTTTAGAGGCTAAGCATAGAATTGCGTAATTACCCTGAAAGAAATGAGTTACACCTACAGCTCCTATAACACGGTAGATAGGTTCCTACGAAATGTTGTGTTGTGTGAAATCGTGTTATAGAAGACTAGGAGGGAGGGAACATTTTTAAAACAAAATATTGTTTATTAATTCAACAATTTTTATTAAAAATATAAATATATGTACATATGTAAAACAAACGAACGAGCTGCATATTTTGCGGATATCGAAGACTCTGCGGTAATTGTACTTCAAATTTCCCTTTAATTTTTTTTTAATGATTCGAACTGTTGCCTCATTATGTTTTTACTCCCTTTAAGAAACGATTCAAAATTTGTATTTTTTTTCTCCAAAGATATAAATTTTCTTAAGAAGTAGTTTTCAGTTTTCTTACTTCCAGACAGAGTTTAGGACTGAGATATAATTTTGAAATAAAATTACCCCTAAAAACGAGAAAGCTAATCAGTAACACATACCTAAGAATGTTTACAAGCGTTTCTTCCTAACAATCAACGAACTTTTTTTTGGTTTTTTTGGTAAAAACAAATTTTTATTTATAAAATATATATTTTTTGAACATCTTTGAAAGTATGCTCCATCGGAAGCTACGACATTTGCCCATCTTTCCGGAAACTTGCGGATTCCATCCTTAAAGAATTTCGTTGTCCTTCGATGCCAAATTGGGATAATTTCAAAAGATTGAAACCGATCTGCACTAAGGGCTGACTGCATCGACCGGAAGAAATAGTAATCGGACGTTGAAAAGTCCGGTGAGTACAGCGGGTGGTGTGACACTTCCGAGTTCAGCCTTTCTCATCCGAGTATGTCCTTTTCACGCAAAAGGAACCTTCTGCTTTTCAATTTCAAGATCGATGGGCATCCTCTCACACGACTTGACAAAGTGCGAGACTTAGGGATTGCACTAAATTCGCGTTTTTCTTTTGAACACCACATAAATTCCATAATCAATAAGGCTAATGCAAACTTGGAGTTTGTAAAAAGGTGGTCTAAGGAGTTTGACGATCCATATATCTCTCGACTACTATACTGCTCATTCGTGAGACCTGTACTTGAATACGCTAGTCCTGTTTCCCAACGTAGATTTTTGCGTTTCGTCCTCCGTGGTCTACCTTGGGAAAATAGTCTCATATTACCTCCTTATTCTGACAGACTCAAGCTAATCTCGCTGAGCACTTTGGAGAGTAGACGGAATAATTCCAGAACTGTCTTGGTTCTCGACTGTCTGAATGGTGTTATTAATTCTCCCAAATTTTTGGCTCTACTTAATATTTCCATCCCGCGCGACCGTTGAGGAATCCCGACTTCTTCCAATCAACACATCACCGCACTAATTATGGCTACAATGAACCCATAGCTTCGATGTCCCGTTCCTTTTATTTACGTTGCTCTAATATTGATTTTCATCTTTCGAGAGGCCAGATAAAGCGTCTGCTTCGTTGAAGCTTATATTTTCGATACAAATTTCCATTGGTGGTTTTATTGTATAGTAATCAGATAGTTGCTGAATTTGTCATAAATAAATAAATAAAAGGCGGATTGCTTCTAAGGATCTATAAGTCGTAATATCCTGCGTAGACCACTATCGCTCAATATGCACGGTATTTGATTTAGAAGAGGTCGGTCTTAATTTCAGGGCCAACATAATTTTTCTTCCGACCGTAGAAATCCATATCTTAAATCAAAGAGCACTTTTACAGTAACTCACCGCCGAAACTGCACTTCAAACGACTATTTATTTTTCAATGTCAATATATTACTCGTATACGAGTATGTAGGTGTAAAGTAAAAATAGGTCGCACTCTTTTTATTTGTATTGCAATCGCAGTATTCAGCTTATTGTTTTAATTTGTTTAAAGAGCACGGCTACAGTTTAAATCAAATAATTTCTACAGGACTTATTCCGCAGATTACAAATACTAAAACCAAAATTTCTTTTAAGCAATACGGGGCTGTAGAATTAATGAAAATTTGTAGTTTGTTCTGTTTAGTCGAAATTGATGATCCCTGTAGTCAATTCGACATGTTTATTTATTTATCACCACCAGGTACCTACATAGACCATCTGACATTTAAAACTATTATATAAAACAATTGGCAAATAAAATTTTAAGAAAAGTCTTAACAAAAATTCCACTAATTTATAAATAAACTTTTTTCAACGCTAATCGATAGCAATTGAAGTTGATTAAAGAAACGGAAGCATTATAATTTCTAGATATGGTAGATACTGGTTTAATATAGTCATAATTAGTCCTGTGATAATTAGAGTATAGAAAATGTATTCCTCTAGTGACGCCATAGTGTCGAGACAAATGAAGATCGTCAATATTGTAGGGATTGTAGGGGAACTCTTCCTACTAAACGAAATAAGGTTGCACTTGTCAATGTTCAGCTTCATATGAATTTTTAGCACCATTCAGAGAACTTAATAAGGTCCTCTTGCTGTCCAAAGGCATTTTATAAGGATTCGATCGCACTAAAAATCTTCAGGTCATCAGCGTAAGCTAAGATATGAATGTGCATTTTGAATTAGAGGGAACAAATCATTAATGAAGATTGTAAATAGCACGGGTCCAAGCTGACTACCTCGTGGAACCCCAGACAGCACGGTAACACTGTCAGACAAGGTGGAAGAATTTTAACCTTAAAAGATCGATTTGGGAGATATGACTTAATCCATTGAACATCAATTGAATATTGATAGAAAAGCCAAGTTCCAGTAATTTAAGAATTAGCTCTCTATGGGAGACGTAACGTAAAATAACTTCCAAATATAAGGAAAAGTACATGAACGAAACGATAAATTAACAAACAAAAAAGTAAGAGTCTCAACAAGTGAGGCACTACATTTACGGAGGATAACACAAGGAACAAGAGAATCCGAGCAATCCTCGTCAAACTTATTTAAATAATTTAAAACAGTGCAGACGTCAAGAACAATGTTAGTAGATTGTATGGGAAGACATGTCAAGTAGTCAAAATAGTCTAAGTCTATATCACGGATTTCATCACAGTAGGCATTGCTAAAGTGTTTAGCAAAAAGGTTAGAAATAGCAGAAGGTTCACAACTCGTTTCATTGTCAAGAGTTAAAACAGATGGGTAGTTATTAGTCTTCCGCTTAGTTATAATAAAATTCCAAAACTGCTTAGGGTTAGATCTAATATTAGATTTCATGCGATCTGTATACTGGCGGTGCAAGTTCTTGGAGTCATTAAAAAATTATTATACAATTAATATCGTCAAAATTTAAATTATAACCAAAAATCAAAACAGATTGTTATTCAAAATTCCTTTCCTAATAAATTTATTTGACTTTCTGCTCAAATACCATCTTGTTGACATAAATCTCAGTTCAGGTTGCATCTCAACACTACACCCAGCAGCCTACAAAGAAAGACCGTTGAAAAAACATCACAGCGCTGATCTTCCCTCGATCGAATGTCTCAATAAGCGAACAATCAAATTTCCATTTCGCCTCGATTTGATATTGCTCAATCATCAGGAGGTGTACAGTGGCCAGGCAGCCGTCTAAGGAGTCAATTTAAAAGCGATTCCGGCGCTGTCAGCGAGGTGAATGGAGCGGAACGGACCGATTAAAACAATCACAGCCTTCAACTCTCATTAGCTCGGGTGGGTAGTGTGTAAACGGCAAAACGAAACCAGACTTGGCCCGCAAGCACCTGGAGCTCTCTGGCTGGCCACAATTTATTTATCGCTCCTGTGGTGCGCTTAAAAATGTTTTTCCCGTTTTTGCGAATTCATCGAATTAATCCGACTTTACGCGCAATTTTTTCAAATTTCCGGGATCATTTGAGGCGCGACAGGAATTGATTGGAAGCACTCCTAAAGTAATGGTGCGATTGGGCCAAGCGAAGGCTTTTGCCCAGAAATTCTGCTTTAATTGCGGGCGGACGGTGAATTAAGGTAGCCTCCGGGGCTCCGGCCGGACAACGATGGACACGGCCCGAAAATTGTGTTAACAATCAAATTAATCTCGCGAGGGTCCGGCTGAGCTGATTGCGCCGCTTACAAACAACCTGCTTAAAGCGCTTTCGTTCCACGCAACGCCAACATACACGTTCCACATGTTCGATGCCGCCCGGATCGAACCGATTCGGGTGATTTTTTTCGTCTTCACTTCTTGTGCTGATCATCTTGAGAAAACTTGGCTTCTCAACAAGAGCCCGTGACTACAGCGGCGGAGCGGTCGGGCTCCGGGCAGTGTGCTGCAAACTCGGCACCGCATATTAAAAGCAAGCCGAGCTCCACGCGAGCCTTTAGTCTGTTTACGGACGTGAGTCGCGCTTGAACACAATTTCTACCCGCGCTGGAGCCATACCTGTGCGGCAAGGTAGACGCGAGTTTGTGATCAACATAAATTTTTTTTTGTTTTTGTTTACAACGGAAATGTGACCGATAGACGAGGTGCATTGACAGGAAAGTGCTTGTGTGATAAAAGAGAGCGTTTTGCTCCGTGCAGAATTTGAAGCAATTGATAAAGGCAATGTGTGCGTTTGTCGCGAAATTCAGAAATGCGACACAGTGCTGGTGATTGCATAAAAACATCTGAGCCAGCAGGTGTTTGTTCCAGGTGCAATTTGCGGAGAATACTGCCTCGTCGCTAGTAAAGCACAGTCTGCTCTGGGCATATTTTAGCACCCACACAATTGGCCGTTGCAAAACACCCCGTAAGTGCCTTTGCCTTTTCCTAATTTACTCCACTGTACCGCAGTTGAAGCGGCTGAAATTTGCGAAAAGGTGACGGTGCTGGCCTAATGGAGTCCTACGAAAAGAGACTCCAAGTGCAAGTCACGTAAATAGTCCAAGGCCTTGCTGTCGGCGGTCGTAAAGCGCCTGCGTTATCTGCGTCCGCGCGCACTTCGGTTACTTTATTTTTAATACGAATACCGCCGCAGCCGATGCAACCGCTGATGCCGCCGCCGCCGCGGCCACAGATCACTGGCGCAGCATTAGAACTGAATTTTTGTTATCAATGCTCGAGAGCGCGGTTAGTGCGGTTTCAATAAAGTCGTCACGCGAAAACAAGTGACGGCGGCCTGGATAAGCCGGTCGGTTTTGCTTAAAATAACCCTGGATCATATGCCGCGCTCAGATAGCGCAGAAATTTACTACTATTGTGTCGCGGTCTGTGCGCCAGAACGAATCTCTGCGCCCGCCCCCGGTCCCTACCGCCGACTGCAACTGACGCGATATCGATTCGAAACTGTTTTGTTATAACACAGACACCCTGCACCGCGGGTAATTCAACACCCAGACCGAGCCACCAGCATCCAGATCCAGAACCGCGGTTCCTTGCCTCACCCAGGCCGCCTTGGCCGTCAGTGCGTCCATCATCCGACGTCTAGCGAATGCTATACTGTTGCCGCGGTGGGCACCCACCGGCAGCAGCGTTAAACTTCTGTCCCAGTTCTCAAAGGTAGTGAAACCGAGAATCTTTTCTTCTAAGACAAAAGACGCGCCCTCGGTCGCGAGATTGAGCCGTGCCATTGGTATGCCAAGACAATGTCTAGTATTTCGACGATCGTTTCGGAATTGATTCTTTTTGACGCCTTTGTTCCGTAGGCTGCATTTGGCATATTTCGCGCGGCTTAGCCAAATACGTGAACTCTTCAGGGTTTTCGCTAACTCGGCGAATTTTTCCACAATTTTTGCATTCACATTAAAGAAGCAGTTACTTTCGACTGAGAGAACGGTTGAGCAATAGTACGCAGAGCTGTGTTAAATGTTTAGACACTATGCATAATTTCAGATTTGTAATAGAGAGTCATTGTCGTGCTGAAAATTTCGGATTACCCACATGTAATTTTTATGTACATAATAAATGCTAAATTTGAAACGATCCCACTTATAAAATTATTGTTTTCACATTTCTGCGCAGAAGCCTATTTTTGGAAGATATTTCATTTCAACAATGTGAACCATATAACTTAGTTGATAGCCATAAACACTCCCGTCTAATTAAAAATATTTAAAGAGAATGATCACTTTGAAAAGTTGAAGTAAAACGATAGTTGGAGATATTTTAAAAATTTTAAAACATAGAGAAGTATTTCATATTTAGCACATATACCGATCTAAGGAAAATATGAATACAATACTACAATATTACAAGAAATGAAACTTTTATGTGATTAATAATTTTGTAGGAAAGTCAGTGATAATGCGTTGGGGGTCAGTTGGTACATACATACATACGATCCTGATCACCTGATTGGTCAGAAACACGCAAAATTTTACTCGCACACCGAGAGCCCGTACCTGAGGTTCAGTTAGATTTTCTAATTTGAATATGAAATCTCCTTGATAACCTCTCTCTCCTTAACAGAAATACTAATCACTATATTCATATAATTTTAAATATGGTGCGGAAACGCGCACTCATGTACGAGCACGAAAGACTCATTTTCGACTCACGTACGTTTGCAATTCTTAGTTAGTCTTGTTAATGTACTCCGCATGCACACAGATACGCCCACGAAATTTCTTCCTGCTCATTACTCATGAATGAGTAACTCAGGATAGGTAAAACAGCCTAGACTCATGAGTGAATAATTCAGGGGGGGGGGGGGGGGGGGGGGGGGGGGGAAATAAATTACACACAAAATAAATTAATCATGAATTGTTTGTTTATCTCATCGGAATATATGTAAGATTAAATTTCTTAAATAGGAAAATAAAAAAATATATTTCCATATCATAATTCTATGAAATTTTGCCACAAGATCTTATATATATGTACTTATATATTTCGAAATACATTTAACAGAAAATATGAAACAATAATATTAACTCTAATAATTGTTTATGCAAATTATAAGGACGTTATAATGACATACATCTTCTCAGATCTTAAACTGCTTCACTTTAAAAATTATGAACTTGACATTCGATTTTGGATTCTACATAATTTATAATGACACCGGTAAGAGCAATTGTGATATATGTGTAGTTTAACGTTTTGTTTGCCCAAGTGCACGCTCAACGGAAATTGAGCAAGAAAATTACAATAGACTCATTAGCTTTGAGCGCTTGGACCGCACCTTATTATTAGACAAACCGAGAATAATATCGCGATCCACATGTGATAATCCACATCAAGCTAAGAAGTAAAAATAACACGTCTTAGAACACGGATAAAATTAGACTGCCTCAAATCACTATGAAAGATATAAAAAAATAAAAAGATAACACCATCTAATATATTAATCTTATTATCTATCTTGATACCTGAATAGCTCTAAGTACCATTCAAAGTTATAGAAATCCCTTCAAACTATAATTTCGGTCGCTACTTTGTATCCGGCTCCTTGACTTCCCAAATTGTCATGACAGATTTAAATTTAACAACCCTGAAATTCCCTAAGCATACATTCTCTCGTGAATCCACTGAGGTGGATTATGAAGACACAGCTACAATATAGTATGACTGCATTTTAAAATTTCCCACTTTAAGAAGTCAACTTTCGTTTTAACGAACTACCACAGATTCTCAATTGGATTTAAATTAGGACTACACGACGGCCAATCCAAATATGTCACACTATTGTCGTTGAACAATTTTTTTTAGTATAAGCCACCGTGGTGTTTCGGATCGTTTCCCTGTTGGAAAATCCAAGTTTCAGGGAAATTTTCATCTGCATATGGAAACATGATGTCGTTTAATATTGAAGTGCTAGTTAGTTTAGTATTTGTCCATATGACTTTGAACTTTATGAAAGGGGTGAAGCTTTAATTCATGGGGATATGCCTAACTGAAGTTGGCAATGATTGATCACATGGCAAAAGACAAAAGTAATTTATTCAGTAGAAAAACAAAACATTCAGCTAACTTCTCACGACCCGGTTACTGAATTTAAACCATGAAGGGGCCAACACTACACCATAACATACCACCCGAGACCATAATATTGCTTTCTCCGCATATTTCAAGGTCGGTCATGTATGATTTGTGTTGGTTTAAATTATTAATTATGTCCTTGTCCGGCGCGCGCATTAACGTATTTTCTGCCATTTCTATTTATTTTTTTCATTGGGAAATAACACAATTTTCATTTTTGAGCAGTCCAGTGTCGATATTTTTTGGCGAATTTCTTTATCGTTTTTTACGATTCGTGCGCAGGTTGGACATCACAAATTGTTTTTACCCATTTTGCAAAAGGCTTTGGTGAAAAAATAATGACACAATTTATATACCTACATATGTATGTATAGTGAAAAAGACTTGAAAAAGTTCCAACATCCACTTCTTTCCAGACTCTCCGCGTTTCTAATTATATGCACGATCTATTTGAGCTTTCTAAATACATGAGTTTGCAAATCGCAATTATTTTCCCGAAAGCACAGAAAACCGTGTAAAATACACCTTTTTGGGGTATGCTACTCTACCGCACCCTTTATAATAACTTTAATAAAATATGATGTTTCACGAAAAAAAAACACTAATAAAATAAACGAATTGAGCACCTTAAAGTGTTACCGCAGAAAAGTTTCCGACCGACGAGGTTCACTCGAAGGTTTAAAGTCTTCAACGAAATAATTTTGGTGACACGTAATCGGGACCACCTAAAGTCAACCACTCAATCCATGTATCTAGCTTAGGTGCCTTTACGGGCTATTCAGTCACTAAATGATCTGCATAATCATTTTTCTACCTACACTTCTTGAAACCTTCTGTCTGACGTAGCGGAAGATTTGTGTACAGATTTATATCTTATCTTGAAATCATGGACGAATAGAATTTCAATCAGAGAAGTTTTATCGCTATAAACTTTGGAGGTATAGTTTAGTTTGAAGGGTGTTGAACAAATCGAACCTTCAACTTCGCATAAATTATAAGAGCCAAGTTTTTAAAATATTTCTATTATATGTATGTTATAGTGCAATGCCAAAATTTGTGGCAATTTCATCAAATTACGATTACAAAAAAGTAAGAAACAATTTTAAATCACACTTTAATAATACATATTTTGTGTCAGCCATTTTTATGAATATTTATTTATTCTAATTAATTTCATGGAGGTATTCATTTCAACTAATAAAAGCGGTTTTTGCAAATAGTCGAAAAGTCAGGTCATTTATATATTTCTGTAAAAGATCGAATGAGATTTTCAAATGGGAAATTTTTGATGGTCTCTAGCTGAGTGTAATTGGGGCCTCGCGACAGGCCCCAAAAATGCTCTTCAGCCTGCGGTATTCCAATAAAACAGTATGTGCGCTTCGTGGGAGACCGAGATTCCCAAATCTCATGATTGCCGCGCGAGCGAAGCTACTTCATGCTCGTTGGAAATCTCACGTGTCTCCCACTCAATACACAATCCACTATTTTCTCAAATTAATATTTCGGAATTACAGCATACCAAATTTTCATGTTTATAATTATATTTACAATATTTCACGGTCAACAAGATTGATATCCGTTACCAAGATATTTTATATTATCAAAAATAAATAAATTTGTTACACTGTAATTCCGAAATTATTATTTTTAGTAAAAATATTTGCAACAAGAAAAGTAGAGAATTTCATCCTCCACAAGAAAGGTCCTTACCACTTTCGCCATAAGTCCAGCTATCTCCGAAATATTTGCAAATCAAACTATTTTCCAATATGCAAAAACTGCAGCATGCACCCTCCCGCTGCACCATCGGAATTTATACTCAGGCAGGTCTGTATTCAATTTGAAAATCTAATTCGTAGGACCTTTTTTACCTGACTAAAATATCTGAACTCAAACAGAGATAAGTACGAGCTGTTTCTGTTTTCCTCGAATTCATGCAGAGATTAAAAATTAATTCCACTTTCCACCCAGGGTTTTACCAGATCAACCTGAGTTGAAAGGACACATCCAACTTCGAAACTAAAGTCGAAACAAAATTTGCTGTTCACCGAAATTAAATTAATTTGCGATAAGGATCTGCAAAGATGCCAGGATGCTTCCATTCAACAGATGACTGGCCCCCGCCCCCAAATCAATTAACGACCCACAAAAAGTTCGAAAACAAAGAAAGCGCCCAACAGCCCGCACAAAGGAGGAGTTATCTGCAAGTCATGAAATTTGTTCGAAATAATTCAAATCTTCATTGAAACAGATTTTGTCGCGGAGATCAGATTGTTTGGCTGCCGCTAGTGCTGCTGGCGCTGCATGCAGTACGTGTCCATGGACTTATGCAGATGGCTTTCCATTAAGGCAAAAATGTCGTCTTTCTCCATTCCCCTGCCCCCCGGGGACGGCGCTCCGCCACAGATTCCAATCTCCGAATTATTTGTCCATCCAGTTCTTTTATTGCTGCGATTACGCGATTTTTTTCTGTGGGGCGCTCACATTGCACCACCGCTCACGACGGCGACGTCGAGGAAAGTTGTTGCGGGGGCGGCTGTTATCGCTAGCCGGTAAGGCAAATCGAAGCATCTCACTGTCAGCACTTGCATATTCCTCTCACCTCCAGGGTAACCCTATACTGCAATTGGGACCTATCGCTTCCGGTATTCAACTAATATAATTTTTCCAAATTCTGCCCGCCTCTCTGGGCCCTTGTACCATTTTGTCGTGTAATAAATTTCTTTGTTGTTGATGTGTATCGCAACGACTTTTCTCTTCATTCGCGCAAAAAATTTGTTTTTGTTTTATTATCCGGAAGTTGGGCGGTGCTCTGCTTTTGTTTTTGGTCTCAGGTGAGTCAGGTAGGTATAGGCGCATACCACTCACTACCTGGCCGCGTGGACAGATAGCCATCGAAAACAGATTCGACTCCGGATAATTAATAATTGAAGCGATAGCACACCTGCCAATTTGCTCCTCGGTCGAAAGTTGCTCATTCGCCTTGCCGTCCATTCTGTCTGTAGGTTTAAATGAAGTGCAAATTGGCACACGGCAGCAAACCTTTTCCGAGCACGCATTATTGCTGTTTGTTTCTGTTTCCTTCCCTTTACATTTATTTATCGGCTTATGATTTATTGTGTATGATTTTCCCAACAAAATGAGACCTTTTTGGCATTAACTTCGGGTAAAGCGTGTTGACTAGTTAATTTTTTTTATGATCATTATTTTGAGATTCTTCTTTCTATAGTCATTTTAAATTTCCGGAGATGGTAATTTAGATATTTTATTTTCCCTGTCGTTATGCTAAGAAATCCAGCACCAGGACAGGGAAAATGAATTATTTTGTTCCATCTTACCGGAATACTGTTAATTCTTGTTTTCTATGAAGAGCATACAGAGTTCCTGAGACATAAATAATTACAATTGTAATAATTAAAAATTAAATGGAGGAGTCTTACATATTTGCCACGTACACTTTAGCTGTGGCTTCGTGTCTCTTAAAGATCAAACTTTCATATAATTATTTTTGTCATTTGTCAAATTGCGGATGACTATGCAATCTAGCACCACAATAGATTCTTTGCTAGGTGACATTGTGATAAGCATTCAGGGTGATGAACACTAACAAAGCAATCAAAGAGTTTTTCTGAAAGTTTTTATTTAACTTGCTTTGTTAGTATGTTTGAGTCAAATCTTGCAATTAAAATTTCGACTAGTTCCAATTAATTTAAAAATCTCGTTGCGATGTGGTATGTTGAATTTTTACATCACATAGTCGCAGTGGATCCAAAAATTTAAGTTAGTAAAATTGGTTACAGTTTGTTAGCATTTCAAAAATTTTAAAATTATTTTCTCTTATGAAAAGAGCTTTATTTAGAATGCGTAAAGCTTTCCTTTAAGCGCGTTATTTTAATTTTCCCTGTTACGAACTTATACATAGCGACTGGACATCTAGTAGATTTAGTTTGTCTATACTAAGTCAATGTAACGGATGACAACTAAGGCTGGGTGGTTACAATGACCTAAAAAAAAAGCCAAATAAAAAATCTTAAATTAATTGTTTTTTAGAACGTTGTTTTTCCTCCTTAAGATCCAGGTGGCGGCAAAAATTGCTGGTGTCTTCGTTACAGTCGCGTAAAAACTAAAGCAAAGAAAAGGCATACTGTAAGTGAGGGATGTCAGACTAAATAGAGAACGAATGGTAGCTTCAATGTTGGATTTTTGGCACAAACCAAAGATTTAACATGGCTCCAGAGAGCCAGTTTTAAATTTGGCGGCACTTTCGCACACATTTGCCATCGTTTGCATCTTCTTCTCCGAGTATTGCCGAGGTGATCCGAAAAAGGGCGATAGTTGTTTGTTGACTTAAAAAATTCACACAAACAAGCTGCCAGGTTCTATTTCGCCAAACTGATGCTGCAATTAATTGATTGTTTCGGTCGCTGTGTGAGATGTGGCACCATCCATTCCATTCAAAGGAACCCCATCTTTGTCATATCTCTTTCAATTAAATTATGCCAAAAATACCCAGTAAGCATGGTATACGATATCGATCCCCATTAACTGTGTGTTGCCATATTTTTTCATTCAAAATCCGCCGTAATCACCGCTACCCTTGTTGACTGAGAAAGACTCAATTGCTGAAATTGTCGCAGAATTGATAACTTTGGATCCTCTGTAACACTCGTACTTACAGCAGCGATATTCTCTTTATTCCGTATCGTTCAAGACAAAAACCAGAAAAAAAAACAACGCAGAATGTTATAGAGGTTTCAAACAGGTCACCGAAGGTTTTTGTTTACTTTTTTTACTCAAACACTCCAATGTACGTATAAGACCCAACACTAGACGCTTGTCAAACAAGTCAAACAAATAATGTGTACCTTCGCTGCAACCGTAAATAGATTTTGAGAAGCACGCAATATTTGTAAATTGTTTGGGGTCAACTTGACTGCGTTTGTTCTGCACACCAATCCAGAGATGTGCGCCCCCGATGGGTTAATTATTACTTCCCTGTGTGGTGCAGTGCAGAGTGGTAATTTCCTTTTATATATTTGAAGCAACAAATCTCTCGTGTGACCAACACTTTCCCATTACAAATTTATTCCGCCCTCAAATCATCGAACCTCTAGCCTCCTAAACCCTCGTGCGTTTACTTCTATTTACTTCTAGTGTGCTGTTTCGGCTAAGAGGATCTCTTCACTTCATTCACAAGAGTCACGTAGAAATTTGCATCTCGAAGTGCTTGATAACTCACGTCATACACTAGGAAGTGGCAAGTGTACTGAGATGCATCTCAAGTGCCTCAATGTGCAACGTGGCAGCAGCTGCAGGTAGAAGAGAACCTGAAAGTCATCACTGCTAAGAAATGCTTTAGTCGGACACAACTAAGAAATTGCGGCAATAGCGCGAAAATTCCAACGATTACAACAAATCGCGAATTGCGCTACGCATGATCTGCGATAGTTTACCTTGCGTGCCATGCAGCACTTCCTCTCGAGACCAGAGAATTAAAAATCGTAAAACAAACAAATTAAATTACTCGCAGCCGTTATTTGTTCTTCATTTTCAATTTTCTCAGTTTTAGCATTTTATTATTCCGAATATGGCAGCAGCCGTCTATGCGTGCGTGCAAGCGTTGCGTTTGTTTGTCCACCAACAAGAAATGCGTGAGCTCTGCGAAATTTTGGAAAGAAGAAAAATTTAAGTGGTTTTTTGCAATGTTTGCACGCTGCAATTCGTTACGGTACGACTGCTGTACACGGAAACAAATAACACTGTGCAAGTACCCAGTTTACGGGCGCCGTCCACCGCAGGGCACCACAGGGCAGCTGCAATTAAGCGACGAAAATGGGGCTCCTCACTTCAGACCTAATCGCGATAAATGTAGTCTTCTTAAAAGCCCGGCTTGTTTCTGAGAACTCCACTCTGTCAGCGGATCAACTCGGTTTCGGGCTGCACACGTCCGATGGACTGGCAACAGCGCCCTGACGGGCCGAGACCCACTGTCGAGATCATATCTGGGTATTGCTCCCCGGTAAGATCGCCTCCTTTACCCTCGCTGCCGTTTTTTACGGGTTTTCATTTCGCGGGTATTTCTGCCTTATGACAAATTAATCTCGGCCTGTCGCGAGCAACTGTCTCCCAGTGCAGCACAGTTCAGCCGCCCGTGGACCCTTCTTGATGATAGCATGGTCAAGTCCAATTAATGTCAAGAGATTTTTTGGCGCTGCCGCTTTAGTTGGCCGGCCACGCGAGGAAGAAAGTGAATGAAGGAAAATTTACGAGGTTTTGTTTACGATACTTTTTTTTGCGCAATTTCACTTCCTGGTTAATTTGATCAGAGAAATGACTGATTGCCCCAATGGCCAGTCAGCCGCCCGCCTTGGTGGTCATTCTCAGGAGATGCGAGTGACATAATACTTTCGTCTTAACCCAATTCTGGCCACTGCGGCCAGGCAGGCAGCGATTGGTTAAGGGGGAGCCAAAGGGCAAACCAGATCAGACAATTATTTATCCAAATCGAAGAAAGGAGCCCCTGCATCACGCGGCCCCGAATCATTTAGCGGACGAACTTTCACTTAGACCCTGTGTCGCGTTGCGTGACACATTCGTCAAAATGTGTTAATGGACTTTGGTCGATTTATGGATCGCGTTGATAGCCAATTTAGAGGTAATTGCCCTGCACCGGTGTGCACTTTATGAGCCGCTTTTTTTTGCATACCTAAGTGGAAAAACGCACATTTACTGCTTTACGGAAAAATGGGCATGAAATATCTGGGAGAGATTGGGCGGGGAATTGTGGGTTTTTTATAGACATCGTTAGGGAGATAAGGATTTGAAAGGCTTTTTAAAACCAGGACCTTTCTTTAGATTGTTTCCACTTTCACTTTTACGCATTCAAATCGATTTCCTATACTCAAATGTCAACGTGCTAACTGCCATGAAATCATACCCCTTTTATTTTACCGATCAAAACTTTATTTTTCTCAATATTACAACCGGTGCGTGAAAGTATAAGCGATTGTTACTTTTCTAGTTGCAGCATTACTGTATGTGTATCCCTGGGTGCATAGGTACATGTACAAACACACCTTTCCTCACTCATAGAAGAAAACGCATTTGATAGAGCACTTATAGTGTAATAGCGTAATCTAGTGTACATAGAACGTGAAGATAGTGTATTTTAATTTTGAAATATCTTACACTAACGCCTTGGAACAAAAAAATTATTTACTCAATTGTGTCTTTATGCGATATAGAAACTCCATAAAAATAAAAAAACAAATTCCGTCATTTTGGGGCGTCCACCGTATTAGATTTAGAATGACGGCACATAGCTAATCGCATTCTATTCGTCATACCCTTTTATTTAATATCCTTGACAAGGGGGTTGTGAAGAAAAGATAATCTTGAGGCATTCTGCTTATTGGATTTAGAACAATATTTTATATACTATATTACATGTTGTAGGAAAATGAAATAAATAATAAATAAATGAATTGAGCGATGCTAGGTCGCAAATAACAAGAAGCCTAATATAGAACCCTGTGGGACACCCAAGTATAGTTCAGTATATCTGGAGAACATACCATTGATTTTAACGCGTTGATATTGGTGAGCAAGTAATTTTGAATCAGTGCAACTGAAGAAAGGAAAAAACCAAAACGGCATTTCAACTTATACAGAAGAATGCCAAGCTCTACTGAATCGAATGCTTGCGATAAATTCAAGCAAGACAAAGCGTAGTTCAATAATCTTGTTTTCTCAAACGTAACGTAAAACATTTTCGTCTTTGAAATGTTCTGGCGTCTGAGCACTCAGCAGGGCTTCTAAAATCCGACGGCCATTAACTAGTGCTATAGTAGTAGAATTATTAACATCTATGGATAAAACTTCAATCCGAATTTCTTACCTGAAAACAAAAAACAAATTTACTAACCGTCCTGCTAATAATCACAATAATCTCTTCCTGGCTGTGAATTTTCCGTCAACCCGGACAGAGCAGAACTGATGCTCTTTACCAGGAAACACTTATGCTCTCCTGGAAAGCCAACAAGATCGAGACCGTTACAGCACTTTATACTCATGTAAAAAAGCCATCGGTAGGAAGTGGGGATTGGAACCGCGGTTGTAAGACCAATTCTGGTCAATGGAGCGTTAGTTTGATGGCGAGCGATAGAGAAGGTCATCTACACACATCTGCTAGAGAAGGTTCAAGCGATTAGTGTGCCTGCTGATCACAGGAGCTTTGAATTCTGCACCCACAAAAGCCTTTGAGAGTATTCTGCACGTATTGCCTTTGGACTTATTCTGCAAACAGTGTCGGCTTCGGCTCAATGGTACAATCAATCAGTGGCGTGTCAAGGACACCTGCCACATAACTCGGCAAATCTGGCCAACCCTCTAGGCTAAGCTAGATCCAATAAGCTACTGGCTGTCAGGCGTGACTCTATGAGCATGGCGGTGGCTGTTATCACGGGTCACTTGGTAGTCATGCCAGAAGACTCGGAGCTCCTTCGCAGGATCACTGCATATGTTGCCGAAATACAGACGAAGAGGAGACTGCTGAATACCTCCTCTGTCACTGTCCAGCCCTCGCTATACGCAGGGTTCGACACTACCCTCTTCATCGTCCTCATTGAACCGGTGTCCGCTGAAATAACATGACCTCATAGGCTTCGTCAAGGACATGAATTATTCGTGGGAATTATCCTATGTGATATACAGTGGGCCAAATATTACCTAAGTGTGCCCTGGGACAGGTGCGGCAACCTAAGCGTCTTGGTGATATTTTTTGACATACGTATGTATGTAGCTTCTAAGAATGATATCGTTATCTACATCACTCAAAACATTTCCAAAACCAATTTCAAAAGAGATTTACGAAAAAAGGGTGCAAAAGTACAAAATTTGTATGTATGGCTTGAGCAGTCTTGCTTCAAAACAGCATTTTCAAGTGTGCGAGATATTGAACAGTCCAACAACTTTTAACCAAAGCGAAATGGATTAACTACCTGACAATGTTACAACTCCAACAAATCTGCTTATGATTGAGAAAGACTCGGAAATTTCCTTCCGAAATTTTGTGTGCATTTCATAATGCGACAGAACTTGTTTTAATCAAAATCACTTAAGAGTCGCCATAAAATGTTTCGATTTCCCTAAATGCCAGTGTGCGTAACACAAGTATTTTCCGCCCGACTTTGAGACTTTAAATACTCGTTTCCTCTCCTTCCCCTTTGCCTTTCTTTCCTTTGCTCATATTACCCGTTTTATGCTAAAACGCCACTTCTGTTTTTTTTATTGCAGGTGAATTAAATCGTAAAAATAATTGACATCGGAAACAGTAACAGCCGTAAACCATTCACCGACCACCGAAACCAACCAGCTCTGCAGCAGTTCTCGACAAAATTTCCCAAGACAGTGTGTGCCCCCGGAGGAAAAAACTTTATTAAGTTGTTCCCAGCCGCCCATCATTTGGCGTGCGTTCTTCGCTGACGACAGATTAAAATACAAAAAGTAATTGGCTTGCACCTTTAACATATGTGATCGACCCGCGGCTCCCTAGGACGCTCCAGTGAAATTAAAATTGTTGTGCTGTCTCCTCCGGAATTTTGTGCAGTTCTCCATTATTTTAATTTTATTTGTATAAAAAAATTTTTGTGATAATATGAGTGCAAGCGTCGCCTCCCGTATACTGCGGTTTCGGTATATCTCACCTACGTTCATTCTGCTAATTCAGAGGCGCTAATATGACGCATTTGAACCGGATTAAAGTTGTCGTACTTGGAAGCTCTAAAGTTGGAAAGTCAGGTAAATAACAAATTCAAATTTATGTTGTTTCGCTCGCTTTAGTGCGGGGTCTATTGTGGCACTAACAGCGCCGACTCAGATTTATGCAATTGTGTGGGACCGACCGGGATATGTCCCAAATAATTAGACCATTCCCGCGCACATATCGTGGGGAACAAATAAATTTATACTAAAATTTTCTGAAATAGTGCGGAATTCGTGCTTACCGCGTAATAAATTATTTTAATTATAATGAACGAAAACCTAAATATCCTCTTCATACACATATATTACTATTTAATTTTTGTATTAATTTGTTGGATCACACATACGAGTATGAAAAAAAAAACTGAAAAAGTTTCGAAACTTGTAAAAGCCTTTAACTTCGTAAAACACCATCTGACTCATAGGGCGTTTCACACTAGAAAATAACGGTAACGACACGATGCATTAGGGGAAGAAAATACATGCGAATATATGGATGCCCTTTCACAATAGACAGGAACGATAATGGGCATGTCGTCCACGACAACGACATGTCATCGGGGCCCGACGGTAACGATAAACTGTTGTATTTGCACACTACTTTTCATAATGTCTGTGCCAGGAAGACAACAAGACAGTGACTATATTTTGTTCGATGTTGCATACTAAATTAAATTAAATTGCCAATGAGACAAATATAGCAAATACAAATTATTAGGTTCGGAAAAACATGATTTTTATTGAAAAGTCAAGGTAGTCAAGTCGTGTCGTTATCGTTCTGTCGCCAGTGTCGGCTGATGTAAAAGGCTCAAAAATAATGGCATGCCGTGTCGTTATCGTCTAGTTTCAAAACATCCAATCATGGCGTTACCTAGCCATAATTTGTTTATTTTTTGATTATAACCTCGATGACAAACACAACGTTATAATATTGTCCGCAATTTTATTGCATAAGTCCCTATATTCCTTTATCGGGGAGAAAATATTTGTGATATAAAATTCTAAAGTGTCAGTTTAAGATTCCAACACTACGACACGCATTTTCCGTCCCCAGCAACAACTAAAATCTCAAATAGTTTGGGTCTTAACAATACGCCATCTTAACTTCATTAGACTTTAACAATATATTCGTAATTAAAGACCCCCAAACAATAATTTTCCTGAATATTGGGTGACAGATAATATTGGACAGTCTGCCATCTTGAGTTCGGTGTATTACAGCATATTTGAAATCACTGACCCCGAAAACATCCAAATAAGTCATAAATGAAAATATGCACAAGAAAGTGTATTTTTGGTGTACGCTGAATATTTGTTTAAAGTTTATGTATGAATGTAAACGAAACTTTTCAAAAACAATTTTTTTCTCGATCTTTGTTACCGTCCTACGGATCCGGACCATCCATTTCTCATCGTCTGAGTCTCCACCTGGCCAAAAACACAATGTCTGACTGCAGCCAGACAGCTCAATGAATTGGATGGATGATCAGCCCGCGGCCGTTTTCCGCTGGTAATTTCTGCCGGGTAGCAAATTTAAACGCGATTAATTACGCACGAAACTCATCTGCGCCAGCGCAATACGCTGAGGCCCCTTAAAAGCTTCAGAGTCCCCCGAACGCACTCCGCTGGCAATTCCTTTGCCTTTCATTAATGCAAATCAATTTTGATTTATGCGACCACTCAAGCGTATTAATTGAAGCCGGTGATCGTGTGTGCGATCGCGCCCGCGCGCTACCATCGAATCGGGAAAATATGTGGTCCTCTTCCGACAACAATTTACTGCTCACTTTCATCGGGGGCCTCTTTTTGAAGATATCTCGCGGTCTGGCCGGCCCCGGCTGGTCCACGAAACCCGGCTGCCCGACTGGTGGCTGAGGCTCACCGCCTGGCTAGCTAACTATCGCGGATGGACCGTAGGAACTGAACACATGGCCGAGTTGGTGCAGGGAGCGAATAGTCTTGTAATGTATTTCATCAATTAAAGCCGCGATATGAATGCGTGTAATTGACTGACATAGGTGCGCGCTTATTTGCACACGACACAGCGCGACCGCGCTCGCCCCTCCGGTGATATGTGGCTCTTGAGGCCTATACCGGCCGTCCAGATTGGCAGCCCGAGTGTGCAACAAATTGATTAGATTTATGTCTGTTCCGGTAGCTGGGGGACACTTGGTGATGAATTATTGGTGCGACTCGGTATCGGCAAGCGCCAATTTCTGGTTCCTTTTGTAATCAGAGCCTTTCCAAAGATCGTGTATGGAGATTGGATACTCTTCCTTTTTCGTTTGCCGGCTCAGTGGGTCGCTAGAGGAAATATTTTCTGCGCAACCATAACAGCAGCTAAATACTTCTAGTCGTCATTAAGTCCAAACCAGTTGATTTAGTCGGTTATAGCTGTATGGTCTCAGTGGATTTACTGTTGCCATACCTCGAAATTGGTAAGGTCGATATAAGGTACCCTCTTCCCTAAAAACCGTTTCCAAACATTTTATAAAATTGGTGAAATTTTTCCATGTTAATTTGAGCTCAATTGAGCATAAATCAAATTTCTAATTTAAATCTAAGAAAGGGTAGGTTATCTAATGGTTTCTTTTTAAATTGAATTTTATTTCGATTCTCTCAACACTAACACGCTTGAAATATTAATAGATAAGTAGTGTCAAGTCTCCGCGGTATTAGTGGACAAAATCGGTGCATGATTTTGGTGACTCAGGTCACGGGTCATTTGTTAAAAGCAGTTCATATAAAAGCTTCGGTCTTTTTTGTCATCATGTCAGTTGTTTGGGATTTCGGCGTTTCATTTTCGTGCCACCAAGATTTCGCTACAGTCGTAGCGGGAAGAACAGGAAAAATAACGAAAAATTGCCTTCTGTATACAGTTTAGAAAATATAACGATTCTTAATTAACTTTTTCTACAAAGAAAAACCCACCGATTTCCTTAATCTTGCCAGCACGAAGTACCGAACGGCACCGGCAAATACATTTCCCGCGATATTTACCCGACCGGCCCCGGAGTTTGAAAGAACTATCAAACTTCTCAGGAACTAAAGGAAAGCTGGAAAGTGACAGGATGTTTTGCCATAGAACTAGAATAACGAATAAAAACCGAAATTTGTGTTTTACAAAATGTGGGACAAGTCACGTCTGTCTGTTAATTTTTATTTTTTTTTATTTTAATGAAACCTTGTAGAAGCATTCCCTTAGTGTCGAAACGAATGAATATGTAAAACATTTTCACGGAAAACAGTACTTCCCGAAAAATTTAACTTAGAAAGGACTGAATATTTTATTTATAGTTTAGTTGGCAAAAGGTGAACATTAATTTTGTACCAATAATTTGTAAAAGGAAGCATTTCACCTTTTTTCCAACAAAACTAATAATAAAATATTCAGTCAAATTTCAAATTTTCAAGTTTTTCAGTCAGTAGACATTTGGAAAAAGGAGGCAAATTTTAGTCAATGAAATATTGTGGATTAGTGTGATCATATATATTTTATGAACAAAAACATAAACCTATAAATATTTTTTTTGTATGATTAGTTTCACGAAGAAACGACCATCTCCGGTTACCTTTAAATATTGTGTGGTCGTCACTCCTTCGTCTTTAAGGATTTCGGCTATTCTTCGTAGTCCCCAGAAAGACGACAGTTTAAGAATAAATTACTAAGATATGGTAAATGGTTTGAACCTCAAGTTTAAAAGTTTCAAATGCACCCCAAACCATCAATGTACCACAACCAATCAACCACACCAGATGGGCTGTCAAAAACACCTTATCAGTGTTTAATGTTGTCCTGACATAATAGACAGGACAGACCATCTGCAGTCCAACTCCTACCAACTAAGGCATGTAATGTATCTTAACTCGCGAGTTCCACAAACCGCATCACGCGGCTATACTTAGAGCCACGTTAGTCCGTCCGTCTAAGCACCTCACCTTTATCCTGTTATGCAACATCCCAACGGTCTACCGGCGACGTAACAGAACAAAACCTTGAAAAAAAGGCAACAGAGGAAGAAGAAAAGGAAGAAGAGAGAGAGAAAGAAAAAAGCAAATTTTCCCAGAAGAAACACGATTACGATCTCAAACGCATCCATCACAGCGCGCGCTTACATAATGCGAAATTCCCAGCTGGACAACAATTTGGTGTTTACCAGTTGTACCGAGGAAAAATATGGCTTAATCCGATTATGCTGGCTACTGTAAGAAGGGGGACTGCGGTCGGGACTATCGCGGTCCTCTATCTGGCCCAGTGGGACCTCTGCGACTGTAACGGCTGCCTGCATCAATCGCGCGCAAGCAATCAATTAAGTGTTGCAGTCCGTCACATGTCTTGTACAGAGTCGTCTTCGTTTTCATTTGTTTTCTATTTTTCACGGATGCTCTGCGCGGATATGTGTATCTTTGGCCAGCGCGCTGAGGCATCTTCGTCGAGGGCAAACAAACGACGGTGACAACTTTCACTATTTCCTAAGATTTCATTGTCAACTGAACATGTCAAGACCGTCCATTGTCTGAATCCGTAGCAGGGCGGTGATGGTACAAACTAGCCAGTAGAGGACACTCTCCACCTCAGCAGGTCGAGTTGCGCTGACGTCTCAGTTCAACGCACCGCTCAGGCACACCAGACCTTTTTCATTGTCTTCCATTCATAAAACGGGAGCTGCAAAGACTCGGATCGTGTGTGGGTGGGTGCACTTCTGGAAAACCGGCATCCACCTGGCCATAAGCCTCCATGCTCGTAGAGCCAGAGTTGCCAATGACATTTTCACGCCTTCACAGGATTTGGAACGTTGTCGAGCATACCTGGTATGACTGACAATATACGAGCCAAGTCTTCCCAGCCGTTCTCGGTGATTCTCAGTGCTCTGTACGTCCTCGTTTCCCTTCCTTTTGTATACATGTCGTCGTCGTATATCATAAATGGAAATCAGCGGAGGAAAACGTCTTCTCTGGACTGCTGAGCGGCACCGAGCTACCGTATCTTCTTAAACATGATATTTAAGCCAAGGAGAAAGGTAAAACCCCAAGTACCCCCAGAGACGTGCAGTTCGAAGCCAGTGTTTTTGCCCACAAATCGCAATTACACGATCAGCGGAGCACCAGCCGCGACCGCGCACCCAGTCTGGGCTGACATATCTTGGCTGAATCGTCTAGAGGGCAAGAAATAAAAAACCGCACAATGCGAAACGTGCAAAGTGCACATGCGCGCAAAGTGATTGCTCGTCACTCAGTCACCTGACCGACTCAATTCAACGCGGCGGCCGCAGCGGCAACGCGTCCATACACACCGCTCTTCTTTTATTTACCCGCACTGGGCCGAAACTTGTTCTGCGACCGTTTGAGTTCCCCGTGGAGTTTATTGTTCGTCACCCGTTAGGGGTATCAATTGACCAATAAGACCCCGGGACGTTTGGCACTTGTCCGAGTCTAATTTTAGCACGGCCACGACGCAGACCGGCGACTTGCTCCCGTCGCCCGTTATCGCTCCAGCATCAGAGATGTAGAACGGGCGCGGAATTGAATTTCTATGGCAGCACTGATAAAATATGATCGGCAAGTGGTCGCCGCCGCGCAAGCGAAGCCGCAGCCGCACAGATCCGCGGAAGAAATTTTCATTATGAATGGGAGACCGGGTGCAATTTCGCATATTTCATGCGCCGGTGGCCGGGACGCGCGGACTGCACTTCGTTAGGATATGTGGTGCACGTGTTGTGCGCACAATTGATAGAGTTGTTGAAGAAGTCGCGCAAAGGCTAATCAGAGCGTGGAATGCTCGCTGCCCGACCTGGAGAAAGTAAAAGGTGGTTCGGTTCTATCCGCGGAGCCGCGCATATATGCTAAACAGTCCACGGAAGGTATATGCATATGCCGGTGCTGGCACTGCACACCGGCTACGATGCAATGCTGCACAGGAGAGATACCACCAGCCACAGAGCTCGTAAGCAGATATTTATCGGAGGCAAGTGCACAGGGGAATAATTGCACCATTTGAATGTCACTGCGAACTTGAACTTGAAAATCACTTCACTACCATTTTGCACCTTTGGAAATCGCAATTAGCTCTGATTAGTGAAATTTATGGGTGCCAAGTAAGTGGATTGGGTACACCTCCGCGATCAATGGCTTTTGTTAATCCCTGCATTTGGAAAGGATGTCGATTTCTGCGGTCGATTCTCAAATTCATACCACTTGTTACTTTCTTTCGGGAGAAATAAGGAGATAAACGTCTTTATTGAGCTACCTGAGCGGATTAGAGAGCTATCTCGTTTCGAATGACCAAATCTGGAAATATTTTTGAATTTTCCCCCACACACACTTCGCAAGAATCGATAATTTCAAGAAATTTATTCTATTTTGCAGCTGTCACAGTAAGATACCTAACGAAGCGATACATTGGCGAGTACAGTTCGACAAGTGGTAAGTTGAATAAGTTTTACTATTTTTCATATATTTTTGCAGGTACTGGTACTACTTATTACTGCTGCAGCGCAAATTAGGCATATGATAAAAATCAAAAACCATGTTTGCAAATTTCTAAATTTTTATAAATGCGGGTAATAGAGAGGCGTGGTTTCCGGGTTTTAAAATATCTCCGAAACAAATCAATAATATGTTTTTATATGTTGGTTAGAATACTGTAAGTAAATTACTTATGCACTTACATCACCATTGTGCTTAATTATTAAGTATACATATTTAGTAATGAATTTGGAAAAATTAAAACGAAAGTTTCGCATTGTTAAAATTTTAACTCTGTTTATTTTATGTAAAAGTCTGCACAGTGATTGATTGCTTTTTTTAGTTTTGGTATATTTTTTCTCTTCATCCATATTTGATACATTTGTTTAATCTAGTAATAATAATAATTTATTTAAACAATTGCACAAAGGCCTAACCTTAACAAATAAATTTATCAGCTGTGAAGCGTTTCATAATTTTAAAAAAAATATAAAAGAAAAAGGTTAGCATGCAGTAAAACATTAAAACATTAATTGAAAAGAAAATAGTCATCTATCTAATTTTAATAAAAAAAGAAATATAATTTAGAGTTCAACAAAAAAACATTTTGAGATTAAAACAAGAAAGAAAAGAAAGCTATAGCTTATTTGAAAGAGCTATTTTACATGTCCTCTTTCTTTGGCTCAAGGAGTAAGCTGACTTGCATTCAATTGGAAGGTCGTTCCATAATCGCAGCTTGTACGAAATAGGAATTTTAAGATTGTGAATATTTATGACGCGGAATCAATAAGTTTTTTGTTCGAAGTGAGCTAAGGAAATGTATGCTTTCAAAGAGATTGCCTGGTGTTATTTGATTTATTATCTTGAACATCGTTAAACACTTTCGAAAATTAAAATGATTCTTAAGGTACATTTCTAATATACTCATAGCATGGTCGTAGCGACGCAAGCGAAAGATGAATCTTGAACACACATTAAACGAGTGCTGAAATTTCGTACATTTCTCAAAACATATAGAAATATAGAGGCTATCACAATAGTTAAAAAGCGGCATAATTGATGTCGTGACTAAATGTTGTCGGACCTAGCTGACAGGTGTCTACAAGATGACCACCATTACCTTAAAATACCGAATGCCTTAGTCTATACCAGAGCCGGGCAAACTCGGCTCTTCTGACTCCCGAGTGCTCCTCCGCTGTACCCAAAATGCACTCAGGTATACGGCTCACATGAAGTCAAAGTTTGCCCGGCTCTGGTCTATACTTTAAAAAAAACGTACTAAAATTTCAAGGGCATGTCTCAAATAGTTTTTGAGTTACAGCCATCTAAAGAGCAGCCGCTCATAGGTTCGAAAGTTGCGTTGGCCAGGAAAGTCATTATAAAGGGATTCTTGTTCCAATTGTTGACCTTGAGGTATTGAGCCCTACAGGTTTTTCGAAGAAGAGGAAGGTCATTTATATGGGCCTGGAATAGCAGATAAGCAGTATGTATGATATTTCTCGATTTATAACCATGAAATCAGTAACTTAAACTTTTAACGCGTTTTTCTCGAAACTACATTTTTTAAATTTGCGGGAATTATGACTCGAAGACAAATCATTTGACCGATTTGTTTCTTGTTGCAGCTTCCTTTATGTTATATATGTTTCTCCATACCATGGACCCCCAGTTTTCCGATCGAATAAAAATGTACTTTTGGCAGGCAAAACTCATCAAATATTCGCGCGAAAATGAATTTTTTTTAAATACTCCGCCATTTTATTAAATTTCTTTTTTTTCGATCGAAGGTCATGGTACGGGCAATACCTTCTAGTTTAATAAACTTTTTTGTTTTTTTGGAGCCTTGGGAGATTGCGAATAACTCGCTGAATTTTCCATTTTTGGTCTACAAATTTCATCATGTATTTAATATCATATATCCATAAATATATCCTTAAAACATTAAAGCATTCCATGTAGTGATTTTCTTCAAAAGAAAATTCCCAAAAATCACCTTTTTTCAGGCGGTCACAGTAGTGGTCCCCCTTAAACACACTATCTGTGCACGCCACACTAACAAATTAGACATGGTTGTAACAACATCTTCTACCCCCGTTTATTAGGAAGTAGACAAACTATGTACATATATGGACATGAACGAAAATATGACTGGCGTGGTGAACCAAAACGTTTGTTATTTTATCCGAATCCGAATGTATGTTAAAGATTAGGTTTATAATACCTTCAAAAGTTCGGAACCTCGTTAATTTGAAGTTCCGTAATTAAGTTAATTTTTTATTACCATTTGGAAAATGTCAATGAATTTTTCACATTGCTTACTACTTCGTAATTGTAGATGTGTATCTATGTACATAGAATGGTAATAACGTTAATCATCTGGAAATCTGAACTCAAAGGCAATAAAGAGTAGATCACTTTTACACGAGAGAAAACCTCAAACGTAAAATCTAGAAAATATAGTCTGAAACAAGTCTACGAAATTTATAAATCACATGCTCCACAATTCTCTTAAAGTATTTACTGTAGATTACAAAAGAGGTTCGTGCAAATAATGCAGGAAACCATAAAAATGAAATAAGAGGTGCTCTTCTTACCTTTCCTTGTTAAATTGGCAATAAAACACGTGGACCGAAAAAACATAAAAAACCACCGAGCAGCTTCAGGCGTAAGTGCATGTTCGAAAGATCTCAGTTGAAAGTAGATCGCTCACATCGGTGTTAAAATGACAGTTATCTCAGCCCATTTTCAGCTTCAGGTGCGAAAAGGAATAATTAAAAAAAATCAGAAGTCAATCCGAGAAAACGTCACGAAATCAAGAAGGACGGACGACAGAGGACGACAGCCCGGTGCTTTGTGGTAATTATCGGATATGTTATATCGTCTTTATTGCGAGATTAACCCGATTTCATAAGAAACGTAAAAAATATCATATCAGAGCGGCCTGTCTTGCTTCTTTTGCACTGCAGCAGCAACAGTACCAAATATAGCACAAAAAACGCAAAACACAGCCAAAAGTTATAAATGATGTTTTCTTGTGCCTTTTCCAGACTTTCTGTACCGGCATAGTGTTACGTTTGACAACGTTACCACAGAGGTCGAGATCATGGACACGTCAAAATGCGCGGTGAGTTTTTTATCTTAATATTTTTTCTGTCCGATTTTTTTGTATTTTTTCGCATCTCCTTTTGCGGTGCTTTTCTTTTCTTCATTTCCAGCAGAAACGCATTAAAGTAACTTCCTCTTTCTCGTGGGCATGTCATATGCAAGCGCGTCTTCAAGCACATATGGAGCGCAAATATACCGTAAAATAATATGATGCCCGGCAGTCAGTTTTTTTTACAGCCGTTGACACTTTTGGTCAGTCCAGGAAATATCTTAATCTGCTCTCGAAAATGGGACTGGGGCGTTTGTTTTTTGAATTTTTGTTTTCCTGGGTAAGAAAATAAGAAGTCAAAATGTTGCACGCTGCCTTTGCGGGCATATTTAACTGTTTTGGAAATCCAGAATAAGGCCTGCCTTGCTGCTGCAACGACTGGACTCTGTTAATTAGTAAAAGGCAGGTATGCTAGCAGTGGGATGAACGCGGACCGCTTTCATGATCTTCCAATGTAAAAATTCTTCTTTAAATGCAGTTCCCCTCAGAAACACTCATTTCGCAAATAACATAAATTATGGAATCACTTTTATGTTTTTCTGTCCTTTCGGTGCTCGCGGATATATCGTGATCTCTTGCCTGACGCCTTTAACCCAACCTATGGCGCAAGCCAACTTTCAACCCTACAACTTACATATATTGTACGAGACGTGTGTATATGTGATACTAAGCCGAATTTCATATATGTACGTATTGCACATTTTCCCATTTTGCCCACAACCGTGAAACTCTTAGAAATGTTGAGTAGAGGTGGTGTGCCACATTAAAGATGAAATAGTATCGCAACGACAGTTTGTTTAAACTGAACTAAGGTAAGCACCCATTTCCCCCTGCTAGGTAGACAGAAGTGAATTGCAGACGCCGGCCGATAATTGCTTCATCAACTTCAACTTGAGCAGTTTCTAAGGCTCCGACAATGGAGAATTATTTAGCCGTTGAGCATGCAGTAATTACTGTCGACTATAATTCAAATCGTTCAATGGCATCTCAGTTGGAGCGATTCGCGTTGCATAAGGGCGATACCTATAAACTGAGATCCCTTTCGAATCGCTGCAGCGCCAAACATCCAAACTTCGCCTACAAGTGGAGCGCCTCTGAATAGACCGCCCGCCAAATCGAAAGCCACCGACGCGCCAGAAATAATAGTACCCAGGCTTCATCTGCTGGATCTAGGCACCACCAGCGTCTCAAAGAGTCCTGGGGACCAGATCCGAAAGGGAAAGTTTTTACGAAGTTTCAATTAGGCACAATAGCGTTAATCATGCGTTGTGCGCTGCCCGGTGGCTACCATGTCTCGTTGCAATCAATGGTTGCCTCGCGCATTGACTTGATTGAGTGCATTCTGACAGATGTATGGCCGCATTAATTCAGGTAACACGTACGCCGGTAGCCGTGGAGAGGCGTCTAGTACCTTCACGGCATGTCTGTCTATTCTGTCTATTGGCGTGATTGCTGGGCACCCGCGGCCGAGGTGGTGGCGGCGCGGTGGCGGCACAAAAGCCCTGCGGTATGTGTTTAGTTTCATTAGGATTTATTCAGGTGTCTCACGACTTTACCTGCGTTTCCCCAGAAATCGCTTTGTGAGTAATTCCACTATACGTGTTTTGCACATGCTCCGATTTGTCGCCATTTTTTTAAGTAACCAGAAACCACTTAATGCGACCACTCACCTATTTTGGGGGCTGTGATGGAGACGATATTGTGCGAGTCACCTGCTGCCGCCGCCGTTTCCTTTGTTTGCGTAATCTGATACATCCGAAAGATCTCTTTCGCCTCATCTGCTCTGTGCCGCCGTTGAGATATGGATTCATTGTGTGAGACAGCCACACAGTTTCCCACGGATGACACTATCGAATGTGGCGGAATTTTTGGTATCAAATAAGAAGAGGATCCAATTTCACGGCAACTTCGATGCTGTTAGTCTGGGACTCTACTGCCCTCGTTTTGTTTCTATTGAGTCACTGCGCGAATACGACACCGATTTGGTGTCCTCTTACGGCCACTCATTATTAAAAGTAACTTTTTTGCGCGACAAAGTTATTCATGAGAAATGGCTTTGGATGACGCGATAAGGTGGACAGTCATTAGAAGAGCCGCCCTATTGCTTCTCCAAGAAAAATAATACAAATTGAAATTTAGATCATTTTGGATTAAGCATGTCCCCATCCGGTGCTGTGGTGATGAAGGTAGAGTAAAGAAAAATAACAGTAACAGTACCTTCCCACGAAAAAGGAGAAAAAGAGGAGCTCAAAAATAATCGGTAACTAATTTTCAAACGACAATGACGAAAAACACAAAAGGGCACTACAATGAGGAATATTTCAATTGAGAGTAGGTACCTATGTATGCATTTGCGAGAACATTACCGACTTCAGGTATGACCACGAAATATTTGACCTATACCTAAGTCATATAAGTAATAGAAGTCATTGTTAAAGTATTTTTTGGTAACTAAATATTTACTAGTGGGGCTCCAGCCCTAATCGGCTGCAAATCATCCAGCGCAATTCTGCAGTGTAGTAATAGGTAATTTAAGGCACTTTATTATATAAAAAAATACGAAAGGATTTAATTCAATTTTTATATCCTGGACACAGATTGCAAAAACTTTAACTAGTGCCATCAGGAAACTCTATCATCTTTAATGCTCACTACATTTAAAAATTTCTCAGTAACGCGATGGAATTTTGATCTGATAAGACATATAAAACGATTTTTCACAACACAGAATTCCTCCTGAATATCCCATTATAATCTCGAATATTCCTGCAAGTTTAAGAATTCAAAATAACGCTTCCAAAATAACCCCAAAATCTCTGCACTTCAAGGAATTTCAAATTTATTTATTTATTTAAAAAAAAAAATTATGCTGTTAAGTAAAAATAAAACAAAAATATCTCCGAAAAATGAAGTGCTAAAAATACTATTTTTGTAGTTCTAGCATGTTTACTTAACCGTTGTTTCTGGAAATTATAAAATAGAGAAGTTCACACTGTGTTCGAATTAACTTTGACGACCGCAACGCCAACGTTTGCAAGAGTTTCTTCCAAAAGCATGACAAGGTACTCAATGTCTACATAGGACCAAATTCCTTGTCCGTTTACACGGTAAAGAAAATCACGACTTTGGGTTATGCTAGGCGGCTAGGCCATTGGTATCGCGTATACGTAGTTACTGTCTTTGGCTGCTTGGAAAGGGAAGGACGTTTACGTTAGAAAGCAAGAAAATTTCGGGTTTTACATTACTTAGAAAAACGCGAACTTATAAGTGCAGTATTGTTTTTCCTAAAAATAAGAGAGACAACATCCTTTCCTAGGACTCTTTCTAGATGTAATATGACTATTTGCGCAAGAACATATAAATTTATCTTCAATGCAACATGTATGTTGTGCCAGATCTAATGAATTGGAATTTTTCACAAGGATACCTTAGAATCATAACAATCATAATCAAACGATAATAAGAGGCTGCAACGGAAGAGAGAATTAGAGAAACTTCAGACGTGGTCATACTTGCGAAGATTGAAAACTTTGGTACTACATATATAGAGGCTGTTTCATTTATGGGGGGGTTCACGCCAAGCAGCTACTATCTGAATGTGCTTTCCAACCTTGCCACCAATGTTGGCCTACCTCTACCACTGCAGGTACAGTCACTTGAGAAAGTGAAATAATCCTTTACAATTTCCTACAATTCACGTTTCTCCCACATTTTCCCTGCTTTTTCTCAAATTTGAAAATTATTACAGTTAATGGTAGTACGATTTTTTAACGCACATTCTATGAAATCATGGGTACTTAAGGTACTTAGTACTTAGCAGACTTCAGGCGTGCCTTCAACATTTCAGAATTATTAAAGATCAGGTGTAATATGGCCAATCAATTTGTATTGGTTTTTTTTAATTTCTCAATAATAGATTAACCCGAGTATGACCGACTACGGGTCTGCTAGATCTTATTAAATTTGGGGGAGCTGTTTTTCATCACATACGAAATCCCCTATTTTCGCGATCTTTAGAAAATGTTCTGAATGTTCCGCATACAAAAGCAAAGATGTGAAAATTTGACACAATAAAATATCCGTTGAATGTTCTATGTACGGAACCCATAATTAGTTGCTCTTATGTGCAAGTAGCTTAAATCCACAAAAAAATGAAAATTGTTCGCGTATTAAAGAAATACGTGCCATTGTGATAGTGGCCCCCGTTTTAGTAATGTGAATTGATCCAAAAACCTCTTTATGCCATTTCTGCGAGAGATTCTCTTCCTTGCAGCTGAAAACATTGTCGTCCAGCCCCCGTCTGCATGTTAAATAAGCCGAAAACAAACAAACCCACTTTCCGTGAATGCAGGCGACCTCGAAAGTGGGTTCTGCTAAAACGCAACTCTTGACCCATTTTCGGTGTTGTCGGTGTAATTGCAACAATTGTTTTATTTCCCAATTGATCATCTCCGTCCAGCATCCGCTTTCCCTTGCGTGAGAAAACCAAAATGTGTGTTTGTTGCACACCGGGCAATGGGATGTCGGGGGGCAGACACCACCTGCACACCTGAGAGAGGCGGCGGCGGTCGGTCGGCATGGCATTCACTCCATACGGCCCAGCCGCACTGTGCCGCGCACTTTGTAGGTATACTCCGCGCTGACGGAAGATGAAGAAGACGACGACGAAGATCTGCTCAATGGCCAGCCGATTGTGAAAGATCAGATCAACTGTCGGAAGGTAAACGAATATTATTCCGTGCTTTATCTACTTAACTGCAAATTGGCAAACATAAATAATTTGCTTGGCTTGTGGTATTATGACTGGCTCTGGCCGTCCCGCGAAGGAAATCGCTGCTGCCGCCACCGTCTCTGATCCGTTGCGGCTGCCGCGGGCTCCGAGGGAGAGATGCGAATTTTTGAATCTGGAACGATGGCAACTTTTCTGCTTTTTTGTTTATGCAACTCCTTTACTGGCTGTGACACCGCCTACTAAAAGTCCGCAGCTAATTAGTCTTTCATCGACTGATCGAGATAAATTTGGTTATATAAAGGAGATCTACGCGTACGCATTCCACCGTCGTATTAACGCGGCGTGGCCATAACGCTTAATGCGTTGGAAAAATAAATGCTTCGAGGTCTTAAGGCTTTTTTGGCGATTGCGCAACTGATTAATTAGTACCAAGACAGTTGACATATTTGAATTTAGTTACTAAGGAAGTAAAGGCTTTAGGTTAGGTGTTATGAACGTGTTACTGCCGAGCAGGTGGTAAGCACTGGGTAAGTTGGTTAAATATCAAATAGCGTATGATCTTTTATGTCATCACGAATGGGAACTAATTTTGCTCCAATTCCCTTCGATAAGATTGCTGCAAGCACCTATTTATGTATCAATAAAGTTCATAGAATTAATTAAATTAATTTTGTACAGGAAGTATTTCTAAAAATCAAAATGTTTTCTTGGGTTATGAATTCGATCGATCGATTTATTTTCAGATTAAGTTGAAAATTACATTCAGAACTGATCTAGTTTGCGCTAAACGTAGCGGCTGATATTGTTTCTTTTTTTAAACTCAGTTTGGCTGCATTAGCGGAAATATTAAAATTTGTTGAACCATTGACGAGAGTTACACTTGCCACGTAGTGATCGCGTTAGTCTGAAACACTTTTTATACAACACAATGATAAATTATATGGATACTGCCGTTTTGAATTTATACAATCAGGCATCATATTTGCAATCAGCAACTCTAAAAACCCGCACACACCAACTTTCATGAAAGTCTAAAAAAGTTTAGTATTTTGAGTCCACCATATTGAAGTCGACGTTTTGAATTTATTAAATTGGGCACCTTGAATATGGTGCAAGCCAACTTTCATAAATATCTGTTCTCGGGTTTGCTTCACTTTTTCGTTGCGCTCCTGTTTCTTAACATTCGAACCAACACTACCGTGTCATCATAAATTTCACTTCAAAAGTATCAAAAGCACAATTGCATCAGATAAACCAAATCCATGAATCTATGATATGCAACAATAATAATAACGTGTTTTTTCTTAAGTTATTGTCCCAACTGTAAGGCAGTAACAGCATAGCTTGGTCGGAAAGGAAGTAGGGAGGGAAGGTGGGAGATGATTCTTTTTGCATCACGATCAATGAGACAAATCAGACGCAGTGTTATGCCTGTCGTGCTGTTAAGTGGTATGGGGCATTTAACATGGAGACCCTGAATTTTTTGTTGGAACTCCAGGGAACCGCTGCTCTAGACTGTCTAGACTGTAGAAGAATTTTAATTTTGAAGAACTTTATGAAATTATAAAATGTATAGCCATTGTAAACATTAATTTGCTGTAATAAAAGTTTTGGGTTGAAGGTCAGTTAAGTTGTGTCTACGTTTTCATAAGATACACTTAGGCCTCATATATGGCCTATTGTCGTATCACTTTACCAAGGTTCCTGGTGGGAATCCAATGGCGCTACCAGCGGTGCTGTCGGTGCCCGTGGCTTTAGGGCAAGCCATAAACTCTTTATTGCGCATGCGACTATGCATGGCAATGTCGATCACTACCTTAAAGTAAAAATGCAGAAAAACCTCAATATGGTGGCTCTGAACGATCGAATTTCTAACAGAACTTACAAGTTTCCCAATGTCCAGTTGCACCATATCCTGATCACGCCTCATAAAAACCTGGACAAGCAGATTGTCCAGCATCCCATTGCCTAGAGGTGCACTTGCATAAATCTCCTCACCTATTTCACGGTGCTCAAGTCCGGCGAGTAATATGTGTCAAGAGAGCCATGTAGATGGCCATTTAATTAACATATCCACTTTCCGTGGAAAAAAACGCACAAAACGAAACCCCGATCCCAGCTAAATCGCAAATAAACGGAAAATTGATATTTTTTTTATGTCTCATTGCAGAAAACAGGTTGCCTGTACGAGCACATCAGGTGGGGGGATGCGTTCGTTGTTGTCTACTCGATTTGTGATAAGCACAGCTTTTCCGAGGCCGAAGATTACCTGGAACAGTTAACTAAATTGAAGCTTCCATCATACTACACCACACTGCTGCTAGGCAACAAGCGGGATCTGGACCACGCACGGTAAGTACGACAGTGTCGGTCACGCCACCGTACCGCCGCCGCGCCGGGCCGCCAGCACTGCAGCAGTAGGAGAACACGGAAAGTAGTTAAAATCACAGTAGGTGATATCACCATGATTCCCCAATCAATTTGCACAAAATTATCTGGCCATTATCAGGCATAAAGCGGTACTGAATTGCCGGTGATCGCGACGGCCGCCACGGCGGCCGGGTAATGGTCGATTACCCCCGGCCTGGAATTACGCGGAACAATATAAATTAATATGCTCCTGCTGCTGCATGTGATTACCGCTGGCCAAGTGGCCGCTGCTCCCTATTTATTTGCCCATTCAACTTTCCGTCTTGCTCGGTCGCCGCCTAATTTTTTTTGCATTTTTCTTCTTCTCGGCATGTAAACACACAGGAAGGTTTCTGTTAATGATGGGCACGAACTATCGCTCAAGTACTCCTGCCAGTTTTACGAGGTTTCCGCTGCTGAGAGCTTCGCCGGCGTATCACTTGCGTTCCAGTCCCTGCTGCGCGAGGCTAGGTCCATCCAATTGCTGAAAGCTCTGCCAATAAGACGGAAATTGGGAGTGAATAGTGTATCAAAGGTAAGTGCTACAGCCGCAGCCGTTCCTCCTTGTTTTCGTTTCCTCGAAATTAAGAGGTGCGAGCTGAGCCAATTGACTGCTCCAGGAAGCAGCAGGTACGAATGATACAGAATAAGGGAAATTAGGGCAACTCTGCAAAACCTTTGGCGGTTTTGCGGACTGAAATTGTATTGTTGGTTGAGAAACAGCCAAAGTGAACGAAAGGGCTATAATCACGCCAATGACTATACGAGAGCAAGTTGCAATTTTTGAATAGCACGTACCACCAGCACGTAATAAGCAAGTACATAAATATGCATATATATATAACGCCTCAGCCTTTCACAGGCTTCTCAATATCTTTGATCTGTTTAACGCAGAAACTTAACATAACTTTTCTTTCCGTTTTCATATAAAGGCTGCATTTCAAAATATTGAATTTATTATGCTTTTTTTTGTGTCAGACTACTTAGTGGTAGAGCTGAAAATATTCGAATACGAATTTATTATTCGAATATCGATATGACACGTCACTTACACGTGGCGTGACACGTGACATTAATTTTTTTTTTGTGCCATATTGATATTCTAGATCAAGTTCGAGAACCCCCCTTAGGAATTCTGTTCACCCCGAGCTCTAGAAAGCCGGGAAATGGGTGAAGAATAACCTTGTGTGGTTCTGTACATCCCTCCGAGGTTTTCAGGCGGGTTTATCGAATATACTCTAACACGTGATAAACAAAAATGCGCGTCACGTCATGTAACATATGACAAAGTTTTTTTTGCACAAGAATAGATATTTCAAATAGGGAAAACTATAACATAAAAATCGATTCGAAGTACAGAATACTCCTTATAGAAATCTAGTAGTATCACTAAGAAAAAAATAAATATATTGGGTTACCTACCTACTAGTGTTTTAAGATTGCTGGCTAGCAGAGAATTGTACAACATATGTCAATATCGTCAATGGTGATGGTATGTTTTGATTCAGCATCTTCTAAATGTTCACCACAATTCACAATTTTCGCACAATTGTGGGAATTTCAGTATTTAAAATATTCATTTCAACTAATATATGTTGTGCCAATTCATCCCTCTCCTCCACTCTCACCATCACTCTATTCGATCGCATTCCTAGCCTTCCTAATCAAGACTTAAGTTTCTTCGCAGTAATGAGTTGATACATTATAACGAAAGGCCATCACTCCTGGCAATTTGTCCATTTATGTATGTATTGTATATATTATATACGTAAACCACATAAATTTTTAATAAACTTAGATACGGATTGGAATGGGTAGTTAATACACATAAAAGTAAATTAAAGGGGGTGCTCACTACGATTGTAAAAAACATAAGGCCTTCTTTTGGAGTTCTTTCAATAATAAATTAGGAATGAGTGCTAAATGCGCCAAATGGTAGCTCTTATTTTGAACTATTTTTTCGCAACTTTTATAAAAAACAACCAGCAGTTATGAAATTATTAATCACTAAATATAGGACCGTTAAAAAATTAGGCCATACCGATATCGTTAAGCTAGCGATCTTTTTCTTTCTTTTTTGAAACAATGGCGGCCATTAAAATATAATATTATATAAGAACAGATTTGCCCTAACATTTTAATTTCAAGATGCTTGGAATGCGCTGTTGAAATTTTGAAGATAAAAAAAATACAGCTGATATGATTGCAAACATTTTCATGAACATATTATTTTCCATTGAACGATAAGTGCTCGAGTTATTGTGCTGTGTCAATAAAAGACCGCACAAGTGCGTGTCGTACAATCATTAACTTAGGGTTCCGTAGTATGTATAATATTATATAATAAAACTTTTTTAAATAGTTAGCTACCTTGTTAAATACTGTACTTTCAGTAGATTGCTGCTATTGGAAACTGATAATTATCGATATCTAAAAAACCTTTGGGAATATCTTGTTTAAAATCATTTTTGTTGATAGTATTTATAAAGTGCTATTATTTTGATTTTTTCAGATTTTTAAGTCACGTGGTTAAAACGTGGAGGGGGGCACATTATAAACAACTTTAGGAGCTTATATCTCGCGATAAAACTAATAAAAAAAGTCTTTTAAGAAACTTTATTGCATAGATCTGTCCAACGATACTCCAAACAATGAGAAGCGCGAAAATTAAAATTATCATCCCTCAGTTCATGTTTGAGAAGCTACTCCTAATTTGACGGTTTACATAAGGCAGCTGCCTGTAAAATTTCATCAGATTCGATAGAAAGACGGTGCAGTTATAAGGCCGTGACATACGGGCATGACGAAATTATAAGGATTTCACCATTTGGCTACGGAACCCTAAAAAAGGCTCTTCTAGAGAGTCAGACGAAGTTGCACTTCACCTGCACAATCCTTGTTGACCGCTCTACCTGCTCCTTTTTGAAATGCTGTGATTTCGTCATATCTCGGATATCTAACATAAATTTTTTTGAAAGTGCATTCCTATTTTTATGGGATTTTTTTAAAGTTTAACTAATTCTGGTTATTTGTGTTATATGGCTCTAATGATTTGTTTCCCCTTTCGCAGGTACTAGGTAACATATTTGGCAAGAACAGCAAGGACCGGAAAAAGAGGCCATCGCTCAGCATTTAACGAGCCCTGCATGTTCACCAGAATTCGTCTAGACATAAGTGAGCCTCTGCTACTCTATCTTCCCATAGCTGCTAGAAGTACTGTAAAAATCTGTAAAAAACCGCTGCTACAACCTGACGATTGCCAATTAGACTTAGTACCCGAAAGCAATGTTTTGTGATAACCGAAATATTTTTTTTAAAAATCAAGGAAATTTCTCATTGGAGTGGAAAAGGAAGTGCCGGCAAAGGGCCACAACCGCGCCGATCGATTAGTGGTACACGCACATTAACATTACGCCGACCGCGAAGAGCCGTGTACTTTCACCGTCCGTCGTCGTAGTCAGCGCAAAAATCCCGAGAAAATCAATCTTGATTAAATCGGAAATGGAAAAGAGCGTCGTCTGCAACCGCCGCCGAAAAGGCTATCAATCAAAATGTTTGGCGTTTGGCAAACAGTCCGCGACCAAAACAATAACAGCGCCTCGATTGAGCCAGCCTGCGAGTGCCCCCGTCTGGGCGATGGCGGAGGGGGAGGCAAACAAACACGACTTTGGCTAATTTTGCATAATCCCCCGGCCCACTGAGGAGGCCCCAGCCAGGTATACGTTCGCGCTGAAGAAGCAGTCCAGCTGTCATCGAATAATGTTGTTGCGCTGTCCGAGTGAATAAAGTCGTGCGCGTGCGCTCGCGCCTCAGCTGCGCTCGCGCGCGTCCGATTAACGTTTTTATTTTCAAAGATGCACTCGAGCGGCGGACAGGGAAGCGATTTGACACAAAAACACTGTCACAAGCGGTTCAGGTTCCCGCGCAAGGTATTATTCGGGTTTTGGGTATAAAAAAAAAAGCCATCGCCCTCCGGGCTCCCACAATGGACAATGGCTTCAATTTTGATTTACGTCCTCGGGCGTTGGGGGCCTGATAAGAAATGCGGCGTGCACAGGTAAAAGTACACGGCCGGCCATTGCCAAGTGGGACGACGGAAATTCGATCTTAAGAGCCCGGGAAATGGGTCAAAATCGCTCGGATCAATCGATTCTCCGTAATAAGATTAAGTAAGACTCGCTGAAAGTAAAATGGTGAAAACAGCGGCACTTGATAGGTCCAAAGTAGGCCAGAAATTGGCGAGTTGCTCGATGATGTAAGGCGGACCTGCAGGGATATATTGTACATTTACTCCATCTTCAGATCTGTCCCGATAAGCTTACTTTGCGCTAATTTATCTATTATGTATAGTTGTTTGTATTCAATTGCAGTATTACCCCTGTAGTCTAGGATGTTTTATTTTGTAGATTTGTACCTAAACCCACGTAGCCTAGGAGCTTGGAGCTTCCGCGTGCGATTCCGATAGTTTTACTACTTAGTACTCTTGCAACGTTCCTGTCAGCTAGTTTGCGATTAGAGTATAAAATCTGTTGAACATTCTCATGTAGATGAGTGTAATAAAATGTATTATAAGCGAAAGACATGTTTTTTCTTTGTGCTCCATGATATACCTTTTTTATTACTTCCAGAAATGCAGCTGTTTGAGAACCTTTTTCTTCACAACAATGGATGGAACTGTATGGATTGTTATAACTTTTAGTTGAAATAATGAACTGAGTGCCCTATGCATGCACTTTGCCTTTATTTCAGAGGTGATCAAGGGCAGTTGGAGGAGATGCCATTTTAGAGCTGCATATCATCTCCCTATCGAATTGTGTAAAAGCTTTTTTAAAAAACTCGACTGTCAGCCCTCCATAAAATTATATAACTGACTTTTGCAGAATTCCACTGTGGCCAATTTGCCCGAAAACCTGGCCAAACTTCGGAAAATGTTCGAATTGACTTGAATGAAGGCATATATGTATGTAAGTGTTTCAGAGTCCCTGATTACGATATTGATATCAGAGTTCACAAATTCTAAATGGAGGAATTTTTTTTAATTAATCTATTAATTCGCATGTTTGAAGGTCTCAAAAGGTTTTTAGGGCAGTAACAAAATGGCGAACATTTTTTTCAAATAGTCAACTTATTCGCATCTATAAAGGTATCAAAGGGTTTTCAGGGTCGCTGATTACAATTTTGATATCAGATTTCAGAAATTGTCGATGATTCTTAAGCTTAAAAATTTCTGTTTTTATTTTTTCTACATTGACTAGCATTACCTTGATCAGAAAAACAAGGACACTGACGCGCCGCGATACAAAATATGGATCAATTATTTTTACATGTCCGATAAATGAATTTACCCCTTTAACAACGCTAGAAATGTCAGTGGCAATTGGAACTTTTTCTTCAAGGAAATATAAACTTTTGGAAAATAATTGAGATCTTCATGTTGCGATAACGCCGAAAACCCTGGTCGAACGGCTCCTCTAGTATAACTATAAACTAAATGTTTCATGGGCGCAAGTAGGGGTAAATTCATAAAACGGTGAAATGAAACTTAAGACAAGGAAAATGACGTAAATATTAAATGTCATATATAATATTGTGCCCACTCTGTAAATATCTATAATATTTACATACTTTGAGAAGGAAATAATTGGCATAAGAGCCCATATATTTCTTTATCGGAAAATAAGACTCGTAATAATAAATTCAAAATATAACTTCAAAAGTATTGAGCACATTGAAACTGCAAAGTGTTACAGTTATTGTAGGTATACTTTGGGTATCTACAGTCCGTCATCTTGAATACTTTGGTTTTAAACGATAGATTTGAATTTAGTGACCCCGTAAACCCCTATACATCAATTTTTATGAAAATCCCATATGTTAAAGTTTATATCTGACAGGCCGCCAATTGAAAAAACGTTATTTTTAGCAGCAGATTTGGATGAATTCGTAAATTTTGTCAAGATCGTGACATGTTTGCAAAGTTCTTCAGGCCAAATTGAATACAGCAGACTTGTGACATGACTTGTGGTTCCAACAGTACGGCGCCAGTCACACCGCATGCAAAATAATGATGTTATTGCAAACCAAGTTCCAAGGTCTCATTTTGGAGACCAAAAACTGGCTGCCGCTCGTCGCGGAGAAGTTACAATTTAAGGATTGTACAAATTTAACTGACTAATTTGACTGAGAACCATTTCAGTAATTATGAAGTATTACGTAATTCTACTTTTACCGCTGGTGAGGGCGTAATTACTGTGGATCATAACTATTTAATAGTTGGATTGACTAAAATCTACTATGATTACCACTTGTGGTGGCGTAGTTCAAATAGATGAATAATCCCACCCTAATGAAGTTTTTATCAACACTTAACAATGCTTGTAAGCCACTCTATTTTTATACAATTAAATTTAGTGCATAAAACATCATAATTTTCTGAATCATCAATTTTCACTTGTGTGACTTCACTGAACTTTGCATCTGTGTGGACGCTGGTGTGATCGAGCTTGTGAGGGATTTATTCCAGTGTTAGTGAGCTTTAATTTAAAAAAATTTAGAGCAGCCCGGGCCATAACGCGGTGAATATTAACTTCCAAATGCTTAAACGTCTGTGGTTTATCTTAGTAGACTAGCGACTTCACATATCCCCACAGAAAATACTCCATAGGTGTGAAATCAGATGACCGTGGAAGCCGTAAATAAATAAATAATAAATTGATTGTGTCGTGCGCTGTGTGGCATGTTGTGGCGTCTTGTTGAAACCAAAGTTGTTTTTCATTAACGCCATTCAACTGGGGACCGAAAAAGTCAGTAATCATGAATCTATAGCGTTTTCCATTGACTGTAGCGTTCTAGTCCATGCCGACATGAAGGACACTAAACAGTCACTTTTAGTGGATATAAAGGCGTCGCAATAAATTCTTCACGATATTTTGCACTACAAATCCCGCAATTTTGTTTATTGACGAAGCCATTAAACCAAAAATGAACCTCCTCGATGAACTAACATTTCGCGAATTGAGCCATGATTTGCGTAATTTGCAAGCATTTTTCAGGTGTAGGTCTAAACAAAATGTACATACTTTTACAAAGAGAATTAATAGTTCTTTAAGACACTCGTTAACGTACACCTCAGTACTAATGGGTGCACTTGTGACGAATGTATATAAGTTTCTTCGTACAAATCATATAAGTTTCTAACTCTTGTTTTGGTAGCTAACTGATGGTTTTCGGTCATCTTCCGCCTTTTTTATTTTTTTTTCCCGTTTGATTTCGCGATCGTTTCGAATCGACACGCTTTTTACACCTTCAAACCTTTGCTTGATTTGTCTAACGCTTTGAAGCCACATTTCTGGCAGGTATACTCCTATTTCGATTAATTCATTTCACTATTGTTTTGGACAGGTTTTCCTATTAGCTCCAATTTCACGTCCACTGTTCATTCTTGAGAAATAGATGACTTTTACGTGTTTATTATATCCAAAGCCCTAGAGCCTCCCCTAACGTTAACTCAAGGTTTTCAGTTTCGGCGAAGAAGAAAAATATTATTATCACTACCTTCTATTTCGTTGTGCATTATTCGTCGGCCTACGATGAATGGCCAATGTGTGCATTTCGACAATAACAAAACATAGTGCCAAATAGTACGGCCAGCGTTCGGCTCTTGTAAAGCCATTTTCCAATTATTACAATTATGACTAAGTGGTCCTCTCACAGCATCACCTCCCACGCGGTTTGAACCTATCACCCATAAACACTGCGGCGGACTCATTCATTTGGCTTAAAGTAGTTGCGCACTTCTCTGCACGGTCAAGTACGTCCAGCAGCTACCACGGTCATGTTTATCCAGGTTGATGGAGAGCCGTGCAGTCAGGCACTTCTGCAGCGGCCGATTTTTCGTGCGTTTTTCTTCGTTTTCGTTGCATGCAAATTGTCATGCCACTTGATACACCGCAGCAGAACGTGTATGTCACACAGAGTCTAGAGCTCTAATTCTCCTCCCCTAACCACATGGCTGCCCGTTTGCGTTTTACATAAATTTGCATGCTTCGCTCGCAGATTTTTCAATTAATTGAGAGATCAGGTCTCGATTGTGTTCGGTTTAGTCGCAGACCGTCGTCATGGTTTGGACGGTTCGTCGGCGTCTTCGTCGCTGCGGACTAGTTTCCCAGGTGCACTAGTTTCTTACCTCTTGGCAGGTTCGCATGTGTGAGAGAGATTTTAACTACTTTACGCCTTGAGCCATTTCCTCTTTCTGTTGGTTCATTTTAAGACGTCTTAAGATCGCATTAACTGACATTGGCCGGCCGGGTAGAACGACTGTAAATTTCCTGGGTACTTATGAACATTCTTAACTGGTGCAGTTTGCTGATAGTGGGAATTGACCGTTTAATGCTGCTTTTGTTAGATTTATTGGCCAAATAGCAGCCTGTGAGTATGGAGCTGAGAAATGGTATCTGATTCTAGTAGGATTACAATGTAAGATGCTTTTGAAGGGATTGGTAGATTTTCTGCATTCACGCCACATTTCAAGGGATGTTCAGCTAAAGGGCAAAGGTCGATGTCCTGCTTGCCTAACATAGTTGAAGAATAATTTGTGAGTAAACTAATCACACAAATACTTTAAGCAGCATATGATATTTCGGAGCTAAAAGGTGAATTGATTTACCAAAACCTAAACTCTAAGCCCGAAGTGGACGAAACCAGCTAAAAACAAACCAATTTCATATCTTTTATTTAGTTGCTATCAAAACACGAAAGCGTACCTGCCCGCCTCAATTGGATTGAAATATTTGTGCTTTGACGATGAGATGGTTTTGAACAGTTAGAATTGAAAGACATTTAAGGATTGCAAGACCATAAGATGAAGACATGACTAAAATGGACTTACAATTAGAGGAAATGCTTAACCCCGATTCCACTGCAGGTCCAACATCAGCACTGAAAAGGTGGCATTAATCTTAAGAAATCTGATTGAAGCTTTACGTTTAGGAACGAAATTTGTAACTTTTGAGAAGCCTTGTTTTCTACCATCCCACTGCTGATTATGAATCTGAGTTGAAACACATTTTAAAAGTGACAGAACAAGCAAATATTACTCCATTTTTTAAGCCACCCAAGACTGATAATAATTAAGAAAACTATTTTAAACAAACTTAAATGAAATACAATTTATCCATTTTGTAAACTTGGAACATATCTCCTATAACCACCGCGAATATGGAGCTTCGACTGTAGGTACATCCATTTGTAATTATATCATCGATCATACGCAAATAAAAGCGAAAAAAACAAAGAGTGACTGCAAACTGGACCTACTTTTGCATAGTCATATATTTTTCTAGTCATAGAAAGGCTTAAGAGGTCTCAAATTGATTGTCCCAAGAGAGGCATTGTTTTCGGTTTTTTTTGAAAATATTCAGCAATTACCCCTATTTAGATGCTGAAATTAAATTGTTAAGAATTTCCCCATAGGCCCTCGATCGGAGTGAAATCATTCCCCACATGATACGAATAGAATTGTTTACTGATTTATTATATTACATTTTTTACATTATATTGCATTCGATGTATTATGTACATATTATTAATGAAATTATTATCTGTTGTTGCCGAAAGTGTGCATCTGAACCGGTGAACATCAATTCGCCATAGATCTGAGAAACTGAACATTAGCCACACTGGCCTGAGAAAATTTTGTATAAAAACCTAGGACTAATCTCTTACAAGGTCGAAACTGACTCAGGCTATATAAAGTATAAACAATCCAAATAGCCGTATTTGGGGCTCCAAAAACCCACACGTAGCCGTAGAGACACCAACCTCAACGTGAGAGTTTTACGGATCATGCCTCCGTTACTTTTGGCCAGTAATTGAAGAATTGGACTTGAGCGAGCTCTGGTTCCAACAGAATGGCGCTACGTGCCACACAAGCCGTCTAACAATCTTTTGCGCACTAAGTTCAATAATCGTGTAATCAGCCGTTTTGGAGATGTGCCATGCCCACCGCGCAGCTGCGAATTGACGCCACTTCGCTTTTCTTTGTGGGGTGCTGTTAGAGATCGATGTTATGCAAACAATTTAGAAACGATTCAGGTACTTCAGCACAATATTAATTCGAGCCATTCGTGAAAAAGCGAATTCGCAAAATCACATTAACAGGATGAAGGCACTACCAAACCAGCCGAAACCGAGGCAGCCATATGACGCCATTACATAACTAATCGGAAAGTTTACTCTATTTTATAATATAATATTTTTAAATAGAAACCGGTCGATGTCCCACCCTATATATATAATTTTTGCGTTGTATCTTTATACCTGATTTGCACGTTTACTCAAGTTTTAGTCTACCAAGCAAGTTCAAGAAAAAAAATATAAAATTATTTTTTTTTTATTTCTGACGAGCGGAAGTGACGTTACCGCACAAACCGTTTGGGTGTGTCCTCCCACCGCGCCAACAAAAATTTACACAGACCTCCAACGGATCCTTTTTTACTTGACTACTGAACTAATAGGAGAAAATAACGTTTGCTTTGTGGACTAATCCCTTAACTCTCCCGAGCTCAATCCCAGACTATATCTACTAATTAAAAATAGGCTTAGTCTATTTGCACTCTCCGTGCCCAATTCGCGGCAAAAACAGGCAAATTTTAGTCCATAGATATTTTGTAAATGGAAAACTGATATTACGCGGAGAACGCAAATAGACACTTCCTAAAAAATATTGGAAATGTATTTTCATAAATAAGAAATTAAGTTAATAGAAAAGAGATATTTATTTTTGTGAAATCCAGTCTATTCAACTCGATATGCGTGGATGTATCGACTCGGCCTACGCATCATAGTCTTCAAACCTCCTCCCCCTTTTACAAATATATTTAAAATTGTGTCTTTAGTAGCTGCAGGGAGGCCAGCTTCAGTAGCAATTTAAAATATTTTACCCTTCTAAGACGGAGACAGAAATCGCGATGAGACTTTGATAAAGCGAGGTTTCTTCCCCACTTGGTGACAGCTAGTCCTACCATTTCCTCAACGGCAATTCATTTACATTTTGACATATTCAAATCGACGTCATTAGTGATCGCAGCCAAGATCCTAATCAATAACTAGCGCAAAGAGCTCCAACCGGACCTGAACTTAGTGGAGGAGACGATCAATCTAAGATCGCTTCTAGCTGGAGCACCATGTCCTTTAAATTGGTCGTTATGCAATGCACCCCACAGCAAGAAGCAGCGCCAGCCAAAGCTAGCTGCTAGGCTACAGTCGGCACCACCGTGCCGTGGTGCCTGGTGTTTAGAAATGGAGCAAAGATCAGCCGACTAAGTAAATTCCGCATGTAAATGAGTCTCCGCCGAGCAGTGGCCACTGCAGCGATTCGCTGAAACCCGTTCGGGGTTCACACAGGCTGCAGATCGCAATTAGAAACCGATAAAGGTCTTATTAAAAATTCATTAGTCAATAGAGGTGCCACGGCCTGTCTGCAGGTCCTTGTGGGTCCTGCATGAACCGTGTCCGGACAAGGGTTCCAATCGAATTCCCAATCTGAAAAATATTGACCTGGGGCCTTTTCGTTTCGTCCCCTCGGGTCTGTGGCTTAGTGGCACTTGGCAGCAGCCTTGCTAGAGTCGTGATCGAGCAAGGTATGCGACATTAATTACTTGTTAGCGCAGTGTTCGGTTATCAAATCGCAACATCACCGGCAAATATACAGTCCGACTGATGTACAACTGCCGGTGAGTGTTCCTCCGTTTATATGGCACATCATCATACCCAGTCAGTGGTATAGAAGCTGTAGAACAGCCCGGCCAGAGCATCACCAGCATAAGTGCCAATATCCGTCCGTGGCCCCTTGTTATTTCTGCTTTTCTGTTACTGTTACCTTCCCCATTGGCTAGATGCCTTCCATAAGTGTCAGGCGAGATAATCATGCAAAACGGTAGCGTTTAATTAGCCACGATTCGAACTAGACAAAGGAAAACGCCACACTCAAGCCCGTGCCAATTTGCACCAAATATCTGCGGGTTTAACACTACCTAGGCCGATGGGGTTACGGCAGAGGTTGCCCCCTGGGCGCGTGAATCTCTGCTTCAGCCTAATGATCCCAATTGCGACCACATTGGCGAATCGAACTGCAACTATAGGTGAATGCCATTAAATGCAAGCCTACGATTTCTGTACAACTTTCGTTTGCCTAACGTTTTCAAGGCATGCAAACTTTTACGAATATGGCTGAATCCCTACAATACAGTTTTTGCTCATTAAATGAAGGCAAAGGGTTCTCCCAAAATTCCCACACTGATAAGAAGAATAGATAATCAAAGCTATGAAAGGAAACCTAAAAAAACTACATAATGCAATTTTGGTTTTGGCAGAAAGGTTCATTAAAACCTTAGAAGTATTCTGAAAGGTCCCCACCCCGCTTCAAAGGCGGAATTTATCTTAATAAAATTAGTTCCAAGGATCATTTGGACTCTAACTGTTTACGAGTTAAATCTATAGTAAGGAACATTTTTAATGGGCAAAACTTTGGAGTATGGACTTTGGATTTACGGAAAAATCAGTTAAGATCAAGTCGAACATGTGTGATTGTGATGAAGAGAGCTTTAATGGTCGATGCACACTGATGTCGGTACTACAATACAGCGTCGACACTTTTAGAAAAGTCCCCATACTGGCTGAACGTCGTGTCAGTAGTGTGTGTGTGTACATGCAACACACAATCGTGCACAACGCTGAGACGTCGCAGTCGACGTTGAATTCTGGTTCCTGCCTCTCCGGCACGGGATGGATCCGACACGACACAACCAATAATATTTTCCTCTAGAAACAAATGCACTTATTCACACACACCGGCACCAGCAGGCAACGAAACGAAATGCCAACCGCTGCCGGTGGGTATCGTTCATTGAGAAGGATTCTGACCGGCCTTTCTACTGAGTATGAAATCTGCCGCTGCCTGCCGGTGGCCGGTGTCGTGCCGTATCGGTAAGTGTGCAGTGACCTTCACACCTTAGTATAACGTATACTGAATTTTGCCAGAAGCATAATTGTATCGCTAGCAGGACTGACTACACCTTAGAAAAATTTGTCTTATATTTTCCACAAAAAGACCTCCAGCGTCCATTTGTGGCAGTTTAGTCAGCTCCTGCTAGCTCCGCTAAGTGATTGGAGACAAATTATAAGAATCCAGGGTCAAGGACCATGCGAACGATAGAAGCGCCTATTTGCACGCAACGTGTGTCCATGTGTGTGTGCCCGTGTGCCGAATACCGCGAAATGCACAAGGACAATTTTCCTTTCCGGTACGGTATTGCCGGAGTTAAAAACGATCTTCTTTCTCGAGCGCAGTGATTTCTATTTCGGTGAGATAATTTCCTTGGGGACTCTTTCTTTCCTCAATTTGAAAGCGGGCTTCAACGGAAAATTATTTAAAAATTTCCTACTCGCCCCCTTTTCGAGATATTTAATAAAATATACCTACGCTATGTTCAAAATTCCTACTGACTAATTATATTTGCCTCTCACAAATTTTTTACTCGCTGACATTATTTACCTTTTAGAAATTGATTCCTACGGGCTGATTATATACCTATTACAAACTGTTCCGAAGCCCGCTCTCAAATTTATCAAATTTAGGAGCACTCGCAAAGGAAGTCTTGCCGTTTTTTGATTCGCTTTATTGATTTTTTTTGACTCAAGGTAGCTGGTCCTCTGTTCCATCTTGCGTACGTCCATGAGTTTGTCCACATCGGTCTGCACGTTAGCGGGTTCGAATAATCATGCGATGCACTACTCAGCTAGAATCGAAATATTCTCCCGATTACTTTCACCCACGATACTCTACTCCGATGGGGTAATAAACAAAACTTTCTCGCGGTCTTACCGGCGAAGAACCCACACAGCGCAAAAGAATGACAGGCTCAACGGGTAATCCAGCATTAATCTGCCCCGACAGCCCCGAAAAGCGCACTCTGTCAAAAGAGATCCCTTTTGTTATAAATTAAAAGCTTTTCCCGGCTAAATAACTGAAAATCGGGACTTTCCGCATGGCTGAGCCACCTTAGGACAACGACAATCGATCAAAGTCCGCTGAATTCACTTTCAGCTGGGCTGGTTTATGGCGCAGGTGATCACGATCGATTACGCCAAGATCAGGGAACCGCGATAGAAATGAGTGGCAAATCGGCACGAAGGCAATAAGTCGCCCCGGATCGGCGTACAAAAATTATTGCAAAAAGCGACCGGGCGAATGAGGCGAAGGAGGACTGTACTTTTTTCCCAGCCGGCCGCCGCCGCGCCGTGGCGATCAGCCAGCCAGCCCAGAGGTAAGGTCAGGTAAATTGATGCGTCTCCTCTTCATTACCCGAACTAGCTATAATCGCTGCCTAGCCTGCCCCGGCACTGGCACTGAGTCACTTTATAATTTCACAAATTAAATTGTCTGCAGGAAACCGTGGTCCGCTGTTGTCATCCAATTGATCGAAGCACGGTTGGAGTGGGTTCTACTGCCGGCCGCTCGGGCTCGATTTATGGATGGCTCAGAGCAACGGGTTAATGCGGACCCAATTACTTTCCTCTGCGACTGCAACGAACAAATACCAGTGGAGAAATGGATGAACAAATAACCAGACGTCGAGGCTAATTCGAGTGGAAATCAATTAGAAATCGAATGAACCCATCCCTGCGAGGTCGTCGCGTTCTGAAGTAACCTAACCAACGGTTTTCGGTCGTGAGGAAAACTACAGCCACCGTGACCCGACTACTAATAGGTCACAGATTTCTTTTAATCGTCGAACTCTGTTTTGTGAAATCTTGTGATGCACGAAACATCCTGAATTGCCGACACAACAAGAAAGCTCTCTTAATTTTTCTGAGGTGCGGTCGAGTCTTGCAATCGGTGGAATTTTAAGAAAAATGAAAAACAGCAGAGATATGCATCCTTTTGCCTATATCCCTCCAGATTACGTTAGTGTATGAAAACTTGCCTATTTTAAAGACTTTTGACATGTTTTTCAAATATTTAACTTTTGAAAACATTGTTTTCCCCCACCGTAATTTTTCCAATGAGCGAGCACCTAAAAGTAGCTTAGTAGAGGAGTACAGCATAACAGCATGCAAGAGGGACGCTGAATCTCCCACCAAAGCAAGATAGCTTGTCGTGTGAATGGCAACGTTTCAATTGAATATAACGGGGACACGGCTATTCTGGCAATGGCTTAAGAAAATTTTGTTTTAAAAGCCCCTATGATTATGTCTGCGTATTTACGCTTGCATTGAACGACGAATACATACACACCCAATTCTAATACATCAGGAAATGTAGTACGCTGAATAACTCACAGCTATGGGTTAATTACTGTGTCGGTGAAAAGCAAATAAATTACCGCGCCCTACCATCCTTTTCTCGAAGCAGTTCAGGCCATTTTCGACCCCCCTATAACTTCGTTGTAGATAAAACTAGAAGCCTGAATTTTGAGTAACCAAGCAGGCATTGTATAAACACGGTATATTTCATATTTCATTCAATTTGAACCAGTAGTTTAAGAATTTTAACTAATCAAAGTTTCTTAATTTTGTCACTCACTGACTGACCGATCATCAAAACTCTAAGGCACTTCTAGCATACATAGAATCTTCAAATTTAGAATACAATTAGTGCTTAGTGTATAAATCAAGGAAAAACTAAAATATTTGAAAAATTTGCGATTTTAGTCCAGTTTTCTAGATAGGTACACCAACTGCATAAATAACTTTGTAATCCCATATAAATATAGGACCCCAGACTAATTAATACATTTGCAGTGAATGAATCAGTGTACCTGTATACGTATAAATAAAAAGAAAAATAGGAAGACTACCTACAAAAAAAAATGAGTTGCCATAAAAAACATAACCTGTAAAAAAACCAAGTCTCGCAACTCAGTTCTTCTATCGTAAAAAGTTGTGAGATCCATGTGATACCAAGTCGGCCAATTTATTTAGTCGATACTTAAGGGTCCTTCTGACTTAAGTTATTACGTGATTGGCTAACCTAACAACATCTTATAGTGACCATATCAGTATTAAAAATCTTTTATGTTTTAAATAAATAGATTGACTTGGCAATCGCACTAAACAATCTAATTTAATATAATATTACTTGTGAGATACATTGTGTTTTTAATAAAAAAAATAAAAAAAAGATAAATTGTGTTTAGTGGATGGATCTCCCAACTTTTCACGGTTGATTTTTTTTACAGGTTATATTTTTTATGGCATAGCATTTACAACTTATGCCTTAGTAAGTACAAAATTTAAAAATTATTAAATATCTTGTTGAAGGGGCGCAATTAACTAAAACCAACAGTTTGTTTTCCTCTCCTCAAAAGCTGGCTGCCCATTTAAACAAAAATAACATTCTGCTGAAGAAGCACTCGAGCCGTATTTAACTTTTAAAGTGTTTGATCAATGCACCTACCATTTTACAGCCATAATCAGGCTTTTCTCCAGGTAGGTGGCTTGGCTACAATCTTCTGTACAGACAACGAATTTCGCTTTAGGGGCCCAGTTTTAGTACGGAAGCCGATAAAATGGTCAATTAGTAAATATAAGCGCTACATATGATAACTTTTACTCCTCGTCAGAATGAATAAAAATCAGTTTGCAATTTGTATTTCCAATAAAAAGGCAACGTAACTTTTATGTCTCATTTTAATGATGGAAATTACTCCTTAACTTTTATTATTGGGCGCAAAACAAACAAGACATCTGCAAATTTAATGTCTCATCAAAATGAATAAAAATCATTCCCTAACTGCACATAGTGGCTGATTTTGGTAATAAAATGCTTTATATGGCTCTTTCTACTCTTCGAAATTAATAAACACCACCCAATAATTTTTATAATTGGTGGAAATGAACAAAAAGCAATTCAGGATTTTTTTTTTCACATGGTCGATGAATAAGAGTCATCTGATAATGGCTATTTTGAAGTCAATTAAAATAAGCCGTTTTTATTTCGGGGGGATTGCAGTAAAAAGCCAAAGTATAACGCACTCAGACACTCTAATGTTGTCGCGTGGACTAAGCTAAAAGGGACTGAAAATTGTTTTCACCTAGGCCGTATTATGATCCTGCTTGTTTGTCACTGATTTAATAACCCCAAACAATACAAAACAACATGGCTTTGTGAAAGCTCGATCGACGGTCACAAGTGGAATTCTCAAATTTCTGTGTAACTGAAATAAAAAAACATAAGTAAGTCGGTTGTGTGTGTACCGATTTTAGTAAGGCATTTGACAAGATTTCGCATAAAGTGCTAATTTTTAAACTGCTTCGACTAGGCTTTTCAAATGATCTTGTTAATTGGATTATTGGAAATCTTACCTTACGTGTCGTTCGTTCAAAGTTAAATTTTTCCATACTTTTTCTGATTCCGTTTCGGTCTTGTCTGGCGTCCCGCAAGGTAGCCATCTTGGACCTTTGCTGTTCACGCTCTTTATCAATGGCTTATTTCCTCTTATTTGGAATTCGCATGTGTGCCGATGATTTAAAAATCTTTAGATCAATCGAGACTTTACAACATGCACATTGGCTCCAAGATGATCTTGCCAGTTTTGAACTGTGGTATTTGAAAAATCATATGCAGTTAAATGTCAGCAAATGTAACTTTATTTCTTTCAGCAGGAAATGCTTTCCTTTGGAGTACTCTTATAAAATCCTCGGCAAGACTTTGTCTAGACAAGATAGTGTTGTTGACCTTGGCTTGAACATCGATAATAAATTTAATTTTGGACGCCATATCAATAATATAGTTAATCGGGCGAATTCAGCACTTGGTTTCGTAAAACGTTGGTCGAAGGAATTTGACGAGCCTTTTATCTTAAGAATTTTGTATTGTACTTTCGTCCGTCCCATACTGGAATACGCATCTATAGTGTGGATGCCACCGGACAAACTATGGGACTTTTGAACCGATGTCGTCAATGTCAAGATCTTACAATAATTATTTTAATTGCTTGGATTTTAATAATTGTAAACTTACACTAGAAGAAACACTATTGAACTATGTAGCAGTCTAATTTTATTTTAATTCTATTATATTATTTACATGTGTCATACATACATAGTAGTATTTTTTATTTTTTTCTCTTTTGTAAACTTTATTGCATGGTTATTTAATGATCAATTTTTTTTTCTTATTGTTAGTGTCGGATAGTCAACTAATTGTACCTGTTGATGATGAATAAATAAATAGATAAACAGACTATGACCTACATACATAGGAGTATGACTAATTTGAGAGTCGAGTTCTTCTCTTAACGAATTTCCTCAGCATACGTTTATTATTACTATCCTACTATTAAGACACCCCACTGAAATGCTCGCAGGGTCATATCATAGACCCAGCCTCATCACATACAACCGAGAGCGCAGCAGCGTGCCGACAAGTCCAATTATGCAACGGACAGGAGACCTGCAATTGAAACTTTGAAGGCTTCGTAAGTCGCAATGTATCGCAATATCTGGGGACAGTGTACCACTAGAGCACTGCATACCTGGAGCGCCTCGCATGCGCCTAACTGTTCCATCTGGTCAGACGGATGGACCGATTGGACAATTTATTTGCATATGGGACACGAGTTACATCGCTCTCGGCGCAGTTAAATAAATTTAAACTGCGGCCGGGCTGGGGGCATGTGATGAGCCGGCCTAGCCGAGGCAGCGGGGCCTATTTAGCTCCTCGGATCGAACCTGCCCAGATGCACGCGAGCCCAATCGGCATTCGTGCCCGGTCCCGGTGCACTATCGGAACGCAAGATCAAGTGCAATATGCACTGGAGGAGCACGTGCTGGTGCGGCGACGACGCATGCCCTGCGTTTCTAGACCGGCCCAGGATGCGCGCTGATGCTGATGGTGATGCTGCGCGAGCGACTTGTTACCTCAAATATTTGATCTACGTGTGCTGAGCAAGACTCGATCGGATTTCAGCAAGGTGCCCGAGGCGGCAATTTATAACCGCGGCCGAATGGGATAGCGTCTTGTGATAGCAACGACTGTGGCTAGGGGTCTGCACGCGCGATGTTGGCCCAGATAGCAGGCCTGGTTGGCGGGAACACCCCCTCCGACTGCTTAATAACTACCTACCCAGCTGGAAGGAGCTCGACCGGCACTTAATCGGTAATTATTTCCAGTGTCGGTATCAGGGGGTGCTCCGGCGCTCCTATAAAGCTGCCAGCGGATGCGAGTGCCTACAGCCTTATTTACTTGCGTTGTCCATTGGTTTTTATGGCGCTCTTAATTCTCGCGTAATCGCACAGTCCGGCGAGAGCTAAGCACGCTGAAATCAAAGGTCTCCTCCAATTGGACTAGGTGCCAACTTCCTCGCGTTTCACGTACCAAGGGGAGTCGGACAGATGCACTTTATGCAAATTCACATCATTATCGCGCCGCGTGAGAGTGTTCATTTGTTTATTGTCGTTGTTGCTGCCGTGACGGAGTATCGATGTCGTTCGCGAAGACATGCTCGCCCGGACGCAATCAAACCATCCTTAAGACATTAACTAGTCAACTAGATGCAGTTCTTGTGTTCCTGCTGCCTGGTCTAGTTATATACGACAGGCTCTGTCCAATTAAGGCCTGCTCGGAGGTGCTTACAGTGCCTCGCAGTTGCGCCGTTTAAATTAGGGCGCCCGCCGCCGCCCAAATGGTACTGCGCCGCTTAATAGCTTTCGCTCTGTTTCCTAAGGTATCCCGAGTGATCTATTTAATGGTGCTCCACTGGAAATTTATGCTGCTGCTGCACTCGGGAGTCCCATGAGCAAACTTTTCTGCGAACAATAGCTGGTACCTGGAGTGGAACTTACTAGAACCGGTGTGGTCGCCCGGAAGGACGACATTCAGTAGTAAGTGGAAGGAAGGCGCATCTTCCCGAGGGAGGTCAAAGTACTCTGAGGACGAGTACGTACTGGTGCGAGCCTTGCATGCCCGGTAATAAGGCCGCAGAGTACCACCTCCTCTAATAGATCCAATAAATTTCGTAATTTACCTGTAAAACGCTCGGCAGAACGTGCTAACCGGCATAAATCAGATTGCTATCAGCCGGGGCATTTGCATTTATGGAAAAAAGGCCCCAGACAAGGGTGCTCCGCGCCTTCGTCTCGGACGTGTCTAGTGTTGATCGACGATCTGACGATAGATACTGGAACGGTCTCTGGAGGTCTACAGGCAAAGTCCGACACTTTGGGGGAGCCAGCTCTAGCTATTTAGTCGTGATGCACACGGGAAGAGTGTGGCGCATGTAATCGTTATCTTTTCAGGTTAACGAGGTAATTAATGGTTCGGGAAAACTATTTCAGTTATCCCAAGGATAGTGTCGATATGATCGGTGCCGGATTATGCTATTTGTTGCGTTAAGAACTTTTTTGAGTCAGTGCCGGCGAAAAGTTTATCACCTTCAGGGTTTTAATTATAATTTGATTTAAAGCGGCTGCTTCGACTTGCAACAACTTATAGCACACTCGTTACGGAAAACGGCTTCGCCTCTCGTGCAATAAATAGTAATTAATAAAACGGTTATTGCAATATATTGAATGGGGCACATGTAGTACTTTAAAGGGCTGCGTGCCTCCATATCCGACAAAATATCCGGACCTTATTTGAGCCAACATGTCTACTGAAAAATTTAAACTTCAAGGGATTACAATGAAAGTCAGCGCTAGGAGGTTTTCAGGGTCGCTGATTTCGAATCTGCCATTAAAATGACCAAATTCAAAAATCCGGAGCCACCGGACTGGCCGGTGTCTCTTCTATTCTTAACACCTTTGAGTTGAGTGTTTAAAATTTTTGCACTTGCCAACCATGACCCACTTTTAAGGGAAGAATATTACCTTGGAGCTGACACATACTCTTTCCTCACTTTTCTCCCCCTATGCATTAATTGAAAATTTGAATTGTACTCTGTGTATCCCTCTCACCTCTCTTAGCGGAGTCTGATACAACAAACGTTCGATCGTGATGTAAATGGGTACTAAAAAAGCGCGTGTAAGTTTTCGTTTTTGGTACTGAATGCACAGAACAGTTTGAAATGTGTAATTTATTCGTAAGCGGGCTAGACTGCCGATCCAAAAGTCACAGGTTCAAATCTCACTCTGCCCGTACACTTCCTATTCGAGAGTGGGATATTCCTTTTAAGCCACAGATGTCAGGCCCATCAATTAGGATAGCTACTGTGGACTAATCACCATCCTCAATCTGTAGATGATTAATATGTAATGTCGTTAATTTCGACGCTGCAATTTTTGGAGTGGATTGGTTTGGTCCCTATCACTTTCTGGAACATTGGTCAGAAGTATGTAATTTGCTTCTAGCTGTTAGACGTTCTGTAGACTGATGTGTTATTTAAGATTACAGCAGAACGATGCAGTTGGATTTGTTGAGCGTTTCCTAGTACGTTGTAGTAGTAGGTGTTTCCTATTTTGGAACAATCCTCATCGAAATATTTAATAGTGTGGAGATAGGCAAGGGAGTGAGGTGGAACATGGAATAGGAAATGGAAATGAAAGATTTTCAATTAACCCACAGATGGCAAAATATTTTAGATGCTGAAACATACCTTGTTGGTTTAAATGTTTGTTAATGGAAAACTCAAAGGCCACTACACGGATTTTGATGATATGTTCACAATTATTTCTTCGTTATCTCGGGACTGATTATAGACTGTTTAGTTTTCCTTTAATGATGAATTAAATTGCACTCAGAATATCTATTCGATGAACGTGTGCAGTTCTACCTCTGCTAATAAAATGAAAATTTTAAAAGTATCACACCTCCATGTATTTTTTTTTATTCAGCAAACCTTCTAATTTCCTGGTGTGCATAACTTTCTTTATATTTATGTTGGTTAGATTAAATCTAATAGCAGCGTGCTGTTATTACTTTAATGTATCTTCCACGGAAAATAATTCTCTGTATGGCTGAATCTGAATTTCTACTACTACTACTACTGAATTTCTTTGGTTTCTCAAACAGCTGACACATGGGAGTTTTCGCGGTTGATACCAGATAAGGTGCCCAATTTTACAATTATCATCAATTTTTTGTTTAGATTTTCATAGAAGTTTTCACATAGCCAATTTTAAGGTCACTGTTACTGCACATGATAGAATAAAAATTTCTGAAGAGGTGAAAAAATTATGCAACGAAAGGAGTTTGGGTAAATATGCTCTCTACCAAAATCTATTTCCTTTTACAAAAATATGTTCCACAACAAATTCTTTAGAAATTTTCTAATTTTCAATATTAGTTTCATTGTACGTACATATGGCTACCTGTTTTATTTTAGAGCTCTGAATTCTAGGACAATTTTCCTAAATTTTGTCACAGGTTAAATAACTGCACGAATGGGATGATGGGAACGACGAACGAATCCGGAATTTTCCCAACTAACATGCCTCGAATGCGTGTGGTTCAAGGGCTTCACTCCAGACATAACGCAATTAGATTCCCAAAGAGATTTAAGTGCAAAAACCCCAACAAAACAGCCCCAAATAATGAATTCATCCTTCAGCCCCGCCTTATGGCGTATCGCGGCACAAGACGAGATCACTATCATCTCGGCCGTCGTGTAATCCACATGTCTTATTCGTCTCCAGCCCGCGGCGATATCGCTCACAGCGGCGCAATGAACCCAGTCGAGTCGCTTTTGCGAAGGAGCTCCAATTTCAATCAATTGATCAAATTGACGGGAAACGATCGCCGAATTTAGCGCCGGAGGGCTACCAAGTGATTCGACGCTTTTTTTGGGTAGCGCGACACAGACGTGATTTTTTGAGGCTATTTAAAACTGATTGCGTCGCGATTTTGTCATGTGTGACTCGCTTGTATTGACGTCGTGTTATGCAGAAGGAGGAAATTGACTTGGGCAACGATCGACAACGAGCGCGCACTTCTCGTCAAAACAAAAGACACCGAAAATTGCCCTGAGAACGAGCGTAAAGTCGAAAAGAAAAAAAGTATCGGCAGCATCAGGCATGTACCCGGCAGCTCACACACGGAAAGAGATCGCGATAAAATTTCCCATGCTAGTAGGTACGCTTATCGGGGGTCATATTAACGTTACTTATAATTCAGAGACCCGTAAAATTTGCTGCAATGCTAATATGCCCTGTGATTACCGTGCTAGCGCCACGGATTTTTCTCGCGGTCGGTGCATCATTAAGGCCGTGCGCTTTCGTATCGATACGCTGGTGAATTTCGCTTATTTCGACAAACCGCCTCTGATACTCGAAATGCACTCTCGCTTTCCTCGGAATGCCGCGCATTATAAAGGTCTAATTAAGCAATTGCTTCCGCGCCAGGAGATCCCCTATAGGCGCACACGGCGCGGCGCAAGGCTCGCGGAATGGAGCTGCCAGTGAGTCCGCTGGGATGTAAAGACGCCAAATAAAGAGTGGAAACACAACTTCCGATGACATTAATAATGCCGGAGGATCGCGGTATTATAATTGGTCAGCATTAGCCGATCAGGGACACAGACGGACCTGGACACTATGCGCGGCGTGCCTCAGCCTTTTTGCTTTACATGTGACATAGTCTGCGGCTCGAGATCTGCAGCTAGCGCACACAGCAAGGCCGCCGCCGTACAGCCAACGCTACCTTACCCGGACGACCGAGCTTGTTCCTCCTGCAATTAGTTAAACTCTCCTCGATCGAGTTGCTAATTGAATCGACAAATGCTTTCCGAAAGGTTTATCTTAATTAGAGTCAGGTCCAATTTATTTATCGATGACCAGTTCTCGTGCCGATAGAGGAGGCTGCTATGGGGCCCCGTCGTCGCTCGCTTCGATCGCGATTTATTTCGGGGGAGGAAATTTATGGGAATTGTTTCCCGTTGGCGGCCAAGAGACAGTTTTCAAGCCGACTATGCTTCGCTGGGCGGAATACGAAAGTCCCGTCTCAGCCTCATAACTGCGAGGCTCATTCTGGCCGGCGAACTCATGTAGGAAATAACAAAACGTCTACCGTTGGCTCAGGGCTGGGCGCTTGGAAATTCAGGCATTCGAGCCTGAATAAAAATCGGGACAATAATTCATGCCAAACTTGGTAGAGGCACTAAGCCTAATAAGTGGTAAGTATCCATAATAGATATTCTTTAGTGGTAAGAGGATAGACATGATAAATCTGCCTCAATGCTAAATGCCACATATGTATGTACGTATGTAATACCAAAGAGACATAGAGTGTGGTGAAGTTGCGTACAATACGGGAAAATGGTCCTAAGAATTCTTCTTCTGGGTTCCCGACGGGGGACCCCATAGTCAGAGAGCTGTAAAGCTTACGTCTGTAAATCCAGTCTATGTGTAGAGAAGTTATGTGTCGCGACATCTAAACTATTGCAGGACTGTTGTTAACATACAATGTATAAACTGTGAAAACAAACGGTAAACGCATGCACGTTTATGAATTTACAGGCGTTGCAAACTATTTAGTTTTATACCCTGTATTCCCGTTCCGCGCTAAAGCCACAAGTATTTTTTTCATGACAAACGAATGTGACAAATGTCTACTTGCATAGGTCTACGTCCCTACAAGCGAGAATAGACAAAATACGTGAAATATAAATGCCTTTAAAATGCATTGTATACGCCAAAAAAATATTTGGTAAATAGTATTCACGTAGTTTTCAAATATAACTGCCAAATGTAAATATTTTGAAGGTCCAAGCAGGTAGTTTGTAAAGTATTTTCTGTTTTATGTTTCTGTTTATCCGCCCTCGAGCTGTCGTTCTAATTACTCTATTTGATATTTATGTTCAGTACAGCATGGAAAAAAGTTATTTTAGAAATCGGTCGTCGATTTGCGAGATTTAGAGACAGACGACTTCGGTTCTGTGATGCACATAATCACGTTATAAAAATATACTGAAGCTGTAAACGAAAGTGCGCAAGAGACTTCAATTCTATCAATTCGTCGTCGGTCGCACAAATTTGGAGTCCGTCCATCCACTAAGTAGACATTTTTGCGTAATGATTTTGGTATACACCCGTATAAGTTCTGGCTATTGCAAGAATTAAAACCACAAGACCATCGCTGAGGTACGTCGTTCATTCGCTGATTATTAATATTATTATTTTATCGATTATCGCGAATTTGTGCTCAGTGACGATGTTCCATTTTTGCTTAATAGACATGTTAATAAATAACATTGTCACTTCTGGAGTGTGACCCCATCCACACATCCAGAAAAATGCACCGTTTGTTGCAGATGCTGTTTACTCGCTAGTGGTATCCTTATTTATTTAAAATTGAGGCAGCAACAACGCTACGGTCAATGGAGATATTTATATTTAATTTCGAAAATATAGATGACATTGATTCTGGTGAAATGTGGTTTAAACAGGATGGTGCTACGTGTCATACGGCACCTCAAACAAGCAATAGAAACCGAGATTTATCGATTGTGTGATTTAGAGAAATGGTTATATAATTGAATCTTCAAGGTCATATTATCTGACACACTAGACTATTTGCTATGCGATCACGTCAAGTCATTGGTTTATGATGATAAAAGAGCAACAATTGACGACTGAAGCCAATACTGTTATTTGTGGCATACGAGCAACATTACTCGAAAAGCTGATCCCAAATTTAACAGACAGAATGTGGTTTATCAAAAACTGTCGCATATGTTCGAAGTCAGTTTTAAATATCAATAGCATGTGTTAGTCTTTTGAATAAAACTGATTTTGATCAAACGTTTGAATCGACTAAACCGCAATTTTACAACTTCAATGAAGATATGCAAAAATAAATACATTTGATTTAACTTCTGCTGTGAGACCTTGCTTCTTGCCAAATTTCATGATTCTAGGTCAAAGAGAAGTATCCTATAGATTTTGATTTATTTGCGGCATAAATGCTTGATTTTTTTTCAATTTCAAGGGACCGTAGACTTAAGTATTTGATATTAATTTCAACTTGATACCTTCACGCGTTCCTGAGAAAAAGGGTCTTGACAGACAGCCAGATGGACAACAAAGTAATCCTATAATGGTTCCCTTTTTCCTTATGAGATACGGAAACCTAAAAAGAATAGTCCCAATAGATAAAACTGTTCATAAGTTATAAACATTTGAATAATCTGATAAATTCTCCTCCTAATTTTTTCTTGTCAAAGCATCTACCGCTAGTGCCAAAATTCATTTGGTGATATTTTGCTGCAACAGAAAAATATTTTATGCATTGTATTTTCAGATTCGTTCAGACAAAAGGTGAACTCCTTATTCAGCTTCACTTCTGAAGCGCATGTTCTTTTAATTCCCACGAAAAGGATCCTGCATTGTCAAAATAAAATATGAATAAAAGGCATAATGAAATGTCCGTTTCTAGAACTTCGATATCAACATGACTTAAAAAATGTTCGGACCTACCTAGCAATTGAAAACAATCGAAGAAAAGTAGTTGTTGAATTTCAAGTGTAGATCTAAGCCAAGTTTTCAAATAAAAACGAATGACGTCAATCCGCCACAACCTTGGCACTATGTAGACAAATGGCGAAGAGGCCATATTTGGTAACCAGTCTCGGCCATATGCTGTGAAGACTTGCAATTTCCACATGGGAAGTCTGTCCAGACTTTTTGTAAATATTTGCACCCTCCTAAGAACTGCACCGCTCTTTCAGCGCTGCATAAATTAACTGGACTGTAAATCGGCAGGGAAAATATTGACTGTCTCCGACTCCGGCTCAGATGAAAAATCTTAGAAGAAGAATTCGCCTGAAATGTCGCAAGTAGTGGCTAGCGCAAGCAAGCAATGCCCGTGAAGAGCTCTCCATCCCGGAAAGGGACCGGACAAAAAACTTTCCTTGCATGACGCAACCGGGGAGAGAGTATGCGACTAAACGAGGCCATTGGTCAGGTGTCTCCCGTTCGAGCCAATAAATTTCCACAATTTGATTGAGTTATAGCTGCGGCTGCATTTAGCCGCGATTGCCTTTCCGACCTGAAATTATATCACACACAAAGTGTCCTATAGCCCCGCCGCCGGCCTCTCACCGCTCGAGGGGCACATCTGGCACGTAGCTTAGCCGCCAGAGTGATCCTCTAACCCCGGGAGCCGACTGTTCCCCATTCTGACGACGATTATCAAACAGGTCAAGTCGTCAACTGGGCCTGGGGCCCGGGTACAGCGAATTCGTGCAACTTATATTTGCCCGTTGTTGACAATCAATTGCTGGGCCGCGGCGAGTACATTTCGTTAAGTAATCGCGGCTGGGCGCTGGGGCTATGGTTAATAGATACAACACGATGACATTTCGCCGATAAGGAGTATATCGCGACGAGGGCTGTGGCTGCGGGCAGATCTACTTCTTCGATTTTGGCCCGGTGCCCTCCGCAGAACAAAGGCCGGCGCATGATACAATTATTGTTTACTTGCAACTCTTGCGGGGGGGACCGTTTAATTCTAGGAAGTCGACTTGAAATTGTTCACTGCTATGGCACCCAGATGGGACTTGTCCCAACTCCGATGAACCTTTGATAGTTTCGGTATTGTTACAAAACGTAGAGAAACTTTCCGTTTTTCTCTTCTGAGCCGTGAAAAGCAGGTGAACACATTTTTCTGTTACTCAACCGTACAACCGAGGGCAGTGCCTCCTAGCGACTGGAGTCAGAAGTATTCCACTTTTGGGGAGTGTACTCTGTTTGTACATTGTACGTACTAGTCACAAATGTTCCAACAATTTCCAATACAATTTCTTGAATTCTTGTTTCAGCGATCGTTTGATGAAATTCTTATTCCGCCGGATCATTTCGTGAATGAGGAGGTGGCAGTTCGTAAAACAATTCAATAAATTTGGTCATTGCGGTAAACTTGAAATTCTAAATGTTGAATATGTTGTAAGAGCTCAGTTTTTCATGCTTGCTAGTATAGATATCTACAGATTTTTATATAAGTTGGCACACGGGAGTTTATGGCCTCGCTAATTTCAAAAACGATGCTCAGTTCTGTAAACCGAGGTAGACACTCCAATATGGCAGACCTAAAATACTAAATTATTTGCGAGTTCCATAAAAAATAGCACATGGGAATTTTGAGGTCTCTGATTTTAAACATGGTGCCCACACGCGATAATTAATTAACTGGAACTTCAACTTCAACATTTCTATGAAAAGGAATGGATATTTGATTTTAGGAAGGCCAGTCTAGACCTACTAGTGACTTTTACTGCTATGTAGGTACCTAAATTCAGACCAATCGCTAGAATTTGTGGCTTGAATGACTTCTGAAGAATAGTCGCCTTTTTTTATGCAAAATAGAAATTGTATACCCAAAATAGGTAGGTGCACGTATTTGTGAGTGTATGGGGCCGTACCATTAGTTAATAAGTAGAAATTTATGTTTGCCATAAAAGGTACAGCAAAATGGTAACGTTTTCTCAAATGTCCGAAAAGTCTTGATTTTAGCGGTTGGGAAATCAAAACAGCTTAGCTCCCTTGTTAGCAGAAGTTTGCTTTCAGGTAGAGCGGCCGTGTGGCAGGAGGGAATATATCATAAATTGTTCTGTACGGCACACACTTATCGTGTCCAAAGCAAAAGCCTGACACTTTAGTGCAATCCCAGTGCGCCTTTCGCTATCTAAACAGCTTTTTCGAGCCCAACAATGCCCCGCCAGTGGGTCCAGACTCCAGTCCAGGCCCAGGCGAAACGTGCGCTAAATAGACGCTAACATCCACCGGCCCCAATCATAATTGCTTGATGGCAACATTACTCATTTTGACAAATTGCCAAATGATCGGGCACGCGATATCGCGTTACGTTCACGCTAGCCCACAATGGCCCCATATAGTCGCAGCAGCGCGGTGTCGTGTGCTATAACCAAATGTGAGCAGCTCCCCGATTACTGGCGGGCAGGCGCAGCGATCTCAGCCGCACATGTGGGGAACAGCAGCTGCCCAGCCGCGTGTATTTCGCCAGCTGAGTGGATTCTTGCCGCAATCGTGTGAAAAATTGATAATTATCACTTCATGGCCAGGTAAAGTACGGCGGCGGTGGCGCGGGCATGCTCCTGCGTGGGCCCAACATAGAACGGTGCTGGGAACGTCTTGTCTGGTGGCTCAATTCAGTAGCCGGACTGGTGCGGCGATTTGTCATTCCCGTTCGGACAATTATTCACAACATGACCCAGCGACATGGGTTATCCTGACCGCGTGTCGTAATAGCTTCCTCCTCCGATAGAAGGCGCGAGGAAGCACGACAGACACTCTGCGCATCCACAGTGGTCCGCAGAGTTTGAAGGGAATAATTCCCTGCACCGTTAGGTGCTCATAATGGCTCACATTATGTCAGTTCTGACCCTTCCGAGGATCACCTCGCGGTGTCTTGAACTTTTCCCAGAATGGCCGCAGCACGGCCGTTTCGCGCATACATACGTGCCGAGCACTCATAGCACGCTCGTCAACGGTATAATCACGGAACACTATCACCGTCATTATCTGTCTCTAGCCCGTCTGCTGTCTCACAAGACTTGGTCGTCATCATTTAAGCGATTTGCCATGGACTGTCCGGGCCCATTCTAGCCAAGATGACAAGATGTGAAATCGATTTGCGCCTTTCTTCACGTTGTCACGCAAATTCACCAACCGGCTCCATGGCAGCAACAATCAAGCAATCGCTGAATATGTAGCAACTCACCACCAGTGGACCTGTGCTGCGATCGTCCCGCCGCCGCCGCCGCGCCGCGTCGGCACACGAGAAGTGTCCGAGACGTCCACGATGCGGCCATCAAAGCGATTTCAGACGATAATCAAAGAACGGACTGGGCACCTCCGACTAGAAAACGCATCCGCCTGCCTTTTTATAGCTGAAATTTGCTCAATAGGCGTTTAATTAAGATTTTATTGTATGACGTGCCTGCCAGGGGAAAAATGCACCGCTAATTTGCTTCAGTGGTTCTCCTCGCCTTCTCGAGTCCCACCGTCCACCGACAAACCTGTTCCGCCCAAGGAGTGCTCCTCGACAGTAAACTACTTAAGTGCTGCTCCTGCTGGGCTGTAAAATTAATTAAGGACCATTCCTTCGGCCTTTAATTTCCCGAAGTGTGAGCCAATTACATTACAAAAACCCCGAGTATCCCTGGTGCCAGTCGGCGCATGCTGATTGCCCTTAATTCTTAAGTAATTAACTAGCCAAAGAAAAGCCCGTTCTGAGCATCAAGAAATGTTACGTGCTGGTGGGATACTTTTCAGTGGCTGAAGCTATCTAGATTCTAGGGCGTCTCCACGCCCACAAAAAAACGACGCATAAAATTTTATGAAGTATGTAATCACCTCCAATAATGGCACTTCCGTTCACAAATAGAAAGTAGAATGCTGCGAAGAACAGCAAGAACAGTAACAGGCGAATATTTTTCTTGTGCCTGCATGCACTTCTCAGCAGTTAATCAGAGGATGCTTTAAAACACCACCACCTGTCGTGCAGACAAGATTCAGAACTATTAATATAACTACCTGCTGGATGAATGACGATTCGTCGTAAAAAGAGGTTGAATGAGGTTCGTGCTACTGAATTATTTCCGACTGCAACTGAAACGTTCGAAGTGATACGTCCATTGAGCAATCCCCACACGTGAAGAGAGCCAAAGTAATTGGTAATTAAAAGTATTTATTAGTCGTTAAGGACTTGGACAAGGTAATAGTGCCTTTTGCCTTGAATAATCGCCTAAAGTTCAAACAAGCAAAATTTCATTTCAAAGTATACAAAACTCGGCTTTAAACCAGGTTTGCATTTTAGTTTTGTTTTTGTAAATGGAGTTTAAAGTCCACCTTGTTATTATTCGTTGACTCTGCCAGGTGCAAGACGAACAACTTGATACCTCACTTGCTACAATCTATCCAAGTGCTTAAGAGCTATGAGGGAACAAACAAACCAATATAAAATACATAAGGGGCCTTTCAATAAGGACGCTCGACTTTTAAATGTAAATAAAACAAGTTGAGCGTGAAATATTTACTCCATTCTTATATTAATTGAAAGAATATTTTATGGCATTAATTATGAAATCTAAGGTCGTTCAAATATCCACCGCGGCTTTACTTGGTGGTACGTATTATGAATGTCCTATTTTCGATGACTTTGTCGCATAATCTGGCTGAATTTTCTGGATGGCGTTCGTTATGTTGACTGTGATGCCATCAATTGTTTGCGGTGTATTCGTATAGACCTGTAATTTAAGAAAGCCCTAAAGGAAGAAGTCTAAAGGCGTTTAATCGCACGATATCGATGACCAGTTCACGTCGCCCTCAAATCGCTCGTGCAGAATGTACAACTATTTGAAAGATTGAGTAAATATATGGCATTAGAAGTGATTAGGCCAACATAATTCTTGTAGACCTGGGTGTAAACGATGCCTAATGCCTAATCGCAGGACTGAATACATTTTACCAAACACATAACAAACGTGATCATACAAGTTAATGCTCCATTGAACACCAGCAAGCATTGCAATTTCTTGGGGTTTAGGGTTAGTTTATTTAATATCGCCTACTGGCTTATGGCATCAAGGTCGCCGTTGATGTTAAGTTATTACTTTCGGGCAGTTTAGATGAAATATATACTTATACATCATCTACATACATATGAAATTTACTAAACCTGAAACACAATACTAAGTCATTCACAAATAAAGAAAACAACAATGGTCTTAATAAGGAACCTTGAGGAATACCACTGGGAACGTCACGAGGTCACCTGTTTACGAAACGAAGGTATAAAGCATTTGAAGATCCGTTACAAAGCTACCATCCTGGAGTACGTGCGCTAGTCCTTTTTGGTCTTCCCTTCTATACTATTCAAATCGATCGAATGGAGGCCGTTTAGTCAAGGTTTTTTAGGTTTGCTCTTCATGGGCTACCTTGGATGACCTTACCTGAACTGACTTAAATTCATAACTCATGGACACACTTAATAATAAAAAACGCAACATCTCTGGAATTATCCATATTGGGATCCTTTAAATCGAAAATTATTCGAGCTATTGGCCCATCCACCGAATTGAATTCCATCACTTCGATGACAGATTTTAAATCAGTAATCTTGAGAGCTGGGTATGTAGATACAAGCACAACTCTCCTACTATGACACTGTACGAGCCCGGGAGCTGCATAACGCTCCTTTACAGTCATTTTTTTATTTTGATTTATATATAACTTTTGGGAACCACATTTTAAAGCAGAAATCCCATAAACCTCTTTGCGATAACTTTTAGCAAAAATCGGTGTTTTGTAGTCCAGTATATTGGAACCACAACAACAAGCGCAGCGAAATTCTGGAACCTACTGCACCTATACGTACTACGTTACGAAACAAGAGTTTAATGATTATTTATTTTTTTATGCTTCTTAAACAGGCAGACATATGTTAAAAGCCGAAGTGGAATAATAGGCAGCCATACTTAGTTTTACTCAATGAACACCAACCACCTCTCTCCAGGAAGTACGAGATTCTTTAAAAAAACGGGTTTCCATTTAGAATTAACCGTGGAAAAGTACAACAAGTCTCTTACCAACATATCTCGACAACGGGAGAAAAACTTCCTATTAAATGCGATAAGATCCTTGAAGAAAGGCCCCGGCCCTTAAGATTTATGCGGCCGCTAAGACCAATATTTCGTTCGTTATCGGGCTGCCATCTGGCTGTGTGGCATACGAGGTAAATCCCTGCCTCGAATTTTTCATACTTTCCAATGGGCAAATGGCAAAAATTTCCCCTGTCATTTGATGAAAAATGCTAAGCCACACATTTCTAATTTCCTCATGGCGAACAGCGCTCCGTTTGAATGAAATCGAAAATGACACTGTAAAAAGACGGCGACGAAGACGCAAGACGACCGACGATCGCAGCGGCAAGGCTGCGCGCGGGAACGAGGACCGCAACGACGCGGACCCAAACATGCGCGCGGTGTGTACGTGAAAAACGGCGGGCAAAAAACGGTCCGGACTAAAATTAATAGACACACTATCTGGCCGGAGGATCTTAATGACTGCTACAAGATGTCAAGATGGCTATCGTACAGAATCTCGGTGCCAATATCAAGCGGAAGGGACATGTTAACATTCACCTCGGTAATGGGACATTAATTACCGCTGGATAAATGCAAATCCGAGCCGATGGTCTGCGTTAGAAACTACAAATGACAGACGACGAAGGGATAAGACGCTCGGTGCATCCGCCCCGCCGCCAGGGTGCTCGCTGGATGCTGGATGGGCCCGCGCCATATGAAGGATTTATCATAGATTCTAGCCGCAGACCGGATGTTGGGGTTACTGCCGGCTTGCGAATATGAGGAGAGTCAGCTCAGCCAGCACTGACCACCGCCCGGAACGCGCCTGATGGATCTGATTTTTCAGTTTGCCAACGGTAAATGCTCCGGCGGTTAATAGCTACCGCGGAGGGCGCAGTAGCTGAGAACAATGCACCGCACTGGCCGCGATATAGCCGCAATATTTCCAGGACGCAGAAATATGCATCTGCCCTGGCGCCGTGATTTTTCACCGCTCGAAGATAGGCGATAGAGGCGGTGCAGCACCGGCAGCAGCCACAGCAGCACCACTTAGAAGGCCAATTACAGCACACAAAGCCCCTGGGGTGCAGCCAAGAAACCAACGGTGTGCTCTGTAATTTACAACTTTGCAGGTGGTAGGTCTCAGTTAAATGGCGCATTTAAAGTGCTGAGCCAACCGGATCCACTTCGGGATTAATGAATGGCGCTGCACTTAGGGTAATATCGTGTAATTTACCGCGATTCTAGGGGTGGTGGTCGCCATAGGCCCAGCAAACCTCCTTCCTGTGTCACATCCCGCTCAGTTATCTCTCAATTGGTCAGTCCCCAAAAACATTCTCAAAGTCCAAAATATAATATAATATAACGAATGGCAAGGGGATTCCTTTGATAAGAGGTGGAGACCCCTAATTATTTTCCACGGTGGCACGTATACGAGAGGTCCAATTTTCGATGGGCATCAATTGCTTGCCGATTTATTCACATAGAGCTGTGATTTAAGGCAGTCCCAAAGGAAGAAGTCTAAATTATCAATCAATTAAATCGCAACATCTCGGTGGCCTGTCTGAAATGGCTCGTGCAGAATGCCCATCGTAGCATGCGCTGTGTGACACGTAGCGCCGTCCTGTTGGAACCACATGTCGTCGGTACCCATATCACTCAGTTCAGGTCACAAGAAATTGCTTATCATCGATCTGTAGCGCTCGCCGTTGACGGTTCTGGTAATGCCAGTTTCGTTTTGAAAGAAGTACGGACCGATGATTCAGCCAGACCAAAATCTGCACCAAACAGTGACTTTGTCGGGATGCATTTGGTGCTGGTGTTAAAGCTAATCGCTAAAAATGGTTTTTTTGGCGAAATTTGGGTCAACTTTCAACTGCTCCAGAGCCAAATCAGCGAACACCACGGCGTTGTCTATGGTCGTTTTCCTGTGAGTGCGCTGGGTCAGTTACCAAGTTGAAGTGGCAGAAAGGGCAAGTTCTTGTGAGGAGCGCCGAGAAATTGACTGCCTGGAGTTTTGCCGTACACTCTCACGCACAGCAGGCCTTGCGTTTGGGTGACATACGGGTGTTGGCTGATTATTTACCGAACCGATTGAATCAAATTTCTGCCACCAAACGTCGAATAGTCGACTCAGCAGGACGGTTGTAGCGAGGATAAAAATCACGTACCTGATTCGTGGAACGTTTCTCAAACGGAGCATTCACTTTGATAATCAAATTTGATCATTTGCACTCGTTTTTCAACGCTTTAACCTTCCATAGTGATTTTCTGCACACTGTTGAACAATTTAGAACAAATATTACACATCATGCCACATGGCCGCCATAACCTAAAAAACTTTCGAGCGTGGAATTGGCTGCCACAACAGGAGTTTGTGTTGTAAATGTTGGCGCCTATTCCGGAGGTCTCTTTCGCTACCGGCTATCTAACGGCGCTTATTCAGAACTGAAGAGTTTTGGAGGACTGCTCAGGGAGCGACCACCTATACATTGCATTTGACATTCTCGATGGGAGACACCAGCGCAAGGACGCTCGATGTGCACCGACCAGCACCAGGTGGAACGTCGAGAAGATGGACACCGAGAAGTTTGCGAGAGAGTTGGCAAAAGGTGAAGGAAATATATGGTAGGTGAAAGGTCAAGCGAGCTCTAATCTAACGAAAGAAGCTAAGCTACGGAGAATCTCGTGGTTTCAGCCATGGACCTCATTCTGTAAATACGAAGTTTTGTCAAACCTAACCTTCAAATCGCTGTGGCTATCCTATGGGTCACTTCAATCCCTATAAAAAGAAATCAATCACTCATTAAAAGGTGAGCGTCAACATGTTAAAAATTGCATTGCGTCTAACATTATGACTTTCGCCTCTTGGGCCCTCTTCAATGAACAAAGAACATGTTAGGATAAAAATATTGTTATGGAAAAAGTACTAAGTACTTATTACTAAATTATCAACATTTTCCCAACCATCCACCTCAGCCGCCACGCGGTTGCTGGTCGGTTATTTGCGTTGATAATTGCGATCAAAACGAGATTGAGTGGGTATGAGACATAACTTCAGCTCTGCACCTTCGCCGCGACATCGTGATGATCAGCAACGGCCTAGTCAGGCAATTGTTATCGCTGTTGCCTCCTTGTCTCTTGATCCACCTCCGAAGAAACGTGGCGACGCTGATATGCCCCGCAGGGGCCCCAGTCGATTGGTATGTGGGTGCTACTACAGATCTCGCCACCGCGCTCCCGCCCGTCCACCCGATGCAGATGCGCAATGATATGAAATTGCCATTTCGACAAATTGCATGCCGCAAAACTACAAAGGGCTTAGATGCAGTCACTTTCAATTCTACGTGCTCTCTTGGGCTGCCTGATGACGATCACAATCGAGATGGATGGATTACCGCTCAGCACCGTCCTGGCAGACCTGGGGTTGTCGGGCCTTTTGCTGTGACTGCGCGCACTACTTTTCTTCACGCTGAGGGGGAGTGGGTCAGGTGTTTGCACCAGGGAAGACTGCGCTTGATCTGCTCATTCTAACAAGCACGATTTCCCCGGGTTTTCTCTCCCAAAATGAAAATAAATAATGCATCAACAATGGGAGCGAGGCACTTTTGTCGCCAGGCTAAATTTCTACGAGAGCCTGCGAAATAGCTGGCGGGGCCTGGGGGCGACAGGTGATAAGTTTTCGTGTATGCTCAACGCAACTTAATGCAAAACTCTCTTCCCGCACAGGTGCCAATTTGGTTTCGATTTCCAATCAAATGGCCTAGGCGGTGGACACTGCTGTTGGTTGCTGCAACGGTAAGTCGATTGTCTTCGGCGGCTCGGTTTGGAGGCCTCTTAATGTGCGTCCTCCTTGCGGCAGCACTGCAACACCGCAGTCGTGAGCTTATTAGGACTTTATGAGGCAATAACTCAGCACCTTTTAGTGCTGCGAGTGTAATGCCATTTGGACGCTTTTCCAGAGTGCGCTTAGCCGCTGCTGCGATGACGATCAACGGCCGCAACAGCCAAATACCTTTTTTTCGGCTGTGGTCGTCGCGGTGAAACTTTCGCGCGTCTAATATGTTAGGTACAAAGCGTGACAGCCAAAGTGTGTGATCTATTGTCGCGCAAAACATGATCTTCCTTAAGTAGGCGAATTCTTGCGAAATTAATTGCGCTCAGTCGAATTTATGGCCGTAAGTAGATCGGGCGAGGAGAAATTGTTTTATGACTTCGATCCAGTTTGCATTAAGCCTGGTGAAAGTCAATGTTCACTGCTGCATTAGAACACCGCTCGCAAATGTTGAACTGATATTGTACCCGAATGCGCCTTTTCATTTCGCTTTTACTATAACTAATTATAAATTGGAGGTGCTTACAATACAGGTGCATACAAAGATGTCCGAACTTAACCTATTAGTGCATAAACTACTTCCTTTAAAAGTTCCCTTTCTAACTGACTTCAAAAGGAGGGTGTTATCACACCCTGTGTATATTTTTCCTCATAACTTGGGAACACATGAGCCGATTTTGATCCACCACACCACGAGTGATTAATACATTTCTGGTGATTTGTGCAATAAGTGACATCAGGCGATGTTCGGAATCGCTGATATCAAATAAAGTACCCAATTTTGAAAGTTCGAAATGACGGACCCAAAATTTCATGAGGTTTGAATTAAAGTCGCACTAAAAGGGTTTTTGGGAACTTAGGTTGCAAATGTGGTACCCCCTTTCTAAAATTGACGATAGTGGATTCCAAAGACTAAATCTCATTCGATTTTTATGAACACCCCATAGGTATGTAGGTACCTATTCTCGTAATAATCTTTTGGATCACCAATTGGGATACTGTGATGTTGGTTGCTGGATGATGAAGAATTCTCTCGTGAATCGAGACCGATTCACCTAAGTGACCTAGAGGCTCGTTAGAGCACTATCCAGGGAGGAAAGTTGTTTACTGCTAGTTGCTCTTTCGAGCGATTACCAGCCAAAGTAAAACGACTAAGTTCTAGTGAGAATTGAGAATTGATTCTTTAATTTCAGGGTACGCTATATATACAAATTCTTACCCTAGTGCGGACGCTCTGATTGGCCGAACACTTTCCCCCAACTCATGCCTCGGCCCAGGGGAAAGTGCAGTGTCAACTAGCAATGTGTTTATATCGCCTAGTTATCGAGTTGTATCACAATACACAAGATAGATTTGACATCATTAATTTTGCAAGTTCCTAAATATCATGTCGCGATCCTCGCCATGTAGGATCCGTCGCCTTGAATTTTCAAAATTTGGGTTTCCATACTTGGAAGTTGTGGTTTTTTTAGGTGGTGACTATAAAACTAAGTTTCGGGATTGCAAGGTCTCCTCCCCCATTTATCCACCATCTTTAAAATAAGAATGCTATAATTTTCACTTTTAGGTACATAATAAACGTGTCTTACTGTTAACTGCTTTTCCTTTGTGATCTCTTAAAAGTAATAAAAATATAATAATAACCAACTAAATGAATTGCAATAATTTTCACATTTTCCGGGTTCTAACTTGTTCATTATTAATTGTACGTGAAAATTTTATTAATAAAAGTTACAGAGAATTGAATTCTCTACAAGAAAATCCTCATTGAAAATTTTCTTCTGACTAATGGTTACTAAGATATCAATAAAAATAACAGTTCGCATCTTTATTTTCTAGAAGGCGGACAAATGGGTGGAGGGGTGTTGCAATTCCGAAAACCGAGTATTATATACACTACCGACCCTCAAAAAAATAAACAAAAAATTATATTCCCAGAATGACAAATCGGAACAGTGATAAAAACAATAATGTAGAAATGTGTCACATACCCGGCATATTTGTTTTTAGTGTCAGCGCTTGCTTAATCGAGACGTGGATTTTTAATTTTACAAGACATAAAAGTAAAATAATCGTTTATTCAGTTATTATCGCAATGAAGAACACGATATCCGTTTTCGTTTTTGCACAATAATTTTGCAATTCAGCTCGCTCCGGAATATTTGTAAATTTTGAAAATTTTGCTGAGCCAAATACAGTATTTTGTGAATCGCTGATTTTTTTACGTATAGAAGAGCAACTGTAAAACCCATTTTGAAAAAATTCAAATCGGTTAATTAGGAGGGCCTAGGGAATTTTTGAAATTTTTATTAATTAATTATTTTGCTTATACACAAATAGGTCGTTCAAATCCCCAAAAAGTTAAGTTTTTCGCCAAAGGTAAATTGCAATAAGGCCAGTAAATGTTTGTTTAGTCGAAATCTCTCCCTACTTGAAAGTAGCTAAAGAGGCGAAGGTTAACACTTTCCTGCGTAATAAATAACGTCCGACGGCACTAGATATTCCCAGGAGAGTGGAAAAGGCCTGCCGAGTGAATTATGAAAGATAATTGCTGGTGCCATCAGTGAAATTGATTCTGTCAACATTAACCGTACCTTGGCGACGGGGGTCAGCAATGAAATAAAATTGCATTCGCTATCGTATCCTTAGGGGTACTTTCTGTTCTCATACGGACCTCAACGGAAACTGCGGCTGAGGAAGACAATTTTTCTAGCTGGCACGATATTAGCCAGCGTACCGGCCACAGCCGCAGACGCCTCCGAGCAAGAGACGTTGCGACGTTGCGAAAAGGCGAAATGCTCAAAAAGCAATAAAACCCAAAAATTGCCACGATCAGCAACAAGTCAGTTTTTAATTACAGCGCGTGATGCGGTAAAGTGGATTTCACTTCTTCCACCCCTTCTCGACCGGACTTCGGGCCCCGTCTTGTTTGCGGCTAGATGAGGTTTTCTTGCGCATAGCGCGCAACGTGCCAGGCGACGGCGATCTCAGAGCGCTATGTGCCGTCAGCAGCCCATAAATGCTCATATGCGCACGAAAAATTAATTGCAATATGTCTTTTCACCTGTCAACGTGTCACTCATCACAAAAAACAAGACTCCTACGCATCACACGAGGCGCCTTTCTGCAATTTGCATGTCGCCCCTCGCCGCGTCGTATCCTCCGCCACGAGGATGGCTTTCCTTTCCTATCCGCGGATCGCGCATAAAAATTCAATTAAGTCGCGCAGTGACACCTGACTGCCGTAACGGAACATGAGCTCTCCTCCCAAAGCCCTTAATGTGATTACATTTAAAAATTAAAATAAATCCAGCCGGGGCGGTTCGTGGGATTTATTGAGCATTAACGACAAATTTCGAAATTTACGACTTTATCTCGATGCAACCGAGGAGCCTAATTAATTGGCGGCAATAAGGCGCGAAGGTACCGTGCGCCTGCGGCTGCCCATGAGGGCTCACCATAACGGTAACTCCTTGAGGAGGACAATTTATTCTTGCGGCGGCGTGACCGGGCATGCTGTTAACTGCGCAATCAAATTGGTCCCGAAAGTCATGCAATTTTCTTGTACCGCATAAATCGTCCCCTTTAAAAATGAAAGTTAAATTCTAAGTTATAAGGCAGAGGTATAACGGTGCGCCCGTGCACTTGGTCAATGGCGATCTGCGTCTGTCGTTAAAAAAACACGCGAAAAGCTTCTGAGGCGAATAAATTTTCGTTAAGAGCGGACACGCGGTAAATCAGCGGACCTGCGGTGTCCTCGCAAAATACGATCATTGCATTAACGAAAGCTGGTGACATATTTACCCACAACAGTGGTATGTCTGCGGTCGGCACTTACCAAATTGCAGCCATTTGCAATGGCTCTGTAGAGGTAAGGCATTTTTCTGTAAAGGGATTAAAGTGCGGTTGTGTTTTAATGTTCCGTTAATCATCTTATATCGCCGCCGTTTTACCACAGCACAGCACATCCCACGGGTAATTGAACTGAGCAGTTATTCTGCACCTCAGTTACATGACGAAGGATTACTGAAAACTCCATCAATTTTTAACGAAGAAGTTGGCAATCGGTATAGCCTTAAGGGGGCATCCCACTTTGTGGGTCAAGAAAACCGATTATTTGCGCATTTAAAACAAATGTGCCGAAATTTTTATAACTACGGGAGTTTTTAGCCGTAACCCACAGGTTATGTAAAATAATGAAAACTTTTAACAGTTTTTTGTTTTAACCACTAAACCGATTTCCGTATAATTTGGCCCGTGTGTAAACATTGATTGGTTGGTTGGTTTACATCGTGCCTAACAACTAGTCAGAGTCGAATTATGTTTTTGTCCTAAGACGATCATAGAAATTGGGATTCGCGTTTAAGCCAGTCCTGTTTTACATCATTGATTCATTTTCCTTCATGTGTTTATTTTTGATTTTCTGCCGCAATCAAAGAGCAGTCAACCATTTCAACGTGAGACCACAGACGCCGAAAATGCGCCGTTTTAATACCATGCAATCCCTAAAATTAGTTGCATGTAAGTATTATGGGGTACTAGGCATTATTGATTATGATTGAACGACTTCACCAAAGTCCACCCTGGATATTACCTTGAGGTCATCAATTCCCAGTGCCCGGTATCTAGATTCAACAAGTGATTCAACGGAACAATTACAAAGAAAGTGAGAAAAGGGAAAAGGTCTCATCCTTCTGTGGCAGATTGTTGACATGTCGCATCTATCGCATAGGACTGAAAAATCAACAGTTTTCGCTTAACAGGGTGCACATTTGGTGTGCATATTGCTATTTTACTTTTATCTTTTGATTTAATTAATGCAACGAGACCAAACTCACGCCACACACCTACTATCTCAATGTCCTTTCCAAGCATGCTAATAATGTTGATCTACCTCTACCACTTCAGGTACAGTCACTTGCGAAAATGGAAAAATGCTCTAAAATTTCCTAAAATTCATGTGTCACTCACATTTGCAAATTCATGTAATTAAAGCACCTCTTTTTTGTTTTTATTGAATTTCTCGTCGTGTTGCCTTTCTATAGAGCTACTATGTGTAGGTAAGAAAGGATATAAAAATTTATACGTGGATAACCGTTTGCTGAATTTTATTAATTTTTTTGATTACACTCTTGTAACGTACTACCATTAACTGTAATAAGTTTCAAATTAGAGAAAAAGCATTTCGGGGTTCATTTAAGTTAAATGTTTTGTAAAATACAGATTTTTTAAATTCCGCAAAAGCTTTTTAACGTATAAATTTGTATATCCTTTCTCTACCTGAGCGTGTTGTACCTCTATGGAAAGGTGACATGATGGTAAATTCAATAAAAATAGTGCAGAGGGGCATTAATTACATGACTTTCGGAGAAAAAGTGGGGAAAACGTGAAATTTAGGACATTTTTTCGAATTTTTTCAATTTAAGCAGTGACTGTACCTGCGCAGTGGTAGCGGTAGATAAAAATTGGTGGCAAAGCACATTAACATGGCAGTTGTATGGCATGAGTTTGACGTCGCTGCATTGGGTAGATCAAAAGATCTATTAGTCGATTTTTTTTCATTTTACGTATGTATTCAAAATTTGCTCAATGTTAATTAATTCAATTTTTAATATGCTTAATATGACGATGTTTTCGGAAAGTATCTTTGTAGGGAAGTATGCTTTATGCTTTAGCTATGAGAAAATAGAAATGAAAGAAAGGAAAATCAACTCGCTGCACACTTTTTGAGTTTGTTCCAGTGGTGTGATGTTAATATGTAGATAGCCGCCTAATTTTGAGCTTTTCAAAATTCTAGGCTAGTTCTTTGTACTTATTAATCGAACGGTGACTTTCGAATACTCGTTAAGCTAATAAGCGGTCTTCTTGTAATTGGAGATAAGCTTGCCAACTTCAAAAAGGATTTTCAAAATTATGGCATGCACATATCCGGATTTATCCTACCTCGTTTGTCGGTGGCGGGTGCGCCAAGCCATCGTGATACAAGCGCAGCCAGAAACTGTATTTAAATATTTTCTTTTTCAAGATGCTTCACTTTGAGGTGAATAAGTGACCCCTGAAAATGCATTAGTCGTGTCCACAAAGATCCCACACAAATCGAAGTCTGACAAATGTCCAAACTCATTACCGCCTACTCGCATCGATGGCGACTAGGCACGGGGTGTACCCCTGCGATTGCTTTCACGACTCCTTCCACACTCAATTTGTCCGCGTCAATTTCCATTCATCGAAATTTTTCCTCGACATCAATGTGGGAAAATATTACCCGGAGGTTCGCGGTGTTCCTTTTTGGACGCACGTCAGTGCCACAGCTAGCCGAGTGCCGTGTTATGGCCAAGTGAATGCGTTAGCGGTAAAAGGTGCGCGAAAACGAGCAATTTTCCGACGTGATGTGAACACGATGTCCGAGTCGCGGAGCTTTTGATTAATCGTGCAACACCACTTGGAATCAATTGAACGAGGAAAATATAATCGGCGGAAACTTATCCCAGCCAGCATCGCACTTACCTGCCTAGCCGCCTCCGCACATCGCGATCTCGGGCATACGAGCCATTATGAGGGCGCGGGCCGCGGGCTGGACCTGTGTCACCGCGAGGGGATTTTTCGTAGGTTCGACGGTGGTGGATTGCACCGGCCGTCGTCACTGCCATCGCCATCAGCATCAGCAGCAGCATCACCGCTGCCATCGGTACCGCGGCATTAGCGGTGGCGGCAGCGGCATCAGCGGCACCAGCAGCAACCGGGCAAGCCTGTAAGTGCCGCAAGGAGAGGTGTGAGAATCAAATGAAGGCGCACGCTATCTTGATTAATTGACCGCCGTTGACAAGTGTTGAGTAATGAAATTCTAGTCTTTCGCCCAGGCGAAGGTGCTTAATGGATTGCGAGACACACGTACACTCCGCAGCTCGGGCCCCCTTTTAAGCGCCGACTTGTTTGTAGTTTGTTCCGTTGAAAGTAGCTGAATTAATGGATTAATTAGGAAAATCGCCTCGGAGAGTCGATCTTGAGGAGGTGGGCCAGCAGATTCTTCTTCTTGTGGCTTTCTCTGGATTCGACCGAGAGGGAAAGTGTCCCAACGATTTCATGGTCGCTCTTATGCTTGGCTCAGCTGTAACCAATGCTGAAAACCAGGAAATGAACCAGGTTACCTCGCGGTAAAGATTATAGTCTTCGGACATTCCTCTCTCTAAGGAGAAGTAATTTCGATGAAGTTATTTTTATGATGTCTATAGAAAAAGTCGAATTTAAATAATTTAGTACAGTCCATAATTTATTAAAGCCCACCATAACATAGCACACAATTTAATTAACTTAAACGCCACTCTAAACCTCAGTTGGTGGGCAACAAATTGCAACCACCATTCATATTTGCTATAAATTCTGTAATTAAATACAACATTGAAAAACATCTTAAATATATATTATATGTATGTGCATATAAAGCAGACAACACTCGTAATCGCATCTGTCCGTCAAATATAAACTTTCCAAAGGTGAACTCTGGACTTTCGCCATAAAAGTTAAAACATTTGAGTTTTAGGGGTCGAAGGGTTCCACTGCGGTATCTATCCCTTTTTAAAAATTCAACATATCGATGTTCCAATTCACCGGACTAAAATACCAAATTTCTTTAGATTTTTATAAAAATTTACACCTGAGGGTTTTTGCGGTAGCTAAATTTTAATATGGCACATATTCAAAATTTATTCTGCAAAGTACATTCAAATTCAAGCTAATAGATCTGAAATCCATATAAACATTTAATTTGTTAAGGCAGAAATGCACAAAAAAAGAGAATGGCTTCTGATTCTGTGCAAGCTAGTAAAAAACGGCAAGAAGTTCGCATTGCTGAATCCTCAATAAAAATTCCTTGGAGAACTTCATTAGTACCACTGATTCTTTCTGGCGAGAATAAGTTATTTCCAGCAAAAACATAAAATCAGGTTTCCAGTTCCGCATGAAACAGTGGTGGATCTAGGATTTCAAGTTGCGGGTGGGCATTAGCCTTTAGCGTATTCCATAAAAAGTGTAGTGTGTGTAAAACGCTTGGCGGAAAGTGGAAGGGAATTTTAATTCTTGGTGAAACAGCACACTAATTAGTAGAGAACTTAGAGGATGTTTTAGCTTACCGAAGTAAACATTGATCAAAAAGAGAGAGAGTTTGAATTGAAAGATGTTTTAGAAGGTACATTCTGCGCGGATGGTTATAATTTATGGGCATGGAATAAATAATTCACACGGAACGTACCTACTCTGAGTCGCCGGGAACGACCAAGACACATTTAGTTTTAGCAATTTAGCTTTGACTTTAGACTCAAGTCGTGTCATTCCGAAACGACTTCAAGAATAGGGGTGTAGAAACTAATTGTAAGTGACACGTATTTTGTCTTTTTGGTGGAGAAACTGCACTTCGAGCTTCTGCTTCCGTTTCGTTAATCGTTTATGTTTGCCAGGTTGGGTGATTAGCCCACTCTAGGAGTGGACGTGTGCGGACCGAGTATCATTTCATCTCGTGTTATCGTTTCACAAGACGGCCTGGTTGTCGTAGGTCTACTACTTATTCAAATAAATCAAAGCCTCTCAAAATCTTTAGAGAGTTGATCCCGCTTTTGGTATTCTTGCCTGAAATAATTGGCTATAAATATTCGAAGTGTACAACTCGATACTATGTATGTAAGTCCCGGATTAGGTAAATCCACATGTATTTCGTGAATCCTCCCACGAAATGTAACAAAATGTGACTGCTTTCTACTGCCTTTCGCAGAGACACAAAATCCTGCTGGCCTGAGGAAATTACCTGTTCGATTTAAGAAATGAAATTTCTGCATAACTCACACGGAAACATTTCTAGTAATGCTCATCTAGCGATCTAGCCACTGTCGTCGTCATTAAATCCTTCCCGAGGCGACGAAACGAAATCCATTTTGTAGGTCAACGACTGTTCGCTACTGCGGTGACCAGAACTCTCTCCGCTTCCTCTTACCTAATCGGATAAGTCACCCACTTAAGCCCCCCGCGGGGGACATAGCAGAACCGAATCTACACAACTGGCAGTGGCTGCAATTATCATCGTGACACCGTGGAAAATAAAAGCCGGCGGCACTCAACCAGGCAACCTACCTTGAACTTGTTTTTCATATGGCGCCAATATTCACTTGTCAGGGCTAACACTGGCTCAAACAGCTCTACAAAGCGCCCGGGGGCACTGCCTGGTGCAGCGGCACAGCGGCCCCAGAAGCAGGCGGCAGCAGCGACGCAACCGAAAAATGAACTCAAAAGAAAAAGTCCTCGCCGTGCATTTGCATTCCGCGGCCGTGAATTAACACCTTTTTCGGGGACCTGGCCGAGAAATTCCTGCGAGTGCGCCACTCGGCCTCACGCTTTGTACGGCTGGATAAGGATGCCCCCGGCGACGTTGTCAATCAATCAAAAGGCCGTGTGATGGGCATTAAGCGGGCCCAAGAATTTCAAAAGGAAGTGGATATGCCTCCGTGCTCCACAGATTTTGTTCGCGGAATGGCGAAGCTTGGAGCAATTTCGCAGCCACTTCCTTGGTAGAATTTCAAGCACTCGTGGTATCGAACGGACAGAATAGGAGACCTCTGGGTGCCCCTGCCCCGCTTTAGAGAGGTGCCAGTTGGAATTTGCTTAACAAGAGGCCAAGCTTGCCAATTTCTTAAATTACACCTTGCGCAGTGGTGCATTGCTGCGACTCTTGTGCGGCGGCCGGATAAATACGTCTTGTCAGTGACACCTCTCAGGTGGCAGGAATCTCAGCGGAATCTTGTACTTTTCACTTTTTTCCGCTGTGCAGATCGCGTTTTATTTGGCACCTTCCGTGTCTAAGCGCATTTCAGCAAAATTAAGGAAGGAATGCCCCGAGAAGAAACATGATATCTCTGAAGAAAGTCCGGAGAGTGTTGAGGTCTTAGGAATTAGTGAACCATTCGGTGGAGAAAACGTCACTGCACCACCTTTAGCTGTTCTTCCTTGAGACGGTGAGGTGATAGGTCGTCAACCGCTTCCGTTGCTTCAAACCATTTAGAAGAAATTATCGATGAGGTTAGCGAAAATAGCGGCTTAAGAGGCCTATAAACCAGAACGGGCATCAACCGCACCACTCATTAAACTACTGTTCTTCCTCGGAGGCGACGCATGACTGGCGCGGCGCGCTATGCTTACGCAGCACGGGTCCGGATGTATGGACTCAGCCCTTCGGGGATACTTAACGAGAAAATCTCCACGTGATACAGTTACCCAATAGCACACCCTCCTCAGGGCATGAAAAATGCAAGACAAACGGCGGTACTCCATAAATATCGATTCGCCCGCCCGGTGGTGATGGAGAAGGCTCCTCCATCAGGCTCGGCATCACCGGAGATCTATTATTTCTGCCCTTCAAGTGATGGCGGCCACGACGTACGTATAATTGCGGACGATTTATGTGCACTTCGATTGCATCCATCGGCGCGAACGACCGATGGTCGCTGTGTGAGCTGGGCATTCTCTTGGGCATATTAATTGCTGCCTGATCGATTACTTATTACCGACAGTCCTCCTCCTGCCATATCGTGTGCCCAAACCGGCAAGAAAGTTTTCTGCAATCAAATAAAGTTATCACTTGGTGGCGGGCTTGTTGGTTTTCAGTTCACCGTCCCGAACTTTGAAAAAGCAACGAAAAGTCATTGGGCGTTTTCACACTAGACGATAACGACACGATACATCGACGATCATGATAAAACTGTTGTATTTGCACACTACTTTTCATGATGTCAGTGCAAGACAGCAGGGCAGGGCTATTTTGTTCGGTGTTGCATGCAAAATTAATTTAAATTGCCTATAAAACAAATAGAGCTGATATAGCAAATACAAATTATATTAGGTTCGGAAAAACATAATATTTATTGAAAATTAAAGCCGTCAAGGCAAACCTACTCTACGAAACAGCACTGTCGTGTCGTTATCGGTCTGTCGCTATTATCGGCTAATATGAAAAGCTCAATGCTAACGGCTTCGAGTATCTGAAGGGTCAAAAATTATATGGCATCCTTTTCGGGTGCCCAGTAAATTAAAAATGTTATTGACTATCTGAATACGTACTCTGTATGGATCGCTGCAGTGTGGCCAGGGCCGAATTTAAATGTGTGGATGTTCTGCAAAATTCAGAGCCATTTCATAATAACTGTAATTTTTTTTCTTCGATATAATCATGTATCTGTAAATGAAATAAATGAAGCAGTGGTTTATTTATTGCATGATTCTTTCTTTTACCAAAATATGACCATACAAACTTTTCGTGTACAGAAAAAAATAAATCGTTCTTATCCTTCTAGTCGTACGGCAAAGAGCAAATTCGTGTTGAAGGTTAAGACAAATGGCCCTTTTTCAATTGTTTTAAATATTTAGAACATTATGTTATTTGTACAAATTTTGCTAAAACATAAATTAGGCAAATTAGTACTAGTGCACGTTTTTCTTCGGATAAGTTTCGTGGCAATTGAAGCACTTGCCACAGTTTCCGGTTCCAGAAAAATAACCTCTAATTCGACAACAGCTACCTGAAAACCCCCAGATACCAAGTTTCATGGAAATTTGAATTTTAACCTTGAAAATTACCTTGGAAAGGCCACTTCCGATTTTTCTGGTTCAGCGAAATTCGTAATCCCCCAAAAACCCCGGAATCAACCATAAAATTGCTGTATCTAATTATGGAGAACTGAAATGCCTGGACTACATATACGTGAAACGCCGATACTACTACGGGTGTATTTTGGACTTGCTATGGGCCTATTTTACGAACCGACAAGTGTGACCATTGACCAATAAAAGAGGAAAAAAACCGGCCAAAGAATGGTCAATCTGCGAGCATTTTTGCTGGTCAGATAAGACTTGAAGGTTCGTGATACATATAGGGCCCGGTACTCAATTGAACGTGCTGCAAGCCTCTGGTTTAGTATTCACAATACTCCAGGCAGACTTGTTATTCGTCTTCAGTTTTAAGCATAAACATTTTTACTCGGGTAGGTAGGTATGTAGATATAAGAATTTGGGATTCTTATTTTCGTGAAACCAGCCAAAACATTGGTTATTTGTAAAAACGATTTATTGGTTGAAGAGACGTAATTAAAGCTTTAATTTTTTTATAACTATTTATTGGTCTTTGAAGATATTAAATAAAGAATTGGGAAAAATCTGTTCTTCCAAACACATTACCCTCTTTAGGTGCTATGAGGACCATCTGACAGCTCAAATTTTCCCAAATTGACTTAATTGATTATAGTCGGAGTGTAATCTCAAAATGGCTAAACTCGATTATACATAGTTGGCCGGTTCAAATCCTCTTTAGTGTTACAGATTTTCATAATGAGGGTAAGTGCCTAAGATTTCTGAATTTTTCTTACTCGACCACTTTACCCACGAGTACGACTATAAGCCTGAGGCCGCATAAAGTAAAACTTCAATTGGCTCCGCTAAGCAAACATGTGACTTAAAAAGCGCAACGCAACGTACGGTGATTCAAATATGGTGGATAGCCACCCACATGTCCCGTTCCGGGTGCTTTGACGGAGAGCTCTTAGTGAGCTCGTCGAGCGGCAGCGTGGTCCGCAACTATAGTATACAATAGCATGAAAAGGCGCAGAGATCGTATCCAGCGCGCGATAATTGTAATCTTGTTAGCACATAAATTTCAGATTAAGTTGTTAATTTACGTCTAAATGCGGATCAGGCGCACATTAGCGCCGCTCCTGACCCTGTCCCCGGGCCCCTCGGATGGCTCTAGTCGGAGTATATCGCTTCCGAGTGGCTGGCCATAAAGAGGTCTGCATTACTTTTACTCCTTTCGCTGTGCATCAGCATTGGTGCTTCCCTACCTGTTCCCGATCCACACACGTCTCCGTCAGCATCCACCCACATTTTGTCTTCTCCTACCAAGCCGCCACAGCGATCATCCACGTCAGAGGGAATTGCTTTTCCCAACGCCTAAATTTTCACTTCTCGTTGACATGGGCATACGGGGCCCATGTTTATCCTAAAACTGGTCGAGCGGCAGCATCGTGCCGCACCTGAAACCGCGGAGGAGATAAGCGTGCCGGCGCATTCAGCATGCAGAAACAGATAAGATTTTGATTTGAAACGACTTCCTAGGAGCGAGGCAGAAGACGACCAGCCGCCAGACGTTGATGGCGGAGTATAATTGCGCGCGATCGGCAATAGACGGTACTGCTACTGGTGATGTTGATGCCCATGCTGACGCTGATGCCGCTGATGCCGCGGTGCTACTGCACGTTTTGTGGAGATCATTATCAGCCAGATAGCCGGACTTAATTAAATCTGCCCATCGAGCAGTAGCGGCTCCTTGCGTATTTGCTTTAAATTTACTCAGCTGGTTAATAACTTCATTAAGTCGTTGGCTGTCAGCATGATCTTACACTCAGCCACTCATACCACGGGAAGGCGTTATCAGTTGGATCCCACGCTCTGATGGGCTCTTAGTCCTTTTTTTCTTTTATAGTTGTCTAAAGAAAAACATCTTAGAAAGTGAGAGTTTGGGTAAAATGACTAGTTACAAGCATTCCAGATGACTAACTGGTAGAGCTGCTACAGCTTTGATGCAGGTCTGCATACTGCCGGAAAAACTAAGATGTTCTTCAAAGATAACAACATCCTTGTTTTAGATTTGCGCTATCGAAGTCCGAACCTCAACCCCATAATATTCTGTGGGGTTTGATGGAGCAAATAATAAAAGGGACAACAGATAAATTTTTCTTCAGGAATTGGAGAGAAATTGATATTATAAAACTAAATAAATTAGCTACAGGTATGAGCACACGCCACTCTTAAACGCTGTTATTAAATCTAAGGAGGGGCACACATAGTAAAGGTTTTTTTTAAGCCCGATAGAACTTTAAATTTTAAAAATAATACAACAATTTTAACTTTTGACCAAAAATCGTTTTTTATTGAAAAGACCAATTGATGGCATTAATATTGAAAATTGACTTTGGGCATATGGTTACTGCGACTGTTCTTAACGAATCACATCCTGTTGATACCAACTCTCGCCAGGATCAATGTACATAATCCATATTTTCGAACAAATATTCATTGGTCATGGTCCGGTAACGAATTCCATTAACCAAATTAATCCGTAACGCGAGTTCCTGCCTCATTTTAAAAAAAAACCAATGATGCCACTATCGTATAAACCGTACAAAACGATGCATTTTGCTGGACCTAATGGATCTGTAGTGTCTCTTCTCGATAATCTTTTACACAGTTGTTACGACCGGCGACGAATTGATATACTTATTTGGATCTTCTTGCAGACTTTCCTTTACATTTGCTTCAGTACGCATATTCCGATGACGTGTTGGTGTTGTTGCAACAGAAAGATTATGTGACACGAAATAATTTCACAGTTCGAAGGATCGCTTGCTTTTATGGACAATTATGTGCATCATCGAAATCACAATGATGCCTACAAATCTCGTGAGAATAAATGACCGCTGTTCAAAGTAAATTTTGATAATTGTTCACCATTCCGCAATCGTGTATATTTATGATAATTTCCAGACTAAATATAAATATTCCATATAGCTGTCATAATGACAGCTCGGATTGTCAGTTATTACATTAAAATTAATTAGTCGAAATTAACAAATATCATATCAATATTATTGAGTTCTGAACTTTACTCGTTTGTCTTCTCTTTTTTACGACTGTATACATATAACAATTGACAATTAGACAATTGTTCAATCTGAAAGCTGTCAATATCCGCAAAAAGCTAACTTTCGGGATCATTGATCTTGAATAACTTTCGAAATGAATCTTTAATAATCTTTCGAAGATCGATGGGGTATTTTTGCACGTTACCTACTTGTAGGTTGGAATTTTTATTCTTGCTGCATTTTTATAAGGCTGCATAAATAAGAAAATGAACGCCTCCCTACCATGTTAAAAGAACTATGCAAAACGATTACATTACACACAAATTAAAGGTCTATCTCTATCTCTTTCTTTCTCTCTCGTTACATTCATTTTTACATGTAAATCTCTCATCAAAGGTTCTATGGAAATGTTGCCAATTAACGTTTAAAATAATGTAGTCCGCCTTTATCGCACAAACAGAATGTACGTGAGACTCTTTGAATATTTTATAAACATTTCTGCGCAACTCCTTTATTCTTAAAAAATGTCCAGAGGACAAGCCTACATTCGAGTAATTCAAGAACATATAACTGGCCAATTAATCAACCCCTAAAAATTCTAAGGGGCTAAAGACCTCTAGTAACTGATCTAAACCTGTTGGGTTTGGCTGTGACAGATGTCTTTGATCACCGCAGGAATTATAGTTATCCTCAGTTCCCATCTTCGTCATCACTCAATTTGGCATTCAAGTAGAACTCAATCGGAAAATCAGCGAAAAGAGAGCAGAACAAAAAAAAATAATTGGCAAGCTTCGAGGAATCACCCAATCTAATCACGCCCAAGAGGAACGTTCAGCCCGCCCTGCGGCACTCGACTCAACTAGCTGCGCGCGCATAGATTTTCGTTGGAAATTATTTTGCCTTTTATTGAATGGCCATTGACCTTCGACATATCAAGAGATCTTCTAACATGCACAGAGTCGATATTTACGAGCGCCTCCTCTGCCCCGACCCCCTTTGGGTCTTTGGCGCATTCTTTTTCCTAAATGCCATTCTTTCTGCGGGAAGACACATAGCAGTCCCGTCATCACAGCCTCAGATTTTACCTCTGAGGTAACCATAGACGCGCCGAATGCCGCGCTCCGGTAACTGCGGGTGTATGGGTAGCGCAGTTCGACTGACTAGCGAAAATCCCAGCTCTGGGGAGACAAAGAGGAGTCATAAGTCGATATATACCTTTCGGTCTCTTACTGTGATTCTATCGCTGAAAGGTACATTAAAGATGAATCAAGGGTCAGCGGGTCACTTACAACTTTTCCGTTCGTGCTCTGGATTTCATGGGCTCTAAAACATTGCAGCATTGTTCAATAGCAATAGTCAACGGGGATATCGCGCTGCGCTGGGCTAGCTCCTCTAGAACACGTTGGCTGGAGCGCGCAGATAACACGGCCTGGCTGCGCTAGCTTGTGCCCGGGTAGATATGGGCACAGTGTGTTATTTCGAGAGTAAGCACCGATCCGGACCGATCGAGCCGGTACATCTAGGTGCCTTCCCGAAAGTTGATGCCGTGCGAACGACTAAAGACTGATTTGATGTGAGAGTTATCGCGCGGACCTTTGTTTCTAGATTTTGTTGCCATACTTCCTGAACAGGAAGCACGTCACGGCGGCGGTTTTGCTAGCTCGAAACAATGCGCCCGTTACCCGCGCATAGTCTAATGATCTCGGCTCCAGGAAGGATCATTTGAGATGCAAATAGGTGGGCAAAGGGCAGAGCAGTATAGAGGGCGCGCACTCTACAGATTCCTGCTTCCGTCTGGGCCCCAACAATCTACTCGATTACTTTCTCCGCTCTGTTCGATCTGCACAGACCGGCCGGCCCATCAGCCATCACCCCCCAAAATAAGCGCATTCTTCGCTTTCGGGTAATCGGCGGGATTACCGTTAATGTCCAAACATTTCTTCGCTTTCAGCGGTGTCCCGAAACGCATCCGCGTGTCCACAGATTTATGGATCACTCTTTCCCTTTTGGCGGGTCCCCAGCTGGCCAGAGGAGTGCGCGGTCATCTGCGGCCATTGTCTCCGGCTGCTTGGGGTGTTGCGTCACTGCCGCGCGCAAAATAACCGCCGACGAGGTCCGCTTCTTCGCGGGGATCAGCAAAATGAATTAAGAAATAAAAGCAGTTCACGCACAAAACATGAGAAGACAAGATTTATGCGGTGTCCGATTGTCAGCACGTTTCCAGGGTACATGGCAGCCAATTTTTTCGCGGTAAATTCGCTCGTAACGGGATGTCGAAATGAGAGAGCATGCAGTAGAGGATTTATTGGGCAATTTCGGAGTACGGCCCGCGGGCAATTTAGGATTAGATTAGACGCGCTGGGACAATTTAATGTTTTTTTTCTTTTTTGCACTGCCACACTATAAACCCTCCACCATTGGCCCCGGTCTCCTTCCTGTTGTGAAACTCACCGCGGGCAATTTGGTTGCTGATCGAGGCTCCAAACAATAACCGGACCTCGGGTGCACGGTTGAGTGGAAGCCGCGCGGTCGATCTCGAATCTCGATGCAGGCAAGTGGCACACATATGAGAGCCTGGCGCCAGATCAGCACACTTTAGCGAGTATTAATCAACTGAAAGGTGGTGGAAATATTTTAATTGATGGACGACTTTTTGCAATCGATAAGAGCTCCCCGTCTTACGGCAGAGGATTAATCAAGAGCCGGGCGCGATCTGGCACTGGAGCGATAACTCTTTTTGCACCTTTTTGCATTCGTACGGACCGTTTTGCTGTGGCCGCATGGCGGTATATCCGCTGCGGCATCACCAAGCAAGGCGCAGCGCAGTAGCCAGATCACACAAACTCGAAAAACGAAAAACACCCGAGCGAGTTTCCCTTTACAATTAAATGACTTTGCGAGCAGGCGGCGTTAATTACGTTGTTTACGGGCAGTTTCTCGCCTCCATAGTACCGGAGATGCCCCTGATGCGGCCCTGAGGGCAATGACCTGACCGTTACGATCACATAAACTTTTATGAAGTCAGCATAACTATACTAAAACAATTACTTAGGCTTGGTAATGACGCAACCTGACAACACCGCCTCTTTTGTTGAATTGTGGGTGAATTGGCAACTGACATTCCAACGCGGAGCTGCTAGAACTGTCTGATTGATAGCTTTGTATAAAGAGACGAGATTAATGGTCCCATGGGGAAATCATTTTTAAAGGAAGGAATAAAAAAAATACTTACTTAAATCAATACTTACTATTATCCACGTAAAGTGAATAGGTACATACAGATTTTATATTTTGGGAACCATGTTGTCACGTAATTTCTTGTGAACGTTATTTTCCTGCATTCTAAAGACGATCTTTCTGTATGGGCAGTAGCCTCATCTTGCTGTAATCAGGTCCTAGTGATAATCGGGCTAATTAAGTTTATAACGTTTATTCTGTTGAATAAAAAATCTAAGGCTGAATTCAACAAAATCTGCCTTTAACTTGGATTGGCACAAAATCGTGATAGGTTCAAAAGAATTGTGAACCAATTATTTAAATAGTGTTCGAGTAATCAAGCACACCATCTTGAAAAAGGGAGTATATGATTGTATATGGCATGCGAGCGTGGTATCGTTTGAAAGAGCGTTTCAAGTGTGTTCATTTTTTTCAAATTTTTATTTTTAACTAAAAGAACACCCACTAGATTTTACAGAGTTTACTAATTTAATTCATAATGCAGAAATTGCAGAATAAGTGTAAGTGGAAGTGGAAGTGGATGGTGTGATACTCAGTACCTCTTGTGTATGTAAGTCTCGTTACATTAAACAATAAATCAATGCTTGAGTAAATAATAAACGGTTATTAACATCAGTGCGGGATCACTGAAGGAATGTGCTAGCGTACTCTTCCAATTAAAATTCTGATTGTGAGGTTTCCAAATTGTTACCATCACAGAGGTCGTGGGTTCGATTTCTTGGGGGGAACGTAGATAACGTTAGCTCGGAGAACGATATGTGCTGGCCGGATTGCTGAGATCACGGGTGCAAATCCTATATGGTAAATTGGTCACCCTGGCCCTTTATATCCACAGCTACGTAGGTTTCCTTTCCGTGGTGTTGCTGGCGCAAAAGATCTTTCAGCGGTGCTCACTCTCTCTTTATATAATGTAAAGAGACGAGACGACGCTATATTCATTTCTGCCCGATAAACGTCAAAACTATTGGACCGATTTCGATGAAATTTCCCAATGCTTATTATCCCCTGAGTTGCATATGCTATAATACTACCTTTTAGAGATTGCAATTTGTAACAGCGAATCGGATTTAAGTAAAGACGATTTCTGCTCAGGTATTTTAATTTAATATGGATTCAACTTGATACGGCGAGTGAATCAGAAGGAATCTGGTGGAATCATCATACAACGCATTGGCCGAGTACGAATTCCCACATTATCACAGTATAATATGGTGCAATAAGGAGGGAGGGGTCGGTCTGCCAGTTAGTGCACTTATAATTTGAAAACCACGGATCCGAAATATAATAAATGCGCATTTTTAATTTATTGGTACGTTGTATGGCCTGGTCTATATTTTTTACGGTAAGACAAGATTGCAACTCCAATATAGCAAACTCAAGATACTGTTGTACATTTATTTAGTTGCAGAAGAAATTAGCACATGGGGGTTTTTGAGGTCACTGACTAGAATACGGTGCTCGATTTTACACAAATTCAGCATGGATGCTTTAACAAAGCCGACCAAATGAATTTTGAAGGAAACGATTTTCCAACATGCTTTCAAATATTTAAGAACACAAAATGGACGATACAGATTGTAAAGAAGACTTTAAGATGGAGACCAAAAATTCTCAACTTCAAAGGATTTCTGTGAACATAGGTACTTTGGGGTTTTCGGGGTTACATACTTCGAGTGTGCCATCAAAAATTCCAAGGATTTCCCACAGTTTCTCGTATTGATAAAGCCGAGGGCGCAACTGATTCGGCTATGAGGGCAATGACATTCATTCAGCGACCACATCTCGTGTGAATGCGAGGCCGTGGCGCCACGTCAAGCCTGACCTCAGAATGCCCCTCTGGAGGAATTTCGAACATTCATAAGCCCAAGTCCATCTGAACCCTTGTCCGAAGTGCAATTATTTCTGCAATTGCTGACCACCGCCGATACAAAAATAGAATGCGTCGGCAAAGGGCCCCAGTGCCAGCCGCGAACGCTAGACGTCCGCAAAGGCTGGGCTGGCGCGGCGGGGGCAGTGCCCGGGAAGCTAAAGTGCAACTAATGCCAACTAATGCTAACGTTAATTCACAAATCACTGCGGCTTGATTAGCCTGATAAAGCGTGTGATCTGCGCACAGTCCACGCACAGACACATTCGCGACTGGACCGCGGCGATTGATGGGAAACGCCGCGATCATCGTTCGGCCGTCGATCGTCGCGGATATGATCGATGGCCGGACGAATTAATAGAAATTTATCGGGGCGCGCATGCGTTATACTGCTGGGCCCGACAGTGGGCTGCAGATGCTGCAGCTGCAAAAATCCATGTCTAATTTGATTAATTTTATTGCGGTCATAAACTGCGCGGTCCGGAGCAACGCTCCCTTTGCAACCAACAGTCGCGCGGGCAAAACAATGCGGAGCTCCTCTAAATTTCCGCGTCGGCCCATCCCAGTCCTCCCATTCTCTCGGGGGCCCCAACAGTATATGGGACTGGGACCTTGCGGCCGCCTAGTGCCAGCCTATAGTGAGTGGAATTTCTTGTTCTCAAGTGCATGTCTCGCGGATGGCAATTTAATACCTCGCAGACCTCACTAATTAGCACAGTTACACGACGCTCTAGCTAGCCCCTATTTTGCGGTGCTCTCTTTTGGCACTTTTCCACGCGGGGCCTGGTCTACTATTTCTTCCTCCTGTGGGCAGGCGCTTGTGATTAATTTTATTAGATCCGCTGGCGTGTCGTGTTCCCTGAGCGAATTCGACCAGGATATGTGCGGAGCTCCCGCCTAGCCCGAGATACGCAGAGTGCGACTAGCGATGCGACGGACACGGCCCTTCCTAAGTTGCTGCTAAGTGGCATGCCCTCTGGCTGGTAATTAATTGCACGTAGTTCTGGAAAAGACCTCTAAATGATTTGATTACCGCAACTACACGCCGCATCTAGTCGAATCGTGGCTCCGCGGAATGGCACAGAGGTGGGTAAATTAGGGGGCTATTCTGTAGCAAGAGTGACAGCGAAATTGGTGTCAGCTGCCTAGCTGGGGAGCGCGAATATTTCCTGCTTTGAAGCGCCGAGATCTTCCGATAGATGAAAACTATAATGAAAAAAAAGCAGAAAAAGGAAAAATGATGTCCCTTGCATACATATAAGGCGCGTCGCGGCCCGGTACAGCACGCCAGGTACTGCTTGAGCGGCGAAATCTCCATCAGGCGCAACTAATGAAGTTTTGAGAAAGCCATTAATAATAAACAGGTGTCAGGCTGGTTGTTTAGCCATTGACAGTCCTCCCGAGTGTCTCTACCCATAGCGTACCCAGTTGACGACAATCGAAGTGTATGAACTTCGGTCCGAACATGAAAATCGTGAGCTCATTAAAAGCAATCACCTGTATGGGTCTATAATCTCGTTTTGCTAGCCTCTAGCCGACAACTAGCCATATCTGGGGGGGCCCGGGCCTGGCCGGGCGACGGACTCCAGCATGTGTTTGCTAGAGCACCAGCAGAACCAGGAGGAAATCTATAACGCGAAATCTTCACTGTCCCATTGATGAATGAACAAGAGGAGGCCAGAGGCGGCCCCCTTGGGAAATCTAATTGTGTTTTGGATTTTGATATTATCACGGCAGGCGCTAGCTCGCTGCTATAGCAGCTTCCTCCGCTGCCGGCCCGACGACGATCAGGACCCAGATGCATTTTGTGTGGCGAGATTCGTCGAGATATCTCATAAGAAGGTTACGTTCGGCGTGCACTTTCGACGTTGTATAAGGCGCATATCTCCGTTAATTTAAGCCATACAATCATTAGAAAATGGCTATTTCCCAGAGCGCCCGGGCACCGCGGTTTCCCACCTGAGCTCGCTCTGCTGCCTGGCTTTTTGCTTCATTTTTACTTTCGATGTCCGAGAAGAACTCAATCAGCGTGGCGCAGGCTTGCGATGAGGGCGATAGATCGGTTTGGTGCTCTATGCGCACTGGTGTGAGGCATGTGTGACTCAGGTGCATTCCGCCCTGTAAGGTCACGTGCTGGGAGGTATTAGTTACGGGGCTCGAGAGGTGATGCAGCTGAAATTTCCTTTTATGAAGATACTTGTGCATGGTGCCTCACTGTGCACGGCTGGGCGGTGTAGGTACCATTAGCGGATGAACGGGTACCGTTGGGTGGATCTGAATCTTTTGGAAGGCAATAATGCATCTTTTAATTTTCATAAGCACTTTTCGTTACACAACTAAATTTCACAATCAGCCCTAAATTGGGAAAAAGGTTCTCGTATTTCGATGTCCATCATCGCAGGTCTCATGGTACGTAGTAACGCCTTTTTGTAGTTTTCTTTGCAAGTGAAGGTTTCGCCCCCGCTGCTTTTATGCTATGAGCGCTCGCAGCAAATAACGCTCTTGACTGTATGTATGTCTTTAAAAACAGTAAAGGTGCATCCTGGAATCCGAGCGACATGAAAAGTGAAACACTTTATTTCGCTAATACTCAGAGACTATAAAAGCGAGGTCAACCGGAGAGGCGCCGTTCGAAAGATGAAGGCCGAAAGGTTTAACTGATCTAAACAAGATTTTCCCTCACCACCCCCTCGGACACAGCACATGCGTCAAATTGCAGATAAATTTTGCTCCCGCTGGCATTCTCTTGTAACAGTGACTTTTATGTGTTTTGATACGCTGTAATATTTAAAGAAGAAATAATGTATTCTCGTCTTGCGGTAGTAGCCTCAAAATTTCCAATTAATATCTGTAGATATGCATTTCTCATTCAAATTAATCTTAAAATGAAGCAACAACCTTTAAATCTTTCAAGGAAGACTAAGAGGTTTTTAACATTGTTTTGAGATTGTCATCAAAATCAGAAACGATTGTTTGTTATACACAACGTTTATTCAGGCTTGGGAGTTAAATACCAGGTGTGACAAATAGTATCGGCCATAGTATCGCCTCTGGGCGGGATAGTGTTCTTCATCACATATCTCAAAATGGTCGTCGGAATCGCAGTAATTTTGTTTATTCTTGGAGTTACGGTTATACTTCCTCAACTGCTTTTACGTTTTGGTGTTTTGCTATCGCATATGTTATAATAATAATAGAAAGCTAAATTCATTTTTTACCGATATTTAGCGTTTATTCGACGCTCCAAAAAAATGGCTCTGTATCTTTATATTATAAATAGATTATAACTCTAAATTTTACAGATTTTTCTTCACTGCTTAGCTTCTGGATAGTAAAGCGTGATGATATGTAGCCTGAAGCCTTCTTCGGAAAAAAAACCTGACACATCGAAATCTGTTCCCGGAATATGACGCTTATCTGACTTACACAGATAATTACACACAGAAATAGTGTTTTATAGAAGTAGTGATTAAACAGCACATAAGCAGCTAAATGTTAAATTTAATACACTGAGTCCGCCATATTGGAGTCTTCATCGAGCGGCCCCAAATCCCCCAGTTACCAAATTGCATAAAAATCAAAAGTAATCGAAGTATTTTGAGCCCGCCATATTATTTGTCAGCTTTTGGACGTTACGTCGAGATGAGCTGTACCTCATTTAAGGGGGTATTGCGCTTTGAACGTCATTTTTGGAGCAAGATTTTAAGATTTTTTTTCTCGGAAACTACAAAAGATATTTTAATTTTTGTTTTTGTTATTTATTAATACAAGTCTCTGGTACCAAAATATATTTTTTTCGTTGACAATTCAAAAAAATTCCAGCTGTCAGAGCTGGTCAAAGTAGAGATGTTTTTCGCGAAGGGGTTAACGGTCACCATGGTTGCAGCCCTCAGAGACGTCTGAATCAAAAAATTCCAAATTCTTGTTAATTTGTATCCTATTGGTTATCGCCTGAACTAGGAAAAAATAAAAATATAGAAATTTGCAAAAGTTATACAAATTTAAAAAAAAGTTCGATTTTTTGGGTTTTTTTTCGAAGTAAATGTTAGATTTAAAAAAACCATTTATTGCATAAACAAAATCGTAGTTCCGGCGATAGCGGCTAGTATAAGGATGATTCTGTATAAGTTTGAAGAAAATCGGTCAAGTAGAACTTGAGATATCGTGGTGACCGTTTTGAAAAATGCTGTTTCGAGAAAAACGCGATTAAAGTTAGATAGATCGCCGCACTCGCATCGCATCGCGCTCGCCACTCCAACTTTGAGGCATATAACTACGTCAATTTTATGAATTTTTGAAAAATTCGTTTTGGAACACAATCTTAAATACATTAACAATAGAAATATTAAAAAAAAAAATCGATTTTTTCAAAATTTCAAAGCGCAATACCCCCTTAACCTCTTTTAAGACCCTGGGATGCACAACTTATAAGCCTCATCAAAATCCGTGCAGTAGTTTTTGCGTGATGGACGTACATACAAACACACATACAGATGGATGGAATTTTCAAAAACAGTAGATTTCTTTTCTATAGCTTATTTATAGTCCCCGAATTCATTTAGTCGAAGATGGACAGTCGGTCCTTTTACCTTTACGTACTCTTTGGTTATTTAATTTATCCCTTTCTTTGTACATATGTTGGTATGCTGTTTCTAAATACTTTCTTTCTGAATTTTCAATTTTTACATAGCGTCCGGTTAAAAGCATTTTTAATTGCGACCGCATGTCGACGACTCATAACCGCACTCATTTAAATCCTTGCCGCCTTCCGACGACGTATTCAAAATTTATGTGCGTTTTGAAACGAATATGCCGCCATCCCACAAGGCATTTATGAGCTGCTTCCTCCCTCAGTAGTAAGACCCACGCAATTAATCAATGCACGATCCGCGGAAAGAGAAAGTGTCAACAATTGCAGAAAATCCACACTGTCCCGAAAACACTAAGTCGAAGGTAGTCGAGGCGGAACCAATAGTAGCAACAAATTGCAGTACTCATGATCCTCTTAGAGCCGGGCCTCTAGCTGAGGAGGCCCCAGACTAGTTATCGCACTCATCCCGTGTGACATCACATGCCAGCGGCCACAGGCGGGCGTTCGGCTTCCAGGGTGCTTAAGACATCCTCGGCCGGTCACCACGGCACCATCGCCAGAAATGCGTATATAACTCTAATTTATAATGGAAATATATCAAAGGTGCAGCGCTGCCCGCGGAGCCTCTTGCCCCGCAGGGTTTCTTGTTTTTGCGCGAAATATATGCGTCCTCTGGTCGAAATAAATCCACACGCCCGCTCCTCTCGGCCTTATGAGGTCTTTGACTTCTGAACTCTTTTCGGCAGCCTCCCTGGCCACACTCTTGCTGGGATGCTGCAAGGCAGGCTACCGCAGCTGGCTGGTGCATGTAGATCAGGGAGTCGGTGGGCCGTTCAGCCCGCGGCCGTTAAGAGGCCTCCTAATAACGTAATTAAATTCCCGCGCCATTGATCATCGTTTGGTGCCGAGCAGAATGCACAGCCTCACGCTGCACCGTGTTGGCCGTGTTGCTCGCGTTTTCCGCACGGTAAGGGTTCGTGTGGTTCGCGTCTCTACCGTTATTCACTTCCTAAACATAAATTTCAATTTGTCTAGAGGAACAAATCCCAACGGTGAAATATACCACAGGGCGCGGTTGCGGTGCGGGATGGCTCGAAGTTTTTGCATTTCGCGAACTTCTCTCATTAAGTTCTCGAGCTCGAGTCGGCACGACGGGCGTGCGCGGCACGGCGGTCCAGCGCTGTACCCTTCCGATGGTGCAATCTGGCGAACAGCCTTGGCGGGAGCAATGCAGTAATTTTCGCCAGTGACATGACGGCATATCACTTCCTTTTCCGATTCGCTTTCGGAGTCGAGACTCGAGACCACAGCTTGAGCAGCATAGTGGTCCAGATCGACGCGCATCTCTAGCTCTCGCAGTCTAGTTGGGGTCGAGTGCGCGAACAATGTGTCCATAAATAATAGCCCGGTCCATAGTAGTTCGCGCAGCATCCGCAGCTACATGGATTCGACATAAATTTAAGCGTAGTGAACTTGTTGAACAGCGCGCGTCCACCTTTATCTCCGGTTGCGATCGTTCGAGCTAGTCCGCAAAGTATCTCGTAGTTACTTCGACCGGGGCCATTGCGAATGTTTGTCCTCCTGTGCAGACTAATCGATGTGCAGTCACCTACCGTAGTGGCCATATAAAAGTCACCACCTCGAAATCTGTAATACTGCAAATCATTTTAGTGTAGTAACAATCGCTTTTTAATTAAAAGAATTTCCTCTGTGATTGTACAAAACAATTTTGCAAATTTTTGTTTTTCAGGATAATTTTTTCCCACACTCGAGCTAAGGTGTATTGTATTCGATAATTGATCTGGAATCGATTGCAACTTAGCCTTCAGATCTGATAATATAGACGACAGGGTACACGACAAACGACAGATGATTGATGATAAGCGGTGGACGCGCACTTTTTATTTCCCATGGGATACCCCAGGGTTCTGTTCTAGCCCCACTTTTATTAGTAGCCTTTTTATTAATTATCGTTCTGATGTAATAATAACTTGAATCTGCTAGTTACTTGAACGGGACTTATGTGTGGTCGGTAGTAGATGGTATATCTCTTACTCTTTCTTCGTTCTTTGAATATGATGGATACTCGATAATGGATAATCGGAGGATTATGTTAAGTTAGAATTTTCGTTGAAATTTTTCATAAACTGTTGTCTATTCTACGAACTTGAGGTCTAGTCTAGTTAGCAAATTATTCTAAATAAATAAATAACAGAAACTATACAGGGTGTCCAAGTAGCTGAGGTCAACCCGGATGGAAAGAATGGAAATCAAATCATATTTTCGATATTGAGCTATTGTCAGCCTATTGACCGACTTTTGAAAGTTGTAGCCGATCAAATACTACTTTGAAAGGTTGTTTCGATTTTACCTAATATACTCGTACATATATGACAAGATTGTAGTTCTCAAAGAGTAGTACAACGGTAACACCCGTTACTTTAGAGCTCTCTATCCTTCTGTGATTTTTGGGGTGTGACGAGAAAAACTACTGCATTTTCAAAATTTGTAACGTGGTAACTTTAATTTGGCCACTACCGTAGAAGAGTGGAAGTAATCGTTTCGCTGATCAGGGCCGCGACATAGAGCTGCGTAATTTATGCTCGCCGATTGTCCGGCGAAGTGTTTAATCACGGCAAAGCGCGGTAATTAAGGACCAATTTTCACTCCTTATGACTTTATAACAAAGGACAAGTGAGGCAGGCTTCTACCGCTACGTTGTCAGCGTGATGCGGTGCCGTCGTCGTCACGGAGATAAGATCGCCGACAAGGCAGTTACGCCAGTAGATGTCGCCCGGTGCCGTCTTAGCCAATTACGCCGTGTGATAGTTGGCCTGACTGTCTCGGGCCTCGGCCACCCGCCAATTATGATGTTCGGGCTCCTTCAGACGTTTATTGATGACCCTTAATTGGTGCAAAACTGACCTTCGATACTGATTCGGTGAAAGATATGCAAATTGCACGAAAATTACCGCACTCAAGTGCGCGTCGAGGCTACGTGATTGAAAGGGCCACGTGAAATGACCCGTTGGCGTGAATTAATCCCAAAGTCCCTCGCAGGTGTCTGGACGTCCTTTATCATTTCTCGTAACGAGTGGTGAAGTTCACTCGGGAAATTTTTCCCTCCCATGCAGATCGAGCCATGAGATAAGACGTCCAGGCGGCTGTGAACTATTTTTCAAGCCACGATCCCTTGCACCTAATCACCCTCTCATTGCACAGTACCGCAGATCAGAATTCCTGCAGCATATAGCACCTCGAGAACAATAGGATCGCTAGACTTCGCCGGCTGGAAATGGCAGCATAAAGCGCAAATTGATCATTAATCAAGCAATTGCGCATCTTGCACGGCCAGGAGCCCCCTGGATGAATGCGATCCCGGTTCCATGTGAGGAGCTCATTACCCTTCATTGGATCCCCCGAGGCTGGGGCCAATACATCTTCCTAGCAATGTGGCGCCACTCGTTGCACCGCATTTCTCGCTACTTTTACCCCAAGAAGGCAAGGATAGCTACGGCTAGTCGCGTGATGAATAGATGACTAGGCACCAGACAATCCTTGCCTTCCTCTACACAAATGCCAAACAGGATTAGGATGACCAGCGGGCACATGTAACACCTTTCATGGAGCGAGAAAGGTGATTTATGAAGAATTGTCTTGACGTAACCTGTTGCCGGTGCTGGGCATCGCTCAGCTAGGCCGAGGTGCCGCGAAATTACGCACAGTGTGCAGGCGTGGAGCCCCAGCTCCTCGTGGCTGAATATTATAATTCATCATAATTACATGCAATTACAGCGCGGGATCATTGTTATTTATCGAGTCCGGTCAAGTACGTGCAGATGAGCGACCAGCGCTCGTTGGTTGCTAAGATTTATAGCGGTTGTCGCATCTATTTTCGAAAGGTGTAATTTTACCCCGAGCACCAAGGGCACTCGTAGTCTTGGACCTCCAGGTACCGCCAGATGACGAGAGACCCGCCAGCATCCCGGAAAGGGTCACCTCGTTGCGATTTGTAATCAATCGACACTTTAGCGGGGCGCACTAAAAATAGCAATAACTGGCCGATGCTAACTAACTTGAATGAAGAGCGGACCGGACCAACTGTGCCCCCCGTTGCGCTAACAAATTGATTGTTTGCAAACACACCGTGCGGTAAGTAACCTCCTATTCGATCGGGCACCCATGCTCTCCTGGTTGCCGCAAATAAATTAACCACATCTGTCCCTCGCGATCCTCTAAGTTGGCGGCGGTGCGGGTCGGTAAGCAGTTGTTCCGCGGGAGAATTATTGGCCGTGGCGCTGCTGCTATGCGTAAATAGATGAATCTGTGTTTGCGCTGTGTGGAGCCCCAGCCCAGCCCCAAATTAATGCGCCTTGTCCTTAGGAGTACCGTGGCGTTTTGGAGGTGGTTTACTGCCTATTAAAAGGTGGTGAAGCGTCGAACACAAATCAAAGTGTTTTATGGGCCGCATTAAAGGCGACCTATCCTAAATATAAAACCCTCACTCCAGATGGACTGGGGAACGTTTCCCCAAAGAAAATCTATCGCCTGCACGGACAATCGAGCGAATCAAGACCCGGCTGTGTGCAGTTAAATGCGCGCCACTTGCCTACTACTTCACCGAAAGTGCATAGCTAAATCTTCGCGTTATTAACGGTTTATTCTGCACTCTCGGCACTAGCAAGCCGTACAAATTGGCTCCAATTCATAAAGGATGGAGAGATTTATTGCAAGCAGAGGAGCATTTTTCGCTCAATTTTACGAGCCATCCGGTTTTTTAGCCAAAATTGGAATGGGTGAAATTCGAGTTCGCCGCCTAATTCTTTTGTTTTCGAATGAGTGTGAAAGTAAGAAAAGATTTAAAGCGCACGGATAATTGTCGCAGTTCTTTGGGAATACTTTCTTGGGGGACGTATAGGTCAGTTTGGGTAGCAGAGGATATATTTAGGAATTTGGGAATGTAAGGAAACGCAATGAAGCGTCCTAGGTAGCACGGGCATTCAAGTATAAGAGGTCAGACGGAACTACATGTAATTAACATATAACCCAACTTTGCCAACCAGCAAGCACTGTATGAACAGAAGTGGATTTGACGATACGACAAATTTTACGATTTCAATGATTTATGGCCTGGATTTTGTTTTTTCTTTTCATGATTTCTATCACCAGCCACAACCAAATAAGAGTAAAAGGTCTCCTTTGCACAGACAATTTTCTGAGTTATTTTCCGCGGAAGTCACTGCCATTACACTGCCTGTCACTATGTCAGCCGTGCGGCATACTGAAATTGAACTTCATAGAAAGACTACATACTATGTTGCCACCACCTATGTATAGCTGCAGCACAAAGAGAAAGGAAATTAAGGAAGGGCGGTGTTGGTAAAACCTGTTGGCTCCAAACACGCACACAATGTGATCAAATTTTTTTAAATTATTAAATTTGCAGCAAAACACGAAATGAAATGGCTTTCAAATTAGAGACAGTATTTCCGATTAACACCAGGAAATATCGCTGTACGTGTACACAAGCTTTATCAATATTTCAGACATAACTAAGAAATACTATAACAGATTCCACACTCAGGAAAGTACGTATCATTAAATTAAGAAAATATAAATATCATTGAATGGGTTTCTGTATTTTTAATAACAATTTTCAATTTTTCTTGAACCACAAAAACGTATACTCAATTTACAGTATGAAGCTGTCTTGAATATTGATTAAAAACTACTTAATAGCTCAGTGGTAAGTACGCTGGGCTATCACCTCGTGGTCCTCTGTTCGAGCCTGGCTGGGACAATAATTGAGGTGCGCTTTTCCTGATTGCGTTATAGATGGTAGTCCCATCAGCTAGGAGAGCTACTCACACAGGATAACGAACATGAACGATTAAAAGAAACTGAAGCAGAGCCTCGAAGTGGATGTGGAAGCGTTATGCTCCTAGCCCTGGAGTGAAATAGGAAAATATATAAAGTATGAGACTGTCGTTGGATATCAAATGACAAAATAGTGAAATAAAGTAGTTCAAGAAAACTCATAGATTTCAATTAGGGATGTACATACTTCTAAAAACGAACGAAATACATTTACGCAAGTGAGGAAAAGAATCACTGAGTACGAATTTTTATTGCAACGAGTGACGACGCTATTATAGATCAATGGTGAGAGCTGTTGACTACTGCTCCAGAAGTCCAGGGTTCGAATCTCGTATGATTGAGATCAGTTTGCGTTCTATAGAGTCAGATTATATGTGTCAAATTGGTGCTGGAATTCGAATCCCATTGGAAACCACATAAAAACCCAGTAGGTATTTAGACATTTCTACATTTTCCGGTGCCATGCTTTCCACTGAATCTGACATTTAAGAAAATCTGTTTTGTGTATTATGCAATTATACTTTTATCGAGTAGATAAGATGTCAACGGATATTTCAAAAAAATTATTTTGGTACAAAGAATACCGACCTGGTATTCCGATACATAACCCTATGGACACCTAACCATCGGCCATCCTAGGAATTTTGCGACTTGAGCGTGTGGATGTTTCGTGTAACGCATGTGTTAGCTGTTATAGATCTCACCTAAGCAAACTTGCATGGAAGTGGGTCTTTTCACCGTTTTCGAGTTGTGATTAATAAATTCGGAATGAATATTAATATTTTCTTTTTATCTTTTGATATAATTAACGCAGTTACGTGAAACTTGCGCCAAACAACCTATCTTAATGTGCTTATCAAAAATGCTACCAATGTTGATCTACCTCCAGCACTGCAAGTACAGTCACTTGTGAAAATGAAAAAAAAATTCTCTGAGATTTCCTAAAATTCATTCCTAAAATATGCCAACATTAACGCACTATAGCAGGTGAATAATGCAATTTATTTTTAGAATTAAAAGTGAAACCCCGTTAACTTGCTCTGACCCTTAACAGCTTCGGCCCTAATTTTGTAATAGGATGTGCCACCTTCGTGTGCACTTCCTCGAAAAGATAAGAAGATTTTCTCACCATCAATCTGTACGTCGCAAAATTTAATTGAAAAGTGAAATTGGGAAATCATCGATGCAATTCCGGTGTAAAATGTGAGATTCTTCCTGGCTTTCTGGCGGCCGGATAATAGATGGCGTCGCAATATATCACCACCAATAGACATCCAATCGAGGAGCGATGGTGGACAAAAAAGACCATCTCTACCCGTGAATTCAACACCCTTTCGTGGTTAATGAAAAAATCAATAAATAAGCAGAAGCCGCGGCCTCAGCAGCAGCAGCGACAGCAGCCAAAGCAAATTCTTCTTATGCACTCTCAAAAAAAAAAATTTAAAAAAATTTAAAAAAAAACTCACCAGCGCGGGAGATGGACGACCGAACGGATGGACAGTGCGCGAAAGATCAATTTTCACACATCGCAGGTGGTAAAACTAATTTGAGGATATGCGCCAATGTGCCAGCACAAAGATTGTACATCAACTGCTGCGCTATAATTCATTGGCCACATTGCGCGGAAAATATGCGAAGTGCAGGGACAGGCCACGCCACACAGTCCAGACGCTGGTCACGCTGGACGCAATATTGTTGTGCACCATCTAACATTGAGCGAGTGCATACATCGCGCGCGCATACCTGACCTCTGCTGTCGGAGTCATTTTCATTTCTTACGAGCACTCGCAGCGGACTTTTGATAAATGCCCAGTGATAAATTAGGCGTTCCGTGGCGTGCAGGTTAGATGGGAATTGTGATGCTCTTACGAAGCACGCTCAAGGGCGGCCCGAAGGTTTTGGGGAATGAACTGGGTGCTTCGCATTACGGCAAGTATAATAGGAGCACACCCAAAAGTGTGGCTCCAAAAAAATTATAAAGCTACGCTTTTCTATTTCTCAATGGGCTTTTGAAAAACACGGCGTTTACGGTATAAACATGAATACCTGTAGTACAGTGCGGCAGGGAGATTTTTCCTATGATATTATGACAAACCCAACTACCTCGCTGATTTTTTGCATACGTTTTAAGCCCGACCCCTCAGTGGCACAAATGCACAAAACTCTTTTTTTTTTAACGCCCTGGGGGCGAGGGGAGGGGCCTAATTGGTGTAAAAATTGTTTTTAAATTTTATCGGTTTCTATTAAAGTTATTACAACAAAAGTAATGGTACCAGCGAGCGTAAGCTTTGAGTACTACAAGTTAACTTATTATGACTTTTGTTGTAACTATCACGGTTGACCGCGGCGTGGAGGGGGGCTGATTGCGGACATTGTGAACGATGTATTCGCCCACTGCAAAAAGTTAGAACAAAAGCGCCATCCTTACGAGAATTTTGAATATAATCGCTTTATTAATTTTTTTTTATTTTTTTTTATTATATAAATGAAAGACCTCTACGCAATTAAGTAACACAATTCTTGTGAATTTGTGTAGGTAAAAAAAACTATAAAGTATTTACTTTAACAATAACAGGACATACATAAATAGAGAAACAAAAACATGAAAAATAGTATATGGAGACATGAAAACTTGCATAGGATGAAACTAGATGGACTTTATGTAGTCAAAAAGATTTAAAGGGAAGTCACGGTTATTGCTCCTGGTTCTCAAGTGGATTGGGGCGCCGTTCCCAAGTTCAATGGATTGTACAAAGAACTGTCCTTCCGTGGTTGAGTTGGTTCTTGGGCTGCTTAAATAAGAAAAGAAACTATTTAAGAAAACGTATAACGCACACAGAAATGATAGAGGTGAAGATCTCACCTAGATAAACAGTTAAAAAATCGTAAGGCATGGAGGGGGGAATCTCTACTGTTTGGGAGTTACAGGGTGATTTATAAATGCGAGATGCACATTATATCATAATTTTATTTTTATCTTATGATCTAATTCATGCAGCGACATAACCCTGTAACTCCCAAAAGGTTGAGATCCCCCCACCCCCTGCATTACAATTTTTTGTTTGCCTATCATTTCTCCTTGCGTTATACGATACTCCCTGTAAATATACATACATATGTGTAACAAAAATCAGAAAAGGAAGAACTAAACAAAGTTTGTCCATCCGAAATTATGTTTTGTTTAATGTAAAAGAGAAGTGAGAAAAAAATCTACTGTAGAGATGCTAATTAACTTTTGTATGCCTTGTTAAATTGGTCAACAGTTGCAGAAACTTTGCATTAATTACTTAACCCATTCCAAAATCTCAATGCCAGCACGAAAAAATAATTTCTAGATTGCAAATATTTATTTCTAGGAATTAGAATACTATAGTTGCGTCGTGAATTTACTGGAGTTATCTTTTCATTCAATTAGTCCGGTGTCATGTTATTAATGATCGCAAATGTGGCTTGACACTGCCTTTTTTTCTAAAAAACTATAGGTTGTGATCTTCTAGCATTTAACGTAAAATTATTGCATCGGGCCTATTCTGATATTAGCCTAAGATCACAATTTATGTCGCAGATTAAGTTAGTCACATTATCGCATGAGGCAGAAAGACATAACTGCTATATACTATTTAAGTAAATTGCACTTTAAACCAATTGAACTAATATCGTGAATACACAAGGAGAATAAAAGAGGATCCATAATCGATCCTTGAGGTATGCCGCATGTTAACTTTGCTGTGTCAGGGCACATCATCAGACAAGTACAAAGCCTCCGATAAGCTGTACGGACGAAGCGTCGCGGTCGTACCATGGCTGTGAGCTCGGGTAGGACTGGGATAACGCTGGTGAACTACAGAATCGAAGTCCTTCAAAAAGTCCAACATAACAAGGGCAGTTACTCTATCAAGGTCAAGATTGCTGCTTATGTCATCAGAGACCTTCAGCAAAGCTGAAAACACATTGTGCACTGAGATATATGTACATACGTAATCGGTCATCTCAGATATGTGGGGCACTGCGAGAGGCAGAAGTATTTTTTGAAATTTAGTATTGACCTGGTCGAGTCCATTAGCGGTTAAAATTGATGCACTCGCTGCTACAATCTCGTTACACCGCAGAAACTAAATGACGGCAGTAATGCTCTACTATAGCACTTTCTAATTACCTGTTTGTTATGTCCTTGGGTCAACACCATAATGTCCTTAAATATTCATTGGACGCAATATTGCAATCCTATCAATTTTAAATTTTTTCATTCCTGACACTTTGAATGTCTATCATTCTTACTGACCCTAAGAAGCTGCATACACCAACCGCCATATCGTATCGAATAACTATTTTGAATATTAACGATTTAGCAACCACGTGGTTGGATATCGTAAAATTCTCTCTAGCTGTTCACATGACCGACAGGCATATCTTCACTTTTCAAAATCGACAGTATTTCAAAATTGGAGTAGATATAAACTCCATGTCTGCATTTGAATGAATTTGAAACCCACTGAGAGATTCACTCAAGACTCAAGAGAAATTGAAAAGTTCTGACCATTTTTCTATGACATCATCTTCCCTAGGGTCCAGCCCGTAGCCCGCTCAAGGCAAAGTATCAAATGTCCCGCCACAGACGGTCGGTCAAAACCGCCGACCCTTAGAAGCGCAACTTTGCGACAACAAGACGACGACTACTGAAACGAATTACTACCAAACAAGAAACCGATGAGTCACCTCGTAAAATACACCTGCAGCGATTAGTCGAAGATCACCAGGGAAGAAAAGTACAAGCATCAGGCAAGATCCCAGCCCATCCAGACAGGGCTCTTAAAAATTTTGCTTTAACGGCCTGCAGGCACCGAGTTTTCACACAGTGAAGCCAAATAAAAGGGAACTTGAGGTGATCCAAAAAGGAGAAAAAGCCAGCGAAACAACAGGAACGCTTGCATGCCTGAAATGATTCCGACATGGTCAGTTAGGTCTCCATTGCGCGACCACAAAAACGAAAAAACTTCCTTCCTCTGGTGCGCTGATCATTGGCAGCAGAGGAACCTTCGGCTATGCTCATGGCTCATGGCATGGGAGTCATGGGCTCTTCTCCGCGCGCTTTCGTCCTGTTCGTTCGTAATCCGAGAACAAACGATTTGTGAAGATTCATCGAAATGTGATGCTGCAGAGCCTCGATCTTTACCCTGCGCCGGGATGGCAACAGAACGTCCTGCGGCAGAGTTTGGTCATTATCACGTACATATAGTACATAAAGGGCACAGCTACAAATTTGGGCAGACATCGCGGTATACTCGTACATATCCAGTGCGCTGAGCGCTCGTTAAAAAATAAAAAATCTGATCAACTCGAGCAGTTTGAGCAGCACCTTGCAGATCGCTTGCCACGATCGGCGGTTGGACTGTTGGAGGGCAGACAAGTCCCAATAATAATTCCCCGCTAATTGCATGCCCTCTTTCCCTGCTCTGGCTTGGGCTTTGCTGCAAGTACCATACATCGACATTTCCGGCCGGTCTCTATGGCACGATCGCCAAAATATATTTAACTCCGTTTAGGCGAGCCGGATCGACTTAGGTTAGGTCCCCGTTGCGCCGTGCTCCGACGCTGGCCAGGTGATGCCCCCTATAATTTGCTAATTGCACGTTGTCAGCACCCTTGTATAAATCGATATTTATCATGTACTCAGCTAGCTATAAATTATCCCCGGCCAGCGCGCCCTCCCTGGCTCTCCTGGCTATCCGAGATTACAACGTTATTAAATTATTTGATCGCTCGTACATTGCTAATTGAAATTTCGCCCTAATGGGTGGAGTTCGTGTGCTGTGGAATTTGCGCTGTTTTTAGCGCGCCTTTTGCACAGAGTTTACCTGATCGGCATTGAGAGGTTGAGAGGAAATTTAGCATTTAGTGGCAAGAACTTTTTCTGCGAATGGGGAGGAATGTGCGTCGTTGCGACGAAGTAAGAAAGTAGACAAGCCTTCTATTTCCTCTACAAGAGAGATTTGCATTGAGAACTACTAAATTACAAAATTCCCAGCATGCAATCAAGGAACAGTGCAAAAATACAGAAAGTACAAAAAGACACATCGCTTGGGCTCGTCCGGGATTTGAACCCGGGACCTCCCGCACCCTAAGCGGAAATCATACCCCTAGACCAACGAGCCGTTGTGTGCATGCATGGAATCAGAAGACTTTGCCAGACTAACTATTTTCTAAATGTTGTTAGGAATATCAACTTTTTAGTTTATTTCCCGTGGGAGAAAGTTCATACTAGCAAACGAATCAGGAAATAATTAGAAAACCACCTCCCTAGATCTGAAAGGACTCAACTTCCAGCCAATCGCTTTCCAAATCGTTATAACTTGCGCTACTTTTAGGCCAAACATTCTGTTTCAAAAAGCGTATTATTTTCTTTAATATTTAAAGACATTATCGAGAGCAATTAAAATGAAAGCAGTAATACTTTTGGCGTAAAATCTTATCGAAGTACCTCAATTGAGTAAAAATTATTTGTCACATTTTATAAAATGGCGCTAATGTAGCAAAATAGTATCGAATTTGTTGGTCACCAGACGTCAGTGCTGTCAAATTACACTGCTGACAACTGACTTTGACAAATTGATATTGCTTACATTTTTCGCAAACTGCGGTAAATATGTTGTCCTCCCGAGGGTACCTTCTGGGCCGTTCCGTAGGACATCTAATTGCACGCCAATCTTTAGCCCAAACAAATCTCCAAACTGTTCGCCACGGAGGACACGCGTAAGTTAACCAAATACTCCCTGAAAAAATGCCTGTGAGGTTAGGAGAATTATGTAATTTTCCTTGTTTTAACTGCTTTTTACGGCTTCCAGACTATTTGAAATTAATAATGAGACGATATGCTATTTTCAGGGTACAATATCGACAGCCTCCACTTAATCATTCAAAGCGTACAATCTATGGGGCTCAGGCAGTGAGCGGTATAATGTGGTGGTGGGTCCTATGGCACTTGTGGCATGAACATGAACATATTACGGTAATAATTGGGAGGTGTAATACTGCAAGAATAGTTTGGTAATTACTCTAAATTTAGGGCGAATTTGAATATCCGGATCCATCCTCGTGGACTAATGCTGAACTGGGAATTCCTCCAGACGATTAGTGGGATTGTTGTTTATAAATAAAATTGCTGTAGAATATTTAGTACAGCGTTTTATTTCTTACTTATTGAGGTTCATTTTGTAGTTAGGGATGGTGTGACTTGACTCGTTACCTGGTCAGCAACTTATGAAAAGATTTGTTATAAGGGAATTCAAATCTATTATTTCTAGTTCTTTTCTCAAAGGTTTCGACCTGTTCGACCCGGCGTAGTCGACATAACCTGTGCTTTTTCCACCGATGGTTCACACCTAATCAGTTCTATTGTGCAAAAAAATTAAGAAGCGCTCCGTGTTGAACGTCTTAAAGCAAATTAAAACTTACAGATTTTAATTTATCTCAAAATCTCTTAATGGTTGTTGAAGTGCTTAGGAGCTCTCGACAGAGTAATCCCTACAAATGTTCATTATCAGCGGTCACGTGCCAACCAAGATACCGGATTGTCAAAACAAATCATCTTTGCAAACGTTATGATCGGTGGAGGTAGTGCTCGGGATTTTTTTGTGCTACTGTAAATAACGTGAATGAAAATGAGGACGAAATTTGTAGTGAGATGTTTGTTAGGAACAACTTACTTAACGGCGGCAAGAAAATTACAATCTTCGGGAGTAAAACAAATCGGACTGCGATGGATCAGAACTGACCGCAGCAAGAAGCTAGATGAGAAGGACATGAACTTTGCCAGATCCTTGTGGAACAAGCTGTTCGGGAAATACCTCCTAACAACAAATATTGTCAGCTCTGGGATTCTGATGATGGCAGGGGACATGCTGTCCCAGGAAATCGAGTACCGAAGGGGGCTTACCACTGAAAGAAGGGACTGGGCTCGAATAGGTGCTGGAGATTTTTCTTTGTGGTTTCCTTATTTCATAAATTGACTCCTCCTCAGGTCGAATGTTCGCTGTAGGCTCACTCCAGGGACCATTACATCACTTTTTCTACAAGTGGATGGATGACGCAATGCCCAAGGCGACTGTAAAAACTACAACTTGGAAAATACTGCTGGATCAGGTATACCATTGCACATTATTTTTATTGTTAAGGAGTACTCGCAAAAATAAGGGTAAGGCAAATTTGGAAGTGGGTCATCCCTAATATCAGCTTTTTAAACTGTCTGCAAAGAAACACCAAACGTTGACCTAAAACTCAGAATCAATCGGTGTATCTTGAAACACACTTTCCGGGACTCCCTGAAGCAAAAAGCAACCTCTTCCTACAATCTTGCTATCGCTCCATTCATTCACGCGTTCCTGAGTTTCTTAGTCAATGCTTGGGGTTTTTTCTGGCCATGGCCATACGATGTCATGGCGCTGATCAGTGATCACACAATAATACGATGTGTAAACATGTCGGGTAATCGCAACAGTCGGCAATCACGAGTCCAAGCGACAGAAATAGGATGTCCTCAAGGTGGCATATTCTCTCCTCTGCTCTGGTGTATATGATAGTCGATGAATTCATTCAGAAATTAATGGACATGAGATATTACACAGTAGCTTACGCTGACGACGTGGTAGTTCTCGTAAAAGGAAAATTCCTAAGCACTTTGCGAACTGCATCAGAACGCTCGTATCTTATCCAAAACTTGCACATATTTTGTGTTGGCAATTAGTATTTTGTTAGAGTTCATTTACTTCTTTCATACCCTTTTCCATAGAGGCAACTATTAAATTTTAGAACATATTTCCATACCATATGCCTCTTGAATTTTCGTTCACAATTCTCTTGAAATGTTTATTGCTCGTCTAATCGTCCGGTGATCTAGTGCTGGCCAATTCCTTAGCTGAATCTCGTGTGCCTTACTTATGAGTACCCCTAATATCTTCTTATATTCTTAATGTGATTCCCATTTTGTAGATCATAATGTCGCCCGTCTGCATCCTCCTCTTTTTTTATCCGGCGTGCTGGCTGGAAGACAAAACTTTGGCTGAAGCGAATCAGGAGGTCATCACGAAATTTCCCACCGTGTACATGGTACGGTGCAGCCTTTTGTGACCCCATGCATTATTATATATGTTTAATCCCTTTACAGGCGGATTGGATAATCTGGCCGGCAACGCAGTTCATAAACTTCCACTACCTCCACCCGAAATACCGTGTGATTTACGTGAACGTTGTAACGATGATGTACAACATTTTCCTGTCCTATATGAAGCACCATGATGTCCCAAGCGTGTTCCAAAAATACTAGTGATACCCAAAGTGTGCCTGCACAATCTGTACATATATTTTATAGCAAATAAACAAGGAATTCAAATCTTAGGAACAAAACACAAGAACTTTTTTTTTCTCCTTTATTTCCAGGTTCAAGATGTAAATAATGTTTGTTTAAAATCCTTATCTTGGGATCTTCAGCTTAATTCAAATAAAACGACAGTGTAAAAGATGTGTAGAGGAAAAACTCTATTATGTGCAGATGCTGTAAAACCTTAATTTGCGCTCTCGCAAGCATCCACCCAGTCGTTGTAAACATCAATTGGCTCCGAGAGAAAATTTACTGATGTCTGATAGTCTTCCAAGCAGACACGACACGTTATCCTGGCAGTGTTCCTGCTCTTATCCCTGCAAATAAACCATCGGACTCATCAATTATTAAAATCCTAATCGATTTGAGGGCAGCATTTACATTTTCACTTCGCACGACTTTTCGTGGTTGCAGAATGGGCAATTGAATTGCTGATCGAGTGGCTCAATTGCTTTCCTTTTTGGTGGTGGCTTTCTCTTCGATTTGCGCCGTCCCATTGTGTTATAATTTGAGCTTTAATGGGTTTTAAATCCTGCTGGCTTTTTAACCAACCAATCCCAGTTCAGTACTTGCTCCTACTGACAGTTCATTGACAGCAAAACAAAATATTTCGTATGTTTCCTATAAAACGACACCAGCGCTTTGGTTGCAAATTGAAACTTCTCTTCAGCTGGAATTAGTTGAGTTGTCAAATGAATTGTTCCGGATGAAATTTAGTAAACATTGAAAATGTCTGAAGATTTGTGTGAACAGTTTGAAAAAGATGGTAAGACGGCTGAAGTAGATAGTTTTCTTACTTTTCCTTCCATAATATTTAATTTCATAATTATACAGGGAGAAATAAATTAACTAAATAGTATTCGTGTCGTTGCTCACTCATTACTACAGCAATAAATGTTTCGCGTTAAATATGCCCAACAGCAAGCATTACAGAGTTAGGGAACTGCTATTCACGCCAAAATAGTAGTCCGAAAGCTTGGTTCTCTTCCAAAAAGGCGTGGCATTGCAATACTGCTAAATCACAGTAGAACAGTACATGAATCTTGGTAGGCTTACATACCAAGTTGAAAAAAAAACAATTAAACACAACAAAAACATTTCCAATGTTATTTCACAAATGAAAAGCATGTAATTCATTCAACATGAAACACAAATAGCATTTCTATTAATTTCTATCCTGCTCCTTAGTTTCGTCCCGGATTTTTCAATGTGAATCCCAAGTCTGTATTAAAAATTAAGTTACTTTCCCGAGAGTTCAATTCAGGGAATCCCGAGGACTTTCTTGGTACTACCCATTTGAGATCCTCCCCATCAACCTTTCGAAAAAGCGACCCTTCATGAGAGCATAGTCTGTATGCAATTGTTTCTCATCATTGCCTCTGGGTTCCGAAATAGCAGCTATAATTTCTGTTAATTTTTTATCCTGATCTTGAATCGTTGAAACGCAAACTGCGTCATTTTAGGAGAAAACACTTTTAGTTCTGCCTCCTCTAACCCTCTTGACTTTCGTAAGGTGCCCGACTCAAAAAACATGTACGACCTTTTCGGTATGTTAGCTCTTTATTGCGAGAGTCGATCAGTTGACTTTTTCCTTATCTTTAATAAGCCTCTAAACACAACCATTTCCAATTTGTGCTTTATATTTTCGATCGGGAAAAAATGTCTTGAGTTGCGTTCCTTGCGACACGGCATACATTGGACACACTTCGAAGAAATTAAAGACGAGATTATCACAACACAAAGACCATATAAATAGACGACAGTCAAAATCAGCGTTAGCATCACATACCTTGTGTACAGGGCACTTCTTCTCCTTTGGCCATGATAAAATAATTGACAAAGAAAACGCGAAATAAAGGAAGCATGCCACATATGTATTAACAAAAATCATCTTATCAATTTAAAAATAGACAGAACTAATTAATAAAGATTACAAACATATTCTAAATAAATTAAAAACGTAACATCTATGTATCAATATGATCAACTAGAAAAATATGTTCATTTACATTTTCACCGCCCAAGGAAGCTGCTATTTGTTTTTTTAAATACCCTTTTGCGTTTCAATCGTATTTAACTAGAGAACTGCACCCACACTAATATTTGCCGTCCATTCCCTTACCAACCCAAACCCAGTAAAACAAAATGTTTCATTGAATTTGCAGAATTTTACCAGCAATTCTTAAAGGACAGCCAAAAGGTTACACAAGCCACTTTGAGTATTTCTGACCAAATAAAAAAACTCTCTGAGGGCCTGGAAATCCTTTCCACAGAGTTGCAATCTCAAGTGCGTCAAGAGCATGGAGCATTGCTGTCGCAAGCCAGTCACGCTGGAAAATTGTACTCTGCCCTTGAATCCGTTAGTGGCCATATGGAGCGCATACAGACCTCGGCCAACCGGCTAAGGTCACAAGTAAGGACGCAGTACAACATGGTTGAAAACCAAACTCTCGTCCTCGGACGGCTACATGAAGCCTCCCATATTTTGAGGTCCTGCGGGAATATGCTACATCTCACAAAGAAATTGCGAAACACAAGAGATCTTAACAAGCAAGCTGCGTTGCTGTTCGAACTGGGTATGTACTGAGGCCAAGAGCCTTACTTTGTAAATGGAGACGAATCATCACTTATGGCTGAATTTTATTAAAAATATTCACGCAATTCAGCTTTAAGAGTACAAGAGACGATTCCTCTCAACTTCCAGAGTACGCCGAATTAGAAATGCTTAGTTGTTTTCAGAACCTTTGATGGAAGATGATGACTTAAGCCAAATAGACTTCGTCCAGGAAGAACGGGCGTTTATTGCTTCCACCAGGCAGAAACTCAACAACACATCTCAGTTGGATCTAATAAATGGACTGAAAGAGAGGAATGAAGCTCAAGTGACCAGTAGTCTACAGGTGAGTTGAAAAATATCTAGAAATTCTTTATTAACCCAAATCCTTGTTAAGATCTTTATGAATCTTCAAACTACGTCAAAATGCCTCAATAATTTGGTGGAGACATTTATCAACGAAATAGCTCATTCTTTGAAGGAGTGCTTCGCTGGTACAGACGTTTCGACCTTGAGCTCTCTAAAGCCCCAGCAACAAGAATCAAAGGAGCCCAGCCGAACGCCAGGTTCTCTAAAAGGTCCAGGAAAGACTCCGACGCTAACAACATCCCAACACTTTCGCGCAAAGCTCTGGAAGTCCCTCCACTGGCTGATCTATGATGAAATGTGCGACTACTGCGAACAGGTCATTCTGCTAAAAAAATGCCTCGATAACGTTCAGGTCATGTGCAGTATTGCTCCTTTAGAGGATGTTAAAAAAAACTTCTGGAGTCGCGTTGAAAGCCTCTTCCAAACATCCTTTTCTGAGTGCTCTCCACACATTGCCCAGTGCCTGCAAGAAGGACTTCCAAAGCTACTATCAGCGGCTAGGGGGCTTCAGTCTAAAGTGGCCTCAGCATTTGTTTTCAATGATGCCATTTTCGAGCCCTTGGAGTCAGGATATCTCATTAAATGTGGTGGGAATTTGAAATCTTGTCTAACAGGGATTGATCTGCCGTCAACCGACACAATAGATAACTACATCCGTACAGCCACTACTGAACTTAGCGCTGCCATGGTGGACAACAGGTTGAGTAATCTGGTTGCAGGGGCATTCAATGCATGCAACAAGGACTTCTGGACAAAAATCGAAGTCCAAGTCAAACTTGGGACAGACTCGAAGCAGGTGGTTGGTAGGCTTTGATATTTCCACTTTTAAGAAGCTTAGAAGTAAAGAGATTATCTTGGTCTACTAGACATTCCCAATATTGCCCAGGTCCAGAACACAAACTTGGCTAATCTGGTGTTCTACCACTCGGAGGCTGTGAGGAGGATGGTAATGAACTTAGGCAATGCTTTTGCGAAGTCTGCTGCCGCTGAGAACATCGTAGACAATTTGGCACAGGGACAGAATTTGGTTCTGGCTATTTTGCAGCAGTTGATGGGTACGAATGACACTACTAATTATGTTGATCTTTCAAATGCTTTCTTTTAAGATTCTATGACTTCTACCGCCGGGATAATTCTTCTTAGCATGCACAGGGAGCCAGGACTCAGCGGAGACAAGCTATCAGTTGCTGGACCTTCCCTGTACATGAAAGAATTTCAAGAGTTCCTGCACAGGTGCTGGACTTACCACATTTCCCCCTTCTCAGACAAAGATATTATTTCCAAATGGTAAAATTAAGAGAGCCTTTTCAAATCCTATACTATTAAATTATTGTCGACAGTGGAGAGCAGCTGGCGTGCCGTTGCATCGAACTTTTCGTAAATAACTTGGCCATATTACGGCCCCTTTCCGCAGCGGGAAGGACACGTCTTAAGAATGATTGCAACCATTTAGAAAACGCCTTAAAGCCAATTGTAGGAAATCTAGCTAATCTGGGAAAAGCGTTCAGGTGAGGACAACGCCTTTGCTTATTTTTGAGAAGCTGGTGTTTATAACTATCTGACTAGGCTGCTTCGCGCAATGTCGACGATGATAACGCAACCTCCAGAAGTTTTGGTTCAACAAGAAATTGAAAGCGAGACTCCAGTGCCGTGCTATATTATTTTATTCCTTTTATTTTCACACGCTGGTACAGAGCTGCAGAGTCCGCATACAGCAGCAAATTGGTCGAACGAGCATCTTATACAATGGCTGGAGGGACACACATCGGAAAAAGAAAGGTAATGGAGTTTAGGTCTTGCACATATATGTACATAGGTGGAAACACCAAGGCCTATGCCTTCAACTTCTTACCAGAACTATTACTAATTCCTACCTTTAATATGTGGATCGTTATTCATGCGTGGTCGCACCATTGACGCTTACAATTACATGTGCATGCCGCAATATTGACTCAATGAGAAAACTAAATTTCGCCACACAATTGCCGACAGCCGGCTTAACCGCAAGACGGAGCTGGCTGAAAGCAATCGGTGCTACGTTACGGGGCGGCCAATTACGATCCAATTTTTGAGTTCGACTGTAGAGACAAAATCGCCCAAGTGCTTTTGCTTTTGCACCAATGAAATTATGCATGTTTCTCATATTTGAAATATTTTTAGTACGATATAAAATTGGGCGTCAGATAGTATTTACTACATTGACGACCGGGCAATGAATGTGATCCATAAATCTGAAAGCATTCGTGCAGTAATTATTAAAGTAATTGTTTTTTTTTTTAGATTGGAACTGGTTGCAGGCGCTTTACAGCGATATCGTGACATTGTCAGGAGAAAGAATAGTACACGCTACGATCCTGTGTACCCACAACTTGCGAGCTACTTCGAAAAGGCGTATAAAGCTAACTCTTAGGATATTGTAACGTTTCATCCAATAAAGATATATTCCCCACTATTTTTTTCTTACTAATTTTGTCCTGAACATTTTAAAAAATGTGTCCTCGACGATATTAAGATCGCTAAAATTAAGATGTTTGGAAAGTCAGAACATTTTATTATAATTAGGAAGTCTGATGCAATCAATGTATTAATATATTTGTTATAGCTCGTAAATCGTTTAAATGCGCCAACTTTACTAAATTTCGTAAACTTTTCCTTTGTTAGGCAATATACGAACACTTTTAAAAAAAAGTGTACGACATTCGTCAGATCGTGTTCGTATTAATCGCATTCCGTAATGTGATATCAAGACGCTGTCCCTAACATAATACATAACGAAATACGTAGGAAATCGGAAGTTGAGCACAGCTCAAAAATAACACTGCCATAATAACTAGTCAGAGATGTCTGAACCCCTCCAATTTCCGTTGAAAAAAAATGCTCTTTTCAGTTGCTTCGATTTGCGCCATTCAAACTTTTTAATTGTAGGAATCATTTTCCATCCGCCGCCATTCTTATTCTTCACTCACCTTTGGACATACTAATTTTTTTTCTAATATAGATTTTGTTAATATCTGCACGTAAAAAATTTTAATGACCTTTTTGGTCATTCATGGATGAAAAGGTTCTTTCGAAAATAGCAATTCTGGGGCCTGGTCAAATCCCTTTCACTATATCCGTCAGGATTCCGACAACTGCTCGTCAATTTTCGCCTGATTCATACTATCCGTGTCCATCAAATTTTACACTATGACTATAATTTTTATATATTAAGGGACGCGAGTAGTCTAGTGATAAGCGTGTTAGACTTCCGATCCAATAGCCCCAGATCCGCCGTTAATCTCGTGAACTTTCCCTGGTGGTGATGACGGGCGCCATAAATGAGTCGGTACCGAATAGTGCGTCATTTAAAATCCTAAGGAAAAGTCAATTGCGCAACTGAAACATCTTGCATGTTCGAACAAAATCAAATGTGGGAAGCGATGACTTACTCTTTATTAGTCTTTAGCTGCGTTCGAATCGCCAGTTACCACTGGCTCAGTCAACTGGCAACGTTTGATGAGTTGCTCACTGAGCTCACATTTTTTCTCACTCGTAAAGCTCCTCTTTTTCCGTATAGCGTCGCTAGTGTTTTCTGAGCCAGCTAATCCTGATCTCAGTTGATTCAGCTCAGATATTTATACATGATGGATTGTTAGATTTTGACATGACAAGACATTAGTACAGCAAATCTAATCTGAAGAATCTGTGTCAGAAATTTCACTGTTCAGAAGCACCCCATCACTACTTGGAACACAGGATTGAAATATGAAATCATTTCTATAAGTTTTTCTTGCACAGCCACGTTCACTGAGCTAAAACCGACAGTCCCGCCCAAAATGTGGGAAACACACCTTGCGTAGTAGTGCAGTGAAACATAAAAAACAAACATCTTAAAATTTTCAAATATATTTATAAAAAATTGTTGAATTTCACGTGAATAACCTTGGGGTGACAGACAGTAGTGGGAACTATAGAACACTTATCCCTTTCTCGAAAAAGGCTACTTAACGCAACTTAAATAAAATAATTGTTTTTAAAGATTACAATTAGGAGACGTACGCAAACTTCCTCGTTATACAATAGTCTTACTCTACTACTCTTTTTATATGCGATTAAAAAATAATATAAAATCAAAAATAGACCAGGACTCCTCTAAAAGGGATTTTGGACAGGCTGTATGGAATCATGAAATCTTGAATGCGCTTTTTTTCTCGTGCATACGGCGAACATAGATGGAAAATAAAAATAAAAATAAAAAAAAGGGAAATTATCTCAAATTCTCTTTTCTTCATCTGCTCTCCTCATTCATCAGATTCAGCATCATCCTCTTCCTCCTCTCGTGATTCAGCGGCCTCTTCATCCTCCTCCTCCTCTTCATCTGACGCTGCAGCCGCTGCTGCTGCTGCGGCTTTCTTTTTTGCACCCTTTGGAGGACGTCCACGACCTCGATTTATTTTTGGCTTTGGGGGTGCAGGTTTCTTATTTGACTTTGGTGGTCGTCCACGACCACGTTTTGCTGGCACCTCACCGTTAGTGTCCTCATTTAAAGATGAAGAGTTACGTTTTTTTGTCTGTATAATAATATGAGATTAAAGTCTGCTTGCATTCTTATTTTATTTTTTTATTACCGGACTTACTACTTCCTCGACTTCCTTCTCTTTTGTTTTATCAACAGCCTTTGGCCGACCTCTTCCTTTTTTTTCAACGTCAGCCATTCCTGAAAAACCGAAATGGTTGTTTTCATTTAATCATATTTTACAAATAACAAATTATAATTTGTCTTTTAAAAGGTTCAACATAAGTCATAAACACATAAATAAATATGCTTCTTCGTTGTCAGAACGGTTTTTGTAGCTTATTGACGAATAAAAACTATCGCATCGATCGACTTCAAATTTGAACTGTATCCTTGTTCGACAGCTCGACATTAGTCAGTGCCATTGGATGGAAAACTAATGAAAACTCACGGCAAGCAAGACTGACTCTCCATTTCAAGCGACCCACCCAATTGACAAGTCGATGCGTTTTTTACTTTTATTTCCCCACCAGAAGCTAAGCTAACGAAACTAGGACGAGATAACATGTTTCAATATGAAACCATTTATTCGTTCAAATTTACTTATGTCTCAATTTACTCTGAAGTTTTAAATTACTAAGCCTATTTTCTTATAAAACGCGTTGTGTTGAACCCATCTGGCCAGCTTCTAAACCTTACCGATTTGTTTCAAATGGACTAAAATTGTTGGAATAGTAACGTCAAACTTCGCTGCTAATTCACGCGGGGTACGAGATGTACCCGCTTCCACTGCAGCTTTCAGCTCATCATTATCGATCTTGCTCCGTGGTTCATTTTGAAGATCAAAATCGCCAGATTGGTACTTCTCAAACCATCGACGTACTTTGTGTTCATCAGCCAAACACTTCGTTGACTCTTCGAATTGTCTCCTCTGCGATGGAACTCATATTCGAAAACAACGCTAATTTTCGACTTTTCCATGGTTTACAAAATATAATCTGCAAAAGGAAATTCGACAGATAATCACCAGCCAAAACGTGCAGCTGAAAGGCTAATGACACGACCTTCTCAATAAAACAAAAATGGAACACAAAGAACTGTCAAGTCCTTGATCTGCCACTTGCCAGACGACTATTACCACGATTACATGTCGGATTGAGGACTGGACTTGAGTATGAGCAGTACAATCCGCGGAGACAGCTTACCTGCTTGAGAGCTTGACTTCAAGCTGGCTTGACAATTTGCATTGGTTCGCCACAAAATAATGGAAGAAAGAATTTGTTCTTATTTGTGTGCAGCTTATGTAAATAATTAATTTCAGCGAAATTCGAAGAGATTTCTTAAGAAAATGAAATATAACCAATTTTAAAACCATCAAAAAGGCAATTTTAAAACCAACCAAAAGCATTCCTTTTGCTCTATTATTTCGTTATTTCCTTCGGTTATCTAAAATTTTCATTTAGCCATTCTGAAATATCTTTAACAAATACAACATAACAGCTGATTTGCGACTCGAATGTCAAAACTCAAACGCTCAAGCTGCAGTTACATTACAAAAAAATTTCGAATCGACTTGAATCACGACGGCTTGAAGTCGATCCCAAGTTACATGACTTTCAAGTCGGCTTGAAGCCGGTTTCAAGTAACCGTGGTATACATACATATATCTAGCTATGAAATACTATTTTCATAAATTTCCTCAGTTCAGAGATGTAAAAGTCATAGACATTTTTCGCGCACCCCTGTGCCTTACTATTACTACATAAATTTTTATATATATAGTATGTACCTTGCACTGGAGTGTAGGGAAAAGCATGCCTCCCATCGTTCCGGAGAACAGACCACACTTTCCATATGCTTAGGTCAAGTCTGGCAGCTATCTCTCTAATGCTTGTAGTAGGATCCTGCTCAAACTCGCGAAGAATTTGTTCGTCAATGGCAACATGTAGTTCTGCTCTGTTCACTCGCGGTTCTTGAAAGTTCAGTTTACCGGTTTGTCGTAAACGTCGGTAAGTACTCGCAAACGTCTGGTGACTGGGTACTCGTCGGTTAGGATAACGCTCACGGTAAATCCTTCGCGCTTCACGAGAATTAGTATTAGCACTTCCATACGCTAACAACATGTCCGCGTATTCCCCACTAGTAAAAGTTTTTACACCAATTTTAACAAAAAAACAGTGAACGAAAACAAGCATAACGGGCACGTAAGATCGCAGAGGCAGTTAAGTCTCGACCGAAAAAAAGAATCACCCACCCATTTAATTATTACCAACTCAACAGTATTAAATTTCGCAAAACATTTCACTTTCCGCAAAAGTAGAGTTTTGTCAAAGTTCACCTACTTGATAAAAAATTTAATAACTCTTGAAGTTCTTTGTCAATTAAAACAAATTACATATCGTTCGAAAGGTCACACATTAGGGATGTTTTGCTAGAATTGGAAGTCCTCAATCTCTTTTAGTTTTTTTTTTAAATGAAAGTTGAAATTAAGCTTTAAGTAATTTCATACATGTTTCTGTAACTTTGAGGACACATAACTTTTTTTCTAGGTTACATCTGCGTTAAGCGATAATTACATGAGAATCTGATAACATTCCAAATAAAAACAAAACAAAATGTTGGCTGTTTTACTCATTGTAAATAAAAATATTCGCCTTCAAAGTTATGAAAGTGGCGAAATTCGAAAAAAATACAAAAACAAAGGGGCCGAGGTCAAATAATTTGGGCTGAGTAAGTAGCACGTGGCCGCACCCATCCACCATTTGCGTATGTTCAACGTTCTGCCTAACACCCTGTATAGTATGTAAGGTAGCACCACTAAAGTAATTGGTAGTTAGAATTGAAAAAAAAAAATCAAAGATTTGAAGTGTGCACACGGCGAGTGGATCAGAAAAAGTGGGTTAGAGTGGCCAAAGAGTGCATTGAGACTGGATATAAGAATAAATTCTAGAGTGGATTGACTCGAAATGCATTGGGTTAAAAGAGGAGCCAACAAACTAAGTTTGGCTTTGTCCTTATTGTATTTAATTCACTAAAATTTATGTTTAAGGTTTTTGAATCACAAAATATGTAAAAGATTTAAAATATTCTTCAAAAGTTATTTATAGAATAATACAAAATAGATCAGAATACCATATAGAAAGATTTGAAGAATATCTTAAGTTGGAAGGGGTGAGTGATTTTCTACCTTTAAATTTACTTTATTATTTAATGAGAATTCCAAATATTTAGGTAATACTTATCATACCTAAATTTACTTTGCAAGACCTTTACGGGTATTGCCAAGGTATTGAAACTTCCCCTCTCATGCAAAATAGATGGATTTTCCATCGAATCATGAGAACCCATTTTAATAATTACGAAGAATGTGATGTTCTTCAAACCAAGCAGGCTAAATACAGTAGCGCTGTTTGCACTACCAGATAATAATCTGCTTCGCTGTAATCTTCAATTAAGGGTTAAAAACGATTCAAAATTACCCCTATCAAAATATTATTTTCACTTTCACATACATATATTCGTTATTTTTGACATTACGCGGCAGTGTCACGAACAAATTGCATCGAGATGCTATAATTATTTTTTTGTTAGTACATACTTTACATACGTTAACCAGCGTTTTAGGCAAATTTATGTAGACATATCCGTATTTTAAAGTGTAAAGTCCGTGTGATACGGACTCGGGTACAAAACAACAATACGTAAAAGGACAATTTGCCTTTTACAAAATATCTATGAATAAATAGAAATTTGCCTTTGCACGAACACACGTGGGATGCAAATAGGCACTGAGCCTAGTCTTGCACTTGACTTGGGTCAGTGCCTACTGCCACTGCAAAAAAGAGATATATAAAAATATTTCATAAAAAAATATAAAAAAATATGCAACACTGTCTAAACAAAATATAAAAATATTCATGATTTTTTTTTATAAAAAAAAAAAAAAAATAGTCATAATAAATGCCAATTGATATATAAATGCCCAGAAGTTGTTAATGACAATTCACCCGCCTTATTTATCTTGCTGGAAGCACCTTACGCACGCCCTAAAAGTTACATAATTTCGTTTGAGCAAACTATTGATTAGTTTTTAATAAAACGTACTTTTGAAGTGCCATCCTGCCAACCTCACTGGAACGAATTGTCAGCGTCCATACTACATTCAAATTACACAACTGAAATTAAACGCCATTGAGAAAATGGCGGTAAAACAAAATGGTTCCCATACACAAAAAATATCCTAATGAGTATACCCAAATAATAATCGATAGATTTAAAGAAATAAAATAATTATAATACTAAAAAAAAACCTTATATATCATTTATTATCCTCAATAGATAATTTTTCCTGCGTCTCTCAAAGCCGCTTATTCCCCTTAAGTCAGATTCTGCCATTTACCAACACCCTGTATAATGCGCGTCCCTTCTTTCTCAGCATTTGTTGCGTAAAAAATACTTTTGGCGCCAAAAAAGCGCTCTCCGTTCCGTTAGGATGACCGTACTTTTTGAAAAACTCGCGAAAATTAGAAAAGATGCTTTATCCCGAAAGCAAAGTGCTCCAAGCGTATCGTAAATTCCAGGGAATTCTTTTTCCGTGTTAATTATCGATTGCCGTGAAGCGGCGGGTCAATTACATATTCGCCAGCAATAACGTGGAAATGCAACGTGCTACAAATTCACAAAAATTATTTATCACCATAGTTATTTTCGGGGGACAGGGCACCATCAAAATAAGTAAAAATTTATTAAGAGCTTCCAATAAAATCATCGGGAAAGAGCAAAAGGAAATAGACGCGTACAGCGTACCAAGCCATCGCCATGTTCGAAAAAATTATTTTGTGAAAACATTCTCAGACTTTTAGGGTGGAATGACGCGGCGCAATGATAGCAAGAAACTATGCAAAATTCGCCAAAAATTTTCTAGAAAATTATTAAATATTAGATGAGCAAGTACCTTTTAATTAAAATAAACCGGAACACAGATATAATTAATTTGTTAAACAAGAAACCACCACACACCACTGGTCGAGTAACTGCACTGATTCGAACCGACCTCACAAGCACACAAAACAACTCTATCGCCCGCCAAAGAGGAAAACAAACTCAGTCCAACGCACCAGCGTTTTTAAGCTCTGCCCGAGTTGAACTCGGTACTGTGCTGTGCAAGAATGGGAGAAAAGGCGAAGAAGTAAACAAAGTGCCAAGCGCAAATTCTTTAATGGGAACGGACGAATTTCGGCACGGTGCCTGGAATAAGAAGAAGAACGCCTCATTGTAGTTAAAAAGAGAAGGCAATGCGATGCCGCGCTATGGCATAGAATAGCTGAAGAAGATATCAACCGGACGAATAATGTGTGCGTGAGTGGGAGCCAGAGCCGGCTTGACGATGATAAGAGATTCTCAAGATTGGGTACTTCGCCTCGCCGCTCCAGCTTTATGCGGTGAACTTTTCACACGTTCCGTTCCCAGTGTTCCCAGCAAAATACCGACGCTTCACGTTCCATTTCGAGGAAATCCAAGCGGTTTTTGCTATTATTGCCAAAATTTATTATCTCGTCGCCCGTCGGCTTCATGCAGGAGCTTACTCATGCTTTAGGCATTGTTGGAAAATTTTTCCAATTTTCAATCTAACAAAATGGCTACTGACATCTCAACTGAATTAATTCGCAAAATTCAATAAGCAAATGCGAAAATAAGATGAATGCGTGTGTGTTTTCCGCATGGAACGCAGTACGAAAGATGTTTAATAATTCCGGGCTGCCAGATGAAACCAATTCTATATTGATGTTGTGTTTTTGAGGAAGCGCTAGCAAGTGCACCCAGTAAATTTTAAATTATTAGGAGCTTCGAAAACCATCAAAGCAGGTGTGCAGAATATTTTTCCAAATGAAAAAAAAAGCTGCACACCATGCCACCCAGCCCCAACATCAGTGATTGTTGGCTACTGCCCTCAAGCGTCTACACACGGCCCAATTTAATCTGGCCGGCCCGATTTATAGAGATCCTGCAAATTGGCTCGTGTGTAAGCAGGTTGGATCGACTTTTTAGAAATGCGTTGGTGTGCACAATGTTTGGTCCGTTTTAGGGAAGGATAAATCTTAGAGAAATGGCCAGGGATTCCGCTTTCCTAAATCCATCGCTCAAAACAAAGTTTGCGTTACAGCTCATGATGTGTAAGAGCTGTTCAATTGAATTTTCATCGTTTACACATTACAGAACCCTTATACTATTACTAAATTATTCCTCCTAATTGGCCTTCACCTGTAAGACTTTAAAAAAATGGGTTTATACGTCTGGCAGACGTCTGCTGAATGCTGTTGTGTGTGGACCTCTATTTATTTATTATTCACTTATTGCACCAACAACTCATTACTGATATGTAATGTTTTTTTGTCGATAAATGAAAGTCGACATTTTTATAATTTGAATTAAAAGTACATGACATTGTGACATTGACGTCAAGGGTTGTTCATTCATAACGTAATTGGCGTAATTAGTGTGATCGTAAAGTTCTAAATCTAAAGGAATGTGAGACTGTTCCTTGGTCCAAAAGAGGGATATTTCCGGCTACCAGTGTTTTTTTGGTTGATCTTTCTGGACTAAGGTGGGAAAGGGGTTGCGGATATCCGCAGGGAGCCATTGCAATAACAACAGCTCTGGCGGTTTTTTTGCGGATCTACATATGTGAACCTATGAAGTCCTATGGACGGTCAGGGGAGATTCTTATATCCTTGGCCCCTATTTTTGGGAACGGGGTTCGAAACATTTTACTGTGCTAATTAACGGAAAAATAATGAAAAAATTCTATCTCGACCCGTTTTCGAGATATAGGGCAATTCGCGAGCCACCTAACGTTCGTAAATTTTAGGAAAATTCTATTATATTATTATAATTTCCCTTTTACAAACTGCCGGTGGAGTTAATTTTCCTTTTACAAACTACTAGTGGAGTTAATTAACACAGCAAAATGTTTCGAAGCCCGTTCCCAAAAATTGAGGCCAAGGATATAAGAATCGTGCCGACGGTCATATTGGAGCGATCGGTAATCGGTGGTGCAAATAAAAGAATTTTATTTAAATAATATTGTAAGATGGGAAGTTCCGTCAATACAAATTTGTGTGAAGAAATGTGGCAACTAAAAAGTGAATCATATAAAAATCGAAATAGTAATTATGCAAATTGTTTTAAAAAAATATGAAGAACTGGATTCAAGTGCTACATTCGACAATATTAAAATAAATTACCGACGGTAATTAAGAAAAAAGTGTGAACATGGGAAAATCTGGTGCCGGAGCGGAAGACATACATACATACCGGTAGGGAGACACTTTTACTAATCCATTTTTACTAATCCACTTTTACTAAGCCGATTTTACTAAAGGACAATTTTACTAATGTACTTTTTTACTAATGTACTTTTTACTAGTAAAAGTGAGTTTTAGTACAAAGAAGTATTAGTAAAATTGCCCTATTAGTAAAAGTGTCGTTCAATCATACATACCTATATTCTCGGCAGAACGGGCGCTCCGGGGCAGGCCACTCCTGGCAACGTCTCGTGTGGTCCCATACTCTTCAAGGTTGGTGGCCAAACGGCGTAGTGTTTGCGCAGTCGGTGTCGGACGTCCGGGGAATCGGCGACGGAATTCGTGCTGCGCCAACACCACAGACGAATTGTTACGCAAAAAAATAGACACGATTATTCCGCGTTCTTGGGGAGTGTATCGCTCCATGGCTGGTTTACTTGTATTCTACACCTGTCTAGTTTGATTTGAACAGAACAGATTTGACATTGCCGGCCATTTGCAAAAATAAGAGCATCTTCCAATAGGGTGATCTCTTTTGGCCCACCTTGTATATGAGCCCAACCTGCGGTATGCTGACGATTTAAGTTTTTTGAGTGACAATGAGATCGCCGTTGAAGGACAAGCCGTGAACTTTGCGCTACCAGTTCTTTCTTACAAATGCATGACATGCATAAATGATAGTGAATGAAGCAAAGCGAGCAGCGGCTGTCTAACGAGCCTCTTCAAGCTGCCCATTAAAGGGCGGTAAGAGCAGATAAATAATTAAGAGCAAAGCGTGCAGCAGCAGCTGGAAAACACAAGTTTGTAAAGTTTTCGAACCAACCAGCTTCTCTGCTATCTGCGCGCTCTGAGCTCCAACCCTTATTGAACCCTTTTTTTAAAAAATGTCTCTCCCCGTGTATAGATCTTAGGGGTTCCACAGAGTTCGAGCCCAAAAATAGAATACTGTATAAAAATAATAATAATAACCTTCCAGATATTTCAGAAAAAGGAACCTAAAAGATTAAAAAGAGGCACTTTGGGGGGCCGAGGATTTTGGTTGCTTGTTGCTGGCGTGTGAATTAACAAGATGGTTTCGGAAAAAACTGCAGGAAATTCATATTGTGGGCTATATAATGCACAAATTGTTATTGTTATCATTTCTGCTGATAATATAGTTCTAGATTCCTTCGACATGCTTAGGAGATCCGTTATAACTATAAGATTCACAATACATGTATGAATGTGTGGGAACCCAATTTTTGTCGTTCGAACTAGACTAGAAGTATAGTTTTTCCAAATAAAGATCCTTTCAATACAATTAGCATGTTGCAGTGACCACCATATGGGTCACCCTAAGCCTTATATAAAAAACATATATAATCAGCATGAAAGTTTTATGATTCCCACTGAAAAATTATGAACAGAGTCTGCCTTTTTAGCAGGCACCCTGTTAGGAAAAGTTCAACGTGCACGCAGGAAATCGTCCTGCCACAGATACTCGAGGAGGACAGCATCCAAGCAGGCGGCAATAAGTGGGAGAGTATAATATACTGAGATATACCACTCGCTTAAGGAATGTGTCCCTTTTACATGTGCCGAAGAACCGAGTCGATTTGGTAATATCAAAAGAGGAAAGAGCAATTTCAACCCGGGGAGTGTATTCAACCACCCAGGAAGCCCTCCATACGGCGTGCAAACAGGAACAGTTGCACCGTGGCCGAATCAATTCAACAATTCGAAAAAGGACAGGAGGAAAATTGAGCGTGGTGGCCAGGAAGGGAGCATGGCATTTGTCACAAGAATAATCTCTCCCTCCTCCCCCGAAAAAAGGAGTCGATTACTGCGCTCCAGGAACAGCACACGGAGAGGAACCAACCAGTCAATCAGCAATAACAACGCGCTGGCATCAAAAAGGGATGAAAGGGATATCTACAAACAAAAAGGACACCTCTCGCCTATATCTGGTGCTACGCGCGTATACACCCAACATCCATACATCCCTGTGCTTCTCTCGCGGCGGGTGTATAAGACCTATTTCACGGGGACTGTGTTATTCGGTGAGTCTTCAGCGAGCACTTTTTGTTTTTCGCCATTTATTTTTCCCTACTTAAAAAGTGAGTTAAAATCTTTATTAATTTTGTGGCTTCATCCTACAAATTTTTGGGGAAATTATTTAAAAAAATATAAAAATAAATTATTGATAGTGAAAGTGATGAAAATTTTCGTGTAGGGCTGTTGCTATTGGGTGGGTTTGCCCTTCAAAGGGACACTCAAATCCTTTGCACCTAATGTGAATGACCTTAAATATGGCGGTTAAACATTTCCCACTTGCCTACTTCCGCAGCATAACTTGCGTTGGAATTAAAACCTATTCGGATTTCACGTCCGTCACCTTTTCCTCTATTTTATTCCATTTTGTAAGTGAGAATAATGAAATTTGTTACTTTTACCACAAAAGTGGACACTTTTCGCGCCCTTTTACCTCCGGAGTGACCTGTCCGTGTATGCAAGACGCAAAGGATAAAAGAAAAAACTTGCAAAGCGGGGAAACGAAATCGATTTTTTGCTTCGCCGATTTTTCACGGAGTTCTCTTATACTCAATTTAATTAATTAAAAAAATTAATTAACCACATTTGAAGAAAGAGAACTCTAGTCTTTCTGGGGATGGCTTGAAGTTGGTGAAAGAATCGTTTTGAACATTTAAACGCAAAAAATGCGCATGTGCATTCCCAAAATGATAAGTGGCCCAAGATCAAGAATTCTTGGAACCGAGTAAAATGCTCCGAGAGCATCGATCAATAAATTCCTGAATGGCTCCTACAAAACTACTTGACTTCAGTTTTTCCCTATTTTTCCTGTTGCAGGACTAGGAGATCGAAAATTGATTCTCATCTGAAACACTGACGAAAAAATGTCGGATTCCGAAAATGTTGAGACGAAAAAGCGGGGGCGTCAAGCTGTTGGTGAAAAGGTAAATCATCTCGAAATAGCCTTTGCAAATAAAGTAAAACGAAATAAAATATTTTTAAAGCGCTCCCGCCAACCAACACCGCCCAAGAAGGACCGAGAGGAAAAGGCATCATCGGTTGACGGTGAGACTCCAGCCAAACGAGGTCGAGGGCGCCCCAAGGGATCCACCAAGAAAAACGGTGGCAACAAGCAATCAAACAAGAAAAATGCTTCAAAGGGACGTGGACGACCTACTAAAAAGAAAGACGATTCCACCGAGGAGGAGACGGAGGACAACGACGAAACCGAGGAAAACGACGACGATAACGAAGAGTCCGGCTCAGATGAGTAAAGAGAAAACCCGAAATAAGCCAGGTGAGGTGGCTACACCCACTACAGCATATAGTATATATAAACGAGAGAGAATAACGGTGGTTACTTTTAACTTACTATCTGTAATATTTTTTAGCAGTTTAAGGTAAACATTTTTTTTAGCATCGCGTATCGAATGTACGGTGGGACACGTAAACACCTTTTTTCTGTGTTGTGTAAAAATCAAATAGAGGTCCTTTCCGAGGATGAGAACTTTTTTGTAAACTCATTCTTCCCTCCCTTCCACCCTCCGTTGGGACGGCTTGTTCTGTAGGCCATTGATAGCGTACTACATATGTATTAACTATTACATAATGATAATGTCCGTTTTTCGAAAAAGTGAGTTCATAAATAAAGTTTTAAATTATAAATTTCTCTCTGCATTATTTTAATTTAGACTAATTAAGTGTGCAGGCATGAAGTGTACGCGCAACATTGGGTACACAACTAATAGTTGATTCGCTTCGCATGTTTGGCCTTACTTAGACGAAATAGTCAGTAAAGCGAAATCTATCGTTTCAGTAAAATATGGTCAAGAGAGTTTACGAGCCTTTCACGTGGCCACGCTAGTATGCACTTTTGTTTGTATTGCTATTTTTGCAAATCGTCTATTCATTTGGTCGCCATTGTACCTTATTTATTGTGGTTAATTTACAATATAGCTTCGTACACAAATAAATCTGCAAATTATATGAAAGCTGTTTGAGCAAGAAATAGGAAAGAATTAAATAAAGCTAATTGTAGTAGAAAGAAGGAAAATGGATATATGAAAAATCTTAAAAATCTTGCTCATTTTCATTTATCTAAAGAAGGCATTTCGGCTAACCTTTTTTAATTATTCATTTTGTACTATTTGTCAAGTTATCAGCTTTTGAATAAAAGCTAATTAACAGAAAAGAATTTTTTCAAATTAAAATTTCCTTTCAAAACCAGGCGCCACTATTTAATTCCATTTTAAATAGCAGATGGCTCTGTCAGTACGACAGAAAGCGCCAAAACCGTGAAGTGGTGAGGATATCAGGAGAACCCCGTGTGGATTTATCTCATTGGCCCATTGTAACCAATCAAAAGCTTCCATCTGGAAGCATAGATAAATCTACAAGAACCAGACAACTGCTCTTAATGCTATTTCGCTCTAACACACTCTTAACCAATGCTCGGTTGATGCAACGTTTGTCTGGAAACATCCAACTTTTTTTCGTTTTCAAATAAGAAACTAACCCATACACAAATTTCAAATGACGATTTTCACGCACACTAAAGTAATTGCGTATTCGGACACGTAATCTGACATTTAATTTAACTTGAGGAGTGCGAATTGTGGTTATTCGGTTTAAAACGTTTGCTGTGTGAAGATCGGGAGGTTCCACTGTCTTCTCTCGGAAGCTAACAAGAAATCTTCAGTTGTTTAGTTAAGTGCTTAGTTTAAAAAAATTAAATAAAAATGCGTGTGTGCACGATTGTTTTAATTGCGGCTGCAATCATTTACTCCGTCAACGGCGACATCTTCTATGAAGAGAATTTTAAAGACGGTGAGTACCGAGTGGCCAAGCCCCGCTAAAGTAGCCGGTTGACGTGGGCATGTCATGAGTTTTTTTTATATATAGTTTTTATATTTGGAAAGGGACACTAATTGGGCTTTTTTGACTTACAGATAGCTGGGAAAGCAAATGGGTCTACAGCAAACACCCCGGAAAGGCGTTTGGCAAGTTCGTGAGAACTGCTGGAAAGTTCTACGACGACGAGGAAGCGGACAAAGGTAAGTGCGAAACTAATCACCGGACGATTTGTGTACGTGTCAGCAGAATTTCGGGCGGGCGGCGAGCTCTTGCTTTTTGTTTGACGCAGAACCGCAAATTTAAAACGACGTAGGGTATAATGCGGGCAAACTTGAAATAGACTTTTAATTTATAAACAACTGTAAAAATAGATATGTTGTCCCCGTTATCCAGAAAATGACGTCGCGCGTTCTGCAGTCTCAAGAATACTTTAACCGGTAATTATCACTGCCGGGCAGGTCATTAGCCTTATCAGTCGCGACGTGTCGGTGGTGTAACTTGGTTCGGATGGGCTGGGTCATGTGTTGTCATCAATTAGTACTTTTCTTCCACATCCAGTTCTTATTGATTGATTCTTTGCAGGTCTGCAGACGTCGGAAGATGCCCGATTCTACGCACTTTCCCACAAGTTCAAGCCATTTAGCAATAAGGATAAGCCTCTTGTGGTACAGTTCACAGTGAAACATGAGCAAAACATTGACTGCGGAGGCGGTTACGTTAAAGTATTCGACCAGTCCCTTGACCAGACCGACATGCACGGCGAATCACCTTACGAAATTATGTTCGGTCCCGATATCTGCGGGCCTGGCACTAAGAAGGTGCATGTCATCTTCAACTACAAGGGCAAGAATTTTCTGATCAATAAGGAAATCCGATGCAAAGACGACGTCTATACTCACATGTACACACTAGTCGTTAAACCAGACAATACTTATGAAGTAAGGATTGATAACGAACAAGTCGAAGCCGGAGCCTTGGAAGATGACTGGGATTTCTTGCCCCCTAAGAAAATCAAGGACCCTGAAGCCAAGAAACCAGAGGACTGGGACGAGAGGGTAAGTCGTAAACTCATCGTCAAGGCGAACAAAATTTTAAATTTTAATTCTTTTTTATAGGCTACAATCCCAGACCCAGACGATAAGAAACCTGAAGATTGGGACAAAGCAGAGCATATCCCAGACCCAGATGCTACCAAACCAGAAGATTGGGATGATGAAATGGACGGTGAATGGGAGCCTCCAATGATCGACAATCCAGAATACAAGGGTGAATGGCAACCAAAACAAATCGATAATCCCGCATACAAAGGAGTTTGGAAGCATCCAGAAATCGACAACCCAGACTACACTTCAGACCCAGAATTGTACGTACGCAAAGAACTGTCCATAATTGGTTTCGATCTGTGGCAAGTCAAATCTGGCACTATCTTCGACAACATCTTGATCACAGACGATGTTGATTACGCTGCAGAGAGAGCTGCTGCCGTTAAGGCAACGCAGGAAGGTGAAAAGAAAATGAAGGATGCCCAGGATGAAGAAGAACGTAAGAAGGCCGCGGCTGAGGAAAAGAAGGAAGATTCTGAGGAGAAGGAAGATGAAGATGAGGATGATGAAGAGCCAGAAGATAAGGTTCCAGAAGTACATGAGGAACTGTAAATCCCCTTGATCGCATCCACCTATCCTTTTGGGTTTGTTTTATCTCAGCGAACCTACTTCTTCAACTCATCTTATGAGTTAATAGCATTTTTTCTCTTTATTTTCTTGTGGTTGGAGAACACAACTTTTTTGTATACATTTTCGTATAATGCGCAAAAGGACCTTCCAAAGATTCTTTTACTCTAGGAGCAAAAATTCTGCGTTTTGTTGAATTTCACACGATTTTAGTGTGCTTATTTCTTTTTTCTTTTTTTTCTACTGGATTTGTATGGGTCACTGTTATATAAGGTGTCGATGTGACCATGTACAGGATGTATATATCACACTTTGTTTTCCACCTGATTTTAAAGCGAATTTTTGTATGACTGAAAATATGGAAATGTAGTCTAGTTGTAATTTGTATTTTGAACGAGAATATTTGAGTGATTTAAGGATAAAAATAATAAAAAAAAAAACGTAAACATTTTCAAATATTTTTCCTTTGTTTTGAAGGGTGCTAAACTGAATTAGGTAGAAGGAGGTAAATCGGAGTTTGTCATTAATTCTCGTCCTTGCCCTTAAAATTCCCAAACAAGCAAATTTTGTAATTTGTAAGCTTTCCAAAACTCGTGCTGATATTTGTCTACTCTTACGAATGCACGTGTTGTCCCATGCAAATCTATTTTAAAAATCATTAAGGATATACACGCTTTCTAAATACAATCTATTCCATCGTGGCAAGATGTACGGAGTTGTGCATTTTTATATTTGATTTTATGGCAAGCGATTGTTTACGAGGCAGCCTTGGGGGGAAATGCTTTAATACGAATTCGTTAGACATTTTCAAATTGACCCGGCCATTCACTGCTCATCACGATAATTTACAATATAGTATGTACATTTTCAGTTTTTAGTTAATAGAGAAGCATGCATTTGTGCGTTTAATAATATTTAGAGAGCCTAAATGTTCCTTTCCCGCCGTTAGTGAGTGCGATCTCAGACCCCAGCGACTTTAAATTGTAGTTAACTTATGACTTACGTCACGTGTGTAGTGAGCCAAAGCTCAGCTGGTGTGGATTGCATCCTATTAACGTTACATCTACCCAGCGTACTAACGTCAAGTCGGGTTAAAACATAAATTTTATGATGTAGAGATTTTAACGTGATGTACAGACTACAGTGCAGTGCATTTGAAAATTTACAAAAATATGAGTGATTAGAATGCAGAAAATTGTATCTCTCATAACTATGAATTTGCAAGTCTACTGCCAAGTTACCATTTTTATTATTTCTTCTCATCGCTTAATGCCTGTGTTGAAAAACAATGCTTTTCTTGTTCCAGCTGGTATTTCAGCTATACTCCTTGTTATCGTTCCGAAGTCACTAGGAAACTTTCTAATGCTGCTATGTTCGTGCGTGTCCCTCACGCATTTTACCGATTTTTTGCTATTTCTACTTCTTAAGCTTAATTTCTTTTTCAGCACACGTGCGGGGTAAGTGGTACCTTACCGCACGGGTTTCCATGCGGTAAGTCATCAATTAACCACGGTGCGCTATAAACGAACTCGCTTCGCTCGTGCGTCTAACACCGCCATCGTGGGCAATCGGCTCCTTAGCGCACCGTGGTTAATTTATGAGTCACCGAATGGAAACATGTGCGGTAACGTACCTACTGCTTACCCCGCACTCGTGCTGAAAAATAGCATACGTAACTCGGGCGGTAAGTAGCCGAGTGCCCATGATGGCTGTTAACGCACTCGCTTCGCTCGTGCGTCAACACCGCCCTTGTATCGTAATATACTATTAGAGCCTACGCCTTATATTGCATATGAAGCCTACTTTCAGGCGTTTTAAATGCTTCTTCTCATTTGCTGTTAGAAAAAGCTTGCGAATTCAGGAATTGACCCCCTTCCCACCGTCATTTTTCACGCTTTTAAGTTATTAACCAATGTAATTTGACGACCCTCAAATATGCATAACATGAGTGCTTCTTGACCTTGCGACAGTTAAGTCAACCAACTAGATACCCTGAGACATGCAGTGGCACAGCACAGATTTAAGGCTTCATTCTGGTCTAGGGGACGAAGAATTAGTATTTTGGAATTATTATTTATAAGAAAAAGATGTTATATAGTTTTTATATATAATTTAACTTATAAACAAATTTTGGGTCGTTGACGTTGAAGTATCTCATCTCTGTAGTGTGAATAATAAATAATTCAGCCTACACACTTCTGAAATTAAAAAAATAATGAAGATTATTAATCAGGAACAGTAGCGTTATATTATGACCCATTAAACATTTTCTTGTGCAATAATTGCAAAAATATCGGCCAATTAAAATTCAATCCTCAAAAAATGAAATTAATTCCAGGTACCGAAAGAGTTATACCTTTTTATAACACTGAAACTGAGACTTTTATTTTTTTAGTGCGAAAATAAAAGTCTCGAGAAACGATTTAAGTCATCAAATAACATTTAATAAAAGTATATTTCTGTAAAGTGCAAGTGAAAAATAAAATTGGATTTCAACTCTTATAATGTGATTTTAATAAAACAGTGCAAAAATAAGTGTCGATCTTTGACTTTAAAAAAAAAACTCTTTTTGTGCAGAACTGCGATATATCAGTAGAATATGTTATTATACTTATTTATATTTGAAATTGCATATTATTTTCAAAAAACTCGGGCAAACTTTTATAAAAAAAATTCCCAGGGATAACAGTTATTTTCGGTACCTGCATAGTATGCAGTGCATACATATGTAGCAGGAACGAATGAGATTCCGATTATTGTGCCAATAAAATTACCGTGGCTTATTGGTTAAATTTCTTGTCGCAAAACAGCCCCACAAATATGGTGGTGCTCCTTAATTGTATGACTGTTTATTAATGCCAGGTTCTAAGTGTATTGTTCATATGAATATGAGAGAAGGGTCGGGCCCAATTCCATAATTATTTGCCCCGTTCTTTGGGAATTAATTCATGTTTTTCTTTTTAGGTGGAACGTGTACTTCTGTTTCCCTATTTAAAGAAAATCGGCACTTTGTAGGTAAAGACTCTTGACACCGTTATCTTATTCTTAATCTATATTGCAATGATGAAGGAAGCCAGCCATCAGCGCTATAGCATGACCTTATTTCGCTTATTTACGTACCTAACCGACCAACAAAACCCAGATCTTCGGTATCACGCAAATTTCCCACTGGTACTGTACGCAATCCATTAAAAGCTCAAACTTTATGATATCCTGCTCCCCACATAATGAACCAGGAAGAGAGGCATCAGGCATAAAAGCCAAGTGAGGACTAGCAGTTCATTGACAGCCTTTGAATGAAACCTCTAAACTTCCCCGAGCCCCATCCCAGCGGGGCCCTAGTTCCAGAATTGGATATCAAAGCTCTACGGGTGTAAACAACAGCGAACGCCCGAAAGCGCACCACCCAAGAAACTCCATAGGCGAGGAGGCTCCTCTGTTGTGGAGTGGAGCAAGTGTTTTCCAAGCTCCAACCGAGCATCAGGAGTAAAAAAGGCAAAACCTAGCTGTTAGAGCCAACCGTCGAATTGCCCACCGGAGAACTTCAGCTCCACTGCTCTACAGCAGTCTTACCTCTGACACCGCTCCTGCTCCACCGTCGTCGCCGTCATCTCACCTGGCCGTACCAGTTGGCGCTACAGCATATTCCGTGAAAATTGTGGTTTCTGGTTTCTGTGGATGACTTCAGTTCTCGTCGAGCTTTAGTCGGAATAACAATACTTTGTTAGCGAACGCGGGTGAACGACTAGAGAAGGTAACAATTCGCGAAATGAAAATCTGAACGATCCGTGTGGACTGCCGAGAAGATTTAAAAGTAGACAACGAAGTTTTTGTCGGACTGTGTCCAGATACGTGACTTGGTTTGAATTTCAGTTGATCGCTGGCAGTGATATACTTAAAGTGCAAGGTTTAAGTTCCAAAGAAGAAAGGTTCGTTAGTTCCTAAAGTAACACTGATCAAAAGGAGAAGTATAACGGCGACCGTAGCCGTCAACAACTGCTGACTCGGTAGATCTGCTCGATCGGAGGTAGTCGTGCCGTGATACATACTGGAGGAGAGGAAGTTCAATTTGTAGATTAACTTTCATCGAATTATTTCTGCTTAAAAGTGCAAAGGAGGCCACTGGTAACGGCAGCTGTTGACTATACCTCGGCTCACGAAGAAAGGCCACGGTAGTAGGTTCGGCTGCTAAGACACCAGTGCTCGTGATTGTGTGTCGGAGTCGGAGCACCGGATTAAGGCAGTCATCCGTCCATCGATTCAACTATCTATCCGCCAAACTTGCCGAAGAGCTCCACAACCAAACACAATTGGAGATCTGACCACGTACCATTCCCTGTACTCCGTGCATTGTGCATAAAGTACCTGTCTAAGGTAAGTAGTGAAAGGTCGCTTTTATCTCAACGGCCAGATCATTATTCCTCGAGACTTCGAGACCCATTCGAAAGCACATCCCTGTAGGACTGTGGCAATTTCGTTTTTAGTTTTTTTATAGACCAAACAAAATTTGGAAAAAGACTCCTTTACTACTCCACACAAAGGCACTCTTCTGTAGCACGTTAAAAAGAACATGAACAGCTCCTGAAGGGATTGGGCATGGATTGGGGCTAAGGCATGAATTGTACTGCTCTGAAGTGGGGCGCATTAATTTAGAAACCACCTTTTTCGTTTTTTTACCAAATCCAAATTATCGCTTTAATTATTCGGCACATTTTCGGTTCAGTTAGAAATTGGGCTGCGTTAAATGACAGAAGTAGTGAAATGCAAGACACTGGCGTGAATCAGTGGTGCAGGGAAATTACACGTGCAATAAAAGCAGTAAAAAATTTGGGAAATGTTTGCTAATTTTTGCAAAGCATTGTGGTGGGTGTTTCGTTACAACTGTTTGCACATTTTTTGGATGTACAATGTACATACATACATACAAGCTAAATGAGCATCGAGTGAGACTATTGAATCAGCTGAATTACGGCAGGGTATTCTTCCAATTGAGAATAGGTTCTTAAGTTGATGATTTGGAACATGTGAAAAGACAAGGCAGAGACAATTCCAGGACTTGTCTCCTTTTGGAAAATATCCATCAGCCTTACTCGAAGACTAACATGTCCATGTGCATACTTGTTCGAGCCCGAATGTGAACATTATACTCCACTTCTTTCCCGTCTCGAGGAAGACTTTCGAATCTTGGCATCCAGCTTTTTAAAGTCACCCACCGTTTTTCAAATATTACGTTGTTCATTTTCCTTCAAGTTTCAAATGGATTCCTTATGAATTAGCAACGTTTGTCTCGAATTTGAACATCTAAATTTGATCTAGCCAGAAGGATGAATCTCAGAAGGTGTTGCCACTACCAGCAATTATAAATAGATCCCCAATAGGGTGATTATGCAAATTTCGGTGGTATTGATTCAAATAATTAGAAAGAAAACCATATTTTTCGTTTCTTGTAAATTTTTAAGTTGAACACATGATCCCTTTTCGAAATTAACAATTCAAATTTTATATAGCAGTAGACCTTAAAATAATGTATTCGTAAACAATTTCTAACTAACTGTGATTTGAAGATAGAACTCTTTCTCGTTTCGTTTCATTCCTACACTAGTCAAAGTCCAAAGTGATAGAGCTGAAGCAAACAAAGAACGATATTTCAATTTGAAATTGTCGCAGAATATTTTCAAAAAGTCATACTACGCACGAAAAAATTGACTTATGGCTTTTAAATCACGGGCCATACTAACAAAACATTCAGAGCATATAAAATGACATGCTTTAATCAGTCAAAATAATAAACGCGAATATCCCCTAATTTACAAATCTCAAGATCATTAATGCGTTGTTTATGCTGAATAGGCTTGAAAGAAGGTTGAGTAAATAATAGCAAACACATTACGCACTAGCGTGATCTATTATCTTCGCCGACTTGATTACTGCAAATATGTTTGCACCTACAAGATCACCAAACCGTCTCTACACATCGAAACACATATGAACATCATACAAATGTACAAATGGATAACGCTGTGCCAAGTAACTCAAAATTTCTAGTCAAGATAAGGCGGCTTTCCAAATTGTTACAGCAGATAGCACGTTTTTGGCAAATGTTTATAAAGTAAAAATATAGTAGTGTGATTTTGTGTGGCGTTTCATTAAATTCTCATTTCTTCGGCGTCGATCCGATTTCTGCGTAAACGGCCATTTAAACCTTATGCCAGAGTGTTATCTTTCGGTATTATATTTCTTGATTGGAGCATCCGAAATAAAAAGTGAACAATATTTCTGGAGAGTATGCATGTCGCAATAGTAGTTTACGCTATTATTTTTTAAAACAAAAAAATTGCGGAAGGAGAAAATTTCAACATTTCCGCATTACCCTAGTTCACGTGATATTTAATCATGTGTAGAATATGGCGTTGAAATTTTTTTGTGTGTTTCGAGAAAAATGTGTTTAAAGATTTACGTAGGTACATATGATGAGCCGCCGCGTCGTTCTACTACCTAGAAACGGTCAAAACTACCGAAATTCTCGGAATCACTTTATGAAATTTCTACACGATATTTGATAAATTGAGAAAACAAAAAATCAAATATTTTTAAATTGTAGATGAGAAAGACTCCTTAATAGTGAAAGATAAGTTTCTGGTTTCCTAAAACAGAAAAAATCTACGATAATAAAAGAAAAGAAAACTGACTCGATATGTGGTATGTCCTTACTCAAGAAATTTAAGTTATTCCGATAGTTGACTTCTACAAATACTCGGGCAAATTATGGGGACAAGAAACCTTGTGTAATTGAACGCCATCAGCATACATATGCATTTTATAGAAACGTATACAAGTAACATTGTCATTCACGAAGAGTAAAAACAACAACGGTCCCAACAAAGAACCTTGGGGAACACTACTAGTGACATTAATGAAACTCGAAAAATGATTATCAGAATAAACTGCCTGCCACCGGTTAGTCCACCGATTAAAAATTAGGTTCACTGAGTTTCTGCCAATTCGAATTTCATCGTTCAATACGAATGTCATTAATGACTATAATAACACAGAAGTTCAGATATGACCCTTTTTGTATCCAGAACTGAAAAGCGTAAACATATTGAGCTTCAAAATGTGTTCATTAATCTGGCAATCTTTCGAACACTTAAGCCAAGCAAGGGAGTACACGTATAGTCTAAAATTCTCAATTTCCGCAGGTTGAGCTTTCTTTGGGACTGCAATGATTTTGGCTAACTAAAATAATATTCTCAAGGTCTTGGGATTTCCACAATTTTAAGTTTAAATTTCCTAATGAAAACGAAGGTGTGTTTTGATGTTTATTAATTTCCACATATCAAATGATTCGCACATTTATTATATTTTAGAAATGTCTTTAGGGGCTGAATTGCAATTACTAAGATTTCTTTTGATTTGCCTTATTGTTACTAAAAGCGAATGACAAACACGAACCTGAAATTACTAGAGCTTACTTAAATACTTAAGCCAAAAATTGATTAACCGATTGACCAACATTATATTCCTGCGTCAGTCATTTCTTTCGTTAGTCGCGTGGAAATTGAAGATGTTACTTCTTTTGTCCAAATTCTATCATCCCACGTAAATTTGCGTCATTTCAGAGTAGTGAACTCGAAGAAACTGCAAACGTCTACCTGCAGACCATTTTTCAAGCGTGAAAGCTGAAACCATTATTACAGTTCATTAGACTGTTTTAAAAGACTTCCATCTATCAAACCCCCTCATTTCGCAAAAATAAAATAAAAAGCGCGAAACCTTCCTGCTACTCATCCTACTGTTATGCGTCCATCGAACCATTTTCCACGCTAAATTGGTGGCCATCGCATGGCCAGTCGTTTAATCTATGTGCACATGCGTTCCTATAGAATCTTTTGAATATTAACTATCTGCCGCTTGCCTCCTTAGGAGAAAGACAAACCAGCAATAAATACTCCTCCCCACACATGCAAAAGCGATTTCAAACTTTTGAAGGTGGATCTTGCGTCGTTCGGCGTAAAAACCGAGAGAAAAAAATAAATCGGAAAAAGTAAAAACGGCAGCAAATGTGAATAATAAAGCGCGATCTTGTCGATTCAGGTGTTTTGATTGCCTCCCAATGGCAAGAGTGATGATTCCCGTCAAGGTTACGACGGCAATCGCTTTTGCCGTTTCGACTCAGCTGCGCCACATCGTCTCTATCATCATTTCCTGGCTTTTATCAAAACGCGCGCTCAAATCGCTAATTTTGCAGGTAACTCAATCGGATAGCGCCTTTAGTATGAAATTACTAAATGGAGGAAGCATCAAGCATGCATGCTACTTTCGCAAGGAAACAATCAAATTGTGCCAAATCACGCACCCATAGAGTCCCTCTAAGGTTTGTGCCACTTTCCGGGCAGCTAGTTGGTCAAATGTTTGATGGGCAAGCAGGCAGCAGGCTGGGCTCACCACACGACAATTATTCGGCGAGAATTTCTCATTTCCGAAATGAAAATGGGAAAACGCAAGTCACTTCGCGATGATAGTGGCCTTTTCGGGTGGGAATCGAAATACTGCGAACTTCGTGGTCTATGGATAGCCTGGGTGTGGTCATCACGATTTTAATTACATAGACCACGTTAAGGCTTGGGGCTATGTTTAGAGAAGCCTGCAATGCATCATCCAAACCATACCCCACAGTGGCTTTTTAGAGCTCCCCGCTCGCGCCATGGGACCAATGACCTCATCACCTAAAAGTTTTAATGCAAATCGAAAGTGGGTATTGCTTCCTAGCAGCCCCCTCACAATGGTTAATTTGTGGCACCGTTTACCTTTGTTGCCTACTCTCTTTCAGGCAATCCAGTTTTATTCGCGGTGGTAGTCGAAAGACGCTTGCGATGAAACCGTCGATTATTCCGTTTGGCCAATAATATACTATTGCCGTGAGAAGCGATCTATCCAGCCTCTAGCCACTTACCCAGCCTGCGAGAGAGCAGCACCTCACAAGGACCCGGCGAACAAATGGGGGGATCCGGGAAAGACGAGATATTCGGTCTGATTGCCGCCTGGGTAATCTGGGCAGTTTCTCACGAAACCTGAAACCAGTTTTAAGCCACACTTTTATCTCCGGGACCCCATCAAACATGTGCGAGCATGTTTGGAGCAATTTTTTTCTTAATGCTTTCTGAGCTCTGGGTTTCTTGGTCCAAATTTTAATGGCTATGCGACGGCAGCTCGGTAGCGTGTTCTATTTTGGGTGAGCGTTAAAATCTGGTTTCCAAGGACACGCCGAGCGTAAAAACGTAAACAGTCCACAAAGTGTTTGATTCCTGTGCTACATCGGAAAGCACTTAATCAGCCTAATTAGGGACAAAACCTAACAAGATCTTCGCGCCGGCAATCATTCAGGCAATTATTAAAATCTAAATACACTAGAAGAGGAAAGACCTCCAGGGCTATTTGGTAATTTCCCACCGAGCAACAATAGCCAAGCCGCCCGTACTCGCACGATGTTGCGTCAATTTTTAGAAAAGATTGCGTAACCCAGTCGTGCACCATCCATCCAACTCATTCCATACAAATTGACTGGGGCTTTTTTTTTTAGAAATAAAATTTTGCACTCTGGCAGGTTTTCCTTTTTTAGGTTTACGCCAAGCTAGCTAGCTAACCATCTGAGACAATGGGGTGTCAGAACAATAAAGCGCCCATGTTGACTCGAGCTTGTGCCCGATCATTTACATATTGTGCTAATTAGAAATTGCACTCAATGCTTGTGGGCGTTCTTTTTTGCATGGAAGGGGAGCTTGTGAGATTTCTACTGCAAGAAGGGGCTCTGCTGAGATCGTTGGACATTAGAATTTTCTACATTCTGTTACATGTGTTCCATGTACAAGCCCTCTGATGCTAATTATTTTCTCTATTTGAACTTTGTTGGGTACCAGTAAAAGAATAAACTTTTAGGACGATTTCGTTTTCACAAGGAATGAAGTACATAAGGTACATACGGTGTGTTCTTATGGAGTCTTGCGCGGTAAGCATACATATGCATAACATATGATTTGATTGTTTTTAATGTCTGCAACAAAGTGTAATTAATGGAGCGCATGAGTTTGCGGAACCCCTGAAAAAACAAATAGCATACCTACTAATCCCTAAAGTAAGGCAATCAAAATCCAAATCTGCAAACATCGGGGATGCCGCCAAAAGCTCACCGCTCAGATCTCTCTGAATGAAATGCTGAGATGTATGTTATGTAGCTGTGTTTTGCTTTTGACTAATCCAGTAAAGGGAAATTGTGTGCATTGAATTGGGGATTTTCCAGGTCGCTGATCATCAAAACTGAGTTCCTGATGACGGACGGTAATTATTCGGATCGGATGCGATTCCCTACGGAATTGCGGTGGAATTTTGAAAAAATCTCAATTACGAAAAATGTGAATTTTGAGGAGAGAGCCTGTTCCTTATGAACAAAATTATACCAATTTATCCACTATTTACTATTTGCGATTTTCTAGATTTTCCAACGTTTAACCGTGCTCTGCTAATTTTTTCAATATACCTGCATATGCATGTATTTTTTTTTCAAATCTAATACTTGTTCTGCAACAGAAAAGACATTAAATTGTTGACTGGTGTTATCGTTACATTTTTGGCACAAGGCACATTTGAATGTTCTTTATATCCCTATGAAAAAAACGCCGAAAAAATCATTATGTTGCTCTGTTTTTAAAAGCTTTTATTTAACTTGCAATGTATGTATGTATGATCGAGTGGAATCTTGCTACTCAATTTTGAAGCAGATATCTTCAACCGATTGAAATGCACTATTGCAATAAGGGCTTGCCGCGAATAATTAGAAAAATATTCTGACATCACTCTTCTATTGCGGACTTTTAGAGTTTTTTATGCTTTCTTATAGTATGGGTATTAAATGAAAGGGTTCGCTGAGAATAAAAAGGCAGGTTAAAAAAAAGATGGTGATTATAAGCTCCGTTGCTCTAATCCACCTGAAATTTGGTGTAGAGACCTCGATTATTCTTGAGGTAGAATTTTTTGAGCCTGTAACATCGGTTGATTAACTATGACTTGTGTGATTTGGCGAGATGGGCGTCATTAGCATTGGTCTGCAACCTTGCAACAATGATGCGTTGAATGAGATGAACAGACTCAGAAACCTAGCCAGCGATAACTAAAAAGTAAAAAATTTTAACTATCAACTTATAACCTCATTATACACAATTTATATGATCATAAAAGCTTGTCGCGAGGTTTGCGTAAGTACCTATAAGTATTTAATTAAACTGAAATTTAAAAAAAATTAAACTTAGCAGATTCAGTTACTCAATTAAATAGGTACTAGTTTATTTACACAAGTAAATCGCGCGACAAGCTTTTATGATCATATAAATTGTGTATAATGAGGTTATAAGTTGATAGTTAAAATTTTAAAGGAAAATTTTATTTTCTTCTTTTTAGAGCATTTAAATAAAGGCTTTTTTTAAAAAGGGTTTTTTTGCTTTTAATATTTACTTTACCCCACACATGGGGAAAATTTGGAATACTGATTACTTACCATTATGAACATATTATAAAAATTGTTTTTTTAGATAAATAGGATAGGAGGAAAAGTATTAGCTAAATCAGGGACAGGAACTCATTGACGATATCACGCACCTGCTTAATTTATGTAAACTTTTAAGTTAATGTTGTAAAGTTTTAAGTTGGCTACTCTCTTCCACGAGTACATTCTGTTTGTGACTTAGGCCTCACATTAGATTGTAAGCTAAAAGTTGTAAGAGCAGTTGCGAAATCTCTGTCATTGTTAGGTTTTATAAAAAGATGGTCACGTGAATTCTCCAACGTTACTGTCTACAAGAAGCTGTTCTTTTCGTTTCTTCAGCCTATTCTGGAATATGCAAGCCAGGTGTTGCCACATTATTATCAAAATCATATTACCAATATCGAGATTGTCCAGGGTGAATTTATTAGGTTCGTTATAATGATCGTTTGATGCTTCTTGACATGTAGGAGTATTCACTGCATACGAGTCGAATAGTTGCAGGTATTATTTTTGTTCATCAGATAGATAATACATAGCTGGTAATATTGATTCGCAGTCTCTTAAAGCCATGGTTTTCATTCAGTGTATATGATTGCAACCGTAGGAGAATGCCTTTGAGAATGCATGAGTACAGACTAACCTTTGCAAAACTAATTACAGTTTGTTTGAACCAACTAATCGCATGTGTGGAAATGTTAATGAGCATGCTGACTTCTTTAATGTTCGTGCCAGTAAGCATGCCATACAAGAATTGTTGTGTCGTCGTGTATTTTGATTGTTTAACTTTCTGCGGTTTGGGATTGCTAATGTCGGACCATATGATGCGTAGGCTTAAGCACAAGATGTAATGTTATATGTGCTCGTATGTGTTGCTTAAAGCTTAGCTGACTTGGTTCGAAATAAATATTTTTGGCTTATATATTTTATATTAAAAGGTATAAATATGTATGTAAACTGTTAAAAACCAAAACAAAAAGAAGCAAACAAAATTTTACACGTACGGGAAGTGAATGTTGCTAAAAATGACTTTATCGGCATATTTGCGACGTCACAAAACACCGTTATGAAAAGTTTCGAGATAATCCAACTTTTGAATAGGTACGCGGAGATTTAATTTGTACAGCTAATTAAATATGAAGAGTCCCATTGGGCATCAGTTGCCTTGCAAGGATATTGCAATGTTTAATCCTATGCATCTTAAAACGCTTTATCTAGCCCCGATTTTTTACTGACTCTATTTTCTAAGAATCACTGCATTGCTTGCTGAATGCAGCATCTGGTATATTCAAGGCGACTTTTTTAGTGATTTTTAATTAGTTCCTAGTTTTATTTGTTTACAGAAAAAGTCGTTTTCCGACGTTGTATGGCTCCGCTTTTTACACATTTGGTATTGTTTGCCTTGAAAAAAAACTCAATTACCTATACCGGGTAAAGTTAAGGACAAGGTCCCCGGATCTTCTGAAAATGATCTGAGAGTTTTCGAGAAGATGATGTTTGCTCTTTACTGCATCTCTGCGGGGTTTACACTAATACACAATTGAGGGGATGGAGCTGTATTTAGATTTGTACAAAGCCCATTTGCACAACGTAACATGGAACTATGTATGCAACCAATTATTTTAAAAGTTATCTAGGATTCCAGGCAATATTCCTTTTCCCACGCGATGTCATAGAGAGGACCATTTTCATTAAACATTTACGGAATTGTTGCAGGGCTATACAAACAGCATTGTAATTTTCCACCCTCCTCTCCTGCATTACATTTTGCATTGCCAGAAAGTGGTTACTAGGACAAAATAGGAATGCATTATAAACCTAGTTCTCATTTCGCACTTTACCTACAGGGAAATGTCACAGAGAGATGCATGCCCAGAGCCAGAGCTGCACTTGCATATGTGCACATGTGTCACTACATATGTCAATTAATGAAAGCTTTAGCTATAGAGTATATAACTGCTTATTTAGAATTTGGTTTGTGTAATACTTTGAAACATTAAAGTAGAGTTTCACAAAATCTATGTGCGGAGGCCCTCAATGCACTGTGCGTCATTCTGCATACGAATTAATGGTATGAAACATAGGCAGAGATCTATATGCATTTCCCCTACCCGACTGCAGGTGCTCAGGCACCCACGCCAACATTAGGGCATTGCTCGGTTCGGTTGTTGTTACGCAATGGCATAAAAGTTGTTAAAAACTTTGAAAAAAAGCCATCACCGACACAGAGCCAGTAGCAATTCGACAAACAACTATTTTCGATGCTATTGAGAGATTTTCTTTCCTATACCTAGCAGAGGTGCACGAAATGAATCCGGAGCCAGCCGACAGCAGCAACTCCCCTGACCGGAGCAACCACATCCACCGATATCGCACCGTACACAGAGTGCTGATTTTCCGCTCTGAAAACGGCTGATTAGCATTTAAAAAACAAAAAGGGGCCCCGAGTTGAAAAATTACCCATTTTAACAAATAATTTCCATAAGCCGCTTCTTACGAACGGGGCTCGGGCGGACGCCAAAGAAGCTGAGAGGTGTGTGATGTAACGCCCGCCGCGGCCGGCGGGGGCTGGATGGAGTGTTTCACTTGAGCGGTAGCGGCAGCGGTAAAGAACCACTAAATGTGGTCGGTTCGCTGGTTGTGTTGTGTACCGGGGAGCTGGATTGCATTACAAAAATTAAAAAAGAAAAAGAAACAATCCCCAAAGGGGGCGACGGTGGCCTACCCTCGAGGCAAATAAACCTGTAACTTCTCCGACCGCAGTCGCTGTTGTAGTCACCACTGTCGTCATCATCAGCATCCTCATCACGCGCTCGAATTATGTACGATTGGCTGTAGAACGTGAAGCGAGGATTTCCCTTCCAAAGGAGCCCCCTCTGTCCGGTGGTCATGGTGTTTTTTTGGTTTCAGGCGGCTCCAACCGCTGCATAGGTAAGTGCCGATCAAAGGTGAGGTGCAAACCCGTTACTCAATGCAATAAGCTGTTGCTTCTAGAACTAAACAGAGCTACAAAACCGCGAATGAATCATCGGTGCACTCGTGGTGTTCGCTGGTCTCCAGCAGCTAAAGGTTGGCTAGTGATTAAGATTTAAAGCAAATTCTGCAAAGCATTGCATCGATCGGTAGTGACAGGCCCATGCCTGGGAAACTAGCATGCCGTATGTTGCTGTGGAGGTGTGACCTGGCGATAAGCCCCTAAGGGGATATTTTCCTTCCTTCTAGCTCTCCCACAGCTATTGTTGTCTTGTGGTTTTGCGCGCTCTTCGAGCGTTTTGTTTAAACACGACTTATAGCGGTTAAATTATGTTCCGATGTGGTTTCGAGGAATTATCCTGCAATTGAACCTCGCTAGATGCTTTCGTTGTTGACTCAAGTGCAAGTCTGGTATTGGGACAGTTCTCACCGAATCAACAGATGGCTTCCCAGAAATACTTTTATCTATCTACATGCCCATGAAACCAATTGCTAGATAAAAACTGTCACAACTGAGTAAACCTCGTCCAGTAACTCCCATGAAATCATCAGCACCCCGTCATCAAAGCTGACCGTGTAAAATGGGCAGCTTTCGGAAGCCCCGGTCTTTAAGTGAGTTTTTCACCTGCTTTTAACTGTTTCTGCGGTCAATCACAAATATTTGGGTTATGGCACAGGAGTGGATCACGCAAGGCAGATCTACACGTTTTCTGTACCAGAAGCAGCGGCCTCCGTCAGCCATAGCCAGAGCAGAGTTAGCGCAAAGCAGCCAAAGAGTCACGTTTGACTCAGATCTTTGCTGGGGCACATGCTATTTATGCTTTGAAGCAATGAAACGAAAAAAAGCAAACAACAAAAACAAGAAGGTAAAAACCTTCACTTACCCAACCAAGAAACTGGATCTGGCTGGGAATAGAAACGGCCACGACACCAGTGCCAGAGCAGCGGCAGCATCATCGCCGCCGCCGTCTTCGTCTTGGTTTTGGTCTTCGTCATCATCATCGACGTTTTGTGCTGCACAACGCTGCAGCCGCAGAAAACGTAGACTCTGGTCTGGCCTGGACTGGCTAAGGCCGAGCACTACCATCTGCGCCTACAAATCTCCCAGGCAGCAGCTTAAACAATCAAACCATGCGCCGTCGTCGTTGCTGTTGCTGGTGCTGTCTTAGCCGCAGCTAACCGTCTAAATCCAAGTCGAGGCTATCGCTCCATTCCAACGTCTCGTGCGTCACACGTACTGTAGTTAAGTTATTCATTTCCCGACTGCCGTCGTGGAGTTTCTAAAAGGAAAAATTCTTAAAGACCGGACTGCTTTGCGGCCTGCGGATAAGTACCAGGAAAAGTCATTTTACGGTTATTTTAATTATTTTCCTGGGAAGTCATCTCGGTCAGAGCGCGGCCAGACAGCAACGTTGTAAGCAGGAGAAATGCGCAACTGACAATTATTGGTAGCTGAGAGCACTTTGCACCTTTCACACAGGCCGGCTCCCTCAGGTCATCGGCGTGACAAGTGTCAAGGTGAATGCCTGGAACACCATACCTTTGTCAATCTCTCCCATCACCTCTTGCAGCCTATCATCGGTGATAATTGCAGAGGCGCTGAATTCCCCTGTAATTAAGATTCATGCATTCGTACGGACGACGCGGACGTGTCAGCATTTTCTCATATTTATTAATTTTGCGAAAATCCTCCTATTCTCAGCCTCCCAAATTGTGGGAATGCTGTTGTCTGCGGTGCTCCAATCATCTTTTGAAATGAGCAGTTGGGCTGCGCTCCGAGATGCCTGCGACTACAATCTATGCTGTGGCCTGTGGGCATCTTGCAAATTAACTAACTCCAAATATGGGATATGAATAGTTTGAATTTATATGTAGATGCCGGATCTGTAGCAACTACCCTTTGTCGCAGATTGCTTTGTTGTCGCACTGACCGGGTTTCATCAATTTAGCACTCCACAGACCTTGGAGTAACAAGGATCGTTTTCGGAAGTGCGATTTACTTATGATTTACTTCAAGCCTGGTGGAAATTAAAAAATTAAAGCGGTCTATGCTCGGGAATATGGCCGTCTGAATATCTTACAACGTCGCGCGATGGCTGGACGTGTGTATGGAGGGAGGGTTCAAAAATTAACGCGTATTTATCCTTTGTATGAGGGCCCTGACCTTGGGTCTTTTATGTAGGGTTGAAAGGGGTATGATTCGATTCTTCCTTGACGATTTCTTATTGATCAAAAATTGCGACAGTATGAAGTTTTTCCGCAGCTTTCCACTTAAACCTCACAAGTTTCTATTCTGTTGTATGCATTTCCACGTTATTCATATCGTACGCACGGGGCAGGAGCACGGAATGGGAACGGGCGTGGTAGATAAGTGCAATCTGAAGAAGTCTTACATCTGTCCTCAATCCATTGACACCTCTACTTTTTGTTGCGGTTAGATTTTCCAACATGCACCCTATACCTCCGATCGATTTTAAACGCGTGTTCACTTCAAAAAACCGGTTAAGACCCATATTGGGAGTCACTAAACCTTATTAAAAAAATAGCAATATAATTACAAACTAGTTCTGTGTTCTAACGGAGGTTTTGATACGGAACCCTATGGACATACACCCAATGTAATACTGTCTGTAATCTCTTGACGGTTTTTCTAATAAACTATTACAAAATTTGGTGGTTAAATTAACGGTTTTCCCTGTATAATTCCAGATATTTCCCAAATTTTTAGATCAATCAAATGTTATAAGGAGATTTTACTTTTATTTGCAACTACTATCACAATCAACGGAATACATAAAGTGAAATCAAAATTGTTTATCCTTACATTCCATGTATGGAGAAATACCCCGAAATATTGCTTTCCTTCAATTTTTGCAAACACTGAAAGCGTGTCCAGTGAAATTTCATCCTAATAGTTTAAAAACTGTAGGCTTTGCCTGTGACTTCCCAAAGCAAGTTCATACGCGCTTGAAAACGAGCAATTTCAAGAAATTCTTGCAGGAGAAAAACTTAAAGGACAATGCCCATTTTTGATATTTACGAAGTCACACGTTAGTTAATGAAAGCTCATGTGTTTTGGCTTGTCGTTTTGTATAAAAACGACTCTCAGAGTGCCCCTAGGTGGATTTAGAAACGAAGAAGAAATGCAATTCCTTAGTACAACACTTGGAGACTGCCATCTTGAATCCACGATCCTTTCAAAATTAAGTGCCTTATTTGAGATCAGCCAACCATCGGTATCTATTTATGAAAATCTAAGCATCTTCAATTTTCAAGATTTGAACATTTTTTTGTTTCCAATATTCGATGACATCGATGACTGGGGGCAAACCTACGCGTTAAACAAAACTCATTCTTTTATAGATTTCGAGCAATTGAACTGAAGCAGATAGACGATAAAGTGAGATTAATAAGGTTTCTTTACGGAACCCTAAAAATACATGCAATACACATATACGGATCAAAATTATAACCTCATCTCGTGTTTAGGTCCGTGCAAAAAATATTTGAATAAAAGTAAAGAAATAAATCAAGCCAAACTGCTTTCAGCTAAGCCGAGCTGGCATTTTTTTACTACGTCATATTGTAGAAGCTTAAGGAGAACCTCGTTAATCACCCAGAAGTCATTAATAACATCAACTATTTTTAGAAATTCAATAACCACGCTCCCATAATTGCGGCAAAAAATCGAATATTTATAAACACGTGAACCACGTTCAGTTTCATTGGCTTTCCCAAGGCGTAGTTTAGTAATGTAGTTTTATTTTGTTTTCTTTCCATGCATTATTTTTGGATTTAAAGTCTTTCTATTTTACCCAGATAATTTTTATTATATCCTATACACATTAGAACTTTTAAATTAAAATATTACGAAGTAAAGATACGCCAGGTCAAAGATTTTAAAGCATTTTTTTATAAGGTTTATTTCCAAAATCGCGGGTCATGTACATTAGAATACTCACACATTATTACAATAGATTTATAAATTCTACCACCACAAATACTTAATAATGGCGAAACTTTGGCGACGTGGTTAACCAGAAGCATTAGGCAATGAGATTTGCAATGATGCGATGAAAAAATTGTTATGTCTGTCTGTCTGTGAAGATGTCTAAAAAGATAAACATCGAGGTCATCTTATTTTTAACGCGGGCGTGAGTTGTGTATGCAAAATTACTATTTAAAAGGACAAGTTGGTTAGCTCAATAGCTTTGACGAAAGCTATTTAAGTCTCTACGACATTTGCATTTTTTTTCGTTTCATAAGTCTCTTGAGATTTACATATTCCAATACCCATACAACTCCAGGTTTTATAAAAATCCGTTTTTTTCCCTCTTTCAAAAAAGACATCTCGATGTACCATTAATGTATTTTAAAAACAACACGAGTTTCCCCCAATAAAAAATTTTAGTGCGATTTCCAAAACACTTAAAAACCCCGACGACGGAGAAAAAAATTGATAAGCAGTACAAGCGACCGTTGTGGAGAAAAAAGCTACTGATGACTGTTAAAATTTAACAAAACCTGAAGTGGCTCAGGGTCTTAACCCATAAATCCTTGAAAACAGTTGCTAGCGCAACGAATTAAAAGCGCCGATGGATGATGCAAACAAAAAGGTGAAGATAAGTAAAAAAGAAAACGAAGAAGATCCAGAACCTTTCACGAGAGCGAGTTCATTGCTGTTGCCCCGCAATCGCGCATATGGTACGGTAACTGCAGTACCAATGCCAGTGGCCATCGACACATCCTCCAATTGGTGATCGCAGTGGGCATATCTCAACCTCAGGTGGATGGGCACATTATGGGGCGAAGCAGAACCGGCAGATCTTACTGTCGGAAGTGTTGCAATGGTGAAACATTTTTAAAAACTTATCGTATTCACGGTCTTGTCCATCCACCTGCGAGGTAGCCACAGCTGGCCAGGAGGCTACAGCCGGAAAGAATGTTGTTGCACTTCGGGGCGGAAAAACAGGCTGCTGTTTCTGGTGTACCAGACCGCAAGATCAGGGGACCATATGATCGTGGGTTGTAGCACATTGGCCCACTTTTTTCCGTGGCCAGAGATTTAAAACCAAAACGGCGAAAAAAAGGAGTACTTCTAGTTTGGGTCCAGCGACCGCCAGCGCCGCCATTCGCGCTGATTAGTATTCAAAGCGACCACATGTCCGGAGCAGTAGTTTCATCTTGGTGCGATCTTTTTACCTCAAAATCAGGAAATTGCCTTTTGCTTAAGACGCTATGAATTATTCATTGTGTTTGGCGAGAGAAAGATTACATGCATGCGTCCATCGTGGCGCACTAAGTGGAGCTAGCGAACCGCCGAAGCCCGGCGCGGCCGAGGTAATTGCAATCGGCCAAGGTACCGTCCGCGAGTCCGCCACAAGGCCTGCCGCGTATTAGCTGGAGACCGTTCGCAATATATTGTTTACTTTGCAAAAAGGCAAGGAGAGGAGCTGGCTAATGTTAGACAAAGCCACGGTGGAAACACTCAATTGTTTCCTTTAAAATTGTTCATTACCCCGTCCATTGCGAGCAAGATTGATTAACAGTCGATTGGGAACGAAAGGAAAGTGATGGATACCAACCACTTGCCGTCGGTTGTGGGTTTCACTTGAAAAAACAACGGACAAAAGGCAGTATGCACACGGGCAATGAAATAAATTTATTCAGGGTACCACGGCTCATGGATGCTCGGTACGCTCTCGGGTTAGCTAGATGTGACTTTAAATAAGAAGAGAAAGTAAGCGCGGAATCGCACCGCATGGCGCGGTATGGCGGGCACCAGAAAAAGCCTCTTGTGGGTGTTTTGCCCGGAATGGAATTGAACTTCGCTGCTGAATAAATAAACTCCTCGAAATTACCTGGGTACGTCCGCCGAGCTGGCGGTTTTGCGAGTCACGAGCAAACGATAGAGTAAAACGAGGCCCACATAACAGGCGGCTCCAGTTTGAACTTTAGTGTGCCGCACAATTTAAAAAGCTGCTCCACCACAAGAGTGGAGTGAATGCCCAACATTCGATTCAAGCAATTCACCTCACCTGAGTTGGTCAGCAATCATATGTAACGCGCAAAAACCCCGAAGGTGAATGCCACGAATAAGGCTAATTGCGAGACGTCCAACGAGACGGGTGTATGCACCACCTAGAAGGATATCATTGCGCGCTATTAGTGCATTGAACGGCTTATCTTGCATCGCTGTGCCTTCCTTAAACACTTCACTTGGGGCCATCAGGGGAGCCTAGTGCCCAGCATCCATGGCACAGAAAATGACGACATGAGCTCAAGTGTTCGAGAATACTGTGCAGATTTACTGCTATAGCAAAAAACCAGTTTGTGATCCGGGCGCTCTAGCGCTAATACCCCGCCCGGGGCTCTATTATACCATATCAAGTTCGCTCGTTCAGCAGCTAGACAGCGACATTTAACCGCCTCAGAAAAATAGGAAATCGCGCTCTGCCCTATGGCCCCACTCATTATATTCGACTATCTGTATCCATTGGTGACTTCGGTCTGCATCCACGTGATAAGCCAATTTTCTGAGTAAATCCGATGAGCTGGCTCACCTGGCTTATGACTTAAGCGCGATCACTTATTTCTGCTGGCGTGCACATGATCAGTTACCTCAAGTCAAGGCGAACTGGCGATTCATAGGGGCCCCCTGCAGCCCCCACCTCACATGGAAGTTGTATTTGATTAAACATCGACTGCTGAGAACTCTATATGCGATTTCCCCCCGCGCGACGCAAATGTAACTTCTTGAGACATAGACGAGACATTCACTGTTTTGTGCTAGGTAACCTGAACTGAGCTGAGCGCTCCTAATCAGATCAGGTAAAAATAGCAAAACATACCTACCTACGGCTGGCAGGCCCGAGTGCAGTAGAACCAGCCAAGTCATATAGCTAGCTGTGTTAACATAAACTTCCTACAGAGTTGCAGTTTTCATTTAAGAAATTTGATCTCACCCCCATGCAACCGACTTTTGTATGGGCGGAACTTGCCGTAATTGTGCGGCGCCACAATTGCAGTCAGTCAAGCTATTTTCCAATAATAAAGGAAAACCCAGAAAGCGTTGCCCAACCACATCTAGGGCGTCGCAGTAGTGCAGAAATTGATAATTAACTGGGCGATGGATCTTGTGCAGAGAATTACTTAAGAAGTACTTAAACGCTTCCGTTAAGGGTTACAACAAAGGAACCGGCAATGCGGCCCCATTCAATGTGCAGCCTTTTCGACCGCATTTTGCTGATAAACACACGGCAAGTAATTTGCGTAGAGATTTTGTCGAGTTAATTTGGGGTAAAATTGTTTTTGACGAGCGCCTTGCATACTGTTGAGGTTACGGCTCGTTTTGGGCTTTTGCCCATTTACTTTCTGGCCATCAAGCGACTATCGTGCTTGGGTTTCTAGAAAATTGGGATTTCTGAAAATCATGTGCTGCTTGGGTGCAGTGGTTGGGTAACACTTTGTTTGTTACATAAATTGCTGCCTAGGAAGCAGGTAACTAATTTTCTTGTTCCGCCTAATTTAGGTGTGACTTTCGAAATACGGTGGTGTCATTTACTATCTCCTGGCAGGTAAATGGCGTACAGCACTTGGTACAGTGATAAGACATTTTGATAATGGAAAACTAATGTCTGCCCAAAGCGATTGGATCTACTGCAGGATTGGCCGTTTCAAACGAGTGGGAAAATCGAGCATCCTCTGCTTGTACGGCAGTTTTATTGTTGTTCTGTTTTTACCAAGGCTTTCTGATTTGAGGACCTTGTTGTGCCTTTCGTTTTCGTACCGAGTTATGCAAGTTGAGGCTTTAGTGAGTTTTTCGGTGGAAATGAATAAATTTAATATTTTTTTATTACACACAAACTTTCTTTGAGCCATTGTGAACCTGAAATCGCCAGTTTATAAATTTGCGCTCTCAAAAGTACCCCATAGGTGGCAAGTTGAAATGACGCGCCCCTCGGTAAAATTAACATGGTTTGCAACCAAAAGTCGAACCAATACTAAATCAACATAAACCAGAAACCATTAGTTGTACGGAAAAAAAACTTCTGCTGCAATTATCAATAATTTTTTGCGCAGCACATCGTTAGGGGTAGGGCACAGAAGTTATTAAATTTTTTATTATTGATTGCAACTAGGGTGTCTAAAACTAAATTCTGTGGATTCGATCTGTAGAAAAGTAAACTATAACTCGTATAAGCTCATTAAGTCACCCATCAGCCTTAATTTCATTCGGAGAACAATTTCTGCAACAACCGCTTTTAACGACAACTATTTTGTTTATTGCAGACAATAAAGGATACATCGGCGATAACCAGAAGAACAACAATGTCATCTTCAGAGCGTTCAATTCCCCACCTCCGGGACATATTTGGAATTAGTGGATATTCAGTGCACAATCATCACTCGCCAACGAACAACAATCAGTGCAATGGATCGGGAGGTGGAAGCAACGTCGGCGGAGGACCACCAGTAGACGACATAAAGAAGCACACTAAGAAGAAACGTGACAACAACAAAACCCTTACCAGTGGCGATGTAAAGACTCTCGAACGACACCTCAGCATGAAGAAGACTATCCGTAAAAAGATCATGCGCGATCTACAACAAGCTTTTGTTGAGGATCCGAATGAGTTTAAGATCGAGAACACCAACTCGGACCAACTTAAAGCAGAAATCCGGGCTGAGGCGCTTAGGTTCGGGGAGAAGCCAACTAGAAAATCAGACAATTTCCTAGACATGTTGAGGGGCGAGAAGACCAGCTACGAGTATTCAGGCAGCAACGCTGTCCAGAGCAGGGAGTACGACTACGACAGCCCACCAGCTCAGACTTCAAGCGAAAAGCAGAGCTTCTGGAGGCGGTTTACGATGAAAAATAAAACGAAGCGATAATTCCCAATTTTGTAGTCACTAGGTTTTGCCCTTTTATGTATATTTTACAGTTTACGAATTTTTCTACACGTGCACACGATGATTGCTTTAAAAAAGAAAAAAAGAACACTTAAACGTGCGTCCCACTCTTCAATTTTCTTGGATTGGACGGTCGAACTACATATATGTACATAGGGTTGATAACGGCGGGGAGTCCTCTGAATTAATTTTTTGAAATTGGTTTTTTTCTCATTTTTAAGATTCCCACGACTGAAAGCAAATGACGATGGTTGAAGTGGTTCAAACTAATTAAGCATATCAGAGTCCTTGTTCGGCAGCGCAGCGAGGACTTGCTTTGCTTTCTGTGATATATCAGGGACGCGCGCTTAAGGCTTGTCCTGTACGCGAGAATACTTATTTAAATGAAATGCAGAAATTTATAAATTAGAGAGGATGTATGTATAATGTGAATATTACTGTTTTTTTTATTTTTATTATTATTATTATTATTGTAATTCTCCCAGTTCTATTAGTGTTTCTCAGCGACGCCGTTGGGGCACGTTTTAAAGTTTATTGCGATTTTTTCAATTCTTGTCTTAAGTTTGAAATACTTGTTAGAAGTATCTAGGGTTACTGAATATTTTCTAAATAAAGTGTAATTCTGAACTATTCTAAGTTGTTTTAATGAAAACCAAAAAAAGGTTATTTGAAGTTTAAAAGGATGAACTTAATTTTTTTATTTACTAATTTTATTGTTTACTAGTTTCATGAGTTTCACTCTCTCTGGGTAAGAATTTGTTGTAAGCAATGAGCTATAAAAATAATAATAAAAGGCAACTTTAGTTGATTTGTTTTTTTTAAACAATTTAATTTAAGGGGCAGGGTGTGAACCCAATTTTTTTAGGACAGCATAGTTTATTACTTCACAGGTAAGCACATATTGTTTAGCATTTTTTCTATCTGAAATTATTTTTTCATGTAAAAATATTATTATAATAAATAACTAATCAGCAGCTGCTTGAAGTTACCTTTCGGAAAATGCGCCTTGGAACGCAGTAAAAACATTACCGACAGCAGAGCCCCGCTTACCACAGCAAGGCTTGGTGAAACCTCATCCTATGGGCACGATAGTTTATACCCAGGATTGCGGATCCCCTTAGATCCGTACGTACTTATTTAAAAAAGGGAGCCATACGTATTTTATACAGGTACCTCTAGCAGGATGTGATTCTTCATCACAGTTTGTTAGGTCCAAACGTCCATTTTAGGCCATGAGTGAGGGCAATCTTAAAACCAAGACGTACCATACTTACCAAACCTTAGCTTCCAAAATTTATTGTAAAGTACGTGTTAATCCTCAGAATAATTATTTGAGGTCCATCTTTTCCACACTCTACTGTATTTGTATCTTGATTAACCCATGGCTCTACGGCTACGCGTAATTATAAATAGATAGGTTATCTGTGCCCCTGTGGGCTATGGTCTTGTTTTATAGGGTAAGATAAAATATTTGTCATTGTTAAATTTGGTTCTCTCGAGATGTCCACAATGTCCACTCATTACAGCTGCAACTGGCAGACATTCTGAACTGAACCTTTTTCATCCACGAGATGTCAAGTCTGTCAAGTGACAGCCTTTTATTGTCAATTGTTCTTCATAAGCACATGTGGTAATTAATATAATGGAAAAGAAATTCCGATATCTCGTAGCAGATACCACAGCATTTATAAACAATGTACAATTGCAGGTAAGATGTTCTTCCGAATGTTATTCCCATATTTTATGAACTGTTTTCTTTTTTCTAGGACTATGCTGAACATATTTTGACCGTTCCTGATGTAGTGAACGAGGTCAAAAATAAGAGGCAACTTCGCCGTGCCGTTGTTTTGCCTTTTGAATTGCAAGTGCAAGAACCGAAGGAAGAGTGCTTGAACTTTATAAAGGAGTTTGCAAAAAAAACGGGGGATATCGCCAGTCTTTCTGCTGTTGACTTGAAAGTAATTGCTTTAACATATGAGTTGGAGAAAGAGCATGTAGGCACAGAGCATCTTAGAACAGAACCAGTAATACGAAGAGTGGTCGCTTCTAAGCAAAAGCCAGAGGAGCTTATAGATAACACTCCTATTGTTGGCTTTTACAATCCTAAAGCATCGAAAAGTACCGATGAATGCGAGGAGAAAGGTGCTGATGAGCACGAGGATGACGAGAATCAATTTGAAGAAAACAACGCAAGTGTACAGAAAATTGGGGAATTGGAAGACTCTTTCTCACAGTTAAAATGTCTACATGATGTCGATGACGATAATTGTGAAGCAGATATTAAGGAGGAGCAGCCGCAGCTTATATTATCAAGTGCATCAGAGGACAAGAATTCCAGGAGTGAAATCGAATCAGTTGAAAGTAATTCTGAGGAGAGTTATTCAAGCGAAAGCAACGACGAAGACGACAGTGCATGGATTACGCCTAGTAATGTCAGTAGCATCAAAAAACAGTTTACTGGGCAGGGTGAAGAAGAATCTAGTGTTGTGGCTTGTATGTCTACCGACTATGCTATTCAAAATGTTTTAAAACAAATCAACCTCAAAATTGCTGGATTGAATGGCAGAGTAAGACGGCCTTATTCAAATTAACATTTGTAATCAATTTGCCTTTCTAGATTATTAAGCATCTAAGAACTTACATCCTAAGGTGCTATGCTTGCTTCAAGACTACCAGCATTATGACCAAAATGTTTTGCAAATTTTGTGGAAACAAAACTCTTAAGAAGGTAGCAGTAAGTTTAGACGAAAATGGTCAACAAGTTGTAAGTTCTCAGTATATATTTAGACAAACTAAGGAGTTAACCATGTCCGTTCTAGATCCATATAAATTTGCGGCGTCCTTTAACTCGGAAGTACAAAAATCAGAGCCTGCCACGGTTTAAGGGCGGAAGGCACTCAAACAACCCTCTACTGGTCGAAGATCAACCACTTCCAAAGCAAATGCCTACGCGTGTTGCAAAAACTAAAACGAATCCCCTGGATGAAGATTACACTAATGAATACTCACCGTTTGCGTTGAGAGATGTCGACTCTAGATCAGCTTTACTAAGAGGAAAAGGGAACATTAAACAGTGGGCAAGGAATAATATTTATGAGGAAAACCGGCGGAAAACTAATTCTTCACGGCTCCTAAAATAATTTTGTTTACTAAATGCTTTGTAACAATTTAGAGATAAAAGATGTGAAATGGAATTTTGGTGTCCCTTATGACTTATGACTATTTCGAAGTAACCAACTCGTGGCTGGGAGTGCAAAGAAACGGGGCATTAGGTGTGTACGCCCTATCACTATGTCATACATACATCCTGTAACCTGTTAGTCCAGTCTTCACGGATTGACTATGCTTTTAGTAAAGGCACACATGTTTTCTTAGGATTGGGTCGGGGGTTAACATTCAAAGTGTGAATAAGTAGCAAAATTAGCACATTTAAGAACTGTCGAAACAAATTTAATAGCTGTATTAGATGACAAATTCCTATAGGAATCCTATACACGAAATTCAACCATTCCAAGTCGTTTCGACTAATCTCGAAACAAGATACATAATGCCACTGCCACCCCTGTTTCAGTCGATTTCCCCGCTCGGTATGCATAGTCCATACTGATTTGGATATAGAGGCCGGCGCCAAGGTAACCACTCGGTAAAATACAAAAGAAAACATAGAACGTTGGATAAAAATTCGCCTTTATTTTACTTGTTGCTTTAAATATTTTCTAATTTTCCACTTAGATTCATAAGAAACGTGTGATCTTTTCTCGTAATTATGAGGGGAACACCCAAAGAAACATGATTTGATTGAGCTCGAAGCGAATTTAAAAGTTTTAATTTATCATTTAAATAATTTCTTTATTCGTGTTTCTTTTTTTAATTCCCTTTATTATTTTATTTATGTTTATCGTTTGTAACAAGTTTATCTGCTTTGCTTTCTTCATTCAAATCGGAATAATTTGATATTGTGCTTAAAAATGTTTGCCACTTTGTTTAGTATATAAATCCTCTAGGTTCTATGTCAACTTGCAATAATTTATGACTAGAAATGAAAACTATGCACGTGAGTTACTGTTATTTATGGGACATAATAATGAAAATGATTGGGGCAAAACATTTTGATTGCCAACCAGACAAGTATTAATTCAGAAAAGAAGTGAACAATCAACGATGACGAACAGGAGTACATTTATAAATAAAAAACCTTATGGTTGCTTTCAACTGATTTCCAATACTTTTAAAATGATAAAAAATACTTCAGGGGAAACAATAAATTTTGTCTACATTTTGGGAATTATTACGAACCGATTTCAACAGCCACCTTCGGTCTGCGAAGATCCCCTAGCTGCCTACCCAAATATATTTCCTGTTTTATCCTTATCTACAAAGGTGAAAAATCAACGAGTAACGATGGCTAACATAAAACTAGTAATAAATAATTCCTATCAACAGTGATATCAAAATAAATAAATTGGTCAGCGAATAAGGCTGTTACTTAGTTGGAAAATCCGGCCAATAGTTGACGTAATACCGATGAGTAGTTCCTTCGAATAGCCTATCCAACCAGTTGCTCAAACCATCCAGCAAATTTTCCTCGAGTAAAATCTTTGGCTCATTTTCGCTACTTTCCGAATCATCGGATGCGCTATCCATGCCTAAAAAGGCACCAGCCTCGGGATCATCAGGTCGTGTACTTAAATGTTTCGTCATTTTCAACATCCTCTGAAATATGTAAATCAGTTTTATCTCAGAGAAGTAACAAGTTGTGTAATACCTTTGCACCACGATTGCTTTCCGGATGCTTTGCATGATACATGCAAAAATACTTCCTATGTCCGTTTAACGCCAGGACAGTACCAATGCAATTTCTAGGATTTATACGGATATCCCTTGTCTCAGATAGTGAGAGACGTAGTAATTCAGAATACCATGCTAAACCCTTTTCGATGAGCATGTGAGAGAACATGAGGGTTTTATTTTTCCTATAGGGCCAAACTGCCTTATGGAAACCAGGAATAAGCTTCGGTCTTGACTGCAAATCTGTAATTAACACTATTGTTCGACACCCAGGCTTTAGTAGCCGCACTAGTCCATTGTACTTTTCTGCCCGTAGTTCGTGCAGCTTCAGTTCGGGAACGTACGTGCCAGCCTTATTCACTGTAAATGGTAAAATACATTGATTAATTATTAATTTTCACGAGTTTCGGTTACTACCACTGTTATTATCGAGCTTCCCACGCTTTTTAAGATTTTCTTCCTCGAGACGAACAAGGTACACCATGAAATATCCCACAGCTAGCATAAACGCAACTGTTGCAAGAACTGATAAAGCAGGAAGAATGTGTTCTTGTCCAATATTATCCGTTAGGTAATCGAAGAGGAAAAAGAGTTTGTTGAAAACCTTTCCAAGAATACCTTGGGCATGCTCATCTAGTAAATCCTGTAAGAGAACATTTCTTGCTTTAGTCAACTAGGCTATGACATATTAGTATGGCTAAAAAAAATAGTAGGTAAACTAATGCCTTGAATAATCGAGTTTACGGAAAAACGATATCCACAAACAGAAATTATACCTTAACCAAGGCTTCGTAACTTAGTGCTTCCGAAGTCCTAAGAAGCCTCTGAATTGTGTCGTCAAGTTTTTGCTTAGTGTGATTTAAATTCTGCTCGTCAGATTCGTTTTCCTTTCTCTTTATGCTAAGGCGGGTACCCGTAACCCATTCATATTTTACGTGGGAAGTATCACGCCTCCAAATTATTACGAGGCGGAGTAAGGTGTCATCTGAGGATCCTTTAGAAAGTGCATTTACAAAATCTGTTTGTTTATCCTAGAAAAATAATATTATTGCATAAAGGCTAGCTTTACTAATTAAGTTCACGATGATTAAATTTACCTGGAAAATGTATGCGAAACGAACTCGGTCTGAGCTATAAGCACTTTGAAGTGCAATTTGTCTTAAGGCCTGTCTGGCATAATTGTGTGCATCAGTATTTTCAGTGACCAAAATCACACAAAGTCGCTTTCGTGGCCGATTCCATTCAGCCGGACAAACTCCTAAAGTAAACAATGCAGTCTAATAGCGAACCAACGACAAGTGGAAAAAAGGACTACCTTCTAACATATCCTGAGAGGAGAGGCGAGGTAAAGCCAGATACTGGTTAGCTGATATAACATTTTGTAGAGTCTGTGTAGGAATATCCTGCATGGAAACACTTGCAACAGGTCGAGTCGGTTCTTCATTAAAAACAAACATCGTGTCCAAGCTTGGATGAACTTTGTACCGCTCCTGGACAAGTTTTGTTAGCCTCGTATTTAACTCGACAAAACTATTTAATAATATTCAATTGCATTTATAGGTTTTAATCGAGGGAAATATACGCACCCAAAGGCTACCCTATGCCGGAAGTAGTAGGCAGTGATGAGATACCTGAGACGTGGCTGATTCCTAGGTTCCATGATGAGAGCCCGGACTCTATTGTCCATCCAACCATTGAGAAATTCATCAAGATTGTCGTCGTTAATGCTTTCGATTATTTTATAGGGCAACTTACGTCTGATAAATTCTAAAATTGAGAAATTTTCCTAGTCATGCAATTATGGGACCACGTATCGGACCAGTCTGCTTCAGTCTCAGTATCTTGCAGTTGCAGAATACCTAACGAGCTGACTGGCCCTCAGTGCAAACTAAAACAACATACCAACAACTTTTTGAATACTGTAAATGTTCTCCTTAAAAATATAGCTGTGGCCGTTCAGTACAAGGACCAGGCTTGGCACATCGCTTACTCCAGCCTTCCTCAGAAGTTGTTGCTCATGGGCGACGTTAATGGTGGCGAATACAATACCTAAATAAAAAAATGGTATTAAGAACTTCCTGTATTGGAGCTGAGACACATATTACCTATAGGTTCCAGAGTGTCAATCATCTTTTTAAATGCCCCAACTACCTTCATGCATCTAAAACACCAGTCGGTGTAGAACATCAGGATGTGGGGCACCGTTGTGCTCTTTGGGAGTATATTCTGCTCATAGTACTTGGTTGTTACGGACAGCTTGTGATAGAGACTAATATCCTGGTCAAAGTGGAATCTGTGGCCAAAAAATTCTTCAAAAGGATCCGGTGCGAAACGTCCATAATGACTGTAATCATGGGGAGGATGGAACATGTGAGAGTCTTCGGTAGTAATCCCATGTTGATCATAAGCCCTCCTCCGGTCGGCGTCGGACAGCAGCTCATACGCCTGCTTTATTTCAACGAATTTATTCTCAGCATCAGGACTGCTCGATTTGTCAGGGTGCCTTTATTCAGGATAACAAACGTTATTCACGAAATGTTCACTAATTTATCCTAAGAGTCATCGACCTACCACTCCTTCGCTAGCTGCTTGTATGCTTTGCGAATTTCCTGTAATGTTGCATGTCTAGGTACTCCTAATATTTTATATGGGTCACTTAGATTCCCGAGTACTGCTGTTATACTAATTATTAAGAGACAAACGATGAATATTGCATTTTTCTTCAAATTTTCATAGCGCATCTTTCTTTGCAGCAAAATGAAATATTTTCAGTCCTAGCGAAATTCTAATCAAGTTGAAATTCTTAGATACATCGGAAAATTGCAGGCGTTTATTTGTGAGCCCTTGAAATTAAGCTACACACCGTTTTAAGCAATTATTGGCGAAGAATCTGCCGGATTGACATTTATTGATCTTTTACTCGTCAAAACTGAAAATTAAAAATAGTAATCACAGCAGCTTCTTCTTGCGTTTGGTAGGAATTGAGGTTTCCATATTATAAGACACTTTTTAAGTGAAATTTTTAGCTTTTCGTAGTATAAGATGTTATATGTTTCTAATTTCGTCATATCTTCTAGCCTTAGAACTATAACAAAATATTAACCCTTATCTCATGCTATATAAAATGCCTACAAAGTACAAACAGTTGTTGCTGGAAGAGATTTGCCGTTTTGCTCTCGTACTCCTCTAAGTAGTAATTTTTTTTTTCATGGAAATTCTATCAATGCTCCAGGAAATATTCATACAAATTAAGAACGCTCTTTAATTACAAATAAAAACCAAGTAACGTTTAAGTATTTAGGAAAATGAATAGTATTGAAACTACTTAACAAAAATCTACGGCGCCGCCGCTCACTTGAAATCTCTTCCCCAAAAAGTTCGACATTTCTCAAAATATCCCAAATACGAGCAAGAAAAAGCATATATTCTTAAGTCATTGTATGATTTATTGTTTAAAAAGCGATACAAGAAAGTATCTCGTTTAACGCTTCCTGCGCAAGTGTAGACGATTTCTGCGCCTCCAGGCAGCACGACGAGAACCTCCGATGGTCTGCGAGTATCTGTATCCCTTGCCGATGCCACGAGAGCTCTTTCCGGCGGAAGTAAGTCCACGCAACTCACGGTGCTTGTGAACGGCCTTGCAGATCCAATTGATCTTGGGATCTCGGCGAACAGCATTATGATGGGGATCAATCAAAATGACTTCATAATACTTGTAAGAAGCATCCTGTGCAACCCAGTATGAGTTCAACACACGTAATCCTCCCAGTCTACGACCAACACGTTCCTGAAAAGAACGAGTATGTTGTTGAGAAAATTCCTAGACATTAGTTACGAACAAATTTAAGAAAAAATCAGACATCTAAGGAAGTTTGTATAAAATACTGTCAGCAATGTTCTTCTGTTATACGAAATCATCAGTAAGAAAAGTATTTTCAAGTAACTCGAAGTAGAACTCACCTCGGCAATAGACTGCAAACTGCGGTATGGCTTAAGTTCATTTACACCGTGGCTTTTTGGCTTGCCGTAGGTGCAACCCTTTGGAACTGGACGTTTCCGGCCTCCACGACGAACACGAATCCTGTAGATGACGTATCCTTGCTTTGCGCGGTATCCTAGCCTGCGAGCCTTGTCCGGACGTGATGGTCTTGGAGCCCTATGCATTTTCGTCAATTGGCGATACTGCCAGACGCGAATTCGCAGCAAGTAGCGCATAACATCGCTCTGCTTTTTCCTGTACAACTCCTGTATGTAGCGGTACGCACCCATGTTTGGTTATTGCTCTGGCGATAGACCTAGTAACAGAATCATTATTTTGCATTGCAAGTCACATCATCGGTCTATCATAATGAACCGACGATTTAGTTTCTCCTTGCGGTTAATTAACATTATTATCTATCACTGGAAAGAATTTACGAATTACTCCTTTCACACATTACAACAGAAAATACGCGAAAGCAAACGAGGTTGTTCATCGTCGCAAAGAATTTAAAATTCTTAAGAGTGGTGCATAGGTTATCATAATTTTAAATAAATGCAAATACAATTGAAGAGGTACTTTTTGCAGCACTTATACCTACAACTAATTACTCAAATGAAATAGTCACAAAATGTGCAAAAAGCACCACTTCAAACATGTCAACTTTAAAGTACAAGCCTTACCTCTTCAAGAGAACTTTCGCCTGAAAAATACGAAAAACGAATTTATTAAAAACTTAAAACGACACATTTCTATGCAAAAGTACTGTAGAGTTATTTAACTTTCTTTTAAAAGAAACTCTAGCACTAGATGATGCGATATATGTAAGATTTTCTAGGAATATTTCCTCAGACATACCTTTCTCTATGAAATCCAAATAAGAAGGAACTGTCTGAACTTGTCTGCAGGCAGAGTCCGCAGAGTAATCAAAATGCGGTGAGTTGTCAAATTGAATATTTGGAGAAACCAAAGATGGCACTATATATTAGCGGGAGTTCGAAACACAAACATTGTTTAGAATTTTTGGTCGGCTTTTATGTGATTTTGAACTGAAATAAATTCAGCTCCATTTAATATTTACTTCGATATGGTATGTGCAAAACTACTTTAGAATCGCCATACAAATACGCTATTTACCGTCTCTTCGTTAATTTATTTTTACGCTTTTGATTTCTTTTATTTTTTTGTCCATGAATTGCGAGCACATATTTTATTTTTTAGATTTATTAATATTTTAATTAAAAACTCTTGAAATATCAAATAATTTGTGTGATTTGATTGTTTTAACGATGAAATATTTAATTTATTTTGATCACCGTTCTTCTAATTGATTTTAATACGTAGTTCGGTACGGCCTTTTTTTAATAATCATTTTTAGATTGCTATTTGAACAGTGGCGTTTAAAAAATTAAATTTGATTTGTTTATTTACAGCCTCCTAGGACACCCAACGAAAAGCTGCCTATATATGGAGTTTTGCAACAACTGCCATAACTTTGGATTTTTTCCATTTCAAGTACTTTTAATATTCAGGGACCTTACTTTTATTAGTTTGCTATGGTTACAAAAATATATAAAATAATTGAAGCTTTCAAACAGATCTAACCCATAACCCTTGACTTTGGTATATTTTTTTAAATCTTTGCGGAACGTGAATCTGAAACCGTCAGCGAGGTCCCGTGAACTGATATGGAAATGGAACTTTTAATTACGTCACGATATACCCAAACCCAATACCTTTGCTTCCCAGCAAATAAAATGAAAAAGTTTATTTATTTAATCATAAGTTAAAGACAACCCTAGAAACTGCACCACAAGAAAAAAATGCACTCGGGGGCCTAGCCCTTATGGCGCCCTACTAATAATTTTGACCAGTTCAGGATATTAACATTAGTATATTCTAAGGTAACTATAGTAGGCAATAGACCCTGACTTCAAAGGAAGGCAAGACAAGCAAGGTAACAGGTTTGGATTGGTTTAGAAAATGGGCGAGGGGGGGGGGGGGGGGGGGGGGGGGGGGCTATTGCTGAAAACGTCCGCAAAGCTTAGTGATGCTTCGGTCAGATTGAGATAGTTGACTTTTTAAGGATCTTTTAAGGCGTTGCATCCTCTGCGAAGTTCCGCAGAATAAATGGACTTTTGTAACGAAGGTAACTAGGGAAGTAAAAAGCAAACAGGTTAAAGTTAAAACTTTATTAGCATAAATATTCTTTTAAGCAGCTTAGTACGATTCTTTCTTCGAAACCAAACCGTCCTTTGTGCTTTCCAGACTATTTGTTACGTTGAAGAGCCTCAATAACCTCGACATTGAATCTGCTACAAACCGATAGTCCATCCACCGCAAACTCGGAAAATAGTACCTTGTGGTATGCTGCTCCTTTCGGAATCTAGTAATTAAAAACACAACCGATTAAACATTATTTTTTGAAGTTTTGATCATATATTACTGACTAGTGAGCAGGCCCTATTATTAGTCGGATGGAATCTTTAGTCCTTGACACCGTAGCATAACATTCATCGTGTTTTCACACTTTTACTTCTTATTGTAGCAATCTACTTCTAATATAATCAACCCGCTTCCAGTTGTGTTCCAAGAAAACAACTATAGGAGTCAAGGACCTGCGATTTGATTTGACCAACATATGTCATATCAGAAAATAGTCAAAGTGTTATGAAAGTAATCACGGTTGATCATAACCCAGTGCTCAAGCAATCTCATCATTATTCCAATATTCTAATAATTTACCGTGGGAACTATTCTTACCTATCAGCTCCGGTGCACAATTTATTGTTGCGGATACTTGAAATGGAGGTGCAACTTATCCTTAACGTAGTGTTTCACAAATTGGTGCAAATTCGACCAGCTGGAGGGCTTGCGAGTTCACCTGTTCGTATTTTGTTTTTGCAGTGGTGGTAACTGAAATTAAGATAAAACGAGAATTAACCTCCGCAGAATATAAAACGAATGTCCACAGAAATCTAAATATATAGCTATAGGTTTGTAATACACTTTATTGAGATTGTGCACCACCGAACAAGCACACATCTCACCCAAAAAGCATATCTTTCTCTGCCCTCGTAAAATAATTAAAGCGAAGCACGAGTTTTGTGCAAGTTCGCAATGTTTTTGGGGGTTCCATTCCAATGAGTCAATACGGAACACAGGTAAAATCCCTGAAAACTCAAGAGACCTAAATATATATGTAGCTATAGATTTGTAATACACTTTATTGAGATTATGCACCACCGAACAAGCACACATCTCACCCAAAGCATATCTTTCTCTGCCCTCGTAAAATAATTAAAGCAAAGCACGAATTTTGTGCAGTTCGCAATGTTTTTGGGGGTTGCATTCCAATGAGTCAATACGGAACACAGGTAAAATCCCTGAAAACTCAAGAAACTGTGTCAACTTAGTTGGTAGTTTTCATAGCAAACGTTGTTGCGTCGCGACTGCATGTCACCTGTTATTCATTTCATTGAGATCGCTGCACTATTACATCATGCCAACCCACCCGAAATGAATTTTTTGTTCTAGCCCTTCCAATTATTAGATTAAAATATTGCATTTAATCCATTTATTCATTAGAGAAAGCCGCGGAATTTAGAGCAAAGCTGTTTTTTTTCGTACTCACCATCTTTCTGGGCGACGATATTGCAGGATTTGCAGGGCACATGATCGTCTATCCTAATGAATCGATGATCGTTCCTTCCGGCAGTAAACAATTTACATCTGGAAAAAGGCGTACACATTAGTTTTCCAACAGAAATTAGGGAAAATGCGTGAAATAAAGCAACGAGTAGGTCAGATATTATGAATCGTCATAAAGCATATAAAACGCTTCCGAGTGGTGCATGGGTAGCATCATTTTAAATTATGGCAAATATGACTCGAAAAAGAGATACGTTTACACAATTTTGTTAACAAATGTAATAAGAAATCCTTACAAGAATGTAAAAAGCGCATTCAAGATATCATTTTTTCATTGAGAAAGCCGCGGAATGGAGGTGAAACTTATCCTTACCGTAGTGTTTGACAAATTGGTGCAAATTCGACCAGCTGGAGGGCTTGCGAGTTCAGCTGTTCGTATTTTGTTTTTGCAGTGGCGATAACTGAAATTAAGATAACACAAGTATTAACCTCCGCAGAATATAAAACGAATGTCCACAGAAATCTAAATATATAGCTATAGGTTTGTAATACACTTTATTGAGATTGTGCACCACCGAACAAGCACACATCTCACCCAAAAAGCATATCTTTCTCTGCCCTCGTAAAATAATTAAAGCGAAGCACGAGTTTTGTGCAAGTTCGCAATGTTTTTGGGGGTTGCATTCCAATGAGTCAATAAGGAACAAAGGTAAAATCCCTGAAAACTCAAGAAACTGTGTCGACTTAGTTGGTAGTTTTTATAGCAAACGTTGTTGCGTCGCGACTACAAGTCACCTGTTATTCATTTCATTGAGATCGCTGCACTATTACATCATGCCAACCCACCCGAAATGAATTTTTTGTTCTAGCCCTTCCAATTATTAGATTAAAATATTGCATTTAATCCATTTATTCATTAGAGAAAGCCGCGAAGCTGTTTTTTTTCGTACTCACCATCTTTCTGGGCGACGATATTGCAGGATTTGCAGTGCACATGATCGTCTATTTTAATGAATCGACCATCGTTCCTTTCGGCAGTTAACAATTTACATCTGGAAAAAGGCGTACACGTTAACAACAGAAATTAGGGAAAATGCGCGAAATAAAGCAACGAGTGGTTCAGAAAATATGAATCGTCATAAAGCATATAAAACGCTTCCGAGTGGTGCATTTGTATCATCATTTTCAATTATGGCAACTACGACTCGAGGAGATACTTTTTACAAAATTTTGTTCACTAATAAAATATACTAAGAAACCTCCACAAGAATGTAAAAAGCGCGTTCAAAATATTATTTATTCATTGAGAAAGCCGCGGAAGTTAGAGCAAATGTTATTTCTGTACTCACCATCTTGCTGGGCGACGACATTGCAGGATTTGCAAAGCACATGATCGTCTATCTTAATGAATCGACCATCGTTCCTTTCGGCAGTTAACAATTTACGTCTGAAATAAGGCGTACACATTAGTTTTCCAACAGAAATTAGGGAAAATGCGTGAAATAAAGCAACGAGTGGGTCAGATATTATGAATCGTCATAAAGCATATAAAACGCTTCCGAGTGGTGCATGGGTAGCATCATTTTAAATTATGGCAACTACAACTCGAAGAGATACTTTTTACACAATTTTGTTAACAAATGTATAAAAATCTCTACAAGAATATAAAAAGCGCATTCAAGATTTTTTCATTGAGAAAGCCGCGGAAAGGAGGTGAAACTTATCCTTACCGTAGTGTTTGGCAAATTCGACCAGCTGGATGGCTTGCGAGTTCAGCTGTTCGTATTTTGTTTTGCAGTGGTGGTAACTGAAATTAAGATAAAACGAGAATTAACCTCCGCAGAATATAAAACGAATGTCCACAGAAATCTAAATATATAGCTATAGGTTTGTAATACACTTTATTGAGATTGTGCACCACCGAACAAGCACACATCTCACCCAAAAAGCATATCTTTCTCTGCCCTCGTAAAATAATTAAAGCGAAGCACGAGTTTTGTGCAAGTTCGCAATGTTTTTGGGGGTTGCATTCCAATGAGTCAATAAGGAACAAAGGTAAAATCCCTGAAAACTCAAGAAACTGTGTCGACTTAGTTGGTAGTTTTTATAGCAAACGTTGTTGCGTCGCGACTACAAGTCACCTGTTATTCATTTCATTGAGATCGCTGCACTATTACATCATGCCAACCCACCCGAAATGAATTTTTTGTTCTAGCCCTTCCAATTATTAGATTAAAATATTGCATTTAATCCATTTATTCATTAGAGAAAGCCGCGAAGCTGTTTTTTTTCGTACTCACCATCTTTCTGGGCGACGATATTGCAGGATTTGCAGTGCACATGATCGTCTATTTTAATGAATCGACCATCGTTCCTTTCGGCAGTTAACAATTTACATCTGGAAAAAGGCGTACACGTTAACAACAGAAATTAGGGAAAATGCGCGAAATAAAGCAACGAGTGGTTCAGAAAATATGAATCGTCATAAAGCATATAAAACGCTTCCGAGTGGTGCATTTGTATCATCATTTTCAATTATGGCAACTACGACTCGAGGAGATACTTTTTACAAAATTTTGTTCACTAATAAAATATACTAAGAAACCTCCACAAGAATGTAAAAAGCGCGTTCAAAATATTATTTATTCATTGAGAAAGCCGCGGAAGTTAGAGCAAATGTTATTTCTGTACTCACCATCTTGCTGGGCGACGACATTGCAGGATTTGCAAAGCACATGATCGTCTATCTTAATGAATCGACCATCGTTCCTTTCGGCAGTTAACAATTTACGTCTGAAATAAGGCGTACACATTAGTTTTCCAACAGAAATTAGGGAAAATGCGTGAAATAAAGCAACGAGTGGGTCAGATATTATGAATCGTCATAAAGCATATAAAACGCTTCCGAGTGGTGCATGGGTAGCATCATTTTAAATTATGGCAACTACAACTCGAAGAGATACTTTTTACACAATTTTGTTAACAAATGTATAAAAATCTCTACAAGAATATAAAAAGCGCATTCAAGATTTTTTCATTGAGAAAGCCGCGGAAAGGAGGTGAAACTTATCCTTACCGTTGTGTTTGGCAAATTCGACCAGCTGGATGGCTTGCGAGTTCAGCTGTTCGTATTTTGTTTTGCAGTGGTGGTAACTGAAATTAAGATAAAACGAGAATTAACCTCCGCAGAATATAAAACGAATGTCCACAGAAATCTAAATATATAGCTATAGGTTTGTAATACACTTTATTGAGATTGTGCACCACCGAACAAGCACACATCTCACCCAAAAAGCATATCTTTCTCTGCCCTCGTAAAATAATTAAAGCGAAGCACGAGTTTTGTGCAAGTTCGCAATGTTTTTGGGGGTTGCATTCCAATGAGTCAATAAGGAACAAAGGTAAAATCCCTGAAAACTCAAGAAACTGTGTCGACTTAGTTGGTAGTTTTTATAGCAAACGTTGTTGCGTCGCGACTACAAGTCACCTGTTATTCATTTCATTGAGATCGCTGCACTATTACATCATGCCAACCCACCCGAAATGAATTTTTTGTTCTAGCCCTTCCAATTATTAGATTAAAATATTGCATTTAATCCATTTATTCATTAGAGAAAGCCGCGAAGCTGTTTTTTTTCGTACTCACCATCTTTCTGGGCGACAATATTGCAGGATTTGCAGTGCACATGATCGTCTATTTTAATGAATCGACCATCGTTCCTTCCGGCAGTTAACAATTTACATCTGGAAAAAGGCGTACACGTTAACAACAGAAATTAGGGAAAATGCGCGAAATAAAGCAACGAGTGGTTCAGAAAATATGAATCGTCATAAAGCATATAAAACGCTTCCGAGTGGTGCATTTGTATCATCATTTTAAATTATGGCAACTACGACTCGAGGAGATACTTTTTACACAATTTTGTTCACTAATAAAATATACTAAGAAACCTCCACAAGAATGTAAAAAGCGCGTTCAAAATATTATTTATTCATTGAGAAAGCCGCGGAAGATAGAGCAAATGTTATTTCTGTACTCACCATCTTGCTGGGCGACGACATTGCAGGATTTGCAAAGCACATGATCGTCTATATTAATGAATCGACCATCGTTCTTTCCGGCAGTTAACAATTTACATCTGGAAAAAGGCGTACACATTAGTTTTCCAACAGAAATTAGGGAAAATGCGCGAAATAAAGCAACGAGTGGGTCAGATATTATGAATCGTCATAAAGCATATAAAACGCTTCCGAGTGGTGCATGAGTAGCATCATTTTAAATTATGGCAACTACAACTCGAAGAGATACTTTTTACACAAATTTATTTACAACAAATGAAGAAACCTCTGCAAGAATGTAAAAAGCGCACTCAAAATATCTACTTTGTAACACAAGTCTTACCTCTCCTGAAGACGCGAAGCCGAAATACAAGGAATTTATTTAATAAAATCTTGAAGCCAGACATATCTATGCAAAGACAATTTGAAGGTATTGATCTTTCTTTTAAAACAAACTGTACATCTAGATGATACAAAATATTAAAGATTTTTAAAGAATGCTTTACTGAAGAACCGTCCAGCACAAAATCCAAATGAGAAGAACGTGCTTGAACTTGTCTTAAGACAGAATAACCAAAAAGCGCTGGTGCCGGAGCTGGAACGAGCGGGTAAAATTAATTATTCATAGAAATTAAAGATGGCACTGTGTATGCACTGAAGTTTGAAATCAAGTATGTATTTAAAATGCGGAAACAGCAAAAATCATAACCATTAAAGCTTTAGTCTCAAAAATGTCGCTGTTTAGTATTTGAGATAACCTGGTATTGTGTTCATTTGTAGAGATTCCTTTATTATTTATCTGAAACATCGACCTTTTTCGCTGCTAAAATTTTAAGTTATGATGCTTGCTTTCACCTATAGGTGGGGCTTGACTTAAAAAGCTGAATTTAAATATGTATACAATTTTGGAAAATTATATGTAATTCAGCTATGAAGTTATTTTCGCCTAGGCTGTTTTTGCAGTCGATTGCTCATCCAGTTTAAAAGGAGCTATTGAAGAATTGTGCAGTCGATTGCATAAATCCTAAACGAGCTAATTAAATAGCTGAACATGAACATATTTTTCTATAGGGATCATATATACGACTTTTATTAGGCGTTTCTCTACTTGCGTTCTTGTACTATGCATAGAAATATAAACTTTAGTTTAGTTTTGTTTTCATGGGACTATGCATGTGTGCTATGCACTCTTACTTTCTTACTTACACACACTCAAAAAAATCATGCCTAGATCCAATTTAATCGTAGCTAGGCAGGATTTCTAACTGACCCGTTACGTTACACCATACGGCAAACATAGCCTATGACTTTGGACCACGCTAGGCCAGTCACGACTTTGGTCATCGTATACACTTAGTCATTGTCACCCTCCAGGGTTATGCGCGTTTGTGGTGGAGGCCTGCCGCTATTACAATCTCACAGTAAGCAATCCAACGCGAATATTTGCCCTATATGTACCTACATCCTGCAAGCCCAACTTTCTCAGAATAACCCGAAACAAATAAAACGAGTAAAATGAAAAGATGAAAAACAATGAATAAAATCCAAAATTTTATTGGTATAAATAGTCCCTTAAGCAGCTTCAAACAGTTCCTTCTGCACCTTTTCCCAAGCTGCCATTGGGCCATGTTCTGGTCTGTATTTCACATTACAACCATCATTCGCAAGACGTCCAGCATCACGAAGTTCCTCATAGCGCTCGCGGTCGTACTTGGTGAAGCCCCATTTCTTTGAAATGAAAATCTGTAATGAAAAAACAATATTAATTCTGCTGACCAAAAGAATTGAGCTTATAGTCTTTTTCGCTTGACATGCGAAAGTCTGAAAGATTAGTTTTCTATGAAATAACTTTTTGTACCTTTTGTCTGCCTGGGAACTTGAACTTAGCACGGCGAAGAGCTTCAATAACCTGTGCCTTGAATCTGTCGCTGGCACGAACCGACATGATGGGCTGTCCAATGTGTACTCGGGCAACAGTGCCTTGTGGTTTGCCGAAGGCACCTCTCATTCCAGTTTGGAGCCTAGCAATTAAAGAGTCATTTTAATTCAAAATAAGATTCTTTGAAGTGTTGGTAATGTATTATTGACTATGACAGGCCTTGTTAGTCGGATGAAATCTCTAGCCCTTGACTCCTTACTCTAATAGCGATTGCAATGCAATAATCTTTAGAGTAGACTTGGAATCTACGCTCTTCTTATGTCCCAAGAAAATGTCTGGGGTGGGAGTATATAACCTGATCGATTTAAATATAAAAGACTTAAAATTATGAAATTGCTTTTAAAGTTCGTATAGGAAACCCATTCACGAAATACAGATATTTCAAGTAGTTTCAACATAAACCGAAACAAATGACATGCTCCCACCTCAACGTCGAGGACATTGATTTGATTCGACCAACATACTACGTCTCAGAAAATTGTCAAAGTGTTATGAAAGTAATCACGGTTGATCATAACCCAGTGCTCAAGCAATCTCATCACTCCGCCAACAGCCTTAGAATCTACTGTAGGAACTATTCTTACCTATCAGCTCCGGCGCACGATAACATTTTGTTGATGCGGATAACGTGGAATGGATGGAGCCTCATACGGATGTGGAACTGATCCTTACCGCAGTGCTTGACAAGATATTTGTTGGCGCAAATACGTCCAGCTTCGAGGGCTTCAGAGCTCAGCTGTTCGTATTCATCCGACACTAAATGTACACATAGTGGGAAGTCCTCCACTGTAGCCTTTTTCCGACCCAAGTCGAAGATACGGATCTTAGGATCTGGAACACCACGACAGAACCGCGACTTTGGGTATGGCTTGTTTTTACAATAGCGATAGCTGAAAGTTAGAAAAGCAGTGTTAAATCTTCACAGAAATCTAAATATGGAACTATAAGTCTGTAATACACTTTATTGAGATTGTGCACCACCGAACAAGCACACATCTCACCCAAAGCATATCTTTCTCTGCCCTCGTAAAATAATCAAAGCGAAGCACGAGTTTGTGCAACTTCGCAATGTTTTTGGGGGGTTGCATTTAAATGAGTTACTTTGCTGAAAACAACACAGGTAAAATCCATAAAAATTTCACTTAGTTGGCACTTTTCACAGTAAACAACGCTGTTGCGACTCCAAATGTCAGGTGTCATTCATTTCATTGAGATCGCTGCACTATTAAATACCGTGCCAACCCACCCGAAATGAATTTTTTGTTCTAGCCATTCCAATTATTAGATTAAAATATTGCATTTAATCCATTTATCCATTGGAGGCAGCTACGGAAGTGTGGTGCAAATGTTATTTCTGTACTCACCATCTTGCTGGGCGACGACCCATTTTGACCTGGAATCCAAACAAAACACAGTTTAATTTTATTTTTTTCATAAAAGTAAGGCATTGTAGATTAAAATAATGGACTTGCTAATGATTTCGATTGAATTTAAAGCCCCGATGATGTTCGATGAAAATGTACACACCTCTAGAATTGCAGGTCGCACAAGGAAAGAGAAGACAGCGAATAACCGGATGTACTACGTCCCTACTACAGCGCCATCGTATGTGAGCGTTCACATCCAAAACTATAGAGACGTATTCTAGTGGTTTTAAAAAAAACCTTTGAAACAATATACTAATGCTCATTGAAAATGTACGTATCGTAAAACATAAAAGAGCACAAAAATTAATAATTAATATTTAATAGATCACCATACATCATTTAACGTCAATATTTTATTTAAACAATTTTGAACTACAGCACTGCCATCTACTGGAATAAAATTGGGACTTATATTAACAGTTGTCAAAAGTTACTCATGTCAAAAACGCACGTGCGTTAGTGTTTTGCTTTATATTCTAGAGAATTTCGACGGAATGGCTGATTTTACGATGGAGAGCTCAGATTCTGAGGACTACAGTGAATCGGACGAGGAAGTATAATCTTTTTATTACTACCTTATCTCAATAATTACATGGCCTTTCGATCTTAGCTACAGGAAGCGTTTGCCCGCGGAGACCTAAAGCCAGGCCTTAACATCGAATATCAAGGCAAACAAGAGAAAATTAATGACATTGTATGTATTTCAAAGCAAGTTTGTTAAAGATATTATAATAATTTTTATATAGCCAAAAATCCTGCGGAAATTGGAAGAAATCAAACTCAAGCTCACATGGGTTGAACGGATGGATATGAGCAACGACCTAGCTCCTTTAGCCCCTGAACTGCAAATTCAGTTGGAAAAGCACGAGCAAAAAAGGGCAAATCAGTTTAAAGGAAACGCTAAGATACCCTTTGTTCGTCCAGAAGAAGATCCCGTGTTGAATGACTTCAAGCGAGAAATGCTATTCTACAGGCAAGCACAGTCAGCTGCTCTAGAAGGACTGAAGCGATTCCATGAATTGGGAATCCCCACCAAAAGGCCAGATGATTACTTTGCCGAAATGGCAAAATCAGACGATCATATGCAGAAGGTTCGAGCTAATCTAATGGCCAAACAGGAGGGACAGCACAAATCTGAGAGAATAAAGCAAATCCGGGAACAACGGAAAATGGGGAAATTGCTTCAGAAGCAAACTAAGGTGCAAAGGGAGATGGAGAAAAAGGATATGCTGGATCAGCTAAAAAAATTCAGGAAGGGAAAGTTGAAGAATTTGGACTTTTTAGAAGATACTAAAGCGTTAGCTGCAAAAAAGAAGACCATCAAGGATAAGAGAAAGACGAGAGATAAGAAGTTCGGCTACGGTGGGAAGAAAAGAGGCATGAAGAGAAATACTAAGGACTCGGCGATGGGTATTGAAAAAGGCGGCAAGAAGGCGGGGCAAATGGGTAACAAACGCCCTGGGAAATCTAGGCGGACGCAAATGAAGGCTAAGAGGTCAAAGAAGTAATCCAGACACTTGTTACAATATTTCTATTTTAAGTAAACATTTTTAAATAAATCGTAACCAAAACAAACTGTTTCCATCACCACGGCCATCCTAGAAATTGATTTCCTTGGCAGGCTCGAGGCGAATCAGGGTTTGCCCATGACAATTGGATTTGTCCACTGATGTTATTTTTAAACCCAAAATATTCTTCATCGACGTATTGCAAGCATTCGATTCACATTCTGAACCTCCACCCGCGTGACAAAATGTTTCTACTAGAAATTGGTCTCGTGCATTCCACTTGTGCTTGTATGAATAGGGCGGAAATCACCTGGAAACACCCATACAACCGCCTTCAAGTTAGGGATTAAATCGCGTTAGCGAAGCCATATAAGTGCGCAAGTTCCCCTAGATAATAAAACCAGAAGATTTGCATTTAATTTTATTCCCAGAAGGCAATTTGATCAAACCTCCAAAATTCAAGGGGTTGCTTTCACATATTCGGTGGTACTAGGACGCCTAAAAATTCTAGACTCGTCCCAAGACTCTCATTGTTTTCCACCCTCAATTTAATTGTTAGCAGCAGTTTCCCCCAAATGGAGGAAATACACTAATTGCATTAGCGGAAAGGAGGTAACACATTCTGCTAAAAATCCAATACGTTCGACTGAAACTAGTTCAGAAGTTCACTGGGTTTGCTGCAGTTTAGATGTCTGGGACCATCGCGTAAAAAACAGTGCTGCTCAAGAAGGGCTCTCAGAGCTCTGCATCGTTTAGTCTTTTCTAGTTCTTGGTTGTATTCAAAGGACTGTTATTGAACATTAGTGGACTCTAGTGAACGAAAATTACTTTGGGGATATAGGAGGAGTCCAGTGGAGCTGTAGCTGAAGATGGTTAGTGGTCTCGTTTGTTCCTTGGGATTGGATATTACGAAAGGATTTTTACTGTGCTTCTTGAATAGTTTTATTCTGGTGGCCCATTTTTGAATAATTCGTGCTTTAAAGTGGTCACAGTGATTGTATGGTTTTTAACCGACAACGGAAGGGTTATTTGGTGAAGTGATTGCATCAGCTTTTCATAAAGATTCGTTGCTTTTATGAACCAACTAGCTTGCCCGGACCCGGCGTTTCCCGGGATACTATTAAATTTGTGTTCCTAAATTTTACAACGCCTCCCTACTGCACCACCGCCTCTCCTATGTGACCCAGCGTTTTCCTATTTGCGTTTTGCACATGTTGTAGATATTTTCCAACAGTATTACTAATTTAGTTTTCTTCATTTTACACCACCTCCTTATTGCAACCCCTCTCCAATATTGCCCAGCGCAGTGGGGGTTGTCTCATATTTGGAAATTTGAATAGCAGATTCGAAATCAGTGACCCCAAAACCCAAACCAGAAACAAAAGTTCGGATTTTCAGTGTAATCCCTTGAAGTTTAACTTTTTCGATCGCAATATTGGATCCGACATCTTGAATTCCAAAATTTTGAATGCAAGCTCGAGATCTGCGACCCCGAAAACCTCCAATTGCCTTTTTCATAAAGATTCCCTGAAGTTGGAAAATTCGCTTCCTATACAAAACGGAAATTTCGATTTTCCGGCTTTTCCTTTGGGGTTTCCCGAATTTTCTTTTTTTTTAAACCTCCCCTGTATTATAGCGAACAAAACAAAAAAAATATCGAAATCGGTCAAGCCGTTTTTGAGTTTTAGCGAGACTAACGCACAGCAATTCATATGTATATAGATTTCAAAGATGCGTTAGCCAAACTTGTATGGCTTTGTACTTCAATAACTTTCAGAAAAATTTTCGCAACTAGTTTACAAGAGAATTTGTATCATATGAAGTTATGCTCCAGAATATTTACTAAAAGGATAATTAATTAAATAAACCTTTACTTTGAGTTTGAGTCCTATCTAAGAAACGCTTAAATTTTCCTCTACGTAGAACTCACTTGGTACAATGGCACGCATAAAAATGTAAATGATAAAATCTTGCTCTAGTCTCGACTTAAGGTAGATATCTGTTATATTCAAATATTGTACATATGGTTTACACCTGATATTGTAACGTACATATACATATTAATTAAGCTACAAACTAATAAGAATAAGACGACATTGATTCCAAAGCAAAGACAAAGAATTAAAAAAAATTATGAACTCTAGAACACTACTAGGCAATTCAACAGGAGATTTAAAGCGATTAAATAGATGGAAAAGTTCTAGAGCATAAGAATTCTAAAAACCAAATAAGAAGGAGATAAAAGAAATAAGACTATATATGATTTTAATTTCCAAATGTTTTAACTGAAGCATATCCTTAAATGCGCTCAGAGTACGTGGCCCTTTGTATGTAGATCGGGGACGTCGGGCTGTAGGTTATTATAAAGACGTGCAGTTTGGACATGGTAAGAAATCTCCAAAGTTACTTTATGTAGCGCCGAATCAGCAGGTTCTCTGCGTTGCGTCGCGTTTATTTGACTGTAGAAACATTTTTGGATTAACAAGATAATGCCGTCTGCTACTTGCATCAATCTAAAAGGAATCATTCGGATGCTCTGTGGGAGTACATCAACAGATAGACAACCATAATAATTTCAAACCTCCATAGATTTTTCGTAATTGAGCACCAACATGATCGCAATATTGTAGACTTGAATTTATTTTTATTCGATGCCATATTTACCTTTTTTGAGTTTCAAATCTTTTACATATATACCTATGTTATAATTTTTATTTTTAAGAAAAATTCTGTCTTTGAGGCGATCAATTATTTTCTTCTCTCGGTCCTAAAATTACTTCAGTTCATTGTAGTTCGGTGCACTAAATGCTATACCTACCTACTTACACCACTTGGAAGGAATCTAGAATGTATTTATTCTCATTAGATGTTCCGCTCTAGTTAAAGTCATTGCATGGGAGACAAACGCGAAGTGATTTTACAAACAGTTCTACCAAGAGTTGGTTTTCTTCTGAGCTCGACCTAGTAATCGCCTTGCTTTATCTAAACAAAAAGATCATGATATTGTTCACACTTGGACTTTCGTTAGGTGTTCGTACCTGAAAAGGGGGGTGAAAGTCAATCAATCAAAAGATTGGAAATCCGTGTTTAGTCTTCAGCCGGCTTCGTTTCTACATATGTTAAACATTCCTTCTACGTTCAATATTTACCGAGTTATTTGTCACAAAAGATTTTGGCTTTGTCATTTTCACCTAAATTTTCAAAACACTAATTTTGCCTCTTTTCCGAAATGTAGTGGAACTTGAACATTTATTTCTCGGAGTCTTTTATAGGTCGAACTTTTCTTATGAGCGCAGAGATTTCGTTTACTTTTTGATATGGCTTTGCCTGCTAGTTTAGATTTAGAGAATTCTTTATTTCATAATAAAAGAAAAGTAGTCTTCTTCAACACAAAAAAAATTATTATTATTATATATTTATTTCAAGTAAAGGATACTACAAGAATTACATTCTTTTATTAGTACCAATTATTATTTGCGGAAATACAATATTATGCGGAAACAACGAAATTAAGCAACTTAATCAAATTAAAGAAATTAAAGCTAATATAATGTAAAAAAAAAAAAGTAGTTAGCTTAGGTTTTAGTGCGCATGAATCAGAAATAAGCTAATGAGCACTATTTAAGAAATTTAATAAGACGTTCGCTGAATGCGCGAAAGCACTTGCCGTGTGAACACAACTAGGCTAAGCGTTCCAAAGTCGAATTGACTGGACAGTGTATGATCCTTTAAAAATGGTAAGGTAATTTGAGCTTATAACGCCAACGGCAATTTAAGGTGTAAATCGTGGTGCTTAGCTAAGGAGTCTGAACGAAATTATGGATATTGTAAAGGGAGTCCAGAATTCCACGTCGAATACAAATCGAATGCAATCATTGAACGCTACATTTAATTTTCGGAAACAATATGAGTCCATTTTAGCGAAACCAAGGCATCCATTTGTGAAATGTGGCAAGAGTAATGACTTGACCATGTGAAGTCTCTGGTTAGGGGGAAGTATGCTAGCTTATTATAGCCCAGTCGATGGAGAGTACCATATATTCTGGATATTATGTAATTCACTTTATCACAGCACTTCACATTCCAGCTAATAAATGCGTACTTTCTCCTCATAAGGTATTGCCATTTCGTTCAGCAATATTTAGAGGTGATGCCTGCCTTATTCCAATTCTTATAAGATGTGTGAAACATAGCAAGGAAATCTAACTTTGTTACTTAACCCCTTACATTACAAAATGAGTGATAGTGATACTAAACATTGGAACCGTTTCAGAATGTGGAAGTGTTCTTAAGATTCGGCTATGCTCTCATCACTGTTACGATGGTGCTAATGATCTGGGCATCATTAGCGAGAGCAATGCACCGAGAACTGGAGCAGATGAAATATCCACCATGCACCCAAAATCCCCTCTGCACCTGTTCAAAAGCAGCACCAGACCTGGGCATAGTTTACTGCAGAAATGTTCCATTTCCAGCCTTCCCAAAAATGGTGAATAATTCGAAGGTAATTTGTCAGCACAATCCCACTCAGGTAATATTAACTAAGCACCTTCAAGGTTTTTATGCTGCACATGGAGAACACAGGCCTGCGGGAAATAGAACCGTATTTTCTGCAGGCTACAGGTACTTTCACCTACAGAGTAATTAATTAAATGATTTCAGGAACACATATTTTTTTAAACCACTTGACCAGGAATGTATCGGCTAAAGATATCTGATAACTATTTGACTGAAATTCCTGATGATGCCTTCACGGGACTCGAAAGATCCTTGTGGGAGTTGATAATGCCCAACAATGACCTTATCGAGATTCCATCAAAGGCACTTCGGCACCTCCAAAAATTAAGACACCTTGACTTGAGCTTTAATCACATCACGATGATCGGGCACGATTCATTCCGTGGTCTCGAGGATTCATTACAGACGCTGGTTTTGAAGGATAATTGCATTTCAATGCTGAGGCCTCACGGCTTTTCCGGCCTGTTGATCCTTGAGACGCTCGACCTTAGTGGCAATAGCTTGTATGAAATCGATCCGAGCGTTTTTAAAGACGGCATGCCCCGACTCAGCAGACTGTTGCTGACCGACAATATTTTGTCTGAGGTACCATACGACGCGGTTGCGCCTCTCAAGATGTTGAGGACGTTAGATCTTTCGCATAATGTAATAACACAGCTGGCGGGTAATGAATCCTTTGGACCTAGCTCTTCGGTGAAGTTGAACTTGGACAATCTGCACTTGGAGTATAACCTTATAACGATGCTTCCACCAAATTCGTTCAAAAACTTTGACACGGTCAACCGGACATTCTTCGATGGCAATCCTATTAAAACTTTAATGGTGGGATAACGTAGCATTCTGGGTTGCCCCACATTTTGTAAAATTATCCTAAATCGGTAGGAGGATGCCTTCAAACCTGCTAAGATAAGAGAAATATACATGCGGTACTGCGGACTTACCAACGTTTCCCCAGTCGCTTTCGACAGTCTAGTAAATACTCTGCAAATCTTGGACTTATCGGGGAACAACTTGACCAACCTTCCGGAGAAGCTCTTCAATAACTTCGATGTTTTAAGGTTTTGAATTGCATACACTATTTAAAGTATAGAAACATTAGAAACATTTTACAGGGTGCTAAGTCTGCGCGACAACCAAATAAAGATAGTTGCCCCGGTCGAGATGTTCAATGTTTTCCAGTACACCTTGCTGAAGCTGGACCTGAGCGGCGATAAGAACTCACCCACGAACCTACAGGAGCTAAGAAAGTAATTGTTTTGCCGATTCACGTACAAAATATTTTTTTATTTATCTCGCAGTATGACCAGAATGAGGAATATGCGGTCGTTATCCATATCGAAGATGAACACACAATCCCTGACTCCGGAGGAGTTCTTGGAATTCGGTGTGGAATTGGAAGATTTGCAGATTACGAGGGGAGGGCTTCAAGGAATTAAGTCGCACGCATTTAAGCATGTCCGCGGTATTAAGCGGCTTGATCTCAGCGAAAACAATATCGGCACTATTGAGAGTGATGCGTTTGTTGAGGTATCTTACTTTTGTCTACAAGCAGAGATGGAAAAAGAAACGTTTTGTTGAAAGAAATTTTGTCGTGTTCCTTGAACCGATTATAAAATCGAGTTTTTGTTGGGCCTAGTGGTAGCCCAGTTATTGTACTTGTGCAGTGACTTCTATTCTCACTCAGTGCGCTGATTTGCGATGGTAAATCTGGATTTCTGAATACGAGTATATTTTCCACGGACTCAATTTTAATCGTAGTGAAAAAAATATCAACATTTTTTTTTAATATCTGCTGTTTTCATTCATTCAGAAAGACTTGAAATTAGGTATGGATAGTGAACAAAAGTGAAAGTGTAACGAAAAGCTGCATCGTGAAACTGCAATAGCACAGTGGAACGTGAACGGATTTTCGTGTAAATTAATATGTAGGGGTTTTCGTGGTCGCTGATCTTGAATATGTCATCGATGCAAATTAAAGATGGCGAATCCAATATGGTGATTCAAAATTCAACTTTGAAGGATTGCTGTGAAACTCATACTTGTATATCATGTGATACAATGTGAATTTTTCGTAGATGGGGTCACGAGCGTGCATGGAATTCCTCATATGTATGCTACGTATAATTATAGGTCGCCATTCTATTCTCTATAGGTCTATATGCCAGTCTTTCTGTCAAAGATTTGGTTGTGCTTTGCAGAATCAGACTAGACAAGATTCCCACGATCCACAGAGATGCGACCCATGGCATTGTTGTAAACCAGAGCCATTTACTTATACATCCTACCCATTTCATGTCTGACTGATGCCGTGGGTATAGTTTCCATACTATGGTGCCCAATGACCATTTGTGTATAATTGTTTTCTTTTGGGTAGCGTTATAGGAGGCGACTGAAAAAAACAATAAAATTGGCGAATTTATGGAGAATTTTTGAATATCCGCATAGTAAAAGAATCAGGGTAATATAATAGTTACTATCTAACTCTCACCCCGTGAAGTGTGGACCGATAAACCTGATATTTGGAGAGCATTCGATTTTATAACGTAAGCTACGACGACGAAGGGATTCTTCGAAATTTGACCGCCAAAGGGGTGAAAAGTGCTAATATTTGGTTTTAATGATTTTTTTTGTATCTTTTAGGAGCTATGAGATACAGAATTAGTTTTTATTTATAATGGGGATTTAGCTCTAATCAAGTCTTAAAAGGGCGTGTCTGAATTCGTTAGGGATGAAAAGAACTACTCTTAAGATCTTTGACTTACCTACGTTTTTCCATCTTTGCTTGCAAGAGCACTTGAAAGCAGAAGTTGACACATTTCGCTTGTAGATTGGACATTCTTTGATTTCCCTAAAAATATCGCATGGATACTCTGGAAGTAGTCTTCCCTCCGAGGCGCTTCGTCACCTTACATCTCTTCAAGAGTTGGATTTCAGTAACAACAAGATCACTAGCCTGAGTGATACAAGCTTTCACTTTTTGAAGAATTTACGTCTTCTAGAGTTGCACGATAACCGAATTGAACAAGTAATGAAGGGCACCTTCCAGGTAAGTTTGTTTTGAAAGTATGGAGCGAAAATGTTACTCTAGAGACTTAATCTCTTTTTTCCAAATAGGGTGATATCCACTCCAAACTCGAGGAAATCTCTCTAAAATTCAACAATCAGAAACAAATCTCGCAGCACACCTTCTTTGATCTTGAGGTAAACAGCAACCTGTGGCATAGCACAGTACGAGCAGGGGTTGAACAAGAAATTGCCGGAAAAGCAGAGTTGTTTTTGCAACATTCTTTTCGCTGTTTTACCTCTCCCACTGCTCCGAATTTATTCCTGGCGGAGTAGGTTAAAACCACGATTATAAAATTTTCCTTGTAGGCTTTGCAAAAACTCCATTTGGACGACAACAGAATAGAAAAGATTGAGAGGAGAGCCTTTATGAATCTTGACGAGCTAGAACACCTCAGTCTACGAGGGAACAAAATGAACAGCATAGCAGACGAATCATTCCAGGTATGTCCAAACAGGGTTTATACAGCGTTCAGGTTGGACCATCAGTCCCTCTAACGTGTACGTTCTTGATCAAGGTGCAGGATTTTGCCAACTTGGGGCCTACTTTATGAAGCGACAAGTGTGACAAGTAAATGAGGACCGTTAAGCGACCAAGAGATCAGTCAACCTGCAAGCATTTTTACTGGTCGGACAAGACTTGTCGCTTTGTAAAATAGGGTAATAGTAAGATAGTTCGGTCAGGGAGAGTAATTCTTTTACTCAAAAGGCTTTATATGATTTTCTCCAAGCGGATCTGCCTGCAAGATCTCAGACCACTCTTTTCTCTTCATCGCTTATCCCTTGGGGTATACTTTTAATAACCACGTACTTGCGTGTTAGTAAGGCTTAAAAAACTATGACCACTTGTTTACAATCATTTATTCTTAAGCCCAATCGAGATCGGATCGCGATTCTTAAAATATACTAAAACAACAATACAAAATCATGGGAATGAGACGAATACTAAGGAGCTAGCGAGAGTTCTTAACTATCTCTATGCATGAGCATAATGTGCATTTGCAGGTCAGCAGATGTGATGAACGCCCGCAGACAAAATCCACATGCGAATTTATTGTTCGATTGGCACTGCCGTTTGTGCTCAAAGAGCTCCGTTTTGGATGAGAACTGTTGGCCGCAAGGATGGCAGTTGTAAATTTTGCCATATTCCATGTGGTCCTCTGTGTTCTTCACACTAGTCTTCTCAGCATTCTTATCCTCGGCGAGAGGTGCAGCAGGTGTTGGCGAATTTTTCTTTTGACTCTCGTCAGGATGCTGAGACGTGACCGAAGGATCTTGCAAGTCACTCAATTTCTTTACAACTAGCCGTGGCTTCTCACTGGGCTCTACTTGAGTATTACTGCTCTCTGAGCTCTGTTCAGTGCCGTTAGGCTGTTTGTTCTCAGACAGGCTGTTCTCTCCAACCGGATCTTCCTTTTCTTGTTTTATAGAAATCTCAATCTCAGTCTCAGGTTCCGGCTCAGGTCTAGGGACGTTTTTATTCTTGTGCTTCCTCATGTGCGAGTTCTTCGATCGGAAGTTAGAAAATACCAGGTTACAAATATTGCATCTAACTTTGCTGTTTTTGCTCATCTTCTGCTTCTTCGTTTTGGGTTTGTAAATAGGAGGCGAGTCACTTAAGTAGTCAACTGCATTTTTAATGGGCTCAGGTTTGACCTTTGCCTCTTCCGCAGGTTCTGAATTTGAAGAGTAGCCCGAAAAATCCTTTTGCGAGCCACCATCGATACTACTAGGGGATTCTACGGAATCAACAGATCGCCTCTTTGACGACCTGTAGCTTATGCCATGTGCAGCTGGGACATGTTCGCGGAGCATTTTGGGATTATTAGGGAACTCCTTTCCACAAATCTGGCAATAAAAATCGCATTCGCCCGTCGACCAATGGTCAAGAATACTCCGATTGTCTACAAAGAGCTTCCAGCAATTCAAACAGCGAATGCATTTCTTATCCCCCTTGGGAATAAGTCTTCCACGGCGTGTTTTCTTATCCAAGTACCTTTTGTCGAAAATTCTCTTGTCAGTAATCGCAAGATGTTCCAGCTGGTGCTTTGCTAAATAGTGAACGTTAAAAAATACTGCAGCGCAATACTTGCAACGCTCCCCAAAATTAGTTGGAGTTAATAGTGGCTGCCTGGCTTTTGTACCACCCACTAAACTCATCAGAGTGCAGCCGTTCGACTGTAGCTTATGTTGGAGCTCCTTGAACTGATCAGGGTTAGGCCTTGGTTTAGCAATTGCTGATTGTGTATCGTATGATCCGGGTAGTTTCCTGGGGCCTATAGTGATATCTTTAGATTTTAATGCATTCAGAGACGGTGAGACTGTGTCAAGCGCCTTCTTGGGCACTTCCTTTTTGGCGGGGGGCACTTCGTTATTTGTAAATTTCCCTTTGAATGACGGAGCACTGGAAGATGTTGATGGGTTTGTGGCGGCAGGACCTTTAGCAGTACTGGAGAACAGCCAATTTGGATAGAATCGAGGTCCACGGTGTGGAAAATGTGGCTCAATCGTCCTGGCTTCCATAATTAACCGGTTGTTCGATTTCTGTGAGATTTTCACTTTTAAGGGAGCTTGAGTGCACAGAAGTACATATACACACCTCAACCAGGTCCAGAATCTTGAAGTAAGGATGATTCGGTTGATTAACCCGGACATTGTCGATCCACTTCTTCTGCACCCTGAACAACTTAGTGGTTTCGTCAAACATCAGTGAAACATTCGTCACACACTTTCTACAGATGTTCTTGGGCAGTGGATCGCTTTCATACACCTAAAATTATGTTTTCATTTTAAAATCAGTCAAATTTCTGCAGGCATTGCGAAAACTAACAATCAGTGGGAATACTGCCAGGATTTTATACAGCAGATTGTTCCACTTCGAGTCGAAAATATTGATGTTGCTCGTGTCCACAAAACCGCATATTCTGCATGTTTTATCCTCGGCATCGAAATCCATGGCTCTCACAGTATTTTTAAACGTTTTTGCTAAAAATTTGCGCCGACATTGCCACCGACTTTATTGTTGATGGTTTTATCAGTTCGGTCGATATGTCAAACTTTTTTTCGGAACATCAGGTGAAAGAAGCTATGGTGCTTCTCTTATGAAGTGGCAGAGGGCAGCTTATTCGCTAGGCAAAATTAACGTTTCTTTTATAATTTGTAAGGTTTTACAAATGCAATTGTTGGGCGATTGCGAATGTTTTAAAAAGATAACTTTTATTTATCTATTCACGTAAAACATTTTAAAATTTTCGAATTGGCAGTCTTTCCCTTTTGTCTTGTGTAATACTCTTTTAGTTTAATTTTGCTATTCAGCTAGTCGTCTAAAAGCTGTCGTTTATAAAAAATTTCTTTTCTCCTCCTAAAATTTAATGGGGTCAATTAAAAGCAAACTACACACTTATCATTCTCCCATTTTAATTAGTACATTTGAATTTCATATGATTCTTGAGTATACTTGTCTCTAATAATAATCGATTTATTACTGCCCATGTATTTTCAATTCAAAGCCGGTATTAACAATTTTTGTTTATCTTCTTAAGAGAAGCGGAGCGGGCATTTCAGTTCACTCGTTCTGAAACTAGTAGTTAATATGGCTGAATTAATGTTTTACATTCTTTAGTAATTTAAATAATTTGTGTTACCCAAGAAGCTGAGATTGCTGATTTTTTTTCTAGAATCTTCCTAAGCTGGAACTTCTAGATTTGGCCTATAACTCGTTGGCTAACTTTGCATTCGATTACTTTGACCAGGTAAGTCTTCCTTCCCTTACGTAAGATATTTACAACTTTAAAATAATTTTGTAATATTTCCTTAGGTTGGAACCCTCTCCTCACTTAATGTTAACGTTAGCCACAATCAAATTAAAAGTTTGATGAACAATTCCTCGTGGACCGGACGGTCGGAGCATGGTACAATTTTATTCGTTTATTGGCTCAAGTAGCGAATTGTTTATTTGACTTGACTACATTGTAGGTACCCTATACCATTCGAACATTAAGAGATTGGACTTGTCCCACAACAATATCTCGGTGATCCATCCTGGATACTTCCGCCCAGCAGAGATGTCTCTAACTCATCTTCATCTTGGATATAATTCCCTTACCGTAACTGCCCGTAAATGTACCCTTTGGAGTTTCTAACTAAAAATTTTAATTTTTGAAGAACACAACAAGAGATATTTTCGGCAATATGCCACACTTGCAATGGCTAGACCTCAACTACAACCGTATCAAAGAGGTTGACTTCGACGCCTTTAAGAATACTAAAAAACTTCAAGTCGGTTCCTTTGGTTTCTTGAACTACAAAAATCATTTCTGACCCTTAAAATTCCCGTAGGTGCTTTATTTGGCATACAATAGAATCACCGACATGCCTCCAGACTTGTTCAAGCCAGTACAACGTTTGAGGGTGATCGACCTATCCCACAATATGCTGAAGTCCCTCCCCGACAATCTTTTCTACAACGGTGGATTAGAAAAGTTCCGTCCAGTCCCTCCCCTAATTTCGGGCCAATTCTAAAAGAGCCTTTGCATTTTTACAGAATCGATATATCTCACAACCAACTTTTGAAAATCCCAGTCTCCTCCCTCTCAAGCTTGGCAGCTCTTACACTGTGCGAGCTCCACATGTCGAATAACTTCATCGCTACCATACACAGTATGGATCTCTCAAACAAGTTTCGGGTAGATTTGCTTTGTATCTATGTGAACTGCTTTTGCAAAGATGTTTTTCAGTCCCTTAAATACCTGGACATATCTTACAACTATCTTCTACGGATTGATGATGCTGTCTTTGCGACATTGCCGCGAATCTCTGTCCTAGACCTGTCCCATAATCGGGATTTGAAGGTCATGGAGAAGTCCTTTATGGGCCTTGAAAATAGCTTGGTTAAGCTGGGACTAGAAAATGTATCCTTGAGCACAGTGCCTGAACTGCCCTTGACTAATTTAAGGGAGCTTAGACTGGCGGCTAATGAGTTGCCATCTATACCACCAGAACTCGCATCGAACATGTCCAATTTGAGAGTACTTGATCTATCCAATAATGACTTGACCAATGTTCCGCTTATTACGCAGAGTCTGCCTCATCTCAGGTGAGCGACTATAAATGTTTGAGATGAATTCATAGAAACAATTTTTGAATAGAGTATTGCGACTTTCTGGGAACCCGATTACCTCCTTGAACAACAACAGCTTCGACGGCGTTAACGAAGACTTGGAAGTTTTGGACATCTCACACTTCAAATTGCACTTCTTTGAGGTTTGGGGCTTAACTCTTTATTGCTTTTTTAAACTCATCAAATAAACCTAAACAGTATGGGACTCTGGAGAATCTACCGAATATAAGGTCCTTGAAAATTTCCGCTTATTCCCATTTGCCTGAATTTAACATCCCTCGGCTGCTGGAAAACCACTACAATATTCGGGAGCTTTGGATTGAATCTCCCCGCCCAGTGCAAGGTGGACAATCGGGCTCTGGCTCGGGGTCAGGGAGCGGAGCACAGCAGTCACAAATGGGAAAACCAACAGATCTTCAAAAGGAAATGCTAGGGCTCCTACCTTCCAAGTTAAAGAACATTACCTTCAGCGGCCCTGGATTTACAACACTTAATGAAAATATCCTAAAGGTTGTCGACCCGTATTTTCTTATCTGGACCTTTACTAAAGGAATTAAATACTTAGGGTATGCGGTCACCGTTTGTGTATATCACGCTCTTCAACACCTCTCTGGATGGGTTTCCACAAAACTTCTTTAAGAACATGGGACGAGTGCGTAACATCTCCATTGATATTCGGTACAACAATCCCAAGATGAAGCAAATTCCCAATCCGAACACAGGGTTAGTGCCGTACCTCCCACAAAGTGTTTTTCTGACCGATCTTAGGATGTCTGGATCTAGTTTGAACTGTGACTGCAGTCTTGGGTAAGTTATTTTGCCATTTTAAGAGACTCAATCACGATTTAAATCTCTTGCAGTTGGGTAGAGTATTGGCAGAGGAAACGGCGCCAGTACATCTGCTCCTCGCAGACCTGGACAGACACCGTCTTCAGGACCTTCATGAATTCGCCATGCCAAATCTATGATAAGTATGACTGCGATGAAATGGACGACGATCTCCGAGAGACGAAGTGCTCGAATAAGGCTGACCAACAACTCCTAGAGGTTCTCAAGACGGATTTGGAGTGCGGTTGGGATCGAGCTGGCCACAATGTTAAATTGGCTATGTCCATTGCGTTTGTTTCTTGTCTCTTTGTTTTATGGGTATGACTACTCCGGTATGTCTTCAACGTGTCTAGTGATTTCTACAAAATTATTGAACAAATCTACGGACGTAAAGAAGACTAAGTTGTCGGATGCCGTATGTGTTTTTTTCTGTTCTTTTCTTTTAGTTCTTCACGTTTTTATCCTATCTTCTTCCATTTATAACTTCTTATAAGTCATTCCAGAGAATTAGGCATAAGTTCTAAATGTTTAAATTGCAATGTAGTTTGAATAAATTGATTTATACTTTAGTGGCCTCTCTAAATATGCATAAAAGTGAAAATTGTGTTCGTTACTTTTTCAGCTATAACTTTCCCAAATATGGACCGGTTTGAACGTTAAATGTTTCAAATCAATGAGAAACGGATCCATTAATTATGGGAAAGTAGTAACTATGTATATATTAGAAGCAATGACATAAATATGCAAAGTATAGTTTTTGGTCCAAGTTTCATGAAGCTACAACTGTAAAATAAAATCTGCTTTAGGAATTTGTTTGAACAATGTAATGAAGTAGGAAAAGGTGGTAGTTCGATAATTTATAACTTTGAACTATTTTTTAGTTAAAACAACCAATAGGTGAATTTATTATCTAATCATAAAGTACAACAGTCCCCTTGGAAACATTTGCCTTTTGCGGCACATTCGAAATCTCAGGCTTCATTTTAAATAGAAGTATCAACATTTTAAACTAAAGAACTATTGCTACAGTTAAACGTAGCCGTTTTTTTCTTTCGTTTTTGACAATAAGGCGGCCATGTAAATATACAAGTAAACATTTGCTCGACAATTTTACTTTCTACTTTCGAAATTTTCTAAATAAAAAAAATGGCACAAATGTCCGTGGAAAAACTTTTTCATTTGAACAATTAGTCCCCGAGTTATTGTATGTCAGTACGTATTATATCAAAAAAGTTCATTTCTAAAAATGTCGGTCGGAAATTGGGAGAAGAATACAGAAACAACTCGAAGCGGAAAAGAAGACCTCGCAGCATTCCCAGTTAGCACTGCTCTCGATATTATACTGTGTTAATTTTTATTTATTTTGAACCGTAACTCCCACTCTTCACCATTAACGAACATTAACTGCGAAACCGAATGGAATAGAACAGGAAAAGGTGTAAAAAATTATTAAAGGTTGAGAAAAGAAATTTAAAAAATGTTCACTAGAAAAAGACAAAGAAACTACATATTGAACTGTTGGTTATATAAATGGTGTAAATAACTTTTTTATCCATATAGATATGCAGCCTTAACGTGATTTTTTAATAAAGTGGACTTCCACAGACGGTCGGTGCAATTACTTAATGAAAGTCAACGAAAAAGACGGTGGACATTAAATTGCCATTTTCTGCTAAATAATCGATATACGTCCGGTAAACCGATAGTTCTGGTCTGCCCGTCTGCCCGCGGTTATTGACCATTGACCAATCAAATGCGACGAAAGCGGAGTCAAGTTTCGTTGTAACCGCGAGTGGTAGCCGCAAGCATTTAAACTTAGTTTCACTTTTCAGAATATCTAAGCGCTATACGTATATTATAGATTTCGCTTATTTTTAGAATTCATTAGCCAAGTAACTTTTGCAAGCGCATACCAAGGGGGTTAGCTCGGATTGTCTAATCCCTGAGTGGCGTCTTGCTCTCCTAGCAAAATAGACTAAGATATTTGTACCTTTAACTAATATTAAATATTGAAATAAATAGTATTTGCATTCCCCTTCCTTCATATGAGCTAGTTATTACTTTGAAAATCTCTTTTATTTCCAAGACTGCAAACTTTATAACTGTCTTCATGCTCACTTTTCAGAGTACTTTTCTCTAAATTAAACTTCTAGCATGTATTAAAATATTCCTTATTCCCTCTATATTAATGTTATTACTCGCGTTTAAGTAGCTTCTCGGTATTGCGCCAAATAAAAGACTGGCTCGGTGCTACTACTATAGGACAAGAGAGGTTTTGTAATATTGCCAATTCAATAAAACTGTCTCGAAAAACCGAAAGTGTGAGCGCGAAATGTCGGGATAACAAATTAAAACTTACTTAGTTATTTTTATTACATAATAAAGCTGGTGCGAAAGATAATTTATGTTAACCACTTAAGATACATAACTATGTATAAATTCTGCTTTAATGAGTGAATTTTAATTATTAAATAAATTGTTGCTGTTTCAAGAACTGCGTTTTTATTTTTCATCTAGAAGATGTTTTACTACCTTCCTTTCCAATATTCTATTCTAGCAGCAAAATAACTGACTAGTGAGCAGTCTGAAGTCTTATAAGACTTACCTATACTTTATTTGTTCTAAATGTGGAGTGACAGTTAAAGTGACAGTGTAAAATCCATCTGACATTGCTCTGAAAATGTTGAGGAGAATTCCGCTTGTTGTTGTTTTGGGATCTACTGGGACAGGAAAGACGAAGCTGTCTATACAATTAGCTGAACGATTTAATGGCGAGATTATTAGCGCAGATTCTATGCAGGTGTACAAAAACCTAGATATCGTCACAGCTAAGGCAACAAGAACCGAACAGGAGAGGGTTCCTCATCACCTTCTAAACGTGTGTTCATCCGCAGAGCACTTTACTGTCGTTCATTTTCGAAATGCAGCTTTGCCCATTATAAATAACCTACTAGCCAATAATAAGATTCCAATCATAGTTGGTGGCACAAACTATTATATAGAGAGCTTACTTTGGGATTTTATACTTGACTTGCCCTTAACAAGCAAAACAACTTTGGATGTCTTTGATGTGACGAATGAGCTTGAAGAATACTCATCGGACCAACTATATAACCAGCTCAAACAAATTGATCCGCTTACGGCTAGAAGGATCCATCCAAACAATAAGAGAAAACTTGTACGAGCACTCGAGGTTTATCACAAGTCGGGCGAGTTATTGAGCACAATTCTAAATGAACAGAGAAGTAGACCTGGCGGAAGTAGACTAGGTGGGCCCTTACGCTATCAACATGTCATCCTCTTATCTTTACAATGCAATCAGGAAGTACTAAATAGTCGTTTGGACCAAAGAGTCGATAGTATGTTGGAACAAGGACTTTTGCCAGAAATAAGGAACTTTTATGAAAATTTGATTATTGCATCGGGGTCAGACGCGCTTACAAAAGGAATGTTGCAAACTATTGGATTTAAAGAATTTTGGCCGTACCTGCAAGAGTTTAATGAAAGACAAGATATTCAAATAATGGAGTTCTTGCGAGAAAGGTCTTATGCGATCTTAGACCAAAAATCAGACGACGAACCAGAGGGTCTAGACTTGTTAAGAAAATGCTTAAACGAGTTGAAATTAGTTACCCAGCGGTATTCTAAAAGGCAAACTAAATGGATCAGGAATAGATTTTTATGCAGCGAAAATAGACATACTCCACCGTTATATGCTTTAAACACAGAAAGTATTGCTGAATGGGATGAGGATGTTTACTTACCGGCTGTTGATATTATTGAATCTTATATCAATGATAATAGTCCGAAACTCGAACCCTTGAAGCCAATTCCACACCCCAGCAAAGGAATGGACGAAGAAGCCCCTTTCTACTGTGACATTTGCAAACGACATTTCGTTGGAGAATATCAGTGGAATTTCCATTTGAAGTCAAATAAACACAAACGAGTAAAAGATGGTCAACGACGTAAGAATAATCGAGAAAGAGACGAATTGAGCACTAAATAGACTTTATTTGTTTTTTAATGCAATAAGCAAAAAGTCCATTGCATTACAAATACTTTGCGGGAGATAATGGAAAACTGAGAACATATTTTTAACTTTTCTAAATAGTCAAAATCTTAGCCACCCTTATGAAATTTTCAAAATAACGACGGTTACTGAATACATAAATAAAAATCTCAGATATTGCAATTTTTATTCGTTTTGAGCATTGTTTTTATATTATAAAAGGATTAGCTATGATCTCCTCAATTTCTTTTCTATGAACTCTTCCATCTCCTGTTGCTGGCGTTGGAGCCTCTGCTCTCCCACAGTACTTCAGCTTAAAAAAAAAAACGATAAATCTAGAAATGAATTATACTAAGGACCATGAGTTCCTACCGGTTTTCCTATCAGGTATTCAAAGCGCGGCCGAATAAAACTCCAAGCCCCCATATTACGGGCCTCTTCCTGACTCCACACGAAAGCTGTAAATAATTAATGTAATCACATTTACACTTCTGCACATGCGTCCATACCTCTAGAATTTTTGTATTTGCCTAACTCATCTTGCAACTCGGACAACGGGAACGGACAGAGAGATTCGATTCTGATTATACCAACGTCATCAATTCCTTTCGCATTCCTTTCTGCATTTAGGGCATAATAGTGTTTCCCGCTGCAGATAATAACCTTTTTCACCTTGTTGGGGTCCGCTATTTGGTCGCCTAAATTGTTGATCAGCTTATGTCGCTATATTCTCATTACCCACAAAAACCTACCCAAAACATTTTTAAAGTATGTGCCAGGCTGCATTTCAGTATGAGGAGATGCCGCATCTGATAGGCGTAGAAGGATTTTCGGCGCAACTACTATAAGCGGTTTCCTAAAATTTCTCAGCATTTGCCGACGCAATGCATGGAAGTATTGGGCAGGGGTTGAGGGATTTATGATGTGCAAGTTCACATCATCTCCATCCGGGGCATTTTCTTTTGAGTCAGTCAATTGGAGAAACCTTTCCATACGGCAAGAACTGTGCTCCGATGCAGCACCATCGTATCCATGAGGCAACAGCATGACTAAGCCGTTGCTTTCCATCCATTTTGCTGCAAAAAAAATTGTGGTCCTTAAAAGGCCGCCGAGGCAGGTATAAGGTACTACCAACTTTCTCCGCTAGCGATAAACGTGTCTATAATAATTTGAGCTCCGTTGAAGAAATCTCCGAATTGCGCTTCCCAAATAATTAGATTGTTCGGATTGTCTATGGCCATCCCGTACTCGTATCCAAGTCCAGCTTCTTCTGAAAGAATGCTGTTGGCTATTTCCAGGGTTCCACCCATGCCACCGCTTAGAGTGTTGAGGGGAATGAACATGTCGTTCGTTTTCTGGTCAATCAGCATAGCGTGACGATGGGAAAACGTCCCTCGCCCAACGTCTTCCCCACTCAGCCGGACACTGTTGCCTTGGTACATCAGGCTGCCTATCGCAAGAGCCTCAGCAGTCGCCCAGTCAATTTTTTGGCCTTCATTTAGCCGCCTAAGTCTGGCTTCAACATGCATCTTCAGCAGATGTGGGTGAATGTTCTAACGACAGGAACTAATTTTTTATCTACTCTATCAAGTAACGCGACCAATATGAGCAGAAAGCAGTGCCAGAAACGAAAGCAGAAGAACGATAAAATTGGTATAGGTTTATAAAAAGCTTTAAATGCTTTCGTTTTCTGATGGTTTCAAAGTTGTTCTGCTTTTGTCGCTGTCTTTTGCATTTAATTTGCTCGTGCCTTTATATTTACTTACAAAATCTCGTGGGTAATAGACGCTGGTTTTTCCAATATAATGTAGTACAGAATAGTCGACTCCAGTGTCCCAGTACGTAATTGCGTTTGGAGCTAGTTGTAGTCCTGTCCATTGCCTTTGGAAGTACGAAGGCTGTAAAGTGAATCCTGTTAGTAACTAAAAATTACATAATCTTTGGTTTCGTACTTCTGGCTCAAACGAGCTGGTTAAAGACAATTCCTCGTTGAGGAACTCCATGAAGTTGTTTTTTACTGTTTCAACTTCCTCCTTAGTTATGATGTCCTCACTGATCAACTTTTCGGCGTATAAATCTGGAACAGATCTGAGCAATTTACTACCTTCGCTGGGACAACTTTTCACATTAAATTAATACTGACTTGCGGCTGTGAATGATAGAATACAAGGCAGGATTGGTAAAGGTTGGATCGTCTAGCTCATTGTGTCCCCACCTTCTGAAGCAGTTGAGATCGATGAAGACATCCTTTCGGAATTTTCTCTGATAGTCAAATGCTAGTTTGGTTACCAGGGCTAAAAGCTGTGATAATTCTTTGATTAGATAAGGGAAACGTGTAAAGTCTTTACAACATGCCTACCTCTGGGTCGTCTCCATTAACGTGGAAAATAGGTGCATTTATACTTTTAGCAAGATCAGAGCTGTAGTTTGTGCCTCTCCCGCGATCACCAGGCGTAGTGAATCCTACCTGATTATTAACAATCATGTGGATGGTTCCACCTACATCAAAGTGAGGTACATTTGCCATCATAAGACATTCCTGGTTGATCCCTTGGCCGGCAAAAGCAGCGTCGCCATGTAGTTGAATATTAAGGACTTTTGATGATAAGTCTTTTGAGGGATCATCTCCGAAAGGACCGTCTTTTAGCGTTTGTTGTTTAGAGCGGGTTTTGCCCATTGAAACAGGATTGACTGCCTGTGAAATGTTTGTGTAAAAATTTTCTTGTGAGGACATACTATCAGTTTTCGGCGGACATGTTTTCAAACAAATACAAAAGCCGGGCATACACAAGCGAATTATAAAAATAGGCTTTCTTAATATTAAAACATATAAACAGAGAAAATATGTAAAACAGAATATATGAACTTTCCGAAAATAAATTTCGAGACCAATATTTTTGGAAAGACGTTTCTCGAAACATATTCCAACTTGAGTTAGAGACTGACTGTGAATGTGTAAAGAAAGGTTGCTCGCAATTCGTTAATGACTACGCGAGTTATAGTATTTCTTCGTAATCTACCTAGCATTAACGGCACTGACATATTTTTAAATGAATGAATTTTAAATAAAAAAGCAACATTTTAAGGAATTTTAAATTTACCTCAAGGTGAGAAGGGTTCCTCAGCATACTAATTCTAATTTTTTTATCTTTAATTTTCAATTCTTCAGCGGCACCTGCAATTAAAATGTTGTAGGCGTGTTCGGATTCTTAAAGTCTTAACAAAGTTTTACTGAAGTGACTAACAACGTCTCCGTACACCTTCACCTCACTTGGAAATTCGGAACCTCCTTGGAACTTTTTAAAAAATTTTGCTGGGCGCGTATTGAGCATTGTCGTTAGCAAGTTCCCCCGTCCCCTATGAGGCATTCCTAAGACGATATGTTCCAATTTGTCTAAATACGAAAAGGGAAACGAACAATAATAAAAAAAATGCATAGGAAATTGTAAAAGCTTCTCACCTTCCACAGACAATTCAAATATTTCCCTAAAAAACGCCATCATACTTTCAGCGCCTTCACCTCCATACCGTTTTACAGTTGGAAATTTTGTAGCTAGAAAATTATCCCAAGCCTGAGATTTTATTAGAAGTTGGGCAATTTCTCTTTTTACTGTTCCTGGAATACTTTTATAAGACAATTGCTCAAAATTGGTGGAGAGCCATTCCCGCTCTTCCAATTCCTGTTAAAAAAATATTTTCGTCACAAATTCTGCAGTGGCCAAAGTAAAAACGGTTACTTCAATGTGCGAAATCTCAGCACTTACTGGACCGCAGTAAATATGGTGCAAGATCTGTTGGAGCTCACTTATTGCCCCAGAGGTAGTTGGAACGTTAAGGATACCTTCTGAAGTAAAAATATCTGTCGCCTTAAGCCCATAAAACTCAGGTTTCAATTCCTGTATATCCCTAAAATGGAGGAATATGATGACTGGATCACTAGAAATCAACATCAATTAGCCTCACGGTAAATTTTCCTTGAATTTAACCGAATCCACCGTGGCAAGCCTGTGCCCATACTTTCTGTAGGCATCAATCAGCCGGTAAACATTGCTCTGCTTGGTGCGTGCGCTGAGAGTATCTTCAGCAACTGAAACACCACAGCAGAGATTAGAAACATTTCTCAGTTCATCTTAATAAAATATCAAAAAATAATTTGACGTCACGAATCCACCACTGATAAGATAATCAGCAGGCACTCAGTATCTCCAAAGCCCTCGCGATGGATTTTCTTGTACAGATAGATAAATCGCAGGGGGCAACTGTAAGAAACTCTAAAATGAGCCCATCTGTACTTACGCTTGTAGTCCCTCTTAGCTCGAGGTCGGTAACCAAAAACACCTTTATCACTGTGATAGAGACGATCACCCGCCAGCTTTTCGCGGAATGAGTGTGTTATCCGTTTGATATTGCGGTACATCACGATTTTGTTGGACTACTTCGTCGCATGCAACAGATACGGAAATCTCTTGGCGGTGATGTAGACTCGTGGGAGGGCAACTTGAAACTGAACGCGTCTTTAGTCTTGGGGCTGTCTTGGTTGCTAGATAAGTCTCAGACTGTGCTCAGAGAATCGACAAGACTGCCGTGGAATTATTCCTAGGGGAAAATTTACATTAGCCAGCGGCGGCGGCGGGTGTCGGTTCTTTTAATGATAATTTAACCGGTTTTAGGGCGTCTATGGTGGGAGTTTTTAAGCTGGTTCGAGAAGTAGATAAGTAGGTATATAAAATAATGTATTATTTAAAACTCCAAAAACTGTAGGTGTTCTGATCAATGAACAGGTAGGATGAATTTAACGAATCTGGCAATAATTGAGAGTATTTGCATCTGCTTTTTGTTTTAAACTGTGGCTAGATTTACATATTTCCGGTGTTGAAATTGAGAAAATGTTGTCCGTAATTAGGTTTGTACCACGTACGAATAAATAGTGCAAAGCCACAAGTGCTCCCTAAATCAACGATCCCCGATATATATGAAATCATAGAAGAGTATCCCAGAACCAAGATTAGTCCTGCAATTTCGAGTATTTAAGTATTCGTTGGACCGAGTTTTGAGTATCCGCGTACCCAAGTACTTTAGAGTAGCACTGTCACCATGCCAAAATATGATATGGTAAAAGTAAAAAGTCTTACATAATTTTTGTAGTTTTTATTGCGCTCTAACAACTCAAAATACCTAAATCAAAATCAAAAATAGTTGCTTCTGGATGAGTTCATTTATTATTTTCGACACTCACACAATCAAGTTATCCCAAAACAATCAAATCAAGGGTATGAAAAATACTAAACACGAAATAACTCATCAGAAAAGGCTACAAAGTCCAGAAACTATTTATCAGAAAAAAATTAATGATTGATATATTAATTTTAATCACAAAACGGCAGTGCAAATATTTAAAAAACATGAATTTTTAAGCATTCAAAATGCAATTCACGTTGCTTTAGTCTTGAGCCAATTCGATACTTTTGCTTTATTTGCTTTCAACCACTTAATGTTATTGTTAACTGTGGCTAAGGCTTGCTTTCTAGCTGCAGCTCCAGCGCCAGCATCAGGATATTTCTTAAAGAATGTTTCCATTTCTTCCAATTTTATGTTTGTAGTGAATCCATTCGTTACAGCTGGAATCAATCTGCCAAGATATCTATCATTCAATCCGAAACGTTTTACCAAGGCTTCCCAATGTCCGCGGACATAATCCCAAACGAGAGGTTCGCCAACAGGATTTGAAGCGATATTTTGTAAGCAAGTAAAGTAATCCTGACCACGGACATTTGACTCATCCCAAGCTAAATCAATGAATCTTAAAGATTGAAAATTTAGTGTAAGAATAAATTGAAAGGAATTAAACGTACTTGGTTAATACTGAAGGGTTCTGTATCATCCCAAGTGACGCCATTAACTTCAGCTTCTCATTTGCATCAGTCTCTTTTTTGAAAAGATCCCATACCCTATTCCATTGTTCCTCATTTCCTGAATTTTTCATTCCATAGGAATAAACGATGCTACGAATATCAGGATTTGGATGAATCGTGGGGTTCTTCAACCACTCAGTAAACATTTCAGATGCTTTTCCAACACAATCGGGCAGTCCCAACGAACATGAAAGGCTAAGTATAGAAACACGAAGAAGACTGCAATTAAAAATTTTATAGTTTTGTCTGAGATTTGCCTTATATCAGTACTTTTCCAAGTGATTTTCGCCGACATTCCATTCAATTGTTTTATAGACATCCTCCACAAGTTTTCTGCTATAATTTGTAAAATCCTCAGAAATATCTGTGCGCGCCAAAATATTTTTCAGGAATATCAGTTCTGATTTGGCTACATTCCAAGGCACGTATTGTGTTTCTGATTTAAGATACGTTGTTAAATTAAGAGCGATATCGTAGGAAAGTTGTTCTGCGTTGGCTAATGCAAATGCGTCATTTATAAGATGGGCACGATCTGAGACCTCTAACGCCTAAATGATCTTATATATTAAGAGATTTGTCAGCCGAAACAATCGAGACTTACCTGAGGATTCTCTTGTAATTCTGCAATCAAACTTTCCCAAAGTGGCGCTTGGTAATTTACTCTGTAGTAACCCACTTGATTTTTATTCAATTTGATCCATTTAGCAGGTTTGTTTAAAGTGATTTTAACTGAAATTCATTGTTATTTTATATATGTAAGTATTATAACATAACATGACCCAATCAATACGACATATTGTACGTATTTGGAAATTGTACTAACCTTCACCGTCATCAATTTTGAATAGTTTTTTTTTAACAGAACTTTCCTCGTTTGAGCTATATGTAATAGGAATAGCCCACTTATAGCTGAAATTAAAGAATTATACTATCATGTTTTTTTAAAAAGTTTTTCGCTTTTACTTGAAAGGAGACTCGCTATGTTCTTTGGAGTAATCTTCTGGATTAGAAAGGAAGCGTTTTTGCCTTAAAACATATTCAGTGCTAGAAACCTTAGCGACTTCAACAACTGGAACACCCATTTGTCTGGTCCATGTCTCCATAATAAATCTAAATGTATACGAAAAATTAAAATAGAATTTAAAAATGTTTAGTAGCTTCTAAATACAATGATCTTACTTTACATCCGAATTTGGGTTCAGAGATTCCACTTCAGTTAAGAAATCATCAGTTTCTGCGTTTTTATATTGGTACTTCTCTAAATATTGGCTCACAGACTGTCTGAACTTTTCAGGTCCCACATATTCCTCAAGCATTCGAATAATCGAAGCGCCTTTCGAATAAGTTATCGAATCGAATAGCTCCGTTATTTGATCAGGATTTTCAACAGTTTGGACAATAGGATGCGATGCTAAAGTTGCATCTAATTTCATAACACTGTGCAATGTGTCTATAATGAAACGGTCCATCTGAAAACGAGTTTAACAACTTTTTAAAGTAATTTAAGTTTATTGAAGTAACCATTTTCCAGTCTGGATATGCATTATCTACTCCCTTGTTTGTCATATAAGTAGCAAAGCCTTCATTGAGCCACAAGTCATTCCACCACTTCATTGTTACTAAATTCAGAGTAAATTATTCCACTGGTACTATATATTCAAATTATATATACGTTACCTAGATTTCCAAACCACATGTGGGCTAGTTCGTGAGCAACCACAGACGCAACACGTTCTTTATTTGATGTTGAACTACTACTTTTGTCATACAACAAAGCTGTTTCTCTAAATGTTACTAGACCCCAATGTTCCATTGCTCCCGATACAAAATCCGGAATAGCTATCATGTCTGTAAATTAATTCGGTATTGTGATAACTAATTTTATTATATGAATATTAAATATAGGGAATCAAGTTTTCAATTTCAATATGCGTAAATCTATTATTAAATAGGCAATAATAACCAAGACGTCTTAGTGTGTGGATTAAGTGCCTAATATATGAAAATGTAACTTTAATTCCAAAAGTTTTCAAACTTGATTCAAAATTGCATCCGTTCTAAGTGTGGGATATTTAGAAGAAAGCTGAAAAGCTAGAAACTTAGATACTTGTTGTACTGAGACAGGGGGTTCAGATTTTCTACACTCTAAACAGAATTGAATTCCGTCGGGATCAAGTATGTGGCCCATCTGAGATTCCAGGCAAATTTCTGGAGATAACTTTTTACTGGTCCGTATATTCAATGACACGCCAAGTTCAAGTTGGATTCTTAGTTTTAAAAGGGCGCAGGTTGATTGGCAAAAAATGATTGATGAGCAAAAATTCATTTCAAATCAAATACCTAACATACATTTAGAGTTATTAATTTTGATATATGTATTATTCTGCCACTAAAGAAATAGAGATCTAAAACAGTGCAAAGCAATAAATAGCAAAATCTATTTTTCGAACGCCGCATATCTTTTGTGCTTATGTTAACTTACCTAATTTCGGCAGAGGGTACCTGAGACCAAAATAGCCAATATAATATTCCGTTATGTTAACTCCAGTCCTAAGAGCGAAATCGACTTTGTTGATTTGTGACTTTGTAGCGTACACGCGCATGTCGAAGGATTCATTTTTTGTTTTTGAATTTACTTCCATTAGCTTGAAGTCAAAGTCGCATACAATAAAACATGCCAAGTACGTGCTCATTTCCACGCTTTCAGCAAATCTCACCTTGACAACGTTTCCGTCTTTGGTTTCTTCCTAAAAAGTAAGACTTTAGAGTAGTTCTGGGGCTATTGCAGATTCATTACAATTTGATTCATGTTAGAAAGAGCGATATACGACTCATCATCAGGACGTCCAAGAGTTACCGTAAACTTGGCTTTCATTGCAGGCTCATCGAAGCAAGGGAATGCTTGCCTCGCGTAAGTGGGCTCGAATTTTGAAGTTGCTATCCATCTGGAAGACAATAAAGGGCGCATTATTAACTGAAAATTAGTTGAAGATAGTCTCTGCACTACCTGGTTTGGTTCGATTTCTTATCAAAGTAAGAGCTTTCATAGAAGCCAACTATGCGATCTGTTAACTTCCCATTAAAGGAAAGCTTCAAGTGATACTCCCCCGCTTCGAGTTCTTTAGCGAACTCTGTTACCCAGTATTCGTACGGCTCATACTCGAAAGTGTTCACGATATCTACCGGAGTAGACGCCCCATCGGCACTTAACTTAAAAGCTTTGGTATTTGCTATCGCAAGCCCCTTTGAGTGTACCGGTATATAGGCAATAGGCCGCAAGATATTGATGCGAATAGCTACACTGCCCGAGAAGGTCTTCTTATCTAGCCTCGGGTGCAAATACAGTTCGTAATGCCTAGGCAAAACTTCCTTGGGCAGTCGGAAGGAAAGTTTTTGCACCACGTTAGACATAATTTTGGTGGCCCCTGTTGTCATATCACCTAGATCAGCTGATTGTGTTTTGTTACCGCTGCTAATTTGCACTTCGGGAAGTATCTCACTGGGTCGAAACACAACTTTCGGTTTAAAAAACGATTGATTCGCTAACACTCCGACCGAGTTTGTCTCACTGCCTATAGCATTCGTACGCAAGACATTGCCGTAGGTGCTCTGGTTATCGCGAATTGGCGGCAAAGTGTCACCCAGAGTGATTGGTGTGGAAAATCTTCTCCCAACTAATACTAACAATGCAACGGTGCACACACATAGAACAAATAAGAAAATGCTCAGAGCCACGAGCGTAAGTACAGCACTTGGAATCCGCGAATCAGCTGACTGCTTCTGGCAGTTTTTTGACCGGTTTTCTTCCGCCAATAGACTTGAACGGGGTCGCGCAATAGCTTTCTTCTGGCTGTGAGTGTACATTTTATTCTTTTTAACGACAACTCGATAATTTCGCTTTTCAAACGCTTATTTCGGTCAGCTTTGCATGTGCTTCGAGGCTCGCACTTTACAGACTGTAAGCTCATTTAAATTAGCAATTCCGTTCATTAAGCGGGAAAAAAATCTGCATTAATTAATGAGGAATTAGGTTCTCTAAACGTTATGATAACACTCCACTTGGTTCCATAGAATGATTTCCAACTTGTAGGCGACAGAAACAGAAACTGTAACTGTTATCCTGCGTTTATTTAAATTCTGTACATACTTTTTTCATAAGCTAAAGCAGCCTTGAGTAGTCGAATTAAAAAAAATACAATTTCAACCTTCAATATTATTCTTGACCGACATTTAACCGTAGAAACTCCACAAGAGACCAAAGTTTGGATGTTGTATTACAAGTCAAGGAATGTTTTTTTTACATTTGCTTAAGAGAAAATAGGAGCTATGTATAATGGCACAGAACTCGCTACACAGAATCCGTTAAATATTTCACATATTCTACAAAAAAAAGTGTAGTTATGTAGTTATATTGTGAACACTTCACTTCTCCCAAGGGCACAGCGCGAAATAACTATGATAAGAAAATTGCCGTTACAGGTACATTCTCCATGCTTTCTTTGAATCGAACTCTAGCGCCTCTTCTGATCGTACCAACAACTCATCCAAGACTTGAGACTTGAGACATACATGGTCAATGTGAGCTTATTCACTTAAGCAAAACCGTAAGGTCTATTGAGCATTTCGCTGGCAGTAGGAAAACCAGCCTATCTGAATGCGCAGCACGATTTCACTATACTGGCGCAGTGAAATACTTTGTAATTTAATTATAAAGCGGTAAGTGGTACTCTGTGAAAGTTATTTTATAATTGTCGATTAATCAGGTGGGGAGGAAGCTGCGGATAGAACGTAATGTCTTTGCCTGCCAAAAATTTCAAGTTCAACTTTTATCAAGTTTCTTAAGAAATTAACAGAACAGCCATTATTCGTTAACAAGATATTCAATTTGAAAGCAGTAATTGTTTTCTAGTTTTTAAAATTTATTAAAAAATGAAATGCTGAAAGTGCCGTGCCGCTTTATTTAATTATTTTTAACGTATCTGTTGACTAATATATACATATGTATATAAAACTTTCTAAGTATCTGTGGCAGTAGTTTTATTATTGTCATTATTGGCGATGTTAGGTAGGTACATTTGAAATTTGAAAATAAAAACGGGCTTTTGCGAATATTTTTTTAAAAAGTGCGAGTATGGGTGTCCAAGTCCGCTGAAGCTCTACATACCTAATTAGTTTTTGGCGATGGCCTTTCATAAGGACATATACGGCTTACGCGATTCGGTAATTACATATTTAGAAATGGGGCTCAAGCCCTAATGTCTCCAACATTTTTTTTTTAACCATCTAGGACAATTCTATGGTGTAGTACTCGTAATAGGTAATATAAGGCGAGGAAAGGGTATTATTTATTATTATTATAGTTTGTGAACTTAAAATTATTCAATTATATGGAGATACATATGTATATACGCATTTAAAAAAGGGGCGCTATACTCTCATGTTTAAAACGCCCCGCTCATGTCTTTCGAAAAGAATATACGCTTGGACATCAACCCGTGGCCATGCCCGATAGTAGATTGATTCTCACAGCTCAAGTGTACTTCATTTATACTTCCTGAAACAAAGAATCATAAAATCCCGCACACACTCTCATCAACAAGGATTGTGCTAGAGCTAGGCTAGAAGACAAAGGATCATAAACTACCCCCGAGAGGACCTTTTCCCAAAAATCGTCCCTGGGACAACAGTAATTAAATATTGGAAAATCTTTCTAGGTGTCAGTTAAACTTAAACTAACAAACGGCGGCAACCGAATCTACCCCTGTTGTTTTGCTCGCTACATGTTATATTTCTCGGATCGGCGGTATTAGGTAGTGCTTTTCATGAGAGTTAAATTTTAAAAACTAAATGAAACTACACACATACATATCTACATATGAATATCACTCACCTTGGTTTTCCATTTGCAAGATATGAACTGCTGTAAAATCCAATAATTTTGTTTTTCAATTCGCCTGAGAAGTTAATTTCCAAAAAATATCTTCGTCCTTTCACTAGTGTTTCGAACGTTTCGATAATAAGGAATTCCTTTTCCGAATCCAAGTTAATATGTTTAACGTCATGCGTTGTATTGTTTTCTCTAATCCGAACATATTTAATCGCTAAGGCTTTTTGATGCAACACAATTTTATTTGTTGGTTTCAGTATTTTTAATTCAATAGTTACAGCTCCCTCATAATGTTGTGTTTTTAAATTTGGATTAAGATAGATGTCGTAGTGAATCGGGATGATGTCTTCTGGAAGTCGATATCCACTCTATATATAAAAAAACGTTTAAAAGGTTAGGAATATCAACTTGTTGATTTAATAATAACAAGTTTTAACAAGTTTATTTAAACCAAATTGCTATTAGTTTACCAAAACATCATTTTCATCAATTCATCGAAGATAGCGCTTATAATACTCGTCGTCAAAATTTAATTCTCACAAAATCAGTCACTCCATTCTTGAAATGTTCTATCCTAGTTTTATGGCAAATAGCTGTGCATTAAACTAAAATTCTCTTACAAACTAAACTATGTTGGGCTTTAATTGTTCTGTATAATTGCAACAAAAAGTAGTTTCTCTTAAGCCACATCTTGTATATACAGAGAGAGACAGAGAGAAATACGAATACTGACTATATAGTAATAACTAAAATTCAAAACTACTCCATGTTTAATACGTAACCAACATAACTACGTAAACTAGCTAACGTTAGCACAACTGATTGCATATCAAAATGGTTCTCATAGTTAGCTCTATTTTGTAATCGTTGAAGCCTGCTTGCAGTCACTATCACCACACTAACCATGCAATAGCCAGTCCAATATTCTCGTCACTCTCTTTTGAAAACAAACTACTTTTTGGCATGTATGCTGCATGGCTACGTTGCGTTTCGGCCCACTGGATTAACCGGCGGCCATCATAAGTCAAAATGTCTGACAATAAAAAATAAGTTTCAACAAATATTACCGTAAACTATATGACGCTTTGCCCTACTTACATTAATACGCTATTATTGTGGCATAGGACCACGGCTATACTTTGAACATCACTGTACCTACTATGTAAGAGTATGTGTCGATTTGAATTAAATAAAGAGAGAAAGAATATTTGTTTGTTTCATACTTTTCTTTTCTTCATTCTTATTCAATATGAACTGTTCACAATTTTGTTTGGATAATTGGCGTTGTAAATTTTTGCACCAACCGCCGCATACTTTCGAATAATTATAAAAGTTATAACAGATATAATAAATAGCATAGTATTCGAAAACACATGTGAATGATGCTATACTTTAGTTTATTAAATTTTGAAATTGCCAATAGCCTTTTTATTACAATAACAAAATTTGAATTTAATTTATTAATAATTTGCATATCAGTCATTACCTTGGCTTGAAGAGTTGTTGCCATAACATCACTAACTTCCGATGACTTTAACATTTTCATTTCACTTATTTGGGGTAAGATTTTATGAAAATGTTGTCTGAACTCATTTTCACCAATTTTATTAGCATTTGAATGGTCAAATGCCACAATCACTGCGACTGAAGTTGTTAAAATAATTAACGCACGAGTCGAAGCTGTGCACAATTGATTTCCTGGATGTAAAATACGGTATTTATTTAAACGAACGATATTTGGAAACGACTTACTGCTCATTTTTATCCTAATTACTACAGCTGGATATTTTCAATAGATGTGAAGTTCTGAGTGAACTTCTTTAAACTGATTAAGGTTTTTCAATTAGTGCATCAACTCTTTCCCCATTCCACTTATCATCCCTGACATCGTAAAGATTCGAAAGAGTGTAAATCAAATAAGATTGTCATATCGATTAATATGTTTCCTTTTAAAGTGTGTTTACAAGTGTATGAGCTTCCATTTTCCCACTTATAAGCGCCTGAGGTATTGACCTTATCGGATATTCACAAAACGGAAACGTGTGAATGGTTAATTGATTAGTTATGATAAAATATAATCGGTGTTTTGAGCACTTCAAAAAATTCCCTCAGCATTTGTTTTCATCGCAATTAAATGGAAGCACAGAGTACATAGTTATTAATAAGATGAACAAATATACATTTTAATCATACTTATTGAAATACAAGTAAGCATTGAGTTTCCACATAAAATTTTTATAAAATATAAAGCAATAAAAAGAGAAATCCAATGTAACGTACTTTTTTTTTTATTTAAATACAGTTACCTACATCAAGTTTCGTAAAATAACATTTTTGCTTCTTTTCAAACGATAGCTTCTAAGAATGTTATCTAGTGCTCCAAGTATGTGGGTGCTCTTCAAATTTATAACCAGGTAAAACTTCCGATTTATGTTCCGGTTTCCAAGCAAAATAAGCTGGGGGTGGTTCATGTGGCGCCATTTGTTGACTGTTTTTAATAGCTGACATAACAAGTAAAAATATCGCAAGTTTTCCTATCAAAATAGATTTAATAAGAAGAAGTTTGAGTTTTGTTACTATAAACGGAATAATGGCCGATTGAATTAGAAATGGTAGGAGAAAAAGTGGAAGAACTTTTGACATCATGTCATATTTTTTATGACCGTGCTTTTTTCGTCCTTCTGTAAGAGAGAATTTGTTAGGAAAAAATATAGATGAACAAATAGAGTTTGGTAAAAGTACCACTTTCATCTGTTTCCTCGTACGGGAAACCACTAAGGACTTCCTTTAAACTGTCTTCATCCAAGTTCACATTCACAATATCTCTTTGCATGTCTAAGCTCATATTCAATCCTTTCCCAAAATTGTAGCGGTATTCTTCACTAAAACTGTAAATACGATTCCTTTTCCGTACTTTACCTTTTCTTTTCCTTTTTCTCCTCTTGGGTGCAGGATAGTGAATTAGTACATTGCGAGGGTCTTTAATTGTATTTAAAATAAACGGATCACTTGTGCTGCTCAAGTTATCAGATTTTTCAAAAATCCTATTCATGTTATTATTTCTCACTGTTTCGCAGGACCTATTTTGATTTTGGGACTCCCTCTTACACGGCACGATAACAGTTCCATTTACATCTTCTAGTAAGTCTTTCACAACTATTATTTGGGACGTGTTAATTTTTAAGCTGTTTAAACTGTGAGGGCTGCTAGTTTTAAGCCCTGATACCAAACTATTGTCACAAAAACTTAAGGAGCACAATGAAATGCACAACAGAACAAACGTATGCTTAGAAATAATCACATTTAGTTTATAAAACTGCAATGTGACATATTGCCTCGTATTAGTATAAGCAAGACTTGTGAAACTGTCGATGCACATTTTTTTATTGAATAAAACTCAGCAGATGCAATCATCTAGGAAAACGTGCGCAAGTGATTGAATTGTAGACGATTTTCTCTGAATATATACCCATCGTAAACTATGAAGTCATAACTGTTAAAAGATCAGCAGCAAAAAATAGCGAGCGTAGCGATATTGTTCGTTTACCTAACTGGAGCCTTATAAATCTGAGATTAATCAGGACGGTGCTCCAGTATTCTATTAAATTGTCTAGCAGGGTAAGCGCAATCAGGTATAATCTAGATTTCTGGGTAAGAAGTTCATTCTGATCTCTCTTGTAATTGCGGTGTAAGCACTTGATATTCTCGTAAAACATTTCGTTTACACTTTTATGGTCAGAAGTTAATGTTGTAATATAAGTATGCATGTATTAAGAAATACAGGTAGGCACTTTAGCTTTCGTTTTTAAATAGAAGCATTGCATTTTAATGGATCCGTCATTAAGCAATTTCAGTGTTTCACTGATGACAGTGATGACTAAAAAACATAGTTTCTAGGGAAATAATACGTGACACCTGAAAACGCCCAATTAACTCCGGTTTTCAAGAAAAAATATTTAAATAAATCATGTTGGGAATTTACGAAAATTTGGAGAAAAAAAGAACTCTTAATGTGGCAAAACTTAAAGTCTGTACCCTATACAACTAATATTACTATTAACCTTTCTAACTAATAATAACTCTAAATTAAACTTATAACAAAAAATTTCAAAGAGTGATCAGATAACTTGGAGGAATAGAAATAACAACTAACCGCCTAATCGTTCGAATTACTTGAAGGAAAACACCACTTTCAAAACATACTCATTTATTTTAATTAGCTTTGTTTTAATTTTATTTATATTACGCGGACCTCCTGGGATATGCTGGCGGACCCCAGGTTGGGAAAGGGTTAGTTAGGGAATATGTGTTACAGCTGATGCAACCCTATGAAATTTTAAATGTTAGTAATGCTAAGGCTAGTTGTATTTTATGGTTATATGAACTTTAGGATTTAAATATTAACGGCCCAATTCACCAACTGAGAATGAGATTATCTCTTTGGATTAATTTATTATTGTCACTTTCCTACACGGTATAACTAAATTGCACTTAAAGTAGATGGACGGAAACAACTTAATCCTGGATAAAAGATAATCTCAGTTGGCGCATACAGCGCTAAGAGTTTGGGAGTTTTATTTTTGCAAATTTTCAAAAATGATCAAAGCATGTATTTTTTACTTTTCAATTCTATTTTAACGAAAATTGTAACCTCCTCACATTAATAATGAAACATAAAAATTTTACTTACCTGTGATATTATTAAGAGAAAACTTTATTATGTATTAAAAAAATTCTGCTTAATCGTTGCATGGACAGTAGTTTATATTTCGTTTTATTAAATAAAGTACTACACAGAATATAAATAAATAAATAAAATTATAAATCACTTGTTTGTACTCGACATAAACTTAAAATTATGAATGATGGCAACCATTACCAGTCCTTTTCTAACCAAACCGGACTAGAAGCGTGCTGATGAGAATAAACTAGCGGTAGCGGGGCTGAATAAGCTGCTGCATGGCTGTGTGTAAATGTTCTAGACAGCACTTGGCTAATTGCAAGAATTAGGAGGATAACCTGAAAGAGTTATGAAGAATGATTTTGAATTCTTTTCAGTTATTGCCTAAAATACGTTTGCTTGAATAAGGAACTATGCATTATAATTGTGTCGAGTGATAACAAGTGGAAAGAATTTAATGATTTGCAGACACTTACTCCTACGCCAAGTCCTTTCAGCGAAACAACTGTAAGTGCAGCAAGAAGAGTCGTAATAACGCCAACAACAAATGCGGCGGGGATAATCGCAAAGCTAATCCTTTTTAGAAAATGATGACCAAATGTGCGGGCTTCTAAAAACACTTTAATTAATTCGAAGCAATTACTTTACATTAGCACAAGTCACCGGATAATTCTGCATCTGCACCGATGTTTTCACTCTCACAATTAACACAAGATATTGTTACGCACAATAAGGCAAATGTGAGGAGTACTTTCTGCGCGGGCGCCATTTGAAAACGGATTTAATATTAGGAGTTGCACTAAAACTTGATTACTGTCGGCCGAACTAAATGCGAATGTACGGTATTGTATCTCAACGATCGTTTTTATTCATACTCGAACGCGGACCTTAGAAAGGTACTACAAAGCTGCTCTTCTTCACGACTTTTTAAAGTGTGACACATTAATGCCACCGATCGACAATTTTAACAGTTTTGACCGATTATGGCTCATTCGGCGCATTGTTTTGGAATCAAAAGGTACGAGCTGCGAATAACAATTGAATAATTCGGGCTGCCTCAGCATGAAAGTGTACACAACCTTAAATTCAGTCATGATCGGCTTTTTTGATACCACTAACATAGAGACGAATTGGAGCAAATATCGATTTAAGGTATTCTTTAAGGTGTCTGACGAATTTAGAGCTCTGGTTGAAACCAGTTACAATCGATTTAATTATATTTTTGAATGAAAGTAGAAAATAGGGTTTCACTTTCATTCAACATAAAAGGGTTGAAAGAAATTCTTTTAGAACAGTAAAAGCCACCCTTCTTTTCTTTTCTTTTCATCAAGCCATTACATTAGCAGTTTTTTTGTTGGAGTTTTTAATCGTTGAATGTAATATATGGTTCAAAAGGTACACAGATAGAAAAACATATTGAAATCAAGTGAAAACGTATTGAAAACAAACATTTTCAAACATAAAAGGGAGCGGAGCTAACACTGAAAATCTCAAATTCAAAAGAGAACATTTTTAATTAAACAATCACACATATTTGATTCCATAGTGAATATACGAGGATAAGAATTGCCTTTTTATGCAGTCTTTGTGTGGTGTGTGATTCGAACTTGGGACACCGGGCTTCTAATCTGGACACGTTGGCTTTCTTCCAATTTTACACTTCATATCTGCTGCTACACTTATAATCTGACTTTGTAGATCTCATTCACGTGGGATTCGAACCCGGGACATATGGAACAGTAATCCGCAGTTCTCATCAATCTACAGATAGCCCCTTGGCTATAAATCTTATAAATTAAGAATTACACTTTTAAATAATTTCCCATTTAATCTTACCTATTTACAAATTGAAACTTTGAAAACAAAGTAAATAGTTCGTGTTTAAATTCAAAGTGATCACATAAAAAATTGAAACTTTCAAATTTAATATGTTCGCAATTGATTTCAAACTGCGAAATTTCTCTGATTGTAGTTCTTTCGTATGACATAATCAACTCCATCGACTCAAAACCCCTGCCATTTTTAGGGTTCTGTAGCAACAAGAAACTCTTATAGCGTCGACATATCCATCCCTCTATCCGCGTATCACAGTGTTATAGTTCCTACATTTCTACCACCGTTTGTAATGAAATTAACAGGAGACGCCTTCAGCGAACCCAAAAGAAAAATAAAAAGAGAAATTGTAAATGAAGAGTTGTAAGTCAGAATGAAAATGTAGTCTTGTTGAAAAAGTGGTCACCAAAATGATAGAATACGCAACGTAAAAACGTGGTTTGCGATAATATCATTCTTTTACGTACAGTGTGGCAGGTCGTGGCATCCTGTCGAAATCGCATATTATTTACGTACATACATTTCATCCATCCGCGGAAGACGATTATACGAGTACACACCAACATTAGCACGTACATTTCCTCCATTTTTGTAAAGGTTCTTTACAGTTAATAAACGTGTTGTAAGCAAAATGTGTCGGACATTATCTTCCAGTATGACAATTATCCGACACACAGAGCTCGCAGGACTATTGATGTCAAGAACTTCAAATTCTGGATTAGCTCCTGCAATCTTCCGACTTCAATAAATAGTTTAAAGTGCCTTCATTAGATTTTGATGTGATGATTAGCAACAAATTTAAATCAAGTTGCAGTTAGTTTCCCGATTCATTTATTTTTTATTTATTTAAACATGATGCACTGAAGATAATTTTAGTGGTTTAAATTCAAAGTGCATGAATTAATTTTAGAACACTTTGTAATTTAAATTTATTTAACAAAGTAAAAATCAAAACAAACATTCGCTGACAATAGTGGGTTTTATTATTGATCACATACAACATCTTTGATGTTGGAGCATACCTCTTCTTGTCTCGTGCGTACGCAAGGATGCCGTTATTAATCTATTTTCCACTTGCACTGCTACTCGTATATTGATTGCTCTTCTTGCTTTTCCTTCTTTAGAAGGTAACCTAAGTGTTATTATTTTATAATGCAGAAAGTACGTAGCTGGAAGAACAGTTTGTATTTGGCATTGTTAGCGAGAACCTCGCGGTATTTCACCACGTCCTCTTATATCGTTCCCTAATTCATTTATTTGAAATGAATCGTACCGTGAACACGAGATTTGTGCTCTTTTGTGTTGTATGCGGGTGTGCAGCAATGAATAGCAAGCTGTCAGCTTTCGAGTTCCGTGTAAATAATGATTCAAAAGCTAACGAATTTATTAAAGCTGCAAAAAGCGTACTTAGCGGTGAAATTTCAACATATTTTTCGGCCTTAAAACCAGAAGGATTTTATACGTGCACACAGAAAATGCGCATTGTTCGCTGTGTAAAAATATATTTTTTACAAAGATTAGATCATAGTCAAGGCTATTCGCACACTGGTGATTTGGCGAGTGATTTGATAAACCAATTTGTTTTAAATAATAATACTCAATCGAGGCTTACTGATCAAAAGTATTCCTTGATGACTGATTTCGAGTTGACAAAGAAGTTAAAAGACAGCTTAGCAAAGTTTCTTAAAGCTCGCACTATACAATTTCAATATGCGGATGTGTTAATTAAATTTGTGCCGAGCAAAGTAGATAAACTAAATGTGTTGTTTAAGAAAGGTATGGAATAAAATAAAAGGGTAGCGCATTGTCAGCGGCAATAAATTAACCAGCTTTAACTAGTCTGTTTTAAAGAGATCTTCGTCACGCTAATCAGAAAGGTGATCACCACTATGAAATTTTTATAATTATTTTTTGCTTATTATTCTTAAAGTGCACCTAAGAACATATGGATGATATTGGATAGGTATCGATTCCTTCATCTCTGATATTTTCTTAGAAACAGCTATGCTTATGCCAAATTCTTCAGAATGGATTGGACTATCGTTATAATCCAGTGTAATTGTAATCACTTGCAAAAGTGTTAAGGAGTAATTTGTTTAAGCTCGACGAGAATAGTATTTCTCAGTACATTTACGGCCTTTTAGTTTGTTTAATCAATTAAAAAAACGGTCACCAGTGCAGTGTTCACGTGCCGTTTTCTTTTTAAACTTTTCAACCCCTCAATAAAATATTTGTCGTCCGTCCATTTTAGTAAACATCTCTAAATTTGGGGTTTCTTCTCGGAAAGAAAATGTTTCACGTATGGAAATAAAAATAGCTCGAAGGGATCAATCTAAGAAATGAAGATGGCACGAAATCACTTTATAGAATAAATTTCACCGTTTGTTCACATATTTCATGTAAAATATAATAATATTAAATATATACGGACTGTGATATCTTACGTACTTATATTTGTTTGTATTTCATCACCATAACTGTTTTTATGTTTACAGCGACGGCTTCATTATGTATTCTTAAATCTTTTTAATTTTTACATTGTTTAATAGCTACTTATTTATAATAATTTTAATATTTTACTACATTATCAAATAAACAAAAAAACTTAATATATGACTTGTTCAAAGTGGTGATCCTCATAATAAAATTTATTGCTGATGGGAATGCAATTTATTCTATTTATTTGCATAGGTACTGACATACATATATTTTCAAATCATCATTAGGTAAACAAAGGCAAAGGAGTCACAAAACCTACAAAAAAATGGTTGAGGTTGCTGTTCCAGTAATGTTGATGCCAGCTATCCTGTTGGGCACGTTCCTTCCATATATTATACCAACAATAAAGGCAGCGGCTATTGTTTCAACTCTCATAAACAATGGGGCATTATTGGCAGCCTTATTATACGCAGCTAAAAATGCAGCACCAAACCATGAAGAAGCCGTATACTACACACACCCTGGTTACCATTAGTAGCAAAAGAATTATCGATAACAAATTTTTTTTAAACATTTTTATTTTATACCACTTGTTTTTAATTTATTTTAATAAAGCAATCACATTTCCTTATGCAATTGATTTGCTTCAAAAGAAATTAATTTCATTCTTCCTACCTTTTTGTCAAAAAAAATCCAATGAAAGCTGAAAGGTAAAGAAAATTATTTCCGCGTTTTAATTGCCTCCTGGTTCAACAGCTCTGCAATTGCACTTCATTCCTCTTTCAAGTGCAGTAAGTAAGATATAAGAAAGTTTTTTTGTCAGTTTAAAATTTCCCAATAAATAAAAAGGGGCCTTGGTCCTCTTGTCTCTGAGCAAAGCGAAATAAATAAAAAGGGGCCTTGGATACTAGGATGGTTCATTCACATTCTTCCAATTTTTATAACCATGTTAACTTGAATTTCATTAAATCAAAAAAAGGAAAAATGCACTGTGCTATTTTGTATTTGTTTCATTGGCTCATATTTTCAAGTAAAATATCAAAGCAACCATAGCTAACAGTTTTTATCTGTCTCCAAAAAGTTATTCTTATTTAAAATGGAAGAAATGTATAACATAACGGATGATTTATGTACAAGCAAAACCGAGCCCTCTTACCCTTAGGGTCTTAAATATCAATTGAATGCTTGCATCACTTAAACTACAAATTTGAAATCCAGTTCATATAAAATAAATAAAAATAAAAGTACCCTTATGTGCCTAACAATTTAGTTGCTTCTCGTATGCAAAATGGTTACTGATTTCCTTTCTTTGTCTGATACGTCTTTGTCATCCCAACCCCAGAAATGTTGTGGTGGTCCAGTATTATCATCGGGCTCAGTGCAGTTATTATTACATTCTTTCGCACTATTCTCCGTTAAGTTTAGGCTTTTGCTGTATGTATGGCTACCGTCACCAGTTCTCTTGACCCTTTTCTTTATCATATCGTCAGATACGACTTTTAAGTCATAAGCCCAACCTGAAATGGTAAATTTTTTACTTATTTGGTAAATCCGTTTTAACAACGACGAACATACCAATTTTCGCGAAAAAGTCAATTACTGCCGTGGAAGAGTTTAGGGAGTAGTTCCCTAATTCTCCGGCTTTGTAGTCCCAGGGGAAAACGTGGTGATAATTATGCCATCCTTCGCCTTGGGCCAAAATGCCAACTGTGTAGCTATCAGTTGGAGAGATATCTTTTTCGTAAGGTTTCATTCCCCACATATGAGCAGCGCTATTGACCAGCCATGTCAAGTGCAAACTGATCGCCCAACGAAGTATAGAACAGCAAAAGAAGCATACCCGGAAACTCGCCCCCATGAAGAAATATGGTACCAGGGCCGGAACGATGAAGCATAGGAGGGGCATAAGTGTCATATAATGTCTGGGAATATTTTTAAAGTTTAAAGAATTCTTCAATGTACATATATATAACTTGTGGTTTGCTTACCGTTGTTGGAACATAACAACGGGATCTGCCTCTAGGTCGCTCATATCGATGAGTTTACCTTTCCTTCTAACTTCAGGATGTTTCTTGACCATCAACCAACCCATGTGGCAGAAGAAGAACCCACGCTGGGAATTATGTGGATCGCCGTCGGTGTCTGTGAATTTGTGATGGGCGCGATGATCTCTAACCCATTCGTATAAACTGTTTTGAAAAGCGATTGTTTGGAAAATCATCAATATTATTCTTAATGGCAATTTCGCTTTATAACTTCGATGGGACCAAAGACGATGAGCGCCAACTGTTACTCCATAGGCGCCACACATTCCCACAAAATGTCCTGAATGAAAATATTTCAAAAGCTTATGAATGGTACTAAAATCAAGCATTGGACATAAAATTGGGGAATAAATTGTATGATCCTATTTTGAAGACAGCTATGCAAAAAAATTATTTCAAAATGCAAAAGAATTCAATAAATCACGCGGCAACTAATTTTTTTAAATAATAATTGCGAAATACGAAAGACAGACAAGTCGCAAAAGATATGCAATATGCAATCTTAAATGTATTATAATATGAATTCTGTCTCCCAGGGTATTCAAATTAAAGAATCACACAAGCATATATGTATGTTACATAACTCTACGTTTGCATATGTTATCCATTCCTTAGCATAACGGTATAAAACATAAAAAAATGTTTTTAAATTAAATTACGTGATGATGATAAGGATGTTTGCAAAATAACAGTAGAATGCTGTTAAAAGAAAAATTATAAAACATTACTCACCCCACAAAAATTCTCTAAGAAGGCCTTCTGTGATTGTTATGTATATTCCATATAAAGCAAAGAGGTGAATTATCAGGAAGGCATTGACATTTCTCCAAACAATCTCCAATTTGTAGTCATCCTTTTTAATAGAACTAACATCCACGCTTTGTTTACCCGTGCTTCCATTTTGTGTTGATGATTCCGTTGAAGTTGGTACACGATACAATAATGTGCTATGTGATTTTTCTACTGGATCTGGCACCAAGGTACTTTCGGCCAGTATAAAAGAATTCCCAATTAGATTAGGAGCCATTCTACACACCTATTCAAAATGAAAAAAAAGTCATTAAACTCTGTTACATTTAAATCGACATCGATTTCCTGGTAATTTTATTCAAAATTGAAACTCATTACAGTTAATGGTGGTACCGGTACGTCACAAAAGTTTAATTTTATTAAAAATTTTCAAAATTCCGATATTTTAATATTCTGCAAGAGATTTTCTACGTATAAATTTGTATATCCTTTCTCTACCTGAACATTTTGTACCTTTTTGTAAAGGTAATAAGATGAGAAATTTGATAGAAATAATAGTGAAATGATGGAGAAAATGTAGGAAAAGCGTGAATTTTAGGATTTTTCAAAAAAAATTTTCATTTTCGAAGTGACTGTTACCTGCAGTGGTAGAGGTATACAAACATTGGTGACAGTTTTAGAAGGAACATTGAGATAGTAGTTGTTTGGCGTGAGTTTGATGTGACTGCCTACTGAACCTACTCAAAAGTAAAAATAAAATAAAAATGTGCATACCGAATTTATGAACCACTCTGTAACTCCCAAACGGTTAAAACTGCTCCCCCCCAATACCGTGCAATCTTTTATTTGGCTACGTGATATACCACCCCACTAATCTGCATACGTTATTGCGAAACATTTTTTCTGTATGCACATATACATATCATTCTTTTCATTATTATTTTCTTTATGTTTTCATTCTTATCTAACACATGTGGAACGTGGTTGCACGATTTTCCACTGCAGTTGGCGCAAATGATTGAACGTTTGAGACCTGCTTTGTGATATTCACATATTCACGGAAGATATTAGAAACAATCTAATACTATATACTATGCTTCCTATAAAATAATTATAATATCGTTAGTTTCGGATTCAGGAATAACGAAATTTTCAGCCGAGGGTACAGAAAGTTGCCACACATTTTTAATCCACTGATCATGAAAACGCGAATAACGAACCGTGAATAAGGAGCTTTGACGGTACTGTTTAATTTATGACAGAGGAAAATATGAACAAAGCATAATTAATTAAAATAATCAAAATTAATTCGATTATGTGAAAAAGAGAATTGAAACTAATAAAATAAAAAATAAGAAATCCTGACTGATTTTGAAAAAAACAACTTAACGAACTAAACAAGACACCAAAGAGTAACTAGTAATACTATTAATATTATTTATTACTACAATTCGTGTTTGGTACAATGCGCAAGATGTTTATGCATATTTAGAATTTTTGATGAGAGATAATAATCTAATCTAAACTAAACTAAATAGAGAGAACAAACGGAAAAATAATATAAAATGAAGAGAAGAAAGATATAACTAAAAACATTTGTTTACTAAAAATGAACGCTAAGGCAAACCTACACTATGAAATAATACTGTTGTGTCATGTCGTCTAATGTGAAAAGCTCAACGATAACGGCATGCCGTGTCGTGTTCGTGCCGTTATCGTGACGTGTCGTTGTCTTCTAGTGTGAAAACGCCAAAATAATTACAAAGTCTAACGCACTGTACAGCGTGAGACAATTCATATTGAATGCATGAATTCATGACTGCAATTATTGACCTGCGACAGCGCAGGTATTGAACTGGTGAACTGAACAAGAACATTAATATTTACATAGGTATAGTATAAGCAATCTACTACTCTTAGGTTTCAATAAGTTAAGGGGATTAATTGTTCATTTGATTTTTTTTTAATTTTCAAAGTAGTTTTCATATTTTTTTTAAAATTCTTTACTTTGAACTAAAAATAAATATTTAAAGAAAACACCACATATTTTACCTTATGCCTGTCTCAAAATGACATTTACTTGCACGGCTCCTCTTGCGAGGAGGCCTTCTATTAATTATCGTTACAAACAAGCATCACATAATTCTACATAATTCATGCATTCATGGCTGATGCAAGTTCTTTCCCGCCCATCATAGCGAATAAGGAGGTTAATTCATAGAGCCAGTTGATTGTCCACTCAACCTCAAGCACCTGAAGCATTCTACTAAGAAGTTCGCTCTTTCTAGGCGAGAGCACACAATAGGTTCGCTGGCTGTCCCTGACCGAGTAATGTTTCTTCTATTTCTTTAGCCATATCTTTTCAAAACAAATCTCTTAACTTTTACCCGTAAGTTTGCTAAATTCTGGCCGCAGCATTAATGCACGTTGCTGGTTGCATTTAACGATTGCTTAATAAATTGCTACTTAGAAAAATGCACACTAGAAAGGAGTTCTAGACACACTCATTGGTACACCACTCGGAAAACTTGCTAGCCTTCTGGTAACGCGAAGCATTGACCACAACAGGCCGCACTCCGCATCGAGTGGCCTAAATAACCAAGATAATGTTGCCGGCGAAGACTATAAAGCAAATATGTCTGTGACATAAGAAAAGAAAAACAAGTTTTTAAAGCATGAACAGATCTTCACGTCCATCGTCTGAACGATGCGGTTTAATGAGCATTTGTCGCTTTAACATAAATTAGGTATTTTGTCCCTTCTTGGAATAGGACGACACAACTCACCTGCAACACTAGCTGCCCTTGTACTTAAAATATATTCTGTTGCAATATAAATCAAAACTGCGTCTGAAGTTGCATCTAAGTGTTATAATGACTTTGGCATCACATCAAACCATTTTTTTAAAATTTCTCTTACGCTAACGTTTTTACTGTTTTGGGTGTATCACTTATTTTTTAAAATTTCGAACTAATGCTCATGGAAGACATTATTAAATCGCAATTAATAGACAAGAAGAATTGAAAGTAATTTTCCTGATATCTGTATAAAAAAAAACTCTTGCAGTGATTCATTCAAAACATTTTAATATATGGACACATTTGCATTTGCTGGACAGTGAAACTTCCATGGCATGCTAGTGAAAACCAAGAATACATGTTTTAGGCAAGCATTCCCTAAAATTGTTTAAAATATGTAATTAGATGATTTTCATTTTATTGTGGAACTTTGCTCGGGTGAAACTGAATTGGGGAGTTGTCCTGTTTACATAACAAAGTTCTCATTAATAATGAAAGTGGAGTACATGCAGTTTTTAGAATAAGTTTGACACTGTCACTTTAAACTACATATTCCATTTACTATGTCCCTTTAATCGCTGTATCGTCACGACCACTTTTTTGAGATGATGACATTTTTTAATTATTGGCAGTCAATGATGCCATTTATTTATACTCGTGTGGTGCATAGTAATGGCATAATATTATGAAATTATTATTACTGTATGCTGTATGGGGCCAGAATATTATGCGTGTGCGTCCAGAGAGTTCCGTACTAAGAATCCAGGTCCCCCACTTTTCGTATGTGTTTTTAAGTTTCATGCATTTTCAAAGACATGACATGCCATTCGATAGAATACTCGTAAAGAAAATTTTCGGCCTCACTAAATAATAATATTTTTAAATTTCTCTTCACGTTTGGATTTGCTAAAAACGTAATATTGTGAAGTTTCATTACAAACGGCGATGAAATGTAGGAACTACGATACTGTACGGATATGACGACACCATAAGAGTTCCTAAAATATGAAATTTTATTTTTCTGGTCGTAAAAAAAAAGAAATACGTTAGCTGTTTTAAACGATTCTAACATATGTAGCTATTAACAAAACTGTATTTTTGTTAGTCACTCGTGACTCACTGACGCAAATAGAAAAACTAACGCGACAAACTTACCCCACAATGTGTAGTTATTACTCTGAACTTGTCATTTTGCAATTATTGGTATAGCACAAGTTAGCATCAGATTAAGTGATCTGTTATTATTTTAAGAGGGACCATCCATTTTGTATAGAGGCTAGGGCTCCATTTATAGCGGATATTGAAATGTTTTTTGTGTGTTTAGAATTTCATAAAAGTTGGCATACGGGGCATTTTAGGCTCCCTAATTTTAAATATTGTAGAAATGCAAGATGAGAGCAATTAAATCTTTCATACATAGTAGAGAATCGTGATTTTGGTTGAATCGCCCGAGTTCGATACGAACTTTCATATAAACAACATTTCAGTGTAGTAACCATAACTGCATATATGGGCTTTTCCACAATTTTCCTATACAAAAGGAAGATTTATGCGATGCCTCGATTAACATATCTTGTTTCCTAAAGTATTACTTCATAAGAACAGAAATAAAAATATAAGATTGTGTCTAGTTTATAATAAGAGCACGAGGACTCAAGAGACTGGCGTTGAAGTAAGAAAAAATCAGTACCTCAACCGTTTTGATGTGTCACTTCATCGATAGTATCAAAAATTAAAAAGTTATAAAATCTTACAGTCCATTTCGTACGTCTGCAAATAAAATTGTCTGGTCCAAGTTTTCTCTTCCAGCGGTATGCATGACAGTGCAATTACAAAGGTAACTTTTCCTGCACAGCACTTTCCCCTTATTGTAACCACTTAGTTGGAAACAACAAGAGCGCGCAAACTTATGTATCAACGAAAAGAACATTGCAACTGAAGCCATTCAGGCGTGATACATTGATATAGCACTTCTGCCTGCAGCACCTTTTAAATCTCATTCAAGTTATTCATCAATAGTCAGAGGAAAAGTTACGCTAAAGAGAAAATATTCATCTTGAACTTGAAAACATAGCGAACCTTGAATATTGCAAGCCATCATGCTTCGTTTTGATTCATGTATGCATGCATGGCTATCTGTTGCATAACTTGAACTTCTTATTTGACGGTATCTTTTTGAAGCATCGTCAACGATTACCATATCCGATTTGTGTAATGATAGTTTAAATGAAGAAACGTTCAAGATAAGTCCGCATAAAGCGTTAAAGAATTATCTCTATTTTGTCCGATATCTACATGAACTTTTCATAGAGCAACAGCCAAAATATTAACTAATTTATCTTGATGTTTTATAATACATTTTGTTTTTATTTAACCACTATGTTACGAACGCGTCCGTTTTCTATGCCTTTTTCAAACTATAAATCGTAATGGGTCATGATTAACCAGTTTTGCGAATATGTGATAATTCATAATAAATTGCAATACCTGCCCTCAGGAGTATTTTTATGACTTTTCTTTTGTCGTCAATTACGTAAACCTTCAACCTTGTTAACCAATATAAAAAGTTGAGAAAGTCCGGAAGCGGAGGAAAATAATGAACATGGTATGAAGGTAAGCGAAGACACCACACGCATAAGGTAATTTACGTACATAATGTAACACACTTGGGCCGAGTGTCTGTCCTCTAAAACCTAATATTTCGTGACTGCAACTGCATTAATATACCCAAAAATTCCTCGTAAGACACGTTGGGGCCAAAATGTGACCTGCCGTCGATTACCAAATTTCCCATTCGCACAATGTAAGAATTGACAAATTTTATAGAGCAACCCGTAATTCTTCTATTTCGCAATTTCTTTGCGTTTTAATTAATTAAAAATTTTTTTTATGGAACTGAATTATATTTAAAACTTATGACTATCTACTGCATTTTATATATCCATAATTTTCCCAGGATAATATATTTTCAAATTTCCGTTGAATATTCGCAATGAAAAACGGAAAGTATTTTTTCAACTTCTGGGTATTTATGATTGGCTCCAAAACACCTCAGTTATAAAAATCGGTAAATGCACTTTAGAGATAACGATATTTGAAAACTTATAGTGATGGAAAGAAAGAAGCACTCACTTATTACTTTTGGATTGCGGCTCTTGCACAAAAGCTGAACTATATCAAAAACTGTTAACAATTTCCTTTGCACTCCACACGGCTTGAGATATGATTTTAAAATGAGAAATTCGAACTTAGTAACCGTATTCACTGTGTCACCGGAGCGGAGCGCTCGTAAGTTGTATGTTGAGGTGCTGCTTGAGCAAAGCCCGTTTACTAACAAATCTAATGGCGAAAGAGGTCGTCAAATTTATAACATTTCGCGGCTACTTCTGCCGCTCTAAAGGTCGAGCTGGCTAAGGGTACTGCGATGGTGTTTTCAACGTGATCAAGTATTTATAGTGCTCACTCGTACCTATACGTTTTGGAATTAAAATATTGACCCAGTCCTACTGCCCTGATATGCAGAATTTTACCTAGAAGTCACACTTAACATATATATATTTATTAATCAAATAAGTAATTACTTGAACGTATTAAATCCATGATTTCGCATCTTGTTACTTTTGGTAAAATTAGGATGGTTAGTCGCATTGCAATGATATTAGGCGTGTCCCAGATTTTGTTCTGTTGTAAATATTACTTATTCGAAGAATATCAGCGTTGTTGTAGACATAGTGAAGGTCTAATATTAGAATGCGTGTAATATTAAAATATTTTATTTTTACAGCAGCACTTCGAAGCAAATTATTTTGCATCAGTTCCAAACCTGTTTACATTAACGCTTTTCACTTTCCAGATATTTGGCTATGGTGAATCAAGATTAAACGTTACATCGATAAATACGCGTTCTCACGCTCTTGTAGTGCGGTTCAATGTCAATGATGCGGTACGGAATCTGCAGCAGCCTGAACGGTACCAATTCATTATATTTGTGTTAAGAAGGTCATCTCTAATTTTAGCACTCCATGATCCATTCTGATTTATATGTCATTGAGGTTCCATCGTTTTTAATGCGTGCATATTCTAATTAATATATAGGTATATTGTCAATTAGATGAAAGAAAGCTTGATTGAAATAATAGAAAAATAGCCACACACTTTTATATAAAGATGATCATTTTCTCCTCTGATTTGAGTTGATTTCGGCAATAATTTTTATTGTAGTTCTTAATTATAGAACACTTCGAAACAAAACCCAAGATTTAAATATTTAATATTTATCTCTTTACAAAATCAACAACAGTGGTATTATTTTTTATTTCAAGCTTATCTGCATTTTACCATGGCATAACAGTAAATGAGAAGTAATATGTCGTTGAATCGATGAATTTTTTTAAACTTTTGTTTTTGCACGACATGTTTTATTATTTGGTTTTCTTAAAACGAATTAAAAACTTCGAAAACTACTTGTTCCACCCCATTTATTCCTAAAATATTAATCGGAATAATTTGAAATAATTTTAGCATTTTTTAAAAAGTATTACTTGCACTTGTCGAATTTTTTACAATGCACTCACGTATAGAGCAACAACCTCCTCACCGCATTCGTAATCGTACCTACAGCTACAGTACGCATCGGCTGCAAAATTCCCGTACTCCTCACCTACAGTAGACACTAGCAGCTCATTTCCCCTAATCCTGATCATGTTACTTTTTCGTTACACTGTATACCTATGTAGGATAAAAGGAAAGGATTAAAGGAACACTTTGAGGATTATTTTTGTCCTGCATTGATTTCCCCCCTCTGCTTTGGAAATTTAGGAGTTCCCAAATCATTGAAGTGGTCCTATAAATTTTCGCAGCACTGTATAATGCAGATTGCTTATTACTAATAGTGTCTTTTTTACAGGAAAAGAGCGTCAAGAATATGCACACAACTAGGGTGTGATTTTACTTTTTTCCATAATTATATGTAAATGCTTTTAACCCAAAATCGCCAAAAGCAAATAATTTTGTTTACGTGGGTTTGGTTTAATCGTTTGATATTAATAGTCGAAAAGAAAGGAAGTAAATGTAGGTACAAATCTTATTCAATTTTCCATTAGGGTCAGTAAATCTACGCGCACTTGTAACTTGAATAATATAAATGAGAGTAGGTACTATAGTAAACTTAAGTACTATATACATATACATATATGTATCATAGCAATCCTTTGAACTTGAGAATTCTCGTTCGCTATATTCGATCCTGCATCTTTAATTTCCATTTTGATAGAAGATTGGAGATTAACGATCTCGAAAACATAAAAAGCCCTCGTTTTCAAATTGTTTTTGTTTAATTTAGAATTTTCAGTCGCCATATTGGATCCGCCATCTTAAATTTCCTTTTATCCCCCCCCAGGATTTTAATTTACACGGAAAACTGTTCAAGCTCCACTGCGTAATTACAGTTCCTTTCGGTTAGACGTGACGCACAACATTCGGAACCAAACGAAAAAAGTTCAAACGGGGCTAATAAAATTTGGCACAAATTTAGGATCCGGGTCCTGACAAGTTAGCTGCAGTTCATGACATTCACTGACTAAAAATTTCTAATACGCCAAGAATTACAAGAATTGCTACATTTGATATTATATACATATATATACATACTCTGAATTACTTTTGCCATTTTAGTTTGTTATATCCCCGGGGGCTAAATTTGTACCTAAAATTTTATTTTTAAATGGCAGAGAATTACTTACCTGACGGTGTTAATCATTGGTTTTGGAACCCCAAATGAGCTTCGCGGTTACTTGTAGGAAAATGTTGGATCGCATCTTATAGTACCCCTGCTTGTAAATTACGTGTAATACTCGTGACTCACATGGGGTGGATGCCCGGATATCCATGACTACGTATATACACGATATGCAAAGTCGCGACTTTGGTCTATTATAGCCCAAAGTCGCGATTTTCCCTACCGTATAAACTGTAAAGTTCCTACTTTGGGCTAGCACGGATTGAGTCGGGCGTAGGCCTGATCTAGTCCGTATTGGGAACCGTTGTGTTACGTAGTCCATATCATGAATATCCTGATTTCTGACTAGTGAGTACTCCTGACGCACAAAAACTAGGAATTCCGCTGCCAAAACATTTCAGAATGAAATCAGAAATTCGTTACATTTGAAGAAATGGAAGAATTAGTTGCGCTAATACAGAGAGAAGCGAGAGCAAATTTTTACTAAATTTCTCCAATTTATTTGGTTTTTTGGTCCATTGGCTTTGTATTTTGCCATTTCGCTAAATTTAATTGCTCACAACGCCAGTATTGAACGCACGTGGCGCTGTGCACAGTAAAAATCTCCTATGCCCAGAAGTTTTTGGGGGTGTCGAAACCGTTGTGTTTTTGGGTATATTCGCGATATGCGGTGACACATATGGGGTATGAACGGAGAATTGCGATTATATGGATATACCCCATGTCTGTCCCCGGTATAGGGGCAAGACACTATCTTGATAGAAGATGACACATTTATAGCCGTTAAATTAGGCTACAGCCGGTCCCTGTAAATGTATGTTAGTGGTCGATAAATTAACTTTCAGATCTATGATGGTTTGCTTTACAGAATACCCCAAGCTCATTCGCTCACCATATGTTTCAACTGTCATATCAGTGCATTAGCCCCACTATCGGGAAGGGACCGTTGGAGGACATTTCTTTGTTTTGGTTACAATTCAGAAGTATATTTTGTAAACGAGACCTTAAGTTCTTCTGTATATACAAGCAAATGTAAGAACAATGGACCAAGTAAACCCAAACCCGTCTCATGGAGGGACGGAGGAGTGTTTAGCACCTTCTGAGAACTATAGGTAATTGTTTACTTTACATTCAACAAACACCTTCCGGTCATTGGGATGTGCAAGTAAAAAACAGGAGTGGACTATTGAAACGATTATCAGGGGTTTTAAATTTGCTTCAAATCTTACCTTCCATTGATAACTCACTTTTTCTGTACCCAATAACTTTTATCTTATCTTCAGTCCCCAAAGAGAAAGTATCTATAAAGTGATAAATTTGAATATTGTTGTTAAAAAGCGCTAGTGGTCGGTCCTTCATGCACCAAAATAATTAAAATTGCATTGTCTCCTGCGTCTAAACTATTTCTCTTCAGATTTTATATTTGCAAGTTGACGCGGCACGTATGCGTTATCGGTGCGTAGACCGTGAAAATATCAAGCAGGGCAAGGATAACGAGGTTATCAAATATTCACGATTTGGGTTCAAACCCCCTGAGGGTTGTGTTAGAAGTATTAGAGAGATAACTTTTAAGTCAACTATTGAGAATTAATTCGTCACTCAGACCGCTTATGTTTTCCTTATCAACATGCAGTCCAGTTCGTTTACTTTATATCGTTACAGGAATGAGTGGAATCTATTGCTATATTCGCTACGCGGAGGCATAACAAATTTAAGAAACTTGGCCTTATCCGGTGATCTAAAAATTTCAAAATTTAGAAGTGTGTGCTGGTCCGTTCTTCTGAGAGTCGTCAGTGAATCCCCTGCTGAGTGGGCACGTGAAAAGGAACAGCAAAGGGAAAAGTATTAAATTGTGTTGATCCTGGCAAACCAATAATAATACATTTTTAGATACAAGAAGTTGAAAGAAGAATTTGCCCACAATCCGCACAACGCGAGCATCAGTAATGACGATCCACTTTCGCAATCAAAACAAGTAAAGCACGTCGGATTTATCGAAAAGATTTTTAAAATGAGCTCATTTTTCAGAGTATTTGGAATCAATACTTTGGCGATCAAGAATTGTTTGCAGTGATCAAGCAAGACGTAGTGAGGACATTTCCTGGATTGAATTTTTTTGTGAAACCTTCAATTCGAGAAGCAATGGTATGCGCTAAATGTGGTTTAACATCTCTTATCTTACATGAATAAAACTCCTATGTTGTCCGTCTGCCCATCATGGAATATTCAATACTACGCTAAAAGTTTTCCGATTATTCAATTATTAAAATTCCTAAATCGTCTGCATTCACATATTATATCTAAAAATAAGGCCAATAACCACGATAACATTGCAGGAAGCCTACGTACAAAATAAGGGTTTTTTAATGTATCTTTCCTGATAGCAACAAACGCTATGTGACGGATAGGCAAGTTTATTTCAAATTCATCTATTTACAGACAAATATATTATTTTACTATGCGCGGGAACACCCCTACATGTGCTACAGACAAGGTATGCACGAAATTATCGCTCCAATTTTGTTCGTGATGCACTGCGATCATCAAGCCTTGCAGCATTTTACAGAAGTTTCTAAAAATATAGAGTAAGGAAAAGATGGCAGATTATGTGTTTAGTATTACATTTGTAACCTATTTCTAGCCCACTGCTAACACTGATTTTGAATCCAATATATCTAGAAGCAGACGCCTAGTAAGTTCACAATTTTCCTGTTGCATTTTTTAATTTTATTCCATTACAGTTGCATATTTTCGCGATTGATGTCATCAGTTGAGTCCTATTATAGAATAGTAAATTTAGTGCCTACCGCGGAAGGCTATTTCCCAGTGCAAACTGAGGTGAATGGAGCCATGACTTTAAAATTTACAGCAGTAACAGCATTTTTATAATTAGCCCGTAGATGATTGCTCGACAACAGAAATTGAAGTAATTCGCCAATTAAATTTTATACGAGATAAAATTCTTGCCAAAGAAGACTTACATCTGCACAACCACTTGCTTAAATTAGATATCCCTCTTCACATATTCGGAATGTAATTTGATTAACTACTTTTCATATGCAAGCATTCAATTGTTTGTTCTCTTTTACTGCAGTCGTTGGCTTCGATTACTCTTTGGGAGAGAATTTCCGCTACAGGATTTACTGATACTGTGGGATGCGATTTTTGCAGATAGCGACAGATTTGAGCTTCCTAATTACATTCTCGTCGCTATGCTTATTAGAATAAGAGACAAACGTGAGTATATTTTTTGTAAATAAATGCAGCAGCATTTGCACATCGGTATTTTCTCTTCCAGTGCTTTTAAGTGACTATACCACTTGCCTGGCACATCTAATGAGATATCCTACTAATATGGACGTAAATCTGATTTTACGCCATGCTTTATACATGTATATGCCTAAGGTAAGATTTGTTCTTATTTTAAAAGATTTCTTAAATAATATTTTAATATTTTAGAAATATGAGCGTCCTGCCAACGCCTTTGTTTACGTTACAGTAAAGTATGAGGTACCTCCAACGGCGGCACAAGGGAAAAACGCTACACTACCAAGAACACGTTCTTCAAATGCTGGTATAAGTGCCGCAAATGGGGGTTCTCTTCGCAAATTGCACAAACCGCGCCACTCTTTTACTGAAGAAAGAAATCCTTTACACAACAGTGACTTAAAGGAATTACAGTATACAAATGCTTTAAATGCGGCACGTTTAGCTAATCATATGGCATTCCAGGGTGCCGATGCTTCGATAATTGATGGCTTTCGATCTGATGTAAGGCTGATTAATTGCACTTTATTTATTATTTAAAAAATGTCTTTCCAGAGCCCTCAGTTGCTGAAATTAGAACTCCATAATGCCCAAACTGTTATGACTATTACCAGGCTAAAGCTGAAAAAGTATTTGGCTGTTCTAAGGAGGTATAAGCATTCAGAAGAAGCCAGTCAAGCACTAGACGGTATTGAAGAGCTCTGTGCATTTTTGGATGTGAAGATCCCAGTGTCCGATACTTCGATGTCTGCCCCTGTGGATCAGGCACTTGAGGCGAACGAGGGTAGTCAAACCAAAGACAAGCCTAATCATAAAAAAGACTCGCATTTAGTTAACACGCACAGTGATTTGCGTAACGGCCGAACTGTGAATCAGACTGAAACAAGTTCCACATCAAAAACCACTGCGAACATTGAATGCTATAGCAAATATAGTGCGGATGAAGAGGAAACGAAACAGGATATGCAGTTAGAATCAACGGAACCAGTGTCTTGCCAAAGTGGAACGCGTTACGAAATCCCTGATAACGGTTTCACGCAGAACGCGTCATATATTTTAGGTACACAGAAATGCGTTGAAATGAAATTAATCAAAGAAAAACAGATTAATGAAAACAGTGATGATCCGTGTGGTCTACCCCGTCCAGATCCAATAGGTATACGAGAAAAAGAAAATGTCTAAAATAGAAAAGGTAAGTTAAGGAGCTTGTATTCATTTTACTCTCGTGATGTCAGGACTTTTTCTTAATAAAAGTAATCTTAAGGAAGCTTTTTCTCTTGATCTTTTATTAAAATTCTTAACCGCGTGGTTTTCGTAGACCACTGGATCACCCCGAACTATTTCGATCTTACTGTTTTATTTTTCTCCAATCCCTTGTGAAATTTAGGATTGGAAGTTGGTTCTGGAATCTGAATACCATTTTAAATATCAAGAATGTCTGGACGTTTGAAGATTTTTCACTGTCAATTTTCTCGAAGTGTTCTCTCAGAAAGTAAGGATAAAACTGATTAGATCGTATAATCCGGCTAAATTTGTAAGAATAGTTATCGGATCGTGAACTCTCTGCTTTCTCAAAACCAAAGAACTTACCTTAGAAAAAGAATCTCAATAATAACTTTGTTTTTCATAAAATCAACAGTTTGAGAGATACTTGGAAAAAAAACTATTTCGAAAAACGTTGGGAACTGTAATTTGAAAACTATTGAACAAATGTTCGTGTATTCTTCTATTGAAGCTTCTATGCAACATTCGCATTTTGTCAAAAAATGTACAAGTACAAGTATCGTAGTACTCCTTTGAAGTATTGGATCTGCGAGATTAACGACCCCAAAAATATAAAAGGACTCATTTTCATTTCAATTGGATCTTGAATTTCCAATTATCGCGATCAGCGACCCCGAAAATATATTAATTTACACCGAATCCGTTCAAGTTCCACTGTGCAATTAGTTTCACGATGCAGCATTTCGTTACACTTTCAGTCGGATGAATCGAACTTACTCTAACGTGTAAAAGAATGCAATTTTGTCGTAAGATCAACGATTTCCACGATAATTGTCAAAAACTTGTCTCTAATATAACGCTGGCGCTGGAAATACCTCCTTCTAATCCCATTTCAAAACTTTAAAATAAGTTTTTCAATAGATCCTCCTCACAGGTCCTAAAAGTTAAAACGGTTAAGGCCGTATTGCAAGGTAAAGGTAAGATTTCCGTGGTCTATAAATAAAAGTGTGCGAAAAAGTCAGAAGTGAAGAGTCGACGGGGGGCATTATTACATCGAGCATATTATTTACCTCAAAACAATTTATAAAAAGATATCTTGCCCTGTCAGAAGTGGGATTCGAACCCACGCCCACAGAGTGGACTGCGACCTGAACGCAGCGCCTTAGACCACTCGGCCATCCTGACTTCACATTGCGTTATGTATAGAGAATCACCACGTATTGATATGAGATTATACAATACCAAAATCAATAATGAACGTAACTATTACTGCAATAAATACAACTGATTATTTCAAAACAATGTCGTGTGACCAACTAGCAAATCCCTTATTTGGCTTAAAATTCGTTATAGACATACCAAAGTAGATAATAGTAGTAAACCTACAGGACTCCGTGGCGCAACGGTAGCGCGTCTGACTCCAGATCAGAAGGTTGCGTGTTCAAATCACGTCGGGGTCAAGTGAAGTCTCTTTTTTTCATTAAAAATATTATTTAGTAATTTTCTGAAAATTGAGTTTTTCCCGCCTGGACGACGATTGCAACATGGTAATATGCATATTCAAAAATTTAGCAGTGTAATTGTAAATTACATTAAGCGTATTTACAATTTGGTGCAAATAGGCCTTGCACCCTTGCATCGAGTGTGAAATTTCACATTTTCATAGTTTTTTCTATGGATTGTTTTATGCACTTTTGCACGCACCGTTTGCAACGATGCAAGACCTATTTGCACCAAAGCGTGATTACCCCTATTATCTGTTTGTCCTTTGAAGGAAAGCAAACCAATACTTTAGAATCGATATCGGTTTTTACTATAAAATTTATTTATTTTTATTATTAAGTTGGCTAATATAAACATCGACTTTTTCAAGAATACTTCGGTTGTTGACTTTATTGGCTATCAACTGAATCGTTAAGAGGTTATTTATATCCTGCTGCTGGAACGCTGCTTCAGTTGCTTCTTCTAGTAACCTTTAAATAATAATGTTGTTGAAGTTAATAAAAAAAGAGAATATTATGTATGTACCCCGCTCTCATAAACCATTTAACCTTTTTGTCCTCTCTGCACCGATTAATATATTTCCTGCTCTCCCGCAAGTTGCCTTGCTTTATACAAACCTCTACAAAAGGTTCATATCCTATAGGGCTTTTTTTAAGTTTAGAAAACTTTTCAAGTTCATCCCATCGGAAGGTCTCAGATAGCACCTGAATTCTTAGCCACCAGTACCTGCAAAACATCCAATGAAATAAAGAAAAATTTTGTTAAATTTTATTACCTTTTCTCTGGAATTTTATATTCATTTTTGAATTTCTCTGCAAGTTTTACATCCCCCACCTCCAATAATTTTTTCAGAGTATCATGAATTGATAAGCCATAAAACTCGGCAGAATTGGAAGCACCATATCTGCAGTACAAAAAGTTATTATGAAAGTGTACTACAGTACAATAGCACTAATACTTCTCAGATAAGGAATTCTGTTGTTTCATGAGTTTTCGCACTTCACTGCATAAGTCAGCTTCAACATTCTTATGAGCCTTCGTATAGGCGACTGCGGCATTTGGCAGAACTGACTGTATATTACCCATTTCACTGGCCTCTCGTAAAGTAAACTCTGCTTGCGATTGAAAGTCATCCACCTCATTGTGCAGATCTTGCAATGCAGCCTTGCTATATGACTGACAATATTTCTTGTACAAGTTATGCGCCATCGAAAATTCACGAATCATCATCTAAAAGAGAGCTTTCAATTCCTATAATACAATACGCAAAATCTAGTTGTCGCACTTGAAACGTTGCCAACGATGTTGTTTCTTTTAGCTGAAGTAAAACCATTGCGACTAAATCGGTATCTCCTGACTTTGTCGCACTGTACAATGCCTTCTCATCTTGATTTAACTTTAGTAGTAAGGGAACCTGCACTGACGCTTTTGTCTCCAACTCAAGTAGCTATAATAGAACCAGCAGTGAGATTAAATTAACGATAAGAATATTCACACGCAAACCTTAATAGCTAGCTGATTCCTACCAACAGAATGTGCTTTTTCAGCCAGATTACAAAAGGATACGCCCTGCACTGTAGGGTTCTTAAATTTCTCTGTGATCTTTTTTGCAACATCATTGTCGTCTATTTAGGAAAAATTTTAATATTAATGAATAACATAATCAAACGACTTACTTTTGTCATAAATTACTTTATGGAAAGCCCAGTGCTCTAGTATTCGAGATTCGGAGAGATTTAAATGTTTGGCGACTTGAATAGCGATCGCATAATGCTTCCGGAAAACTAGTCTGTCCAAAATCACATTAGGCTTCAGGTGGCAGAATCTAATTATGCGAACACCCTTAAATTATTAAAACTCAAACAATTGTTAAACTTACTGTTGGTAGGTTAAAGGAAGGCTCACTTTAGGGTGCCTCAGCGCATTCAAAACACGTAAAATGCGACAAATTCGAATATACTCGTTCGGGTTGTAACTGGGAATGAAACCCATGCCGAAGTAGGCTGTCTAAATATGTAAAAAAAAACGTATTCATGTAGTATCCTTTCTAATGTTTAAACAAGTTTTTTACCCGTATTAAGCTCTTCTGCGTCTCTACATCGAATTCATATGCAGCAGCTTCGATGCACTCCTCAACTGCAACATTTATCTTATCTTTGAATAAATTCAAATATTCGTCTGACTGGTGGCTCCGTTCCTGAAACTTTTTATGAGCTTCGAAAAGGAAACTTGCTGGTTCTTGACTGTTTATAGCAAAAATGTTTCGGACACTCTCTGGGAGCTTTTGTATTATTTCGTGGACAGTATTTGTAATAACTCGAATACCATCGATCTCTGGAATGAGAAATATTGCCGGATCGTACGTGAAGACATTTTGGTCCCCCTTCACATTAACCACCAGTAGTAATGATGGGTAAGCTATAACCACTGCTTCGGGCTGGTGGCTTTTTTCAGAGCCCTGAATCCATTCAATTTGAAGTGGCTTCTCCGAGCGACCAGTATCAAATTCACAAAGGGTCGTTTCCAAATCAGTCGTACCTAGGCGAATGATGCCGTTGTCGGTGTAAAGGGCCAGATAACGATTGTTGTAGGACACAGCCATTTTGACAATGGTCTTGAAAGGTTTCCGGAACAATGAATCAAATATCTTGGCGGAATTTTGACCGAGCTCTTGCTTTATTATCTCATTTTCCAATGCTACAATGCAGAATGTGTTTCGGTCTTTTGACACAATTTCCCAGCAGGTTGGGTACTTTCCACTCTCTGCAATGAAAAATTGCTTGTTAAATTTAAAACGGTACAAGTTAAAAGTTTTAAACGATTTTAGTTGTATTTAAGAAAACTGTAAAAGCTAATAATTTTTTATTACTTCGACGTGTTTTCTGTCTCTGCCTCTTTATTTTCTTGGTTCTGAATAACTAGAGGACTACTTGCCGCAATCGCATTTTCCCCGACAGACTCCAAATGGGCCCCTTTTTTTCATTTTGTAGTGCAGTTAAGGACTAATTAACAACAGGCAAAAGCTAGTTCCAAATAACATACTTGCAAGCATGAATAGTTTCCCTAAGAATTCACCCACACGCCCACTTTCAATGAACAACGTTACTAATTATGTGGGAACCACATGTCCTAACTCATAAGGTGTCGTAAAGCCTTCGATACTCACTTGGAATCTCAGGCAATTGACGATTTTTGGGATCGTCGACATTGTGTACTAAAAAAATTCTATAGTTTGTTGTCATCACAGCAACTCCAGTCCCCGCACTTGAAGAGAATATTTTGGCATCAATAACCTTTGTGCAACTGGCTTCCTGACCCATGCTAAACGTGTTCTTCTCTTGACCGAACATATCGTATTTGAATACCAATCCACCGTCTTGGACACACAAAAGTTCTTCAGAGTCAGACCAGCCTACCGTTACCAAGTTCCCATGGTTCCACTATGAAAATTAAACATTAACTCTGTACAGGAAAGTGTTAAGTCGTTACGTTAATGGAAGATATTAACACCCCAGAAGCATTCACAATTCTGATTACTTCCTTGGTTGATCCTTTCACTGGGACTATTTTTTTAAAATCCCGAACAATGGCTATGGGGCCCCCAAATGGTGCTCCACATAGTTGCATATATTTCAAATCGATACCCTGCGGCCACTCAAGGTTGTATAGTTCAATTTTCCTAAAGTGGTAAATATTAGATATTTTTTACTTGAGTCGTGTTTTTGTGCAAATGCTCAACCTATAAGTACTCCCTGGCCGAAGGCTGAACCAGTCCCCAGTATCGTACATTACAGGCATCGCTGCTGGAAAATAAGGTAACTTCTCATTAACAAACCACTGACCCGACCACTATCTTCAATAGTCTGTTTGACAGAAGTGTCAGCACGGCAGATAACGAAGAAAGTGTGTTAGTAATTCTGCAATATATGAATAACTCCGCTTGTATGCGTGCATGGGCGCGTGGATTTGAAATATATATCAGAAAATTATTAGGAGCACAATCTGTCGTCATTCAAGCCTGCCACGATCAATTCAATTACTGGTCGAATTTTTGGGACTTCTGGGAACAAACGTTTCTCTATCCATCGAACTAAATCGAACGTAGAATCTGCACTCTTCCTAGCAATAATTTAATTTATTTATTCATTTGTCTTGCAACTCGGGACTTAATCCTAACCTACAGATACTTATAAAAAAAATGGCACATGGGGACGCAACCCATATGGTGCTGGCTGTATTCTGTGCCCGTTGGCTGTACCTCTCAGGTTTTTGGTGAGCCTTTTCTTGCTAGATTTTTACTTATGCAATTTACTATCTGATTTTAAGCTAATGTAGAAAAGGCTCAAGACAATTCGCGAAATGTATAATTTGCATTTGATACTGCTGAGTTATAAAAATGTGTTCACACAGAATACTATCTAAGTGGACTTTCAGGTATTTTTTAATCAATGCCAAAAGCTAAAACAGCAAACAAACAAAAATTTTTAGAATATAAGAAACTTTTGTAAATTGAATAGCGTAATTGCTAAATTAATAAATCAAGAGGAGTTGATTTTTTAATCCTTTTAATTCAGTACACAATTTTATGTTGTGATTTTCAGAACACGCCAACTGTAATATACATTCTCCTTGTTCGATGAGTCTATAAAAAAGAGATATTTGTTTTTCTCGTTATATACTACACAAAATTCAATTTTTTACCTGCAGTGAAATTAAAACAATTTGGCGGAAAAATATATTCTGTGTTGTAGTAAAACGTGCTCTGTATTGCTTTGAATTGGGTTTTTGAATTCATCACTATCTTCCTTTGATCTGGATATCTGCTGGAATAAAACAAATATAAAACTAAATTGAGGATAATAAAAGAAATCAATTTAATACTTCTCCAAATCAGGTAAAATTTCACCGGGTGAAATTGGAATTTGTACTTCATCATAAATGGTGCTGATTACTTCGTCGAGGGGCCTCGGATTTCTATCCATTAACTCTTTGAATATTTGATAATTCACTGAAAATGCCTCAAGTTAAAAATAAATTAAAGCAAAAGCATCGCATACCACTTTTCAAATTTAAATTTGCCTGATTTAAAAGCAGATGCTCCAGAACAAGCTGAATTTGCACCAACCTTCCTAACGTATACTCCACCTCTTTTTGATTGAAATTGCTATTTTGAAATCCCACCGCAGAATGCTGGGGATATTTTTCATCTGTAAGGCTTTTCGATAAAAGTGTTTTGCGTTGGTTATCAGCTGAATTTCCGTCGTAAAATGATTTTTTCCCGTATGTGTATGAGTTGTGTTCGTCTTTAAAACTAACTCAATGTGAGAAATGATATATTGTTTACAAATTATTTAAGCAACTTACAGGAGATATTCTCTTAAATCTTTCAATCCACATATTTTACTTTCAATGAAAATTGACTCGTAATTCTTCACCAAATTTTCTATACCAATTTCTAGAAGAAGCTCCAGCGGTTCGCTGCCTGTTAAGCTTGGAATGGCTAGTCTTTGCTGTTGAACTTCTCTAATTATTTCAGCGACTCTATTTTTATTTTTTGGAATGTTCTAAAAGGATTTATCTGTATTTAAAGATTGAAATAGGGTGCAAATAATCCGTACCAATATGTTACACGTAGCAGCGCACCGAAACACAAATCCAAAAGCTTGTTGTAGATCTTTATAACAAGAACAGCCTGGAAAATACATGTTTAGTACCTTTTTCGAAGCAATAAATATTAAATACGCCTAAGAATCTCCCACAGTTTGTCGGTTACATCCACCGGCTCACGCAGCTTTATCCGCCCTATAACGTCTTCAATATGACAACTTCGGGCCGATTTATCTGCATCATAGAAGCTCGGTAGCTCAGCCATACATGAATTAATTTGTTCAAACAAGTCATCGATTTCAATACCCCTGAAATATGCATTTAAATAAAGACTCCCCTTCATTATGGATTGTACCTGCCGCAGTTGTATATTGGTTCACTCAAACCCTCGCTTTCTTTATATTCAACGATCGACTCCTTCATTGCCGATAGCACGTCTAAATACAGCCAAAAGTTATTGGTTGTCGAACCTGGTTCTTTTACATTGATAGTTTGCTTGAGTAGTGCTTCGTGATTCCTGTAGCTGTTAAGACACGTAATTTCGGAAGAACTGGAGTTGAGTTGTAGGCTGAGGTTTGGCTTAATCTGAAATAAGCTTTCAACAAATGTCTCCGTCTTGGGGGAGCCGTGTATGCTTGAGTTATGGATTTTAAGCATTTCAGCAATATCTAGTTTACTCGGTGCCTGTAACCCTTCAAAAGAGACTCGACTCCTGTTATTTCTTCCTTCCCCGAAGTGTAAAGCTAGCAAAATTACTTTCTCGTTGTCTGAAGCTTGGCATAATACCCACACTGATCCTTTACAACCTATCCCCAGTGTTTGCAAGTCACAGTCCGACAATAAATTTCTCGTTTGATTAAGATCAATGCCCCCGTAGCTTTCTTCATGATCCTGCCAAGGCAATTTCGAGAACGTTTCTAGAGAAAGGTCAAAGGTCTCTATCATGCAGGTATCCTTTAGAGGAGATCCAGTAAGATTGTGATCTTGCGAAACTTCAGGACACTTTCTCAGTGGAATGAGTGTTGAAGAACCGGCGGGGCTAGTTTGCTGCAACTATATAAGATTTTAAGAACAATTCTTAAGAAAGAAACCTTACTACCTACTTTGTAGACAAAAACGATGTCTTGTTGAGTCGACGGACCAATTAAGGTGCATAGGTAAGAAATTGGTTTGTTATAAAGTACACCTAAGTCACTGTACTTCGTTTTCAGATAAGAATAAACCTCAAATAACTTAGAATTAGAACACATATTACGGCTGGGATATCCGTCTCTTTTAAAATTCTTTGAAGCAACAGTTCATAGTAAGAACAGTCAGCAGTTCAGCTGCATTCGTTGAGACGTAGGTGGCATTGCTCAAAACAAAAATTTTTAATGACTACGTTCGGATACTTAACCGTATTGCATCAACGGCATTTATAATTAAATTCTGTTATTTATTATGACAAACTATAATAAGATAACTACATCTGATCCCCGTTTTCTTTGTTCCGTTAAATTTTTCTTAAAATTCAAATAAGACCATCTGGCGGCAATAAATCCAAGCTACTTGCTTTGGTACTGTCATGGAAACGTCATTATGGTCAAGTTACGTTGTTTTCTGTAATTATGCTGTGAAGTGACTGAAATGAACTCGTTCATTAACAACACCGAGGAAGCGGCACCGCGGTTAATACTATTAGCATGCGGTTCCTACAGTCCCCCAACGCCCATGCATTTACGGATGTTCGGTAAGTTTTGAGCTTAAAAAACAGTTTGATGAGTAACTACCATACGATGGTCTATTTATGTTTATTGATCATTCAAAATACCAAGTCCTCTGCAATTTTTCAAGAGATAGTACTATTTTTCAGAAATTGCGAAAGACTACTTTGATATGATGGGGACTTTTAAAACCATTGGTGGGATAGTATCGCCAGTGCATGATTCCTATGAAAAGAAGGATTTGGCTCATTCGAAACATCGGTGTACAATGGTAAAAATGGCGTTACAGTCCTCAAACTGGATCAGGATGTCCGACTGGGAGGTGAATCAGCAGAGGTGGTCCAGAACACGGCATGTGATTCAGTACCATCAGGTGTGTATTTATATACTCTTTCGTCATCGAACTTCTCTAAGTACAAGGAAGCTGACCTTTGTCATGATCTGTAATCTCCGCTAAATGTAAACAATGCTTTGCATTGGGATTGATTTGATTGATTGATTTTTAAGAAAATTAAATTTCACGGTCAAAAATCACGGCAAATAAGGTAGTACGATGTCAAAGAGAAATAGTGTCCGATAGAACCGCTACCTGAGAAAAGTTAGTGGTTATTATCGTTTTTATTCGACTGTCTTAGCCCAGGTTAGATTGTCCCAGTAAGAAGTAAAACTGGTTATATTTAGTGATCCTCAAGCAGCGCTCCGTGCACTTAACAATTGGCATCACAATGAGTCACTACTAAGATATATTGGGCACAGCGCACTCAGTTCGCAAGAAGAATCAATCTCATATGGAAATACGGGACACGGAGGCATTGTAGGAATTGAAAAAGCCGACCAAATCGATAAACTACTCGTTACTGTGGCAGTAAAAAACCAATGGTCTCAAAGATACTTTCCTCGCCACTCATTGGAGGAGTATCAATCCCCCATATTACCCTCATAGCATAAGCCGAGCAAATAACATTAGGATCCTAAAAATGAGACTTGACCATACAGGTCTAGAAAGTCTCCACAGGCAGGATGCGTCCCGTCCCAGTATGGCCTTACTATTAAGTACATCCTAATAGAATGCCCCAGAATCTAATCATTTTTTTAAGACTCCCCTCCCAAATGTCCCACGCAATCCTGAACTTTTACTTTTCCTTCTCCGACAGTAAAAAGTAAATTAAATATTTGTATATCAATAGTATGGGCAACGATTCCGAGTGAGCTATGTTCTTTTGGGGCATTGTATTGATGCAACCCCTACAAAATCAACAATAATAATAATGCATTTTCATTAGGACATACATACATATGTATGTATACCAAAACGTCTAATTAAACCGATCTTTCTCTTGTGCAGAATGTTGCATTTTCATTTCCTTTTTTGTTAATTCCGATTTTGCTATACAAGACTGTATTTTAAATATTTCCCAGAACTATATCAACAACTACATTAATGCCAGTGACGCCGAAATCAATGAGATTATTCCTACGTGGCAACCTGAAAATTTAAGACGTAGCCGGGAGAAAATTCACTTAAAACTCCTATGTGGTGCGGATCTTTTAGAATCATTTTCAACTCCAGGGCTGTGGCTAGATGAAGATGTAAGTTCAATACATAAACACTATTTATAATAATATATTTCAAGTTAAGTTTATTTTAACGTAGATAGAAGAAATTGTCGGCCATCACGGCATTGTGGTGATATCTCGAAAAGGATCAAATCCAGAACAATTTATCTTTGATTCCGATATTCTTACTAAGTATCAGGTGCTATATTTGCTAATTCAATAGAGTTTTACAACCAATTTAATTCTGATTCATTTTAGAAAAATATTGATATCATAACAAACTGGGTACCAAATGAAATAAGCTCTTCAATGATACGAAGGCTGCTTCGGCGCGGGAAATCTGTGAAATATTTAATTGACGATAATGTCCTTGAATATATAAAGACACAAGGATTGTATAACGTTAACGCCGTGTAAGTAATAATTGATTAATAATTGTACTGCATAGAAGTTTAATGTGTATATAATTTTGCATACATTTAGGTATTTAAAATAGTTTTTCTCTTTTCTATTCTTTCTTTATAAATATTATTGTTTAAATAAAAAAGAAGGAACTGTTTCTTAAATACTACTTGCATTTGTTTATGTTAACAAACTTTTATTTTACTCCATTAAAACTTCTTTAAGGCACTAATGTACTCCAGAACTTACTTGAATGGTCTATTTTTGGCATATCTGCTGATATAAAGCATTAGCAGCACTTGTACATCGCTTAAAATCCAAACAGTTTAATATGGGTAATCTTGTCGGACAAAAACGAAAATACTGTTAAAATTTATTAAGGCAAGGTTATATTTTTTGGCGTAAAATTATCGAACTGTAATATATGTAATTTCCCTCAGAATTAATTAATATTATAGTCAAAGACAAAAATGTTTCGCTTATAGTTTTTGATGAAAGGCGTTTTTATTTGCTATCCGATAAGATTTATTTTAATAAAGCTTTCATAATCATCTCTGCTTTGCATGCGATTTTATCAACTGAAACTTTGACTTTTGGGTTTGTTTTGTGGACTTTTGCATTTTGGCCTAGTTGTGTTGTTTGGAGATCACACACTACTAAGTACTATTTCTCCGCTAGTTTTTATTAGGTTACTATATCGATTGGCTACTATATCGCCCTGGTTAATTTAAAATTTTTTTGTTTTTTATGCATCCGATGATCAGTAAGTATTCTCATATGGAACCTGTAAATCAAAATATGTTTAATGATAATTATATTATTGAGGACATTTCGAAGCATTCCCCAGAAGAATCAGAAACCATGGACGAAACTGATATGCAAGGAAGTCGCACTACTCTTATAGCGGAATTATCACGACCAAATGTTTTTTGTTGCAAAGGGACTGGAACATTTAAGCCCTTTATGAATAGAGCCGGTCGTGCTGTACAGGTCATAAATACAGTGGAAATTCGTCAGCCCGATAGACAAACCGAGGTAAAACAATACTAATTTGTAGAATGGGATATTCAAAATTTATAGATTATATACATTTGAATGGAACATAGATTATACTCGTTGCGTAAGAACCGGCTTCACTTTCGATTTTTCTGAGCTTGATAGTTAATATTGTGATATGAAAAAACTCGAATATCTCAATATTTTCTATGCAATGGTGTGATTACCATCATTAGTTTTACATATCGGAATACTCATCTTTTTTCCTACAATATTGTGTTTGATATTTTTATATTATTCATTAAAACAAATTAACACCCTGTTTACGCCAAGTATTACATTTATTGGAATTTGTTTAATCTTAACGTGCAATCGACGCTATTTGCGAAACCCAATATCGTAACTAAGATAATTAAAATTGTCACAAAATTAGAGAGCTACTTAATTATCGATTAGAAATCTTTTCCTAAGTCCATCTAGCGTCTATTATTGGCATGAGATTTTTTTCGCATGCGTTTCATAGTGGCTAAATTAAATAAAATTTTAAAAAAGGTAAGATTTTAAGAGCTTTTGACTGATTAAAAAAAATTAAAATTGTTTAGAATCTCTCTTGAAAGTAAGTAAAGTAGGGACTGTTAAACTATCAGATATTGAATTTGAAGCGCCCACATCCATAGACAAATTAACCCCACCACACTATGCAAATACTTTACCAACTGTTTTTGGAAGTTTTTAATAAATTCAAAAGTCAATTCTTAATAATATTAAAAGAGCCGAATATTTCTTAGAGTCACTGTATACTATTTGTTTCATTTTAAAGCCTCGTATCTAATGAATATATTAGCAGACATGTGGGAACAATAATGTGCTGTACTGAGAATGTGATATTGTAAATTATAAAATTCTATGCGCTAGTTATAAGCAAGCTTGTAAAATATCCTTGAGCGTGATCATTTGAAATTGAATGACTTTGAACTGTGTAGTGGTATGGGAAAACATAATTATCCTGTTACAAAATCCTAAAATAATCTTAATAAGGGTCAAGTTTATTTCATATTGTGCAGTTGCAAATGGATATAATAACCAGATATGAAAAGATCACAAAATTCACTGCTTATTCATAAAAGCAAATGGAATATTTTTACAACAATAAATATATACAATGACTCAGGAAACTATTCTGGAAATTAGTGAACACTTTATACAGAATATAGAATTTATACCTTTCGAAATGATGGGAGATTTCAAGCAAAAGTAACAAAAATTCGTTTTAGCAGAGATGATCAATTCTTAAGGGTTCTCGTGATATTAGGACTTATGAGGTGACAATAAGAGAAAATTAGAAATGTCTGAAAATTGTACTTTAGCAGTAAATTACAATTTTGTACGGTCTGTCATCACTTTACAATTACAAGTTTACTTGCGAAGGTATAGTGTTCCAGCAATGCTTGTGTGTGTGGAAGTGATATCCACAGGCGTTGCTAATGCTACACCGACCTTCTGTCATGGAGATGCGCCCCAATTTTTGCCATTCTAACATCATCGGGCTAGAATTAAAATCTGTTTAAAAATTCCGATTTGTCGCATCTGCGTGCCTCGGACGATGCGTTCTGCGGTTCCCTGTTGTGAAAGTAGATTTGCCATGCTAATAGATGACTAAAACGTAAAATATGGAAAAGATAATTTTTTTGGGGAATTTCATTATCTTTCATTTTCATAATAACCTTAATTGGGCTCCTAGCCATAAGAAGAACCGTTTGGCACGATTCTTGTTACTCGGGCCCCAATTTTTGGGAACGGGGTTCGAAACATTTTGCTGTGCTAATTAACTCCACCGGTAGTTTGTAAAAGGAAAATTAACTCCACCGGCAGTTTATAAAAGGGAAATTATAATATATAATAGAATTTTGCTAAAAGTTACGAACGTTGGGTGGCTCGCGAATTGCCCTATATCTCGAAAACGGATCGAGATAGAATTTTTTCATTATTTTTCCGTTAATTACCACAGCAAAATGTTTCGAACCCCGTTCCCAAAAATTGGGGCCCGAGTAACCAGAACCTCCCCAACCGTTTTTTGAGAACTTTGGCCTTGAATAACTTTTGATGCAATCGTGATTTATTGAAAACACTAAAATAAACCGATAAATAAAAAAATAAAGGATGTACTTTTTTGATCAGAAGCCATATTTCTGTCTAGAGTAACTAGATTATATTTGTCTCATCAGTTTCCTTTTCCGTTATATGTTATGTGTTGGGAAATCCGATGGTCCGACTACTTCAACCCGAAACGCAGACACCACAAAATTGAAAAAGAAACTGTCAAAATTTCATTTGAATATTGATTCTAGGCACAGGCTTAACTCTAGAAATTGGTGCAAGTTTAATGCTGTTATGTACGCTTTTAAAATTAAAGAAATTAAAACTTGACTCCCGAAATTAAAGGTGATCGTGTTTTCTCGGATTTATCGTTTAAATTTATAGTAAAAAGACTTCTGCTAAGTGCAGGAATATTTCTGACGATTGAATCCCCTTCACCTACTGAGTTAATTTCGTATCCAGATTCCCAACGCTCTCGCAAACAGGCACATGCACATGAAATGCAGTTTTTTAAAGCCGTTTCGACATGACTCGGGCAAGCTACGTTGTTCCGCCCCAGAATTGACCATCTTACCTGTATAATCATTTGTCGGTATTCTCGATGTCTCCTACCACTTTGACTCATCTGTTTTATATATTAGATTTACCTGTTTTTGCTTATCTAATAAAAGTAGTGAAGTGAACAAATGTTAGAATTGTTCATATCTCTAAATATACACAAATATTTGTTTTATTCAGGATGTCTTTCAGGATAATAAAAGTCAAATGAAGATTTTATATATTGGTCTTTTTTAGTCATAAACGAAAATGTCGTGAACAGGTAAGAAGCAGTCTTAAGGAGTATCCAACCTTTGAAGGGGTTAAAAATGCACTATTTAAAAAAAAAATCAAAAAGAAAAAGAGGGAAATAAATAGGAATTGGCCACGTTATCAGGTAACACTTAGGGGCATTCCGAATATCGTTTTTCAGTAGAATCGAGAGCCAAGCCACATTTTTAAGGCTGAAATGCAAGGTATTTTAGTGTCTCAGCCTTTTTTGATTAAGTCTTGGGCGCATTCTGTAGCTGAAATTTAAGTAGTAAGTCATGCCAAAAAATAATATAATTAAAGCGGTCTTGGCAGTTAAGGGACGATAAGTATTTAAGTGAGCGGTTTTTCACTTAAAAACTTATCGCCTATTGCATTTTCCCATTCGTAAAAAAACTAGTGGGGGTAAAAAGTTTCTTTCGCGTGGTGGGGTACGAATAATTATAATTATTAAAGATGTTTCAAATGCATACACGCTGAAAATAATACGCCGAATGAGGTAAGTACTGAGAAACGAAGAAAATAATGAGGGAAATAATGAGAAAAGAAGTAAAATTCGGTTTGTTGATGCATGTAACATATAAGCCCCGTCGGGAAAAAACTGGGGTTTTTTGCACAAGTGAATGGGCAAGCTAAAATCGCTTACGTGACAACACCGTATTTTTCTTGACATGAGCTGCGCGACGACTGTACCGTATTACAATACAAACTGCAGACATTTGATACTTATAAGAAACAGCTGATATGACAAATAAAGAACAAATGTATTAATGTTCGAAATCAATTTCAAGTGCAAACTTGTATCGAAAGTGAACATCTTAGTAACTGAAATTTTGGGAGGTTCGATATGTTACATATCAATTGTATATCAAATATAACTTGGGCTGTTATATTCCTATTCTTGAAATAACTTTAGTCTTCACTATATATCAAAGGATACTAATTATCGTAGATACTCGTAAGTGTACTGTAAAGTTTTTTTGGCGGTTGAGCAGTTGGAACAGGACCCTTTCCCTGTGGACAATGAAGGTAGATAATTTTTTTAACTTCCGTAGAAAAACCACAGGAACTTCCACTGATTAAATGTTACATAACAACATAGTCAATTCTCGTTTATGTGTATTCCTTCCCTTTCCTTTTTGGGTAAAAATTCTGCAAATAGTGCGTTTTTAATCCGTTCAAATGTTGAGTATCCCCTTAATGTGAATTAGCCTATCAATCTCATTACGTTTTTCGAAGTATTGAATCAGTGTTTTATTATTTTGTAGGAATATCGGAATAATTTCTTATTTTCAAATATTAGTGCTATGTTACCTAATTAGAAACAAACATGTTTTTCCATCTTTTCAGAGTGTTACCAAAAAAATGAGAATACAGAAGTGAGTGACTGAACCGTGAAGCAGTGAAATTTGCTATAAGATGTGTTGTTCATAAGTGGGAACATGTTTTTTACGTTAATGCTGGAATGCCTGAAACTGAATAAATTTCCAAAGTTTATTTACTAATTTAGTGCAAACAATTTTTAACTGCTTGTGATAGATATATTATTACAACGTACTGTTAAGAAGGCAAATGCTATGAATATTTTGTATGTTATTATTTATTGAAACTATGAATATTTAAATAAATATTGAAGATAATAACCTGTTTTCTACATCTTAAGAATTTGGATCAATCCTTATGTGCTTTATCAAAATACCAGCAACCAATGATTAAGCGACGTCAGTAACAATTAATTCAAGATACCAAGCTTTAAACCGAAATCTGTAAGGAAACTTCTTTGTGTTTGAATGCAATAACAAAAAAATGAATTTATGAACACAATGAAAAATGCCATAAAATTCCGTGTTCTTGTACTTAGGAGCACTAATGGGCGAAACTTCTTCGGTAGATATACAAAATTTAATTTCATGTAAGTCGATTTTTCATTAATTAGAATTAATACAAAGAAAATTTTAACATTTTGATTTGTTTGCTTTGCAATAAAACTTATAATTACAGTCTCGGTCATCTAACAGCAGAATCATTACGGTGAGTATCATCCTTAATTTGTAAATATTTGATAAAAAGCGCCTTGCAACCTAACACCAGCTGCGAAGCGCCGAAAAAATTCAATAGACACAAACTAACCCCTCGACATTTTTCTTTAGCTGTGTTAGATATAGCGAAAATCAAGATGTTGGCTACCGTTGCTTTCAAAGAAGACAATTGTACATTTGAAACGAATTAAGAAAACAAAATTTGCTTATACCACCAGTCTTCCGAATTGAATGTGCATTACGTATTTCTCCCCATCGCTGTTAACAAAATTTGCATAAACACAATTTAATTGATTGTGTAACTTTCAGTTATCAACAAATAAAGCTTTATTGTTCGTGATATAAAAGACCTTCTTTCCCTTCTTCTGGCAGTTCTTGCCGGTTTTCATAATTCTCTGAAAAAAGCAACAAAAGCCTATCAATTAGTAAAGATTTTTTTCCAAATATTGAATCATCAAATGGAATGACAGTGTTAACGCGGAAATAATTTAAAATAATCATGAAATCACGGTTTCAGTTATTTTACAAGTCATTATCAAATTTCTCATGCCGGCAGAATAATGTCATCGCCCTTTTTTGCTTACTATTATACGGTAATTGATTTTTAGTGTGAATTAGGCATACCAAATTTACTTCGTGAATGAAAACAATTATATGTATCTCTACGTTTTCTGGGAGTGTGAAACAATGACGAGTGAACGGCGCGCCGCGGCGAAAGAAACAAACCTCCGATTTTCAAGGAATGTGACATTTACCAGCAGATATATTAATGTAATTTTTTTATTGCGGTTAATCAATTATTTATTTTTCTTTAAAATTAATTTGTGTAATATGCGAATGAATACTTCGGTTTTATTTTCAGCATTTTTTAGTATCCTAAAAATTTACATTTGATATCTCTTGCTCATCTCTATCTCTTGTGTGAAATTTTAATGGAATTCATACATTAATAAAATAACCGTTGCAGTGAAATTAACTGGAATAGTGTTATCGAATCATATACATACTTCTTCATAAACTAATCAGCAACGCTGTTGTGCTTTTTATACTTCAGCAGTGACCTAAGATGACCTTAAACCGCCTTCTTTTTTAAGTCTTCAAAGAGTTTATTGCTTCTTAAGCTTAACCCTTTGCCGTCCAACGTAGAGTCTGACTCGACATAACATTTCTTTAAAGGAAGTCCAACGTAGAGTGTGGCTCGATATAATTTTGAATTTATGAATTATAATTATTTCAAATATTGTTACACCCAAATGAATGGTTGTCTCAGTTAATGTTATTAGGCTTATAATGAATTGATGGAATTCAAAAATTTATTTGGGCCGAACTACTGAGAATGGGAAAAATTTTATCGGACCGCATAAAGACTATGCTGAGTCATCATCTAGAAAACTTATAATAATATAATATTGAGGAAGAAGGACATATTTTAGCATGCTTGATTTTATGCACGGTGGCAGGTGTTCGAAAAAAAGAGTATTATTTCTTACTTAGAATTATTGACATGATACATCTATAAAATCGCCATTAAACATATGTTGCGTTACACTCCATTGTAATCAAAATATAGAGTGTACTTCAGATAGGTTTTAAGGAAAACCCCCAGAAAATACGCAGTTTGGATGCGATAACTAAGCAGACATTTTTTATTTGAGTTGATGCCAATTAAAATGGGTGTTGATCACATTTAAAAGACAATTATGATTTGTAGCTACAAAATAATTTTCTGCGTCATTTTCGTTTAATTTTGTGGAATTTTTCGGGTACATATAAATATCTCAACTGATCGCGCGTTGGAAAACGAAAAACATTTCTTTCTACGCCGAGTATTGAAAAAATGATTTTTGTTGACTTTCTTAAAATGCTTTTGGACAAGATCCGTTTTGGTTATCATCACTTTGGAATACATAAAAGGTTTAGGGCACAGACTAACGACGTCTTCACAGAAATAGACAGTTCTAGCATTTCTTTCGTTTTAGTTTTCTCACAAAAATTCAGTACAGAAATGGGAATCTTTTTTTATTCAATTTTAAAGTTGATATTACGGAAATTAGAGGTGTTTCGGCCTTGATAGGCCGAGTTTATAGTTTTAATAAATGTTCAAGCCAGAAATAATAGTACAACAAAATAATCATGTACCTAAGTAAGGCAAACGACTTCCAAGTACCTTTGGTACACTTGTCGATTCAATGACCTGCGGTGCGGTATTCCCATGAAATCAGTCAAACAAATAATTATTAATAATTGTGATTGTTATTGGTAGGAGAAATGTCTTAATTCGTAACTATTTAATGACCTTTGAAAATATTGAATATTGAATTGAAAAATATGCAACTGTTGCGACTTAGTTTCAGTTTGTCTGAAATCAAAAAATATCAAACAGATTTATAAATCACAAGATTGCCGCTAATCATGATGAAATTGTGAAAATTTTGAATATAAAAATCCATTTTTAACACACTAACTGTAGGTGAATGGAAATTTAAATAAATATTAAACTTGTTGGATTTTAGTGGGGGCTGCATCCAATGCGATTAAGAATCAAACGGATGTGTTTCCTAAAATCGGAGCATTGTTTCTAGAGATATCATCAATCAATTTAATAGGAATAGTTTTGGGTCGAAAAGTTCGACGTTCGCAGTCGTCACAGTGAGCTAGACTGGAAAAAATAAACAAAACCAAAAAGTGAATTTCCGATTTTTCTATTTTTATGCATTAAATTCCATAGGAAAGGTGTTTTTACAATATAAAACCAGAAAACCAGGTTTCTAGCCTTCGCACTATTCAACTGACAACAGTCCGAACTCGTCCTATTTTGAGTGAGGTGTGCACCGAATCCTCCTTGCTTTGAAATATTCAACTCACGTGAAATGAAATATTTTCTGTTCCACGCTACTATATGTTAAATATGTAAATAAATATGATAAGATATGAAAAATAAAAAATTAAAACTTTAAATAACGCGCGCCAATCAAGATGTTGGAAAGTGTTTAATGATTAATTTCTCAAATACACTTCTGTGACTCCCAAGTCCAAGCACATTATCACACTTGCGTTTTCGGAAAATCCTGTTTTTCTCTTTCATTTCCAAATCCAAATTTACTATCCCTATCAATTGGTGGGTCACTTATTGGATATCCACGTCTAGAAATAATCGGTTCTTGTAGCAGAGACAGACGGACGGCTTCGAGTATACTTTTCCGCAAAAGGCTACTTTATAGTTACTATCGTATGCCACCCTCTTTTGCAGCAAAAGAAGAGTGACACACGATATAAAGTCGCTTTTTGCGGAAAAGTCTGTCTCTGATATATTAATCACTTGTTTTTCTCCAAGATGCAACTACGCAATTAATTCGAATTAGTTTACATCGAGTCGATGCGATGCGTACAGTAACCTTGCAACGGAGCTCTTACACCTATCTGCAGTAAGTGCAGACCTTCCGGCTTTTCTGTATGACTTAATTTATTAGAAGTGGCTCATCTCGCTTTCTTCGGCTCGGTTGGTTTTCCCCTCACAGTTCTTACGAATAATTGTTTGTCGAGAAAATCTCAGTAAGCCTCTGGGATTTTCCTTTTATTCTTTGATATTTTTTCCATGATGATTTGCCCTACCCCCGCTTCAGAAATAAACCATGTCTGCGACACAAACTCTTCCGATAAAATTTTAATTCACTGTCAAGTTATAACTCGCAGTAATTTCAAATTTAATTTCATTTCAGATAATTCCCCGTTACTTTTATTTGAGCCCCCTCAATACTCTGCGTTTAGTATTTCCGCAGATATTTCCTCCTTGAAGCAATGGATGGCTTGCATTCGCTTAGGTGATCTCCGGTCAATCCCCAGAATACGGATTAGGTCTCTTTTTATACCAATTATTCTCGACAGCCTGCATTTGCTGTATGTCAGTTAGGAAATTAATGTTCACGCATTCCGCCCGTAAGTAATCATGATCCTCTTCGCACGACTTCTCACCGGGACATGACATAGTAATTGCGACTATTGCATCATTGAAATGTCGCGAAGTTTTGTATTTAGGATTTATAAATTTTGTATTTAGGATTAATAAATTTTCCACAATTCCAAAGAGAGTTTTCGGGGTTGTTGATTTCAAATGCATACAGTGGCCATTTTTAGGAAATCAAAATGGGGCTGATATCAAGTGCTTTTGTACTTATAGCAAATAAAATATTAAAATAAAAATTTTGTTGTATATTGTATATACATATTAGCAGAGCAGTCCCAGGTCTTTCCCGGGCATTCGCCGTTTTAAGAACTAAAAAATCGGCCGGAAAGATAATTTATTAACATAATCACCATACTGCGTCCGTCATCTTAAATTCATGTTTTGAAGGCAAACTCGAAATCTGTAACGCTGTAAATCTGCCAATTAGATCTGCCATCGTGAGAATTTACAATAAGGCATCACATTTTAAATAAGGATGGTATTAGGATCCGTCATCTTGAATTTTCAAAACTGGACACTGAAGTACGATTAATTGAGATTTTTGAACTTAAAAATTCACAAAACCGCTCTATGTCAATTTTTATGAAGAGTTAGTATTTTAACACGGTAACTGCCACGCAATTCTTATAATATAGCGCTCAGGAAGCCACAATAAAATGTCCATTATTCTTAAGATATAATGATGAATTACCAAATAATATGATGAAGGAATTCTAGAATTCTCCAAATTCTATTTCGCACTACCACCGTGACAGTCCATGTGTTAAGTCTGCCATCTTGGACCTGCCCTAGAACTGAATTTTCAAAATTATGTACAAAATATAAAATCAACTACTCTTGATCTGCAGGCTTTTGAATTGTATTATACTCACCAACGAAAGACCTACTCCACGCAACTTCAAAATAATTATCAAAATCCATTTACGTGTTACGCAGTTGTTCAAATACGTTATTACAATTGTTGATACAAAAACAAACATGTACGGTCAGAATTGATAATATACTCTTTGAAGTCGGTTAAAAAACTAAAAAGCTGTGAATCCCTTATCGTGCAAATCCAAACCTAGCTACTCAACCATAGCGCAATATTTGTTTTCAACTGGTTGCATTTTTTAAATGCAAATGGGTAGATATATAGCGAGAATGAAGGGCTGCTAATTGGTTTCCAAAAAAACTATGGCAATCTTGAAGAACGCATTAGGAAGAGACATGTACCTAATTTAAGTCGAAAAATGACAAAATTGTGAAACACCATAATGCTGACAGAGGTTTAAACAAATGTAAGTATGTGCCGCTCTGTATATATAATACAGAATATACACGGAAGTTAAATATCTACACAACTGTTTAAATTTACTTAAGCTTGTTCGATTCTTAAAGAATTAAAGATCTTCTCTGCATGTAGACTGGAGCCTAGAATAATAACATTGCGCTATGATGAATCATCAAACTTCCGATATTCAGGTTTATTCAATGGCCTCCTAATTGAATGCCCATCGATTAGCAGTCTGTTAAAAATCAAGCAGGATAACGTTACTTCATTAAAATTATCATAAAAGGTAAGAACATTTAGTTTTACATTACAATCATTAAATGTGAACAGAATTTGGCAAAATAGAGGCTAATTCAGTTATTATATTCAGCTACATAAAGCGATGCACATTTTTAGACTGTGATTCATACCGCGTCTTCGAACATTAATTTGATGAAGTGGAGAACATCTTTAACATACTTTGTGACGGATAATGTGTTTTTGGTTCCACCCATCTTAATCACGGACGATTCTGTGTCTCTGTAAGTTAATTTTATTTATTGCTTGCTTTGCTGGCTGAAGTGCTATCCAGATTATCTGTTGCGCTCGTTCAAACATTTTTTTTTCAACAGATTCGGATATGCTTCAATGGTTTATGGATAGAGTTAGCATAATATTAGAGAAACAAGCAAATTCTTCAATTTAGCGCTAAATCATTCTTATAAATCTTGTAGCAAATGATTGATTTTGCCGAGAAAAAAAAATTTTTTTTACATTCTTGAGAAAATTCCGGTAGAAATGACATTTACTATTTGTATTCACTTGATATCTTCGAAGCCCTTCCGTGGATTTTGAACCTCTGGCAGTTTACAGCCTTATGTAGATATAAAAATGTAAAATAATTACGACCATTCACCATAGTTATAGTTTTAAGCAAAAGGTTTTTAGCATATTTGAATAAAAATATACATATGTATATGATAAACTGTATGCTCCAATTTTCTTACTTACAGGTTATGGTGGCTTTAATATTGTTTGAATAAGGTGATAAGTAAGTGCAGCCATCCTTCGATTCATGTAAATCGAAACCATATGAAACAAGACGTAATACATATTCAAGAAAGGAAGAAAAGTTCAACTAAACTTCACACCATGTAAATCGAATCAAAGAATATAAAAATAAGTCGTAGACATGTTCAAAATAATCATGTAAAAAAGCAAGAATTTTATGGAAAAGGCGATTGGTTTTACTGAAGATAATGTCTCGACATCGACAATTTTCACGCTATATATTTTCAATTAATTTATTTACATTAAACATTTTTCATAACAAAATCACAAATATGATTTAATAGCAAACTTTCATGGTTCGCTTTCTCTCTCTATTAATTTAAAGCAAGGACATGACGCAACGGGCACTTCCACAAACAATTAAGAAAGTTCAATCTCAATAAGGGAGTTGAGTTATACATTTAATTTAAAACCAATGTGCCTAAGATAACACTGGAAAACTTATAGAAGGACAGAATTGTAGATTTACTGGATCTACCAAGTGTAAGCACATGTGTGATACACAGGCAAAGACCTTTCTTCCATAACGAGTAAAAAATAACATTGTAAGAAAAAGCTAAGGGAACACAGAATTTACAAAAAATTACTGAATTTTCAGAAGTGGGACGAAACGTGGTATTTTCCTTGAAAAAGTAGCAATTAGCAGGAAAGGAATTGGAATTGCAACACGATCGAAACACCTTTAAAATGCACGGAATTGGAGAAAGAAGTGCCATCGGAATTTACAAGTGTTCAACAAAGCCGACAAGATGTTTAATAAGGAGGTCTGCAATTAATATAAAAGCCACTAGCAGAAATCTAAAAACCAATTATTTGAAAAGGAAGCTCAAGTTTCCGATGAAAACTAACTAATAATAAGGTGATAGTTACCACTTCAGTTCACCGCCTCAAAATTTAAGAACATATGGTAAGCACTTTCCTCCATTTATTTTTGTTATTTCGATGTTCTCTAGGGTGATCAATTACAATAAAATTGTTAATTTGAAATTCATACATTAGCTCTATATTGAATTAAGTAAGAAAATCACCCCTTCACCCTTATCGCAACATTGGAATTTTGAATTCATTAATAGTGTCACATAGAGCACACTCAAAATATTACAGCAATTTTCTTCAGTGTTCGTAACAATTTGTACCTTCACGGCTAAAAATTTTAAATACAACAAGATAGCAAAATCATCATAACTAAAATCATCACACAACTAAAATTCCCAGCTAATATCTGATGAACCTAAAAGTTAAGAGATCAAGAATACCACATAAATATTTTTAGATCTCTCTATCTACCATTGTCCGCAAGCCTTTTACATTCAATCATTTGATTCCTCTGTGTCATTCATTTTCGACTTCCGGTTTTACAAAATAGTAAATAAGCTTATTATTTTTATCTGGAAAAACAAAACACCTTTTTTGCGTTTAAAACTAAACAAAACTGAATCATCAAAAACTTTATTTGAAACACATTACAACGACGACGGATATGTTTGTATTTTTTTATTGACTGAAATTCTATAAGCTTCCGTTAGTGATCTATGATCCTATACTATAACTTTTAGTGAAATTGCGTTCTTGCGACTTTGTTTTGTTTTTTTGTTGCAATTATTATTTTCTTTTCTTTTTAGAATCTACGTGGGCCTCTCGACAGAATCAGGAAAGAAAAGGTACACTATATAAACAAAAACAAGTTATTTGTTAAACATGGACACACATTATGTAAAATGCCTCACGGAGAGTTAAAGGATGGATGGACTGTGGGTAGATGAATCAGTTATCTCATAACTGTGTTCAAGTTCTAGCGCTTTCAATTTTGTCATCTACTGCAGAGTAGAGCGTTGTTAGTGTTTTTATTTCGTCCTGAGTCTCCAAGAAGGTATACACTTTTTCAATTTGAAAAATTTTGATGTTTCCTTTGTTTGTCAATGCAGTCGAATTAAGAAAACTTTGCAGTTGTAGACATTTTTTAATCCTAAATTATACTGTTCAATCGGACTCCCACATAAAAGAGGAATCGGGTTCTCACTTAGGGTTCCGCAACCACTTTAAAGATAAATAGTCAAACAGTTTTCAATACAAAATAATATCTTTAAGAGTGTTTCAAATTTTAAAATAACAAACTCTATAAGCAAACCATATTTGTTGTCCTAAACCATTTGAGATATCAAAATGAAATTTATTTTGGTTGTTAGTCTGAATGCATTATTTATTGAGAGATCATTTAAATTTTGTTTCAAGTATTTTAGAAGATAAGGGGGTTTGAAGGGTTCATCTATTTTCGGCTATCGTAAGCTCAAATAAAAGAAAACACGAAAATTTAAAAAAATTCCAATTGCATTTAAATCTTTAAGCTACCTCTTGCATGCTTTTATGTATGTATATGTACTATGAAAGATGGTGGTGACAAACAGACGGACGGAACCCTAAAAATGATCTCTACATTTATTTGGGAATATGTACGTTCCTAAAATATATAAAATAAAAAAATGTGCAGTATATGACACGCTAGTGCAGTTTATAAAAAGTATCGCGATCAGTGCATTTTATACAAAAGTAATAAGCAAGAAAACACGAAAATAAACCGTTTATGTATTTTGAAAGTGGAACAAATATATTTTTTGTAATTTTTTTGTACACTGCTTTATAGTTCATTTACTTAAAGAATAAGTGAAAAAACAAAAAATTAATCCTCACTTTCAAAATAAATGGCTCAATTATGAATTATGTCTGTCTCGTCTCGTTCGTCAAACGAGCAGTTAGTTACTGTGATAATTTTTACGTGAATGGACTTATATTTACTTAAAGATATGAAAGGATTGACGGGTTACTTTAAGTACAAGGAGTCAACCCACTAAACTATTTGCAATTAAGACAACTTTGCAATCCTAATCTTTACGTAATTAAGGGCTATTGGCATAAACACTAAAACACCTATATTATCTGCCGAGTAAGTTCAACAAACTGTTACCTAGGCTAGGAAGCTGATGGAAAACAGGCATGTATGTGTTTTAATCATATTAAAATATGTTATACCGCAGAATTTGGCATTCAGCGGGCCGAATTAACGAAATCTTATAAGAGAGCTTACATACGACTCCCTTACATTGCTGCTTTCTTTTACGTTCAAGAAGTTTTAACCAATATAACGAGTGGCGCCTAAATAATCGTAATTTATACTGGCTATCTCCATCACATAAATGACAAATGATGTTGAATGAAGACTGCAATCACGCAATAATAAAAGGTGGAGGAAAAACTACTTTATTTTGCCTTCCCTTCAAATTGTACATACATACCTGCTTATGAGATGTAATAACGATCAGGTGCTGCACCTATGCACGTTATTTTTAGAACATTTTTCCACGCACAGGCAAGGTATACTGACCAGAGAATGCCTCACGAAATCAGGCTTCTGCGGGGTTGTCTTTCTCGCAGTTCTTCTTACATAAAGTACCTACTAATACTTTGCAGGACTCTATTAAAATTCTGCGTTGATATAAGGTAGCATTTAGCAGAACTTACTGAAGTGCAAACAATTCAATCATCATTAAAGTAATAGTTTTGTCTTTACGCGTCTTAGTGGCCATGTAGAGGATAGGACAAAGTTACAGGTGCTATAACATACGCATTTATTCATAAAACAGCGTTTAAAGCAAATTTTTCTCAGCAGTTTCCATAAATAACGTCACGTCGCAGCCCAGCTAAATGTACGTGATCAAGCGAACCTTACCGGCAGACTGTAAATACTCAGTTTATGAATTTATATCCCTATTGATAGGGTAAAGCATTTCTCTTGAGATTTATTTTTGTTGTCTGTTCATATTAAAATTTAAAATCGAATTTTTGATTTCTTGGTTATTACTTTTGCTAACCTGGACTGATCGATTTTGAAGATTTTTGCTCTGATTGATGGGAAGTACTCGTACAGCATATGGATTATCCAGGAAAATAAATAAATGGTGTTTATGTGAAAATGTGTGTGGCTGTATGCTCCCTGTACAAATGATGGCCAAAACGTAATCTGATGAGTAATAACTACAGTTACATAACCATGTATCACCTAAATAGATTACATTGTAACAGATTATTGAAGTAATCTCTTACCATAATTACATTGTGTAATCAATTGATATGCAATCTGATTTCGGGAGTTATTGTGATTTTTAAATCGCAAATTGTCACTATAATTTTCTCTTCTTTTTTGTTTTGAATGGATCTTCACAGTGAATAAATATTCTTCCGAAGTCTTTCGTTCAAAATTCAATCAAGGGTCTTCTATAGAAGTTTTGGAACTATCTACCAATAAACAAATACACTTAGGTGGTGGCACAAAAGACATGTATTTATTCAGCTTTAATCACTTATCAACTACGTATGTTAACAAAAATAAGTCTTAAGCTAACACTCACAAAAGCACAGCTTAAGTAAAAGTAACACCGTAAAACGATTCAATTCGCCCTATAATTAAAAATAATCTACACTTCAGGAAATCTATTTACTAATAGATACTGATAGGTGTGTGTGGTATTCTGTAGGATTTTTAAACTCCTTTAAGCCATCCGTACACAATGAAGATCGGCGACTTTGTGCTTGGACGAAGCTGGGTGGAACATATAGTTATCCATATTATAGTCGAATCAGATTTCAATTCAACTTAACTATTGTGATTAATTCTTTACAGCTGCCAACGAATACAAAAATTTGACTTCCAGTTTATTGTCCCAAACCTAACTCTAAGTAAGCAATGAGACACAAAATCCAAACATTTCTATTTCACCCGAGATGCAGCTCGCTGACTTCAATTGCTCTTGTTAGACTCAACTTTTTAAGATAATGGAGACTCATTATACAATCTGCGCAGATTGATATGTCGAGAGTATTGCGTAATTCACCTGACCCAAAATAAATTGCAGCAGCAGCATAGCACGGCCGATTTACACATGCATACATAATTTATATGGGCATCAAGTTACTGACGCTTAAGTTCCAAGTTTCTCTATGTAAATATTTATTATTTTGAGTCGTTTCTCTGGGTGTTTATTAAGAAAAAGGAAACAAAACGTTATATTTAAAGCGAACAATTTACTTCGTTAAAAATTACATGCATACAGAGGTTGATTCCAAAATTGAGTTGAACCGAAATCTGTAGTATAAATTGCTTGCTTGTTTACTTATTTAAATAATGAATTGAGTGCGGGTAATAATACCAAAAGTTAAAAAAATAAAAAAATTAGTTTACTTTATATTTCCCGCTGAGAGCCCAGCCCGCCCACATTACATAGAATTTCGGCAGTATTTATGAAATATTACAGCATTTGTAGAAAGTAAATGAACTGAGTTAAAGAAAAGTGTAGGAGTATTCGAATGGTCCAAACAGCTTTAGAGTTCACGTTCACTCGGTTAAGAACTTTGGAATCAACAACCCGATTGAAAGTGGTTTAGTCCATTTAAGGCGTTTGAGTGTTTTCGATTTTTATTTAAAATCCGCGAAATTTGGATCAAGTGACGAATTTAAGAGGAAGTGATGATAAAGTGTATTCGTGAAATAATAATTGTGTGCAGATATTGAATGAAAAAGTTCAATAAAATGAACCAGTTTACATTTGTTGAACGGGAAAATATACCGAAATATTCAACTTTCAATGCTACCTTCATCACTGGCTACCCGTAGAGGGCTTTTGCCGCATCTATCGACTTCCTTCCCCAGAGAGCACACAACCTCCGGGCACGCGCTTGCCAATTTGTGTCATGCAGTAGAATTAGGCCCACTTCCACTTTATCAAGCCATCGCACCGTAAACAAGGCCGGCCTATTTGTCTGGAACCCTGAGACTTTCTCTGCAGGACCACTTGAAGCGTCATACCGCTACTAATTCAGCTCTACTTTTGATTAAGTCTTTGCTTAAAATTATGATTTTTATCTCGGGTAGCACTGATGAGCGTTTAAATCGACAAACGTTATCCCGTGTGCTGTGCAACTTCATATGATCAAAGAAATCACTGACGGGTTTAAAATAGGGGCGACATTATTTGACAATCATTGAACCGGTTCACGGTTTTGAAGCGATGTGCTTTAAATTTTGTTCATTAATTATACAAATGTTCTAGGTATATCAAATTTCCATCCCAACTTTAACAAACCATCGCGAATTTCTTAGAGCATAAGAACCGCCGAGAGGATATAGCAACCAGATTAAAGTACCTCGTCACCCAGCGCCAAAAGAATGGCAGTCACACAGCTATTGAAAAAAAGTAATACAAAAAGTAGTTCGTATTTTCAAGCCTTACTTTTTCCTGCTCAAATACTCTATTCTCTTCCCTCCTATTCCCCTATAGACGTAGTATGTCTGGTTTAATAATATATTGATATATCATAATTTATTTTGTTTTTCTAGCGTTTTACCAGACTTACATCTACCTATAGTTCAATTCAAATTATGAATACAATGTGCTAATTTACAAGCGCATTTACCGCCTGAGAAGTAATCGTGGCACGCGGTCTTTATATCTTTAAATATATTGATATTCTTCACAATTTTCGTGAATCCGCTTTAAGCAAACCAGACATACTTTATCGTGTTTTTTGTCGCTCCAACACGACATGCATAAACCCTATAAACGAGTTAGAAATCACCCCTACAAGTTGTACACATTTCTCCATAAGGAAGACAAATTGCACATTACAGAACCATTGCAGCACACATGCCCGCCAAATAGGGAGAGTACCTACTCAAAACATATTTTCCCGAATCCCGAAATTCAAATCAAAGCATTAGTGCTCGGAAAGTAAAATCGAGTTTAAACGGCCCTTTGAGCCGATAACGTCTCTTTACCCGGATACACAGCCGACCGGTTACAACCTGTTAGACCGAATACATATATCCGTTCGACCATTTTAACCGATTCGACCCGTTACACCTGTTTAACCCGGGTTAGGTCACGACCGAAACTCGAAAGCAAATAAAGTGAGACTTTTTACTGAATTAAGGAAACTTAACTGAAAAGTCGATCCTTTATAGAGTTTTACTCATTTTTACCCCTTAGCGGTAGAATTTCGAAAAATTATAATATATTATTTATTTCATGTTTCTAGGCTCAGGCTAAAGCTTTAAAATTAGCGTTAATGACTGAGTGAATGGGTCAATCAGTCAAGTATGAATAAATTCAACGGCAAAATTAATTATTTTACAAGCAACAAATTCGACTTCAGTTTGCTCGAAAAAATCAATGCCCGTTTTACCGAATTTTCGGTGGTTTGAATTATTTTGTATAACCCTCTTAGAAACTCTCTTCATTATTTGATTTGATGAATTACACTAGCCAACATCTGTATTGTTTCTTTAACCGTGCAAGTGACTAAGATAGAAATTGTCTGTAGATTTCGAATCTGAAAACGAAAACAATTTCAAGAAGGAATTGGAAATTGTGCAAAAAATAAAATGGAAACCTATGTACAATATTATGCAGATCAAATGAAAGTTTGAACATTAAGCTATTGCCTGAAAATAAGACAAGCCTACAACTACGAAATATTCCCAGTAATCCACTTTCTCTCATAAGCAATGAAAAATAACCTTTTTGAACTGTATTAAAAGTTTAGAAATAATATACGTGCGAACCAACTTATTTTTGATGCATTTTTATCCAACAATTCTTTCGCTAACGAGTTTACAAACTCATAGTTTCTTCTTGTGGTTATACCTAGTCAGCACTAGGTTTCACTTGAAAAATATCTTTTTCTTTTTTTACTACTTCTAATAGTGCTAACGGTAGATAATTACCATAGTTATCGCACGTTTTATCTCAAAATGTGTTTTGATTATAGAATAGCAAATAAGAATTTAAGAAGTTTTCCTCAATTATATATAAAGCTCGACGGCTTTGTTTTTCTTTGCGCGCCCCATTAGTCACCACTGGTTAAAAATATTTCCTGAAAATTGTAAGTGAATACGACAAGATCATTCTAGCATATACAGTAGTCCCAGCGCAACACAAAAAAGTTTAGACAATTTTATTTAAAAAATCAGATGTTGAAAGTCAGTGACCAAAATATTTCGGAAATTACTCTACCGAAATTTGGAAATTTTACGTGCATTTTCCAGGCAAGAAACTGTAGTGTTTGAACGAAGGATATAAATAAATGTACAAAATTTCCATTCAAAATTCCTTATGATTACGAAGTAAGCAATTTCTAAACATCACGCTTCTTTCAGCTTCCTGACTAAAAGTGTGACCCCTTCAAAGATAGCTAAATAATCTGGAATTGCTACTTTCGTACGGAAATTGAATGCAAATATATTAATGAAAACAATGTTTTGTGTCCTTATAATATATAGAATTAAGAAAACAATAGTGTCGATTGTATGGACATATAGGTGTAGATAAAAATTAAGTTGATGAGGAGAATTGATTTAAAAAAGGCTTACAGATTTCATACACAATGCTGGCTTAAATGTATGCACCTAAAAGAAGTGAAAAAAAACTGTTATTAAAATAACTAGCCCCCAAAGATAAATCAATAAAATTGCACTTGAATTGGGACATTCGCAAGTAAACGCAGCACTCCTCTGTATGGTCGAACAAATCCGACCCCATACAAAATTTGCAGAAATCAATAATAGAAGAGCGAGCAGGCAATGCAGTTCCGCGCACCAGGAAGGGTCATACTATAAAAGAACAGCTTGCTCTTTCAAGGAAAGCCGTGCTATTGTTGTTGGTTGTGCCCTTGATCAGAAACTCTTTGGGAAACCGAACTCATCGCATGGTCTTTTCCAAAATTGCTGCTCTTACCCACTTTCACTGCTTGTTTAAATCTTATATGGGCAGATATTAAGAGCGTTTCATTTTCAGTGCCGGCATCGAGAATTTCTTTAGGAATTGCTGCTCGTATGTGACATTGCGCCGGTTTGCACTGAGGAAAGTTATAGCCTGCAATTTTACTTATTCTGTTTCTACAACTTTCTATCTTTTTGCGAAACTTGACATGGATCTTAGATTTTAGATTTTTGGAACATTTCAGTAGTAAAACCTGAAGCAATATCAAATTACCGGCTATTGACTGAGCCCTGTCGATGGCGGTGCTAATCTGCACCTCATACTAATTAGGCTCAAGAAATCCCAATAGATATATGCATAAGGCTCTAATCCGGTTGTTAAGCGTTGTTCCAAGCATAAATACTATGAGCTGCAAGGCGCCCTTGCGATTCGGTTTGCATTGTACACATTGCAGGCAATCAAGGTTTTCTCTTTTTGCCGGCGATACTTCAGCAGCAGTGGCTCTCAGAAAACGACCTGCGCGGTGGATGCAGAATCGGAAAAGTACTAATCTAAGAAATTCTTTTCAGATCTTGTTATCTTCTAGGAGCAGTTTGCCAGTTCTCTACCTTGCGTTCTTTTCATCTCCCCACTATCTCAATCAGTGTTTTCTCCATTTCTTATGAAACTATATAAATAAGTGTAGGGAAGGTATTTCTCTGAGTCTCTTTCACATTAACGAAGCGGTCGTGGTAGGACAATTTTTTTAGTGAAGTTTAATTTATTTAAATAAGCAGGAGTTGCTTTATTCGTCCTGCACACAAGGCAATTAAATTAAGAGTTTTTACTGGGATTGTTACCACTTCATTATTGTGTAAGGTGAGTTATACCTCCAGTGCAGCATCCGAATCAAAGATACCTGCCTCTCATGAGATCAAAGCTAGTCGGCGTGTCGGTAGTTCTTACGCGAAAAAGTTCTAACTCCTTTTGTCTTGCTTAAATCTTTTAGAAGTTGTTTAAAAGGATTAGCAGTGGTTTAAAGTGTACTCTAAGTTGCATAGTTCCATATTGGTGCCTTTTAGTGTTTAGCTGTATGGATTAACTGAAACCCATTAGTGCAGAGCCTTTAGAAGTCCTGCGGAAAGTTCAACTGACTGGATAAAAAAAAAGTGTGCTCAGAACGTTTACAATGAGGTGAAGCGAAGAAATTAGAGGAGATTTACGGATAATAATTATAACAAGTTTTCGTCCTCATTTTTATGCCCTCGTTAAAAAGGATTACGTTAATTAAATAAAAGCTTTGTAATATCATTCAAACAATAGTTTCGTTAAATTGTGTACCGTTTTGCTTGATTTAAGTATGTACCTATAAAAAGTATAAAAGTAAGCAAAGTAAAGTAAATATTTTTTTATTGGTTTTTTCTTAAGCTCGCACAAAATAAGTTAAAACACGTCATGTAGTAGTTCTTGCAAACCTGAGTCAGAAATCTCAGAAGGCAGAAGAAGCAGACCGGAACTGTAAAATCCCACAAAAAGGTTATATGTACGTCTCCATTTTAATCAACGTGAGGTGATGACCACATGTTGACGAGATAAAATTCGAAAGAAATTGCACGGAATAGGTCGTTAATGGCGTCTTCTAAAACACAATGACACCAAATATAAAACCGATAAGTCGGACATTGCAACTCTTTCCTACCTCGAATAACGGTACGAAGGATGTCAGAAATTTGTAGGTGACTGCTTGTGGTCAATGGGTCAACGAGGGGCTATTGGTGGGATATCCGAAATCACGCGCTTTTATTCAAATGGCTTGAATAATTACGTGTGCGCAGATTGCGTTTCACCCCTTAATTAAGTAGATTTTACTCTATTTCGTAGCCAATAGCACATTTACATTTACACCCAAATTGTAGGCAAATACTAGGCACGGATAATATCTGCATAATAACAAATTTCTTATAATTTTTCAGGACTCATAATGTTGTTGGCGCCATCGAGTCGACTTCGGCTCAAATTGCATATTTCAGTGGCGTTGGTTATTTCCCTGGGCCTGACTTGCACAGCAGGTAAGTTGAAAAACCTCTTTAACTCACTACACGTTGCCATCAAAAACCTTCTTTCGCTTACGATTACGAATTTACGCAAAAAACTTATATGCTCACATTCCTCATACTGTAGCCTGTGAGTTTTAAATTTAAAATAAATAATGACTGCGTAAACTCGAACTCCTTGCTACAAGGTCTCGAGGTTTTCGGTTTTTCAACATTAATAAGCCAATCAAAGGTAAAAAAGCCATAAATGATTGATCAATGAAGAACTTCATTGAAAAAGTGATTGGTCCCGGCCGTGTGCGTATGCAACAAAACACATTTACCGTTCAGCAATGACTAAATCTCGGAAAGAAGAGGCGAAAAAGTTAAAAACAGAGACGAAAAAGCGAAGAATGTTCTCTGGCCGAAAGGTAAACGACATTTCTCCTCAAATTAATCAGAACTTATAACGTATTTTTAACGAAATCTAATTTTTACTAATGGGCCTTAAATATATACATAATCCACTAGAATTGGGATCATTGAACCCTTTCATTTAGTAACTATTTTCACTTGGACAGCTCAGCCCGCTCAGCCCGCTCGTAAATTCTTATCCCGAACTTATTCCCAACTTTAGGAGTTGTAAAAAAGTACATTTTAAAGATACTTAAGAGGTTTCTGACTTGAAAGTACCGTAATGATTATGCGGCGCCAGTAGCAATTAATTCAGGTTAGGTGCCAAGTTTTAAGCCAAAAACTGCCAGGAAACTGCTCTGTGTTTGAATACAATAACAAAAATTTACATACGTGAATACACTGAAAAATGCTATAAAATTCTGCGTTTTCTTCTTAGTAGCTCAAGTTTTTCAGCTGGGCGAAATTCCCTAGGTAAATCCGGTTTGATATAAAAGTAAAAATATCGTCATGTAGATGTGCTACAATTGAAGGAGATACTGTTTTCAGAACTTTTCTCCAACTAACATTCGAGAATCACGCATATGTGTAATGGTCCATAATCTATTCTTATGGTAGGTAAGATAGAATTGAAGAAATATGTACATTTACACGTAGGTCATTCAACTTGGCATTTCATTTTACCTTGCTGCATATCGGAGCTTATACATGTACCTCGCAGATGAAGTCGCTCAGACCACCTCGCAGAGCAGTTGGATGTAGACGGATTTTTTCGTTTTGCTTTTACTCTCTTCCCTTCTATTAGCACTTTGCTTAATGCAATGAAAATTCCTAAATGTTTTTCGTTTTGTTACATGCTCCTATACCTACCCTTTTAATGCACTTCTCTTACGTACATTAATATTGTAATTTCTATCTTCACAGCGCCGCTTCAGGAATCGACTGAAATACAACATTATTCAGGTAAGTTAAGACAGTTAATGAATTCATCAAGCGTCTACGGACATTGCAAACATACCTACCTAAAATCCCTTGCTGCGGAAATGTGTAAATATCAGTAGAACCTTTAAATAGCTTTCGTTGTATGTGATTTTCACAAACTATTTCTCCATTTGCTGCACAGCTATTAAATTTTCTGGAATGAGAGTTGAAAGTCGGTTAAGAAACCTTCAATGCACTGACCAAAATATATTGGGTTAACGCGCTTCTTTGGAATATGCATATTAGCTACACAAATAAAAGCTAACTGTACGACGTCGTTCAAATAATTTATGAACCTTAAACTCAGCTTTACAATATTTCATATTTCTCTAATTTATTTCATCTCAGTTCTACCTCCACGCTGACCCCTTTTAGACATATTTAACTTTTTTTGCGTCTGGCATTCCAAACAAAATTAATGGTACAAGACACTACAATAACAGCAGCTATACATGATCGAGATGTTCACCATTGTTTTTTCATAACCTTTAAACAAGATGTACTGTTATGATGCCCGTATGCTCCTCCTTTCTATCAATTTTATTTACTTACGGAATTAGTGTCGCTTCACTACAGAACTTTTACATAAACTGCATTCTTTCTTGATTTCGATTTTCGTTCATCTCGACCTCCAAGCAAATTACATAAAACTAACGGTGGGAGAAAAACGTCTATGCACGAAATCAATGATCGTGGCTTAAACAATGTGAAAGTGTTCTTCTTTATGGTTCTTTAAATGGAAGCATTTTCCGCAATTTTTGGAAATAAACTTTAATCATGAAAAAATACCTGTAACAAGTCCACGCTTCGTCAGTCGAGTTTTGATTTAAATTTTGAGGAAAACAAAAAGGATATGTTTCGAGATTTGATTAGTTATTTTTGCAACTGTAAAGGTTAAACGGTTTTTCAATGTAATTTTAGAAAACAACCTTTTTTAAATTCGATTACAATGTGTTCGTACTACTATGCGATTTATTATATGATTACACAAGTCGACAGAATTTTATACCGGGCAAGTTCTGTGCAATTTGCATAGAAAGCTGGAACCCTAAAGTATAACTCTAAGAAAACCTACAACTTTTAGATCCCTGATCAGCTTTTGCAACGTATTCTAGTGTACTTGAAAGAATGAAAGTGAATTGCCTAAAGCCATTTAGGTCACCTCACCGTTTTTTTGGGAAAAAAATAATATTTAAGGCTTATCAATAAAATTTGAAAAAGTAATAATAAAAATATAACTTAAATCATTTTTTATTTAATGGTTCGAGAGCCCCATCCTCTCATCGTGGTGCCATAAACGCAAATATACGTATCTTAGTCTGCTCATATCAAACCATCATTCTGAAATGAAAGCCAACTTCGTGTGGGGTGGTGTGTCGTACAAGCAAGTTTCCACTGAGGCCGCCGTGTGTGGTCGGTTATTAAGATTAAAAGGACATTTGGTTGTTCTTTTGACAAAGCCATATCGAAAGAAGGAACTAAAATATATTTCGTAGATTTTACCAAAATAGGAAAAGCCAATTTCACAAATGTAGCGCAAAATTCAGCGATATTTCCCTGCTTTTTCATTACATTAATAAAGACCTTTTGTTAATTGTAGGTTAAACATAATCTAAATTCAACTAACATATTTTGTTCTCTTGCGTGTTTTTCCATTCTGCAGCAAAAGATTAAAGTATACTACATGTAGTATTAAAGGATGATCCAATTCTATAATCTATCTATCTTAATACTGAAATTCGAAATGAATTCGGATTTTCATTTCAAAATTGTTGGGGTGGCACACTTCATATTGCCTCATATTAGAAAAAGGTAAATTTTTAGATAGCAATGAAAACTCTGGTGTTTGTAATATGAAGCATTGCAATTCAAAAATGTGCAGTTTATAATAGACTACTTCGAAGATTTTAAAAATCAATCAAATAAATGGGATATTTCATCATTTATTTAAATGTTCATTAAAACTTACAAAATTAAACGATTTCCTAAAGAAGAAATGTGACAAGGAGTCGGCGGTAAATGCATATATTTTATAAATGCTGATCTTTGGAGCGTATTCAATACCTAATAAAGAAGCTCAAAATGGCTTACTGCTTTCACTGACATTATATTTTCATTATTCGAAATACGCTTAATATTTAAAATATCACTGCCGTTCAATAAGACTTCGCTATTATTAATATTAAGGTTATTAGAGCTTCCATTAAATTCTGGCGAACTTTAAGCCTTATACTTTCATTAATTTTTACCATTTAATAAAACTTCTTAAATTCAAGAAAAATTGAGTTTAGTGCACTATATTGGAAAATACATTGGATTCGTTTTCGTTAACCGTGCGAAATATTTTCATTGTCCCTATTAAAAAAAGGCCTATGGGGTTTTTTCGTTGAATTCAAAAAGGTTGTATTCAGTTCTATTGCTTCATAAAATTTAGATTTCGTACGATTAATAAACACATTTGTTGAATCAGTAAATATTGATCAGATTTTACGAAGGCTGACGTAGTTTTTATGAAAATTACAGCGTCGTTGAAATAAAGAAGCCACTCTATTAGTGAAGCGAAAAGCAAAACACTTGTGTAAGGAATGCTTTTTGTTGATATTACTCGCTTAATTTAAATCGAGGTACAAAAGAGGATGTGTTTCGATCCCAGAAGCAAGTCAATCTCATCGGTGTGGCGCTTGATTCTCTGCTATATAGACACTCACAGGAATCGAAAACGAGTCCCTATATTAACTTGGTTAAAATTCCAAGTACGAATTAATTAAGCGAGTAATATCGACAAAAATATCGTTTGCTTTTCTCTCTTTCCTTTGCTTGACATTATTTAGTTTTACGTAATAATTTTCTGAGTGTACAACCCGTGTAAAAACAGTTGGCAACTCGAGCAAGGATCGATCGGTAGAAGATATAATTATTATGTAAACGTCGTAACATTTTCGTAAATAAATTTTATTTGAGACGAAGTCAAAAGTTACAATCACCTATTACTGGAGAAATCTGAACGCAAGATGGTCCACCTTGATACTTTTCTCCCTAAGTAGCGACCACTTTCTTACGTTGACCTAAATTTGTCACCATGTTTAAATAGTTTAGGTTGCATAGAATATCTCTGTTTTCTTATTATGTGATTTCCTTCCTCCTCTGTTCGTAATAATAAAAATGTGAAATTAAGTCCTTTAGATGCTGTTCCAATGCGCCACTGTCCAGTGGACAAAGGACATGAGTAGACAGGAATATAATTGACACTGAGAAACGTTCGCGTTCAAATAATTATTTTAATGAAAACTGGAGTTTCACCCTCGAGCGAGTCAGGAAAAACCGAATAAAAAAGCCAAAATCACTTCAGGGTACTTGCCTTTTCTCACGCTCTTGCGGCTTCAGTTGTTTATCCCTAGTATGATGACGGGCGTGGCACAGTGGGTTCATTATAAGGGAACCACCGCTGAGACCGTGCGTCTTTCGTACTTGACGCTCATGGTGCTGTGTATATTGTCTAACATGCTCCCATACTTCACGTCAACTTTGACATGCGTGATATAACATATGAGGGTTTGATTACAATTAATCAATTAACTCCTAAACGGGAAACACGGGGGCTCGGGTAAGAACGGGGCGGGGCATTGAGTAAAATTCCTAGACGGTTTTTTCCAATTCAAAATCTCCCTGATATGTGCACATTAAAGGGGAAAACGAATTCTTAAGGGAGCAATATAATATTTATTGGACTCCATTCTAACAACAACAGATTTGTTGGCTTTGTTAAACTAATCTCAAAGTGATCTAACTGTTTTACCTTTTCATGATGCTAAGCAGCGGCGTTACTGTTATACTTTACTAACCACTTGGCTTACAATAACGGTTGTTACGAATTATGCTAGGTACTTACATACTGCATACCTATAAGGTAAAACCACCAATTACCGGACACTACATAATGTACACTATTTCTCATCACTATCATACTTACATACATATCTCGTGGTTAAACGATTAAAAGTTTAGAGGTTGTGGTCGTTTGTGTGTAAGTTGAATACAATATTCGTAAATAATGATGTCCGTTTATTGGCGTTTAATACGACACGAATCGTCATCGTCCGCAAATAATAAAATCATCCTACCACTCCACCACCATCCACTACTAATTGGGAACATGTGCGTCACGATTCTCCATGTAGTTCTGAGTTCCCAATGAAAACCACTTGTTTTTACAACTAATATATGTATGTACATCTCGAGTCAAGTTACAAGGCCTTCTGGTTCACCTAGGTCTCAAACTACTTCACTGTATACTATACTTGATTGGTCATCCATTTTCATGTATTAAATGTAAACATGATGATAAAATAAGTCCCTTGGTTCTAACAGTTAAAAAACGTAAAAGTTTTATAATCGGAATATTTGTTTTAAAACAATACTATTGGGAACTGTCCGAAAGTTGGAATAAGACTGTTCGAGTAATTAGAAAACTAACTACGCCTTATTTTTTTTCTAAATTTTTGCATGTCTCAGTGAATATGCATTTCATTCTTTTCTGTCTACTTTAAGCACACAATTTAACTTGATTATATTTTATAAGTCCATGTTGGTTAGGTCGATAATGTCTTTGTAATGAAAATTAAAAAACTAACAAACAATTGCTTCTAATAATATTAATAACAATCAGTGACAAGCCCTGTTTTGCCAGATTTAAACACAGGTACGACAAACGATTTTTACCACATATCAGGAAATTTTCACAAATAAGGCGGCAAATTAAATATGTAAATTAGTGGCGCAGACAAAGTGGTGCAATAATATTTTAAAACAACAGAGGGAATCCCATCATATATCATCATATCTACTTGCATAGTTGGTGCTTTTCAAAGAGGTTTAATCATTAATTTATGGAAATGCTCTCATTACTAACAAGAATTCCCATGTTTTCGATTAATGTCTTTATCAATCTAGACTTATTATTTTTGTGTGAATCTTAATTACCATATAATTACATTTTATTATAATAATTCCTATGATAGTTTTCATTGAATTAGTTAATTTGTTAGTCAAGAAATTTACAAGAACACTTTAGTAACGGATTGATGGATGTATGTTACAGCAATGCTATCTAAAGACAGTTTTAATTTTAAGCAAATTTTCAATAACCAATATTTCTTATATTCCAACAGAAGGCTGCTATTACAACTACAACTACTACAATGAAGGCGACAGAATCTTAACGAATGAGCCGTGTTTGAATTGCACGTGTCACAACAAAATGCTGATGTGTTATTTACGTGTATGTCCATTTACGAAGCCAATTGGTCATGACTGCACCATAGAGAAGCGCGAGGACCAATGCTGCCCGATTATTACTTGCCCAGAAGGTGTGTTTGTTATGACTACTGTAAAATGTTCGTTATTTCTTATATCGGAGTAATGTTTCAGTGCCCGTTGAATTGATGGATAACCAGGAACCAGGAACTCACCTGGCTATGCCGAAAAAACATGGTTGCACTCTTAATGGGAAATATTACCCAGAAGGCGCGCAAGTATATATTTTGCAGATTTTTTTTTTTGAAATACCACTAAAATGTTTTTGCTCCTAGGTTCCATCCAGCCCAAGTAAACCTTGCGAGTTGTGCTATTGCATTCACAATAGGACTTCGTGTATTATGCAAGAATGTACACTTCACGTAAACGGATGCCAGCCAATTTACCACAGAAACGTTTGCTGTCCTGTAAGATACAACTGCGGTAAGCTATAATGTTTTTTAAACTAAAATCTCAAATAACCGTTCGCATCTTAAGACCACGATGCAGAGAATGAGCTGGTATTTGAGGATGAAATGACAACAACTGTACGTCCGACGCCTGGGTTTATTCTTACAACAACCCTTGCGCCAACTGAGTCGTCAGAGTGTGTACATAATGGCACTGTTTATGCTGATGGCGAATCAATAAAGAGTGACCAGGCCTGTGAGCATTGTTACTGCATGCGCGGAGATATAGTCTGCGCTGTACAAGAATGTAAATTACCTCTAGACAAACAGAGCGCCAATTGTACAGCTTTGCCAGCTGAAGAAGGGGAATGTTGTCCAAATACATACGTGTGCAGCGACAGCGATGAAAATGAGATTGCTGAACCAACAGACAGTGAAACCATTTACAAACCTGAAATCAAAATTACGACTGAGCTACCATTTACAGTGTATGAACCAACAACAATTGAAACACAGAATTTGAGCCAAGATATACATGAGGGAATATCAGAAGAAGACGTACAACTTCAGGAACATATCGATGACAAATCAGAAGAAGAGCAAAAGTTAGATGAGACTGATGAAAGCAATTTATTGAAGGGCGGTGGGGATGCCAAAACAGAAGAATCAAAGACAACTCCAGCAATAATTGATGAAGCAACCCGACCTGCTGAAGAACATTTAATAACTCCAAGCCCTGAAGCAGGACTTAGTTTAGAACAAACTACAAAGACACCAGTTGAGTTTGAAGTAACTCATTTTGAAGAAATTACAACACCCGCAATAATTGCTTCCGAAGGAACGACAACACCGTCAATACTTGAAGAAAGTGCAGTATCCGGAACAACTCCTTCTGAAGGAAAGAAAACACCGGACTTAATTCATTCTGATGGAAGGATAACACCTACAATAATTCACCCTGAAGAGAAGACAACGCCCTCATTAATTTCTCCTGCGGAGAAGACAACACCTGCTATAATTTCTCCTGAGGAGAAGACAACACCCGCAATAATTCCTTCAGAGGAAGGTACAACACCTTTCGAATCTGTGACAGAGTCCCTGCCGCATTCATTCGATCTTGAAAAGGAAACTTATTCCCCAGCTCTTCCAAAAGAATCTACTGAGCTTCCGCAGACTAGGTTTGAGCAAACTACCCCTGAGACTTCATCTTATACCCAGGCTCCATACTTTGAGGAAAATGAAATTGTGCCAATTTCCATTCCGGGTGAGGGAGATTGCCTCGTAGATGAAATAACATATAGAAACAACACTTTAGTACCTCCTGCAAACGCTTGTGATACTGATTGCATATGTCTGAGCAGCGTTGTGACTTGCAGGAAAATCAAATGTGAAGAGCCACCTTCTCCTGATTGTAAGACAATTGAGAGTGACTCAATTTCATGTTGCCCTACTTATAGTTGTGAAAGCACTATTGACGAAGGTGAACAATATCACGAAACAACAACGAAGAAGTACGAGGACATATCAATCGAAGGAACCGAAGAACTAGCCACACAACCACCTGCTGCAATGCAAGATGATTTCATTAAAGGCGACAAAGATTTATTACCTGGTACAGACCAAAAGGAAGATCATGTTGATATGTCTACTGTGCGTAGCGTTGACAAAGAATTCCAGTCAGAATCTCTAATGACTGTGAGTCCGCACAAAGTTTTCGATTTGGAGGAGGATGTAACTACGGCTGCACCATCTGCACAAAGCGGAGCTGGGATCTTGCCTGGAGAAGATCTCGTTTCGACAGAGTTAAGAATTGATGCTGAAATAAGCCATGAACCAACTACTGAACAGCCGATAACTCCAGAGGACAAACATGTATCAGAAGAACAAACTACTACTGCTTCTTTAGCCCCTCAAGAGACGGTTAAAGAGGAAATAGATGTAAACGAAATCATTCCAACTGAACCAAAGCAGCCAAGCTACGAGGACGAATTTGAATACAAACCTGATAAAACTGAGCAAGATGATAAAACAATCACTACAGTTTCTCCGTTTTATGTTGAGGAAGCTTTTACTACTACTGAAAAATCTGCTGGTGTTTTCATGCCCGATTCAGATATCGAAAGTTACGCTGTTACAGAGCATGAAGGTGTTCTAGAACAAACTATATCTCCTGTAGAACATGGTGCAGACATCGAAAGTCACCCTGTTACAGAACATGAAGGTGTTTTAGAACAAACTATATCTCCTGTAGAACATGGAGCAGATATCGAAAGTCACCCTGTTACAGAGCATGAAGGTGTTTTAGAACAAACTATATCTCCTGTAGAACATGGAGCAGATATCGAAAGTCACCCTGTTACAGAGCATGAAGGTGTTGTAGAACAAACTATATCACCTGTAGAACATGGAACAGATATCGAAAGTCACCCTGTTACAGAGCATGAAGGTGTTTTAGAACAAACTATATCTCCTGTAGAACATGGAGCTGATATCGAAAGTCACCCTGTTACAGAGCATGAAGGTGTTTTAGAACAAACTATATCTCCTGTAGAACATGGAGCAGATATCGAAAGTCACCCTGTTACAGAGCATGAAGGTTATTTAGAACAAACTATATCTCCTGTAGAACATGGAGCAGATATCGAAAGTCACCCTGTTACAGAGCATGAAGGTGTTGTAGAACAAACTATATCACCTGTAGAACATGGAGCAGATATCGAAAGTCACCCTGTTACAGAGCGTGAAGGTATTATAGAACAAACTATATCTCCTGTAGAACACGGAACATATCTCGAGGAAGGACAACCAAAGCCGATTGTGGAAGAGTCTCCCGAAGAAGAAGAACCAAAGCCTATTATTGAACAGGCTTCTGAAGAAGGACAGCCCAAACCCATTGAAGAAGAGTCTATTGAAGAAGCAAAACCAACACCCATTGCTGAAGAATCTCATGAAGAAGCACCACTAAAATCCATTGATGAACAATCTCCTGAAGAAGCACAACCGAAGCCCATTGCTGAAGAATCTCCTCAAGAGCCAGACCATGGAGAAAGTATGCATATTGCAACTGAGAGTAGTACCCCATCAGGAGAGTATGAAACTGGCACACCAATGGAACTACATAAAGATGGGGATATAACTGATGGCACTGAATATACCCCAACACCAATTTCTCCAATTGAGAAAGAAATTCAAACCGAAGCAATATTTTCTGGTGATATTGAAAGTGGAACAGAATCTGAACCAGCTTCTGCGAGTACAGAAGAACCTGCAACTAGCAGCCCCTTATACACTGTAGAGGACAAAAAGGAAATAAACATTAAAACGATACCTGAGTTAGGGGATCATGATGTCTTCATTCCAAGTGAAGAAGCCGTAGATATTGCAACTAAAATCAGTGGCACAACAGATGTTCCAGAAATAGCTTCAACTTCAGATCAAGGAACATACTTAAGTCAATTTGATGGAAAAGGAACAGAAGTACCACAAATTTATGATAGTACCCCTGATACCAATACCGATAAAATACCAACTTTATGGGAGGGACTAGTTCCATCTTCCACCAAAGGAACACCAACTGAAGATATTTTTGGTGATCTCGAGCCTGAAGCTGGTGGCGAGCCTGAAACTGAGCACGAGCCTGAAGCTAGTTACAAGCCTGAGCCCAGCATAATTGAAACACCTAAACCAGAGGCCGATACAACTGAAGAAGCTTTTGAAGCAACATTAGCACCCGAAAGTAAATTATCATCGAAAGGTTTTAGCCGAAAAGAAGAATCTCCAGTTACAACAGAGAGCTATGTAGAAATGAAACCATTTGAAGTTACAGGATATCCGATATCTGAAGAACCTGAGATACCTTTTGTAGGTGATTTGATAAAAGATAATGCGACCAACCTGCTAGAAGCTTCCACCGAGCATGATAAGCTTGACCAAGATATCGAACCATCAGAAGAACAAGTCGAAGAAGAATCTGTAAGCAAAGTCACCACAGAAGCTATTGCTTCTGAATCAACGGAAGGTATCAGTAGTGTATCAGAGCATGGCCCTGAAACAATAGATGATGTAAAGGGCGCAGGACTTTCAAGCACTACTTCTGAGCCCACTACGGTTTCGGAGGAAGTATCTGAAAATGTAGAAGATATTAAAGACATGTGGCATATTAGTTCTACCTCTGGACCCACCACGGAACCATCCCAAATCAGTGAGATAAACCGAGAAACAACTCCTGGACAACTCACAGTCGAAACTTCTCCAACTGAAATGATTTCTGAAACAGCAGAAACAACGCAACCATCCCTACATGTAATGATTTCCACAGAGAAACCGGAGCAAGATGAGTTTACAACTGTTGGTGGAGACTTAATCACACATCCTCCTCAAGATAAGTATGCAACAGAAATCACTGAAATTTCCACCCCAAGTATTCTAAAGGAACAAGAAAACCTTACATATCAACATATGCCCACAACGACCTTGATGCCTTCTTCGGACATAAGCACAACGAGCAAATACAACTTAAGCGTTATCGAAGATATTGAACAAAGCACTAGAGACAGAACTTATCAAACAACCGAAGAAAGCGACATCTTCCAGGAACCCAGCTCAGAACCAACTAAGGATACTACTGATTTGTTAGAAAAGTTCGCAGAGAGTGAATCCAACAAAAGTACACCAGCAATTATTATCGAAGGTGTGATGACTACCACTCCCAGTTTACTTGAAATACTATCAACTGAAGTAACACAAAGTATTTCACCTGAAACTCAAACTCCAATGGTAGGCAAAATTACTACAGAGCATCCTATCGTCTTGCCAAGCTCTACTGAAATTGGGGAACATCTTGATGATGGTGACAAAATTGAATCTCAACCTAAGGCAACAGAAAAGCCAATTAATACAACCGCAGAAAATGATATTGAGAAACCTGATAGCAACCGAATACCTCCACAAGTTCCGAAGCAGCCAACTTACGGTCAGCTGCCCCCGCAATACCCTTCATATTCCGAGGATGACTACACGGAAGAGGACGAAGGCGAAGTTTTCGGTCCTGGAACGTGCAGATACGGAGGAAAATTATTTGTCTCAGCCCAACAGATCCCACGTGATGATCCTTGCGACTTCTGCTTCTGCTTCAGAAGTGATATTATCTGTTTACAACAATCATGCCCTCCACCAATATCTGGTTGTCACGAAGAACCAATTCATGGATTCTGTTGTCCTCGTTATGAGTGCCCAGTATCAATGGGATTGGATGCAAATTCCTCCACCACCACTACAACCAGTACAACTCTACCTCCCCACTTCTTACACCACGCCTACCGCGGACTTCCAGCTAAAAACGGATGCCATATTCAAGGAAAATCTTATAAAATTGGAGACAAAATAGATTCAGCCAGTGGACCCTGTATGCACTGCAGGTAAGTCTACGAATTTAAAAAAAAATCATACAGCACGTTGCGAACACTTCTTTTTTCTAGCTGTGGAGGCGACGGTCAAATGAAATGTGAACCCAAAATTTGCACACCTGAACCAATGCTTCGCCAAATGATTGCAGTAGTAGCATCTCGCCGAAGATGAGAAATGACGACCTAACAGAAATATAAGGTGCCAAATATCACCATCTAAATTAAATATACCACCCTTTTGCAATAACTGAGAAGATCTGTGAAACTCCTAAAGATATTTTATTACTTTACTCAGCTTATCGGAAGCAACCAGTGATATTGTGCTTTATACTTAGTATAGGTGCAATTAATTTAGCTCACCCATACTTAATTACTTAATATTTAAAAGAAACAGACATAAATCTTTGTAACGCAATTCCTTTGGTGCCGCAAAACGCCGGCAGTTCTATTCGAACGCGTGTGCATCAAACTAATTACGTTGTGAAGGCAATCGTTTATTCCTAATTTCTCCTGTTGCTTCTAGTCTTCTTTTATCGTAAGAGCAACAGAAAGTCCTTAATTCTACATATGGAAAACTGATAATCAGTACTTTGTATTTGTAGACATTTTATGACATTACCTTAGATTATGAGTATTACCGGCAACAAATATTGCCCACTATCCCACTGCTCGACTGACTGAAAGCGTCCGTAATAGTTTTATACTTTTTTACTAAAATAAGCTACAATAATCTGATAGTTAAGATAGGTTTTCGGTCACTTGAGCTTTTGGATATTTTAAATATCTTAAGAATGTGCATATTTGTTTCATTAATTAATTAAGCTCCAATTATTGGAATCCAACCAGTGTCAGTTTTTGTTTCGCCGGCTTAACAATTTCTTTCACTTTATTTTTATAAAAGAGGACATAACTTTAGGATGATGTGCTCTGCGACGTAAACTTTCCGGCATATTTGTAAGTGCCCTTTTATACAAATAAATATTTTATGTAAAATCAAACTATTTTATTTTTAGTACACTTTTACTTATTGTCTATAGCACAGTGTCACGCCTAATTTCACAATAAATACAACAACGATTGTGATTTACAGTTAAAACAATATTATTCTTAATGGCATCTTGCATTTCTAAATATCCGCACATTTAAATCTCTTGGAGGAAACAACTTTTAAATATGCCCTGCAAAAGAAGATTACGGTCACGTAGAGAATTTAATTTAGATCATTAGAAAAGCTGGACATATTAGGAATGCTAGATGCATGCAAACCGATCCAATCTCATAAATGTGGTCGAAGTCTAAGGCACTATTAACTTCCCCGACATTTATGTGTCACCCCTTGCAACCAGATTTGATGCTTCACCCATGATTTTAAACTTTAATAAGAACATTTGTTTTTTCGAATTTACAGAAAAATAAAAAAATTGAACGGGTAGAAAATTCGTTGAAATTATTTAAAATTGTACGCCTTTTTTGTAGCCTCTTTAACTTTTATTTTCATTTATGAAGCTTTTTTTTCTTGAAGCAGTTTTAGTGGAAAAAGAAATGCCTCGTAAGTATTTTAATGAAGCAAACTCGATATTGCCTTGCCAAAAATGTACATTCACATGAAAATTGAAAATCACTGTGGTATCGATAAAACTTCGCACCATTTGTAGAACAGTAGTTTGTGTTTTAACGTCAATATAATCGTTTTTGGATGAGTTCAGCAAAATGGCAAAGATATCTCAAACTGAAACTGAAATTGAAATAAATATTCGCTTAAATCGAGTCTCTTCAAAACAGCCGGATGTTACGGTATTCAAAAATTTTGTGAAACTTAATTGCCATCCGACCTATTTTGAAGGGTTCTTGTGCGGAGAGATAATTGAAGAGGACAGTTGCTGCAAGATCTATGGTCCGCATGTTAAATTAATATTAAAGAAAAAGGATGTCGGCATTTGGGAGAATATATTTGAAGTCGTAACTAAAGAAGAAGCTGTAAAACGAAAGAAGGAAATTGTGGAACTTATCCAACTGGATTCTGAAGAAAAACAAAAGGAAAAAATTAGACTGACTGAAGAAAAACGTCGCGATGAGGTTCGAAAGGTAATAAGTAGGGAAAGTGCTGTACGAGAAAATATCGAAACCTTACAAAAAGAAATTTGCAACACCGGAACTAATTTTGCTAAAGTAAACTTGCAGCCGATTAAAATGACGCAGCAACCAAAACAAATAAATAACGTGCGAAAATCTGGTAAAATCGATATAACCTTCTCCGAATACAGCCTTCGTACGCCGAAAAGGGAAAATCAAAATAAATAAAATGGTTCTGTTAATTGACTTGTATCTTATTATCCTTAAATCCTTAAAACATTTTCATCTACGGCGGCCTATAATATAAAATGCAACTACATATCCTAGATAGCAGATTGTAAAATATTAAAATCCAAGCGATTTTAACAAAATTTAGAATTAGAGAATTTCAGGATTGCTTGATTCAAATTTGTTGGCAAAAATATCGTATTTAAGATGGCGGACTGACAGCTTACACTACATCGCAACAAGGTTTCGCATCACATAATACTGTGTTTCCATGGACAGGGTTGAGTTTTCGTCGAGTTTCAAGGGGATGAGGGTAAACCCTGTGCGTTTCTATGTACCTGAGTTATTTGATAAATCTTGCAGTAAAAATAGAAGTTTTATACAAGAAATTAAACATTTGATAACAACTCAAATTCGTTCTTTGTCCAAAAACTTGACCGGACTCTAATTTTAATACAAAAATAAACAGTAACACATTTACGGAACTCAGCCAAACTCCGCCTCTTTCGTGGAGTTAAGCTGGGTTTAATGAAACTCAACTCAACTCTAGTTTCCAAGGAGTCTAACTCGAGTTAACCCAGAGTTAACTATGCATGGAAACAGAACCAAAAGTTTTAAAAATACAATATGTAAGTAATGGAATAGGTCAACAAAAAGAAAATTTTTTTTTTTAGTTCATTTGAATTAATTAAAAGCTTGTTTTGTAAAAGTTTGAAGTTTCAATGGTCTCAATGCTTTTAAAGTTAAATTTCCGAATTTAATATTGCGGTGCGGGTCTTATTTCCCGATAAAGCAATATAGGGGCACGTACGCCAATGATTTTCTTCTCAAAATAGCTATTTAATAAATGTGTAGTTGAGTGGGTCGTCGTTTACTTTTAAAGAATACACCTAATTCTCTTTTTACACGATAGACATGTTCCCAAAAAATTCGTGTAAAAAAAGATATTGGGTAAATGGAAGAATAGTAGATTGGCTTAACGTTTTGATTGAAAATGTCTTTGTTATTCAGCTATAAGATGTGACCTCACGAAAAGTGAGAATCAGGCCCAACGATTGAAGTGTTAAGCCTAACTTATTTATATTTTTTATATACGTACATGCCTTGTACGTGACACGGCAGAGTTTCTCCATACTTCTCCTTGATTATAATTTCAAAGAACTTGTAAAATGAGTTCGAACTCCTCAGCAGTATACAAACATTTCGCGAGCGGCATACAAAGCATGTAAATAATAATAAAGTGCAACAATATGTTAAAATAAAATAATTTATTTGTAGAATACATTAACTTAAAACGCTATATGATTAATATAAAACATTTAAGCTTTTTAAATGAATTTAATTTAAAACAATAGTTCTTTTATAAACATAAAAATAGAAAATCTTACATATTATATATTACAATTTTAAATTACATATAATATTTACAATTCACAAATCTTATATAATATTTTAATGTACAGAACATCATTTACATAGTATTATAAGCGGCGGTATTAAAGCGTTGCTTAGACACACTTAGTCTAGCGAGCGGATGAGTTTTCCCATGTTGTTGCACCTTCCTGTTGCAGTTAAAATGATGCGCCGAAATTCCGTCCGTCATGGGTGCATTCGTAAAAGTAGATTTAATTATCGGTGGAACTGGTGGTTTACTTATATCTTGCATCTTTTGAAAGTTTGAATTCATTTCTAGATCAGTCTGATTAAAGGACCTATTTTCATAAAACGACCGCGGTCGTATTCTAAAATTCGAAAGAGTTGGTCTACTGTCAGGCGACTGATATTTACTAACTAATCCTTTTACACTAAAATCTTTGGATTCGGCATTTCTTTCTTGTCGGGAGTTGGTGTCATTGTGAGGAGCAATCGGTGATGACGGTAAAGACCGAATCTTGTGAATATAAATATTCGCAGATTGTTTTGGCTCAAAATTCTTCTTTAAATTTTGCACGTGACTACTAATTTTACCCGATAAAACGACATTAACTGGACTCTCTGTGTTTTCACTAAGTCCTTGCGAGTTCTTATTTCCTTTCGGTAAGGAATACCTTTCAGGGGCTGAGACAGATAAATTACTATAATGTTGATGAGCCCTTGAGTCCAAGTTAGAAATAATTTCCTCACTATGACACCGACCAGGGAAAGTCTGGTTTTGATTGTTATCGCACTGAAAGGCCACGACATTCTCCTGGCTGAAATTTCTATCGTTTAAGGCATTTTCTGATGCATCAGCGCACACTTTTTTAAATGTAACAAAGTCTTCCAATTTTTGTTTAGTCTTCTTCAGTTTCCCAGAATGCAAGGATACATTTTCTAATTGTGGGTTGGCATCACCCTTTACATTTACTATATTATGTACTTGTCCTTCTGTAATTGTAACATTGCCTGCACAAAATTTAAGCCGGTTCGTATCATATGAACCCCAAGAACTGTTCCGTGACGGCGGAATCCTGTTATCTCCCGAACCCCAAGATGAATGTCTAGAGCGAATATCGTGCTTTTCGCCGGGATAAGCCAGAAATACAGCGGAATCAACGCTACTACATGAACTTTGGCGGGAAATTAATGGCTCCACTGAGCAGTTCGTTGCAAGCGTTGGAACAAATGCTATTTTCTGTCCTTGTGTGGATTCCTCATTGTCAAAAACATTATCAAGCTGCACTGAGAATAAGTCGTTTTCTTTCTTCCGTCCTTCTGTGTATCTTTCTTTGCTCTCCCTCTCCAGATGAATATTTGAAGACTGATGAATAATTTGTGCAGAAGAAGTCCACACAGGGCTATCTAAAGACTTCGATCGTATAAAAAGATTGCTTACATTATCTTCTTCACTTTGTTGTCCCATTTCGGTATCTTCCGTTAATTGTAAATTAAATACTGGTTTGTCATCTCTCCCCTTTTTATCGCTTTGCTCCAAATCGCTAACAATACTTTTAACAGTTGCATTGTTATCCTCATCTTGGAAAAACAGCGATCGAGAAATGTTCAATTCCTGACTTCCCATTTCGGAGTAAACCATATTATCATCCTGTTCGGCAATTCGATCAGGCGTAAGATTTTCCAACGAATGACTTTGCTGTCTCGAGGCCATAGTATTTGATACAGCATTTGGAGAAGTACTACTCGATCGTCTCATTATATCCTTTAAACGTCTGAAGTCTACGCCTTTACCTTTTGAGGAACTATTCAGAGCCTGAATAAGAGGAGTTGGTTCGCTACCAGGCAAAAGGCGCGCATCCTTTGTGTTCTTTAAATTTGTCTCACTTTTACTTCTCTGAAGTTTCTCCTTATTTTTCATAGCATCTAGCATTCCTCGATAGGTTTCTAATTGGGCAAGAAAGTTTTTATTCGGTTTAATGCAGTTCCTTTTCTCTTTAACATGTTGAAGGGCATGATTAAAATCCCAGTTATAGGCTTTCATTGCATACGCTATTACCACAGAAGCTGACCTGCTTACTCCCATTTTGCAATGTACTAAAACTTTTGAGCCCTCAGCCCTAGCTCGAGATATATATCTGAAAGTGTTGTCCCAGTGCTTAAGTAAATTTGTTTTCTCGTCATCATAAACTCTCACATTAAAATAGTCAAACATTCCGGGGAAAAAATTGTCGATTTCTCTGGTTACATTTAATATATGGCGAACCCTAGATAAAAAAAAAATACAGCTTTAGTTTTATTACCACATAGAACACTTATAATTTCTTACCCATTTCTTTGGAGCTCCTCAAGATTACTGGCGTTCCACTCTGATCCTAAATACACATGATCAAATATTTCTGTCGGGGCGTCCATTTGTCCCAATATTATTAGCATCTCCTCATCAATAAATGACTTATACTCCGCGAGATCCATGTCAAGAAGCTCTTCTAGTCGACCCCTTATATATTTAGAAGTAACTTCGTCCAGGTCAACTGACATCATTATTTCTTTAAGCTTCATCTTAATGATACGTTCCGTTTCATCTCTTTCAGTAGGTCTAAACGAGAAATACATGTTTTTACCTAGAAGTGAAGTCTAAAGGACATCTTACTTATTTCTTATGGCATCTGGGGAAGGGGGTCGTTTACTCTCCAAACAATCCATAGCATTCCATTCATTTAAACATGACCTTTCAGAAAGGATTTGGCTTTCGTAATAAGAGACCCATTCATGCGATGGACCTCCTGGATAGAAATTATTTTCTCTTGCTTTTTGGGACACTTTATGAAGAGTTTGCAAAGCTGACCTGAAATGCAACGTTTGATTAATGCAAAGAACTAGGGCGAGTTAGATTTGAAGGAAGCGAAATAAGTGGCTAGTTTTGAAAGTTATATATTTTTAATTATGTTAAACCCTTAGCTGATATCGTAAATTTTGCTGTCGAAGTTTCCAGAGTGGGGTATATTTCAAACCCATTATAAATTCTATAAATAAAAATATAAGGTATCCAACAAATCGTAATCCAAATGGACCCCACGATAACAACTGAGGGTTAATTTTTGAATTAGACTTATTTAAATATAACATTTGAAATATTTACTCACCACATGGCCTGAACGGAAACGGGTTTAAATATGTGTGTTTTTCCGAAAACACTTATGCTAAAACCTCTGTAAAAATTTTGTTTTAATATCGGATATTAAATAATTGTAAAAGTTTGCATCTTCTTTGGCTAGTAAAGATGCTCCGTTTTCAGAATATTTACAATGCCCAAAAACGGTCACTAATAGCCAGTGATAGGGGCGGCCAATTTATCAGTAACATCTCAAATTAACACAGAACTTTTTTTGAATAGTTTAAAAGTTGTCAATATGTTCGCTCTTACGTATATATTGGCCGTCCCTGTAGTATTGAAGTTAAAGAATACCTACCCATCTCCATCTAAACGGATGGTTGTATCTGCTAAAATTCGTAAAACTAATCCAATAGTAGTTTTTTCATTGCAGTCGATTCCAAGCAAACAAGATTCTTCTACATCTCTACTTGACTCAGAGGGTCTCATTTTGTCTGCTTTATCACATTTTGTATTCGATTTATTTGTTCGATTTTGTTTAATAGAGATATTATTCAATTTTTGATTATTTTCGCCTTCAAATGGGTTGTTTCTTTCCTCAGTACATATCAATGAACGCGAACCACTGTTACTTTCCTCTACATTATCGGAAGAATTTATTCTTTCTGCTTTTAATTTACTTTTACTTTTTACATTATTACTAGAAAACCTTGATCTAGAAACTATGGCTAAATATCTTGTACGGTTTGGACGCTGTGACTCAAGTTTCACCGCCTGAAAATGATTGGAATACTTTAATTAATTCAATATTTAGCTGTAAGCCCAATTTCACTTTAAAATGTAAAACACATCGTAAAAAATATTGACAAAGAACCCCGCACAACTTGTATGGGAAATGACCAAAACTCGAATATGTTATAGCTCAACACTCATTGTCAGTTCTAAACTTTATATGGGTGTAATCTTGCAAGACACTAGTTTTTGATACACAGAAGGTTAACGTTTTCATTAACAGGACTTATTTGACAAAAGCAGCTTTGCCAAACACTGAATTTATATATATATAAAGAAACATAAAACTACATTTATGAAACTAAATTTCGTCCCAATAATTCTGATAAGAATATCGCAGTTAGGGATTCAACTTAAATGAAATAACTCCGTTAACTTCGAGTGATTATCACACAGGCGAAATAACGGTAATGCAGTTTTCATTTCCAGTTAGGAATGTTTTATTATTGAATGAGTACAAAACAGGATGTAGCGTTGCTAAAAAATTTCAGACGTGCTTATGGTAAATTCGCCCACTGTAATCCTGATTCTGACCCCGATGAACACACACAGGTAGTTTCTGCATCGGAACACACACAATGTCTCTCTTGTTACGTTATTACAGAATATATAGTATTACAATTTTAATGTCACTCATGCTCTTTAAATGATCACTTCACTCTGTATATCAAAAATTAGCCGTTTTGAAGGGTTTGTAGGCTGTTACGCCTTTAGTCTTTTAATCAATGATTCATGAACTATAACAAACTCGAGCGGGAATTCAATTTCACCGATCGTCACTAATTATTTATATGAATTGTGCGGGAGCCCTTAAAACTTGGATTACACTATACAATTCCTAGGAAAGCATCTGTTATATGTAGCTCTTAAGCTACACTGTCACAGTATTTGTCTACTTAGTAAAGTTTTAATCAAGCAATATAGGTTTAGTTTTTTGCGCTAGGCAATGTCCTAAGATTCAAAGCAAAACCAAACTTGTTTTACCAAAACTTGAGTAAAATATCAATTTTTAAACAAAATTTACAAATTTAACATTCAATTTCTTAAGAGCAACGCATACGAGGTTGATATTAGAAAATAGGAGTGTGAAGTTTTAATTATTATTAAAAGAACTCAATTCAAAACCGCCACATTCCAATTTATACATACAAAGTAGAAACTTACCATTTTTAACGTTTCTTCATGCTTCAATAAATAAAACATGGATTGAAGGTGCTGCTGAATATCGGATCCATTACTAACTGTACTGCTACTTGATCGATTAGAAGTTATACTGTCGCGTCTTTCCGCTGTACTTTGTGGGATATCTTTGAGTGCCAACACCAATGCAGTCCCTTTTCCAGCAAAAAAACATTCACTAGACGCACTGTGAAACAAAATGTATTGAGCCATTTAAGATATTAATAAATAATTTGATATTTTTTAATTTTTAAACGTGATCTGAAACAAAGACTTTACTTTTCATAAAAGTAATTATTTCAATTTGTATTAATACCAATTTTTCACTCATTTATAAAATAAGTAATAAATATATTAGTAATCACCTTCTTTCGTATTTCCCGTTTTCGTCCTCATCTGTTTCGCCGTCCTAAAAATAAATATAAATTAAACAACCTCAAGTATGTGTTTAACGTTTTGCGAGAACAACTAATTTTTGACGTACTTTTTAGTCAGAAAATGTATTTGAAAAATTGTATTAATTTAAAATTTTAAAAGGGAACTTTTATTGTACAAATATACATATAGTAGACTCGCGATATAGTGAACACAAAAAATCCAAGATTCACTTTTTCGAGAGTACGTGTTATATAGAGTAGCGGACAAAAATCTGGAAACATTTCAATCACAGAAAAGGTCTACATCTCCTTTTTCCCTCCTTTCTAGCATCAGATTAAAATAGACCACAATTAGTTAGAACGTTACTCACACAATTTAAATATGGAAATTTTTGTGTTAGTTAAGATAAACTGACTCAAAATAAATAAGGAAGATAAAACACTGCTTTAACGGCGACAAAATTCTGGAAACATTTATTTTAGAAAACTAAATGTTATGAAATATTCTATGCAAACATAATATAAATGTTTTTTTTCTTCATAATGTGAAAGTATTTTATTAATATGTTGTTGTTGGAGCTCCTTTAGCGGCAATAACTGCTCTGCACATGCGTGGCATTGATTCCAATAAAGTTTGAAATAAGGACACTGAAAGGTGATTCCATTCTTCCTTGCTAGCATCAAAGAGTTTGTCCGGTCTTTTAAAGTTTTTACCTCTCAGCCTCCTGTCGACCTCTTCCTATAAGTTTTCTATTTGGTGAAGGTCTGGCGACTGAAAAGGCCAATCCATGACTCGGATATTGTGAGAAAAACATTTTTTCACCGACCTAGCCCTATGTTTCAGATCGTTATCTTGTTGAAAGATCCATGATGCTCCCATATTTTCGTTAGGGTAAGGCAGCATAATGTTTTCCATATTTTCCCGGTACTGTATTTGATCCATGTGATCTACGATCCGCAATAGAGGCCCAACCCTTGAAAGACTAAAGGCTCCCCACACCATTATATTTTCTCCTGAATATTTTACGGTGCCAACTGTATAGCGAGGATCAAATCGAGTGTTGACAGGGCGTCTAACATAACGGATTCCGTCGCTATGTACCAAATTGAACAAGGACTCGTCACTCCATAGCACTTTTCCCCATTGCTCTACAGTCCAATTTAAATGGTCTCTTGCAAAGGCAATGCGTTTTTTCATATTTTCTTAGCAGCAATCCTCCCATGGAGTTTTTTTCGGCTAAACTACGCTGGATAGTTCGGGTGCTAACGCCTTAAAACCTGCAGCCACCATAACCTCGGGAGCCATGAGCATTGAATCCTTTTTCGATTCCAATATGATTTTTCGATCCACTCTGCGACCATTTTTCCTCATTTAAATAAATAAATAGAGACAAAGAAATACAAATTTACCGATCATCCGTTTTTCGAGGTCTTCCACGTTTTTTCGGAACTGGCGGATTTTTCACGCGGTGATAAACTTTTGAACTTGTCGACCAATTTCGGCAAAAGATAAAGTTTCTTGATCGCGGAGTAGCACAATAATTTTTTCAACCGAGGAAACTGTTTTCTTACGCGGTGTCATATTAAGGAAGTAGAAAATATGAAAAATGTGAAAAAACTGTTAATTATTACTTGACTGCTTCCTGATTGCTCTCTAACTAAGTAAATGCTTCCACATTTATGTCGCAAGCAAAACTCCTTTCTATACCTATCTCTCTTTGCGGTGCTATCTCTTATGCGTAAGATAAAGACACGGTATTATAAATGAGTGAAGAATGTATTGCATTTTATGTAGGTGCATTTATTTCCGAGAAATATGAATTAGTAAAGGTTATAGCGGTGTTGCAAAATTTACGTTCAAAGTGTTTCCAGATTTTTGTCCGCTACTGTAAGTAAAAAGTACTAAAAAATTTTATAAATAAAAAAACTTGTGCAATTAAACCATATAAAAAAAGTCAGCCAAATGCGAGTCAGAGTCGCACGTTAAGGGTTCCGAATATTTGCCGCAAATTAAATGATTGTAATTTAAAAAAGAAACTCTTATGTGATAAAACTACAAATGAACGATATTCGGACTTTTTCCCTTACTTGTGCTGTAAGACCTTACTTTTCGCCAAATTTCATGATTCTAGGTCAACGTGAAGTGCCCTATAGGTTTTGATTTATTAGCAAAAGAAATTAGGGCGGTTTAAATTTTTATTACTTGTAGTGATTGCTTATATATAGACTAGATAGACTAGGCAAATGATAAAGTAAGAATAATCCATTAAAGAGTGACAAAATTACAACTGGGTACAGATTCTAGAAACTAGAATTTAGCCCAATTGACAGCTATTATAGGTTAAATTTACTGAACTCAGCAGTTCCTGCCCTAATATTATATATAGGCAGTCTCTATTCGCACCCGATTTTCCCGTGCAAATACACGGGTACACGGGTTGCTCGGCAAAATTCGGGATTCTTTGCAATTTATGTGAACTTTTGCTTACACGGGTACACGGGTTTCTCGGCAAATTTCGGAATTCCATGTCCATGTCCGAGTTTCTCGAATAAATAAAGCAAATGTGGTCCGTTTTGGCGCAATGAAATTGCCTAAATTTTCGCTGAAATTAGGAATGACCGATGTTACAAAATGTCAGTATAAATGTTAACATCTGTAGCTAAGTATCGATGTCCGATTATCATCGAACTTATAACATCGATGTTGTACTGGAAAAGTACTAAATACTTTATTAAATATCTCGCAAATGGGACGAGCGCGAATTTGTTCAGTAATTTTCCGTCGGTGCGCTATCCAATTAAGGGGCACCGCTTACGGGTGAGTACCCGTATAAACCTGCGTGTCGCAACGGACCGGCAGCTTAATTACCAATATGAGATTGTTTTCCTTAAATTCTTTGCGCTAAGGATAATATTGAGGTTTTTGTGATTTAAATCACCTTAATACAAAGAATCTCTTTGGGATATTGCAATCTCTGGAAAAAGTCACCCATTTCGGTAGGGTGTTGCGCAATATGATTACCCTTGCGCAGTGGCACAGAATACAGACCGATATAGTGCGATTTTCTTAGAATTTTTGATGGATCGCTGCAACAGAATTTTTGCCCGCTTCTGAGAATTTTCGATGTTGGGTTCAATTGCGTACGGTCTAGCACAGAATGCGCGTACACGCACCTCACAAATTCCATCCATGCAATTCGCTCCCAGCATATTGGGTCGTCTGTTTGGAGTCGTCCTAAACCATCAAGATTTGCACATTTCCCCGTAGCCGTTATAGATTACTAGTAAAACAACATTTTTTCTACGAATTTCGTGCCTCCTCTTTATCTTTCAGCTCACTTAACCAAAAAATAAGAGGCCAGTTCAACGCCCGATGATATGAAACGTGTCAGTGACGTCATTATTTTCATACAAAATAAAGCTAATTCCGCGTACTTGCTACACGCGTGGAATGGCGGGGGAGGGTGAGAAGGGTTTTGGCTAAGCATACACTTAAGGAGAAAAAAAAGAAACGTCTTATTATATAAGACGATAGAAGCTTCTCTTTAAAAAAACGAGTGCGAATAGACACTGCCTTATATATATACATATATATAGGTATATGTATTATCAAATTTCCATACCGATAAACCTGCAAGCCAACTATAGGAGATTGATGGAAGAACTTTTGAATTACATGTTCCTACGAGTTGTGTTATAAATAAATGAGATAGTTTATTTTCTTCGTATAATGGGATTAGATAATGTGGTAAACGCTAAATCCGGCAGTTCTATCATATCCGAGGTTTTTCGATTTGAATGCAGTTTCCAAAGCACTTTGTAGCAAGGAAGACGGGAACAATAATGAAAAAAATCCACCTCTTTCTCGAGACATTTACAAAAGAAGTGCAATATACAAAATAACTTTTCTTGAAAAATCCGCCGAGTTCGAAATAAAAAGCACAGAAATGAACTTATGTTAATTATTACTACATATTTAATGCAAAACTTCGCTTCCGTCAAGCATTAAGCAATATTAAATAGGTATACACCTAATTCTCTTTTTACACAATAGATACGTTCCCAGAAAAATCGCACAAACAAAATTCGTGTAAAAAAAGATATTGGCTAAATGGTAGAATAGTAGATTGGTTCCAAACCAACTTAATTGCGTAAAAAATACATTACATTCTTACCCTACGCATAATTCGGGGAATCCCGCTCATGTACATACCTACGCATATAATCGACATAATCTAACTGAATTGTGAAAGATTTAACGCGAAGTCACAATACATATTTGTGGGGAGTGAGAATGAAACAAATTCATGAGAAAAATTCTCGGAAAAATTCATAGAATACTATTGAAAATCGTGTTAAAACAAAAAAATTCGTGTAAAACAATTTTTTTTTCGTTTTAACTCGTGTAAAATCAAATTCGTGTAAAAAGAGAATTCGGTGTAATTAATAAAGTGGCTTTTGAGAAGCGTAGTTTTGCAGTAAATGAGTGGTAATGATAATTTAAATGATTTCCTTGTGCCCTTTATTTTGAAAACAGCTGATTTTAGACATTTCTTTACCAGGAAAATACCTCGGATATGGTAGAATCCACCTAAATCCAGCTGTTCCAAATTCTGCAAAAAAAAGTGAAACTCTAACAAGCTTCCCATAAAAAAACATCTCATAACAATACAAACCACATTACCCAAAAATCAAGGTTTTGGTATATTTTGTTCTCTAGCTACCCACGTGGTAAGCGATATCCTTGCACACCAAAATTATTTATCAAAAAGCACACGTTCTTCCCGCAAAGCATTATGTATATCCGATATTTTATCACTTCACATAGTCGCACACCTTAGAAAATTGAGATCTTGAGATTACACTCGAATTTTCCCCCATTAACTTCATTTTACCAACATTCGCAAAATAATTCAATTTTTATTTGCAAAAGACTGCACCCAATTGCCTCGCATAGAAAAAATAAACAATTGGTGCTAAAAGCGAAAATTGAGAGTTCGCATAAGAACTGTCAAAATATGGTGAACACAAAGGATTCGTGAATGGAAATTTGTGAATTGTTTTAAATTAAATTACTTCACATTTGCGTTGTCGAACAGTGATTAATACAAATGTATACAAAATTAGAATTCTGTTCTCGCAACCTTATATAGTTATTCACTTCCCAAGGCATACGTACAGATATAGAGCACTGTGGAGAACCTGCTAGACTTGGAGACCTTTGCACTGTCACCAATGCCATTTTATTTTTATTTTCCCTAACAAAACATTTCAAAATGAATAATGATCGCAGGACGCAATAGAAACGAATAATTTTCGCGTAAAAATAACAAAACACTCAGGGCAACGCCATTTTTAACACCTCCTGTCAGTAATTAGACTAGTCGAAAACAAGCAACTTTTATACCATTCAGTTAAAAGTAATTTTCGAACGTATTAGATGTCAACGAAGCGCTACGGTTACACGGTGTCTCCACGAGACATGAAATCTGTTATGGCAGTAGTTTGACGTTTGCATGAATTCGGTGAAGCTGGGCTAATTATGTCAAGACATTTCATTTTACAAAATGAAGTGGAAGAGCAAGCATCGCGTGGCAATTGCGGCAATTGCCGCCATTAGGGCAATTGAAGTTGCGGAGTGCGAGGAATTGCGGAGGATGAGGCGAAGGCCTATGTATTGGGTAAATCCATTTCTGCAGAAGAGGATGCGGCTAGATGTCGAAGCCAATCTTCTTAAAGATTTACTGTGGGAAGGAGGAGAGGACTTTAAAAATTTCTGTCGGTTGTCAAATTCACAATTTGAGAGACCTCTTTCTTTGAGGATCCAGGCCAACTCCTGACTTTAGCGCTTTTTCAACTTTTCTTTTCTCTGCTACATAAGCAGCTCTCAAGTACTTAATTTTCTTTTTAAGAAATTCTAGCGTACAGTCAAACTCTCTTGCCAATTCTGCCCATGCCTTGTTCTTAATATCCAGGTATTTATACGCTGTGGATCCGGTGTTCCACAAACACTCTTTTTGTCTAAAAAATATTTATTAATTTTAATGCGTCAGCCTTCGAAAATTTTAATTCCGCCATTTTAATACAGCCAAATGTCAAATTTATGTTTGCAAATCAATTTCAATTATGCCAGAATCGGCCAGACATATATGTCTTAACAGAATTTATGACTTAGTTTGCCTGTCTCCACTAGTCATTCGTCCCTGTCTTGCCATCAAAAATGTCTCGTGGAGACGCCTAGTTACACACAGATTTTAAATCGAATGTATAATATTAATAATCATTTTAGATTTCAAAGAAGCATGTTCTAGGGCTTTTGTGAGGAATTGGCCAGAGGTGCTAGAGCGCATCTCTAATCGAAATGATGACCCAAGTGTGAAGCAGAATCAACAGCAAAAAATTTGGGTTTGAAAATCTTGCTATGCCTGATTCTTTAGACCCCACCTGCGCTAGTAAATTCTATAGAGGTCTGCGCTCGAATATAATATCTTACATAACAAAATTAAATATAAATGCATTCACGGAATAACTAGCTGAATTTATCTGAACCAATATTAATTAAACATTTATGAACTCAAAGTTATATACAATAGCATTAGCTGGAAAATAAAACAAATCAATTTACAAACATGCGACATAAATGACATATTTATTCTTATATTAAAGGTTCAACTAATAAGTGTACCTATGAATCTATTAAATATAACATTTCAATGGCGTTCAGTTTTAATTTCTGTGTTCAAAGCTTAATTTTTGGATGTTTTTGTACGTTACTGCATATTTCTAACAATTAGGACGGCAAATTTGCTGCTCAAATTTATTAAAATAAAAAAATAAAGAACATTTACCTAGAACTTTATTCCTCTGAAATGATGCATTATTACAAACAACAAACTTATAGAAAAACCGACTTTTTGTAAAAGAAAATTGAACCTGAGCACATCTCTACAAAAATGCGTGTAATACGACTAATATTGTGGTGTAGCAACTCTAGAATTCATTCGAAGAGTTAAGCAAATTGTATGATTCTAGAAACGCGTTAGGGGACGGGTCCCGCCCTCTAAATACACGAAATATTTCTTCTGTTCGCATAGATCCACCATATGCGAGAAAAGAGTCTTTAAACCGTTTCCCAACAGACTGTTCATCATTTGGCTTTTCCAGAAATGCTTTATAAATGTCGGCTGCAATAAGCTTTGAGTAAAGATGACTATACAGAGCTGCACCCCAGTCCCCAGCAAAAATATCCGACATTGAACAAACGTGCGAATTTTTCTTGTCCAACGGTATGCTCATGTAAACCGGCCAAAGCCTTTTTACAACGTCCAGCCAGAAATCATCGCAGCTATATAATTCTATGTCCAAGTCTGCCAGATACATTTCATTGCATAACTTATAGCCAGCCATGCTTTTTTTAATCATTTGCATATTTTGCAGTATATCATCAGGAATTTGCTCATTAGTGCTGTAGTGACATGAGATCTCCTTCAGTACCTTGGGGTTTTCAAGGAAGCCAATAAAAACCTCTCCACATATCTGAGACGCATCCCATTCGATGTTACTTAATCCAGCCAAGTCACTGTATTTCGCTTTGGTTAGTAAGTGCTGCAAACCAGTTCCTATAGTTCTAAAGATCATTTTCAGGTCACTCATCGAGAGGAGAGAGGGTTTACCATACACAGGAGCACTCAAATTAAATATAAAAGATGACAGAGGAGTTGCGCCAATTGTGGAGCTTTTATTCCTGACTCCCACCATCCAGGCAGCTCTTTCATTAAAGAGACCTTCTTTCGAGTAGCAGTCTAGATAAATGCCCCCGACAGGAGTGCCATTTTCTACCACCTCCAAATATTCAACAGTTGGGTGCCATACTTCGACGTCCTTTCTTTGCACGATTTCAATCTGAAATAAGCTCTCTACCAATTTGAATGCCTGTTTTAAAACGTGTGGTAAGGGAAAGTACTCCCTAATAATTTCCTCGTCCAAATTATATTGCGTTTTCAATAGTTTTCTGTTCCAGTACGGAATATCGTATATGTCCAGAGAGCTACTGAAACCACTGCTGGTAGCAAATTCTTGCAAATTGATAATTTCTTTAGCTTGAGCAGGTCCTGCATATTTTAATAGGTTTGTTAGCATGTCCTTTACGTTAATTACGCTTTTTGCCATTTTAGTCTGCATAGACATCGCCGAGTAATTGGGAAAACCCAACATCTGAGCCTGCCTCTTGCGCAAGGAGCGAATACTCTCTATATGTGTGCTATTCTCCAAACTCTTATCCTGGAATAGTGAAGCTTTCCGAACATCAGCTTGCCAAATGTTCCATCGCTCACTCCGACTAGGACAATACTTCAAGAATTCACTTACAACTTTAGGCTGCAAAGTTATTTTCCAAGGCCCTTTTGTAGGATTGCTAGTGTCTGAGGCAATCGACTCAAGAAAATTTGCAGGGAAGTCCCGAACCAGAGCAAAATTAAATATCTGATGAACGAACTGTCGCCTTGCCGCATTTAACTTGTTTCCGAAGTTCGTACGTTCCTTTCCCAGTGTGTTCAAAATCTCCTTTAAATTCTCTCTTTCATCATGTGGAACACCGAGCCCATTGAGCTTACCTTCGAGTAGATACTTCTCAGCCACCCGACTTTGCTCTTTGCCAGTAATCAAGCCCTCGTCAGTATACTTCTTCAAAAACTTGTATATCACGTCGCTGTTAAATTTGGAGGCTCTTGCAGCTCTAGCCCTGTTGTGTATATTCATGTAGGACCTAGTGGGCATCAAGGTGCTATTACCAAAGTACAAGGTTTTTGCAATACCCCACGTTGTTTCTAAGGCGTTCGTTATGGTTTCGAATCGACCGAAGACATCTTTTTCTAAATCAACATTTTCGTTTCCCTCGATCGAGCTTTCTATATCCCGCACAGTCTCCTCAACTAAGGAAGCTTGCTTTGCGACTGCAGCTAAGCAGTTTTCAATCGTCAAACCGTTGAAATGAGGAAGCCCGTCTGGTTTTATCAGTGCATTTATTGCATTTGAGTCCTCTCCTATTTCGGGAACTCTGGAAGACAGATTATTCGTGATAGGAAAGTTCAACAAAGTTGGTATCTTACAGAACTATATATCCATTCAAATTCCTACTCGTACTAATAGAGCGGCAGAATTGCTCCCTAAATCGTATCCTTAAAATCGAAATCATTTCCGCATGATTTTCCTGCCGTTGCGAAACGAATACCCTACACAGTACACACCGGTCGTCAAATTTCCAGATGACATCCGTAATGTCAAGTAAATGTCAGTGGTTTTGAAATATTTGACTTGCTTTTACAAATATAATTATTGCTATTTTTAGGAATTGTTGTAGAAAATCGTGATCCTATTTCTAAATGAATCACAATTTATTTTTAAGTATATTCAATATTTTACTTTCTATTATTATGTCTCCAATGCTTTATTTCTCTCAAATGTGCATCAGTTTGCCTAATCGATACTCGAACAAATATCGAAAGTTAATAGCAGTCAGAATAGGCCGTAGAAGAGATCTACGTGTTGACATAATTTAGCGAAGTGAGTCAATTCGCTTAATGGTTTCTTCATCGTTTTTATTGAATAGACAAAACTAACGTTATGGCGAGGCTCACAAATGTTTATCGAGTTGAAGATATGTCTTATGTAAATGTTGGTAGGAGACAGCTACCCCTCATCGCTGGAGACAACTTGATGGTAATTGCGAGTAAAAAGCTATGCTGTCCGTACAATTATTGCAATTACTTTTTCGTAGATGGTTATGGATTTAAACAACAAGGGATTAGTGATTGATTGCCCTCTAATACGGGGGAAAGATTTGGAGGAGTTTACCCGGAAATATAAACTGCTTTCCTATGAAGAACTTAAATTATCTTTGAGAGTCGAGAATGCTGAGTTTCTCTCGGTCTTAAGCCAGTGCGTGCAATGTGTTGGGTGCCGAAGAAGCGTCGAAAGACTATTCTATCAGCTCACACTAACTGGTCATAACACTCTAGATCCTATTATAATCGAAAAAACGGGCGTCCTCTCTATAAATGAAGAAAAGGTGAAATCACCTCAGGCCCTCTGCACTCTTCTGTACAAGCACAACGATATTCTCAATAATCTGCTTGAGAGTAAACTGAAAGCTAAAAAGACTTCTCGCTGTAGTTTGCATTCACTGGACACGTTCAGGTCCAAGCCCTTTTCGGAGACATGGCGAGAGGTGTGGATGTGCATGAAGCATCGGTGCAGGGAAGAAATCGTGGTAATCGAAACGAAGGAACTGCACGAATCCCTGGACAATTACTTAAAAAAACACAAGTTCTGCCAGGAATGTCGCACTAAGGTTGGTGTATCTTATTATTTATAGCTCTTAAAATTATTACACTTGATTGATTGTCAGGTGGAAAAGGCCTTCGCTCTACTAATAAGCGACAGAAATGGTAGCAAAGAAAAGGGATTTGTCCCTTCTCTTTACGCGAATATAAGAAAGTGCCTTGCAGAAAAACACGTTCATATCCACACTAAGTTAGACTTTTTGGATGGTTTGATGAGGAAAGCCGAACCGGAAATAAATGGGAAGTAAGTTGTTTAAAAACGTAGGCAGAATTTCCTTTTGGAACGTATTTTCTTCCAGTTTTTCTAAGCAGCGCGAAAGGCATGCCAAAACGCTTGAGATTGCACAAGAGGAAGTATTAACTTGCGTTGGCATGGTCTTGTACGAGCGCCTTAAGAGGATTTACATCAGCTTGCGGGAGGAAGAGAGAGCATGTCAAGTCTTGGCTGCCGTGGGTGTACATGCTCTTTGCAGAAGCTTTGATATGTTTGTCGAAAAAAAGCAAGGCATTAGCAATCTGGAGCTTTTGTATAAGGAAATAAGTAAGGAAGAGAAGGCGAAGGAGCACAGAAAGGAACAAAAGAAATTGAAGAAGAAGAAGAAGAAGGATTCGAAGAAGAGCGTCTTCACATCTTGTGATTCTGAGACTGAACCAAGTTTTAAGGATGATATCGGTTTGTTACAGTGCCCGTGCGGCAGTGACGGGGAGCTGTGCACTAAATCAACCGATGGTGGGTACAGTTCAGAACAATCATCCCATGCCAATTCGCGGACATCAAGTGTGAATTGCTCCCCCGAAGGTTCAGAGGTTTCTTGTTCAGATGGATTTTGTAATCACGACGGTAGGACTCAGTCGGGTAATTATTTGGAAAACAGCAATACTTATCCGCTGCATGTTCAACCAAATGCTCTAAGCCTACAACAAATGCTGGTGAGTCGCTCTCATAATTCATCGACTATTCAAGATTTAAAAACTTCTCATAACATTTTAGGATGATTCCGAAGAATTCGAGAAAGAGACCTTTTACATTCCTGATGAAGTTGTTTTAGAGTATAAATGCAGAGAGAATAAAGTGAAACAACTTCGGCAAGAACTGCGTGAACATTTAAAGCAGAATTTTGCGCAGCTCTGTATGAAGTCCCGGCTGGCTCAAGCGAACTGTAAAATTACAAACTAAATAAATGTTGAAATAATTTTTAAATTTTACTTTAATGCTTTTTTCTAATGTTTACGCGTTGATTACGAATTGTAATTGTTTATGTGCTATATGCGCATATGGACATTGGGTTAGTTCTGTTAGTAGGTTAGGGTAGGACACGAATGAATGGAATTGTTTGGTGTCGTCTATTTTTTTCGGTAAATAATGTAAGTTATTTTTGATTCCTCAAACTGATTTGATTTTCTTTGAACTTTTTGTTGCTTGTCGTTACGATTGACTGGATGCGATTTCAAACGATGGTATTAAAAAACAAAATGAACGCCTCATAATGATGTCCAGTGGTTGTCGATATTCGCATTTTTCTAGTCAGTGTAAAGAGGCTTGTCTACAGAGAGAATAATCAAATTAAAATGTCAATAATATCAAAATTTGGTTAAGAGACTTTTATTAAATAATTTGGATCTCGATAATTAGCCTGAAGATTTTAATAAATTACAGTGCTTATACCACTTATTGAGAAGAAGAAGATCGCTGTAATCAGCTGTGTTCCATGTCAAGTCTCAAGTATCGTATTTTTAACAAATATATGCATTTGCCACGACCGGCATGGCCTTGATGCGAGGCTTAAGGAATAATCTATTCTCTAAAAGATTCACCAGGTCGATTGGAAATGTGAACAGAGAAAGAAGAGTGGTTGTTACCGGATTAGGAGCTGTAACTCCTTTAGGGAGTAATGTACAATCTTCTTGGGATCAACTGTTGAAAGGAGAATGCGGTATAACTAGATTAGAAGGAGATGAATTCAAAAACTTACCAAGCAAAGTAGCAGCCCGGGTGAACCGAAATGACTTGAACATTGATAAGTTTTTTAACAAAACCGAACTAAAATCCATGAGTACAGCGACGATGTTCCTGTTAATGTCTGCGAAAGAGGCTCTAGAATCGGCAAGGCTGCAGCCGCTACCCTCAGATTTTTTGGACAGAGTGGGCGTTTGTGCGGGAATGGGAATGTTTGATTTATCGGACGTGTACGAATCATACAAATCCCTCAATAAAAGCTACAACCGTTTGAGCCCATACTTTATCCCCAGAATTCTCCCAAATATGGGCAGTGGGCAAATTAGTATGAAGTACGGGATTAGAGGACCAAACCACTCAGTTTCTACAGCTTGTGCTACTGGTGCTCATGCCATTGGGGATGGCTTTAGATTTATCAAACACAACGATGCTGACATAATGCTCTGTGGAGGTGGGGAAGCGTGTATTGATCCTCTAGTCATAGCAGGATTCTGCAGGCTGCGAGCACTAAGTACCTCTTTTAATGAAAATCCTGAGAAATCTTCCCGCCCTTTCGACGTAAAGAGAGATGGGTTTGTTATAGGAGAAGGAGCCACTATTTTGGTACTGGAAGAGTTAAATCACGCCCTTAAACGAAGTGCCACCATTTATGCTGAGATTTTGGGTTACGGTTTATCAGGAGACGCCTACCACTTGACTTCGCCAAGTACCGATGGTGCCGGAGCACGTCTGGCAATGCAACGAGCAATCGCAGAAGCGGAAGTACTGCCACAAGAAATATCTTATGTTAACGCGCACGCAACTTCCACTCCTCTTGGCGACATTATAGAAGCCAAAGCTATTCAGAATGTTTTTGCAAATAATTCTTCGTTTCCATTAGTCTCTTCAACCAAAGGTGCGCATGGCCACTTACTGGGGGCTTCAGGAAACTTGGAAGCCTTATTCACTGTTTTAGCATGTAAAGAAGGCATGATACCACCATCAATTAATATAGATAAACTTGAAGAGGATATTGATTTTGTGGTACCAAAATCAAAAACGAATTGGAATGGCACTCCCAAAAGAATAGCTTTAAAAAATTCATTCGGTTTTGGAGGTACCAATGCTTGTCTCTGCATTTCCAATTTCTCCGAATGAATTCCGTAACTTCTTGTAGAACATTTTTAAGATAAATATCTGTAGACTTAGGAATAAACATTTCTTAAACACGTGTTGTTTCAAAAATGATGTATAGACTATATATATAGCCGTGGGGTGGCTTTATGTATCTTGTTTTGAGATTAGTCGAAACGAATTTAAATGGCTTTCAGGACTAGGATTCCTATAAGAATTTTGCATAGAATTCAGCTATTGAATTTGTTTCGACTACACTCGAAACAAGAGACATAATGCCATTCCTGGCTCTCGTAGAATGGATGAAACCTAAACAATAAAAGGCCTGGGTCCACCTGCAGAAGGCGAATGATGATGTTGAATGATCCACCCGTCCAAAAATCAGACCTTAAGTTGTTTTCTGGATCTGTTATAAAGGGTGTTTTTTTAGGAGGTTTGTTTTTCCGATAGATGTCGTTTTATTTTATGGCAGTTGTTTTGACAGCTCAAAGTGGCATTTCTACTCAGTATTGTTTGGCAAATCATTATGAATAGGTTAACTCCAGAACAACGTTTTCAAATCGTGGAAATTTATTTTCAAAATCAGTGTTCAATTAAAAATGTTTATAGAGCACTTCGTGAATTTTATGGTGCACATAATCGTCCGTCAGAGACCACCATAAAGAACGTAATTACCAAATTTCGGTCTACATTCACTCTTTTGGATGCCAAGCCACCGACAAGAATGAGAAGAGTTCGTACAGAAGAAAATATTGCTGTCGCTGAGGCCAGTGTCGAAGAAAACGACAATTTATCGATTCGTCGTCGTGCTCAGCAAATTGGACTTGGTTTGGTGCCATACAAAATTCAATTGGTGCAAGAATTAAAGCCACACGACCATCGTTTGCGCCGTGAATTCAGTGATTGGTCGTTAAATCAATTGAACGAAGATCCATTTTTTTACCGTAAAATTCTCTTCAGTGGTGAGGCGCATTTTTGGTTAAATGGATACGTCAACAAGCAAAATTGTCGCATTTGGAGCAAAGATAATCCACACGCCGTTCAAGAATTACCAATGCATCCTGATAAATGTACTGTTTGGTGCAGTCTATGGGCTGGTGGGATCATCGGTCCATATTTCTTTAAAAATGAGGAAGGACGACGCGTTACCGTGAATGGAAATCGATACAGAACCATGATCAATGAGTTTTTGTTGCCAAATCTTGAAGATATGGATATGGATGAAATGTGGTTTCAACAAGATGGTGCCACTTGCCATACAGCACGTGAAACAATCGACTTATTGAAAGAAACTTTCAACGACAACATTATTTCGAGAAATGGTCCGGTGAATTGGCCTCCGCGTTCGTGCGATTTGACGCCACTCGATTACTTTTTGTGGGGATACGTGAAGTCATTGGTTTATGTGGATAAACCTCAATCGATTGATGCTTTGGAAACCAATATTCAACGTGTCATTGCTGACATACGCCTCCAAATGCTTGAAAAAGTGGTCGAAAATTGGACCTCCAGAATGACATTTGTGAAAAATAGTCGTGGTGGCCATATGCCAGAAATTGTGTTTAAATGTTAAATGCCAAAAAATGATCTACCAAATAAAAACAAAATTTTGGTCATTTCATAATTTTATATGTGTTTTATTCAAAAAAAAAATCGGCAACCTCTTAAAAAAACACCCTTTATATCAGCCCCTCCAAAAAATTTCCCTCATAATTAAATTGAAAATAGTGCTGATTTCGTGTTATGGTTTCCATCAGTTCCGTCCGACGAAACTGATTTAAAATTCTATCTGGGTCTATACCTAGTGTCTATTGCTTATGTGTTCGCCTCGCCGCTGTACCTTCCTCCTGCTCGGTGAGCTGCACTTTCAACCCGTTCCCTCACTGAATCATAGAGATTGCGTTAAGACGCGTTAGAGGGTTGTGTTAGTTAGATCAGGTTACTTTAGTCAACCAAACTAAAAATTGAAGAGATTATGATTTAAAGTCAGAATGGAAATCTGTGCTGGTTGTTTATCTATGCTATCTTGTTTATCACATCTTGAAAATCTAAAACTGAAAATGAGATGGAAGTAAAACGCTACAGAAATCAACTAAAGTGTTTTATTATGATTGAAAAATTCGATAAAAATATTTACCAAAAAGCATAATTGAAGTTTGAACACAAGGAGGAAATAGATCAATACAAATTCCCAATCAATATTACTTTCTTTTCTTTTTACATATTTAGGATACTAAAGTACTTTAACGCTAGCAATAAAACTACATTTATAAAATACGATTTTATTGCTAATTTACTTAATTGTTAAAAGTTGTTGAAGAAAATTCTTACGTTTCTTGAGAACTATCCATATTTTTGAAAACATATGCAAGATCTGTACAATTACAAAAACTATAAAGGTTAAGTGTTAAGATAATATTATTTACCTTTGGGATATACATAGATTTTTAAATATATTTATAATTTCGGAGATTCCGACGCTATATACCATCTTTTATATACGGCCCATTCGCATAATTGGCATAAAAGGTGGTCTTATAATATTCATGAATGAATAAAGGTGTCTGTCACTTGGGGAAGTAATAAAATTATATTATCCTGCATGGACTCTTTCAATAATAATAACTTCAAATTATAACCAGGTAAAAGTCTAATAAGTAAGTTCCTTCAGTACCCACTGTAAAACTTATAGGCCTAGTTTAGTAAAACATCCATAGTATAGGGATGTGATTGATTATCTGGTCAGTCTAATATCACAACCTGCAAATCGCTTGGAGTGGATACTAAAGATAATTTGGAAGGTAAGTTTCTCCAAGGTTTACGAGCAGCTCGCCTAAGTTCTACTATAGAGTAGACTTTTCTCGCTTTTCTGAAATATGGTTATGTTAGCAAGAGCAATTTAATTGTCATGACCTTAAACGTACTTGCTAGCCTCTGTAGCTCTAAAATAAACATCGTCTGGGGCATCCATCCAGCTAATGACTTGTTTCCTTCCAGATCCAGTTCTTGCCATTTGTGCGATTTTTGGCTTGCCATTCAACTAATTAAAAAAGGATTGTACAATGCGAACACGAAAATTGTACTACCTACATGGTGTCTTGGTAATGGTTGACCTGCTGCAGCTGCTGCTGCCATCATTGCAGCATACTGTTCAGGACTTGGTCTATGAGATGGCATTGGATCTTTATTCGGACGTTTTGTTGGAGGTCCAACAAATACAGGATCTGCAGATAAAAATACCCTCATTTATACCAATCGCTTTAAAACTTATAAAACTAAGAATGAAAGGCATACTTACTTTCAATTCCATTAAGATCTTCATAATTTCGTTTCTTTAAAATTTGTGGATTTGGTACGTACTTCTCCTCCGGTATTTTATTTGGTACTCTTTCATATAATAAACTTCCATCAGGAGCTTTTGGCGGTTTGGGGAATGCCACCTTGTCAGGTTTCGGCAAGTCTTCTTTTGGAGTTAGAATTAACCAATCATTAGATCCAGATCCAGGAGAACCAAGACGATTTGCAATTTTTGTAACACTACCACGTTCTCGTTTCTTAAAGTACAAAAGTCGCTTAATATCGGTTTGAGATTTTCCAACATATTGAATAGAAACTGTAACAAAGATCCATTGAATGAATGACTAAATGAAACACGTTTTTCTTACATTCTTGTTTAACTGCTTGAATATTTATCAGAAAAGAGGGTTGGCGGGCTGCTTTGCGTGGTTTAATTATATTTCTGCATAAAATACGGGATAGTCGAGTCACTGGGGTGGTATGTAAGTAAAATGCCGTTCTCGTTTTCATTATGGGTCTGGGTGATCCTGATCGAATGGCAATTCCATGAGCTTGAGCATAATGTCTAGCTAAATGTGTTTTCAATTTAAATTCTTTGCCACAACTTACTATTGAGCACCTGAAACGAAGAGAAAATATCATTCAATGGATTTTCTTTCTTAGCTCAATAAAATTAGAAGGCGATACAGGAAATATAAAATGTACATCATTTTTTACTAAGCACTGGGTTAACGTTTAAAAGGATAAGGAAAGAGTACATACCTGTGTTGTTGTCTATTTGTTATTTCGCTTAGAGAATCGTCATCAAACTCATTTGCTATTCTCTTTTTAAAATTGTCTACTTCGCTTTCCGTTACTCTCGAAGGAATCTTAAGTCCACCATATTTTTTCCAATAATTCCAACAAGTAATACACAAACGGCAATTCATTTGAGTTGGCCCCCAAGGATTCCACTAAGAATTAACATCGAATTCATTTTTTCGGAAATTAATTGATTTGTATTAGTACCTGAGGTGATGTGACTGACGAACAAGATTCGCACGGCTTTACAGATGTTGATGAAATTTCTGTATTGCCATTCGGTGTACCATTGAATACACCTTTTATGTTTGCGACGATTGAAGGGTTGGACTTTGTATAATTGGGAATGTAAACTTGCTTTAGCTTTGACTCAGCTTGTACAGCTTTAACTCGTTTCTGTTGCACATATCTGTCTGTGGTTTTCCACATGTAATAATATTCTACGATATTTTTCAACGTTTTCCAGGGAAGCTAATATGTAATAAATATGTATATGTAGCATTACCAATATATGCGAATATTAACAACTTACAAAATCCTGCCTGATGTCATTGAAATCTTTGCCATATTTATCTAGGGCTTCTTCGAACAAATTTGCCTCAGACGCGCTCCACTCCTCCATTTCATCCCGACAGAGGACTGGCCCACTAGAAGGTACCAAGGAACACATGGCTTCTTCTATATTGTAATTATGTCTATGTAATGTGTCCATTGCATGAAACTGATGACTAAACATGCTTTATATACTTTTATTAGTACTTTAGAAAATTACCAAGGTTATATCACGGCTAGCTGCAGCTGCTGACATATGAAGTGATGGCTGTTTTACAGAACTACTACAATCCAATGCCCTAGCGAAGGTGCCAATTGACCTCGACACAACCAAAAATTGATCTATTTTCCTATCGGTTAACGAGTGATTTGGTGTCCACACTAGAGTTTCTAAATGCTCCAAGTCTCGGGTATCAGCTTCATTTTCCTTCAATAAGGAAGTTATTTCTGATTGGTATCTGCTTCCTACTCTGATCTCCCCTTTGTCAGCTAAGAGAGTTTTCTGATTCGGATCAAAGACCAAGCAATAGAAAAACATATCCTGCAAATATCGTATTAGAGCACAAGTCCGTATTGTCAAAATATTTTCTAAAATTCAGAAATTTACGACTCACGTCTTTGTTAAGGTAACTTGTAAGAGATTCTGTTTCGTTGAGCAGTGTGACGGAGCACTTTCCTCTTATGTGGGTTGCAGGCAATGTTTCAACTTGCCGCGATAAAAACAGTTCTCTATGTTTTATTTGATGTCGCTGTTTTGGTGATAGAAGTTCATGCTTTTCGATGGAGAGCATCATTGATCCGTTTGGGCTTGTTCGATCTTCCTCCAGAGAAACTGCAAATTGATTTATTTCATGAGCTACAATTATTTTCAGATTATTCTGAAATAATTTGAAGGCATGCGCCTCTCATAAAGCCCTGCACAAACCTTGAAGTCTTGAGTTAAATTTGGCATAGCATATCAGTTCAAAATTATTTGCTATGCTATGCTCAGACTAAAAATAGTACCTTCCGTGCAGGGCCGAATTTTTTATTAAGTTATATATTTGGTTGAAACGGAAAACGAAAATATCAAACCAGTATTACCTATTGAAGGATCTAGCACAGCTTGAGCTGCTTGCTCCTCTCCTACAGGAGTTCTTAACCAAGTCTTTTTCAATTTTGTTGCCAGTGGTGAATCTTCTGCAGCTGCTACTGAAAACAAATAAAAAAATAAAACACTAATCATGTATTGTTCGGGAATCTTCACTTCCTTTACTATAATAATAATAATTTTCTTTATTATCAAATATTTTAATGCAACAATAACCTACGAAAAAAATGATTAAGATCACTTACGGGCATAAAATATCAATTTCTTTTGTAATGATGTAGATGATGCTTTTTAAACCTACGTATGTTTATATCGTTGCCATCAAATCTAATCAGTTTATATATTTTCAGGCCTTTGTACAATAATGACTTTTGTGACTTAATTGTGCATAAAAGATATAGTTAGTAAAACAATGTGAAAATATTTTTCTAATCAAAACAATTATCTTTTAATTTGATGTACTGTGAAATAATTACTTCATTATATTAATATTACAGCGACGGTTACTATATACCTTGCATATTTACATAGGGCAGACAGCTTTGATATTGGGCCGAGTTCTGGGATGGCAGAATGTAATTTGTTTGGAGTTCAGTCTAAGCGAATTGAAAAAGCTGAATTTCATGTATTGGATTCCTAAATGAATTTTACATGCAATTCAGCCATTTCAAGTCATTTCGACTTAAGTCATGTTACATGCTGCCACCCCTTAATTTCGCAAGAACGTGAAATTTTACAAGCTCTCAATTTCATTTAGAAACGTGTCGACGTGAGAGAGTAATTCAGACAATCGTCTTCCGATTTTTGACTAAATGAAATTTAAAATTTGGAGTTGGCCTATGTAAGTAAATACAAAAACTTAAATCGTTTTCATGTGAAAATGTTTTATGTAAAAATGCGAATGTCAGAACATGTATTTCAGCTGTAATCCTATTTCACATGCGTGAGGTAATTTCGTTACTATTAAGTAAAAGCGTCCAAGTGATTAGGTGATAGTGAGGATTAGGGACTTATGAATGACTGGACCTATATTTAGCAAGACGGGATAGATAATCGTTTGTTTCGTTTAGTAAAACTGAATTGCATATTTTCATACGATTTTTGTCAGGCAATTCAGCTATAATAAAAGAAACGAGACGATTCGTGTAGTCTTATAATATATGGCCCAATTATGTTTCTTCCACGATCAACAACAATATAATTTTTAATACCATTAAATTTGATACTCACATTGATGTTTATCGGCAAGTTGAACAAGAGGGTTTGGTAGATCTCGCCTGCGGTAGAAACACATAACTTTTGCTTCAACATTGCCTGAAGGTGTCTTGTTTAGTTCTTCTATACGTCGTATTAAATACGGAGCCGAAGAAGATGTCTCGAAATAAACGTAATCTGAAAAAGGCAAATTCATATTCTTAATAGTGACAATGTTTAATAATATTGGCCTTAATTCCATAGAAATTAATGGAATTTCTTTAATTACATGTAGTTCCTTTAAAGTTTATTTGAATATAATCTTCACAAGCATTTTAATTAAGTCGTGCTCAACTAAAACTCGTTTCCCGTTGAAACTTCAGGATTAATTGATTTATAAAATTCTGTTGAGTCGAAATAAACTTAGTAAAATCCATAACCCTAGGAAAATTGACAATTTACTCTCTCATTCCAGGAACCACCGACAAATGCTTGTTTATCAGCGATAGGGCCCAGCCTTTACATATTTTTTTATCTCTCCTTAGTTGTCCAGCTAAATTATTTGGCAGCTAAGGCTAAAGTAATGTATGATTTAGATTTTGGATAATCTCCTACAGCAAAACGTATTAAATACTAAGCAGTTAGGCTTAGTTATTTCTCTTTTCCTCCAATCAAGCTTTTTCATGAGTTTTTAGTCAAAAGGTTGATATTAGCGAAGAATTTTTAATCTTCTTTTGTAGGTACAATGTATATACCAATAGCGTAAAGCTCCAATTCAATGTTATTTCTTTCTGAAGTGTTTTCTTCAACAATATTGGAGGTTGACCATTTTCTTTATTCCAGCTGATAGCTGATTTGAAAATTGGTATGGCCGTGTGCTGAAATCTCTTAATTTTCTGTCTGTTCAAGTAGAAACCAATCGAAAAGCTAACAAGCTCTGATAATCACATGCGTAAAGAGGATTTATTTTCTCTTAGCTTGATGTTGGATTTAGTCATTATTTTTCAAGTAATAGAACATTCGGGTCTTTTCTATATTAGTCAGCACACTCAAGAATTTCATTGACTCACAAATTATATTTGATGGAGTTATTTTTATTTGTTCATTGCTATTATCGCTCTCTTTTAATCGCTTTATACCAAATATGTTCTAGTCGTATTCCCTGTTAAATTTTTACTACATTGACAACGGTTACTTATGCCTTATATATTATCGCCAAGGGAATTGCTAATGTTCTTATGAGGTAAGTAGCGTCATTCCCAAGTTATTCCAATAAGCCGTTTGATTTCCTTTCTTTTAAGACTTTCATTCTATGTGTCGAACCAAGAGTGGTTATGTATCTTGTTTCCAGTTTAGTCGAAACAAATTCAATAGTTGAATTCCTATAGGAATCCTATACATAAAATTCAGCCATTTCAAGTCCTTTCGACTAATTGCGAAACAAGATACATAATTCCACCCCAGTTCTAATGATCGGAAAGATTTCTAGAAATAACTATTTTCAAAGTAGGTCCCGAATCTCGTAGTACATCCGATCTTATTCTTTATATCTCACTATATACATCATCCCGTTCAGCTTATCGATTTACTAAAAAGTTCGCAAATATCTTTCCAGCATTCCCCTGACTCGCAGGATGTATCGAGTATTAAATAATCAGTTATAGTCCGTGGTCTTTATAATTCATAAAAAAAAACCCTACATGTATTATTACCGGAATTCAACCTTTCATTAATATACTCCAAACCCTTTGTTACTGATGCGGTCCTACTTTTTTTTAAAGCTATACTGTCGGTTATCCAACCCAGTACTATTTTCTTACACGTCATCAATCATATGTGGGATCACTTTTCATACATTTAAGGATATTGGTGTGTACTTAATTTGATCCATTTTGTGTCCATCTTTTTTGTTTGTAAGTGCAGCCATCATAGCTAGCTTCCTCCCCTTCATAATGTAGCAACTTGCTTCAGTTTCAGCAGTGTAACCAACTTCTTCACGTCTTACCTGCTCAGCAAAAATAGTGTTCTTATTCTATAATATACAACTCATTCTCTCCATAGGCAGCAAAGTGATACTCTTAGTTAATGCTATTTCCTTTACTTTATTTTGTTTTGCATTATCGTTTTTTATTGCCTCATTTTGAACATTCCAAAAAGTTTTGGTATTATTACCTGGTTTCTTCTAATTTCCTATGATTTAGTTTTTCAATTTTGTATATTTCCTTCAACCCTACTATTGTTAGGGCGTTGCTTCTGATTTTTGCATAATAGATTTTCTTCTAATTTTTTAGTACAGATGTTGTTTTTTCCATCGTGTTTCTTTCATTTTGCTTATTTTGCTTTTCCAGTAGCAATGTTCGATAGGCTTGCGAGGGCTTTTGTGAGTGAATGCCATATTTGAAGTAATAGGTAGGCTCCGACTCTTCTGAATAGAACCTTCGTGTGCCCAGTTTAACTAGTAATGGAAATATGGGATTAAGTTTATATCTGCTGTGGGCCACCTTTGAAAATAAAGTTTTGTAAGTACATCGATTACGTCACGTTCCTAGAACTAGTCTGATACTAGTAATTAAGGGATTATTAAATAATTATCAGTTCAACTTCTATCAAATATCCAGACTTCTCAAAGTCCAAGAGGTTTCTGATAAAGACATTTTACTTTGAAACTTGGTAAGCCGTGGCTGAGTATTAATTTCTAATGATGTATTGAGCCTGAGCCGCATGTGAAAGTCTTTCGGAAGAAAGGGTTTCGCTTTTCTATTAGAAATGTCAGGTGGTATAACAAGTTTGTACGCAAGGTAATTGGCGGATATCGAACTGAAGATAGCGATTTTTTGTCATCAAAAACTCGATTACGCATATCGACAAAAACTTATAACACTTAACTCTCCTACTTCGAATCGTGGATTTCCATGGTTTACGCATTTTTTGTTCGCCGTGTATATCTGCTGCCACTTACGGCTGCTCGATTTTGCGGAGCGTAGGCGCTAAAGTAATTGTTTGGATCACTGGACACAGGCTAAAATCACATTTCGCTGCCGGCTAATCTTTCTCATATTTTCGATATCATTGCTAATCGCCACGCTTTTCTAGCCAGTTCATATCTCAGCTTTCGCCTGATAGGACCACCCACAAGATTTTCGCATCGGTAAAACAATAAGAATTCGCTAAACACAGGGATAATGAGATACATTTTGCGTTTATCGGGACGAAAAAGAAATTAACGTGGAGCGATCAAAACAATATTCGAATATAAAATTTTTCGAAAAATTTGCAAGCCCTATACCTCACCTCCGACACGGTACATATTTGTTGTCATTTTTTAGTTACAAATAAATATTCTTTACTCGTAATTGTACTCTATCCTCACGAAAAGTTCTAAAAACAAACTAATCCGAACTTTCTTTGACATTTATTCGCGTATTTATGTTGTTATTATTACTACTACACAAGACGCGTCCTCCTCGCCGCCATGTTAAAAGTTAACTAGATAACTTTTCTACGCTGTGTCTATGGCAGTACGCCCTGCATTACCTGTTACGGTTAGTTTCCATTCGATAGAAAATATGGGCTCGTCCATTAAGTTTACTGTTTTTATACGTTTCCTTTTATAATTTGTATAGATTAAACGACTATTTACAAAATGCAATTGAAATGTGCACAATTAACTTATTTTAACGATTGGTCGTCAGTCGACGCCCTCCAGCGGCCAGCCGATCAAACTGAAAATTTTCCATACCTACGGGAAGAATTTTTTTAAATTGAAGCGTACATTTAGTTAAAGGCCGACCAATTACAATGTCGGATCTCTAACCGAATTGATAGTTAAGAACTAGGCTGAAAGTACAAATCTAAAGAGGCAATTAAGACAACTAAGGCTATAAATTAGAAATAAATTATTGTATTGGATTCTCGAATTGTTCTATTGCTATTGGAGTATTTCGAATATACATATTCCACAAATACAAATCTAACTAGATCCTTTCGAAAATCATAATATTAGATCCAATTTTTAAATTTCTATGGCAGCACTAGATGCCAGGTGTAGTTTATTACAGCAGTCACTTAATTGTCAATTGTGATTTTTCAAATGTGACGTGGCCGGGAGGTGGTTTATAGATTTTTCTTAGTGAAATTCGTTATTAATGCTCCAATATTGAGATAAGATGACGACCTATGAAGAATTTATTCAACAAAATGAAGATCGAGACGGCATCCGTCTTACGTGGAATGTTTGGCCCTCCAGTAGAATAGACGCCAGCAGGTTGGTCGTACCATTAGCAGCTCTATATCAGCCGATCAAAGATAGGCCAGACCTGCCGCCAATACAGTATGAACCAGTTATCTGCACCAGAGGAACGTGTCGTGCTGTTTTAAATCCATTATGCCAAGTAGACTACCGTGCAAAGTTATGGGTGTGCAACTTTTGCTTCCAACGAAATCCGGTCAGTTTCGCCTACTGTCCTGTAATTAATTCTGGTATAACTCCTTATTTTGATCCCTTTTAGTTTCCACCCCAATATGCAGCCATCTCTGAGCAACACCAACCAGCTGAGCTAATACCCAGCTTCAGCACCATCGAGTATACTATCACCAGAGCACCATGCATGCCTCCCGTCTTTCTATTCTTAGTAGACACTTGCATGGATGAAGAAGAGCTTGGAGCGCTGAAAGACTCGCTTCAAATGTCTCTGAGTCTTCTACCGCCGAACGCCCTTGTTGGATTAATTACTTTTGGCAAAATGATCCAGGTGCACGAACTTGGATCGGAAGGCTGTTCCAAAAGCTACGTTTTTAGGGGGACGAAAGAACTCACTGCAAAGCAAGTTCAAGAAATGCTTGGGATAGGACGTGCTGCCCAAGGAACAAATATGGGTCAACAAGCTAGGCCTCCGAATAATGTTCCGGTGCCAGCGGCCAATAAATTCTTGCAGCCCATAAGTAAATGCGACATGGCTCTCACTGATCTGTTGAGCGAATTGCAGAAAGATCCTTGGCCGGTTTCGCAAGGAAGGCGATACTTACGTTCAACGGGAGCGGCTCTGTCAATTGCTGTTGGTCTGCTTGAATGCACTTACCCAAACACGGGCGCACGCGTAATGCTCTTCTTAGGAGGCTCCTGCTCACAAGGTCCAGGTCAGGTTGTCGATGACGAGCTCAAGCATCCTATCAGGTCCCATCACGACATTCAAAAAGATAACGTAAAGTATCTGAAGAAGGCCATTAAGCATTATGATGCGTTAGCTCTTCGCACAGCAACCAACGGGCACTGTATCGATATATATTCTTGCGCCCTGGATCAAACAGGTCTGCTAGAAATGAAGCAGTGCTGCAATTCAACCGGTGGGCACATGGTGATGGGTGACTCCTTCAATTCATCTCTGTTCAAGCAAACCTTCCAAAGAGTGTTTGTAAGAGATCAGAGAGGGGATTTAAAAATGGCATTCAATGGAAACCTGGAGGTGAAATGTTCACGTGAATTGAAAATTTGTGGCGGCATTGGTTCGTGTGTTTCGCTGAATGTTAAAAACTCTACTGTTTCGGATACAGAGATAGGAATGGGGAATACTGTTCAATGGAAACTTTGCACCTTAAACCCCAGCTCTACCATGGCTTTCTTCTTTGAAGTTGTAAACCAGCATGCGGCACCTATACCGCAGGGCGGCAGGGGCTGCCTTCAATTCATAACACAATACCAACATTCAAGTGGTGAACGTAGAATTCGCGTCACGACTTTAGCCAGAAAGTAATTAATTAGTAATAGTCTAAATGAACTCTTCTCAATTTCAATTTATTACAGCTGGGCTGACGCATCGTCGAACATTCATCATATCAGTGCTGGTTTTGATCAAGAAGCTGCAGCAGTTATAATGTCTCGGATGGTTGTGTATCGTGCAGAATCAGACGATGGGCCTGATGTTCTGAGATGGGTTGATAGGCAACTTATAAAATTGGTAGAAATTCTTTCAATTTGTCTTTATTGGGCGAATTTTATTTATTTTTTGTCAATAGTGTCAGAAGTTTGGAGAATATAACAAAGACGACCCAAACAGCTTCAGGCTAGCTGAAAACTTCAGTTTGTATCCGCAGTTCATGTACCATCTCAGAAGATCACAATTTCTTCAAGTGTTCAATAACTCTCCGGATGAGACAACTTTCTATCGGTATGCGCTAACTATGTGTTGTAAACAAATTTCACATTTACTAATTTCAGGCACATGCTTATGAGAGAGGACTTGACACAATCATTAATTATGATCCAACCAATTCTGTACAGCTATTCTTTCAATGGTCCGCCTGAGCCTGTACTCTTAGATACCTCCTCAATTCAACCTGATCGAATATTGCTAATGGACACATTTTTCCAAATATTGATATACCATGGGGAAACAATAGCGCAATGGCGGGCACTAAAGTACCAAGATATGCCTGAATATGAAAACTTCAAACAACTCCTTCAGGTGAGAATTTTAGAGAGCGTATAGGTATTTTAACACAATCATTGATTTGTAGGCACCTGTGGATGATGCGCAGGAGATATTGCAAACAAGATTTCCAATGCCTCGCTACATAGATACTGAACATGGAGGGTCGCAAGCTAGGTTCTTGCTGTCTAAAGTAAATCCTTCCCAAACTCATAACAACATGTATGCATATGGACAGGTAATCAATTTCGACTTTCAATGTTCGTTACGATTTTTTTCATGGCCACTATTCTTTTTAACAGCCTATGATTGGCGCTACGACGGTATATATGATTTTTGTTATTATTGTTTTTTGGTTGTGGGCGCAATATCTGGTGCTTGGGATTATATGTGTTTTTTAATTTTGGAATCAATTATAGCGCAGTGCAAGCTTGAGATAACTTACAATTAAACATGCCAAACTCCATTTAATGATGAGGACTATTTAAAAAGTTTTAAGATTCATCCAATGAATTTGATATTTTCAAAACGGAGTGGCTATTCGCATCGTCCTTGTACTTTTGAAATTTGGGTGTACAGGCTAAATAATTTTCACATAGACACAAAACATTTCATTAAAGGAAAATTTGCCTTTTAAAAAATGTCTACTGACTGAATATGTTCCTTTCACAAAATATCGACTGAAATTTGGCTGTTTGTTCCGTGTATTTAACATTTACACGAACCCAATTTCCGATTGTACAAGGACGATGCGAATAGCCACTGCCTTTTCAAAATGTTGACTTTTGCATCGTTAGAGAAAAATAGCAATGAAGCTTTCGCGGTCTTGAATTCACGACAGTGGGGGTGGCATTTTCTTTCCATGATCTCGTTGCTTGTAATTGAAGGGTTTTTCGTGGCATCAATATATTTGTAGTTTCTAGCAATACAATTGGATTACGATTACTCTCAACCATGTAACATGTTTCGAATTAAGCCTGAACGCATTTACAGCTGAATTGCATATAAAGCTTTTGAAGGAATTCTATTAATGAAATTCAGTTATTTGAAATTGTTTCAGTTTGAGCAAGTTACATGGTTCCACCCCAGTGGACCTTCTCCTTTGTAGAGTAAACTTTCTGATGCCATCATATCTTCTGGAGTGGAACTATGGAATTTGTTTCGAGTTAAGTCGAAACGAGTTTAATTAGCTGAATAGGATTCCTATAGGAACTTGACGTGCATTCAGTTATTAAACGCGTTTCGATCTAACTCGAAACAAGATACATATGAATATGTTCCCATTCTAGTTTGCACTTCTAGTTGTGAGTTATCTCAGCTAGAGCAGAACAAATTCAAACTTACGCCTCGAACTCATTACTCTATCCAGTCTATAGTCTTACTGCGGAGGCGACCATCGTTCCTTTTTGTCGTGAATATAGAGGTTGTATTATAATGGGTACTAATTACTAAATTGTAATACAGGTGAATCCGAGGTTTATACATTGTAATGTAAATAGTTCTCTTTCATTTCCACATTCTTCTAACTCGTGTAGTTTTTAAGTAATTTAGTAATGCTAACTTAAGGGGTTATTACCAGCTTATTGCCCAAAAATGAGGGTTGTTTTTAATGATTTTTCATAAATACATTTAAAATAAATTTTATGAGTATGATATTGCATTGGATTAAGTACTTCTTGAACCACAAAAAAAAATAGTTTCGTTTAAAAATATTCCAAAATGGCGGCTATACAGTAGGTCGCGTAAATCACCATTTAAAAAAGGTCCTTCCAAGGCCGGCAGTAGAAGTCTCGTCCAAAGTAACGTAAAAAAAACCAAAAATTTTTTCATTCTCTACATGATTTTTGCTACCGAAGTACACATGATTATATTTTTAGAATTTTTTTTCGCAAAATGGCAGTTTGAAAAATCCGTTTTTTTCGACGAACTAAATAGCTTATAACTTTTTTTACTGATATACAATCGCTATAATCGTGTGTACTTCGTTAGATAATTTAATAATAAAGGTCCAGTTAAAATTAGAAGTCAATCGGATGAAAACTGTTGGAGTTCTACTGCCGGCCGATTTTAAAACGTGGTTCCGAGAAAAAGCGTTTAAAAAAAAAATTGAAAAAGTGACTTCGGAAAAATTGGTTTGAAGACATTTCAATACACCTTTCTACAAAGTTTGTTTTGATTCGAGGGATGTTTAGGCATTATTAAGCCCATAGAAAAAAAATTGAAAAAAAAAATTAAGCTGGTAATAACCCCTTAATCGTCTCATAAGCTGCTGTGTTTTAAATACGGTGGGGGATTATTTAAATTTGTTCTATTCGATTACTACGAAATGGAGCCTATGTTATTTTGCTAATGTTTATTTTTTTTACAGGACGGCGGAGCTCCTGTTCTTACCGACGACGTATCCCTGCAAGTATTTATGGAGCATTTAAAGAAATTGGCAGTGTCATCAACAACGTAAAAAATTTATTTATAATCCAATATGAATCAATTTCAATAAATTTAGGGACATTAAGCCTCTGGAATTTTCAACATTAGCCTTTCATCAACTTCAATTGATCCCATTGAAGTACAAAAGTCTGCAAAAAATATTTCTCTTGTTTCGCTTATATTCGCTTCCACCATCATGATCTCAACTATTTTTAAAATATCATAGTAGTCCAATTGATCGTTGTACATTTTATGTACAAGATCAAAGAGCTCATCCCTTGTTATGGAGCCAGATTTGTTTCTGCTGTACATGCTGAAGAGTACTAAATTTTTTTTTATAATAATGACATAATGATAGAAAAAATTATAATAATGTAAGTATAAAATGCGGCACTGCATCATAGTACTCATTTTAGCCCTCAAATACAGGGGTGGAACCATGTAACTTATGCTGCTTTAAAGAGTTCAGTTTCTGCAGTCGATTGCTCAATTAAGCTTAAAAAGAGCAATTGCTGAATTGTGCAGTAGATTGAAGAAAAAAACCGTGGGTCTGATTCTGGTTGTCACCTCACTTTCCGTGACGTGACATCTTATAGCTGAATATCGAAGAAATATTCTTATTGGAATCAAAACAGGCAATTCAGCTATAAGCTGTCACGTCACGGAAAGTGAGGTGACAACCAGAATCAGGCCCCGTATTTCGAGTTAAGTCGAAAGTGTCTAATAGCTGAATTCGATTTCAATCTAATCGTAGACACAGTATATTTCAATTTGAAAGTCAGTAAATTCACTGGCGTTAGATTCGTGTTTTTAACTTGAGTTCGATTTGATTGATTTTAGCCCACGGACATGTTTAAGATACGATATCCCAACGTGAGAGGATGGGCCTGATTCCGGTTGTCACCTCACTTTCCGTGACGTGACAGCTTATAGTTGAATTGCCTGTCTTGATTCCAATAAGAATATTTCTTCGAAATTCAGCTATAAGATGTCACGTCACGGAAAGTGAGGTGACAACCAGAATCAGGCCCGATGTAAAGCTAAAATTTGCTTGCCCCATCACGTGGTCTTCATAGCACTCAATTCTTTAAACTTATTTTTTTATCAAACTTTTGAAACGACAATACAATGAACTTAATGACTTCTTTATTTCAAATATGTTCGCAACTTTACCCTCGCCATTAAATCGCTCTTACAATTAACAATAACTTTACCTACACGTGTATTTATATCTCTTCAACCTTTGTCGAAGTAAATAACTTTTTTTGCGATGAATTGCTACATTTACGCAACTGAAATCACCGGGTATAGTTTAATGTGCTGTAAAATAGCGTCAAATGTATGTGGATTTCATATGTTCCCAATTTACGAAACTATATGAAATTCGCATTCCCCGACGGATTCCCTCAATATCTAAGGATTAGCAATCACGTAAAGTAGCTAAATTATAGATTCCAACGCGTAGGCCCTTCAATTATTATTGATAATAACCTCAGTCCTGCAATTGTGAGCAGGTGCTCTAGGAAATGTGTGTAAAATCGTGAATTTTGTTCTAGACTAACATATGCTTAACGCCTTAAAGCAAAATGACCATACAAGAATAAATGGAAGCATTTCTTACATCGCAATTTTTCTTCCTTTCTCTCTTCTTGCAACGATGATCCCTCATCCTGAGCTTTAAAGATATGCAAAAATAAGGCGAACTCTGTAAAGTCTACCCTCCGTTTGTGCCCAAAAAGACCATATATGATCGACAAATATATAGGATTGTTTTGAAGGCCATTCATCATAATTAAATCTTTCTTCGATAAGGTTTTCATTTTAGGTTTCTTTAGCGCTAGATAACGGTTATATAAGTGTCGAATTTCTCCAACTGTTACTGAAAGATAAAGCATGAAATTTATATATTCACACTAAAGACAGGGTTTACAGGTCGTATTTTCCTTAAGGAAATTTAAATCTTTTTCGGGCACGATAATTGCTGGTTTATTTCCCATCTTTATAAAATAAGTGACAAATGCAAAGGCACTCTGAGACTACAAATTCTCGAAAATGTTCAATGTAATTACAGCCTACAAATTTAGGTAAAGAAGTTCCTTAATCACCAAAGTAAAATAGGGGTGGGATTATATATCTTGTTTCGAGTTTAATCGAAACGACTTGAAATGGCTGAATTTCATGTGTGGGATTCCTATAGGAACATTGCATATAATTTAGCTATTAAACTCGTTTCGACTAAACTCGAAACAAGATACGTAATTCTACCCCAGATTATAGCTGGTGAGGAACCTCTGAAATTGTTAGTCATTACTTGGTATGGCATCACGTAGTCAGTTTTGAAAAAGTGCCACCGGCAAAGTCGGTTGAACTTGCATAGAACTCGTCTATGCTGAAATAACCAGAACGTTCAAAAATAAAAGCGGTGCCAAAGGAAATTTTATTACAATTAAAATAATGACAGAGTACTTTTTTTCTCTGCAGGATTATATTTTTAATTTCTACGATTAAACTGACAAAAAAGTGTAAAACAAATATTAAAAGGCTCCAACAATTTTATTAGTATAATTAAAAACTACACTTCAATTTTGCAAAAGGCTGTTTGCAGTATTATACAATTATCTGGGTTTTAATGAATTCTAGTGAGATCTTCGACGATCTTTATAACATCGTCTACACTTGCTTCTTGTTTAACACCATTTACACTTATCTGAAAAGAAAGCATACAAAAAGTGCACCTTGAAATTTTTTTCATTTACCTCTAGCCCTGTGACGGTCTCTTTCATTTTTTCTCGTCCTAAATCTAGAAAACTTTCTATAAGGTCTCCATCTATAAAGCCTTCACAAGGCTCGGTTTTTTGGTTGGTGTGATAACTGCGCCAAAAGGAATGGTCGATTTTTCCAACAGATTTTATAGTATGGGTTAGTTTGTCCTCAAGGCTATGCAAAAAATCGAAGAAATCTTGAGGTATTTGTGTGACGATTCCAATAGCTCCATTTACTGTTCCATATAATACGCAGCCCTGAGTTGGTGTAGTCCTTTCCCCGACATTTTGCATAACCAAAGAGCCGTGACGAAAAACGTTAATAATATCGCCTAAATGGAATCTAGCCACTTCAGGCAATAATTGCCGCTCTTCGTCTGTGGTAGCAGCACTATCAAAATATATTAAAAGTTCCTTTAAAAAGTTTATAGAAAAGAATTACCATTACCTATCCTTCTGACAAACAAACAAATTACAAAAAGTTTCGGAGCCCAAGAAAGTGTCGTCATCTAAAATTTCAACCGCACGCATCCATTTTGGATCGCAATCCCTAGCTATTTCAACGAATATTCCTTCCATTTGTTTATGCTGAAGTAAGGTCATCGATCGCATTAAATCCCCAACCAGAATGAAATCTCCTAAATAAATAGGAGTTAGTTTCTGAGACAAGGTAAACGCAAAATTATTAGTGAAAAGGTTTGTTGAACAAAAGCTCAATCTGTTTATGCATTTTCACTAAATTTAAACATTTTAGTTTGCACACACCCTTGGCTTTTAGGTAAAGAGCTGCGATGTTGTTTTGAATATTGCATTCCATTCGAAGTTCTTTTTCGTTCGTCCATTCGTATAGCCTCACAAAGCTATTTATTCCAGCCAGAACCTTGCCATTAAATTCCACCAATGCATGACATGATCCATCAATCTTCGTTTCTGCTACTTGTGTCAGCTTTCCATCACCATACTGGAATATTATTATTCTCCCGAGCTATTAAAAATGAGTATTCCAAACTGCAGCGAGAAACCTTTAGATGAACTTCAGTAACTTACCTTTGGTTCTGGTTCGTCATGGCATACCAGTGCTGTGGCAACCACATAATAAGTGTTTTGATCTTCTCCTAGCTTCGCTGACATTAAAGAAACTATGTACTCCGATTGACTAAACTGATGAGAATGAAGAACCTCAAACGTATTTTGATCAATTATTAGTAAATTGTTCGTCTCCACTTCTTGGCCAACTTCAGCATTACTTGCAGATGTGCCTGCTCCTGGCTTTGCAAGAGCATTGCTAGATACTGTAACGTTTTGTGTTTGAGTAGAGGCGCTAGGTCTGGATGGGATTAGGCCTGCAGTTTCCTGTACATCTATTCGTATTGTTGATACTGCAAACGATTGAGAACTTTCTTGGTATGCAATTCGCCTCGGTCCCTCTCCTAAGGGAACTGTTCTAATATGCAGTTTTTGTATTTCATCTATGGTGCCCAAAATAACTGAATTCTTCGTAGCCAAAGCTAAGCTGTCTGGATATGCTTCGGCATTAAGCGAACACATGTGATTTACTTCTTTTAAATTCACATTCGAAAATACTAATTTATGGTTAGACGAATAGATAACTGTTGGTCTATCTGAGCAAGCAAATACATTTACGGTCGAGAAGGATTTAAATGTTTTTAAAATAGTCGGTTGTGTTCCAAGTGTGACTTTTTTCTTGTCAGACAGAGAGCCATCGACCTTACTCAATGCGAAGTAAAACATAGATCCATCGCCAAGAGCGCAAAGCAGATAATTAACGCTTTCAAAAGTGGTCATCAGAATTGACCTTGGAATAATTTCTGAGAAGCATTACATGAGAACATATAATTGAATATGAATCGTTGAAACATACCTCCTCCTAATTTTTCAATGAACATTTTCTCCAAATTGGGTAGGGAAAGGATCACCGCGGATATATCTGTCCAAAGACCGACAGCAACAAGTTCTGATTTTACCTTCTTATCATCCAAAGGAGTAATGTCGAGGCATGCGACTTCATAGTCTAGGACTGTATGCGACTTTTCCACAAGCTCTCCATCTTCTATCTCAATATAAAACATATCGCAAGCAGACGCACATACCAGCTGCTTTAAATTACAGGCCACTACACCAATACGTCTGTTACCAGGTGGTTTCCATTCACTAACTAAGCTCCGATCATTAGCCTTGACAAGACGGGCAGTTAACGGAGTTACCTGGATAATCTACATAAAAAGGACTATCATTAGATTTACTCCCATTGCTTTATGTGACAGTAACCTGTTCGTATTCAACATTTCCGCAGTAAAAGGTTTGCTGATCGCTTAAGAACCCGGGGATTTCTGTTTCTTCAACTTCTTCCCCACTTAAAGCCAATATTCTGGTGTGACCGACGAACGCCAAAACTAGTGTATTTTCATAGATGCTGTCATCTATGCCAACCTTCAGTGACCACATACCTTTTATTCCAGGTAAATCAATACATGCATGTTCTTGAATACCAATTCCAATTCTGTAGGAAAAGATTAGAATTTAGTTTGCCGACTGATGAAATAATTTACCTAATTATTCTCAGTGAGCCTTCTTTAAAATTCCCGGAGCATGTTATAATTTGACCTTGTCCCTGACGGTCTAAGTCGACCACGCATAAATCCAAAATAGGACCTAAATTAGTAAACGTCTCCATCGGAATGACATACGATCCACTTTCGTTTACTGTGGTATTTAATTTAACCAGCTGAGAGTCTCCAAATCTTGAGCCAATGAACAAAACTCCATTGTCGAGATATGTAATGCACTCTGGTATAGATATCTCCCCTTGAAAGGAAATTATTTTTATACAAATTATAACAAAATTCAATTAAGATTCTGTGGATATAACAGACTATTAAGTTAAATATTTTCAAATCATGTGCAGTATTACCGAGAAGTTCAACTTTAAGGTCCTTAACTGAAAGATTTCCCTTTAAATTTTCCTCAGTTTCCAAGAAGAGCATAAAAAGCTGTCCATACATATTTCCAAGCAAGTACCGGAGCCCTTTACTATCAACCCGAGCATAGCAGTTAATCGTGCTTTGCTAAAATGTTTTATACTGTAACTGCATTTGTTGTGCAAATGAATGTAAAAATACTTTAAATATAGAAGGAGCAACAGCCACATAGGTGCTGCCGTCGTGATAGACAATCGATTCCCGACCGATGACAATGGCACCACCTAGAGGGGTTGGTACAGGAATGAGCATAGTTGCTTCCGTTTCAACATTGTCCTGCCGCCAAGCAATCTTCATAAATTCTTTGTCTCTCAGATTAATTTCATGAGTTTTAACATGTCTGCCATCGTTGTCTTTATGAATAACTATTATTGTTGGGTTAACGCACCCATAGAGAAATTCTACATCATACACTTGATGCTCATCCATTCTGTAAGGAAATGCTTTATAGCTTGAAACAATATTCCGTGATTGGAGCTTACCTTAGGCTAGTGGCCTTAAGTTCACTAGTGTCTTTATCGAGGGGAATGATTGTGAATACCCCGACATATAAGCACATTCCAATAACGCGAGATTTTGGATCAATTACTGCCATTATACCGCTCTCTGAAGGTTTGCCTACCTGGTCATAGACATTTCCATGGGCTTTGGTGATAATGTTTATCTCCTCCCCGTTCATCTTGCATTCGAGAATCATCGCATTATGCCGGTGTGTGAGAATAAATATTAAATCCTTTTTCGAGTCCTTTGGAAGAGAGAGCAATATAAACATGTTACTGGGAACTATAAATTCTTACCGCCGGTCTGAAATGTTTCATCACAGCTATTTGGCCATAAATGTTGACTTCTTTTAGCGGCCTTAGGCCTTCAGGTGTGACCAAGTAAATATCAATTTGAGAATTTTTTGCGATAATCAAATTCAAATCGGTAGGTGATGTAAAATTACCTAGAAAAGTAAGAAAATTAGAAATTCAATTTTGCTAGATGATTTTAACAGAAATTTGGCTTTAATTTGGATCCAACGAAACGCTAAAGGATGCGTGCCTATTCATTGGCAGTACACCGCTCTCTGACTTAATGGGAGCAAGCCAAAATATGAGCCTCTCAAGCCAGTGGAATTCATTTTTTAATTTTGACTGATATAATATTCAATAATTTGATTACACCAGCTATCTAATTCGAGCAAATCTTTTTGCAATATATACGCATCTTAAAATAGCACTCATTGCCGGATAAATAGACAGCTAATAAACTCCACAAACAAGGTGTTTTCAAGTAAATAATCATAACCCTAAACACAATTTACAGCTTACCAGTAGCGCAAGCAATTACCGCTGTCGGTTTTTGAGCAGTTACTACATAATGATGCGACATTTTTATAAAGTTTATTTCTTGTAATAGCAAATACGAACTATTCCGGTAAATACAACATATAAGACCCACAAAATTCCTAGCACACCGTAGCGCGCTTAGAATACATTTTCTAAACGTCAAAATTATGCAACTTTTCAGAAAGCTCTGTTAAACATTAGGTATTTAAGGCTAGTGCACATCGGAATCATGACCATTTTTTATAATTGGATTTGGTTATAACTGGCTTAGTGAACCTTTTCACATTTACTTTATTTGCACCGGATCAACAATTTAATAAAATTTTTTTTATACTACGAACTTTTCAATCGAAAGAATAAAACTACAAATTCACATTTTCAATATTTTAATCCGTTGAACGCTGACCTCTCCAGTTACTAGCGCAGATGGGTAAAAATTACCCCAAGCACTTTTCTAACCTCTGTAACTTTGAAACTATTGAAGGAAAAAGTTTATAGACATTTTTTGTAGCAGAAAATCTACTTGAAGTGAATATATTTGCAAATTCGAAAAAAATGTTTATCGTAGAAAAATCATGTTGAGGTATTCTGTTACGCAGTTATGGCACGTTGAAGAAAAAATTGGGGTCAAAACAATCCCCTCTGTTCACGAAGGAATTATGCAAACATTCAAATGCATCTTGTTCACAAAATCGCCAGTGAAAATGAACTTCCTTCGCAGACCTGCACAAACCTCAGATATCACGAAATATCCTTTGATGCTTTGGATGTTAGCATGTGCAACTGCCATATCTGCAATTATTGCTTTTGTACGATTGTGATGATGAACAAATACTATATCTCTTTGCAGGGGGAGAAGGCGGTCCATCATGGATAGTGGATATAAAAACAATATTTGAAAGCATAGCAATTGGAAAATATTTTCCTGATAGAGTATAAAATAGTCCTTAAAGTATATAATTTAGCAATTCCGACACTCATCGTGAAAAGGTTCCAGCGTCCGGAAATCTCTGCATGTAGGTGGAAGTGCGTTATGTAAATGTTTCCCGCAACGTCGACATGACTCTATGAATAGCTTATTGTAGCTGTGTATCCAAGTCTGTAAATAATTGTTAATTAATTATTATTCAATTATTTTACAACAAACGACGGCCTACCAACTAGGATCACAATGTGAACTTAATTCGAATCTAAAAAAACGTTTCCACAATTACTTGGACATTTTAAATCTAAATATTTTCTTCACGTTTCCTTTAGCTTCCCCAGTTTCGTATTTCTTTATTATATATATTATATCTTATTGGTCTTACCAATAGCGTTTCGTTTGGTACCTTTGGTACGAACCGGTTTGAGAGAAAAAGTAGTAGAAAAGGAAAGTTATAACGTTATACAGTCACGTTCCGGCTTCTCTCATTCTTCGGTCCAGGAAAGGAAACCTTTTTTGAAAACTTCTAAACGTAATACATCCGAAAATATCTTCTAGGTGTATACATTCACAAACTACAAAATTGTCTTTCACTACCTTTCACTTTCGCTTTCATCGAGCCGTTGTAATTGACTAAATTAAACCTGTATAAAAGTACTCTAAATACACCCTACGTGTAGCCTTGATAGGAACAATATCCCAAGAAACTGAGGCATTGCCAATATATTCTTACCATATAACTTTTAACTGCCAGATCAGGAAGTGTTGGTGAGAAGAAATGCAGCATTGCTGAGTGGGTTTGTTCCTGAATTTTTCGGAACACTTCATAGCGAGATTCTGTCCAGAGGTCGTCAACTTCGAGACTTTCATCAAACCCTTTAACTGTAACCCACTCAATCATAATGCCTTTAAACACTATAGACGCCTTAAGTACTCGTCCCACGTTTATCTGACAAATAAAGAATTGATATAATTCATGTGCATCATTCAGCGGAATAAGCCTCCTTACTATTAAAACAGCGTTTGATCCAAATGGCCTACAGATTTTATAATTCGTGTGCATTGAATTAAATTCTCTTATTTCATTAATAAGCTTATCGAGATACCTGTAAGGTCAAACAATTAATTATTGGGAGCGAGCAGCCCAAGGACGCAAACACTCACTGCGGTGAAGTGTTGTTGCAGGACGAAATAGGGAGCCGGCTTCTTTTATTTGAACTTGATATGTAGGATCGGCGAAGCGAGTTGTAATTTAGCAGATTGTTTGCGAGAAAACTGTACTCGTGGATCTTGAAAAATTTATTAATTTAAGAACAAATCAAGTTTTGAGCAATAGTACCTTATCAATCCATTTATAGCTGTTTACTAGTTGTGAATATAGCGCCTGCCTTTCCTGGGTGGTTTCTTGAGTTAAGAAGGACGTATTTCCTAAGCTGAAAGGTGCTGGTGGCGGAGTCAAACCATTTAATACAGACTCGACCTCTCTAAGAAGGATTAAAAAATGTACTATACATCAGGGAAATAATTTATCATTTCGAGGCACTTTTATTGAAGAAGCCTATTAACAAACATCTCGGGATTTTGTCATCATCATATTAGAATGGATCTCAAGTCTGATTATCACTGAATAATGTCCTTACCTTAAATTTAAATTCACTGTATTAAACAGCTCTTGAAATTCAACTAAAAACTTCGACTCTCGGCTTTCCTCCCCATGCTCAGACCGTACACCATTTCCCAAGGTTTCGAATACTTGGCCAACACTAGACCGAAGTTGTTTAATAGCTACAATAGCACCATTCAACTGGTCCATATTTCTACAGAAACTAAATAATTCGATTTTCCACAAAAGTAATCAAACTGTGCCGTCCTCGCCACGCATCTTCTTCTTGAGAACATTTGACATTTCACATTTACTGTGAATTTTGCATCTTGCATCATCTTTCCAATTACCAAACGAACTTAGTGCTATGCAACCTGCAGAGCTGTAACAGTTGTAAGTCGAAGAAGAGTTGACAGTTTCTAATGTAAATAGGGACTTGTTGGTCGAGCTAAGTAGTTTCTTCAGATTACAACTAATAAAAAATGGGAAATAAATCATCTTTGCTGCTACGCCAAGAAGAGATCGCCCAGATTCAGGAAGATACTGGATGTAAGCAAAGCATTAAATTTTACGCCAAATATCAAGGTTTCCATGAAGGTCAAAGGTCGCATGATTCGAGAATTATATAAATTAATTCATCTTAACACGCGTAACTCATTGTCACTGCAGATAATAGAATCCATTCACATATTTCTTTTTTCATTTGTGATGTTTGGTGCATGGGAAAAATATTATGCGAGGTCTTTTCTTGCTTAAAACACTATTTACTTATAAAAACGAAAGATATCAGGAATGGTTTGCGAATTCTGCAGTAATTCTATACAAAATTCTTATAGGAATCCTATACATGAAATTCAGCCTTTTCAAATCATTTCGGCTAATCTCGAAACAACATTAATAATGCCACCCAGCCTTTTATAGGATTCTATTGTACTCGACTGGAAAAATGATGATGATGGCCTATCCCTCAGGGGCTTTCGATAAATACGAGTTGCGTTTAAAATTCCTATAAGAATCCTATACTTAAAATTCAGCTGTTTCAGGTCGTTCCAACTTACCTCGAAACACGTTGCCACCCCAGACTCGCCAAAATGAAGGGCCTGATTCTGGTTGTCACCTCACTTTCCGTGACGTGACATCTTATAGCTGAATATCGAAGAAATATTCTTATTGGAATCAAAACAGGCAATTCAGCTATAAGCTGTCACGTCACGGAAAGTGAGGTGACAACCAGAATCAGGCCCGAAATATAAAAGCTATTCTAGTTCTCAGATAACTTATCTAAACTGCGAACAAGTGTAAGTTGTTTCGACCAAGGTCGATACGACTTTAAATGGCTGAATTGCACATAAAATTCCTATAGGAATCATATGCACGACAAAAATTAAACATCAATTATATATTCTTATAAGCTCTCGAAGGAAAATAAAATATCATTTTGTCTTTCCAGTTACTCCAAGCCAAATAGAACGACTGTATTCGAGGTTCACATCACTGGACCGTGGAGACTGTGGCACATTATCGCGAGAAGATTTCCTTAGAATTCCAGAGTTGGCTATTAATCCACTATGTGATAGAATCGTGCATGCATTTTTCGCAGACAGCACCGATGATCGTGTGAATTTCAGGCAATTCATGCATGTATTAGCACACTTCCGCCCAATTAAGGCAAACAAATTGAACAAGCTTAACAATCGGGAAGAGAAATTGAAATGTAAAATCAATTATGCCGAAATTTAAGAAGGGATAACTCTTATTTATTTTAGTCGCCTTTAAGATGTACGATTTGGATGATGATGGCGTGATAAGCCGGGATGAATTATTAAATATCCTTCACATGATGGTTGGAGCAAACATCAGCCAGGACCAACTTATTAGCATCGCGGAGCGCACTATCGTTGAAGCGGACCAGTGCTGTCAGGGAAAAATTTCCTTCGACGATTTTTGCAAGGCTCTAGAAAGGACAGATGTCGAACAAAAGATGTCAATACGGTTTTTAAATTAAATTTCTATGTTCATTCCAATCTTTTTGTAGATATCTTAAGAAAAGTAAGTGTACAACAGCACAGTTAATAAATTTTAAATTATTTTCCTAATTTGCAATGATTTTGTTACAATAAAAAGGTGCACCATCTATCCTTTTAAATGTTGTGTTTTGCACGCTTTATAAAATTGTGCTTTTTATATCAGTATTGACATTTATTACTGTTAAGGAGAAATAAATTGAATATATTTTACTTTTGAACCTTTTAATGAAATACAAATGTTTCATGATCGTTTAATCCTGCAAAGCACTCATAAAGAATAGATAGATAAACAATTGTTCCTCAGTTAGGCCCAGCTTGCTTCAATTTTTTTGGCGTAAGATAACTCGTTTAAGCAAAACCTCCAACTGCAACCCGTTAAGCGTCTTAGCTCTCACCCAGAAAGGGCATAGTCTAACATAGGCCAACAAATAAAACACCAGTTCACGCCTCGTAATTGTAGCAAGTGATAATTGCTAAACCTCCTACAATATCTGAAAGTGACAAGGAGGTAATATTAGGTCCAAAGAGGTTGCAAAAAATTTCTGCTCTTTGAAACAAAAAATTTGTCGCATACATAATTTTTTTTATATCATCACTATTAATATTATATATTAGGAAAGACAAAATAATGGTGAAATGAAACAAAATCGTTACAAGTGTCTATGATTTCATATCCCATAAGCGTTTTTTAAATTGTCATAAAAAATGTGTAAAGTGCGCTGTGAGCTTGCCTTTAAGAAGAAAACTTGTTTCTCGCAACATTTTACAGAATCCCCAAGAATTTTCCTTCCAATAAGACTAAACGCCATTCTATTCCAAGAGCTAGCCTAGGGAGCGTGTATGATGGCTTTGGTATAACAATAACTCCTCCCACTAGATTAGGGCGTGTCTTATTTGCTCTGATTTTCACAGAACGTTCATTATATTTGGATAAATCCTGTGTAAATAAAAAGGGTTATTTCGTAATTGAAGTTTCCATTATACTTATTTTAGATCATTGTTTTATCTGCGTTTGAATTATTTTAAATGAATGTATTTGTCCAACTAAGAGGTAAATACCGACATCTAACGCGGATATCCATCCAAATGTATAACGAGCAGAAGAAAATGAACCACGGACAATTATATTTTTATTTATTAAATGTACAAGGCAGTAAAATTAGACAGCTTATTATGACCAAGTTAATATTAGGCAGAAAAACTGCGTTGAGGTGAAAAGATTGCAGAACTTAATGAAAATATTTTTTACTTTCTCTGCAAACTCTTTAAAAATTGCAAATGGAGGAAAGACTACAGTAATCATAACAAAAATCAATAATAGCAACGCGTGTATTAATACCTCCAAAAGTCTAGCAGGGATAATAAAAATTTGCTTAAATTTAGGGGGGGGGGGGGGGGGCTTCATCGCAAACAATTATTAGTGAACAACTTTTGAAACGGAACGTTTCCTACAGAGAACTTCTCTCACAATATTTTGCTTTTTAAAAAACAATTGAGACTTTAAAATCGACCTTTTCTGAATTCACTTTCTACGAGAATACGTGTTTAGCAATTTTGTCAATAAAAACGGTTAATTTCACAGTTGGCACGTAAATTGTTGATAATAATTCATACAGTTATATTGAACAATCTCCTCGCTATGACAGTGTAGTTATCGTCGTATAGGATTAGGATAGTGACCTTTTTGTGCTCTTTATTGCTCCTGTGCCTGAAAATACACAACCGATATTGGAGAGAGGTTCAAGGAAATATAAAGGAAAGGAGTTACCGTTTGCGATATACAGTAATACAAAATACTTCATCATTTCCTGTTAAGGGATCGTCTCAGTGTGACCCTCCGAAAAATCACTGATTTTCGCGATTTTTTTTTTAATGTTGAAATAACCTAATCAGTCCGGTTTTTTTTTATAAATAAATACATTCATTACGAATACAAAATGATTTTTTTTATGTTTATTTATTATGTGTATAATACTTGAATAAATTGTTGAAATGACACGTAAAAAAAAGGTCCTGTACGGTTTCCACGATTGCGGCCGCAATTTTGATCCGAAACAAAAATTTCAAAAAGATTATTAATCTGTAGGAAAGTCGCTATGTCGCTTTGGAGGTTTTTTTTTTTAATTTGACAAAATGGCGGCGGTTTGAACAAAAAGTATTGAATTTAACCCTTTTTCCGACAGTTTTTCGTAAAAAAAAGTAGGAAGATTTCAAAAACAAAAAACAAAAACTTCCATAGCGCCATAAAGAATGACGTTAAAAATGTTCTCTCCAAATTGGAACTATATATCTTCAAAACTCTTCCTTTGAGAGTGGAAACCGTTTTGAAAAACACCATTCTGAGAAAAACGATTGATTAAAGATTGAAGCGCCCGTACATCTCTCTAACAATTCGTCGGTGGTCAAATCTTCGTAGATTGGCTTCAAAACCTCTTGGACATCGTCATCGAGCGCTGGTGGATGAGAATATTTTTCCTGAAATCCATTGGCCTCAGCTTTGCGCCATTCGCACCACGTATCTCCTCCCGAAGGACAATACTGATGCTGGGGATTCTCATCAGTTCCCTCCGTTCCCTTTCTACAAGAAACGCTGTAGCGACCGTAATAATTTGAATTTCGATTTGAAAATTTGAGAGAATGTTTATTACAGTGTATAATATCCGATAATGCAACAAAAAAATTGATTTTTCGAAAATTTTTACACTTTGACGACCCCTTAAGCTATTTTGATATTTGGTCAAATGTTCAAACTTCTGCTCTTATCAAAATCAACAAATATCATTATAGGGTAAATTTAGGAAACAATTAGGTTTCATATTTAAAAAGATATGGCAAATATGCAAATATTCATCTAATTTTTGATTAATCATTGTAGTAATTATTCGCGTATAATTAGCATTTCATAAATATCGGATGGTAATTTTGAAGATATTACTGAAATAGTGAGGTAGTAGTTATTGGTAACTGCTTTCATTTAAAAAAGTCCTAACTACGACATTTTTCATCCGACATATTTGTAAGACTATTCTTTGTTCAACCCAAGACAACACTCAATAGCAGCTGCAATACCCAGGTTCCCAGGAACCCAAACCAAACACCCTGTATAGTTGGGAGTTTTTGGATATAAGCTTTTATGAGAATTAGAAATAGGGGATTAAAAAGTTTCCACCCTAATCGTGGATGTATCATCTGACCACGGATCATATACATACAAGTATGTATACATACATATGTACCTACTTCTGTAAGGTCTCTAGCGAACATGTAAGAAATATCTTTTCCCCGATAAATGAGGTACTCATAGCAGAGAAAATTATTGCCGGAAAACAACTTCGTTGGCTGGTTGGTTTATGTGGCGATCCAGGATCCAGCGGACTATCCAATGGCCCAATTAGCACCATAGCATGCACCAACCCAACTGGTACGACCTAATTGTTATCTGGTGATTAAGGACATTTATCGTGGGCCATGTTGACCTGTGCCAAAAACGGCATTAACTACAAATCTAATCCTCACTCTAGATTTTTTTATAGCAGATGCTTTAGTCTTTAGTGCACAAAATCTGACTTTTCTTTTTTCATGAAGTTCTGCAAATTTTCGTCCTTCACTATGTATAAACTGCACCTGCGTGAATATACTCGTATGTTTTAAGGCGGGCTCAGATTCAGAATGACTGCATTACTGCAGGATTACATAGAATGCGAACTTGCGGTTGACTTATATTATTTTACAATTTTGTGGTGAAATTAAACATGTTATAACAAATGTGTCACTAACAGAATCCGCAGATCAAAATGCAACTATGTACTTTTCTATGATACAATGATAAATAGGAAGTTTAACATTTTGGTTTGGTTAAGAAATTTAATATTGATTTCATAAAGTCCTATTTATCAATGTTAAGTATGATTAAATGAGATCTAAACGAATTTAGTATTCTGGGTCCGCCAATTTGAATTTTTAAAATCGGCGCCAATATTTGAAATGAACGACCTCAACATCCTTTGTGGTGATTTTAATTTAAATCTAAAGAGTTTACTATTTTAAAAGATGCCCACTTCAAGAATCTTAACTTGCACACGCACTACGGTCTCAACAAATGGTCTTCGCAGCCGACGTGTAGCCTGCTGGACGTAGTTTGCCCCACTTTTTTGCTCCGCAGGTATTCGGACGAAAAATATCGAAGCAAAAATATTTACCATGGAAAAAGTTCGACACCTCATACAGATAATTCCCGCAGCATTTTCAGGATCACAGTTCAAAGTTGAAGGAACTGGAGAACGTAAAGGGAAAACACATCTCTGAAACTGCCGCAATTCTTTTACGCAAAAAACGATACGGGTAAAAATTGTAAAGCGAGAAAACAAGGTATTTGTTTCGGTCGCAGTTTTTTGCTTAATGTTCTTCACGGAGTTTTTGCGACAACGATGCTATTTGTATACTACATATATCACTTCTATTATTATATTATTACCAGCTTGCCCGGACCCGGCGTTTCCCGGGATACTATTAAATTTGTATTTCTTAATTTTACAACGCCTCCCTACTGCACAACCGCCTCTCCTATGTGACCCAGCGGGGTGGGGGTGGTCTAATTAAATTAATCATAAATTCGTACACAATACAACCCATACATCACTTTCAACTATTCCTAATACTTTTTTAACTGTAAAGTATTATTAAATTTAGTTTACCTCATTTTACACCACCTCCTTATTGCACCCCCCCTCCTATATCTCCCAGCGGGGTGAGGGGTGGTCTCATATTTGGAAATTTGAATAACAGATTCAAAATGAGTGAACCCAAAAACCCAAACCAAAAACATAATTTTCTAATTTTCCGCGCAATATTCTTAATTTTTTCTTTCCAAGAACTTTCTCCTGACAATAACAAACACAACAAAAAAAGAATTAGCGAAATCGGTCCAGCCGTTCACGCGTGATGGCGTGACCAACTGAAATAGGGATTCATTTCTATATACATATATAGATTACTCTGCTTCCTTAGCTATCGATTGGTGAAAAAATTATTCCAATTCATGCAATACACTTTTCTTCCACAGCCGTTTCAATTTTGTCGGCACCCACCGAAAAAACCAAGTTTTCACTATTTTCACCAATTTTCACCAACCCGGCCCAATTTCCTATAGTGCCTCTTCTTTCTACTTCTGAGATACACTTCTGGGGGGTGTCACCCCCACCCCTCCCCTCAACAAAAACACGTTGTCACCAATAATTCCCACATTTCACACTTTTCACCAACCTTTCTTTAACCAACACATTCTACACTACCTCCCCTTTCCAACGATACCCATAACATGGCACACGCATAATAGTTTAATTATGAATTTTTACAACGACTGCAGCGCTATCTGCTGGGCTAATTTGTGAATCTAAACCATCAAAAAAATTCATTCAAATCGGTCCAGCCGTTTAGGAGGAGTTCAGTCACAACACACGTCACGTACAGTAGAATTATATATATGTATAAAGATTGTACTCAGAGGCGTGAAAAAATTGCATTTTGTTTTAATTTTTTTTTACCGCGGTATATTTTTTACTTTTCGATACTGAACCAAGTATATGCATTTGCGCCTTGCGGTGATGTTCATTACTTTATTATGGTTTATCTGAAATCAATACAACAACAAAACATTTGTCAGTTAAACACTAAACAGGAAAAAAATCGTTTATTGGTAATTAAGAAAACAAATCCTTCGATCAGGCACTAGTTTTTTATGCCTAGAAAATGCTATACAAATTTCAATTAAATATGATTAGCGGTTTTTAAAATATTCTGGTGATCGTCTTTCAAAATATAGTTTTGAGAAAAACGCATTTAAAGTTTCGACTCTGCAGCTTCTCCACTTTCAACCAATGTGACTTGAAACTTTTTGAGAATATTCTTGAAATATGCTACTTTTAGGAAATAGAAAAACAAAAAACATTTTTCTTGTCTTGCTTAAAGATTAGTTAATTAATTTTGCGAAAATTAGGTGTAACATTTTACAACACAAAAAGACGATTAACAAATCTCAAAAAATAGAGATAGTAGCACTTTATAAATACTTTACCTAAAACGTATTTTGAACAAGATACGTAAACAAGTTTTTTAGATATCCACAATTATCAGTTTACTTGCATTGCATTATTTAAACTTAAAATTGGCTTGACTTCGTAGCGTGTAGCAAAACGCTCGCTCGTGCAGTTGTTCAGCAATGGGATTTTTTCATGGGCTACGTCATTCTAACGTCAAGGTTTAGTTCAAGAGCTCTAGTCCGTCTAGGGCATAAGTTGATACGTCACGACACGCAGTTGCCCGGTTTTTTATTCTTTAATTCGTATTGCTATAACAACAGAGAAGAGAGAACAGAGAAGATTCACTTCTACGGGCGATTATATTGCTCTTTTTTTTACAATTAATTTACGTTAATTCTTACATTTCACTTTTTTTTATACCATTTTTTAAAGGATATTTATCAAAATAGTGCATAGCGAGAAACCACCCTTGAAAAATAGATTTATTCTCGACTTATATTTGGATAGACGAAAAAGTGAAGTCATACTAATGAACGTATGTATTTCCTATAATATATAAGAAAAAGGAGAGCAAACCGATGCATTATGTACACCTATGCTTGTTGAAAAAGTAAACCAATGAAACCAAAAATAGGTATGGGTATGAATATATGTATGTAATTAATTTGTGGAAAATTGGATCTATCTCAACTGCAGCAACTAGCAATGTGTAACAAGGCATACCTGCATTCAATTCAAATGTAAGCTACGTAAGTAGAAAATAAGTAACATTCAGTATTTGCATTTCTTTAGCGCTTTATGAAATCCGAGTTCTTATTTTGTTTGTTTTTCGAAATTACCGTGAACTCTTTGATTCTTGTATGTAGATGTATAGTAGGTAGTAGGTACCTACTTTGCATATAGGCAGCGGCATCTATTGGGTCATGCAGTGCTCTTTAAGTAGTAGTACCCGCTGTTCATGGTAAATTTTCAAAAGTAGGTAGTAAAAGTTGTAATAAAAATGCGATTCAGCAATAAAAATTTTTGAAACTACCCAAAGTCCGGCTAAATAGTGGCTCCTTTGTTTTCATGTTCAATCTCTTGTTTTATACTGCGGCTGTTGCCTGTTCCGCCACCAGCGCACAGTAGAGTGAGAATGCCACCGGTCTTCTTGAGCTCTCCATCTCCATACGAACCAGCTAAATGAGAACGAATCGAAAATAATTTATTGACCGTGAACGCAGCCGATAATTTCTTTTCGTTTTTGAGCCACGTAATTAAATATTTGTTTCGTCGCCAGCATCCCATTCAACGGCTGCTCAAGAAATAAACAGCGAACAAGAAACCGTAAGCACTGCGCGTCCAGTTTCACGTCTGAGGTCTCCTGTTTCATCCGTTGCCTCGTTATGAAAAACAACTGCTCAGACTCTCAGACCCAGAGATGCCAGCGAGGGAGTACGTTACGTATATTTCTGCAGCATGCCATGCCACTGATTTTCAGACGCACCGCACCACTCGGTACTCCAGTTCTGCTCCTCTTTATGCTCACACATGTGCAGCACCTTCCTCGGTACACTGACGCTGAATTGCCAAGCGGACATAGGGTGAAAACTACGAGGCCGCTGCACCCTTCCCATTGGACCAACTTCCAGTTCAGCTCTGGCCGGGACGCGCCTGCTTGGTTTCGGCAGACACACTCTTATTGGAAAGCGCCCAGATTGGAATTGCTTTCGCTGCCGATTTACACTATAGCTTTATTGCTTTCGGGTCGAGATCGGGACCTCGGTAACTGAAGTCCCAAACCCAGCGTTGCCCCGGTAGTGCGTCCGAACGAGTGCTGAATGTGAAAGTTCTGTCCGTTTAATAGATGTGATTTCAAAAAGGTGTTTTATGCCAACTGTTTTATTAGTGCTGTTAAATGTGGCCAAAACTTGAGTTGCTCGCTTTGAAACAAAACCCCACAATTGGCCTGTACTGAGAGCGGGCACGGAACAACAATAGGCAGCTGTAAGTCGACTTAACGTTAGCAGCACTTTAGCTACATTTTAATCTTGCACCTCCCTTACCTCATGTATCGACAAGATTGTCAATCAAACTGTAGATCGAGGTGATAAATATGTGTCTCCGTCACAAATGTCCAGAGGATTTTTTGAGTATGCGGGCTGCTCTAAATCGCGACGGCCTTCTTGTCTTTTACATTAGGCGCCGCATACTTAACCGTGTGTACGTGCTACGAACAAAGAATCTAGAAATGCATTCAGAATTATTTCTTATCACAATCCCGACGTGATTATATGGGCCGTGATATTTCTCAGGCGATTGCTTATGGTTTACAGATCGAGGAAGTGTTCCCACTCATACCTTCTTCAGGTTTTTTCCAACTTACCTGTCTGATTTGATTGATTTGATTACGTTGCAAGCAGTGTAATTAATAACAAAAGTATTTATGCGTTTAGCGCTAATTTTTAATTTTGTTTGTACTTTAATGAATGTGCATATGAGTGAAATCCGTTATATAATCATTTTTTTTTGTAATAAACAATTTATGTAATGTAATGGCCACTTGTGCCGTGGGTATCTTTCTACCTGGTATCTTCCAGGACACCAAAATATACCAAAATGATGAAATAGTAAAGACTATCATTTATGTGTCCTTGAGTTTTAACGTTTGACAAAGATCCGTTTGTTATTTCTAGCTCTTCTACCTATACCTACCTCTTATACTTTCTTCACTCTCGGCTCGCTTTTAGCTAATTTGAAATGATAAAAGATCAAGAGATTTTATTGTCATCATTATCGGCCAATAATAGCCCCAGCAAATAATTTTAATTAATTACATAATACACATATAGGCTTTCTTGAGGTTATGTCGAAAACCTGACGTCGTGGGGTTAAATGAACTTCGGATTCGGATTCAGCGACCCCAGAACGACATAGTAAACATGGCCTGACGCCCAGGCCAAAGATTTTTGTTTTGTGGCTGTTATTTAACTAGAAAATTCTTTGAAACCTTCGTCAGAAGTCTAATTTTCAAAAAGGTTTAGGTACCTAAATGATATCTCGGACTTCAGTTAATGAATCGTCTTGAAATTTGGAACAAATGTTAAGAAATATACACCGAGTGAAATAGTTATATGTATGTGCAAAAGTAGTTTATGTGTTGTTCTTAGAAAATCCAGCTTAAATTTAATATAAATAAATAAATAAAAATATCTGTGCACTTGCTTTCCACAAAGCGCTAGTTTAAAGCAGTTTCTGTCGTCCATCGAAGGAGCGTTACATGCTACATTGACTTGCTTTTACGAATTGAATTCCGTCGAAGGAAATAATTATATGTACATACGAGTATGTGCAGTTTTTACTAAAAACCAGAACTTCTAAAGCAGGTAATAACTATTTGAAGGTAAAAAAAAGCTTTTTTTTCGTAAAACACATGAAGAAGGTATATTAATGTTTTTTGGAATGAAATGCACCGAACCACAACGTTAATGGAATTAGCGAAATTGTTGATAAATTAATTAAAAAGGCATAGGAATACCCATTTCAATTTTTCTGAAAAATCCACAATTTTATTCCACAATTAAAAGGGCAGGAACTAACCAAAAGTTAATGAAATTGTTAAAAGGGAAATTACACGCTTTACTGTGTTTACTAAAAAACATGACGGCCGCTCAAATTAAGCAGGAACTATCTCTTAATATTACGAAGAGAAGAGGACAGCAAATGCACGAAGATGAAGATGGTAACCTCAAATACCAAAGTCGGTTGACTAAACCTAAAGTGTAAATTCGTCAAAGACCTTAATTATTGCAGCCATGTACAAATTTTCACATGAAGAGTAGCAATTTATCATTTTTAGCGATAAAAGAACTTTTATATTTGACGGTCCGGATAGTTGTTATACATAAGTATTGGCGAGATTTAAGGGAGTCATGTCAAACCGCTACTCTCGCAATTATCAAGGAAGATCAATAATTACAAGGGCTGGTTTCGGGCACAAAATAAAGACCCTAATTTGTTTTATTTCGCTCAAAATGGATTTAAAACTGTATATATGTAGACTTGCTGGACAATTTAACACGTTAAAAGATTTAAAAAAGCTATCTATGAAAACTGGGATAAAATTCTCATATTGCAGCCCCTAAAAAATTCAATGCCATGCCGGTTGAATGACGTTATTATTAACAATGGAGGACACACGAATTATTAAAATATTTTTAATTTACATTTTGCCTTATTTGCGCATTGAATTAAAGTATGCACATATAATTATTCCGCTTGGTGTAGTAGTTACGATTTGACATAGAATTTGTTTGATAACCTGTTTATTCACAAACCATAAATAAATAATCGCAAGGCATTGAACAAATTTCGTTTAAAAATTAAGAATTTGCTTTACTTCAACTGAGTGATCAGACGATACAATATGATCAAATATTTTGTTGTTGAGTATTTAGACTGTGAATCAGGTGCAGGACCGTGGACAACAACTGATCGCTACATAAAATAGGAGAATATGAATATTTTCTTAAAAGACATCAAATAGTCTGGGGGTGGATGCATGCGCTCCGAGTGGGATTCGAATCTCGGACCGACAGTCTATCACGCTTACCACTAGACTACTCGCGTCCAGATTCAAATATGGTTCCCAATTTTACACATTTTGCATTCTCGACTTGTCCTCGGGCTGGGTTCTGGATTATTCATTTTAAGATCTAGATTCACACTAATACAAATTATAATTTTCGCACTCGATTAGTCTTTTCTCTCTCAGAACCATCGGCTATTTTTTTTACTACTAACTGATAACGGAAGTTAAGGATTCATCAACATCACCACTCGCACAGCTTGTGATTGCCCTTTTTGGCTAGGAAATGGATTACACACACGCTGTTTATTCTAAATAGCGAAAAGTGGTTAGTAAAAGTGTTGCATACTTTGTTTTTAACTCCTTTTTTGCGTCTCACAATTTACGACTTTGTTTTGGAATTTACTACTAAGCGCTAAGATTTTTCGCTATGTTTTGAATTTCCTCACCGAAGCATTGCAGCATTATCGATGCTTTTCGTGACTATTATATGGAAGTGTTAACAGTTTCCTATAAGACGATTCTAGTAGGTATATGCTTCAGTTTTGCTTTATCTGCAGCCGCACACATTTGAAATGTTATTTACCGATGCTCTTCAGTAACACCCCCAAATAAATTTCGTTTAGAGAGGTAATTGATCTCTACCGGAAATGTTTGAAGGCGAGGGTTGGGGAAAAACTCACCCCAGGTTTTGCTTTTTATCAACTGCTGTGCTTACACTTCAAGGGGCATCAAGTTTGCACATAATGCGATGCGGGTGATGCAGTCACCACATGCAGTTTCTACTTCCAGGAAGTCGTCTATGAAACCAAAGCAAAGCGCTGAAACTAAAATAATCTCTGACCTGTTTAAAAGCTGAATAATTAAAAACAAAAGGAAAACCTGAATAGGCACGCTCTCATGCGTTGCACTCAAATGCTCCGGCGGCACACGTGCCTCCTTCAATCAGGTTCAAATGAAGCGAACCAATTTGTGAGTTCGAAGCAGCAGCCTTTCCGGTGGGAAGTATTAAGCGGGGTCCACCAGCATCCCTTCATTGGCTTCATATTACGGAAGCCCGTTTTATTGGATCAATTACAGTTCCAATAATGCGTGAAATTGTCGCTAGTCCCGTCCCTCCTTCTTTCACCTTATGGATAGAAACACTTCTGCGTGTAATCTTTTAACTGCTGTTTCAAATTTTTTGCCACGGTCTGGGTCTGACAAATCCATCCAGCAAATGTGAACCGTACGTCTGTAAAAGGTGCCATCCTCGTCCCGGGGAGAATGCAAATAAAGACTTCTTTTCTCAGATTTAACTTCGCACTCAGGTGTGCTCGCTGGCAAGCGTCGCTGCGTCTTTCTTTCGTTCTCAGAATAATCATAAAGTTGAGCATATTTGTACCAGGTTATGCCAGAATTATTGTGTCCGCTCAGTTGATGGGGACGTAAGCGTGCTAAAGCCTTTTCGAATGCAAATTAGTTGGGGCACTTCCTTCTCATCGGTCATATTACTCACACGTGAATGTGCGTAATTTGTTGGGATGCTTTATTCTTGGTGATTAAAATCTAAAAGCGTCTCCGTCGGCCGAGGTGCTGTGAAAAAGATTTTTTTACATGCAAGAGGGTAGGCGTAGAGAACAATTGTATCTCCTTACCTAGCATTATAATCTTAACGTTCAGAAGACTACAGAGAATAAATAGTATAGAAATTACCATACTGAAACGATAAAGGCCAGGACTTTACATTTTGCCTCTAAATAAAATAATTATGTTTCGCAACAGTTAAGCTTAAGAAAGCCATAAAACATGAATGCATATACGAGTATTTCTTAAATACCCTCCAAAATCAGGTTACGTATTGTATATTTTAGCCCCAGGCATAGGATAAACGTTATACCCACCAAATATCCATTTGTTATTATTTCGTCTTTACAAAATGGGAAAATGAAAACTGCAATAGGTGTGGGACTTTACACATGTTAACTTACATATATGCACAACTTTTGGCCCACTAAATGAAAAATTATGTTAGCTGTTGCTTGGGTAGGTAGGTATGTAGTTAAGGGGGTAGTCTCATGTCCGAGCTTAAATTTTGAAGGTTTTTAAGAATTTTTTTTTTTGTGGAAAATGAAATACAATCTTCTTATGATAATTATATGTTATTATTAAACTATTAAACAATACAAAAACATTTTTGTTAAATAAAAAAAGAAATATTTTAAGGTCATTACAGGCGAAGTAAGTCTCTTCAAAAAAAAGTAGGTGGCTCGCTCCCCTGATTGCTCCTTTTGTAATCATCCGAAATCAAAATTCCAAAATGATTATTATTCAGTAGGGTTGTCATTCTGGCCCGTAGCAGATTTAAAAGATTTGAGTGAAAAATAGCAAAATGGCGGCCTTGTAAAAAATTTTTTCGAAAATCGACGGTTTTTTTCGGTTTAAAATCGACATAAAACAGAAAGAAATCGGTAAAAACATCTAATTCTGATACCCGCCAGAACCATTCATATGTGGAATATTGTGTTAAAATTTCAGCCGAATCGGTCCAATAGTTTTTTTGTAATCATCCGTGCCGACGAAAAAAAAGTAGTTTCGAGAAAAACGCGTTTAAAGTTTAGAGAAAAAATTTTCATATATGCAGATGCAGGCTGCGCTCTCCCCTATTTTATGTTGTAACTTTAAAATGACGTAGTGTATCGGTCTAAAATTTTTACAGTATATTCTCAACTTATTTAACTTTGAGAAGATGCAAAAAACAAAAAAAAGATTTTTTGAAGATCGAACATGAGACTACCCCCTTAAGTACTTATGTTATGGCATGTTACACGTCAGTCTTTTTGTCTACTATATTAAACAAGAAAAAAAATAAAACAATTATTCCTTAGTATCTATAGACCGTATTTCTTCATATTTTGACAAAAAAATTTAGCATGAAACTGAACGTTTTGAATTTTTTTGAAAGTTTAGGCTGAATTTTTGTACAACAAAGTTAATGGAGACTCTTGAAAGTGGTCGATCCAATAGATATTCTTCTAAGCATATAGAAATCCACATAGACCACACAGTTGGAGAATATAAATAATATTGAGGGTTTGAACAGAAAGTACGTTTTGAATTATGTGTATTAGAGGTATCATAATGAAAGCTCTTATAGCCAGAAGATTTCAAAATGATACTATGTTCATCTGACTGTTCACGCAAAGAAGCGTACCTAATGCTTTACACGCTTGCTGGCACGTATTCGAGAAGTCCAATTTTCGATGACTTTGTCGCATAAATCTGACAGAATTTGCTGAATGGCGTTCATTATGTATATTCGCAGAGACCTGTGATTTAAGATAGCTCCAAAATAAGAAGTCTAAAGGCGTTAAATCGCACGAAATCGGTGAGCAGCTCACGTCCCCCTCAAATCGCTCATGCAGGATGTCCATCGTGGCATGCGCTGTGTGACACGTAGCGCTGTCCTTTTGGAACCACATGTCGTCGGTATCCATATAATCCAGTTTAGGCCTAATAAATGGTTAGAGAGAATTATTTTATTATTTTTCATAGACGTCATAAAAGAACTTTCCGCCGAATTTACAAAATAAAGAATCAAACGCATGGAGAAACAAAACATGGTACGAAGATATAATGAAATAGTATTGAACCAAAAGAAAGCAATACAATCAGTGGCGGATTTACGAATTTGCCGCCCGTAGGCAGGCATCAAAGTGCCGCCTTTTTTTCCAAACAAAAATCTGTTTTATTATTTTGGTAATTGGAAAATATTTAATATAATAAATTAAATAACCTTTTAATTATAACTTATGTTTACAAAACAAAAAAATACATTTTTCAATTAATTTTAAAAGTAAGTCACAAGCAAATTTTGGGAGCTTGTACATTATCAATGTACATTTTTACGGCGGACTTTTTCAACAGTGAATTCATCGGAAAATTCCAGCTCTTTTGTTGACGATTTGAAAAAGTCGTGCATTTTTCTCGATGAATTAACATCTTTTTTCAATTTTTCTTCTTTCTCTTTTCTTAATTTCGAGTACTGATGCCCGCTTAGTCGTTGTCTACCATCACTCATTTTTAACGAATTGAATACTTTGGTACAGTCACTGACATCATACAGTCGACAAACACTTGACGGATAAGGTTAGGTTGGCGTAAAAGTGGCGTCTTTTTCAAATGATTATTTTGAGCGAAATTGAATAAAAGTAAAAAAATTTTGTATTTTTACATTTTTATTAAACAAAAAATTTTTAAATAATTGAATAATTGACTTTTTTGCCGCCCCCATTTTTTTGCCGCCGTAGGCACAGGCCTACTTTGCCTACGCGTAAATCCGCCACTGAATACAATAGTAGCTCAGCAAAATTAGGATTTTACTTTGGAAAGGATCCAAACAAGCGGGATTTGTGCATACGCCTTTATTAACCCGTTTTATAATTAACGTGCAAAAAGTATACGAGGGCTATTCAAGATAGATTGGAAAGATATAAAGTCTGCAGTCTCAAAGAAGAAATGGTGTTGTTGAATATGCTCTCTATGAAGGAAATTCTCGTAAATTTTGTTGTTGTTTTACTAATAATATAAAGTTCAAACTTTCATTTCAACTATATTCAAAATTTCAATTCCATACTTTATTTTATTTTTAGATCATTTCCAAAAATTAACAAAATTAGTTGTTATTAAATTTTATTTCTCAAAAATTGTCAGATTTATTCATATATCATGAAGAGCCCATAGATATAATCGATTACTTTTTGACACCAAACAAAAGTCTCAAAAATGATGACAAGCGCCAATTACCCTGCAAGGATTTTTTTGTTTTTAAAACAATAATTGATTTCGATGCAAGTTTTTCCGATTACCGACGAATTCTGAAATGAAAATCCTCGATCACATTTGATTTCTAAGAAAAATAATGGCAAACATTAAAGTATTCGTTTTAGTTCATTTTCTCCATTCCATTCAAAATTAATAATATGTACGTCCCAGAAACATTTTACATAGGTATCTCAAGTGAAACATCCCAACCGTTTCGGAGTTACAGGTTACTCACCCGGTATTCGCCATGCCATGTACTAATTAATACACCTCTTTTTTTATTTTTATTGAATTGCCCTTGTTATCTATCTTATTGTCTTTAGAAAGAGGTAGGTATCTGCAACATGTCCAAGTACAGAAAGGGTATACTTTATACTTATGTACATACGTGGAAAGCCGTACACATTTTTGAATTTATTTTCCTTACATTACATCTTGGTCCACCAACTACAACTCTCTATACTCTCATATCCCGAGGTGAAGCAGTATTAGCAGTAGTAGAAAAAAGTCTGTAACTGGCAGTGACAGACACCAATTTAATTCCATAAGTGTTCCCTTTTCTCAAATTTTTGTACGAATCACTAAAAATATCACAAAATCGATTTAAACCAGCAAAAGTGAAAGCCGCTAAAAATATCAGTCATTTTGTATTAGTAGATACTGACAAACTGCAACGAGTGATTCGAGTTTCAAACAAACTGATAGAAGGCATGAAATCATGCGGCCCATTCCATATTGTCAGCCAATAAGGCATTTGTAAAATGCTAACCCTTTGGGTCATCCACTTGTTGCAGTTATCTACAAATTTAAAAAATTGTTAATCATCACGTCTTTCAATGTCGCGCTGGATGCAGATCACACTTAAGTGTGGCGTGGGCGGATGGCAGCTTTGTGAGTTGCATCTGTACAATCAGCGAGTGTTCCCCGAATCAAATTGTTGACTTGTGAAAGTGTGTCATAAGCGTGAATTCGACTTTGATTGCAACCCGATACCCCGATCCAGAGTGCATCAACACGTGTTTCGGTTGAAATTTGATTAGACTGCAAGTAAGTCTTTATTTACGAATTGTTTGTTTTGCAAGGTAGTCAAAAGTCACGGACGACGAATACTCACTATGTTATTATTTTGGTACGCTGACATTGTCCGTGATACCTTGAGCTGCTCCACTGATGAATGAGGCTACAGCACAAACTTAGTAGCCGACTCACTTCGCAGTAGAGTTCGGATCTTTTTGGGTACTTCTACTAATTAACCGACTTGTGCAAATTGGGCGATTTGGGCAGTCATGGTTGGCAAGGAGCCGAATAGCGTAAATCAATCACAATGGATACAAAAAGTATATACCTGCAAAGGGACTATTTTATTCGGCTAATTTACTAAAGTTTTAAGTATCACGCGTGAGTTAACCTCGAATTGCATTTTCCAATTGTGTAAACTAGTGCAAACTGTGCCTAAAAGTTGTATGCGCTCAAGGAAAGTTTATTTATTTCCAATGATTGTCTTTGCTGCGGAATTGGAAAACAGGCTCTCCTGGGCCTACTTGCCAAATCTCGGTGGTAGTTGAAGTGTGCAATTCGGTGTTAAGAACTGTTGGAAAAGTGTGCGTCTAACGGCCTCATTTGTCACGCAACACCGAATAATTAAATCAAAAGCCATAATCAAAACTAATTTTGCTGTTGATTTAAACGTTTTGCACCGCCACGCCAGTAATTAGTCGGTAGGAAGTTTACCTTTCACATTGCGAGAAAATTGCAAGCAAACAGCAGGCTTCTGCCGGTAGCCAATCCGCTGCATTTCAAGCTACTACTTAGCAAAGGAGAGGGATATTTGCACAATTCATTCCCATTTCCAGTCCAGCCACTTTGGCGGCACAATGGGGGCGGAGCTAGTTCCGATGGCTTCAGCAGCGGCACGTAAAAGAGGCGTACCGTCTCCTGTGTACGAAATGCGTTCTTGCGGTGAGGCGAACAAGGGACAAAAGCACATCGAGAGAACCAATGGCGTGCTCATTTCCTCCGGGGGAGGCTACGCAAATCAGTTGTTCACTTGAAGAGATACTGACTGTGATGCTTTCTGGTGCTCTTACGAATCTCATTTGAATAAATTTACTTTGTAAGGGGCCGAACGCCTGTTTCTACTTCCTCGTCGTAAAGAACCAGGTGAAGTGCAGCCTCTGTTGTATGTAAATTAACGTTTTCCCGGGCGAACAAAAGGCCGAAAATTCTTGACTCCCCTGGAACACCTTTCGAATTTATTTGAATTGTTGCCTCAATTTTGAAACGTGATGTTTCGTGTTTTATGTACGTGACTTTGTATTGATTTCCCGGGATTTTCAGAAAAAGAGCAGCGACGCCGTAAAAAAGGTAGTTTTCCGCCCTGAAGGCCGCAGCGGCTCCTTATTGTGGCTTGCCAAACAGCATTTGAGCCACAAGCGCAAACAGTAAATGGTAGCCCCCGTTTTATTTAGCACTTTTTCCGTACACTCTGCGATAACGGAAAATGTACACGATTAGCCACTGAAGTGAATTTTCTGTTTGCCCACTTTATTCGAACGAACTCCAATCGAAAAGCAACAGATTTCATTAATGTGTGTGGTCATAAATCGGATAATCCGCACCAGCAATGTGGCGTCATGTTTCCTTTATTAATGCATTCATTCATGCTAGCTGAGCCCTTCCCCCGCTCGCCGGTCGCTGCGAAATCCACTGCCAGTTTTGCCAGCTTGCGATTATCACCACTCCTTTGCTTTGTTATTGTAGTTAAAGGAACCCTTTAATTGCTTTGTTAGCTAAGCAATCTCTACTGCCATAATCAGATTTGCTCGAGAGTTTGATACCTCTGAACGACTGTTAGGTGCAGATAACGCGGGGGTGTAATTCGGCGTCATATGTTTTACAGATTTTTGTTTGCCCAAGATGTAATGACGTCGTAAAATATGCACAATATGCTCTCCAGGCTGTCCCTCTTGGTCTTGAGTGCAGCAAGGTTAATTGGGAAATCCCAGATGAGAGCCCAGTCGGTTTAACCTATTCCCGTGGGAAAAATCTTGTCGTACTCCTAGGACTGTAAAATTATATTGCTGGTGCCGGAAGACAATACCATTCTTGCACGGTTCCTTTAAGGTGAACAAGGAAGGAAGGAAGAGCTAATTACGCACGTACTTTCTCAATACTTGCACTTTGCGTGGGAAAGTCAGTACATCTCCGCAGGTGACCTGATGGGAAAGGAACCGAATATCGAGTAGTTTCACTTTATTCATTTTCGGAATGCCGCTACTTAACACGGCTTTTCAGTTAATCGTTAAGACAGTACGCATAACAGGAGCATTGCAATAGCCCAGAAGTTATATTACATTACATTGCAGACAACCATTCTAAATGGCGTGATAAGAATTGTCATTTTGCCCACCAAAGAAAATTTAAATGTTACTGGTCACGGGTCAAGTACCAACTGGATAAGTGATTTAAAGGCTCAGTGCCTCCTGATTGTGAGAAAGAAAATATTTACTTGCGTCTGGAAATATTGGCTTCTACAAATTAAAAATGCCTAGTTTTGAAAACTCTGCATTTTACTAATCGCGTTGACCTCTTCTAATCTTCAATGCCACGCACTCGGGCATAGTTGGTTGCGTAGCGATCTTAAAATTAAAAATTTCATTTAAAATTTTATTCGTAGAAAATTAAAAACATTATAAATATAAAGGTCCAGGAGTAAAACCACAGCAATATTTTTCAAAAATTAGTTAGCGATGTCATCCTGTACTTTTCAAGAAGTACCTACCTACTATTTCACCACGTACAAACATTATACATAAGTATTCATTTTTGGGAATTTTATGAATTTTTGAGGTGGCCGTGGAACCCCTTTGAAGCCTTAAAAAAGTGAGCAAGTTTCTTTGCGCTGGCGAAAAAGGGTGTTTTCAGAAATGCTTTGCTTGTTTGTTTGCAGTGGCGGATTAATACATTTATAATATATACATATATAGGCTACTGTTAAATTTTTGCCGCCCTTACCTCTACCTTCTTAGATTATTTTCACATTGCAGCAATTTGGTTGAAATTGCACAAGAAATGGTTTTTGGGTATATTACTGAGCTAATCGATGCTCAATCATGTACGACTAACAAGGCGGGGTAATGTATGCTACTTACCTACACAATAATGTTCATTCGGTAAACGTAATTAAAAATTCTTTATTGCGCTTACAAACAGTTAAAAAATAATAAATTCAATTAAGTTATGAAAGTTTCTTACAATACCTTGTTGCGTGATTTTTTTTGACAAAATCTTCAATGGTATCGTCGTAAATATACTTGTTCATTAATTCCGACTCTATGCACAAAAGAGCTAAAGCGATTAATTTTTTTTGACTTAAGAGCGATCTCAAATAATTTTTTACCCTTTTTAGACAAGAAAAGTTTCTCTCACCCTATCAATTTGACGCTGGAGTAGGTACATAATGCCATACGAAGTCATCGGAAAGATGTCTCGTAGACTTCTTTCTGCAAGATATCATAAAACCCTTATTACAGAAATCAGTAGGACTAAAAAAAATAAATTCGGTCCCCGCCTGCTGGTTAATCCGCCACTGTTTGTTTTCACACTGTTCCGTAATGCAATCAGCAATTTGTCATTTACACCGTGCAAGTTTTTAGCATTTTTGCAAGCAAAATGTGTGAATTCAAAAACATCAATTTTGTATACAATAAACGCCCAGGAGCAATAAAACGTAAATTTAAAGGAGCATTTGATACAGTCTGTTCAACAAAAAACTTCCTTCGTTATTTCAAAAACTATTCAAGCTTTTTTATTCATGTTCTTGTTATCCAATCTCCTGTGGAGGAGCACTAGTCCTTATTCTTCTCATTTTTATAAAACATAGATATCAGAATCCGCCGCCATGTCTTAATGTTAAAATAAAAATAAAAATTAAAAGTAAAAAAGCCCATTAAAATAAACGACTTGTTGTATTTGAAAGTGGTGTCATGTAAGATAGAGAACAATAGGTATCTGTAGTTTTACTGGGTATACTCCTATCAAAAGAAAGTATCGATACCTACTCGTATCGATTACTTTTGTGCCTTGCTATTTAGAACATTTTTTGCCTTATTTTGTTTTTTTATTTACATTTTTAAGGACCATTAAAGAAAATATCTCACAGTTAATTGCTAAAACTGCCCAAGTTAAAAGTGATGTGTTCGTAATTTTTGTTTTGCTATTCTGATGTGCAGAATAACTTCACAGAAAGAAGAAATTTGTCAACATGAAGAAAATTGTTTTTTTGTGGTGTTTGAAGAAAACTGAATTGGTCTTAAATGTTTAAACCTTTTTAAAAACAAAACATGCCTGCTTGTTGCCTTTTCCTTTGAGGTATCGCTCCTGCATTCTCAAAATTGGGATACAAACACCAAATTGAGGGACCGTGGCAAACAAAATGTGAAGCCTGTTTCTAAATATGCGGAAAAAAGAAGAACAAATCTGATTTATAATTTTTTAAATTAAAAAAAAATTTAAATAAGCGAGCGACTAGTCAAGTCAATGAGGTCCGAGATTTAATGTGCAGCCCAAATTAGCTTAAATTTAAACTCTGTGATTATTATTCTCGTGCCCGTAAATTGATTTGTTTTTTAATTTTAAATGCAACAAATGTTTTAAAGAGATATCTCAGTTCAAGAAGCACAATCAGTCCAACGTGGGTTAAATGGTGATCATGAGAGACAAACATCGCCTTAAAAATAAGGTCGTTTTCGAAAAAAAACAATCTAAAAAATTTCGCATTCGCTACGCTACATAATAATAATATATTATATTGCTATTTCTTTCCAAGCGGTCCGTGTTGATCTCCTAAGAGTCCGCGGTTAAGAAGGGTTGGAAAAGGCTGATCTAAGGTTATTTCTGTTCCAGTGATATAACTTCACTCTGATGCGTGTGAAACAAAAAAATTAAACGAATTCTTAGACTTGTATAACTATGGGAACAAAAGTACATTAAAATTGCGGGAGTTGAAAAAACTTCACACAACGGACTGTTGTTTAATTTGAACAGCACTAAAAAAATCCAGAGATGGATGGTGGGGGCTCGCATAGTTGTTCAAGGGGTGATAATAAAAAATATGTGGAAAGATTTTTAACAAATCGTAGTAATACTTCTTTTAAATCGCTAGTAATTTGTAAAACATACCTTAAAGAGAAAGGCATTTGAAGTTTTGTATCAGGACCGGTTTAGTATAATGGGTGCGAGTACCAATGCACACATGTATGATAACGCGTTGATATTTTGACCTGCAATTTACACCACATATTCTTAGTACACATGTAGCAAAATGTATTAATAATTAACTCACGTCGGCTTTGACAAAAAACAAACTTGAACAATTGGTTCGGATCGATGAATTTAATGTTTCTCCGTTTGTTTTCAAAAGAAATGTGTTTGCGTTAGTAACGGCGGCGCTTGGCTACGATACGCCAGGCTTACTAAGCCGAGCGAAAATAACGAGCGGTGCTTGTGACATACTCGTATTATGCAAGGGGTGTTGGTGTAGTGCTCATAAGCATTCCCCTGCATGCTATTGAAAAAACATTTAGTATGTAAACTACTATATTTCTCATTTCTCTCTCTCAAAAATGCAATACATCTTGCACACTCATCAGCCTTGATGATTCAAAACACTGTAGTAGGACAGGCCACTCTCCGCAAACCGCGAGTTACGTTAAGTTTATATTTTTATTCATTTAAACCCTAGTAATGAATTTTAAGCCAAATGCAAGCCTTACGGATCAGTTTTTTTTCTGTTACGTATACCGATCAGGTGAGTTTATTTGTATTTATTGTAGTTATTGTTTTGTGGTGGTTTTTATTTTCGTCAAACCTAAGAACGGAAACTCTTAGTGATGAGCAGAATCGATCTTCGTCACGATCTTGCAGAAAGTGCGAGACCAAGGCCAATACGATTCCTGCGGCAGCAAATTCGAGACCAAAATCAAGAACATGTTTACGACACTTGATAAAAAAAACAAGACCAATATGTGCCATTTTCGTTGATTAATATTTTTAGTATTTTTAAACCAAGGTTTTCAAAACAATTTCTGTTTTCCCCTGTTTTTAATTTGTTGTTAAACGGTGTAAGTACCTAGTTGAAAGTAATTCGCTCGCCTTACTTGTAAGAAGTAAGAACTTCTCAAGAAATTATTTTTTCTTCTTTTCTTTTCTCTCGAGTAGAAAACTTGCAATCACAGCTTGCTTTAATTATAAAACGAAGATTAGAAAAAAACTATTTTACTAGGTACTACATGTACTACACACACTACAGAGAAAACGTTTTTATTGAACCTAACAAAGATTCAATTTGAAGATGGAAACACTTTGTTAGGCGCGATGGTTGAAAACTGCTTTGATATAAATAAGAAATCGATTTGATCGTTTGAACCAAACTTAAAATGAAACGTAACACTTCTGCCTTACTGATTAATGAATTTTTGCCATTTGTACAAAAATTGGCATAAGGGAGTTTTTAGAGTCGCTGATTTAAAAAAAATGGTGCCCAAGGTTAAAAATTCATTCATGAATCATGGATGGATTTCAGTTGCATTATTTTTAGTTTCTTCTTGTTCTTCAAGCGATAAAGAAATGTTTTCTTGACAAGGAATTGGGATTTAGAATTTGGTGTGCTTATGCTTAAGACCTTATCTAAACTATAGCAATCTGCTAAAAGTGCAATAAGTTTTTGTATTGAATTCAAGTTTGTTAAAGACGTATTGACGTCAAAGAAGTACTACAAAATTGGAATATGTATCAGACCTTAGTGAACTTCAAATCCAGAATAATATTAATGAAAATACAAAAGGTTTATAAATAGCAAACAAAAATGGCTGCGTATTACATTCAATTCTAACATTTCCATATATGACTAAAACACAAAATTTATAAATGGAAGAATTATGTAAACAGTTTGCGAACATCCTCAAATGCACGAAAATGGGACCCTATTTTTTTCATATAGTAAAACCGTGTTATAACGGACTTTATTATACCGAATGCCCCGTTGTAGCAAAAAAATTCCTCATTCCCTTGAAATTTGAAGGATATGATAGGCGGCGCTCGTTTATAACGAATTTACGAACACACCGTCGGGCCTTACGATAAACAGCGGTCAGTTATAACGAATTCAAATTCAACCCAAAGGGTCTAATCTAGGGTACCGGGATTGAAGCCCAATACAGAACACAAACGCTGCGGACGGCACGACACAGCAAAATATGTTTCTCTAAAAACAAAATATATATTCACACATACTGGAACCAGCAGACAAGGGACACAACAACAATTTACTGGTGCCTGTGGGTATCGCGCCGCATTATTTAGTAAGTACGTGACATGCTGATCGTGTGTGTTTAGTTCACCCTAAAACTCCCACACCCAGTTGCGCAAGATTTCTCCAACGGCGGCAGTTATGCGGTTCAGATCGGTTTGTTATTGTAGAGATACATATGTCGAAGAAAAGAAAGTCAATCGACATTAGGAGAAAAATTGAAATCCTTGTTGAAGTACATAGATCGCGTCAAACACTTTCGAAAACACAATTGCCGAGAAGTGTGGCCTATAGAAATCAACTGTTTCCACAATCATCACAAATCGTGACAAATTTTATGGGTCTATTGCATCATCATCTCCATCATCCACATTTTTCGTTGAAATCTTTTGAACAACCGTCCAGCGTTATAACGAGGTTGTTCTGTATTTGTCAAACTTTTGCTTCAATATTTAAGTTTTACGAATATCAGACAAATGCGCTTCTAATTTTGTTGTATGTCCAATATTATGCAAAAAACTAACATCGTATAACTTATCGACGCACACGATCATTGACAATATCAATGGACATTAACTATCCTATATTAACTCCATTGGGTTTTATGAAACGTGCGGCAGTTTTGATGTTATTATAACACACTCGTTACTATCATCGGAATATGTAATGAAAAAAGTACGCCTTAAGAACTGTTAAAAAGATTAAGAGATTCCTAAAAAAATTAAATGTATATTTCACACTTTTTGAATGTGCATCTAAAAAGTAAATATCGTATCCATATAAAGAAGGGCACAGGAAATAAAAGGAGGCGTTGCTTTTTGCGGGGAAGAAGGTACACTGTCGCTTGAATAGACTGCCTGCACCTTAAATTGCCTCCCAAAGAATTTAAGGGCATGCAGGTAGATAAGCCGAACATGAACATAACTCAGTAGCTAGTACATAAAATTCCTAGGCAGGTACCTTTCTGCAGTACCTCAAGGCATTTCATTCGATAGTGGCAGGTGTTCGGTTGCGAATCGAAGAGCGCAAAGATGAAATACCAAAGGAAACCTTTGGCTGACATAAACCATAACTCGTTAGGTACTTTAATTTTTGATAAGTCGCTGTAGGACTCGGGTTGCTTGTGGTGTACCTATAAATGTAATATATGAATTTGTGGTTCTTTTCTCAGGTGTAACAAAAACTTGTGCAATGAAGGAGAAAAGTAAAAATGCAGCTCGAACGCGACGAGAAAAGGAAAATGCAGAATTTTTGGAACTATCGAAATTACTCCCTTTGCCAAGTGCAATCACATCTCAATTGGATAAAGCTTCTATCATAAGACTGACGACTTCGTATCTCAAGATGCGGCAGGTGTTTCCAAACGGTAAGTCATTTGTTTTCTTTTCAAAATGTTAAACATTTGTGTGTTCAGTGATTGTTTGCATCGTGTAGCTACTGACCTCTCTGGAAAACCGTTAATTTCATATATAACTATACTTTATCAAATTTTACAATTTAACAATTATACAACGTGTTCGGGAAATAAGTAGGACGGCATAATATGCCAAGCGATTCCACGATGTATTTTTTTAGGGTTCCGTACCCGAAGGGTGCCCTACGGGACCCTTTTACTAAGCCTCCGGTGTCCGTCCGTCTGTCTGTCAGTCAGCCCGCTGTGTCACATGAACCGTAATAGGTAGAGAGTTGAACTTTTCACAGAGTGTGTATTTCAATTGCCACTATAACAACAAATAATGAAAAACCAAAATGGCTAATTTCAAAATGGCCGCCATGCAAATCAGCAAACAAAATTTTCGATTGTCTTATAGCACTTCTCTTTTGAAAAAGTAATTAAAAAGTACATAGTGTTGTGTCTTGTACGATGGTACGGAACCCTTCGTGTGCGAGTCCGACTCGCACTTGACTGGTTTTTTACATCACTGCTTCCGCATCAAAATCAAATTTAGAATTAACGACTTTTTTTTAAACACAGTGCAATCATTCAAACCGTGCCAGGCCTGTTAGACAATCAGAATAATAAGTACTAAGTCGGATACTAAAAGTGACAAATTAGCGGTCTAGGTTAGGTGTCCATAGTATTTGCTTTCTAACAGTATCCTAATTATTATTATACGCTTTGAGTGACTATATACATACATGCATTGTCTGGCGCGGTGCAATTCGGAGTTGCCCGAGGTAGCCGTCTGGGACCGCTATTTTTAATTTTATTTATTAATGACCTTAAATCTGTGTTTAAAGACTGCAATGTTTTAACTTATGCTGACGACGTTAAAATTTTTAAACGGATTGATAACTGTAACGACTGCTCTTTCTTACAGACCAGCATATGTAGATGTTTTTAGTCTGTGCTGTAAACAGAACAATTTATGTTTAAATATTAACAAATGCAACGTTATTCCCTTTAGTCGCAAACTCCTCCCGCCTTCTTTAGCTTATTGAATTTATGGTCTTCTTTTGACTTCTTCCGATGAACTTCAGGATTTAGGCGTAAGTTTTGATTCAAAATTGACATTCTCGAAGCACCTAGATTTTATAATTAATAAGGCTCTAGCAATGCATTTTTTGATAAGATGTTGGAAAAAGATATTTCGTGACCCTCGTGCTCTGTATACCAAGCAATTGTGAGATCTGTGTTAAAATATAGATGGAAATTTTGGTACCAATTTTACAGAGTGCACATAAATCATATCGGTGTAAACATCTCCCTTGGACCGATCGGTAAATATTAGTTCACTTATCGAAAAAAGGGAAATACTCTCATGTTTGTTTTTACAAAAAGTACTTATTGGTACATATTTGCTTTATATTAAAAATCATCGAACTCATTATGGATTTTTGAACCCGTATCTAAGTATGTGCAGATGCTACTTTAACATGGATTTAAATAAAATGAAATGTAAGCTCCTCTCTTGCCGTGGATAGTCAGTTTATAAAATGTTGTGTGTAGGCTACAAAAATAAATAAATAAACTCTTTCTATTTGTCAAAAAGTTTGTAACCTTTTCAAAACAATTCGAGTCCGAAAAAAGATTATTTTTAATAAACGAGATTACAATTTTATGAAATAGCTTAAATTGTATTGCAGACTTCATTACAAAGAAATTAAACTTCCCGAAAGTATAATATTTAGATTTTTTTGTATTGTATTTATAATTTTGTAATACAAACCAAACTCAAATGCCATTGCTTTTCGTCTATTCAACAAGCGATGTTTCAGAAGGAATTCTCTTTTGAACTTTAAATAGACCTCCCCAAAAACAAAATGTTGCTTTTAAGAGAAGTCCAGAAAGAAAAATTATCCGTAAGTATTAAAAAAAAGTCGGTCATAGTCCTTAGCACCTTAGGTTTAGTTAGATCTTTGTTTTATTTTATCTGTAAACTTTATCCACCGTGGATCAAACCGTTATCAAAGATATTTCACAATTTTCGGACGAGAAACTTTGAAACGAAAGTATGAAAAAAAAATCGGTAGTGTTTTGAAATTTGCGGAATTATCCCTTCGATAGCTTTACGACTGGGATAATTGCCGGTGACAAATTTTGTAAATTTTCAGTTTATAAAGCACACACCTATATTTGTCTGGCCAACTAAAAAACACTTTTGGAAAAGTTTACGAGACATACAAGATTCATTCTCTTGCGATTTGGAAGTAAAGTTACTAAGGAATGGTATGTGTGTGTACATATATAAGTGGAGAACCTAAGCAACTCCCTCATTCAAACATTCAAAAATTATTTATATTTGTTTTAGCAATATTTAGGAAAAATAATATGGCGTTTTTCTATGCTATTATGCCAGAGAACTACAAATATGTATCAACTAATTAAAGATTAAAAAATAGCAAAAGCAGCAACACTATTTCATTATAAGAGTTATTGAGAGTTCAATTACCAGAACTTTTCCAAAAATACCTCGTTTTTAGGGTACTACACGATTATTTTAAGGTCATATTGATCCCACGAGAGCTCAACTTAAATGTGTATGGTGAAAAACAATATTCGCTTTCTAGGAAAATACGACAATATGGCAATTATTTCAAGAAATAAATTTTGTGCAAAGTTATATTTATAATAGGAAGGCAGGTCTTGATTTGTACGAGTATGATGAGACTAGAAAAATACGATAATAATTAGGGCAATTAAAGGAGTCCTTTGTTCACACGTCGCCTTCATAACAATCTCCAGGGCAGAAGAAAAACGCCGGAAGGCAACCACGGTCGCTCTATCCCCTCGGAAATGACTTCCCAGTGCGAGTTTGCACAAAGCGTGGTGTCCCGTGGGGTAAATTGTGCTGACAAACGACTGGCAAATTGTTAACTCATAACAAGCCCTTACCATTATAATTCCATTCATCTGAACCGGTGGAGGTGGTACTTGAGCATGAAATGTACTTATGACGTGCATCCATTGTCTGGGTCGTTTGCTCTTAGGACATAATTGGGAAATATTTGTAAGAACTAACAGTGGTTTCTTTGAACAGGTTTGGGCGAAGCTTGGGGATCTCAATCAACGCAGAGAGGAGAGACCATAGAGCTAGCATCGTTTCTTCTGCAGAGCCTGGATGGCTTCATATTTGTTGTTGCTCCTGACGGGAAAATCATGTATATATCGGAGACGGCATCAGTCCACCTTGGCTTAAGTCAGGTAACAGGAATAACTAACTATTGTGACCACTTTTATTTATACATGAAAAACATCTCTAGGTCGAACTTACTGGCAACTCAATTTACGAGTACATCCATAATTTTGACCAGGATGAAATGAGTGCAATTCTGTCGCTGCACCCTCACGTTTACTCCAATCAGGTAACTTGAGGAACTAGTTCCACAATACCATAAAAATTATACGATTGTTGACTTCACAGGAATCTTTCTTGAACTCTATTCATATTCAACAGAACCTTCCTTACACCATGAATTCGTACGCATCACAAGCCGACAGGGCGCCCAATACGACAATAGAAATAGAAAAGACTTTTTTCTTGAGGATGAAATGTGTGCTCGCCAAACGAAATGCTGGATTGACATCGTCGGGGTATAAGGTAGGCTGCCTTTCTTAGCTTCAAGCTTAAACAATGCCACTAACGCCTGCAAAAATGGGTATTTAGGTGATCCACTGCTCGGGCTACTTAAAGGCCAGAATACTTCCAGATTATGGCGATGGACAGGGCTGTATTCAAAATCTAGGATTAATCGCAGTGGGGCACTCTCTACCGCCCTCGGCTAATACAGAAATAAAATTACATCAGAACATGTTTATGTTTCGCGCCAGCATGGACTTGAAACTTATATTCCTCGATGCAAGGTAAACACCGCCTAAGTCGTTCAAAACAAGTGCCCAAAATCCCTGAAAATGAATTGGATTTGCAATGCCTCAGAACTCGTGTTGCAAATCAGTATTTGAGTTCCTTTTAATGTTTATTGAGGACAAGGATAGAATTTTGGAAGTGTGAACGATTATATTTCTTTGTTTGTTGGAAGAGCAGAAAATACTCTGAAGCAAGTAATAAATCGCCCCTTCTGTTATTTTAGAGTATCACAGCTTACTGGATATGAGCCGCAGGATTTGATAGAGAAGACCCTTTACCAGTACATCCACGTGTCAGATGTGCTGCATATGCGGTACTCCCATCAGATGCGTAAGTAAAGCAAGGCTGCTGCTAATGGTGCGGGATTACCTAATGTTATTTTTATCATTTCAGTGATGTGTAAGGGCCAAGTGACGACAAAGTATTACAGATTTTTAACAAAAGGGGGTGGCTGGGTGTGGATTCAGTCGTACGCCACGGTTGTGCACAACACGCGTTCATCGCGTCCTCTTTGTATTGTTAGTGTTAATTACGTTTTAAGGTAAAAATAATTTTGGGGGAAACCGGATCGAATATAACATCACAAATATCTAACCCCACAGCGAACCAGAAGCAAAAGATCTCCTTCTCAACGAAATTCAAGGTCCCGTGAAAGACACAATCGCAGGGGCTTTGCCACATGTAGCACTTCCTGTTATACAGCCGAATGCAGCGTCCAACGTTGTTCATCCCAACTCCACTCCTAAAACCGACCACTGTTACCAAAGAAACAACCAGAACTTCAACAACTATGGGCAAATCACCTACGCAGTCAGTGACTCGAATTCCAGCATCAACCAGAATCCACCTTTCAATGATGCGAATTACTACAATCACTTTTACTACGACTCACTCGAAGCAAACAACATAAGACCGTTTTCAGCGAATTCGAATAGTTGCAGTAGCTCTGAAAGTGAACGACAAAATTCATTGGCCAGTGGGAATGTAAATAGTAACTCGCCCCAGGCGCCTACTAGCACCTACAGGGAATTGGGTCACGGCTTTGAAGTAAATTGTTTTCCCCCTGGCCATCATCAACCAGAAACCGACTTCAGCGAAAGTTTCAAGAATAACACCGCCCACTACGCCAGCGTTATCGTCGAGCCCCAGCATTATAATATATCTAACGAATATGTCCGCTGAAGCGCCGTTGCTCTTATTTGTTTAAACATTATTTAATTCTTTGTGAAACAGTTTTAGCGTAAATATATATTTATTTGACTTATTTTCACATGAGCGTTTAATTTTAAATTTGCTCCAAATATCTCCTGCGTACTTTAGAGTTGTGATTATGACTAGTGAGCAAATGTGCATTTTTATAATATAGGAGCAAAAAGGTACGGCTTGAATTTGAAAACGATATTTTACGTTGTGCCTTGTCTCCGACCGAACCGTTAGTTTCGACTAAAGGAATCTTTTTATGCTCTGTAATTTCAGACAATTTCACTTGCTACACTAATTTGTTTACATACATACCATTACAGGTGTGTTTTTTTAATGGTCGTACATAGACTCCACTAACCTCCCCATTAAATTATTATTATATAAGCGGGTCGCGCAGGCTCTCTGGTACCTGTCGAAGGCAGCGCGACCTATAAGATCTATTGTGCTCTCCCTTCTACTTAAAGCTCATCGATGTCACCTTGAAATAGACTATAGTATCCATGGGAGCCGCATTTGACACATCTCTACATGCACTTCTGTTTTTTTGTCTAAATACATATTGTACATCATTAAAAAAAAGTAAAGCGCATTGAGAATATATGCAAAATATCTTCTTCATAACCTTATATATGTATATATGTACAATACTAGCTGAGTTACTCGTTACTGAGTACGACGAGTTTGTTCTTACTTTAATGATCCTATTTACCCATTTAATTTATTGCAATATCTTGTCTAGCTGCCAGCTTCTTATAATTGGCAAAATTTTCCAAGTTATAGATAGCGCTCTCGACTAAAATGTTATGAGTAGTAATGATTGCATTTTAACGGTTTACAAATTTTTATGAAATTTATAGACTAGGTGGTAAATAGAAGTTTTTGGTGTCGCTCATATTAAATACGGTGTCCGACACTATATGGAGGAATCAAAATAATAAAAAAAAAGGAACGCGAAGCTCCCGCCGATGATCTACTTACTCGACCGAGGGAAGCTCGACATTCCAGGTACTATACATAAGCAGGTATAACACTGGATTCTGATCGAATTTTTACCACATATTCCTACATATATTAAAATTGACTTCAAACGGTAGGTATGAATATGTAATTTAAAAAAAACTTACCAGCCATGGGTATGGGTTACTACATACTTTAGTCATCGCACTTTATGTTTCTTCAAAAAACGGTTCAGATTCAGGACGCTCTGACAGACGTCGTATTAATCCTATAAGTTTCGTTTTTTTCCGATGCCGGTTCGGAACACTAAAACATAGGTCTAGGTGAATCGCTGATATAATATCACTTCTGGTCTTCATCACTTTGTGGAAGAAAGCTTTTGATCAGGGATTTTTACCGCTCTGTCGAGGACGTGACGTTTTTTTTTGTATTAAGTATTTATTCGATCAAAGAGGAGTCTATAAAGAAAGAGTTATGATAAAAGCAAGTCGGTTTCACAAAATAGGTACTTTATTCCAAAATCCTTTTAGGAAAATACATTTTGCCAGTTCTAAACTACTTTAAGGTACATATTACAGGTAACTAATGTTTTTTTTGTCAACAAATTCGCAATGCTAAACATATGTTTCCCGATTGAATAGAACTACATGAATCCTTTTGCCATTGAAGATCTACTTTATACATATGTTGAAGTTATGTATGATAGGCTCGTTACAGATACTACGAGCTTCAAAGTGTTTTGAATTAGATAGCTCAAATTTTTATAATGGACGATTTCTTACATGCAGCTATAACATATTTTGTGGAATTTTTCTTATAAATTTTCGGTTATTACTAAAGTATTTGTTCTCGATTTATATAGGTTCTTGGTGCATTCAAAAAGTTCCGGTTGATTTCTTATAAATATTTCCTTTCCGGCGGTGTCAACTCATTCATGAGCAAAGTTAAATTACATTTTGTGCGTTTTTCCTGTTGCCAATTCTGCGATGATAATGTGTTCAAATTTGGAAAATGTGCAAAATAATTGTATGTTTAAACCGTAACGATTATCTAAGTCGTCACAATCAAACAACGGAATAGAGGAATCCATCCATCATATTTTGATCGGAATCACTGACATGATCGGAATCAAACTCGATCAGTGTAAGCAATATGACAGGTGCGATGGATAAGGAAGGCTAGGCTTTGGTGAGAGCAAGGCGAATGCTTCGAATAAAAAGTCGCAGAAATCTCAGAGATCCTAAAGTTGCAGTCACTTTGCCATATCGACAGAAGGGCCAACCCATGTGAGGAGTTATTAGAAAATTTCAATTTGAGCGAATTCGATTCCGATCCGATCCGATCCGGAGTCACTTTTGAGCGAATCAAGATATATGGGAAATTGGATTTCGCTCACATTTTTATGTGAGCGATGAATCGATGATAAAATTAATTCCACTCTTGTACAATCCTGCTCACCGGTTGTGGCTCTAGTCCTATTTTCGCTTCTCCTAATATTCAGGAGCGCTAAAGTAACAGAACCAGAACTGTGACAATGTGGCACAATTTAGAAAAGTGCTACTCAATTTCAACAGAAGACTAGCACTCCCAATTCATGTATGGAGAGAAAAGGGATTAAGTTGGGGCCTAAATAAAAAATTTATAAAATTGGATTTCTGCTAGCGATCCGGAACTTCTCGAATGCAAAGCGTATTTCATATTTCAAACTGCGAGACTATTAAAATGCGAAAAAGTACAACAAATTAATAAAGACTTCCGAAAAACTGCTTTTGTTCGTGTCATAGAAAAGTACGAATTTCGATATATTACTTAATGTTTAATTAAACTAACACATTTCATTTGTTTTTTTTAATTACCTTTAAACGGTTTGACAAAAATTTGATCGATTGGCTAAAAGTTCTGTAAACCCGAGTAAGCGTATAATTAAAACTCTTAGTTGCATAGTTAAAACATGCTCGAAGCCATAAAATTATTTAGCATTGCATCAGTACATTTTGGCTACCATTATCGGTGGATGTGTTCTTAACCTATATTTTCATATTTGAGAGATATATACACCAGTTTTCCCAGAAACAGAACAAAAATATGCATCAATAGACTTAGTTAACTCTTTTAGCGAATTTCAGGAAAAAATAGTCCTCACTGAATAAAAAAATTAAACTTCAACAAAAGTTGTCTACAGATGTACTTACTATAAATTCGAGAGCATTAAAAACTAACTTGCTAACAAAACACCAAGGAAAAAGCCCATCTAACGTCCAACTGATAAAATTCTAAAGGAAAATTAGGTAACATTTTGGAATAACTAGTTAGTAAGCCTCAGCTGCAATCCAGGCTATTGTCGCTGCAGCATTCAATATCCGAGAGTGAAACTACGCGACGATATTGTTGAAATCGCTTAGCTGTAGAGGATGAAGCGGCAGGCGTTTGGCTGTGTCTTCTTGTTATTGACCCATTATTTGTGCTGCAATTTGGTAAATAACTCGAGATCTCAAGGAGATTGTGTACAATTAGGTCTGGAACAGGTTGAACATCACCGGAGACGTATTCTGGCTTTAGGGGTATCCAAATTGTAGCACCCAAACTAGCATCTTTACCTCCCTGTTTTTTCACAATGTTCAATTGGGTGGATAAAATTGGTGGATGATAAACGTAAAAGCAATTTAATTATAAGCGAAGATATAGAAAAGCCTTTTTTTATATAAATTTAGTTTCCATAAAATTTCTGCATTAGTGTACGGGGAAATATTTTCAGAGGATTGGAGTAGGGAAACCATTTAAAACTGGTCATATGTGGTATGAATATTTCCCAATACAATAAAAGAAGTTGATTTTTTTAAAAACCCACCATAACTGTGCTTGTTCTTATTATTGTCTCTTGCCTGGAGCTACCATATACGCGAATTTTATACATATGCATTTGATCGGGAATACAATCCAGAAGAGAAGTTATTTGGTTGAACTTTACAGAAAACTTGCACGCACGGTATTGCAGAGTGGAGACACAGTTGAATAACTGGGCAAACAGATGTGTATACGTTCGTAAGTTTCCTTTGCACTTGAATGAATTAACGGGCTACAAATATAAAGGAGCCATATGCTGGGACACCTCAAGCGATACACTTTAAATTTGACACAGTTTAAACCATAATTGTGTCTGTAATTCATATAATGTTTACATTCAAAACAATATTCTGCAAGGGGCAACTTCTTTCCCGTGCCAGATACTTGTGATAGATGAATTCTTTGGCACTTTGTACAGATGATGTGTATATTTAGTGGCAACTCCAAACAGACTTCATACTTTAAATAAATTAGCTTGTAATGCATTAGGGACCCTGCCATGTAATTCAATTTCGTCAAGCATCTAAAATCCCTACTCTTTTAAATTATGCATCGTGACGTGAGTCGTAATATACTCAAAGAGAGCGAAATCTGAATTACTGGCTGACCCCTTTTTTTACAAGACACTTTAAGATCGTATTGAACTTACCACTTTGTAAGGGAGTGCAAGGAGTATGAGTGGGAAGTCTTGCAGAAACACTAATTAGAACAGAAACAAGCATGCAATAATATAAACAACATAAAACTGAGTAAGACTATTGTTATTGCAAGTATGCAGAATATTTATTACCCAACCGTTTCGGTTGCGTTAATTCATGGCTGGCCAAGGGCTGGTTAGATTCATTTCTCTATAATAAAATGAAAAAATCTGTTATTTCCTCTATCTGCTTACGTACCTTAATGTCTGTTTCAAGTTTATCTCCAATCATGACACACATGTTCGGCTTTACGTTTAGACAGTTACATGCTGTCCAAAATATATTTGGATTGGGCTTTTCCCAGGGTAAATCGGCTGAGACTAGAATACAATCAAAGTAGTGTCGCAGATTTAGCCTGTTTACTTTCTCCCACTGCGCATTCGACGGGCCATTTGTGATGAGACCTAAATAATATTCATTTCGAAGTCTTTTTAGGAGATTTTCGCATTCTTTCGTAATTGCTAAATATTTTAACCGGAGTTGCAACCATTTTCTATAAATCTCCGTACTAAATTCTTTTAAGTGATCCGGTAATGACTGCGACCATAGGTACGATCTCCAGGATTCCAGGGTTGTTTCAGAATTGTCGGGGCAACCTCGAAACGATTGCAGGAAAGTTGATGTGATTTTAATCGCGTCATCTTGTGAAACACCGTACTGCTGTACAAGAACATCGACCATCTAGGAAAGAATAAATAGTTACTAACTGAAAACAAATGTTTAAAAATATAGGACATTTCAATTCAATTTATTATTTGCACAATTAGTGGAGGGAGGGACTTAAGGAATTCATTTTAAAATATTTGGCCGCAAAAATGTAAATTATTATGTAGATACATATAATATGATATTTCATCAAAATCCGTCATTCGAGTAGCTACTTGAACTCTTATACGTCTTTTTTGGGACTGGGTTAACCGTTTTGAGTTTTTTATATTTAATATAATATTCAAAACTATTTTTGCTTTCTTTCCTAAGAGGCTATGCTCAGCGCAGAAAATTAAATGGCTTGCAGGTTCTTCGTAACGCCACAAAAGAGAGCAAGGCAACTACTGCACCATATGTCTGATGAATCACATCTTGAAGCTATTCCTAAAAGTTATCCATAATATAATTTAAAAAAAAAACTAGATAACATCAGCAAAATTCATGCGTTCAGGGAGGTTATCGACATGCTCTAGCCACAAAAGACATTTGAAACATCGAACACCTATACTGGAAACAAAAAGCAGCTGTAAGAAATGGTGGCGGAACTGAAGCGATAACATTGAGAGGGGCGTAAAAGAGGATCGAACCGACTTTAAATAGCTGAAAGTCGTGTATACAGGATCTCCAAAATATAACCTGGTAACTGATGATAGGGCAGCTTATTAGCTATCAAAATAGGAAAATATATCCTTATGAAAAGTCTCACGGTTTTCGAGTTATTTCAGTTATAAGGTTCCTACCTTATACACTAGGAAAAACTCATTTCCTCCAAGAAAAAAAGGGACAACCATGGAAAACTGATACAAGATCAGACTTTGTCAATTTGCGCCTATACAGCAAACAAAATGATGTAATTACATTAACAGAACTGATGTAAAGATATTAATCGAGTCAAACAAGACCCAAAGTTGACGGCACCTGAAATTCAACGGATAGTAGAGGTTGAAAATATTAGTGCGAGCATTGTTCAAAGAAAGGTTGTCTAGAAGGATTGAAGTAAAGAAAGAACATATAAACGCTGTCAACAAAAAAATACGCCTGCATTTTGCCAAGAAGCACGCACATTGAATCGTCGAAAATTGGAAAAATATCCTCTGGGCGGATGAACCAAAGTTGAATTTGTGTTATAGTAAGGGAATTCGTTACGTAAGACACGACGTAAACACTTGATTCAATTCACGATGACTATGGGGACAATTAAACACGGAGGAGGAAATATTATGGTTTGGGAAGCCTTCTCCTATTTTGGTGTCAGTCTGTTATATTGGATTAAGGAGAGAACAACACTTTCAAGTATAGGCAGATATTATTGGACATCATGCTTCCCTATACTACTGAAAACATGCCGGAATCTTGGGTGGTTTAGCAGGACAATATCTCAAACATACGGGGAGAGCGACAAAACTGTGGTTAGAAGAAAACAATGTGAGATTACTTGAGTGGCCTTCACAATCCCCGGTCCTTAAACCTGAAGAGCACTTGTGGCAAGAAATTAAAACATCTTATCAGTTACCAAGAATTGCGGTATAAGGAGAAAATAAAGGTACTTCAATATTTCCATAGAAAGAGTTTGAAGACTTTTTTCCGCTACTGTATATGGCAGATTTCATTTATATGAGCAGTAGCAAAAATAGCAGCAAATTACGACTGCTTCATAATGTTTTTGGAAGCAAATTAAATTGAATTTGCATTGGAAACACCGACTCAACCATACGTAACACCCCATTCGTTTATCTCCAAATATATCATTCCACGAATCGTATTAATGATTAACAATGTACTGAAAATAATTTTTCAAACCTATAATTAGCACAAAGCATCACTCCAAACAGAAATGACATTAATAAATCTTTAGAAGCACTTTATAAGACCTTGGCAATGATTCAAAAAATTCGAAAGTGATAGTGACCATTCTTGAGTGTTATAAGTGAAACATGCTGTACTTTGAATAATTATGAAAATCTTATAATAAATATAAAATTTCCGAGAGCGCTGTGAATTAATATAAAAATTATTGGCAACCTTAATAGAGATATTACGCAAATCCTATTTTGTTTTCCGCTGAATCATTCAATGTGCCAATCGTCTCAAATACTACTAAAAATTACTTCCAACTTAAACCTCAATAAATACTATTTGGACACATGGAAGTATCACATCGAGTGTTGACGTTAATGAATATGTATATACAAAGTAAACACTTTGCCCAGAACACATTTTATTAAAAAGAGACACTGCAGCTTCGTATTGATAAAGGGGTTTCTCGTTATATAAATAAAAACGTTAAAACTTAAAACATTACCCAACCATTTCCTAAGTTTAATTTTTAGAGTTGCGTTGGCGATTTCCAAAATTGTGTTACTATGCTATTAGCATTATCATAAAGCAAACGAAATCGAATGTTTTCTTTCAGGCGCATTTAAAAATACATCAATGTTGGTTCATTGTTCCCAGCAATTTGTGAATTCTACAAATCATCGCTGACCTGTGAACAATTTCCAAAGTGAAAGCAGCGTGTATCGACGCAATCGCTGCCAACAAAATGCCACCTTGCTCCACAAAACACCGGTGATAACTTTGTGGCTCCTTTTGACTGCAACTATTTTAATATCCGAAGAAACCAAGAATTCATAAAATTGCAGCAGCCGAATGAAATTCTTCTCCAAAGTCAAAGAAAAGTATCAAATTGGCTCTGATAAAATTATTTTTAGCTCCCTTCTCACTTTGGATTCTCTAAATTTTGCGCTCTAAGCATGTATCAGGCGGCAAACAGGAATAAAAAACCGGATCGGTGTAGAAGTGATTTTGTAGACAACTTGGATATCATGTAGGAACAAACGAGAAGAAACGATTTTAAACAGGAAAACAGAGGTTTTCCGAAAAGTTGGAAGGCGTTGAGTTGAGGGCATGGCTAAAAATAAACTGATTGCTTTTGGATTATTTTTATAGCTTCTCTATTTGCATATTTCTTATAAAAAACAAACTCGATTTCAGTGCTGCTTAGAAATAAATTTTAAGTAAAATCAGTGAATACAGCCGCTTCCATGAAAATTAATCTCCAAACAGTTTCTTGCCCAACTCCATCATCCGATGATTGCGACAAACTCGAAGTGCATCTGCCTTTTTAAGAACTGGAACAACGTTTTCGTTAGCATCGACTAAGTTGCTTAGGAAATCTTCGTATGCGGATTTCACGTTTGGTGGTAGTGTGCCGATCTTAACTTTTCGCAAAGTTTGAATAATGCCTTCGGCCCAACCGCTTTCGATGGCGAATTCTGAAATCCATGGTACGAGTGGCAGAATACCGCACATCGTCTGCATTCCCAAAAACCATAATTCGGATATCTCCATCCAGTGCTCCTTATAATGGATTGAGACGACTAGAGCTGTCGGATCGTTGGATTCGTCAATATTATAAGCATCCCACAGAAAACGGATGGTGGCCTGAATATATCTGCATATAGAAAAGTCTTCCTTCTTCACCTTCTTTGCTTGTTGCTTTAGGAGAAGAAGGCCCGAAACTGCAAGATGTCCATGCATTACCAAATTGTCTGATGTATCTTTCAGTTCTGGCAAATTATCGAAAATGAACTTGAGTAAGTTGGCGAAAAGAGCACTTTCTTCAACAATTTTTGGCTCGAGAACAGTTATGTTCATCAAGATGTTGCATAAGCTAACTATACCAGCGCGTGCGTCCTTCATCTCTTCGACTTGTTTAGGCGTGGGTATAGGGTCTGGTTCATTCATGCGTTTCAAGCGCTCAGCTCGAGGAATTGGTGGTTTCTTATAGTGAGCGATAGAGAAATAAAATTCGAGAGCTTCGAACAGGACCTCCTCTTGCTTTGTAGAAAGCATAATTTTTCGTGCTTCGTCTTCAACAGCCAAATGGCAAAGTGCTGGAAGCATCACTCGAAATATGTCCACAGGTGCCTCTCCCTCTTTTTTTTCCTGCCGGAAGGACTTCACATCCCTAAAGGTTTCATTAGCGACTTTGAACATGTAAGGAAGGACCTTGTAAATTCCAGGGCGCATTGCGTTTGTTTCCTGAGCCAGCCAAGCTGATAAAATCCTCACAATTGCACACACAAAAGCCTTGTCCCCCGGAGAAAGGTTGTCTTTAATCTTATCATTAGAAATCCTGGTAATTACAGCTAGGACTGCATTGAAGCAACCCTTGAGAGCTGTATAAGTCGATTGTTTTTCCTTTTGGTCTAAATCAACCTGATCGTTTCCCATGTACTCGATGGAAAGCTCCAAAATGATGAAACAGCATGTTATAAGGTCAGCATTTGAGAAAGCACGCTCCAGCTTCTTGTCATCCATTTGCATACGTACCTCAATAGCAGCGAGCTGAATAAGAAGTAAAAAGAACTGTTTAGCATCGTCCATAAAAGCCCACTCGATTCCCAGGACTTGCAGGGCTGATGCAGTCAAATGAAGGGTAGGATCCCTCTGATCTTTACCGATTTTGCTTCGGAGAATGTCGTGCGCTCCTTTAAATATACTTTCGGGCCAAATTTCTCCGGCTAGTGTGTTAACGATTACATCCCTGCGACAGCTTAGCAAAAGTGATGATATAATCTTACACAATTCAAACTTCCTATCGCTATGGTCGGTCTCCATATCCAAAGCAATACGCTGAATCAATGCATGAAAAGGTTTGGGATCTTCCGACCAAGCCACTGGACCAAATTTACTCGTGAGAAGCACAATAAGCTGCAGAGCCTCATCCGTCTGGAAACTTTGTTGAGAGTATATCTGCGACATTTTTGGAATAGCTCCGATATTGAGCAGCGCCTTCTGTCCAGGCTCGTAGCTGGCTACGCTCTTCAAGCAACTGTAAGCTTCACTTACTACAATAAGGTTATCGTCATAGTCATCATCATCGGCAGTTTGCACTATTTCCAACAGTGTAGGGATCGCCTCAATCATATCCTTGTGGGTGGCTAGGTCTTCCTCCTGGCAGAAGCAAGTCAGAATGGACAAGGCTACACTTTTGTAGACCAACGGTGGACAGTCACTGGGCAGGTTTTTAGATGACAGAAGTTTCTTCAAAAAATCGAATCCAATTGCCTCGAAGAGAACCTTTTTCGCAGCCGGAGTGCAATCTTTCCCTTTTACTAATTTGGTGACCATAAATAGTGCTGCAAATTTCTCCGTGTCACTCTTTGTGCTCTTCAGCATTTCTGCACATTTTTTAACTGGTTCCGGTACCTCAGACATTCCGGCTAATTTTAAAGAACTTTAAAAAAATATTTCCTTGCTAAGCTTTGCTCAGAACTTGTTTCCCACAATCGAACTCGATGCCACTATCCTCTCGACTGAGACATTCTGGGAAAATTCTCGCCTTCACTCTGCCGAAGTCTGCATGTATAAATATTTAGAATCGCTTGAAACTCAGAATCCTGTGTGCTATACTAACCACATTCGCCTGTGATAATTTTAGAATGATTCTCGGGCGAAAGTTCCACCAGCGCTGCGATTACATCGGTTGAGGTGGGCTAATTCTGGAGATGAGTTATGATTCCAGGGGTCGAACTGGACGTGCTGGGAGTGTTGTTTGTAAATTAAGCAGACGATCTTATGTACGACTTTTTTAATTAAAACATACTTTAGCTCTCACAGAAGTGAGGTTGGGAGATACAGCTCCCATAAGGCTTGCAAATTTCAATAATTTTTTATGTTAATTACGTACTAAATTGGTTACAATTGTAAAGTTGTTCTTTATATATTTTATTACACGGTTTGTCTACGTAAAAATCTAATATTGAAAAGCAATAGTTTACAATTTTTCGTAAGCATGACACAAAAGCCGACAACTTGACGTGACAAAAATAAAAATCGAAATGTTCGATATACGAATATATATCGAAAGTTGCAAATTTCTATTAGTACTGGTCCTATATAGATTAATTATTCTAGCTTACATAATTTTAGCTTGTTCAATTCACGGAACTCAGAATGCATTTTTTTTGTTTTTTTTTAATTTAAAAAAAAATTTGATCGATTAATTTGTTCGATATGACAGTACGAGCATGCTTCATCTCTGGCCTTGAGAAGAGAAATTATGCCTGAGCACTGCCTAATCGATGGTTTTAAAATGATTTGCGGTAAAATTCTGTTCACAAGAAATATAAGAAAGAAAATTTACCTTTTTGCAGGCTTTCGCATCGCCCTTTCTCGTTGGAATTAAAGTGTTATCCAAATCGAAGAAGATTGCCGAAACCTGTGGCAACTTTTTCGAGCGTTCGAAATTTTCTGTCTTCATTGAAGCCATTTGCAATAACTTTTAGAAATACTAATCTTGGATGACCAATTCTCAATTTCTAGCTAATAAAAACACGGGGAGCTTTAACAAATAACACGTCAATGTGACTTTTGTTCTAGTTGACATTTCATTGGTGAAGGAAAACTGCTATAGTGCTTTCCGAAAAGATTTCAACACATGTTGTACTAGATTTTAAAATTTTTGGAACGAACGTACCCTTCACAAAATATCAAACATCAACATGTCAAAGAAGGAGAAAACCGGGGAGGATTCAATTCCAAAAAGTGAGTTTTGCGCTAAAACATGAATAAAATATTATGCAATGATAACGTGCAATTTCAGCGCCTGTAAAGCGGGAAAGAGTTGCACAGGATTCTTTAATGGCTCTGGAGACCCTGGATCGCTCATCACCAGATTTATGGCCTGAGAAAAGTAATGAAAGTTAATAATCTTTCACATTTCTTTTTTTAACTAAGCTAAGCTCGTTGCTCGTAATATATTCCGGTTATGTCTGGTATGCAATCTATAATCACATTGCGCTTTGATTGCAGTCGGTAACTTCCCCAAAGTACAGTAGATCCCCATAAGTGCGCCCAACAAATTGGGCGCTTGCCACCTTATAACAACTTAAAACTTAAATTATATATTGTATGCCAGGGTATTGTACAAGAACTTTACTCAAAGAAATCATTTAACCGCAGTTCCTGGTGTTACAGACTTTATAGCCATGAGTAACACACCGATCGCCTCCTCGCCACCACAATGGACCAGAGGGCTCACTCAAGAGGACATCAACGCCATCCACCGTAAGCCACGGAATCCACAACTATTTTAATTTACAGCGCTTGTTTTTCAGAGCTTGGAACGTTATCATCCAACGGGCTTATAAGCGAAATAAAAAAACTTTATGACCAGGCCTACCAGTTGGGTATAACAGAAGCGAAAGAGATGACCCGCGGAAAGTACTTGGGGATCTTCTCTAACTCTAAAAGAAAGTAAATTTTATCTGTTCATCTCGAGGAATCATAAATAAACATTTAAGAATATTTTTTAATTTCGTGCTATTCTATTCAATACTTCCCACCTCGGCTACCCCGGGTTTATATTAGTGTAATTCCACATGCTTTCCATTTTGGACATTTTCTCCGCTGTGCCTTCTTCAGGAAACTTCATTTCAATTTACTACTAAACTATACCTGTTATACAACTCCCCTTTCACACGCAAAAAATTCCAAATTGTAAACTGGTTAAATTTAGAACAATAATCCCCCATTGCGGATGAGTTTGGATCTATTTGTTGGTCATCAAAATCACTGAACTCCTCTTGGATATCATCTAACCATTGCTCAATAAGCCTATTATGTATACATACTCTTATTGGCGTGTCGTTCAAAATATAAACGAACAATAATGACCTCATCGCTAAGAGATACCTACAGCAGAAACTATTATCAAGTTGGACCGTATGGTAGACTAACCGAAAAGGCATGTAAAACTAGCATAGAAAGTTATTCTGATATCCCATTCTCATTGAAAAGCGGTTCACGTTTCAAATATTCTATTCTCCTACCCTGACATCACTTAATGGGAATGTTCTTCCGTTTATTATTCGAAACTATCGGTAGGACCTATTCTCATATTCGCCAAGTGACAATTTTCAGTATGAGCAAAGTGACAGTTATGCGGAAATACTTCTCACGTATAGACCCCATAAGTACACAACTTTTAAATATGTTTATTTTCTAAGGTCGCCCAATGTCATAGTAATTAAAGCTTAACTATAAAAGGGGATGAGGTAATATAAGCAGAGTACTAATAAATTTGATAAAACTAAAAAACACTTCGGTTCTTTTGTATTTCGACATAAATTACAGATTCAACTGTATAAAAGACATATGTATAGAGTTTATACTCTAGGAAACTTTACATGTTAAACATACGTTTACGTAAAACTTATACTACTTTCAAAATATGTATATAGTTTCATAAATCATACAGGAATTCTTACGAGACAACAATAATAAGATTTCTGGCACATCTCAAAATCCTTACAACTTACATTTAAGGCCACCTTTATCACGAAGGGTGTATATGTTTGTATACCGTTTGCACAGGTTGTAAAAAACAAAATACTATTCTGGTAGCAAAAATCTTAATTCCTATTTATAGTTTATTGCAGAGCACCTTCAATTAAATTTTTGTACTGTGTGAGGGCTCTTAAACGAGCATTGCTTCCTTAAAATCACATGAAAGTAGAAAAATACTTCTTGTAAATTAATCTAGGAACTATATACACAAAAATAAAAAGCTTTTACTTTCAAAGCATCAAGTCGCATAAATCAAATAACAAACTTTGATCAAACTAAAAAAACATATCGGTTCTTGTTTTGACATAAATTACAGATCGTACTGTTTAAAAAACATATGTATAGAGTTTATACTCTCCGAAACTACACGCTAACATAAATTCACGCAAAAAAATTCGCCTCTTTGAAAATATGCATAGTTTCATAAATCAGACAGGAATTTTAACGAGTACAACAATAATAAGTGCTGCATATAAACATTTGTGTATCGAATTCAACATTTATATGGTTTTTAGGCCAACTTTATCACGAAGGGTGTTTTTCAAAAAGTGTTGACAAAAACTTCGTTACGCGTAATGTAAATATCTAACACATTCTCGTGTCTCTAAAAAAAAAAAACAACACACAGGCACATAAAATTGAACTGCCCTCCAGCCAACGAAAATTGTCATTCCTATTTCTAATTTTTTGCAGAGCGTTTTGAATTCATTTTTTGAACTCGGGGCGCTTAAACGACAATTGCTTCTTTAAAATCACATGAAAGATGAAATTATAAAATACTTCTTGTAAATTCATCTAAGAAATACACACACAAAAAATAACGTACTTTTAAAGCATATCGAAGGCGATCAAATCGCAATTAAATGTTGGCAGTGTTTTCAAAAATACTGCAAAGGCAATGTATTTATATAAGGCAAGGGGAATAATCCCGCAAGACGAATACTTTCTGCAAGTATAGTATCTTCCATGGTTATGACGGGCTTTTTGGGGCAATACTTAATAGTATGTGCTTTATCTCCCGAAACGCCGCAAATGGGACACATATAAGTTCGAAGCTTTGGGCATAGTACCCTTCCTAAATTGTCACGCACCGCATGACTTCTTACAACTGCTTCCGGTTCATTGTTATTCTCACAAAAGACACAAAACTGTGGAACCTAGTAAAAGGAGCATAGATATTTTTATTTATATACTTTTGTGACATACTTACGCCTTTAGACGATTTTTTGGGTGTTCTCTTTGCTTCCCTTAGAATTCCATATTGAGATTTGCTAATCCCATTTTTCTCTTGCGCAGGAATCAGATCTTTCTGGGAATTGGGATCAAAAATTACACCGTTATATGCAAAATCCTTCATTATTTCATCTATAGGACTCCGAAATTCATCTAAAAGTTGGAAATATTTTTCAATAATGGCACATCTTACACTGACGAGCAAACGTGATCATTGTGCTAAGATAGCGGCAAAGAATTCATTTACAATATAATATGAAAATAAGTTTAGGATAACTTATTCATTAGTGCTTTACCTGGGGTCGATAGAGCCATTGCAGCGAATTTCTTTAAAGATGTTGTTATTTCATTTGGGTCGCCTTCATATACACTTAGTGCATTTGTAAGAAATTTCTGCAAACAAAAAAAGTAGTTTTAGTTGCGCAATATACAAATTGTTTTAAACTAGCCATCTTTCCGCATTTCACCACAAAATATTAGAGCCCTCGATTTAAATTGTTTTGTGAAGACATAGGCAATCACCGATACTACGGGAGACACTAGATAAACTTCGGAATCGGCTGTCCGTGTCAATATTCGGTTAGCGTGAATATTTTGTAAGAGGCAAATTTTCAGCCAGTAGATACAGTAGATATTTTGTAAAAGGTAAAAAGCAATCAGTAAGAAAAGCAATTAAGCTAAATACATACTAACAGGTTTATATTTACTCGAGGAACACGGGACCACGGACAGGCGATGCCGAAGTTCGTAAGCAAAAATTTAAACGGAATAGTTGAGTGCCCATAAACACTTCCAAAAATATTTGATAAAATTAGTTCACGGCGGCATCTTATTACAGGACCTAGATCCTAAATTTGCCCCAATTATTTAAAATGAAATTCATTCAACCAAACTAGACGAGTATTCGCTCCCTGGTGATCATGAGCCGCAATACAACAGTAGGTTAGGTAGGAATAATACATCAAAAGGATATTTTAGAGACGTTTTCTTGTTTCGAACCATGCACATATAATTGTAATATTGCTTCGCAACCAACAGCCAATGTTACATTATGCGCACTTCGCTTTGAAATTGAATAATTTAGAAGGTGGAAACAGATTTCTACCAATACCCACTAAACCATCCAAAACATGCCGATATTTGTCCCGAATATTAATTTTAACGCAAATGTAAAACGCACTGTATAAAAAGAATGAAAACTTACATCATTCCCAGTCATTTCCCTTAGTTAACTTGTATATCTTTACCGAAATATAAGCATTAATTTTTTGCAAAATTCAGACGTAAAAGCCTTCGTCAGTTTCGGTCCTTGTGATTTGTGAAGAACGACATTAAAGACCGTTATTCGTAAACACTGCATATTTTTAGGGTCTGTTTCAACAGTTGAGTGCATTCGTAAACTCAATAAATATTTAAGCTGTGTTCATTTCTTAAAAAATGCTGTAAACTTACATATCTCTAGAAATAATTTTTTAAAGCACGAAATATCTTAAAATAAATACGTTACCCTAATATCTTAAACTAAATATCTTACCTTAAAATGCCCTTTGTCTGCACCTTCCGATCATGTATTTTTTTAATAGAATCGCTTTTCTGAGTTTTCCTAGAATTTTCATAAATATATCGATCGCACGGGTTTATATCAGTTCCTTACTAACTGATGTAGTCATTGCCATTATTGTATTAATATTATCAGTAGTTATTATTTTGGACAAAATTTTTGAAATTTTGACGTTTGTATTTTTTGTATTTCACACATTAATTTCAAATTCATACTCTAGAATTTATATACGAGGGATCATCGAGAGATCATCAACAAATTTTTATAAGTATTTATATTCAACGGCCCCAAATACGAAATAAAAATATCGGTATGAAGTATGACAGTGGTGACGATAAACGAACGCAGTACTGTTATTAGTGGCAGCACTGATAGCTGAATATTGTGTTGAAGGTTGCTGCAGCTATTCAGCAAACCAATAAACAAATAGAAGTCTAGGACAATTATTTAGAGTTTGCTAGAGTTTCAGATGCTTTACAATAAAGAGAGTATTTGTCGCGATCGGTGGCGACCTTCCGAGTAAAATTGTTGCATGAGAAATCCGAGGAGGGTTCTATGTGACATATAGGGAACGCAGAGATACATGTCAAGCTTGCCTCCTACCGTGTGTCATGTCATGTCTTTATGATTTGAATATAAAACTAGAGTCTTTCGCAATGGTTCCATCCCCGTTAGAGACATTGTCCGTCGATTTTTGGCAAAATGATCCTCCAGACTCAGTGGATGTCATTTGCCTGATGCCCAATGGGTTGGTTATCCCCATGAAGGTTTTTCCCACAGCCACAATCAGAGAGATCAAGGAGGTAAGCCCTCGGAGATAAAGACGGTTCCATGGTAAATATGTGCCTTTCAGGATTTATGGGCTATCGCGCAAACCTATCCGCTGTACAGATTCCTGAAGGAGCAGTCTATGTATGTTGTCAGTGCTATTTCTGCCTTCGCAAATTTAGAGGAATTTGTAAATGAGTCCAAAAGGCTATGCGATATACAGCCGTACTTCTGCATGCTCCAGCTAGCGGAGCGCCAGCCCAGCAGTGAATCTTCATCAGACTATGAGATATGCAAAGTGATTGGTATTCTTATTGGCCGATGCGTGGACGACTTTCGAGCGTTGAAGAACCTGGAAGTGAACGACTTTAGATACAAAATGTCTCTGATGGGGGAATTTATTGAAAGCAAGAGAAGAAACATGTCTTGGATTGAGCAACTTATGTACCAATACCCTTTGCGATTAGCCAAGTCTCCAGATATGCCCAGAACTATTAAAGAGCGCGTGCGAAAAGATAACTTTGTAACAGTCAAGCTGGAAAATGATGAGACTTCCTTTACGTTCTGCGAGCCATTCAATAATTTAACGCCTAACCAGCTACTGGATGCCGTTTTGTCCAAAATGAAGAGGACAAATATGAGACGAGGTGGACGTGCAAACGATTACATCTTGAAAGTCTGCGGGCGGGACGAATACCTGTTTGGAGATTATCCCCTAATACAATTCATTTATATTCAGGTAAAATATGGCTAGTACCAATTACAAGCTGTAAAATGAGATTAGACACGCACACAATGAGGAAGATTTGTAGTTTTCATCGTAACTTCCATAGGTTCTCATGTAGTATAAAGTAAAAGGTGAATAAGTTCACCTTCTGCTTCTATAAAATAAAAATAGGTTCTGTTAATTTTAACTTAATCCAATCAGTGGCGAAGTACGGATGATGAATTTCCCAGAATAAAGCAAATTCGCAATTTTTTTCAACTTGTATGGATATTTTTGCTAAATTTGTAGAACATTATTTGTCCGCAGCTGCAATAAATTCTAAATAGGGACAATAACAATTTGTCCCTATTTAGAATTTATTGCGGCTGCGGAAAAATAATGTGATGATAATGGATGACCCTTGCAATTGCTGTGTAGTGATCTATTAAAGTGTGTCATTTTTCAAGGCAATGTTTTATACCCCTTCAATCGCGTAAAAGTGGGTGGTTCTCTAGCTTTGTGGTAAGATGTAGAATCATTAAAGTCGAAACTAAATCTAGACATAAAGTCTGTCGTCGCTCGGAACGGCGAGCTAAACTTTGGCAGTGACTATTCACATCGTTCGTGTCTGTGAAAAATCGTACAGACGATTCGAATAGCCATTTCCTTAAACTCTATCCTAATGAGAACAGGCACCCCTCGGAAACGTAGGAAATGTATGAAATATCTACCAAGGTTAATGGTATGGTTACATACATAAACCCCGTTAATTAAGCGATATATTTCCACAAGCAGCACTTACAATCAAATCTAAGTGTGCAAGCTAATCCATGACCGACCTAGGTCTCTTTTTGAGCGCATTAGATCCACAAGACCGCATGTAATTCTGGGTCAAAATCCTCTTTTTTCTTTGTGTGCAATAAATTGAACTCAATTGATAAACCATTATTAATTTTATAAAATTTTTTGGTTTTTAAAAATTAAATTAAATAATATCCATATTAATGGAAATAGTTCAATTCATTATGGACATCCTTTTTAAATTTTAGGAGGCTTTGTCCAGAGACGGGGTCCCTACTCTTGTGATGAAGCTCATCCAGAACCTGGAAGCATTTACAGCAAATCCTCCTACATCACATGAAGTTAATAGTTCTGTCACAAATTATAAAAACATCAATTCTTGTACTCTTCGCAAAAGATCAAAACACGTATCATCATGGAGCATCGAACATCCGTTTCAGTTATCCCTGCATTCTATCGAAAATATTAATTGTGATCTCAGTAGAACTGTCGAGGTAATGTTTTGTAAATGAAGCGTGTTTGTGGTAATTCAATTTCCATTCTTCAGGTTGGCGTACATTTAGGTTTATATCATGGAGAACGTTCACTTTGTGCTCATAAAAAGTCCAAGGAAATTTCACTTCACAATGTTAATGACGTAAATTTCGATCAGATTTTAACTTTCGACATATGTGTGCAAAACATACCCAGAATGGCGAAACTGTGCCTAGTAATATATGAAATAACGAAGTCAACAAAATTGGGGGGCTCGAGAATGAGACGTGTAAAAGACAGCAAGGAATTGTACATGAATCCCTTAGCCTGGGTTAATACTACTGTGTTTGACTACAAGCATCAGCTCAAAACCGGTTGTATAACACTCTACACATGGACTTATGCTGACGACATTCAATCTGACGATCTTTTCCATTCTTTGGGTACTGTAGAACCAAATCCAAGGAAGGAAGAATGTGCAGCCATAAAATTAACATTCCACAAGTAAGTCTATGAGTCTGTTCACTTTTGGGTTTTCACCACGGTTTTCGATTGCGGGAAGTATGGGGGTTAGCCCTCATATATCATTAATTATTATTTATTAATTATTATATATTAATTATATCATATTCGCTCACAACAGGCTACACCTGCCACCTCTTTAGTCGCTCCGAAATTTCGCACGGGCCAACTAGTCTCACTTATTAATTTAATCGGCATGTTTGATTAACCTCCTTGAATTCTCAAATTTTAAAGGTAGACTCGAAATCTCCAACCAAAACCACTAAGTACACATTTTCATATAAATGCCTTGAAGTTGGGATTGTTCGGTCATCACTGTGGGTACTCCAGGAATCCCAAGTTTAAAGGCAAATTCATTTGCTAATTATTATACATCTAAAACTAACTTAAGGAATAGTGAAAACAGCATCAAAATGCATTGAATGGTTTCCGCTATTAGCAAGTTCATACAGACCAACTAAATAGGACATATCTTGTTCTAAAACCTTTGTAAGTCACTGTATTATATGTCTCGTGTATTTTTTATTTTCTACTGTTTCATAGAATTGAAATTATGTACCGCTAGGTTGTCTCGTTCAAGGGCAATGAGATCACTGAAACATATGTACATATGTGTCGCTTCCTGAAATAATTACACGTTGCCAAGAAAACTTAGCGGTATATAATTCCAAATCTTGGAAACAGCAGAAAATAAAAATTGCAAGGAGTGTGTGTTACAGTGGCTTACATATATGTTAGAACAAAGTTAAGCCAATCCACGCTTGCCTTATTTAGTGGTCCACCACTGTACGTACGGACACTTCCTTTTATAAATTATATGTTAATGGAATGAAGATGCTCTACTAACACTAATTAGGCCTGAAATTACATTAAAAGAACTGAACAACCACCTCTGAAAAAATTATTTACGATGTTACAAGCCAGCGTTAATATCGTATAAACCATAAACCCCATTTACACGATCGGACTCATTTTCGGCTTAGCCTTCGATTCCGATTTTCCTTGATTCCGCTTTGCTCCGTCTGTCCCTCTCATCTCCCTCATCCTAGCTCTCGAGTATCGGCCGACATAAATTCGTAAATGGGGTCTATGCACTTCGCGCAAATTTTTTCTGGATTATGTCGTTTCTGGATTTCGTGCCCAACCACTTCAAGTGCATTTTTTTTAATGTTCTATATAGAACTCTCCACTGCCCTCCCCATACAAAATCGCAAATTCCAGCTCTTTATTATTTAAATACCGCAACTGAAATTGGTATTTCTTTTTAGCTATGAAATCGAAAACCCAATTTTATATCCTTCGGAAGAAACAATATTGGCTCATGCGGCCGAAATAGCTAGAACAAAAAGCTTGAACCGCGACAGTGCTCAAGATACTAGAACGATTATTGAAATATTAGCACCTTATTTAGGCAACGATAGACTGTATGAAATGCATGACCAAGAAAGAAACGCTATATGGTCGAAGAGGTAAGCTCTTGGTTGCTGCAGCTATTAAATAAATATAACAATTAAATACTTTATTCTAGAATGGATTGCCTTAATGATGCCGCCGAGGCACTGCCAATTTTACTGCATTGCGTTGAATGGAACAATAAGGACGAGGTGTCCGAAATTTGTAGTCTTCTAAAACAGTGGCAAACGATATCTATTGAGAGGTCTTTGGAATTGCTAGACTACGCATTCCCCGATCCAACTGTAAGAGGATTTGCCATAAAATGTTTGAAGGAACTAAGGTATGTACCGGACACTTTATGTATGAGACACAACATTTTCGTAATTTTTTAATTGTGAACTGATTGAAATACCGCTTCCAGAGACGAAGAGCTCTTGTTGTATTTATTGCAGTTGGTGCAAGCAATTAAACATGAATCATATCTGGATTGTGATTTAGTTGAATTTCTTCTTGAGAGAGCTCTGAAGAATCAGAGGATAGGTCATTACTTTTTTTGGCATTTACGGTCTGAGATGCAAGTTCCTGCGATGCAAATGAGATTCGGGTTGATCTTGGAAGCCTATCTTAAGGGAAGTAAATCGCATGTTCCACTTTTGCACAAGCAATTGGAGTGCCTTGAAAAATTAAAGCAGGGATCAGAGTTAGCTAAAAAAGGTAGTAAGGAAAAGGTTAGGACATTGCTGCAAGAATTTTTAGCAAAGGAGCGTAACAGCGGCGTTTTTGCAAATGTATTGAGCACGCTAAATCCAAGCTTTCGATGCAAAGGAGTGAGGTAAGGTCTCTGTGATCTCATGATCCTTCTCTCTTCATGTTATACATAATTAGGCCAAACAAATGCAAGGTAATGGACTCCAAAATGCGCCCATTGTGGATAGTTTTCGAAAACGCTGATATGCACGGGGAAGACATTTATATTATATTTAAAAACGGAGACGATTTGAGACAGGATATGTTAACACTGCAGATGTTGCGTGTGATGGATCAACTTTGGAAGAATGAAGGGTAGGCCTTTATATAATACATAGATCGTGACATTATACTGTTATTTCGAATAGACACGATTTTCGCATGAACATATACGGTTGCATAAGCATGGAACGACGGCTTGGAATGATTGAAGTCGTTCTCAATGCTGAAACAATTGCAAATATTCAAAAAGAAAAAGGAATGTTCTCCGCGACGTCGCCCTTTAAAAAAGGATCTCTATACAGTTGGCTTAAAGAACATAATAACACCGAAGAGGAGCTAGAAAAAGCTATTGAGGAATTTACTTTAAGTTGTGCAGGTTATTGCGTAGCTACCTATGTGTTAGGAGTGGCAGACAGGCATTCGGATAATATTATGGTGAAAAAGAATGGACAGGTAGCTTACATAACTGCTCTATTATTTTAGTCCACTGAAAGTATTTTTTTAGCTGTTCCATATCGACTTCGGTCATATATTAGGACATTTCAAGGAGAAATTCGGAGTTCGTCGTGAAAGGGTGCCGTTTGTTCTCACACATGACTTCGTTTACGTTATAAATAAAGGTAGAACTGACCGTGAAGCAGAGGAGTTTAGAACATTTCAAAATTTATGTGAAGAGGTAATGAGTCCGAATTGATTGATTTGTAAATTCAATTGACTGATTTTTATTGCAGGCATTTTTAATATTAAGAAAGCATGGATGCCTTATTTTGTCACTATTCGCCATGATGATATCTACAGGTTTGCCGGAGCTGTCTTCGGAGAAAGATCTTAATTATTTAAAGGAGACCTTGGTAAGTATTTAATACGGAATAAAGTGTATATATATATATATATATATATATATATATGTTAATAACTAATTTACCTTTATAAATAATTTCAGGTTCTTGACCTGACCGAGGAAAAAGCACGGGAACACTTTAGATCTAAATTTAGTGAAGCCCTAGCCAATTCTTGGAAGACATCATTAAACTGGGCTTCTCATAATTTCTCTAAAAACAACAAACAATAACAATTTTTAAATAAGTACGATCTAGCTATAAGTGTAAAACATATTTGTAAATAGTATTCAATATCAGTTTCAATTATAATTTATTTAGGTAAGCGAAAGTAATGCGAAAGTTGCGATTAATTTAAAAGCCTAAGATATAATCAAGTAAACATTGTAGTAATTGAATAAAATGCCTCATTGACTGAATTCTTTTTAGTTTTATTGCTTTACGGTCACTAAACAAAGCTGGGGTAGCAGCAGATAATTGGTTTCAATTCAAGTCGAAGCGACTTGAAATAATTCAATTTCATGTCTAGGATTCCTATAGTCATTTTACATACAATGTAGCCAGTTCAAGTCGTTTCGAGTTGAGTCGAAAAAGTTACATGTTGCCACCCCTGAGCCTGAAGCCTTAGTCCGACAAAGAGTGTCTGGAAAACTGTAAGACTTAGAAAGCTGTAACTTTACATGCAGATAGTCCTTATGTTAAAGGAGTGCATGAATACTTTGGCAACATTCCCTCCGAAATGTATGTGACAAACATAAATCGTTAAAATTGACAATATTTAAAAATTCACTAAAATTAATTTCTCTGTGGTATGAAACAAATTATCGTGATATTTAATAAAACCACTTTATCACAAAGAATCACCCTGCACTTTCAAGTCAATCGATCGCTATCGCGACACACCATACAGTCGCATGTGTTTCAATACTCGTGTTGTAAAAGACCCGATGCCGATATTAAAAAAATAATAAAACAAAAATTAATCACAGTGCACATGGAAAGGCGAAAGCGGAAAAAACTGCAGATCAAATAAAAATTAGGAAAGTAAGAGGCTAGGAAGGAAATTAAGAAAAGCTGAAGGTGAGAAAACAAGATGTGAGAGGTAATATGGAACGACAAAAATAACAATATAATAGAAAAGGTTATAAAGAAAGAATTTTAAATTGTCTAGAAGATAGTGAGTCCATTAATTGATAAAAGTAGTAGCGTGTACGCTAATAACAATTGTATATACATAAATATATGTGTAAAATAATTTAAAAAATTGAAAATTACGACTTCAAAATAGATTTGCAAAGTATGAAATTTTGAATCTGTTAATTTTGGGTGTGGTTAAATTATAATATTATAGAAAAGAAATTTAGTCTAGGGTTGAAATGGACATGCTGCCAAGAATCTGAAAACGTTAAATTACACGCTTCCCGGATTTCGAATTCAAACACGCTAAGCCGACAGTTAGCTGGACATCTTCCATGTTTGGGTACATACGATCAGTCGACTGTTTGTTAGATCAGTCGGAGCAATTTGGATCTACTAAACAGCAGTAAAGCTGTTAAAAGTATTTGGTAATTAAATTTCAATTTATTTGCGCAAATGCTACACTGGTAAGATAAAGTCTTCTATAAAGTGCAGCCTAGGATTACATAGTAATTCATAAATTTGAAATATATATAGGCATGAAGAAAATTAGAGAACAAATATTATTATTTATTTTATTTATTTACAGTATATAAGGGTTACCCTTGTAACAGTGAGTACATTAATACACAAGAGAACAAATATAACAATAATAAAATGAGAAACAAAAACACAAGAAATTATTATTATTAATTATATGCAACATTCCTACATTCATGATGATTTTATGTGCTCGAATAAATATCTCGGAAATTTCAATCGCTATTGATTCTTCTTAGATCAACAGGGAGGTGATTTCATTAGGTAATGATTTATGTAAACAGGATATATAATAGCGTTTTTATATATTCATAATCTGCTGTTTCGGTTATTTAAAAAACAATAAGGGTACTTTACAAAAAAATGACATCTCGAAGACGATTCATTTACCGGAACGCGAAGAAGATAGTTGTTAGCTGTCACGTGCATGTCGAAAGGTGTGTTATTTTACAATGGTTTTCAATCACTCGGTTAAAGTTCCGATGCAATATAGGAGGGCCGCTGCTATTTTTAAGAGGGCTGCTAATGAAAAGAAACCATTGAAATCGTTAATTTTTGAAGAGCGCCATGCTGTGAGTAATAAAATATCTTATGCAGAAGCAAACAAAATAAACATAATTTTTTTAGAAAATACCTAACCTCTTAGCCTTATTGAATAAATATTCATACAACAAAGGTGCGATTGAGGCGGCTATAGAAGGCTCTAAAATATTGTCTGATAATAAAAGGTTGGATCCCAGTCTTTGCCGAGTTCTTGTTACTGAGCTACTGTTCGGGACTAAGAATCTAAAAGGAGAGTCGAAGCCAGTTACTTGTGTACGTTCTTATGCAGAGAAGCTGCGGGAGTTCATAGAGATTGAAACAGACGTGATTTGTGCGGAACCAGGTATTGGATAGTTTAACTATAATGGGTAAATCTAAACAGAAAGGAGCTGTGAGCTCCAAGAGAATTAAAGATGATGGCGAGACTGAAGGGGTAGCTTTCTTATGGCTGCTATTTTACAGCTTACTAATGTTCACATTACCCTTCTTGTCGTTCTATTGGGTAAAAAATGTGCTGCTGCACCACTTTCAAATCGACGGATTTCAAAATACTTGTTGGTCTGTGCTAGCAGCAGTTGTGACTGTTAATTTGATACTTATGCTGTATATTATAAGGGCGTTCCATGAGGAACCTGCACATAAGAAAAATAATAAAGCTTTGTAAATGTCACCTTTGAGTAAGTGTTTTATATACAAATCCTCTAAATGTATGTTGTTTTCGCGGTTACCCACAAATTTTTTTTTATTGTAGTTGCTCACTGACTTAGGACAAAAGGGCCCAAAATTCATAATTAAATGCTTTTAGAATGGAGGAAGAAGTAATGCTTCACTATAGCTTCCACACTACAGGTTTTCAAACCAAATTAAAGTTATTGCAAATGAAATCCAACCTTTAAGAAATATATATAATATAACAGATCTTTCATTACCACGTTTTTTAATTTCTGAAACAAAGGGTAATTAGAATTTAAATACTTGTTCCGATTTTTACAATTCATATCAATGAGTTCTTCTGTGGTTATTTTATATTAAAATATATAAGAACTTATCTTAGTACCCAATATAAGAATGACATTGGTTGAAGAATTTGGTTTGGGGACTTTTCAATTCAAGCTACAGTGAATTTCTTTGCTTCTTCCGCCGTAAGAGCAACGTATTAATTTCTGGATTTCAGACCACTTTACCCCTCGCTCTTTCAGCAAAAGTTCTTTTCTCTTGTAATTGGAAATCGTCATCGCGATCGTGGTAATAACCTGTCTCCATTAGATATTTATGTTATAACATTTTGCATTGCAGCGCCATCTGGGGCATTTAAAATTATGGCTGGACAAATTATGTTATAACATTTCCTTGGCCATCATTGACGAATAAACAGCATGCTTTATTAATGTTGCAGAAATTAAAAATGCTTAAAATGTTAGAATTAGAGGAATTACGTGGTTTAAGGTGTAGTATCTCTAAATTACGAGTATAGACCTATTTTCAAATGTACCAAATGACTATTGATAACATTTATGTCCGCAATGTTATATCATAAATAGACATTTACGACCGAGAGACCGGGGATAAAGGCAACCTGCCGTGAGAGCGTGGTAACGCTGTTAATAATGAAAACTTTTTCCTATGTGTAGGAACTAGGTACCTGTGATCTGGGCGCTATCGAGATATCAAAAAAAAAAAAAATACACGTAAAGTGCCATTTGAAATCGTCTGCTAGAAAAACGGTTCGTTTTTGAGTTCCAAGATAGGGTCCTCGTGGATAGCGTGGTTACCGATGATGCGCGGCAATCCGTCGCTTCCTTTCTGTATTTTTTCTTATGATGATTGAATAAGGAATTTGTAGAAGCGGTTTTTTATTTTTTTAGTTTTAGGAACATTATTGCGCTGCTCTGTGGTCTAAATTGAAATGCGATTTTACGATTTTAGGGACTAGTAAGAGGTGGCCGACGTGTTGGAGAAGAGTATGAGGTGGTAGCAGATATTGTATAGGAATACAATATAAAACTGCGGCTATGGGTTGCGTTGATAACTTTACACACAGTCATGTGAAAATGGGGTAGTCGCTGCAAATTGTTTCATTCAATAAGCTCCCTTCTGTTACTTCCCGCCTGCTTCCATCTCAAAACGAAGAACGAAGGGAATGCACAATTTTTGGGTTGAGATGAAGCTTTTTGTTATTTAAAATTTCTTTAGTTATAAATATTAAGTTGTAGCTTGTAAGACTTCTCTCTTTAAAAAAATATGTATCTATATAACAAGTCGTTGATCATAAAATGAACTCAACATAGAGTATTAATATAAGCAACTGGTCGTTACCTTCGCTTCACTCAACTGCGCTTCGCTCTGCGTTTGCCTTGTTTAATCAAATCAGAAAAAAAACACTATGTACTTTGGAATTCTGCAATGCCCAGATGAAATTTTCCTACTTATATTTTATTGACTCGAACATTCGTGAAATAACCTTATTAAACCTAAAAGAAGGAATTGAAATTATTAAAATTGAAAAAATTTAAAATTTTGTCATAAAATGGATAAATCTGAAGTTAATTTTTTTAAAAACTAAAATACATTTTAATTGTCAATTATCGACCCTATAGATCATTTTTTTGTTTCATCAAGATAACTTTCGTGGTTGGTCAGAATATGTAAGAAAGTGATTATGGCGGACAGCGTTTTTATTATATTTAATTATATATTTTTCTAATTGTGAAAGCTAGAGCTATTGTTTTCCTATTATTATTTCTCAGCGGCAGACCACTGTACGGTTTCCAGTGGGGAATGATTCGATTTCAGAAAAATTGAAAACATCGTTAAGATTTGTTCAGAATGTATACATGTTTTTTACTTGTATAATGACAAACCCTCGCCAGGACCACGAACTATAATAAGAAGAAAAGAAACGGGAAAGGTTGTAAGTCATGGAAAGAACACGAACAGGGTACGTTAGAGCGAAAAATAAAAGTGGAAGTGAAAAAGGAAAACAATGTATTATGGTATGCTAAAAATACCACATTCTTTCGCTTAACAATGTATACCTTGGCCATTTTCATGTAAGACCTTTTCTTGCGTTTAGCGGCTTAGGATCGCTAAATACAAGGTCTCATAATTATAATGGTAGTATGCAATACAAGCTTTCATGCTGCCTTTCGCTGGTTTGTAGTTATGTAGGACTCTGTTATGATTATCAGACATTTACAAAGCCGACTAATGAAAAATCGTCGTGAATTTGATCCCAACAGTCTTGCATCATCAATAAGTTAGGCAGGAAATAAACGATGTAATTTTTAATTGCACTGAACAGAACCTTTTTTATTTATAGCTAACAAGCCAAGATACGTGCGAATAAATACAAATTTAATATCATTAAAAGACGCCTTCGAATTTTTGGATGAGGAGCAATGGAGAAGAGTTGAAAAAACCTTCGAATCCTACGATGAATACTTGCAAAATGTTAAAGATCTGGTGGAAGATCAATACTTGATTGATATACATATTCCGGATCTTCTAGTATTCCACAGTAAACAAAAAAGCTACTGGGCCTGCCACGAGTATGTGAAAGAAACAAAGTTTCTGCTTCAAGATAAGGTTTCTACAACATGAGATAATCACTTTAACTTATTTTTAATTGCACGAATATTTCAGGCGACGTGCATCGTAGGCCAATTCTTAAATCCGGAGAAAAATTCAACAATCATGGATATGTGTGCGGCACCAGGAATGAAAACTATTCACCTTTCCAACATAATAAATAATGAGGGAACAATTTACGCTATAGAACGAGATGAACAACGTTATAGGGTGCTTAATGAAATGGTAAAAAAAGCACATGCTACCTCGGTGAAGCCAATTCACTGCGATGCTTTGTTATTAGGTAAGTAGTTAATTGCATGTTGAAAGAACTGAATCTTAAATTTTTTTTTTACAGACAAAGAGAAGTTCCCAGATGTTGAGTATGTACTTGTTGATCCGTCGTGCTCGGGTTCTGGGATGCAAAATCGAATATCGTTGACGATTGGAAATGTAAATGAGGAGGAGCGACTAAAGAAGCTATCACACTTGCAAGTTAAGCTTCTTACACACGCTATGACGGAATTTCCAAATGTGAAAAGAGTTGTATATTCGACGTGCTCGTTGTCTGAGGAGGAGAATGAAAATGTTGGTTCAAGTTCTTGTTAAGACACCTTTTATTAATCATTATTAACAATACATTTCCATTTAAAGGTTGTCAAGAGAAGCTTGCGTAAATGTGTGAACTTCAAGCTTTTAAACGGAAAAAAATTACTACAAAGGAAATGGAATAATGTTGGGAATAATGCATATGAAGGCATTGGAAAAAATTGTATCTACGCAAGACCAGACCTTGATCACACGGATGGGTTATTTATTGCAGTCTTTGCAAGGATTAATTCAGAAGAATAATTTCAAGAAAAACAAATGCTTACCTAAATAGAAAAGTACTCTTAACACGTTGGCTGGCACCATGGTTACCCCTGATCGCAATTTACCGTATCAGTGGGGCTACAATGGGCCTAATTCTGGTTGTCAACTCACTTTCCGAAAGGTGACAGCTTATGGCTGAATTGCCTGTATTGACTATACGATTTATAATTTTAATTTACAGTAACTATATAATTAACGGTTTATTGAGCAAGTGAGCGTATAATTTTGTCTTAAGTCTTGAATGAACAAACCCTTAAGTAACTACTTTTTTTGCAAGAATGCAGTCTTATTTACATATTACGTAATGCGTCTCATATGGTTACAATAAATTCGTGGCTTTCCGGCATAATCGGATAAGTCCATTAGTGTTTTTCGCGGAATCGCGGGCCAAAGGAAGAAGATACCTATGTAATCTGTTCTTAACTCATATTGGCTAAAATGGACTTATCCGGTTATGTCGGCTAACTACAGAAATGTTTTACTACTCTTAGGAAAGAAGGAAATGGCAGTCAACGTGCTTAATCTAATCGAAATAAACGTTTGTGAAAATTAATGTGCAAAACTGTTTTATTCTTCTAAAAAATGGCTCTTATTTTTCTAAAACCACCATGTCGGGAATACGAGGAAACCAAATAAAACGATGTAGTTTCTCTGAAACATCATAAGAGCTACGCTTTGATTTGCTTCACTAGATGCGTAAAATTTGTTTTACTTACAAGCTTTCTATCCCAAGTAGGTATGTAAGTCGTTGGTATGGTTTTGTTCCAATTATATGGCTGAATCAAGATCCAAATTCCAATATCATATATCATAGATTATCATGAAATTATATTAATATTGTAATAAGGCGCATTGCTGGTGGAGTGAGAACATTTACTAAATATGTAGCTAGTTTCCTTGTCCTGCTCCATTGCCCTAATATCTTGAACGAAAATTTCTCGAGTTCCTTCTTCTTAATGCAGTGTACCGGTCCGGTCTACCTGCCCACTGTTTCGCAGAATTTCTAATTCAAATATTTTTTTATTTTAGTTATGTTTTTACATATATCTCAGGGTTACACAACCCTGAAATATCTAAAGAATTGATTTTTTTTTAATTTATTACTTGTACATTTAAGAACAGTTGGCCAAACATGTAAAAAATTTCAAAAATTACCCAAGTTGAGTTATAGCAATTTGAAGTAAGCGCGCGAAAGAGAATAGACCCACACTTTTTCAGACTTTCGATTTTCACCGTTTGTTTATTTAATTATTTGTTAATTACCACTTTGAAACTGTTGGAAACTATATCTCGAGAACTACTTGACCGATTATTCAAATGCACTCCATACTTTTTTTATACTATTATCTAAAAAGTAGCATAGGTTTCTTTTGATCGAGCGTATCAATCCTTTTTATCATTTTTTTACTTAAGAAATCTACTAGTTTTTCAAATGGCTGTTAGTTTGACAAATAATTTTTTAATTTTGTTTCCCTTTGATACTTTTTAGCTAGACAGTGGCTATTCACATCGTCCGTATGCGTATAAAATCTGACGAAAACGGAGTATACACAAAAAACATATTTGAAGAGTTGCGTCAAATAAAATGTTCTTTGTGCCCCTTGTTCCGAAACCCAGGATGGTGTAATAGGGGAAACTGGGGCCAGCATTTTTATTTGTCCCTTCAGGGTACAGGAGTTTCGGTAGTTACTTATAAGTGTGGTCCAGTTATTTGCTCACCGCGATAAAATGAAAAAAAATCACAGAAAGTTAAATTAAAAAAAAATATTATTGAAAAATAACAAAAAACCCGACTACACAAATGGTCATTTTAATATTTTAAGTATGTACCAACTAGGAATTTAATTCAAACTTTAATATTACAGTTAAAGCTATTTACTGTTTCAATTAGGGTGTCGAATGCGTCGCGTCTGCTTTACCTGCAATATTAAAGTTTAAATAAAATTCTTAATTGATACCTACATACCTACTTAAAATATTAAAATGACCTCGTTTTTTATAGTTGGGTGTTTGTTATTTTTCAATAATATTTGTTTTTAATTTTTTAAGTCAGATTTTATTTTTTAATAATTTTTTTTTACAACTTTTCGTTTTAGATAATATGGAGAGTAGGTAAATAATGTCGAAACATGATTCAGGCAGCTCGAACTTATAACTATTATACTACGCCCAGAAATTACCTTTTTATCCTAAGGTAATGACGCCACATAGCTTATCGCGTTCTGCTCATCAAATCCTTTCATTTAGTACCCATGTCATGATGGATGTAATTCGCCATCTTGGGGCATCCGTCCTATTGAATTTAGAATGACGTCATATAGATAATCGTAGTCCACTCGTGAAACCCTTTCATATGATCATTTCAAAGGGAGTTATGAAGGACAAGAAAACAAAATGACGGCTGACGGCGGCCACTCTTATTTTACTCAACAATTATAGGTCCTATAGCATTCCCACGATTAATACGAATTTAACGACACCTCTTGAATTTATGGAAGTCCATTAAGCTGTTTAGGCTACAGGAAGCGCCAAACAAATGGACTATATACATTACATACGAACATACACCGAAAAAATATAACCCTCCTTCTGGGGCAGTCGGCTTAAGACAAAGTTTTTAAAATTTGATGTAAAATGTGCTTTATTTACTCGGTATATATACTCCAAAATATATATTTACTGATAAAAAATACAGCATATTTTTATTAAATAAGATAATATTTTACATGTTTTTATTCTTATTATAAAACTAGAGAGCATCTCTTCGTAAAAAAGTTACGTTTAAAATATATTTACTTTATCTATGTTTGTTTAGTTATATGCTTTTTAAAGACCTACAATAATTATAAAAATATTTTTTACATTGTGCGGACTTTAAATTCTGACAATATAGAAATTTCGTATTTATATATAAAATACTGTACACCATAAATTTCTCATAGTTCTAATAATCTAGTAATGTCTTTTTTGAATAGGAATTTCGGTCAATAGTCCAAGCTCACTGTAGTCTATCTCTCAAAGATCTTTGATAATAAGTAAAATTTGGGTTAGTTCAAAGAATTTTCCAAATGATTGCATAATGCTTGCAGGATATCTGACCTTTCGTAAAATTCATAAAATAACTTATTTTAATATCTGGGAATGTAACAACAAAAGTGGGTAGAACTTTTGCATGCATGATAATTTTCATTCGAACCGCAAACGGACTTATTGAATATAAAATGGTTCAAATTACAGTGAATTTTCTAATGAATTTATGTTTAAATTGAATGCGAATTTGTTGCTGGATCTAAAGAAAGATTTGATGTGTTCAATAGAATTTTATTTCCCGTTTGTAAAAAAGTTAAGTACTCGATGTTATAAAATTTAAACAGGGAGGTGATGGCATTACATATTAAATTGAGCAATACACTTGATATTTGTTTATCAAGTCTTTATACTTAAGCATCTGATGAAGTAGCCACGATAAGTAATTGAGGAAGAGAAGTCAATTTCTAGCTAGCATAGTTACGGGCACTTTTATTATTTTAGAACTTTTTATAATATCATACTTATTTGCAGATAATTTATAAAAATAAGGAACTTGTTTTACTACGGAAATTTTAGAATTGATGAAACGAAGCGAGATAATCAGAGTAAGTTAACAATGTTCAAGGAGTTTTTGCTGAAGAACACGCAACATATTGTATCAAGTTGATATGAAAGGTAATTGTTTGGATTTTTGAATTGTGTGGTTACTCAAACCATTATGTACCGCCATTGAGTACTTATATGTGACGACCAAAGTCATGACTTTTGCCTAGCGTAGGCGAAAATCATAGTTATATTTTCAGTGTAAACATGCCAGTTAGAAATTTTGCTTAGCTTTGAATGTGTCCCAGGTGGATTTTTACCGTGTATCACATTTAATTATTGTTATCTAGTACTTCAACTTTTGTGGACAACGTCAGAGTAGTTTCAATTGACCACATTTTAAATGCATAGTAATCGTCCCATTAGACATTGGATCGATATAATACGAGTAAGCATTTTTGCGTGCGCAAAGAGTTGCGCTCTCTTGTGGGAATGAGAGAAATCGTCTGTAGGTGTTTTACTATTCTTTATTACCTGCTTGTGGGTTCCTGTTGTGGCATAAAACTTTTCCAATTTGAATTAGGTAAATATAAATAGTAAAACTAAAATATACAACTTATGAGATTGACTTCCTAGTAAACTATATACTGTTTGATAAGATCTATGAAATAAGCTGTGTCTATTTCTTTTGTTAAACTAATTATACCAATTCGTGTATGAAACAAAAATCCCTTTCTCGTTTGTTCGTCGTGCATCTTAACTGTCATATTCTCTGTGATTTCTACATCGGACCGTATGATGAGTAGTCCCATGCACTAAATTTTATTTGTGTTACTTAAAGCTTCAAGTTAGCTGACGGTTCGAATTAGAAAGTTTTTAGAATGTCCACTCTCTTTTAATATTCGAATTTAAGGCATTATTGGAAACATTTTAAAGCAGTCTCAAACGCAAAAATATGCGAAATTAAAGGGACGAAAAATGATCGAGTTATCAATGCCAAAGTAGTGACAACGGTGATAGCATGCCTACGCCGTTAATAATTCTAGTAAAATGCGTGCGTGTATACAATAAAACAACATTCGAGATTGCACGTGTCTAACTAAGCTATGTAACATCCTACAACGGTATTGAACTACCTCTTGAAGTTAGAATAGATTTACAATAACCAGTATTTAGCCCAGGCCTAGCCTCTTCTGGCTACCACCTTTGAAAATTGCACAGAGACATTTTTCGCTACAAAACCCAAGAAAAGTTTTTACAAACGATTCAACGAATTTGAAGAATGCTATAATACTTTGATTAATAAGCAAAATATTTTTGTATAATAACACTACTGGGAAAGGATTTTCTTCTATAAGTAACAAATAGGTGTTACGTTGCACCACGTAAAGTAGTTTTTGGGAAAATGTATACAAGAAAAGTAATTTATAAAACTTAATTTATGAAATACCCGAGCAGTAATATAGCATCAGACAATCCGTCACCAACTTCTTTTCGAATATGACACATCACTAGGAAGATCGTTTTTTATAATGCATATATGTAAGTAGGTTTTCCCATCTTCACAAAAGCAGTATTTGAATATTTATATATAAATCAGTGAGATTTTCAGATGCTCTCACGACTTCTACTTGACTTCTAGACTTTTTAATAAAACTTTGATCCTGAAACGCTGCAATACAGGTAAATCACGTTAAAAATTATACTTTCACAAAGTGAACGCATTCGATGCAGTTGTTAGTCGTAATCAAAAATTCAAAGCTTCGCACGCAGCTTCGAACATTCAGTTGCGGTTGTGAGTCGTGAGCAATTATCAGTTTTGTAGCATAATTTTTATTTCAAACGCCACAATTGTTTTTGTTATACATTTGTATTTCGGGTCCCTTTTATTGTAAATAAATTTGTTTTTCTTAAAAATATTTTCGTTTATTTTACTGAATATTTTCAACTAGATTGAATCTCGACGGTTTTTCTTACAACCGCATTGAATGTATTCAAAATTGTGAGAAAGTGTTTTTTTCACGAATTGAAAGCCATAAAATCCGCACAGCTCACGATTTACGAACGCATCGAATGTATTCACGTTTTAAATAAGTTTTTGGTCAGTGTAGAGCATCATCTCTACATTCATTACACTTCCTTGTTAAGCTTTAAACAAAAGCAAATTCGCAACAATTTAAACAAAATTGAAAATATTAGTTATTGAAATGATTACAAATCATGATTTCATAATTCCAATGAAGACTTCAAAGTCCGTTCGCAGATTTGTTTGTTTCAATATAACACCACAATATTTATGCTGCCGAAATGTTAAGGCGGTCGCTTACTTTGAAAGGAATCGCAATTATACGTCAAATGTGTATTGTTCCAAAGGTCGATTTGATGTACCTACATTCACCTCAAGGTTTTCAATTTGTACGGAAAAAATGTAATTTTATTACCTTCACTCCATCTGCCGTATTGACTAGAATACATAAAACTGAGATAAGAATAACTTAGTTCAAAATTGTATTTTCGGATTTCATTTATTTCCGTTTTCAAAAACAATCTGCTCGTTTTGCTCATGAAGCGTTTTTAAATGTAATTCTTCTGAGTTCAGGGCAAGCGAACTCTTTATTGTTACATTCTCCTTTTAAAACAATTTCCTCAAAAGGCACATATTATTTAATAGTGACCTGATCAATAGCGTTATATTTTTGTCATTGTAAAAAAGTATTCTGCTGTTCATATGTATATATAGTATTGTATATATTGTATATATGTATTTCTAATGCATAATTTGTTTTCATATTCAGTCTATAAAACCAGAACGGCTGAGATTCTTTTATATAAATTCTTAGTCTACATAAATTACTTTTTTACACATATGTCCTTCTTTAAAATTTCAATGAAATATAATCTATGTATAAATATAAAGGTTTATAGCGAGAACAGTCGTTCCAGTTCTGTATAGCATACTTTCCTTACATGGCTAAATGGACCCAAAGTCTTCAGTGTTTTGAAAGATTTAATGGGGTGTCTGCAAAGGAGAAAAATAATTAATGTTACTACATACCGTGCCAGTCAAGGATCTTGGAAGTCTAATTCTTACCTGAACTTTGTTCATCTTTCTTACTAACTAAGGATACTGAATCATCAGTCGATAAGGTTTGCTGGCTTGAAGGTGTCCAAGGATTCACAGATCCTGCGGATAAATGCATTGAAGAAAGAGATGTAGGAAGCGGAGGTGGTCCTGGACTGGCGCCATTATACGGAAACATGCTGGGCCCCAAGCGTGTAGGCGGTCCAGATGCTTGAACAACACCCTGATAATGCATCCATAAAGGGTTCCTCAATGCAGCAACTGCAGCAGCATACGGATGGTAGTAAGATACGGGAGGAATGTATGAAGGTGTAGTATGAGAGCTTGGAGATGGATGTCTTGGATAAATGTAATATAAAGCTGAAGGCGGCATTGAAGAAGATCGTAAGACTGCCCCCATGCTGTGGTCCATATCAACTGAAGAATGATACATCGGTTGGTCGGGGGAAACAGTTCTTTCTTCCAAATGTTTCTTTTTTTGATCGGATATCGAGGTATATGTCAGAGAAGATTCTGGCTGAGTCGCGGAAATTGTAGAGAATTGTTGCCTTAATGCTGCAGTCTTTTTAGGCACTGTTCTTGGTGTGCTTTCTCTGCGGTCTAACCTAGGAGATATACTACCAGATGTAGGAGTTTCTTTTAATCGATTATTGTTCGGTGATGTCTGATTACTAAATCTCGAATTGGCTCCAGTTTGTGTGAGCTGAGAAAATGGTGAGAGTGGCGATGATCTTCGAGTGTTTGAACTGTTTACTTGATGGCTAGGCGAACTCGCCGCGCGTCCAACTCTTGCTTTATAATTATCATTCGAGGCACTAGAAGTGCTGTTAGAAGATGAATATTTTGGTGACGTTAAATACGGATGAAATGTGGTCGAGCTTGATGCTATTGCAGATCCTAGTGTTTTGAAGCGATTTACATTACTATAGTCACTATCTCTCGGCGGAGAGAAGGATGGAGATTCTCTGGTGTGATTCGTGATGGCCGAAGAGGTCGTTACTATGCTATCCTGGGACTTGGGTGCAGCAAGCATTATTCGCAAATACGACGGATCAGTAATTTCTTTTTGATTCAGATTATTGCCTCCATCTTTCTGTTCGTTCTTGTTGTTATTTACATTACCAAGAAGGGAATGAATACTGTAACTACTATAAAGGCGAGATGGTGTAGAAACTGTTGTAGCTGGTTCAGTCAGGCTTCCATTCAAAATTTGCCCAGATCGAGAATTGCTGGAACTAATACTATTTTGCTGTGTTTGACATGTTGATTGTGAAACCAAAGCCGAAGTATTAATGGAAGTAGAGAATGTAGAGCTACCTTTAGCCCGACATCTCTTGTTATTACCATCTTCCAAAGACACCTTTTCCAACTCCCTGAGTATTCGTTTTCGAGGAGAGACATGCTGCTGTGGGTGGTGGAGTTCGGCAATTCTGGAAGGTGTAGAAGGAAAGTGTAGGACGGTTCCTCCCACGGCAGTAGTTTTTGAAAGGAAGAATAGACCGGTTGGTAGTTTATCAATTAGTTTTTGTATAATAGCTGTGAGCTTCGCTCTGTTTTTGCACTTTTTACTTTCCCCATTTGCTTTTCGGATTTTGAAGCCCTCCTCTGGCGATCTTTCCTTTCCATCGATGCAATCTTCACCATCTGAGGGCAGCAGCCCATTAACAAATTTAAAAGGCATCTTACACATCGTCGTGTCGTATGGTCTTCTTCGCTTACACTTGGCTATTTTGTATCCATACTGGGATAATGAAAATTTTTCATTTCTCTTGAATATCATGCACAATTCTTTTGAAATATTTTTACGGGGAGAAGATTGCTTCCAGCAATGATCTCTTTGCCAGGGTGAAGACTGTATGGAGCTGTTATCATCTGAAACTAAAACTTACCATTCAGATTACTCGAATTATTCTTATATTGCTCAAACTTACAGCTTAAAGAGGCCGAGCTTTCATTTTTTGGGTAGACAATGGTGCTTGTTGAAAGAGGCCAAAAGGTTTTTCTTGGAACGGATACCCAACTCTCCTTTTCACCCTCTCGTGTCCTTGCTATCTCCAGTATGAATTTCCCATCTAAATAATGAGCACAAGCCATAAGTAAATTATTGTTATACGCAATTATCAAAAGGTAATACATAATTCAAACATATCATCATATATACATATATTTATGGACTTTGACTTTGAGTCGTGTCCAGCTTTAAGTCTGGTTAGTTTATCCAGACAAAATTTCGATTCTATTGCCAATTAACTTAAGGCACTCTACTCAGTAAGTAAATGTGAAGTTTAACCACTTGCGTAGTATCTATATAATCTAGTCTGTTGTTTACATGAAATAGTGACTCTGAATCAACTTCTAACGTTACCAGATTAATTTATTTTTTAATAATGTATTTAAGATCTGTACAAATATTCAGCTCTGTGGGAATTCTGTTTCGATTTGGACTTTTTTATGCCTATTTTGACTTATGCCACTTTCAAAATAAACGGCTCAAATTTAATTTAAATTAACATCGTTACATTTCTGTCTTGGAGAGGCACCCCTAACAGCGATGGTACCGATCAGGATAATACCAGCACCGGCAAAAAATTTGATTATGCGAAAAATGGCGGGTAGTTCGTTTTTAAAAATGCATGCCTTTCTTTTGAAACTGAAAGCAAATCTTCGAAGTTTAAATATGCAGAGAAGAGTTTGAAGGGTTCACTCTATACTAGCGTTTACGTCCGGCTTAGGACGGTGTAAAACAATTTACCAGTACGCATTCTCCATTTTATCAAAATCGGTTTCTAATTTCATCTTTAATTTTCAAATTTAAAAATTCGAGTACAGCGACACTGGAAACATAAAAAGACCCATTTTCAAAGCAACCCTTTGAGTTGAAAATTGTTGGTCGCCATATTGAATCCGCCATTTTTCTTTTTCTTTTTTTTAAGTTTTATTAGTGATGTCCCATATTCAGTTGATAAGCTGTGGAATCATTATTGGTATCATTGATACAGAAATAAACTCGCAGAGAGAATAACAAATTCTCGCGATATCGTTTACATTTAGAAGATTTTACCCTTTAGTTATTGACATGGGTGTCCAACAGACGACGCGCTATTGAAAAATTGTATAATTGTACTTTTAACTTATAGTTTTACAACCGTTTCTTTCGCCAGCTTCTGACTTCTGGTTTTATACACCCTTTCTTTTTTTGTCTATAAAAAATTTATTGCTCTAGTAATTAATTGACTACCAAGATAAATTACATTACATAAGGTATCTAAGAAATGTCATTTTAGCACTTTACTATTAATGAGCTATAAAAACCAAGTCAGTTCAAAAGTTAAAAAGAAAAAAAGAATTTTTTTTTAGATTGCAGCTAGAGGCCATTAAAAAAAAATAGATTCTCCTATTTTTTGTTTTAAATTACACGTTCAAAAAATACCTATACAGTAAAATATTCACGTCGAAAGTTATTCCAACCCTTTATAATAGAAGATTTTTTCTTGAACTAGACAATCGATCTGAAATTTTAACACAATATTCTGTAAAGCATTGTCTTTATCCTGAAGTAGTTTAAAATATTTGTTATAAAATTTTCAATATTTAAAAAAATATAAAACCTCTAAAAATTACGATTTTTGATATTTTGACACTAAGTGGTCACCATTTTGACAATAGGGGTTCTCATGTTGTAAAGTTACCAGTCTCATAAACAAGATGACGTACATCTACTTTTTATCAAATCTCGTAAACTCTTCTTTAGCTCGTAACTTCAACTGTCAATTTCTGACTAATATTGTCTTGTAGTTATGGGTAAAAAAAAATGACATTTGCAAAGAGAAGATTAATAACTACAACTGCTAAATAAAAGACAAAAAAGAAAACAATATAAAAATGCGATTAAGAATTTTTAAATTTTGACCTCGCATTAGAAACCAATAAAAAAATAAATGTGTCGTTCTGGGGCAGACGGTCGAAGTGAAACTATTTTTCATTATTCTTTGAGGTGAGTTGATGGTTTGGTGTGCGTGTTTGATTTGTCTAAGTTCATTTAGCAATTCTAGTTTGTTTTTCGTTTTTCCCATTACGGTCTTCATTTGCATGCACGCACTCGCCACTCGGGCGATAAATCCTGCGAGTCGGCCGGTGTACAGTGAGCTCTTCGTTTCATTTTTGGATATTCTTTCTCAGGAATTGTGTTCGGTGGACGCTGAGTTAGACCTAGGCGAGGCGGTACAGGGGTGAGAACTCTCTGATTTTTATTTGATTTGTGTTTTCCCGGTATAGTATTCTCATTTTTTTTCGAAAATGAGTTAAGAACAGATTACAAATCTACTTCAGGATGGTTCAAATCAATTTATATTTTCTGAAAAAATATTCAATCACATATTCAGATAAACCCATCTTTTTCTGCGGAACGAAACTATAAACTAAATTTTAATCAACTTATCCGGTTATGCCGACCGAGAAGTCACAGAATAGAATTATTAGAAAGCCGAGGTTGATGATTTGAGACATGTGCATAGATCACCGTGTCTGACTAATGTTGGATGTAAGGGCTATTCTTCCAAATATATTTTCAGAGTAGGGTAGTAGGTATGTAGAATTTTGAGGGAATTGAATGAGACCAGGCCACTATTTACACAGAACTCAGGAATGAGACGAGTATAAATCAGAGAATGATAAACCAGTGGAATAACGAGGAAAAAATGTGACTGCATCGTTTTTCAACTTTCAATTCCTACTAATTCTTCGATATGTAAATTTTGAAATGTGTTAATTTCCAAAAATAACCAATTGTATGGGTAATCACTGCTTTAACCTTGTTTGCCTGAATTTTCCGTTTGTTTTATATGTATATATGTGTCGTATTGGAGAATCCGTTGGAAGCTTCATTTAAGGCAGCCAAACTTGTCGGATTCTCCCTTTTACGAAGTTTGCAAACCCAATCACTATTTTTTAGTAACAACTTAGGTAAAACATTGGCGCAAGTCCGACGTGAGTCCTAATTGTTTTTTTATCGTATAATTTTTGCATTTCGATTTGGTTTGAAGCAGCATGGAAACAGCGCAACTCTAAGATCAAGTTGGGATTCGAATCCACAGCCTTTCAAATGATACGTAGCGTGCACAAAAAAGAACAATCGATAGATAGCTTAGATAGATTTTTGATTAGACCTTGACTTTTATGTCTCCGTGATAAAAAATTGATACGACTTTGACAAAATTTAGTTAAATCTCTATTCTTGCAGTAAGAATTGGCGACAGGCATACATCATGCACTTATGCACTATAGAAATCAAAACGTTGATGTAAATGGGTTGAGTTTGAATATTGGAACTACATGATGGAGTACATATAAGATTTCAATGGTCCTGAAATATACGAAATCCCTACAAAATCTGTTTAAGTTTATGAGAAAAATAAATTGAAAAAAATTGAGAGAATAGCATAATTTTTTGCTTTAAAAAAAAATATATATACATATATTAAAATACACGTGAACTAAATTAATTATTTCAGAAGGTACTAAAACCTTATATCAAATTTGGTGAACAATATTTTTTGAACGCCTAAAATAAAGTAGTGAACTCATTACAGAGCCCTGTGTTAATCGTAATTATTAAACCGTCTCTATGCACTAAATATGCTTTATTAGCAAATATTAAAACTATTTATACTGATCCATAAACTTTTTCATTTCAGAGGAATTCTATATTGTTGTAAGTGTAGTACCACACCAAACATCAATTGGAAAAAAACTGTAGCCACCCACCTTTAAAGAATTGCAATCGTCCTCCTACACCTTGCTGGAGTGTCTGGGGATCCGAAGTGACACTGGTTGAGGATGTGTCAGACACATTTAGCTGAGTCCAAGCTACTTTGGCCGTTGCTTGGATATCATCGCGCTCATTAGGCAGAGATGCGCACTTCCTCCGCGTTCCGATATTTACATTTCCAGCCGCTTCGGACTTCAGGACTTTTTCACCAGCTATTGCGCTAGCCTTTTCGTTAGTCGCTACACTTGTAGAAGCACCATTAATGCCATTTTTGATTAGATCGCTCTCATCTGTCATTTTTGTACATTTTGTTTTTGTTTTGTATGCAAGTGGAACTATACCGCTTTGAAAATTTTCAATTTGCATCTCTTGCTCGTACTAACTCGTAGTCGTAGGAGGAGACTGCTGCCACACATCCATTTAATGCAGCTTCGAGCACTGCTCTAAAATTGTCGGAGTCAAAAGTCCCAGACACATTTCTACCTGAGTTTTAACAAAACTTCCTTCACTGAATACATACTGCTTCGAAAATACCTTACACCGCAATCAAGTAAAAAAGTAACACACAGAACTCGAACACCTTTTGTTTTTTACTGGGCATAATCACTTAATAGATATTCGATTTTTGTGTACAAAGTCGCTGGCAAAAACGTCGATGAGAACGGAAAAATGTGCAGAAACTAAAGTTTTATTGGAAACCCGTGCTGCTGGTGCCTTTTCGTCCCTTTGACGAACCCTTAAGTTTTGCAATTGTCCACCTGCTGACAACTGCGGGGAAATCATTGGGCACAATAAATGGTTTCACGTCACTCGGTCGCCGCATATTTTTTACTTATTTTTCACACTTAATCCAGTTGGAGCAGCAAATTCCCGAAAAGCATTTGAGTAACACATGCTGTATAAATAAATTCCGCTTTGCCAGTGCAGTTTCGACGAAACCAAATTTTCAGTAAAAGATATAAAAGAAAACACAGGCAGTGCAGCCCACCTTCGTTCTTTGGTTTTACTTGCGGGATTAAACGACGAGGCACTACAATACGTTCCGCTCTCCTGTGTTCCTAATGTCTAGTTCATTCACACCCAATCAACTGCCATTTTGTTTTATAATGTACCAGTACACTTTTGTTTCGGGACTCAAATGAAATTCTTTAAATTCTTCACGCAGCGATGATGTTCCAAACAAATCACTTTTTAGCATTTAACAAGTTCCATGTGCATCCCTTAATTCATATTGTGCATCTAAAGCGACGTGTCAGTTTGTAGAGGCCGTAACATTTGCCCATAAGAACTTTGTCATGAGACTTTGAGATCTCTTAACGGCATCCAACAGTGTGCCCCTTTTCCGCGTGTTCCATATGTTACTGAAGAAAGTGGTGACTGGTGTATCGGAGGCATGTGTGAGTACATATTGAATAAAGGACTGCCACACCGTGGGAAAATACCCTTGAGCGTGGGAAAATCGGTACGCAAGCGTGGGAACCTTGAACAAAAGTAACATATTACAGGAGGAATTCAAATAAGTTCTTGCGTATTCCTTTATGCAAGACTGATAATTAGAAATATCCACCATTTTTAAGTCGGAAACACATAAACTTACACACTTCTTGGGATATTTTCTGCGGAAGCTTTACAAATGCAAACATTTGTAGTGTATTCCCGTTTTTTTCAAAAAGAAAAATGACGAAATCAAGAACCGCGTTTTCGAAGTTAAAATATCAGATCTGCTTTCTCACGTTTACATGCAGAGTTGAAAGATCATGTCGAAATTGGGTTGAGTTTTCGACCTGCGTATATGATCCGCTAGGGTTCAGTGGTTTAGTCAAAACCGAGTTGAAACGATAGACAAATATTTTGTAATTCTGGTCTTATATATTTTTCGAATGGCTTGATCAAGAGAAACATTTAAAAAAAATTGCATTTGAATATTCGAACGAAAACACAACACAAACTACCGCGGGCATGAACACCTGTCAGCTCAACTCGTTTACTTACATGCATCTGCATTCGACATTTCAACTCAACACAACTTGCAAACCGGAGTCGATTTGAGTCAACGCAGTTTCAACCCAGGTTACGGCTGATGAAACTCAACATACGCATATACTTATATAGTAGGTAATATTTATTATATTTTATATTTTTTAGTACATTTGACTTAAATAAAAGCTTGTTTTAAACAATTTTTTATAGTTATTTTATTATTTAATTTTTAGTCTTTAGTTAGTGTTTTTTTTGTGATTTGAGTTTTAATTTTACTCACGTCATATAACTAATCGTATTCTACTCCTCGAAAACTTTCATTTGATACCCGCAAAATTTCAAAGCTCTAGCTTAATCAGAACTATTCGACATTTTGATTGCAAGATTTGTAGCAGACAGACAACAAAGCAAATTTAATAAAAATTTGTAAAAAGACAAAAATATTCGAGGTGGTCCCACTTTTTCATAGCTATTTGACTGTCGTGAGTGATACATATGTTAGTGCTTTGATCCAGTGAAATAATAATAATTAAAAAGTTCAATTGTTTATACAAAAAGTTATTATATCAACTAAAATCAATCAAAAAATAGCAGAAATATTTTCCTAAATTATTAAATATTAATAAAAGAAGTCGGCGATACATATATATCTCAAAAATCGATTCACTAATTTATTGGCCAACAACTGGACCCTTTATTTGTTTGCGTAGATAGTCTTGTGTGATAAATTGTCGCTTGTATTCAATATAGTACCCTGAACAATTCAGCAGATTCAGAATCCATTGCAATTATGGAACAATAATGTTGTACAAATTAAAGCTAAACTACTTGGTTTCTTATAAGTAAAAAATATCTATGCAATTAAAGGACCACGAAGCGCACTAAATGTCGTCAAAATTAAAAAAAAAACTTAGAATATATGTATTATAGATTGTGAGAAATTCAAATTTCGTTTCACCAACACCTTACCACACTTGTTTTCGAAATAACGGCGACTAATTCGAGTTGGCTTTATTAGCAGGATCACATTGGTGTGTATACCCAATGCCGTAACTTTGTGCACTGGCGGTAATATGAACACTCCCTCCCGCGCATGGAAACAGAAACCACTTGGTCATGTCTCTAGTAGGAGTATTCGCTAATTATGATCGGGCGGACAGGATACTCTCTTAAATAAAATACCGCTGGTAGACTATCTGACCATCATGGGCTAAGGTATAACCTACATAAAATGATGAGACGGAATATGTCTGGAACAAGATGGAACTACATATAACACACATCTTGTGTAGCTGTCCTGGGGGCTTATGCACTAATTCGATCGTAAATACAGTAAATTCTCAATCGAATCGACTTGAAGTAAATAACTCGAATCTAAAAGCCAGTGAATTTACTGACGTTCATCTTGGAATATTCTGTATTTATGATTCGATTTGGTAAATAAGACCACTGCTCTGTCACAGTTTAGGAGAAGGGTCTTCAGATAGGAGCCTAGAAGCACGGCTGACCTGCAAATCGCAGTGCCCACCATACGGGTCACCCCAATCCTTATAAAGAAAATCACCCTGCACTCTTTATTCCATGCCAATTACGAGAACGACATATCCTGTAGTAAATAAAAGCTCTCTCTCGTAAAAACGTAGTTTTACATGTATGTAGTTAATGCATACAATTAACATTAGTTATAAGTGCCATGTAATGTACCTTTGTTACATCCGTGCTATTGCGTGCACTATAACACCGAAAAAAGGTGGTTAAAAATCTAAAAACGTAAAATATTATTGGTTTCTGTACTATCAGATCATAAAGGTCATGCTGGGGGAGACCAAGCATTAAAAACTGTTGCAGATAGAGTGCAGGTTCGGTACGTGCACTGGATTTCTTTTATATTCATTAAACGTAAATTAATTAATTGGAAGGTTTATGGAAGTTAAAAACAATTTTTTTAAAGTATTTAATAATCTATACAAACGCTTAAGTTATATAAAAGTTATCAACTGAATAATTAATACTTGAGAAAGTTATTCAATAAAGTTCTCTTACAAACAGCGAGACTCAATAGAGCTTATACAGGGCGGGCCATAAATTGTTGCACTTTTGTAATCGTCCTTGCGGGGATACCGAGAGCGGGGCCACAGTTGCAGCAGTTCGATGGTTATAATAATAAAACTTGGATGCAGCAAGATGAGGCAACCTGCCATATATTCAATGAAACTATACCCGTGGTCAAAGAAATGTTTCCTAACAAACTAATCTCGCGCAGAGGAGATATACCATGGCTTCTATGCAGCTCGGACCTAACTGCACCTGATTTTTTTTATTATCTCAAATGTCGGGTCTACGCAAATAAACCAGCAAAAACACTCCAACTTAAGGCGAATAGTTAAGAAATTGTCAACATACCCCGCGGCGATTTGTGCCGAGAAGTTTTCGAAAATCCTTAGGCGATATTATTTTTAAGAAATGATTTTCCCGTTCATTTTTGATCTTTTAAATTTTCAGGGAATTTCAAAAGTGCAAAATTGTATGGCCAACCCTGGTACAAAAATAAAAATATGTATACTTTTTCAGTTCAGTGTGGCAGGAGGCAGGACCAAATTTCGACTATCACGATACTTCATCTGTAGCTCAAACCTGCGATTCGATCTTACGCCTCTTAATATTTCGACGTTCTTCTTTTGGCGGTTCTTGCCGCCAACCTCTGTATTGCCCTTATACATTCCCCTATTTTCCATTAGCCGATTATTCACATCGTCAACTTTTGCTTTGGAAACGTCCGCTTCTATTCTTGCAATTTTTTTAGCCACTTTGTTAGATTGCAACTTATCAAATTTTGTGTCTAATTTAAGTACACTTGCCAATTGGACCGGCTTGCTATTTTCGTCAGATTTTAAGTTAACCCGCTGTCGGATTATTAAAGATCGTTTAGAAACCATGTTGGAATTGCTGACCTTCTTTACGTCTACTGCAACTGAAAACACATAATCAATAATTTTAAACAGTAGAATCGTTTGATGCTGCTTCACCTTTTTTAACGGTGGGAGGTGTAAGAACTAGTGTCCTCTGCGCTCTACACTTTAGATGTTGCACTATCGACTCTTTTGAAGCATTTTCCTTTTTCACAGCTGGTTTAACTGCAAGCACACAATTAAATATTTTGAAAAAGTACAATCGGTTAATTAATACCTTTTTCGCCTTTCTTAACTGTCGACGTTGAAAGTAGTAGTGCTCGGTGGGCTTTACGCTCAAGATGATCAACTATGGATTCCATTTTACCGAAATTCTGTTGATGTATTGCAGAGAAATCAGGAATTTTTTTGGGAACTACAGGCTTTCTTTGCAATTTTGCTGGACTATAGGCTAAAAATTGGTTTTTATTCCTTCATTGTAAATCGTAGAAATAAATAAGAATACTTACGCTTTTCTAGTTCATCGTTCTTGGACAATATCGTTTTATTTGATGATTCGACATTCCTGAGTGGATATTTCCGTCGGAAAGTCACGTCTAAAACATAAAATAATCAATCACTTCCAAATAATCATGCGAGGAAGCCGTACTTTTCAGCTTTATTTCCTTCTGACGGTCAATAGTTTTTTTCCCTTTATTAATTGTTCCTGATAATTTAGTAGCTCTTGAAAGCTTATGTAGTGATTCGGCATGGATACTCAAATCTCGGGATAATGGTTTATTGCGAAGACCGATTGAGCGGCTCTTTGTGGTGGAACTGCCAGCGGTGCATTCAAATGTAGTTAAGTTCTAATAAATATACATAATGGCCGTATATAAACATTCTTAAACAGTTTAACGAATCGAATGTAATTAAATAGGTGGTGTTCATGACAAATCGCAAGTTCATTTATTTTACTTATGGGACTGTACTAAGGCAGCAATTAGCGTTTGTCTGGTAGTGATGCTACGTATTATTAATTTGCACTGCAACTTTAAAATAACTTTCAACTCCACTCTTTGGGAGTTCTGAGTTGGTGAGCATTTTGGTTGTGTTGTAAGTGCAGTTTTTGCTGATATTACATTTCCTTTACTATAGTTACAACTTGCAAAGCGCAATGTGGCACGTTTACTCTCCTCATTAAAGATTTAAAAATTAAATTTTGTTTATTATTTTATTTAATTTAAGTTTGATTAGTTTTTTGCACGCAGCTTTTAAAGACAACTAATTATTAATCAGGAGTTCTTCTTTTTATCAATCATCCAAATGACTTGCTTTGAATTAGAATTTGAAAATATGCTTGCCAAGACTGCGATTTCAATAGTAAAAGCTTGTTTTAGAAATAAATGCTGCCTTTAACTATATAGAGAATGTGCGATGTGTTGCTCATATTATTAACAAATGTAGCTTACGTTAAACAAATTGGTAGCGATACATTTCTGCACTTGAGTTTGAGAGTTAATATAAATATCGATAAACTTACACAATCCTTTAATATGCTTGGACACAGTGACTGATTTGGTCTCTCATTAAAGAAGGGGGTTAAGTTGGTTGAATATTTGCGTTTTTTAGATTTGTCTGAATAATATAATGGTTAAAATTCAAGAGTGAAGTACAGTGCGCCTATTTTACCTTTTATTGTGGTATCAGGAAGCGGTGATTCATTTTGCTTTTCAGAAACGAAGGTTGTTGCTGAAGCGTCAGTTTCGTTACCGTCTTCAGGTTCGTTGTCATTGGTTAAATGTCTAAAAATTTCTCTGTAATTAAGAATATATAATTAATTATGTTGTAGTCAATGGGCCTTCATTAATATACCTCTCAGTAAGGACTGTGCTGTCTCTTCTACTCCTTTTTTGTTTAAGTAGCAATGTGGGTTGGGGTCCTGCCTGTCCCGACGCTGTGGGCTCATCCGAAGCAACTGATTCAGTTTCTTTCCATATAGGAGCAAAGGACTTGGCCTTTTTTCCGCTTTTACTTTTAACATTTGTTGCTTTTTTATATGGGAACTTCCTAGGAGATATACTTTTACGCGCTTTTGCATTCAGAGGTACGTTTGCAGGAATAATCAAAGAACGTGTCGCTTTGCCTATCAAAGTTTAAAATAAATATTAAAAGTAATATAGAACCGCACTTAGCTAGGAGATTCAAATTCAAAAACTGTTTTAACACATTATGGGCGAGAAAGGTATTATGGATACCGTTGATTGACGCAATAAGGAGTTTCGGTTATTGATACCGTTTGCAATGCCTTGTGTATTGTGTGCCCGTGATCCGCACGGTGTACTATCAGTGGTTTCCTTGCTGATTTTAGGATTAAATTCGAAGCTGGGAAGTAGAATATCACAAACCTTTTTGCAGTCCTCTTCTAATCATGTCTAGGCTGTGCAAATTCAATCATACAATACATAAAAAAACACTTTAAATTAAATAAATATTAAAACATCTGACAATTAACTCCTCTGCATTAGAATTTGAACAATGCACTAAAAACGGTACTCGGCAGTTGACTTGACGCTAGCAGTCACGAAACATAATAAATGATTAGATATAATATTATTAAATTAAATATTTCCCTGCGTTGAAATCGTTGTAAAGTTAAGATTATCAAATATTCATATATTCTAAATAGAATTTTTTCATTAATAGCAATCCTTGCAAATAAAAAAAGAGAAAACCACAAAGTGCCGATGCGTCCACCTTTCGTATTTTACTTAAAGGTGAAAATGTCAAAGTGACGTTTGCTTATCCATGGTGTTTGTTGTCACGGGGAGCTGGTTCGGAACTACAGATTTTAATACTAATTCTAACTAGTCTGAATTTGAATCTGTTTTACTCTATAAAACCTGAATCAAAGACAAAATGGAACCAGCAAAGAGGAGTCAAAGCGAACTTAATGAAGACACTGAAGGTAACGTGTTTGTTTACAGGAGGAGGCATATTCCGATTTTTTGAAAATGAATTAGATTGCTTAAGGTTTGTTGAATGCCTACTGGATTTACTTAATTTAAAATGAAGTTTCCAGTCGAAGTTATGAAGTTATATAAATAAGTAGATATTATTATATATTAGTAAGCAAAAGTGTGCAAACGTTTTCTTAGCCGCTTATCGTGGATTCTTCCTCTTATGTCGCCTCTTATTCCTAATATTAGTATCAACATTCTTTATTTCTGTAGAAGCATTATAATGAGCACATTGAACATTTTGCTAACTTGCTAACGGCTTTGAAGAGCCGGGTCCAACTGCTGAGCTGCAGATAAGTTCACATGGCCATCTTAACATTATTGGATTGCTCAAAGACATCGTCGACCAGGCCTGCGGATTTGATTAATTAAGAACTTTCTTGCAGGGTGTCAGAATGTTATGGCTGGTGAACCAAAAGGATTAATATTGATGTTTGGTGCTTGCTTAGAATGTACATACATAAATTATTGTCCTGACATATCGAATATTGGAGTATGTAGGCACGAGTTGCTATTCTCTTCATCTAGTACATCGACCATTAGAAATATTTTGTGCTTTTGCCCTGTTTCTTTCTAGACAAATTTAAGAACTTTACAAAGGCTATTGCGTCACTGGTGGGCGCTTTAGATACTTCCCGCAAACTAATGATGAGAGCCGCAAAGTAAATCAGGCATTAGCTTTAACTATAATAGTCTTACGGCACCTTAAGAGAGCTTAAGAATTTACATAATCATATGAAATGCTGTACTCACAACTATAATATAATAGCCTTATCGCACCTTTCGTCAACTTTCGGAATTTTTCAGCAACTCTTAAGGGTACGGTCCTGGTACGGTGAGATTATTCTAAACATTTGGTACTATTAAAGTGTTGACATATAAATATAAGTCAGTGATTGGTAGCTATATTTGATTAGTTGAGGAAAACGGATCTAGTTATTGTGGGTTTAATTAGCCCCGGAATGGGTGGGGCGTCGCAATTTGGGACTTGTTTGGTCCTGGGCACCTGCCGCACGACCATGGGACGAATAACGGATCTATTAAATTATTGAATCTTGCAACTTGTCAAAAACGCATTAAGGCGATTATAGTTGAGCTTAAACATCTTAAAGATTTGAAACTCAACAAACCTTAAAGTAATTTTACGAAAGATCTTAGCGAGCCTTAAGTCCATTATTATTAAGGCTATTGTCTACGAATGGCTTAGGAATGGTTGATGATAAAATATGGAGCCCGGGGAGTTTTGTCTTGACGAAAGCGCCTGCTCCTTCCGCCACATTTACCCCTTTATATATAAGAATATATAATAGAATTTTCCTAAAAGTTACGAACGTTAGGTGGCTCGCGAATTGCCCTATATCTCGAAAACGGGTCGAGATAGAATTTTTTCATTATTTTTCCGTTAATTAGCACAACAAAATGCAACAGTTTTTAAAAGGGAAATTATAATATATAATAGAATTTTCCCAAAAGTTATAAAAGATCGGTGATATATGTATATTCTTTGCTCTAGGACTTCTAGGTCGGCCAGGTCGGCAAGTTCTTCGGGAAGTAGAGTAAGCTCATACCTTTTAATTATATCTATATCATGAACACTTTTTTAAAACGCATGACAGTTATAAACAATTAAATTTTAAACTGACATAATTTGTGTTTTTTTTTTTGTGAAATTCGAATTGTGTGTGAATATGAAAGGAGAAGACGGTACCTGGCTAGAGGAGGTTTCTACATTTGTTTGCTATCTTGTAGTTCTAAATGGCAAATGTTTCTAGCAAGTGACGCGTCCTCAATCTAGGAGTGTCCATGGAGGCATACAAATAATAACAAAGCGGCGGAAGTGAAAATTCTCTTTCGTAGTTGGTTTGGTTTCTTTAAAATGTAGCGCCTTTTCGTTAATCTATGCACTTCTCTTCCACTGTATGTATATTGCAATGTATAAATCGAATCTTGTACTAAAGAAATAAAATTATGAACTACTCGCTTGTGATGTGATGTGATTCAGCACTACATAGTAGAAGCAAGGCTAAAAGTAATAGTAATACTTTTAGTACATATAAGGCGAAGAGAAATAGTTTAAATTTTTCGCATAGTTTAGCAGGCAAGAAAAGCATTTCCTTATTTAAGAAAAAACGAGATAAGAAGATCTAGGTACAGAAATAAATAATGTTTTTAATATAGTTTTTAATAAATTTCTTATAGGTTCAGTTCAAACTGAAGAACCGCACGCAAAAAGAAGCAAAGTTTGTGATGATGCTGAAGAAAAATATTTGCCCGTCAGAATGAACGATGTGTTAAATGAGAATGATATCATGGATTCTCTGAGAAATCATTGGATTGATGGCAAAAATTGCAAAATAAATCGATGCGAGAGCACACTGCAAACTGATCCATTCAGACTTTGTGTCATACAAAACTTTCTTTCTGGAAAGGAACTTGTAAATGAAATTGTAAAAGAGATGTATGAAGTAAAGTGGAATAGGAAGCAGATGGATTTATACGAATTTTATCAGAGTGACGATTTGTCGAATATCAAATCACACTATTTATCGGATTTCTTAAAATTCCTAAAAGACATGGTAATGCCGTGGGTGGAAAAACTTTCTAACCTTAAATTATCTTACGTATCAGCTACATGTTCAATGTACAACTGCGGTGACCATTTGCTAGTTCACGACGACTTACTGAATGATAGACAAGTAGCTTTTGTATTTTACATGTCTCCTTGGGATGGTGTGGAAAAATGGAGTGAAGATATGGGTGGATGTCTGGAAATTTTTTCGACTAATGCAGATGGCCTCCCCCATTTTCCGGTTTTTGATAAAATCTGCCCTCGAAATAATCAGTTTCTCTTCTTCAAAGTGGGCACCAGAAGCTACCATCAGGTTGGGGAAGTTACCAATTTTAACTTTCCGAGGTTGACAATTAACGGATGGTTCCACGGAGACGTAAATACAGATGTATCGAACAAAATTCCCACATCCAAAATATATAAATCGCCTACAACAACTGAAATAGCTCTTGAGAATTGGGTCAGAAGTATATACTTGAAGGCGAGCACAAAGAAGGAAATTCAGAATGTTATAGAAGATCAGTCTGAGATATGCTTGGATCAATTTTTGACTCAGGCAGTGTATGAGAACATAACGAAGGAACTGATTTCAAATAAAAATTGTCGTTGGTCTTTGAAAAGTCCTGCTAACGCGCAACGATACGAAATGCTCGATCTGTCGACTGCTGAAGGGCTTCTGAAAGATTGCTGTATGATGTTCACATCGCAACAAATGTTCAAACTTATTTACGAGTACACCGATTTGGATTTGTACGGTCGAAAAGTTGACCAGCCATCGTGCTATTTAGAAATTCAACGATGGGAACATGGCTCGTATACGATATTGGGCGAAGGATCTACCTGCGAGGGAGGTGTCTTAGATGTGATGTTGTATTTAAATGCTACTGAGAATGTTGGTGTTATAACTTATTTGACTCCTGAAAATCCAGAAGATGAGTACGATTCGGATGACGAACCAGTTTTATTGACGATATCGCCTAAAAGCAATGCCTTAAATATTGTGTATCCTTCGGAAGGCACGTCGAAGTTTACGAAATATGTTTCAAAGAAAACTACCAAAGATGGTTATGTTTACATTATTACTTGTAGCTATAAAGAATAATAAAATACTTCTGTAAACATTACTTTGCGCTTGTAATTTTACCCGAGGTTTCGATTTCGTTGACTCAAATAAGCTGCATATCGTTCTGCCTAATTCTTGCTTCTTACTAAATTGAACATCCAGTATTACAACACAGTATTATACTGTGTCTGTCTAATATAGTAAGGTTGCTATAAATCAGTAAGCGATATTTTGCTATTCAGCGCTTGTAACGAGCTCCAATCAAAAACAAAAAATGTCGTGGCGAAAACGTGATGGACCTAAAAATAGCTGCTTTATTCTAAAATGCTTTTTGTGGTTGCGAATTGACATTTTTAAAAAATAATAAAGAATTTATGAAACTTTCACTGGAATATATCTAAGTGTATTCATTTGTTACAGACAAATATCGCATTTACGCATCAATGGCTTTTATGACTGTTGTTATTATAATTGGTATACCAATGTGGTGGAAAACAACAGAAGTGTACAGGTAGTGTATTTGTGTTAGCCTCTCTTTAAGTTATAAAATTTCCAACAACTGTCTTAGAGTATCTTTGCCATATTCCGGGATTAAAGACATCAATTCATCAAGCCTGATAGTATCATTGAATGTTGGAATTTATACCGCAGACCAAAGCCAATCACTAGCATTGAAGGATGAATTTGAAGCATATTTTCAGAGATCATGTATGGCACGCGAATCGGTAGAAATTAGTGTTATTCATACAACCGATCTTTTTAGCAATCTGGAACATAAGTTTTATTCAGATACTACCTACGGAAAAAACAGGAAGTGCTAAAACTCCAGCAATGTTAGAAACAACGATCCTAAAGAGCTTTGATATACTACCGGGTGACTTTCTATTTATAGAGTGGCAAAAGTTAACAGATGAAATTTTATTAACATCCGATAGGTCGGCGCTTTTCAGTAACTCGACAAGTAAACATTTAATATTTTATTGTGCTAATAATAATCTTGTAAATTTAAGGCGCATCAAAAATGCTGTATATTTTGGACAACTTCATTCTGCAATCGTACAAAATCCAGTCGATTATTAGCGACAACACTAAAAATAAATTACAATTGTCTGTTTCTCAACCTCAGTATGATGTGCTCATATCTGTCTTCAATCCGAGACCAGACTTACAAACTTTCGATTGGGATTTGCGCGCTGCAAGTGAAGGTAATTTTAAAATAATTTATTTACTGTTTTTATTTATTTTATATTATCGAATTACAATATGTTAAGAAATATATTTCTGTACTATCCCCCTGATTTTGCACAATAGCTAAGGGGTCTTAACCTATCTTGAGATTTGCGCCTGCAACATAATACAATAAGTGTTGTGGTTTTTTTGCAACTAGCGGTCATCCTCATTAGCAAGCAATATGAGTATGACAAATCGATTTAGGCAACAATAAGTTCATCAACCTTAGTTTAATTTTGCAGGCACATCGCCGAAAGAGCTCTTTAATCTAGAATCGGGGGAATATTCCTTCATTTCTCTATCACTTTCAGCTTATTTAACACCGTTTTTGGAAAGCATCAACCTCGTATCGAATTTCACACTGAAAACTCAATGGAAGTACCAAGCAGCTTTTGAAATACCACTTAGACAGGTATGTCTAGTAATTTAATTTGTAATTAAAAGAATAATAAAAAAAACTTAATACAAAGGTGAGGGATGAATCAAAAATTGGACGTCACTATGCCTTGTCAGCAGAGAAGATGCCCCATTTTATTACAACAATTGAAAAACATATAGGTGGGGGTATCAGCGACAATACCACTATCCAAATTGTTGTGTACATTCCACCCTGCGATATTTCACCGCTATATATCTACGATGCTGATGTCTTTCAACCAAAATTTGAAAATATTAGCTCATTCGTATCCTTAAAGTGGGGTACCGTCGTTATATACAATCCACCGATAGAAAGTTGCTTGGAATTCAGCGAGACACAAAACCAAATTTCTTTCACTGTGAATTCAAATGAAATTATGCAAGTTATACTTTATCATCTGCAAAAGTTGTTAGATATAAATGTTGAGGTGTGCATTTTCCGCCCTCCTGTCATGATATCATTATAAGAATATTTTTCTAAAGGTGCCAATTGACGGAGTTAAATTTGTTGAAGCTGAACAACTTGCCCCAAGGGTGTGGGAATATGAGTCCTATATACGAAGGTCCATCATAATGAACGTTATTACAGCCACTCGGACCCTGCAGTCATTGATAGCTTTGTTGGGTAAGTTATATGCTACTTTCAATAATTGATGGGCTTTTAATTTATTGATAATTGGTTGAGTACAAGAGCTATAGGGAGGAATAAATTAATTGAGGAGATAAAACCACCGACTTTCCGAGTTTCCAATTACTTTATTTAAAAATTGAAAATCTGGTTACATTGTTGAAATTTGGCACTGTACGACGGTTAATACGCGATGTTCATGTCGCACTAGATGGCTTTTTTTACTTTTAAGAGGAGTGAGTCGAAATTTAGAAGTAAAGCTTGAAATGTAGCGAGGGGACAGAACAGGGACATTTGGGCTGCGGTTTCTTTTCTTCGATCTTTGAATACCTTACAAGAGCTTCGTGACCATAGATGTGATTAGCGTTGTTGTGTGCTTAATTTTTGGTTTTAGCCCGCAAAGTTTTACCCGGTGATGAGTTGAAAGCGGTATTATAAGGTTCATGCGAGAAATAAATTTATAATCAATTTTCATGGTTTTCAACGACTATAGATAACATCAACTATATCGTTATAAATGATGACGTCGGCGATGCGGTGAATGATGCCTACAGAGCGATTCTCAATGCGAGGGAGAACGTACGAAATGGCGACATTATCACTGGATCTCTCAGTGCGAAAAAGGCCTTCATTTCATCAGAGAAAGCATTTTTTGACTCCAGTCTGCTAGCTCAGCTTTACTTTCCAGAAGAACAAAAGTAAGTCTCAGTTAGTGCATGTTACAATAATGTATAATAATAATGCTATATGTGCAATGAACTAAAAATTATATTTTTCATATTGCAGATACGCCATTTACATACCGCTGTTCTTACCAATTATGGTTCCTGTGATAACGTCTTTAGCAACAATTAAAAAATATTTTGTGTTGATCCGAAGAAAACCAGAAACGTTATAATTTAAATAAATAAATTGCACATTTTCGTCAAGATGCATTTAATTTATTTTATTTTTAATTAGCAGATTGCGCTAATGTTTTAATAAGTCGGTTAGTATTATTGAATTTGCGGAGTAAAGCGTTGCTTAATTATTAAACTTCATAACTTGTTCGTTATACACCAACTTTCATAACTTTGAGTCTATTTGACTGGGAGAAACTGCAGGTGAGTAGTTAAATTATTTCTTTATTCTCTACAACATTGACACACTTGAGGCTTACAGCATTGACAATATGAATATTTAAATGTGCTATGCATTTATGTTGATATTTAAAGTTACGGTAATACTAAATGGTACTGGCTTTAGTGTCAAGCACGAAAACATGTAAGCATAAATTATATTACAGATATAATTCTCCTATTGGCAGAAGTAATGATTTGTTAATTCAACAAAAAATTTTTAACAAAAGCGCTTTCTTCGGTACCTCTCAATGCCTTTTTGTCTTCCCAAACTCCGAAATAATGTCGTATTCAGCATAGTCGTGAACATTACCGTTATTTGTGTCATAGTAGGCATAGTCGTAGCTGGTATCCTCATCGGGCTTTGACTTTTTTGGGTTTTTCGAATGTTTAGGTGTTGAAGTAGCCGGTAGTGGGGAAGGTGGTAGTTTTTTACTGGGTGTACTCGTCGTCGGTTTGAATAGATTGTTTGGACTAGATTGTTTTGCCTTTTCTGCTCGCAGTTGATTTGCACCGGCTGCAATGTTTAGCGAATGGGCCGTTTTCAGGAATTCATCCTCCTCACTAAAGGTGTCCACGGGTTCTTTTCTTTGGGACTTTAGAGGGTGATTTCGGGGGAGATCTTTTTCATATAATTCAGGATGGTATTGCCCGTCGTCCTCGTCTGGTTCATTTAAAGGTTGCTTTGGAACAATAATTGGTTGCAAGCTAGGTCTTGGGGTAACTGTCTGTGTGTAGAACGAATCTACCTTTGAACTAAAGTCTTCTATTTGCTTTTTATATGTTGTTGGTTTAAATGTAGTGGGGTAAAATTGATCCTTTGGCACAAGAGTGGAGAATTTTTTTGTTGGGGATGCTGGAGTGAAATTCTCATTCGTTCGAGTTGAACTCTGAATTTTATCAAAATTATTGCCCTGCGACTTTCTGCCATTTATGTTATTACTTGATGAGACCCTACTGATTCCTGGAGTTGTTCGACTAAATCCACGGGGTGTTTGCTCTTGGGAAATAAAATTTCCTTGGCTATTTTGAATGGGAGTAGAGGTAGATGGAAGCCTCGTAAAATCATGGTACTGAGGTGACTGGTTGCCCCGAGAAGCACTCTTAGCTGCGTCATTTGAAATAAGTTCCTTATTTCGAGCAGTACTGCTTTCGGTATTAAAAGCAGCATTGAACTTTTGCGGGTCAAGTGGTCGAACAGTCAATTGTTCATCCTCTTGAGGCCTCACAATATATCTGCCTCCGGTCGGTCTTTTAATTTCTCCCCTTAGCCTTATTTCTTGGTGATTCCTGCCGATTTCCGTATCACTAGCAAGGAATTCATCGTATCTTCTGCGCTCGTTGTTTCTGAAATTCGTCTTACTTGTCTCACTCTTAGTCGTGGCATCATTATTGAAAAAACCTGCATTCGCACCGTTCCCACCGTTGCTATTAAACTCGGTGGAGTTAAAGAACTTCGTTGGGCCAGCTTTTTTCCCCAGATTTTGCTCAGCGTTCTCCGTGTTGGCTCTGCTTTCAAATCTAGTATTGTAGAAAGGAGATTGCGGCTGGCTATTCTCAGGACTATGCTGTTTATCGAATTCACCTAACACATCATAGCGGTTTGTTGTCGCTTTGATTCTGTAGCCATTCGAAGGATTATATGTTGTAGGCTGTATTTTGTATTCATTTTGTGAAGGTCTTGTTGGTGTTGGCGTATATGGCAAATTTGTTTGGGTTCTCGGTAAATATTCGTTTGTTGATTTTTGTTGTTTTGGCTCAGATGTTGCTCTAAAGGAAGACTGCAAAGTTAATGTTTGCGACTTAACATCTGATATCCCTGATTTTTGGTCCAACTGCACTTGTGAATTTTTAGCTCCACTACTTTGTGGAGTTTTTGTAGAAATTGACAAAATTTTATTATCATTGTTATAATTGGGTCTTTGTGGACCACGATTTTGAATTTTGTTCGTTCCACGATTAGGTTGTGTTCTTGCCGCCGCAAAGTTGTTAAAATCGGAAACGTCCTCGTCTTTATCGTCATTTTTGCTGAAGAAACTTGAGCTATGAGCACCTCGTAGTAATTCATCCTCCTCTAAAATAGGCAATAACATTTTTGTACACAATTGAAACCTTATTCAATATAGCACTTACGCTGGTTAGAATTTGATTTAAATGTGTTCTGGGAGTTAAGCACCGGTTTGGAATACTGAGAAGATTTTGTTGGAGGTGGAATGTACGGTCGATGTCCACTGCTTTCATTTGTGACACCAAAAGTAGCTGAATAACCGTTATTTTTTTGCCCTTGAGGTGTTGTGTGTGTAAGTAGCCTTCCTGAGCTCAAGCGGTTAGCCGCTTTGTATTCGCCCTGAGATCCCGGTCGGGAACGTTGATCAACAATAGATTGTTTAGAACGTCGAATATCATCTGCATGCATGAAATAAGTTGTGGTTATGATTAATAAGATTACTATTTACTTGATTCAGCCCTCTGTAAATGAAACGTTGATTCTTCTTCTTCTGCAAGAGGGGCTCTTTTATTTTCAAAATTCGACCCTAAACGGTAGAGGTCGAAGTTATCACTGCTGTAATATAGAGTTGCTTGCTCGCAGTCCACATCTCCCCAATCTGCGCAAATTTGAGCTTCTTGATCAAATGCAGTGCCATTTGGACAAAGAAATCTAAAATCCTGGACCTGAAATTAAGCGTTAATTTAATTTGGAAGTTGCAATTTTAAGAAATTTCATATTTTCTATACAGGGTGCACGAAATCAGGTGTTGAAGGTAGTGAAACCACAGTTCTTGTTGCAAAATAATAAAATAATATACCTATCATTTATTTTTTGCAAGATCTTTCAAGGTTACAGTTTTTACCTTTTAAAAATAATTTTCTTTGAATAATTTGGAAAATTTGTAATTTGCCCTTCTGAAGTTTCTTCCTCAAACGGTGAGAATTGCAATAGCATAAATTCGACTTATATTGAAGGTGCTTCCACAGAGATTTTAAATACTCTTAAGACAATGGTACATTAATGGGAGGTTCTTCATCTTTAGGTCAAGATCTTGACAATTTTTGTTCTTGCCTTTTTTTTATATTTACAGTGATTTTACAATATTCGTACTTTCCCATTAAGCAACCACAGAAGCAGGGTGTTTGAATCCATGGTTGGTGTATCTGATTTATATTTTTCATTAATAGATACGAAAATATGATGTAGTCTGCTGGTGTTTTTATCATTGTGCGTTTTTGTAATTTAGCAGAGTTTTGAATAAAGCGGGTTTGGCTGTTTTACTCATAATGAGTTTATGTCAACTCTCGAGTTGAATTGAGCATAGATGTTTTTCCTACGCGACTCGTCCTCTAGTTCCCTTTCGAATAGTATACAAATGCCATGTAACGTAAAAAATGGATTTAGCCGACGATTTGCTTAATGGAAGTTTTACTATCTTTGGGTCAAAATTATCGATGTTGCATTTTAGGAAACTTGCAGTCAGTTCTCGCTCTAAAGATGATTATTTTGCCATGCCACCGATCAATCGTCGCGTTCGATTTCGGCGTCCGGTGTGGTCACATCACTCGCACCGCTCTAGGGCTGCTGCGACTTGGACATACTCTCTGTCATATGAAGCAAATTTTCTAGTATTTTCGATCGAACAAATCCATAGAGCTTGTCTAATCTTCAAAAAGTATAACGCAAAAACCCTGAGTTGATATCTTTATCCAAGCCCAAGAAAAAAATTCCCAGAAGACATGCATGTTCAGAAATTAAATGTGTTTAAATCCCATTAATAATAAACCACAAGGTATTGACTTCTTTTTCCATACAATTTGTTTGTATTAGTTTTGATATCTTCCATCGATACCTAAAAGTTAAACACCTGATGCGAGGCACCCTGCATATAACAAAAATGTGTGTAGGTATGTGCTATACTGAACACCTATAAAAATAATTCTTAACGCCTAATTAAAAACAAGTTAATCTGTTATATCGTTTAAGAAAAAGTGTACTTACTCCGACGCCAGCAACTTTAACGCAAACGTGGAACATCTGGCATTGTGTTTCTGAGTCTGCATAATAACCTCCAAGAATTTTGTCCCTGCAGGTGAAACTAGTCTGTGGCATGTTATGCAGGCTGTAAGTTGGCCATGGTTTTCTGTTGAAATGCTGACTGGCAGTAATTGATGATAAGATTAAAACTGTAAAAATTATTTAATTTCATTTTAAACATTTTCGTCATGAGAATTCAAACAGTATTATCTTAAACTAACTACCGCCGATTTGACTTTTGAAACAAAAGCTGCCCCTAGAGGTTGATGCATTGCACAGGAAATGTTTTCTTTTGCATTGTATCAGCCATTTTAGTATTAGTATTTAAAGATAAATTATTTTAGGGATTTTTATTTGCGATTAAGAAATTGTCAACATATAGAATATATCTAAAAGAAAAGAACACAATGCGATGTGACAAACGGAATCATTGTATTTTCCTACATACTCTCAATTTTTTGTTTACGGGCAATAACGACGATAGGAGTGGGAGGACTTATTTTTAACTTCAGAAATTCAAGAAATTTATAAAAAACAAATATCGTTTTGGCAACCTTGATCCTCCTTGAATACGACAGTTTTGGCAACCGATGCGATGCATTGAAAAGGCAGGGGAGGGGGATTTCCATATTTCAATGGAAACCAGAATGAATTTAAAATATTTTAAATCCATTTCCGCGGGGGGCCCCATTGGGTACAATCATACTCTCTACACTTACAAACGATCAGTTCAGTTTAGCTGACTTCATTTCACACTTTCCAGTTAGCGCCGATTTTGTTTCTGTTTATTCTGCGTGCTTCTACATATATAAGTATGTATTCCTTTTCCTTTTTCGCACATCCGTGAATCGCCAAAATCACAAGATAAAAATATGATTCTTGAATAAATAAGCAGAGCTTTATCATACCTTGCGTTATATAAAAAGTTTTGTTTATGTGCAAACACCCGCCTTTTAAAACGTACTGCAGTTATAAACAACATACCGTATGTATACATATAGAGACATGTGTAGTTTAGTGGTAAGCATGTTAGACTGCCGATCTAAGAGTTCCAGGTTCGAATCCCACTCGGACTCCATGCTTCCACTCTTAGAGTGCGCTTCTCCTAATAAGCGACAGAAAGAAACCTCATCAATTAAGATAGTTACTGCGGGCAAATCATCCAGCATAGCGAACATAAACGATTAAAGAAACTGAAGCAGAGCCTTTGTGGAAGCCTTATGCTCCTAACTGGAGTGAAATTGGATATATTCGTGGACTATGTCTCCGTAGACATGACCTTGAGGAGAAAGCCAAAAATCTGATTGGCGGTCGTTAAGCGTATTCTTCTGCAAAGGCGCCTTTGTACGTCGCGCCGCGTTGCTACATGTGCTGCCGGATTTTTATTTCGCTGTCGGATAACGTTACACATTAAAACCGCCATACTACACTCGGGCGCATGAACACATAAAATTTTCATAATTTGTTGTCTCTGTTCCACTCAACAATTTTACGTAGATTGGAAAAATAAGTTGATAACCGGCGCAAGCATAACACGCTCAAGTTCCCGCATAATACATACAGACACGATATTTACACAGCTTATGAGAGTACTATGGGATTTACACATGATCTTATTTATGCCAATTGATCTACCTGGTCTGTGGCAAAGAAAATAATTGAATGTTGTTTTTGTGATATCAATTGTGGTCATCAATTCTCGCGCACCTTCCGTTTCTTCAAATCTTCCGTCAATATGCGATATCTTTTCAACCGTGTTTGTCAACATTCTCATTGTCATTGTCAATCCGTCGGTTCGAACCGATATCAAAAAAAAATCATCTTCCAGGTTGTTTATGCTCTCCTTAAATCAAAAACTCTGTGCAGAATAGAGTATCATCTCCATAAACACTTTGCAACATTTGGAGTGATTCCGATGGAGTTTTGCCAATTATTGCCAAAAATGTAATCACTGCTAATATTGTTCTATGGCTAAATTTTACTAACAACGCCGAAGCCATACCAAAAGATTATCGGATTGTTATAAAACTTCGACAGGTAGTACAGAAAAAAAAACCTTTCCAACGCCACCTTTTATTTACTCTAAGAGATGACGCTACCATTTGCTGGGAAACAAATCAGTTTCGTTTTCCGTGCGGCGGTCTGTATTTTTTTGTTTTGCCTAGAATTCCTAGTCCTTTGATCTGATACCTATGATCGCCTTAAATTGATCAGAAATAGATATTTTTTTAAAAACCTTTAAGAATAAATTCCTAGCTAAACACGAAGGGCTTAATCAGTTAACTTCTCCGAAAAGATCCGCGACAAAAAAATAAATAAATTAAAAAAGGATCCTGATTTACGTTTTGGATATTTTCTAAAGTTCTCTTTGATGGTACAAACCTTTGACAGCATACAAATTAGGTGGCAAAAATCCCGATGAATCTCAAGGCCGGTGAAGCCTTTTGTAAGCCATTACTAAAATTTTGTTGGATACTTATTTATTTATGCCAACACAAAGTTAGGGCCGACATACGTGTGTTTTTTTTTCTTAAGCTCCCGATGACAAAAGCTTTCTTTTGATATATGTATGTATGTACACCTGAGTCACACTGACCCACGAAAAACAGTTTCTTTATTTTATTAAACAAATAGGTTGATCATTAAAATTGTTTGTGAAATATCAACGCTTTTATTGCATCATATCCGTCTGTCTATTTACCCCATTCTCCGTATCTTCGTTATATATTTATTTCAAAATTTTAAGTGATTTGAATTTTAGTGGTACTTCAAAATTAATAATGCTGATATAATGTAGAAGACAGCACTTTAGAATACACGTAGACCAGTCCAGCGTTTGAATAAATAAAAAACACTTCGGAATTTTTATTAGCAGTTAATGCAGTCCAAAAGTTGAATTGAATTAGCAACAAGTGTTTGTTTTAGTGAAACAAAAAAGTGTGCATCCATCTGTGGCCTCAAAATTTTAATGCGGGTTTTTCAAAATGGTGTTTTGCCGAGAAAGTTCTTTTTAACTGACTTCAAAAAAAGAGGAGGTTCTAAATTCGACTATTTTTTGTGTGTTTATGTTACGCGATGTCTTCGCCGATTCTTTTTTTTTTTTTATTGAATAGGCTATATCTCGAGGGTGGTCCCATTCGAATTTAAAGAAAGTATTCCACCTCCAAGGGTGGAAAATTAAAGGGTGAATGCCATTTATTGAATTTCACTCATAGTTTTAATTTACACGTATGAAAATAGCCGAGACGGATCTGCACTAAATAGTTGAAAATAAAATCTAAAGCACTAAAAGTTGAAAATATTTGTTTTTGGAGTCGGTGCCAACCCGTATGATGCATACCCCGTCTGTGTTGTGGTTGAAAAATGACTGTGAACGACACCTGCCCGTCCGGGTTGCCCACTCCATAACGTTCGTTCGTCGCGTCGCGCAAGCTACTCAACACAGCACTACGTAGACGCGTATCATACGGTATGGAACCGACTCCAAAAACAAATATTTTCAACTTTTTAGTGCTTTAGTTTATATTTTGGAAGTTCTTTTTTTATTTAAAAAAAAAAGATTTTATCTATTCACATGCACATTAGCTCTCCAAATTGAGTGTAGAACGGTAATATTCAAAATGAAGCGAGTAGTTCAGGCTATAGTCACACACTTAGGTATATTAAATACATTTAGTTCTTTGATTTCAGATGACCAGAATTGCCGCAATCATGCACACCGTTCTGTATTCTTTTTTTGCGGTATCTCACATGAAACGCTGTGTCCAGCTTTCTTTTTGGGATGTTCTAATAAAAAATTTAAAAGATTACATCAAATGTGTACCAATATGCAGGAAAAACTCCGAGTAGAATATACTTCCACAATTATTAAAAAATCACGAAAAGAGTCTCAACATCAGGCCCACAGACCAGAATACCTCCTTAAAAGCTTTACACGTTTTAAATCCATTGAGTTGATTTAAAAATAATTGTCACGTTTAGTTCCGTTACACTGTCGACATAATCTACTCATTTAAACTCTTAATTTAGAAGATTGTGTTGACCTCAATGGTGGCGGCTTGTTAAATATTTTCGTAGATATCTGAGAATACATTTTACATAACAAAGCAATAATTTCATTCATGCAGTTCTGTAGTAAAACAAATAAAATACCATTTTCGAATGCGGTGTGTTGTTTGTTTGAAAATATTAATTGCTAAAAATCTTTTATCTTTTTTCCACTATTTTAATTTTTCTTTTTTTTTCCAAAAAACTGATACAAAAATATCGTCCTCATCGGTTTTGTAGTTTCCATCAAGACAACTCACACAAATTAATTTTTATATTAAACTTTTCTAAAATTCACCCTTATTGCAATATTTTACACTATCCGAATAAGATCAAATAAAAACATTTTAATAAATTTCATCTTAAGTCCCATCCGCTTAAATCTTATGCAGTGGATTGAGCCCTGAAGTGAAAACGATGTCTTACCGGATAAGCACCTCAGTATAATTATTCCCATTATGTAACTGAAACTTCACTTCGATTTCGAAATAAAAGCACAAACAAATTACTGCTGCTGAATAGCCACCTTTTGAAATACTTTATCACCCACTTTAATGCACAAATTCATTAAGAAATGAAAAACAAAAATTGTTCACTACCAAGTCGTTCATGTACTGGCCGATGAGAATAGAATTGTTGACCAAGATTTAAAACTCAGTGCAGGTTAATGAAATGGAAAAACGACTCTTCTTTGCTACATTCGAGATGAAAATGAAATGAAAATGAAAGGAAGACTGAGTGTTGTTTGAAACCCAATGCTGCAGAGCCATCTTACCAAGAAGAGATCGTGTGATATGTGTACTTGCTGGATGGGGTCATCTTCAAGGCACGACGGCACGACATTTGGTATGGGCAAATGTTTTTACCTCGCCATTAGCAGCATCTGCATTACTAGCTAGCTGAACCTGTACAAACACCGATACACCGATTGGAGCAGAGGCGAAGTGAACCATTCACTTAGCTGTGCCTTATCTTTTTTTTATTTTTGCCTTAGGAAATCTCCAAGAATGGGATTCAGCGGTGCCCCTCAGAGGCAGTGTGGGAATTTTGTACTTAGATACCGATTTTAATTTGAATTCATGCAAGAAGAGATACTCTTGCAATACGAAATTCCATTGTTACCTCCACAAGCGCAGCGGTCGCTTGTTTGTGCAGCCAGAAAAAGTGTGACGGAAGAGCAATTCCTATTATATGATTTTTCACAGGCACACATATAATAACCTGACCCGTGAGAACATAATTTTCAGCAATATTACATAAACCTTAATCATTTCCTTTTTAAATTTTATGATTTACCAAATGGGCATCTGCTTGTAAGCTCCACACATGGTAGATGTTCGCCACTTTGCCTTCAGGTTACAAATTGTGTTAACACAAAAACAATAAATATTATTCCGGCATTGTCAAACGTTAAATTTGAGAATAACAATAAAGTAGCCATTCAAGGATAAACCTTAGGAGATATGCATCCATTTATAAGCAAAAAAGAATTTATGATTCGCGGATTCGGCTAGTTAGGTTGCTGAAATGAAAGTGAAATATAATACTATTGCGAATATAATATGCACGTCCATATGTAAAAAAGTTTAGTTATTTTAGGAAGTGCACGGGCCGGCGACCGAAGGCTGGAGGATTGTTCTTGCATGGCCTTTAATTGGCGTGCACTGAGAGTCTCCTGAGGGGGGACACGCTGCTCTGTCTGGGCTGACCTGCCTGAGCGCCTCTGTTTCGTAGAGATCAGCCAGCTCATCGGGAATGAGGGTGAGGTGTAGGACATCAACCCCCATTTCATTAGGACTGGTTTGATGAGGAACTCGAGGTTTTCTCGTGGGGCATATGTGCCACAGATTTCGGCATTTCAGAGGTAAACCCACGAGTACGGGAGTGAACGTTACCCGAGGGAAGATCTCGTTGTGCCCCCGGGAAGGCTAAATTTAAACCGAAGGTCTCCAGGTATCCGGAGTTCGCATATTACCTAATAAGCTTCCCTTTAGCTACGCAGCCCTTTGAATATGCTGTCCCATCTTAGCTTGGGGGTCCGGTTCGGAGCTCCTTATTTGGTATTCAGAGGCCGAGACTCCCGGAGTTTTCACCGCCTCTAAACCTCAGGGCGTTGAAGTTTCTAAAAACGTAAGAGGTACGTACCCATAGCCCTGAATCTTCGAGGGGTCCAGTGGCTCTCAGTTAATCTCTGAAACTTTAATCTTTCTTGAAACACACAAGAATACTCGATCGATTTGAGCATATTTTTTTCTTCAGACTATAAACCAGAACTTGACAATACAATCTTTCGTAAATTTAGCTAACACTATTTCAGTTCGTTTAGGGTACCTAAAAGGTAGGTAATTAAATTTTTCAATAAGTCAATTTTTTTCTTTTTGTGGTAAAGTTTGAGCGGATCGAGATACTTACGTGCAAAGCAGGTGGACGACTAGAAACTTTGATCGAGTTTTCCTCAGAATTCTATTTTTCAAAATCATGTACACGATATCTCGAACCCTATTTTACGAACAAAACTCCGTCATGTAAGTAGTGAACTGCATATTCGTTCTATCAGAGTGTCTGCGTGGAGCCTCTCCTCTTTTTGTGTCAATGCTTACCTTCGTAAGCTAAAATATTTTCTAGTTCGCTACTTATTGTGGAAGTGAACAAGCGTTACACCACTTACGTAAAATTCTGTAATTATACTAATTAAAGTGCATTCTGAATATATACCAAAAATAAATAAAATCGAAAAAACAGTGTAACAAAATTTTACAAAAAATTTAACAGTCTTCACTTTTAAAATAAACGGCTCATATGTAGTTTTAAAATACAAAATAAAAAATCTAATTAAAATAACCTGCAATTCTTCGACACCAAAACAAACTGTCAACAATGTTAGCCAGTGTTATGCGTTGAGTCCAGAACAGAATTCAATTAATATTAATTTTTTGAAGAGGAGAAGAAGAGCCCCCACAAAGGGTGGTCACATATGTATACTCATTTTACGCTGTTACATCACTGGTACCGCAGATCTATCTGGAGTTCAGGGGCTACAACATCAGTAATCAAAATGTCTACTTTTATTTGCAAAAATCTTATAGTTTTGCCAAAAAGTACCGAGAAATTGCTAGAGCGGCAATTTTTCGTAAAAGTGTTACTGCGAAAAGCTAAGCCCTGCTTCTACTTCTTCAAATGCATCATCACCTCCCACAACTGTTTCGATAAACCCAGTTGTTCTTAACCTTTCTAATATTTGAGTTCAGATCCCAGTAAAGCGGCAGTAGAGATCGTTGTAGCTTGCGGTGCCCAAGGCATATCGGTCTCATATAAATTCAAATCGCAGTTCCTGCTTGCAGGCGAGGGTGAATCACAATGCTCATCCGCTTCATTCTTCGACGGGAAAAATATTATAAAATTAGTTATGCTATAACGGGCTTGCATGCACGATTAATGAAAAGTGCAGCATCTCTTGACTTGTTGTGTGCAGAAGAGTCAACTTGGGGACCCAGAAGTTGTAGGAATACATCTTATGCAATCACTCGGAGGCATCATCAGCGATGAAACTCTGCACTGGTAATTTCGCAAACTGCTTGAATATAGTTAAGTTTCTCACATTTTCCCTTTCTTGTGAAAGAGCACCTCTGTTCGGGATCTAGTGGTGGATTTGGTCTTTGCCATTTAAATGGAATTTGCACATTGAATTGCTTGCGGATACTTCCAGCTGTAAGCGTCATTTTAATTTCAGCAATTACCGTCCAGGTATTGATTGAGTGGGTCATGTTTGTGAATCGATGAATAATCAGCGAGGAGGAGGAGCAAGTTGAACATGGAGAATGTTGCCTTGATCTCAAACATAATTGCAATTAATTAACTACTCATCGCTCGTTATTTATTCTGTACACTTCGGATAAAAAAACTGAGACAGATTTTAATAGCAATTGCTAATTAGGATTTCGTAGTTATAGTTTTCTCATAACCGTTCGTCTTGGTCCCTTCTTTTTTATTACAAGTATGACTGGCTCGGTTTATTACATTTAAGACGAAGTTTAAGGCGCTCCTAGGTTTAACTAGTCAATCCTAGGGTTTGGCAAGACGCCTTAGTCAGAGTCGACGACTTTTAAGCGTTTAGACCTTTGGTTAATTTTAGGAGTGTCCAAAGTTAGCAGTCAAACGAAGAAATCATGTAAATTTATTTCGGGCTTTGATTAATAATAAATAATCCTACATGCGATTGAAATATGGCAGTACGCTATACATGTTTGGGTAATTCTTTACAAGTGGGGCTACTTGCTAACAGATGAGTCGGGATTTTGGTGGATTTTAAAACCTGAGCTAATAGGGCGCCACACACGGGACGGTTTTATGCGTACATGCACGCGTTCAAACATAAGATTGACCGTGTGTGGGCAACTTGGCGTACAATCATAAAATTGTCACAAAACCCAAATATCCTCTTTGTTTGATATTTATGTTGGTTTTACGTCAAACATAATGAATCGCTCTGAAATACTTGGAGTAGGGAACTTTTCCTGGATTGCATTTTCAATTATGGGAAAATTCCGTGGTTGTGCAGAGTGAAATCTAGTATACTGATTTGGTAAAAACTTAAAGAAAGAAGCGTATGTCCATGTCGAAATTTTGCTCGTAAGTGAAACCGACGCCAAACAATTGATTGTCCCAAGATTGTCAGAAAGTTTGTATGCCTAAAACCGTCACCGTGTGAGGCGGCCTAATAATCGTATTTAATTATGAAATGAGGGGGTAAAATACTATTTACTATAATATAATATTTTTTACAGAGGAGCTCAGTCAATAAAAAATTTTATGAAAGGAAAATCTTAGCCTACAAAACATTTTATACAAGGAAGAAAATACAAAAAAAGTATAAAAAATAATTAAATAATTGTTTCTTCACTCCTCTTCCTTTAGATTCTTTTGTAAGTCCCTTATGTAAAACCGAAAATAAATTATCGGACCTTAAATATGCATAGGGGCCCGATAGCTCAGACGGTAGAGCGCTGGACTAACAATCCATGGGCCGTGGGTTCGATCTCCACCCAAGTCACCTCCAAATTGGTAAAAAGCTGTGGGAGGCGCACTGGGAGAGCCACTGCGAGCTAATCACTCGGCATGGCGAAAAAGAAACGATTTAAAGATACTGAAGCAGAGCCTCGGCTTTGTGGAAGCCCTATTAGTACAGTCAATCTGTCAATGGAGTGATGAAAAAATTATTAGGTCCGCAACTAAGTTCTCGCTGTTTTTTTTTATGAATATAAAACTTTATTATGAAAAAATGGTTACAAATGAGTTATTCAAAGTACTGCCCATTTCTGAACTCCTGATTAGTCAGAGCATGTGCCATCGAACGGAATAAGTGATAATCGGACGGCGCAATATCTGGGGAATATAGCGGGTGGGGTAGGACTTCCCATTTGAGTGTTTCTAAGTAGGTTTTGACGGGTTTGGCAACGTGAGGCCGATCGTTGTCGTGCTGTAAAATCACTTTTTCGTGCCCTGATCGTATTGTGGCCGCTTTTCGCGCAGTGCTCGGCTCAATCGCATCAATTGAGTTCGATACCGTTCCCCAGTGATCGTTTCGTTCGGTTTCAACGTCTTTTCAGCGTTTTCGAAGATTTTCGGCCTTCCTTCACGCGAACGGTCGTCAACATCAAAATCACCGTCTTTGAAGCGACGGAACCAATCACGGCACGTTGTTTCACTTAGAGCAGCATCTCCGTAAACTTTTTGGAGTTCTCGATGCGCTTGAGCCGCCTGGAAAGCCTAGCGAATGGGGACTCCGTGAGTGAGAGGTACAACTGGCTATTGCAGATCAGAAATCTTTGTCTGGTTGACGAGGACCCGAGCCTCCTCACACTAGATTACTTAGCGTCCAACTCAAATGACATATTAGACCGAACCAGACTAAGATTATACGAAGCTGATTTTAACCGTTTATCTCAAACAAGGAGCTTGCAATTGCTACTGTTGTTGCCTCTCGCCCCGGGCCCCCAGACATACCTGACGTTACCGGGCGAGACTTCTTGTACAAGGCTCACCGCGCGCGTCAGACTAGCGAATTCTTACAATTGTTCTTTTTTTCGCAAAGGTCGAACTGTCAAATTCGACATTGAAACAATGTGCCCTCGATGTATACCTAATTCTCCCGACACGATCTATCATACTTTCTTTGAATGTGAGGCAACACGAAACATCCGTTTAACTTATCTGGGCAATCCACATCCTTCACAAGATCTTGTCGTCAAAATATTGTCCCCCTCAACGCTTTCCGAACAAGCAGAAACAACAAAATTTATACAAGCGTTTTTTGACTTTATTCTGAATTATTAATGTCGTCAAAACGTAAACTGATATTTGAAGGACGGTTTCGACAATTATACTTATTATATTTGCTGCTCTTCTATTTATTTAACTTTTAAGTCAATTATCTTTATATATTTTTATATTCTATTCTATACTATTGTAATTACTTTTTGTGTTGGAACCCCGTGTATGATGTAATCAAAACACGTATCAATAAATAAATTCACCAGAATTGCTCTAAAAGCACAGCCGTAACATCAAAAGTCAACCAATGCAATTAGACTACTTTGACGAGGTGATAATTTATAGATTTATAATTTTTATCACCAAGCTATAAACTCGTTGTGATGAGTTATTAAATCTTGTCATAAAAAAACCAAAGGCGGCGCGAACTGCCCATTACGTTACAACAGCAGTCATTAAATGCACAAGCATCTGCCACAATCGAAGAAAGACAGCCAACAATATTTCAAGAACTTAATGGCAAGTTTGAATAATTTCTTAAGACTCTTTCAAAATCGTCGACTATTGTTTAAGAGGATGTAAGAGAGCTCACAACTCGAAGCCCAGAAAAACGCGGTTAGTGCTGGCGAGCTTGAATTACACGTTGAAAAACGTACAGCAGCAGACTGGATATACAAATGCTTGCAGATTACTGAACGAATGGCCTTGCAGATCCAAATGAAGGCAAGTTGCTTGTTTACCTATTTTGAGGCCTGGCACATAATTCTGCAGGTGAACGTAAATTATACGTGAACACAGACATGCTTTCACAATCTCGAAGTGGACTAACATGAGATTAGATCGTATTCTATTTATATATGTGTCTTGTTACTCATTTCGCTTTTGCACCAGCTGAAAACTAATGTTACTATACAACCTGCGATTATTGGCAAACACAATAAAAAAGATTCAATAAACGAACTCTTCGTTTTGTGCAGTGCGCGGCGGGGAAGACGAGCCTCGCATCCTATTCAGCCAACCTTGCAATATGTATATTGAAATATGCGTGCGGAAATAATTTGTGGCTCTCAGAAGACTGACAACGGCGGGTTCTTCGCACGTAGCGCTAGCAATGAGCGCCTATATTATACGCTAAGCAGTTTAAAAACATATTCATCACAAGCGTTTTGGTAATTACCGGAAAATGCCTCTCATTTCAATACATGGAGTCACCTTTGCTGAAATAATTATTTATTTTTTTCCCACACTTTCAAGGTTTGTGCAGAACTCACCAGGATAAGCAAAATGGCAAGATGTTAAATTTGCCCTTTTATTGCACGAACGTGCTTTGTGATGTATTGAAAATAGTTTAGTCAGGCTCTCATTTTTATATTTAAGTTTCCAACTTACCACATTTTTAGTAAAATGCCCACTTGTAAGTTTTCGACTCTTGGGATTTTATTCGAAAAACTTCAAGTAATAATAGTTAATAAAATCATACCAACCGAAAATCCATTTTTTGTGTGTCGTTTTTCGGAGAGCAGAGATTATTGGATCTTCATTATGGTCATGTGTAATTTCGGAGTAAAAAAATTTAATTATTCAATTTCATCAAAATGGTTGATTTAATTGGTTGAAACGTCCCAACCACTCAGACTCCAGCGAGTCTATTGTACTCTGCCCCCGGTCTAGCCGATCTTTTTCGTTGTTCTAATGAACTGAAGAACCTCAGACAGGGGGCTGATTTCTGCAATATATACATATGAACCTAAATAAATTTTTTCAAAAGATTAAAGTCGATAAAATGATAATTCCTATTAAAAATACGGGACATAGGTGCAATTGGTTCATTGAAACCGTAGTTCGTGCGGTGACGAAGGGACCAAGAAGGAACAGATATACTAAATGCTGAAAGCAAGGTGGCAAGTAATAAAAAAGAATTTCTCCAGTGTTTTGTCTTGTCAAGTTTCGTCACTCACAGTCACCCAATCGATTATCGTGTAGTTAAAACTAATACTAGTCCTCTTACGAGAGAAAGAAATATTATCAACTTACGGTTTCCTTTTGGGTGATTTTCACCCAAAAATTATATCTTGGAAAATTCTACTAAATTCGTTAATAACAAAACCACAATATTTGATACGTAACTTAAAATTACAATATTTCGAAGCACCAATTCCCCAATAGTCTTTCATTTTAAATTTTCTAAAAATTATATATTTGTGTTTGTTTGGAAGACATTTAGGAGTAAAGACTTGTACGAATGTGGCGTTCAGTAGATGTTGCTCCAGTTAAAGTCCATGGAAACTTCCATATATTTGAGTTGAGTTTTCTAAAACGAAACAGGCTGAGTTTGGCTGAGTTGGTGAATGGTTTACTTTTCTATTGAAAATAGAATCTGGTTGAGTTTGTGGACAGAGGAAGAAATTGAGTTATTATTAAATTTTTGAATTTTCGTATATTACTTCATTTTTACTGCAAGATCTGTCAAATTAACACAGGAACACAGAAATACATTCATTCCCTTGAAAGTCAATGAAAACTCAACCCAAACTTAACTCTGCTGATGGAAACACAATGACTGCTTAGATATGTACATACGTTCTCTGGTTAGGTTGTAACCTATGTACTCGCATATTCGCCAAAAATGTAAAACTTTGCAACAGGAGACCATTGTAAAATGTTCGGGCCAAATCATAGATCATTATATCATACTTTCGTTCCAAAAAATATTTCAATTGTTCGACCCATTCATTTTTTTATGGTTTTTTTGTCCAATGTTTGTCTCAACAATACTTTTTCTCCAGATGGCAGTAATCCAAGTCTTAAATTAAAGAGCAGAAGTCTTAAAATTCAGGCCTCGGGTTAAAGAGCACACTCGTAGTAACTAACTGGCAACATTTTACTTTCAATGATTTAAAAATAAGCGAAATATCAAATCAAAGTTTTGCTTCCTCACGCAATGTGGAAGGCACCTCTTCTTTGGACATTCCAACAAGATTGGGATCCGAAGTATATTTCAGGCCTTATTATTAGGTAGGCTAGTATAAGATAAGAACATTCAAGTTTTCCCATGGCCAGTAAGTTTTGACCTTGACCCCATAGTAAACCAATGGAATGAACAAACGACATGTAAATATTGACGAACTGTGGGAAGTACTAAAAAGAGAATGGGAGAGTAGTTGAACTCAAAACTGATATGAAGAAATAAAACCTAAAGAATACGGTATAAAATATTTGATGAAATATGAAATCAAATTCAATTCAGATAATTATTTTCGCTCTGATGTTTTAGCTTGTTTTATGATTATTGCCCGCTAATATTATAAACCTGATTTTCCATCCACACGTTTGTCTAAGTGAAGAGGCGGCAATTTTGGTGATATTGGGTTTTATATCGATTTCAGTTTAGCATTGATTTTATTAATACCACACCATGTAGCCGTTATAAAGTACGTACGATTTAAGATTTAAAACCTTTACCCATTTCCTTTCCTTAGTTATGCTGCCTAGAATACCCGCACATGAAGATTATTAATTAGCTTTCTTATGAGCAATATTGCAATGTCCCTGTACTTTTTCAATAAGGATTAAAACGCATTTAAGAAACAACTCTTTGCTACAACTTATGTACGTCTCGTTTGTTTGGAACGAGCTGGCGACGTAAGTTGAGGATTGCATGTACTTCTGTCCGTTTTAAATGAATTGTAATTTCGTAAACCACATCAATACCATTGGCTCCCTTTTTTTAAAAGTTAATCACACAAAGTGGCTCGATTTTTTATCAGAGTCGACTCCGAAACCACAAATTTCCGGGTAGTTGTAAGCTGTGCGATTAGCTATTAATTCGATCAGTCGACCTCGTAACGGCATTTGATTAAGTTGCAGTAATAACCATAGCAGGTAAAATGGTTGACCTGCGCTTCTTTTCCATAGAAAATGACTTGGGAAATTGGAGGGTCAAGGAGCTCGATTCGGAAGACAAGCAGACCTACGAGGCTTTGTGCAGAGCGATAGCTGAGAGAAATACTGCAAAGGTATAAATTGTGTGTTTCAAGTGAACTTTGCGAAATGTTTATGCAGTGCTCAGTTTTCAGCTATACAAAATTTATCGGAAAAATGGAGGACTTTTGTAAACAAAGCAGTTTTTGTAAAATCGGAGGAAATGACATCGTTCTCGAACAAAATCATTGCGCTAAATCTATGCCATCTAGCTGCAATAAACCACTGCAAAACAATTTTAAAGGAAATGCTTCAAAACGGAGGAGATCTAAGCACGCATTGTGTTGGTAAGCAATTTTGCCATCTTGAAAGAAAATAGTTATGCGTGCAACTAAAGTTTAGGAACTTATTGCACAAATTTATTTTGTTTAGCGCAGCACATCTTCCGCAGTCAGTAATCAAATCATTGCCTTGTGGTTAACAGCAAATATAGAATCAAGCAAAAAATGTTGCTGATTAAATTTACTCATGCAATTCCTTTCTATTTTTAGAAGTTGAAGAAACATACAACAGTAGAAAATTCACAGCGAAAGAATCCGTTTTTGATTTAGTTATGTGCTACTTTCATGAACCAGCAGATTTTTTGCGAATGCTGTTGGATGAATCAGTGGAATGCAACGATCTGGGAAGCTCCTATGAATACACTTTCGGTAATAACCTTGCCACTAACTGCCGTCAATCTTATGGCACCACATCTAATTTATTGGCAGATTTTTCTATTTTGCAACCGTCGATGGGTTCACACGAGGAAGCGTCCGGTGGGAAAAACTCGGGTCGCAAAATGACTGTGTTAAACTCAATCTTGAATTCAACGGACAACGTTCACAGCGAACAATATGAGCTCCTTAAGCACCCCCTTATCGGTAAATCATTTATTGATTTCCTTTTGATTCCGGGTGATCAATCATTCACTTTTCCCCCTACAGAGGCCTACTTGACTTGCCAGTGGAAGCATTACAGACGTTTTTTCTTTCTCTTAGTAGCTCTTCACATGTCGTTTGTACTATGCTTGTCGACCGCAGTTATTTTGATTGTTAAGAGCTTTCAGTGGTTTCATAATCAAAGCGTGATTAAGCTCCTCGCCGGGAATTTCACCCATGTTAACGAGGAACCGAACTCTGGCAGCGATGATTTGGCCCAGTCATTTGTTCTCACCATGAGATCAATCTGCCTGCTGGACTCCCTTGCACTAGTCTGCGCTGTGCTGCTGCTGGTCCACGCAATTATACAGGTTAGTCTAAGGAAGGTTAACGTTAAATCGAGATGGATTAGTTGCCTCGAGACTTGATGAAGAGCACCCGACCTTGAACTCTATCATACAGCATACTAACTGTCCAAGCTGCTCATTTTGAACATTGTTTATGCTGAAAAACAACTATAACTACTTTTGTTATTCCCTTTGCTACAAATCCTATAAAATATTTTAGGCCACTTTCATCCCGCTGAAGAAGTTGATATGCGAATTCGAGGTGATCTTAAACTTGGTCACAGCCCCCTGCTCAATATTGAAGTGCATGATTGTAATTCTAATGCCTTACGAGTGGTATTTCAATAGCAGCAACCGGTGGATTTATCACCTGAGCGGCTTCATAATTCTTCCTGCTTGGATAAATTTGATGCTGATAGTGGGGCGCTTTCCGCGCTTAGGTTGCTATAGCTTGATGTTTACAACGGTGCTTCAGAATTTCTTGAAGGTAATGATGAAGAAATGATGAAAAAGATAACTTTTCCGAAGGCTGTCACTGTTATAATTCTCTCCTAAAGGTTATGACATCTTTTGTATTCCTCATTGTTGGATTTGCATTGAGCTTTTCTTTAGTTTTCCCCAAGTCGGAATTTTTTAACAATCCCCTGCAGTCTATACTTCGGACTGTGGTAATGATGGTCGGTGAATTTGATTATGTCACCACGTTCTCCCAGGAGGAAGATGTGAGTTAATATTACCTCTGCTGTGGTAGAACTAACAATGATTTCTTACCTCATTATTACTTAATTATATTGCTTTATTTCAGGTGTTTTTGGGCGGAACATCACGAGTTATTTTCCTCTTCTTCATTATATCTTGCAGCATCATTTTAATGAATTTAACTCAAGGTAAGTGGTCAAATTCTAATAAGTAGCTAAGGGCGTTCGAATTTAAATGCTGGATATCACTTACAAAAATTAACCTTAAAATCATTTAATCAATTTAATCATTAAAATTATTTAACCAGATTGTAACGAGCTCATAAAAAGTGATTTTTAACGTTTTTTAAAACTAAATGAAATACACTCATCCTTCTATTTACGGGATAGATATGGACGCTCTACGAAAAAATTTAAAACACATAAACATAAATTAACAATGTTCCATAAAAAAATCATAAATATGATTTATCGTTATAATTATTAAATTGTTGTGTGTATCTTTCGATTAATTTAAGTATCGTAGCCTAGATGTGATGACGTGGAACGGTGATTGGGAGACAAGCAAGAAAGAAGATAATACTCGACAAATGAGGCGAGTCATGCATTATATTAAAATCAGGGCGCTCAAGATGACACTAGAAACCATTTCTAACGACAGTGGCAGGGGCCAAACTGCGGGCACAGGTTTATGGGATTATATAAAAATAAAGTGTAGAGACATGGATTTATGCACATATGTTATCCTAAGACTTCTAAACCGCCTGTGGATGAGTGATATATCCATGCCATAGTGCACATGTTTACACCTTCACTGCTCCCTGAAACGAGCATTGGTAGTTTGTTCAAAGGAGTGCTTGAGACAATTGGTTCTTGGAACGGCCGCACAGTGGCTGGAAATGGGAGAAAATAACTCTTCACTTTAAACTCGTTAAAAATAAGTTATTAGGGATTTTGGGAATCGCTGATTTCGAATATAATGCCAAAATTAAAAAAAATCAGTTCAAACTTCAAAAGGGCGGAATAGTATGAGCTTTATGGAAAGGTTTACATATTTGGCCGGAGGCAGTTAAGAGCGAATGCGTTCTAGTATCTTCCTTCTTGCCTTCCTAAAATATAGTATCCTTCACGGGCACAGATGTTTAATTACCCTTTCTGTCAACGAACAATCCTCATCAGAGAGTTGTTTTATGGCGCTTTGTCCTTTGAGTGACGTTCGCAGAAGATTCACTTAGCCGTGCTTTATGGCTCTTTGTCTGCTCTGGCGAATCTTTGCGAATGCTACGCGTCGATGTGATTTATTACCCTTTGTTCCTGAAGATCATCCCTGCTCCTGGTATGTTGAGAGTAAATAAATAGTGTAGCATTTAGCCAGTAAGATCAATTCACTGCTGGGCATGGCTATGGCCTATGGGTCGATGTTACCACGAGTCGGGACAAGAGGGCGAGTTTTCTCTCAATGAAAAAAAAGTGTTATAAGCGGTAACTCAACATCATATTGACTGGTTGATGATTCTGGAACGAATTTGAAATTTTAACAAGTTTAAATTAATTAAAATTTCTTACATAACCGACGCAGTAGGTAGCTACATGCTTCACACCTTCAGTTACTGAGGATGTACCCTCAGATGTAGATGTATGTCACTTAATAAATATTATGACCTGCAATTTTCTCAAATCCCTAGTACCGTAAATTAAAATGTATTATACTCTAGAAGTGAACCTATTAAAACGATATTTAACAGTACCTAATCCGTGACAGTGTAAAATATGAAAAGAGCCTCGACAAATTAATTGCTGTTATCATACTAAATTTTATATTTTAGGTATCGCCGTGAATGATATAAAGCTTTTACACGAAATAAGCCAAGTCATACGACTAGAGAAGGAAACAAGATTTTTGCATGAGCTTGAGAGTGTGTTCTGCCACTCATTATTCATATCCCACCCGTTCCTGAGAAAGGTAAACTTTCTTAATTATTAAATGATGCTATAGCCTGAAAACCTGTGTTATAGATTAAAAAGAAACTCTATGACCGCGATATCTCCATAAGGGAAATGAAGGTAACAAGGTATTCGCGGGAAGGTATCTCCAATGAAGTCTATGGTAAATATATATGCTATCACCTAATTATTGAAATGATTAAAACTATTGTTAATTTTAGAAAAACTCGTTGCAAATTTTAAGCCATCGAAATGCTCATGGAATCGTCGCATGTCACATATTTATTATTGTCCCCGAAAGTAACATAAAAAAATTAATATTCTTTTAAAAAGTTAGACAAATCTACATTAGTGCATGTAAATAATTCCTTCATTGATTCAGTTCAGAAAAAGATTAGCACTATTTATTTAAAACATTTAATTTGCACATTTTCTTATGAACATTAAAAGTACATAAAATTTAAAAATAAATAAAATTTTTTAGAAAAATTAAAAGATTTAGAAACAGTATTTTCAGTACTACATATCTTTAGAAGAAGGTACCTGCTACACTGGGTTTTCGTTTATACATGGATGGGGAACACCTGAACACCTCAAGCACTCAGAATCCACAAGTTCATTTGTGCCCATCCCCACTGGGTTTAGTTGCAACCATTAAATGCACTGTTACTATTTTCACTACTGCTATCTATTATTATAATGAGCAACGAGATCAGTCTTTAAATTTTCGCAGGATACATTTCGGAACTGGGAACAAGTATACCAACATATTAAAAGCGATTAAACCAATCGCATACGCACAGGAAGCTGCGATGTCAATAGTTTCCTTTAAAATAGATTAATAAGAAAAATACAAAGCGATTCTAAAATAGTTTACATCAAGGTGTGCTCGTCCTAGCCGCTCTAATAGGTAATCTCCCGCTTTTGGGCAAATAACTGAAGCAGTGGCTGTGCAGTTAAGTTTTCTTGAGGTGAAAGCGACACTGTGCAGAAGTGATGAAGCATACCGAGTATGTGTTGCTTTCGAGTTGTCCTGCAGCCATGACTGTAGTCCCTTATAAGATCTACATAAAATAGTCAAATAATCGTCTTTTATATAAATGCTATTCAAATAAAATTACCTCACTGTCCCGCTTGCAAGAGTTAAACTAATGCACAACAAATAAATAGCGCCAATGCCTGCAACAAAAGGTTGTTTCACCAGCAGCAAGAATAAAATGCATAGTTGTTCTGATAGAGCAAAAGACGACCAAAGAGCTACTAAAAGATACGCAAAGGACACACCGTCAAGAGCTTTGATGTCAAGTAAAAGTCTGTAATACAAAATATATATGTGTATATGTTATTAATTGATCAAGATCGTATTAGAATAAAATTAATTCATTGAGGGAGTATTCCTTTGTTTATGGCGGAAAATATCCTTCCTTTTGTTAATAACAGTTTTGAAAAACTATTCAAGAAACTGTGAAAGAATTTCATTGAAAAAGTAAGAGTTAGTATTCAAGGCGCTCTTGTTATTATATGAAGCAAGAATTCTCTAAAAGTTTATTTTCATTTTTTAGAATCGGTAGGTAGCTCTTTGTAGCAATATCAATACGAATTTAATTAGGAAACTGCACAAAGCATTCGAAGATTTTTTTGTTGAGAGCAAAATGTTTACAATGGAGCTACGGAGGAACAAAGTTTCAATATAAATAAAATAAAAAGTAAATAAATATAAAGAGCAAAAATAGAAAAAAACCATAGCGAAATGATAAGTACATATATCAACGTGTATCAGAGGCCATTTTATGTGCATAATTTTGTGAGACCTTACCCAATACGCACTATTGAGATGTCTATCGAGCTAGACGAGATCTACTAAATAAACTTGAAAAAGTGGTGATGTTTACCGTCAACTTTGATAATGCGGTTAAGACAAAAATATGTAAAACATTTTGCTAATTTCGCGATCAGAACCCGATGTTGATGAACGTACATATTGTAGTTCTAAGTACGCAATCTCACGGGCTCACTTCAGTAGTTAGCCACTGATTACAGATATCGAACTGTAATTAGTGGCTAACTACTGAAGTCGGTAAAAATCTGAGAATTGGCATTTTGCATATAAATAATTTAAATCATCATATAAAACTCAACAAAATAATAAAAACATGACGAAATCGTCACACACATCTGATTATTTTTGTGCTTAAAAATACCTTTTTTACCTTTTCAAAGAAAAAAAAATACCTCCTTAAATTAAACTTGGTAATATGTTATTATAAATAGGGTAATTAGAATTCAGCAGTAAAATATTTTCTTACGGATATAAAATCGAAGCCGATATAGCTGCAGAGATCAAGGCAAATGGTGTTGATATGGCGTTGTAAGCGATTAACAGCGTAGCTCCTGAATAAAGTCCTTCTGGGTAATCTTCAAAAAATTTTTGTCTCCACGCTGGATCTATTTAAAGCAATCGTTTAAAAGTTCTCTTTGTTATCTGCTCATTTACTTACATAAGCTTATAGTTGTCAGCACTCCGCAACCATAGGACAGGCCGATGATATTTAAAATCATTCCACTTCTACTGACAAAGCCATGAGAATCGTCCTGGAAGTATAAATAAAACATAAGTCATGTATTATTTAACTCGCATTTAGCGTTCTAATTTTTGTTTCCAACGATTGAAACAATACCAGAGCCATTGGTTAATTTATCTTTTAGAATCTGTAGGAATTGTTTAATTGAAATGGTACTATACTACTACACTACACTAGACTGTTTGTGTATACCGTTTTTAGAAGGCTGAAGTCACCGCTACTTCAAATACCCTACATACATATATCAGAGGATATTCCGGGGTCGAAATTACCTATGTATGTATTTACAATCAAAGTATGACCTTACCGCAATTTCAGTGTAAAAGAGCCACATTGTTGCCATTGCTAAAGGAAGAAGGAAGAGACGTAACATAATCGCCTTGAGGCCTCCAGCGCTGCAAGAGAAAGTTGAGGCCAGAAGTTTTCTACAGAAAGAGAAATAATTAATTTCGACTCAGATTTTTAAAGTAAGTATGTACACTCTACTTACAAGTACAATAATCCCCAGACCTTTAATTCACCTGGTTTACCATAAGCGAGCGGAATTTTTCCAGTACCCATTGGATTTAAAGGAAGTTCTTGGACGGGTATTTCTCTAGCAAATCTTTCAACAAGTGCTTCTATTTGCTGACTTGACTCTAAGAATCTATCACGGCTCCTAAATCAAACAATATTAGTAATGTGTTGGCACGCGGATTTAATTACTAACGCACCTTCTGTCTACTGTCGAAAGGCATAAATAGTACATCAAAGGGTTTTCAAGTTGCGGGCAAGGAAAGCCAATTCCATGGAAATACTCCAGCATGGTTCTGGTGCTGCCAGAATAAACTACTCCTCCAAGACACAAAAATAGGGCTCTGTCCAAAAATGGAAACACATCCGAACGTGGTTTCTCCAGAGAGAGGATTATTCCACATCCGGTTTTCTTAGCCGTATTTGACAAAATTGAAATCAACAAATAGGCGCTAAGCGGGTCTAAACCTTGGGTGGGTTCGTCTAAGAGTAACATCACGGGATCTCTTACTAATTTGACACCAATGGAAAGACGCCTCTTTTCGCTGATGCTTAAGCTATCAACACGCTTGTGCGCTACTTGAGATAAAGCCAGGTCGGCCAAAATTTGACGAACTTTGGAACTTTTCAAATATCCAGAGAGCTGGGAAATATTTATTAAAATTTAATAAAAAATTGTTTTTCTACCCTACTATGGTTGGTGTGTAATGCAGAGTTTGAGCTACAGTGAGTCCAGATATGAAGCTCACAGAATGCGTTACATAGCCACATCGTTGCTGGAATAATGCTCTTGTGAGAGGAGATCCGTTTAGCAGTACCTGGCCTCGTGTTGCGCCCTCCGCTCTTCTTGCAATCACATCAAGGAGAGCGCGTTTTCCGCTTCCTGATTTTTTTAATGTTATAAGTTTTAATATAAATAACCCAAATAATACCTTTGGAGCCAAGAATAGCCATAACTTCTCCACTGTGAACAGTCAAGTTGACTCCTTTTAATACGAGAGCCGCATTTCCACCACCGGTGAGGCAATTGTTGCCGTTCACCTACAAGAAGTAATGTAACATTTTAGATAAATTTATTTTTGAACCAGATAATACTGTAAAGGGACATTTTTGGTCCCAAAGGTCTCACACTGAAAGGGGTTGGTTAAAGGATATACTCTGTGACACTGTGATTTCAAAACAAAAAATCCACATTTCTTTTAAATAATTTTTACAATATTACATGTGTGGAAATTTAATATAACTACAGCAGGTTTTGATACGCGCAAGGTTCCGAGCAAAAAAAATATAAAACTTTTAACACGTTTGATAATTTTTGCAACTGGCGTTGAACTTCAAACCCAAACTTTTGGCATTTTGAGACAATATTGAAAAATTAAATTTTCTTCAGCTAAGTGTATGGCTTGGTTTTTACAATTAGAGCGACAATCATACTTCGCAACCATGCACCTGCAAAAATCAGTGAGGGTTTTTACCTGATTTCTATCTTGAGGTGAACGGTTGATTTGCTCTTCTTACTAGTAAGCATAAAACATTTTCTTTCTTTATAATATAGGATATAACGAGTCAAGACTAAAGATGCATTTTTTTCTTTTTCTTTATACCAAATATCCTTGTATTTATTTGATCGTACTCAGTGTGTGTGTGTGTTTCCTAATGTTTCTTTTCATCGAAAAACACTTGTGGCTCACTAGATGTGTTTCTTCTCGTCGAAAAACACATCTAGTGTGCCACAAGGTAGCCACTTTGGTCTTCTCTTATTATTACCTATCATTTATGTTGACCATGCTTCCCTTATTGCTATTCATTCGAGAACTCTCTGTTACGACAGCGACGTCAAACTATTTCGCACAATATCGAGTGATCGTGACTGCTGTCTATTAAATCACATTTCAGAAATGGTGCACCCTTCAAATGGATCACCATCTTTTAAATGCTTGTAAATACGCTTGCATGTCTTTCACACGTAAAAAGAATGCAATGCTTTACAACTTCACCATTGGTGGATTGTCCCTTACTAGACTAGACAAAGCGAGAGATTTAGGTTTCTACGTATTACTAACCGAATCAACCCGACTTTAGGTTGTTTAAACCGTTGGTCAAAAGAATTCAATAAAACTTAAATCTCTAGATTTCTTGTATAGTCCAGTACCACAATTTCTCTGCGGACATTTTGAAACCTACAAAGGTGACTGGACTATGCACTCCTCTTTTGTTGCACCAATCCTTGAATATGCTGTTTGGTCCCCTTTTTATGAGTGCCATGTTAAACGTTATAAAACCGTTTTCTACGGGTTGCTCTCAGAGGTCTTACTTGGTAAAATAATATTCTACTTTTATTTATTATTCTCAGACCACAGACAGAAAACCTGCAGAACTGTGTTAAATTTTGATTGTCTGCAAGGCGTTGTCAACTCTTCGGAATTGCTTGCCATCTTCAAAATGTCTGTCCCAACTCACTCCCTGATGAATCATGATTTTCTTTGCTTAACACAGCATAGTACAAACTATGGTTTAATGAGCTAATATTGTCGATGTCCCGTTCTTTTGATGCTACTTTCCCGGTTATTGACTTTCATATTTGTAGAAGCCATTTAAAAAGTCGAATTTACAATAGGCTTGTTATATTATATTGTACTTAGTAATCAGAACTTTGATGAAGCTGTGATGATAAATAGAATTGGGTACCTACCTCTACTAAATCTGTGAACAATCATGTTATTGGCAATATGCTCCAATTTGTGAAGCTAACACTAAGAACAATGAAATAAACCTTTAAACAGCAAATGGCAGCGCCCCAAAAAGAATAAGTTACAAGGAGCAACATTTTTCCAAGACCCCCTTACAGAGGCTATTCTTGTGCAAAGGGTTAAGTTATGTAGATAATACATATAACGTACAATCGCAGCAAACCTAAATAAAACTAGTAAATACAATGAACTATGTAGCAAGCAGACTAGGGTTATTTTTTGATTGTATTGCACCTAAGTCTAAGAATCCAACACACATATGACCGGTTTTTCTTTTTTTTATGGGTGGTCCTTAGGAATATTTATTACATTATAATTAGGAATGAGTTTACAAGTATCTATGTAGGTCCCTCTTAGAATAGTCCATCGAAAGTCCATAAAACGGGACCATTGCATTAGCGTCTTCTCTTCTTTAAAGCGATCAAGTTTTCCCCTGAAAGTCTTCTCCTCTGAGCCTCTACTTTACAACAGGTGCGTCGACAATCAAATTTCTGTTATTTCCTATAAAAGCCTTCTTTACTTTGAAGACAAGATTTGCAATGTGCCCCCGTTAAATTAAAGTGCATAATATATTTCATGTGTGTGTTTTAACTGCATTACCACTTTTTTCGATTACGCTGGAACAGGTAATTGCTACCTAACTGTAACAGAGCACCGAATAGAATATATTTTTTGCCTTCTCTATTTATTAAAGAGTCAGTCTCAGAGAGCAACTAGAGAAGGTTACATTCCCGCAAAAATCATTCTGTGGACATTGAAGTGAAACTGAATAAAAGCCTTTATTCACTTTACTCAATCGCCGACCGGAGTGCAAATCCACGCTCTTGTTTTAATGCCAATTGAAGGAAATGCAAATTGGTGAAAACAAAAGACTGAAGCAACAAACTTTCTCGTTCGTAATTTCTTGATCTTCATGCGGAAAAGGCATTGTAAAAATTGCGTCGATTCCATCAAACTTCATCCGCAAAGAAATTCCACGCGATCGGTGTAACTCCACACCTGAGAATTACACACCTCAGTGGTATGGAAAATATTATGCGCCTCCAACACGTAATCGCTGCCTATCATTGCAACAGTGTGATGTCACTAAACTAATTGAGCAAACGAACACATGAACAATCACTACGATCTAAAGCAATCGACCAGCGCGTACCGCTGGACTGGTCCGCAGGTAAGCGACTAAAGACTCGATTACAAATCTTGCAGAAAAATGTGAACTCAGTTACTATTTCATAGGTAGTGGCGTGTGGAATTGTGGGAATCGTGTTCAGAGAGCTTAACTCCAGGTGTGTTCGAGCGATCGTGCTGCCAATGCAGCAAGATCAGACGTCCGGATTTGGAGGTGCCGTCTGTTGAAGCGTTCGATGGAAACATCTGGCAAGCTGGTCCAGTGCATTGTCGTATTAATTCGCCTCTATGTCCGAGATATTGTGTTCGTGGGATGCTCAACAGGTACATACCCAGGTATTTCCACTGAGCGACTGAGGTGGCGCCGCGAGCCTTTAGTTATGTGGAAGAGTTCGCGCTACGTACCAGCGGTTCGTTAAATTTTTGTTCCTTCCCAGTTAAAGAAAGAAAGGAGTTAATTATTATGGTGCTGCCCGTGGACTATTTTTTTGGGGTATAATTTTACAAAGTGCTGTTTCTCAAAAGTAAACGTTCAATTTGCGGACGATGTAAGATTTCAGCAATATTTGGATAATTTCTGCATAGCGTCTATTTCAATTTGCCTATTGAGTGGAAAGTGTCGAAGTTTTGCAACCAATTCATGTCAGCTATTCTGGGCAGTTGAATCAATCTTAACTTGCATTCCGATCTTATTCATATGCTACAATGCAACGCACACATAAATAGACTTAATCGAAAAATACACACATCTGAACATTTATGTGTGCCCGCAAGATACTGTTAATTTTACTCGCAGTTACAGAAGGTCAAAGATCTTGTACTCATCTGAACACATTTCGATATTTTCTCCAAGTGGAAACGATCCGTCTTGCTCAACGTATCTTTCAGACGCAGGGAGAAAATGGCGCGTCTGAGGTGGAAAGGTTTCTATATACTTTACATAATGCGATTTCTCATACAAGAGTGAAGGCATAAAAAACAACAGAAATGTTGACACAGTTTTCCATAAAGCAGCACTTTGGCATTCACAAAAATCGCAAAGTCTCATTATGAAACACCTCATAGGCATTAGAAGATCAAATTAATTTAAGTATTATTCATACACCAAAGAGTCCATCCGTGGACCACCAGCATTCGCACGTTTTAAAAGTGTCATCGTAAATTGTATTACCTTGTCTTTGGACTGTCACATTAGTACATACATATATGCCCAATTTGAATCGAAAGAGCCTTGGGTTTTGCATTTTCTTTAATTTTTTATAAGTGTTACTGGGTCTGTTCCGATTCTCCAAAAAGCATTAATTAAAGTTAATGGGCAATGGGGCGTCTTCGAACCCTTGTTTATTTTTTAGGAGTTTTTAATCGTTTGGGTTAGCAAATGAATTTGGCATTGAGCGAAAGCAAATTTTATTAATTTTCACGCAACCCTGAGTCTGTCGAAATTGAAATACTATAATATTTTGTTTCTTGAAGTAAATATTCAACTAACTACTCTTGAACCCAACCATCTGTTATCTATTGGCATAGTTAGAATTATTTCCTAGCTCTCAACGTCCACTTCACTTCAACCTAGTCAATCCAGCTTGTATCCGTGTCACATAAAACGAATTGCAATGCACGTTTCAGGGATCGACATTTTTTTTATATACATATTTGGGGCCCTGTTTTTCCCATTCCCCCAAACACATTATTAACTAATAACTAATATTAATACATACCTACTTTTGAAATAGAATGCTTAGAACTAGTGAGCGAATTGTCGTAAACAAAAACTTGACATCATTCTGGAAGTGATTTTCTTTTTTAAGTTTATCCAAATTTTGTGGTTGTATTATCCGTTGGAAAATTATGTTGCTATTGCTAAATTACTAGACGTTACTTTACTTCATCAGAAAGTAACATATTGTTAATATGTTTCGGTTTATTTTATGTTGAAAGCGTCTCGAATATTAGATCATACACATAACACAACCCTGATTTGTTTCGATTGTATTCCCTATGTTTCATATGGGTAAAGCAAACCCACCGTAAATCATAAAAATAAAAAAGGATCATTACTATTCTCTAAACGCATAGAAAAATGGTTGATCTTCCTTAGAAGAAGTGATTACCAATCTGTTTTCAATAAAAAAGTTAACATGCATATCACCGCCGATATTAGCGTTACCAAAACTCTCCCATTATTGGGTCAGTGGTAATATATGGTCAGTGGCGGATTAAGATTTTTGGAGAACCCAAGCTGCGCACACTAAATTTGCTCCGAAGACTTGCATATTTTGAATGCAGTAGCTCGCCCCACCGATCCCCGACTGGAAACGTCCAAAAGCACCAGGTAGTGTTACCCACTTCATGCGCGTCATTCATTTCTTAAGAGATGAACTCACTAGCACTCCTGCCTTAGCGATCGTCAGGTAGCGTGAAAAAAATTGACTACCAGGTAATGTTGAAAAGGAAAACAACACGAAGGTTGTGGGGCTTCGCATCTTTCCTTAATGAAATGCAACTTAGTCCTGCATTCAGTTCTCGTTTAACTAATTTTAAGGTAAAAATGCAAAGGCAAGAACCCTCTAGTGCGAGTAGGATAAGATAAAAAAAATCTTTAGCTGGTATACGTCGGAATCCTGCCTCGTGTACTGGTTTACCTAAGCCTCGGCTAAGATGTGTTCGCGACTTTTCATTCATGATCTTCATTCATAATTGTATCCTGCACTACGTTCTACTAGGCTTCGTTTCGTTTTTTCGTTTTACGATGCGACTGGTGACTAGACCAGCAACACAGCGCAGTTGAGACAAGTGACCAGCAAATCAGTCTGCATTTTACTCTACTGTTCGGTTTCGATCAGTGACCATCCTCTGACTGACCAGTGATACGTAAAACAGGAAATGACCAAATTTGTCTTGGTCACTTTTATCCGTCTTTTACTGATCACTGGTCACATTTCTCGCTTCGTGAAATAGGGCCCTGAAGTACTGTTGCTTGCAATTAGTTTCATCTGGGCTTGGATTCATGTACCAAAGCACAGAAAATGTGCCTTGTTGTTTTCACTTTTATAGGAAGACTAAAGCGTCGAGCAGCTGATACGAGTATATGCTTGTGCTCAACTACTGCAACAGTCTATGAACCTTGGCCAGAAATAGTGAATTTTTTTCACTGATTATATTCACGCTATTCGAAATGGAGTGCATAGTTCTTTAAATTGAACTTCATATAATAAAAAAGCATGAAATAGAGACAGTTTCTTATTTATGCATGTAGAAAATGTATTTCCCCACTGGTTAATTAGGTAATGACTAGTTCCTCAGCTATGTGATTACTAATAGTCGATCTAAATGATGATGTCACATAAAGTTGCAGTTTTGCTCTAAGTAGTTACCTGAATCTAAATAGTTCAATATTTATTAGAATTCTAAACCTGGGATGTGCAGAACTAGTTCAATTGAAGAAGGAAGCATAATATTGAGTGTTACTAAAAACCAAATAGAACCAGATCAATAAATTGTCGGACTAAATAGACTCTCTCCTTTCAAAGCTAAATTTCTAAACTCGTTTTTTACATAAGTCTTTCTTCCGCGGGAGCTACAACAAAGTTACGTGGCACAAATACTTCAAATATTAAAGGCAAGATGAAAAGAATTAGTCATAAAAAAATCACGGCTACCAGCCAAATGAAGTATGCCAGCGTCTGTACACACAATTACCTCAGGTTCAATAGAATCACAATAGCTTCCAGTCATTGTGGCCTAGTTTCACTTTCTCACAAGAAGTACTCATTCATACACCATTTATCTAGTTCTGCTCCTCGCTTTTGCAGGCACAGAATTTCGCAAAAAGAGGCATAAAAAGGAAATCCCACCCCATGAGGAATATTTGGTGGCAAATTCAATTAATTCGTGTCAAGCCTAAGGAGAGCTCAGAGTATTCATTTGTTCAGACGCGCTATTCAAAAGCGCAGACAGAACATAGTTGTAGGTAATTTAAAATGACATGAAAGCAGGTGAGTAGTCATGCACGCACAAATAAACCCACTGGGGTTTGCAATTGATCAATGCAAGCGATTGTCGACTAGGCGAAATGAAACAGAACTCGCATTTTACCACAAACATTGTAAAAATTGACTACCGTTAAAACCAGCAAAGCGTATAAAATTATTCTTACTTGTTAATCAATCACCTGTAAAAATAACTCAGGAAGCAATTTATTGTACCAGCCCACTGTTCTTGCTCCACTAGCTCATTGAAGTATGGGAGAACAATGGGCACTGCTACATATCCGCCGCAAAGCAGCCACTAGCCAATGCGGCCGCTTTATGTAAAAGAAAAGCTCATAATGCTTTGACGGATCCCATTCAGAATTTTTAAATAATGATCTATTTCCCTTTGTTAGCGCCGTTGCAGTAAAGACAAAAAGACTCGTCTTAAGGAGATCATGGCCTCATAATGTAATTGTTATCTACTTATATACGTTCAAACTGAAATGTGAGCAACTCACTAATTTTCATCGCCAAACAGTTTCCTGGGTGGACGAGTTCACTTAGAAGCCATTGTAAGTGGCCTTGATCACTTTTTGCTTCTTTTTATTCATTGAAATTCAGTTTGTGTAATAAGTAGAGTATCTTTTACAGAGCGTATTTCTCAGCAGTGTGAACAGAAGCCTCACAAGGGGTTCTGTTCGTTGCGCTTCTCTTATCTCTGAGTCAGACCCTTCTTACAACTTTTATTTAAATAACATGGGCAGTACGTACATAGTTGCATTTGCATAAACGTTTTCAAAATCTTAGTTAACTTGGAGCATAAGTTGGATACATAGTCTTGGCGTTGCAGAACAGAAAGTGCCGATTCTGGCAATTGATATCTCATCCGTTTGGTATTTGCCTTGAAGCAATTAAGTCATACTCGCTTTTATGACCGGCTTCCCACGTTGCAAACAAAATTTACCATTTCGGATCCTCCATTCCATTGAAATCGGTTCAGGAAGTTTAACATTTTCGGACACCATATTGCGTCCGCCATTTCGCTTTTTAAAAAGTTTTATTACTGATGTTCCATATTCAGTTAATAATCTTTCGATCAGTATTAGAATAATTAAAATCGGTGCAGAACTAAACTCACAGGAGGAATCACTAGCTCTCGCGTTACCGTTTTAATTACACACGTATGAATGTAGATTATTAAATTTCATATCCATCAGAAGGAGTCTGACTAAACTCTACTAACGGGAGAACCAGAACCTTGTACCTTAAGTTGCCGCCCTCCACGGGCGATTTCGGTTTATATTGGCTACCCCGTCGTGCCGTACGGCTGAAAAGAAAAACAATTTCGAATTTAATTTGATCTCTTTTTAAAACAAAACATTTCGCCCCTTTGTAATTATTTAAAATAATATCAAATTTCAATTTGAGAAGGTAGAGCTTTTTAAAAATGTACGACAAAAATAGTCAATTAAAAAAATTATCTTCAGACCATAACTTTTTAAATAGGAATCTTCTTGATTGTTTACGTGCAAATTTTTTTTCTCCACTGCCAGCCAATAAGGTTAGAGGGTACCAGATGTACTATCTACCTACCTAATTAATATTGTAATCTATTGTATTAGTCAGTTTTGATTAATGCATACAAATAAAAGTGCACCTCACGTCAATCCCAATAACAACATCTTGTCTTTATATTATAATTCGAACGGGGTGCTAGCAGACTTCCTTCTATGGGAAGCTCCACGGACACAAGTACCTACACTATATGGCATTTGAATAATATCTCATTGCAAGTCAGTCTCTCAAATGCTGACCCCTAAGGTATCAAGAAATAAGACAATATTTCATTTCCCGTAAAAAAGCGCAATAAAAGAATGAAAATTCATTTGTTATGTTTCAGTACTTGAGATATGGAGCTTAATACTCTTTCGTCTAAAAAGATGTCACGGGAAGAACGAAGATACTCTGTTCCACATGGGCCGAATACTCCTATCCCACCTGCAGCTTCAGAGGACCTCCACGCATGGTCGATATACAGGTAAAACCCAATGATAGGAAATGAAAACGACACTAGCAAAAACGTATATTTTAGACAAAACCTGAATTCAGATTTCACAGATTCAGCGCTAGGCTCTTCTGATAAATCACCGTTGCCATATGGAAATTTTCAACTTAGAGACACAACAGTTCAATCCATCCTTAATCATCCCCGGTACGGGCCCAAGTAAGAATTGTGGATTTATTAAATAAGACTCGAATCATATTAAGGAATTTGAATTTGGCAGGTCTCCGTTGGGCTCCAACATGTACACTTATCTTAAATTCGGTCTTCCTAGAGTTTTTCCCCCAAACGCAACTTCCCAGCGTACGCACCGAGCAGGACCAGGACCTGGTAAAGGTCGCGTGAATCGGGGCTTTCGTGACAGTAACGGTCCAGGAGCCGGCTCATCCGGTTATGATAGCAGTGATAATGAAACCACAAGAAGTAGAGTACCGCCAAATTTAAGGTGTACTTCAATGAGTAAATGCAAATCATTTCGTAACATGAAAGTTATTTCCGCAGGAAATACCGAAGTGAGTCTGATTTTCGAGCTATTGGAGGGATTCCCACTTCACGGCCAAATTCTAGGAATCAAAGCAATATACCGGTGGCAGCTTTGCGGCAACCGAACAGCAGAGCAAGTATAGCTGGTATGCCAATCTACATACTATCAAATTAAGTCACGTGTAATTCAAAATAACATCCTGCAGGTGTTCACTTAAATACTCTTTATACACCAAATGGAAAGCATTATGGGAACCGATCCCACAGTGAAGCAGATCTTTTAGGTGGGGAAATCGGATTTGACTACGACTCAAGGCTTTATGATAACACACATATCCGGACGGACATGTCCGGCATTCACAGAAAGCCATCACACATCGGACTTGTTTATCCAAATATTCAAGTCCATTGCCTAGATGTGACTTCTACGCTGCGGGGAATTTCCTTGCAAGCGAAGGCAGGGGATCTCGTTGCCATAATGGCTACAACCAAGCGAGAAGGAACAGCCTTAACGGAATGCCTGGCTGGCATAAAAAGTCGATTAGCTGGAGAAATTTTGGTCAATGGTCAGCAAATCGGGAAGAAAGGTCTACGTGAGCTATGCGGCTTTGTGCCGGCACTGAACACCGCATCGCTAGACCCTAGAATGAGTGTGCAATGTACGTTAAGCTATCACGCCATTCTTCGAGGACCTATTAACAAAAGCGACTTAAAAGAACGAGTAAGGGGAAATTTTGTGTATTGGTCTTTGCAGAAATAATTGTGCTTGCTCCCTTGCAGATAGACATGTTAATAGAAGACCTGGGCTTAGCCACAGTGCGAGCTACAAACGTTTCGAGATTAACGCACTCCGAAAAACAGAGGCTGAACGTAGCTTGCCAGCTATTGACCCAGGCCTCTATTTTGATCCTCGACCAAGTAACAAGCAATATGGATATTTTTGATACATTCTTCTTAGTAGAATATTTAAGACAATGGTGCAGTGGAGGTCGTATAGTTATAATGACCCTGCAGCCTCCTACCTTCGAAATATTGTCGATGTGCTCGTGTGTATTATTACTCTCCGGTGGTAGAACTGTCTTTTCTGGCAGTCGTTCTGACTTACCTCGCCATATGGGATCATTGGGCTACCCCTGTCCTCCTTTCAAAAATCCTGCTGATTATTACCGTATGTATTGGACTTATGTTTATTTTTATTGATAAAATAATGATTTTCTCTTTAGTGGACCTTGTAACATTAGATGACCTATCTGCTGCCGCAATGCTTGAATCGTCCGCGAGAATCGAATCCTTGGCAAACACTTGGGACCAAATAAACTCTGAACCACCACTAGCGGCTCCTCCTGCAAGTCTACCAGGGCTAACGAAACGTGCAGGATTTTTTGGGCAGACCAAAGCTCTAATGAAACGCTTCACAATATATAAACAGCCACAATCGCTGTTGTCGTGGATAAGCAAACTTATTGCAGCTGCAGTTCTTTCGCTCTGCCTGGGGTGCATATTTTGGGACATTCCTAGTTCAGACCCCCAGTTGAATTTAAACGATCGTCTAGGATACCACCACTGCGTTATGGCAATAGGATACTGGCCGTTATTGATGATTACAATTCACGATGCTTACGAAGATCGGAAACATGCAGAACGGGACATCCGCTTGGGGTTATACTCAAGAAGCCATTACATTATGATTCAGGTGAATATTAAGAAATTAGGGACAATTTGCAATAACGAAAGCTAACTACCACACGTTTTAGTCCCTTTTTGGGCTGTTCCCTAGTTTATGCATATGGCTTGCCTACTTGCTACCGGCTCACAGCATGTCAGGGCTATACACTTACACAAGCAATGGCGACACAGGAATATATTTGTATGTCGGTAAGTGTGGTATATTACATTCCTAACTTTAAAAAGAAAAGAAAAAAATGGACGTCTTCGATGTGACATCTTTTCACTCTAAACCATATTTAGGTTCCTTCGAACGCGGTTTTATTGAAAGAAATTATGAAGGTACAAGCTACAATAAAATGACCACAGACTTGTCTAGAATCTAGGGAGTTTAAAAATATGCTCGGAATTTTGGGCTAAGCGTGTAACCACCCGTCCGCCTGAGAATTTTCAGTCGCCATCTTTAATTTCCATTTCGATAGTAGATTTGAAATCAGCAATCCCAAAAACATAAAAGGTACCGTTTTCATAGAAATCATTGAAGATGAATTTTTTCGGTCGTCATATTTGATCCGCCATTTTGACTTTCTTTTAAAGTTTTATTAGTGATGTTCCATATTCCGTTGATAAGCTTTCTATCAGAATCATTAAAATCAGTACAGATATAAACTCACCAGAGAAATCACAAGCTCTTGCGTTAGCGTTTTAATTATATATGTTAGGTCAATACTTAAACAAAATACAAGAATAGCTAATTTAAAACAAAGAAATGATACTATGAATTCAAAAATTAAGAAAAATACGAAGAAGAGTAAGACATCTATTCTTCGAATCCAACTTGGCAGATTGGGACTGATTAGTTGGCTAAATTAGAGAACAGGCGACTCATTACTTAAATTATTTCTATATCCGATTGTTGTTTGGCTTCGATCATTCTGAGACTGTATATAGTATCCTTCTGGACTTGTCCATATTTTTTACTGTTACTGTGAAAGATAACTGAACTTTGGTCTGACTAAAGGGCGGTACCTTCTACTTGAGTTGTTAGCTCAGTGATGAAGGGGTATAATAGAAATTAGTTAGAAATTCCTTATTAAACTTTTCATAATTCCAGGACATATGCTACTGTTTCTAACTGCAATTCAAAACATAGCCCTATTCTGCGAAAACTTAATGCCCACAAAAAAATCATCAGCAACATTTACTGGCATCATTATATTTGGACTGGCTACAGTTGCAGGGTATGTGGTGCATCCCCGGAATCTATCGAAATATTGGTCATGGTCTCAGCTTATATCTCTTGAAAAGTGGCTTCTTCCAGTTCTAGTTCAAGATGAATATAGCCACGAAACTTTAACTAACTCTGCAGGCCTGCAATTGTGTAGAAACAAACAGGTAAACAATACTAGCACTAACAACTTATTCGACTTACTATAATTGATTTGTTCGTTTGAAGGTACAGCATCAAGAAATAATTGTGCAACAACCGTGTCCCCCACCCAATGGTACGCAAGTGCTAGTCGACTTTTTATTACTGCCTGAAAATCATATTTTGGACTCAGCAAATATGGAACAAACTACAACGGTGGCTCTAGTCTTATCATCTCTCATTTTATTTTTCCTCACATATTTGGTATTTATTTTTAATTGTAGACAAATTTTTAAGAAGGGTAAAAGTTTTAACTGAAAACTTCATTAGATCCATAACATGTCTTGCAATTCAGTTTTAATTAATTGTAAATAAACTTTTTAATATTATATTTAAGTTTTTCATTGAGGACAATTCAATTAGCCAAGCAGCTTTTGCAAATGAACTGTCTTAGAAATGCAGTATGTAGCTTGATTGATTTATTTTAGGGTTGGGGAGGTAACTAGTAATTTAAGGTAAACTTTTATTTTAAATATTTTGTATATTTATATTTTTTCATATGTATATATTTATTTTGCACAACAGTGTAAATCTAAAGGGTAACAGTTGACTTGTGACCTCAAAGACTATTAATCATTTCCAGAAAGTATTTAATGTTCGATAGATATATGTTTGAAATTGGGTGGTTGACCAAAGTTTGTTTGTTTGTTTAGAGACGCATCATTCTCTTTTGGATGGTCTTATTTGATCAAAGGGCTTCCACGTGGCAAATCGTGCCTGCGCTGAATGAATATACAATATCAAAGCTTATGAGAACAAACATGGTAAAGACACATTTTCTTTAAACTTTCGATTGCCTCAGCTACCTAGAATTTGTGTTCTCGTATGCCCATAGGGAGAAAAGTACACATCCAATGTAACGCGCTGAATCTACGTGTATGATTGTAATCTATATTTTGCTGCACACTTCTGTGTAACTTCAAGGCTTGTTAATTAACAAAGTACGTTAAAGAGCAAATTAAGGTGAACATATGAAGGGTGTGAAAAACATGATTACGCTGTATTATAAAAAAAAACAATTATTATAGTTTATAAGCTGTATTATACTTTTTTGGATTACATGGACAAAGATGGCGTAAAAAGGTATTCAAAATTTAGTGATGGAATAGACGTAGGTTGGTATGAGCTAAGGCAATGCCGTGCTCATTGCAGGCATCGATGACCCCTGCATCGTTCGTTGATCCGGATGGACTTGCAATGAAAGAAACTCCGCTCTGAAAAATTAATTTGTAAATAAAAGCTGATACAATAATTGCTGACTGCATACCAATTTAGCGCGATCAATATTATCACGGAATGGGAAGAACGCGTCAGAGCCCAGAGAAACATTGGAAAGTTTTTTCAGCCAGTCCCGTTTTTCTTCCTCAGTTAACATAGCAGGCACTTGTTCATACCTTCAAAAAGGAAAAATGGTTAGTTATGAAATCTTTGTAACTTTTCAGTGGTTACATACATCGAATTGAATTGCGCTACGGGCATATCTTGTCCAACTGTGCCATTAACATAGTTATCTATGGCATTGGAAATTTCAGCCCTCTTAACACCGCTTTTGAATTTCATGTTAATGACTCTAGGGTGTTGACGCAACCACCAGTTATCAGCCTTCTCGCCAGCTAGTCGGGTACAGTGAATCCTTGATTGCTGGCCAGCTCCAATTCCTATTACTTGACCATCGCGAGCATAACAAACGGAATTACTTTGAGTGTATTTTAAAGCAATTGTCGCAACTGTTAAATCACGAACTGCGCTTTCCGGTAAGTTTTTAATCTTTGTAACAACATTTTTGAAAAGATTTCCATCAATAACGGCATCATTACGTCGCTGTTCCATGGAAAGACCAAAAAGAGTTTTTCTCTCCAATAATTCAGGCTCGTAGTTTGGATCAATCTGGAGTATGAAAAGTTAGACATTTTAAGGGATAAAACAAATTGATTTAAGTTAACCTGAATAATACAGTAGTTCCCATTTTTCTTCTTCTTCAGAACTTCAAGGGCATCTGCTGAGTATCCAGGAGCAATGATTCCATCAGAAACTTCCCGGGATATAATTTTTGCAGTTATTAAATCACATTCGTCTGATAGAGCCACAAAATCGCCAAATGAAGACATTCTGTCTGCACCTCGTGCCCGCGCGTATGCAGTGGCCAATGGTGTTAGACTATCAAATAAGTCGTCAACCATACAAAGCTTAGCTTGTTCCATAGAAAGGGGATTTGCTACTGCAGCACCCGCCGGTGATACATGCTTAAAACTTGTAGCAGCTGGCTTGCCTAATGCACGTCTAAGTTCCCTTACCAATTGCCAGCCATTAAGAGCATCGCACAAATTAATAAATCCTACAAAAGCAAAAATATGCATTCGACCCCTCAGCAATATCTTTACATTCCTCACCTGGTGAGCTATTGAGAATAGTTATGGGCAACTTTTCAAGGTTGGTGAAAATTTGAGCAGGCTTCTGCTGAGGATTCATTCCATAACGCAAGGTCAACTGAGACTGTCCTGTTGAATATTGCTTGCGGAAATAGTCTGAGATGGCATCGTCATACAATGCAGTGTGAGTGAATGCTTTTAAAGCTAACTGCTGCCTAAATCGAAAACGTGTGGTGAAGCTTTTGAGGTGCTTGTTTCTATTTACCTAGTGCTAATACTCGTGTCGCCACCTTGCTTCAACTCAGCGATTATTTTGGAATAGTCGTCGCAATCACACACCACCGTAACTCTGTCATGATTTTTCGCAGCAGCCCTCAAAAGAGTAACTCCCCCGATGTCGATATTTTCTACAGCCTGTGGGACTGTCACATCAGGTCTCGCTATCGTTTTCACGAATGGGTACAGATTGCACACAACAATTTGTATCAGATCATACTGTTGCCTCTGCATGTCTGCCAGGTCACTGTCCGTAAGGCTGGATTTAAAAAATTATTACAAGTTCATTGGTAATCTTATTAAAAATCTTAATATCTTACCGGCTCAAAATGCCTCCATGTACAGCGGGATGCAAAGTCTTTACACGACCCCCCAACATTTCAGGCGCTCCTGTGATATCAGACACATCCTTAACAGCAAGTCCGGCACCGCGAAGAATAGTTGCCGTTCCTCCGCTGGCTACTAGCTTGAACCCTAAGGTGTTCAGGCTTTGTGCAAAGGTTACAAGCCCGGTTTTATCGGACACACTCAGAAGAGCTAGTTAAGTATTTCAGGTAAGCTTACAATTAGTTAAATATAGTTATACTCACCTAGCTTTTGGGAAGTCATTTTTTCAACGTTATGCTCCGACGTGTATCAAGAAATTGGACAACCAATAGGCTTATTCGTGAGCAGCGGGTAGAGTACTGGCAGAAGGAAATTTAATTCAGTGCAATAATTTGAACAGACTAAGTGATAACGACGTATAATATTATTTTGCTGGGGATAGTAGATAACTCTTGACCCCTCAACAATGACGGCGACAAATTATCAGGCAAAAGTGAACAACAACTTCTTGGTGGAAACCAGACTGCATCTATTTAAAATAGAATAACTTAACAAGTTAAGTCTAAGCTCTTGCATAAGAGAAATCAGATCTGGGCAGTTCCTGATTAGAATTCGGTAGGTTGATAATGTATCACTGGAATTTTTATGGCAGACTTTTGGGAAGATTCCTAATAAACTAGCTAGTGTTATCACACATTCCACATTATTCACATACTTATGGTATATAGCATTTAAACAAATTGAGTTGATATAGACACAACGACTATATGTATGTTGTTTTATTTATGCATTCTTTACAGAGTGAGGACTTCAGAGGTTAGGGATGGTTATTAATTTAAAATAAAAGTTGTGATTTGTTTTTGTAAAATAACATGCATTTTTTATGAATATTGGATCTATACAGGGGTGTATCGTATAACGAATGCAAAAATGATAGGGGTGATAGATTTCTACCGTTTCCGAGTTAAAAGATGATTCATAAATTCGGGATGCACATTATTATTTTATTTCTATCTTTTGATCTACTTAACGCAGCTACATCAATCCCACGTTAAACAACTACTATCTCAGTGTGCTTTCCAGATATGGCACCAATATTGATCTACCTCTGCCACTGCAGGTATACTCACTTGCAAAAGCGAAAAACAGCTTTAAAATTTCCTAAAATTCACGTTTCTCCCCACATTTTCTCCGAAATTCATGTCAAAATTTTTCCGGACATTTCAACGACGTTATATTCCCTATTTAATGCCAGTAAATATTCTTATATATACCTACTATATACAGGTCGCCTTGCTTTCGAATGACACCAGGGGTGCCTGGACGACCCTTAATTATAATAAAAACCCTTTGTTGAGCTTTTCGATGTTGCTGTTCGAGCAAAAATTCAAATTCTTTAACTACTCCAAGTTTACATATTTGCAATGAAACCGGATCTGATTGCCACTCTCGAGAGCTGCGGCTTTTTACAAACGATTCAATTACCCACTCAGGCGACTCGCTTTCCTGCGGTGAAGGTCAAGACAATATGTAGGTAAGCATTGGTTTCATTAGTTGGATTGCTACTTAGCAAATCGAATAAATTGTGTAGGCTAGCCCTAGGAGTTTCTCCATGAAAACGTCAATCTTCAGAATTTTATTATGCTGACAAAAAATGGCAATCTGTTGGAATGCATCTACCTATTTCAGTTAGGTTGCTAATAGGAAGTTATAGCTCCTCCGTCAGCGCTACATCCGTCATTTGCGTTGCCAAGTTGCTCGTATTGAGAAATTGATTTAGTCGTTTCGTTGAACATGGTAGAACGAAAAAGGAATCTGTCAAGTACGCTACGTCCTATGCATAAAACATTGCCATGTTATTTGTAGTGAAATTTGTCACTCAAATAATGGATTTAATCGAGGCGACTGAATGGGTTGACTAGTTTAAAGCGAACGGGGCCTAAGCCGAATATTTAAGTCAAACAGCATTTAATGCATCTAATAACTCGTCTTTAATTAACGTAGTTAACAGCTCCAGTTTTCAACTACTTTGCTGGATAACATGTATCCTCGCATTGGCTGCATAAACAGAGCAATCACTATCATGCCAGCGCAATATGAACAGTGGATTACGGCGCAAATGCGCAACCCACTTAATCGCTTCGGAGCATATTGAAGAAAACATGCACTAAACTGAATCTCTCCTAAATAGATAGATACACTCCGCTTAAGTGCGCGCCAAACATCAACAACTCTTGATTCTTCTGAGTGCACTAATGCAGGAACAACTGTATTTACAAACATCCGGTATCTTAGCTTTGCAATAAGCTGTGTCCATGCGCCGGCCGCAAGTGAAATGGACGAGTTCGCTAATTATTGCACTTTATGAACAGTTAGCTAAATGCTACCCACCTGTTGTGCTGCGCCTGCTCCTCGTTGTGAACAAACCTCGTGCCGTGCTAAAATCCAGCTGTTCCCGTTCGCACTTTTCCTCCACAGGTAGGTAATGAAATAAGCAGAGCAGAGCACCGGATTCTAATTAGAATTCTTTTTATGATGACCTATTAAAACTTTTCTATTCATCTGTAGATGGCGCCAGCATAGTTTAGATAATATTGTGTTTATTATTTTTAAAAAGCTATGCCGGAAAATTATTTTATGCATATTCTTTTATTTCCAATATTGTATTCATATACAGTATATTTGTTTTTGAGCGTTTGTTTAGATTATTAGATAATTTCCCTAATTCCGTGCGCACTCTATTGGCAATTCGAGGGAAAACTTGAATAATTTCCCGTTTTTTAATTCCCATTTCCCTTTGGTGATTCCATCCAATCAGAAGAATACATTTGGCATTTTGTGCTTATAAAGAGCGAGTGGTGCTGCGCCGGCTGCATGAACAGCTTTAGTTCATTGAAAAGTACCGCTGTTTGGTGTAAGTTACTGCAGAAAACATAACTGGTGTGAAAAATTCTTACAATCCCTCGGAATCCCTGACCCAATTACACATTTATTGTGAGAAATGAAGCACTTCATTTGGGTTATTGGTCTACTTTTGGTGGCAGGTAAGCCTAAGAATATTTGTATCTAGTGAACGGTAGTTGAGTTTGTACTTCTGCATTTTATAGGAGCTGGACGCATTTCTGCCAGTTCTGACAATGAGCCGGAAGCAGTGGAGCTGGACAAGAACCTGAAAACAGAAGGTTCCAGAACAGGTAACCGTGATAATTAAGCACTTGAAAGGTGGTGTTTTTATTTCCAATTTGTGCATAGATTCTGAGGCTATCGCGCGTGAGGAGGAGGCAATAAAACTCGATGGACTCAACGTGGCACAAATGAAGGAGATTCGGGAAAAGGTAAGGGGCGTATTTTATGATTGGGATTTTGATTAAAGGGCATATCTAGGTAAGCCGTCGATCATTAAACCGATAAGATCAAGGATTCAAACGAGAAAATTTGGTCTAATTGAAGAAGCAGGGAGAAACATACCAGAAGTGCTCAGGATGATGATTGTTGTGTTTCTTACATCGATCTTATATTCGCCCCTTTATGACCTAAACTATCCCATATTGTTAAATTCCGCCAGCCAATATTTTGCAATTAATAACTGACAATTTATTTTGTTTTCAGTCTGAGAAATTCGCCTTCCAAACTGAAGTGAATCGCATGATGAAGCTGATCATCAACTCCCTTTACCGAAACAAAGAGATATTCTTGCGGGAACTGATTTCCAATGCTTCAGATGCACTCGATAAAATTCGTCTGCTTTCACTCACTAATCGCGATGAGCTCGAAACGAACTCAGATCTTCACATTAGGGTAAAGGCTGATAAAGACAACAAAGTGCTGCATATCATAGACACTGGTATAGGAATGACTCGCAATGATCTCGTGAATAATTTGGGCACAATAGCTAAGTCAGGAACTGCTGACTTTTTGGCAAAAATGCAAGATCCCAAGAAGGCTGATGGTCAAGATATGAACGACATGATTGGTCAATTTGGCGTCGGTTTCTATTCCGCCTTCTTAGTTGCCGATAGAGTTGTTGTAACGACAAAGAACAACGCTGATAAACAATATATTTGGGAAAGCGACGCTTCCAGTTTCAGCATTGCCGAAGATCCCAGAGGTGATTCTCTTAAGAGAGGTTCAATTATATCCCTGTACTTGAAGGATGAAGCCCAAGACTTTTTGGAGGAAGATACCATTAAGAACTTAATCAAAAAGTATTCCCAATTTATCAACTTCCCTATTCACATGTGGGCTAGTAAAACAGTCGAGGAAGAGGTGCCTGTCGAGGAGGAAGCCAAAAAGACCGAAGATGACGCCGTTGACGACGGCGAAGATGATGCTAAGGTCGAGGAAGATACTGAGGAAGTAAAGCCAAAGACCAAAAAAGTATCAAAGACAGTTTGGGATTGGCAGCTTATCAACGATAGTAAACCAATTTGGACAAGAAAGCCAAACGAAGTGACTGAAGAGGAATACATTGAGTTCTATAAGAGCCTCACTAAGGACACATCTGAACCACTAACGCAAACTCATTTTGTCGCTGAAGGAGAAGTCACTTTCAAAAGTCTTTTGTACATACCTAAGGTGCAGCCGTCGGAGAGCTTCAACCGCTATGGAACCAAATCTGACAATATTAAACTTTATGTCCGCCGAGTATTTATCACAGACGAATTCAACGAAATGATGCCCAACTACTTGAACTTTATCCGGGGTGTTGTAGACTCGGATGATTTGCCACTCAACGTATCTCGAGAAACTTTGCAACAACACAAGTTGATTAAAGTCATTAAGAAGAAATTAGTCCGCAAAGCTCTGGACATGATTAAGAAACTGGACAAAAGCCTTTATGACACCTTCTGGAAGGAATACTCCACAAAGTAAGTCATTTCGTTGGTTAGAAATTATGTTTGAAATACTAATTCTTGATTGTTTTCATTAGCATTAAATTGGGTATTATGGAAGATCCAAGCAACAGGTCACGTCTTTCAAAACTCTTAAGGTTCCACTCATCTAATGGCAAAGAGATCACCAGTCTAACTGAATATGTGGAGCGCATGAAGTCAAATCAAGAGCATATTTATTATATTGCTGGTGCAAGCCAAGAAGAAGTACAAAAATCTCCATTCGTGGAAAGGCTTCTCACTAAGGGCTACGAGGTGTTATACCTGGTAGAAGCTGTTGACGAATACTGCATCTCCGCACTTCCTGAGTTTGAGGGCAAAAAGTTCCAAAATGTCGCCAAGGAAGGTTTCTCCCTTTCAGAGTCCGAAGGCAGTAAAACTAGATTCGAAGAGCTTAAGAAAACGTTCGAACCCCTCCTTAAATGGCTTAACGACGTTGCTCTTAAAGATGATATTGCTAAAGCTCTACTGTCTGAACGACTAAGTTCGTCACCCTGTGCTTTGGTCGCTGGAATGTTTGGATGGACTGGAAATATGGAACGCTTAGCATTATCCAACGCTCATCAAAAAGCAGACGATCCACAAAGAACGTTCTATTTAAATCAGAAAAAGAATCTTGAAGTGAATCCATATCATCCCCTTATCAAGGAACTTCTTCGGCGGGTAGAAACTAGCGAGGCTGACGAAACTGCTATAGATATGGCTAGGATGATGTTCCGAACTGCCACCTTACGGTCTGGTTATCTGCTAAGAGAAACTGCTGAATTCGCAGATAGCATAGAAAGGATGATGAGGCAAACTCTTGGAGTGCCATTAGACGAAAAGCCTGATGTAGAAGAAACTGATGACGCTGAGGAATTACAGAGAAGTTCCGATAAATCAGATGACAGTGTCGAGGAAGATCAGGAAGAACATGATGAGCTGTAAGCCATGCTAGACTGATTTATATAAGAAATTTCTAGAATGTAAATCACATTTGCTTTCCAAATACTTTAGTTTTTTTTTTTTATGTAAATGTAATTATAAATGAGTTATGATTTTTGTCCAATATTTAATAAATGATTCATTTATACCCAAACGTTTGCTTTGCTGCGGTGTGAGACCTTAGTGTTAAATCCTTGCACTTCACATATATATTTATTTTTATGTTTTTTTGCCATTTAGTGGGCTTGAGTGCATACATAACTGCTAACTCAACTGCATGGCAATGTTGAATTTTTTTAAATTTCATGCCATTTCATTGTGTGCACACTTCATTTAACGGCTACGTTAACAAGCAGAATTCTCTGGTCTGGATCAATAACTGTGATAGCCCATGGATTGTCATTGACCCTCCGCATGTTCTGGTTCAACTTGAGTGGCGCCAAGCAAGTAGATAATAGAAATGAATAAGGATATACAAGCTCATAGTTTCCGTAAATTTATTTACCAATTTGTTTGAATGCTTCTTAACACTCCAGCCAATATACAGTTTGCCAAAAATAGCCTTCCTTTATATATTTTACAATAAAACATTAACAACATTTGCATTATTAACAGCTTAGATATTTCTAAAGAAATGGTCTTAGACTTTTATAGTTGCTAATTCTAAAAATAGTTGCATTGCAAACACCGATTGGACAACAGCGCAATTGGTTACAAGTATATATGTGCAGAATTTTGAAAACAGATGATTCAAAATGTATTAAGAATTTTGAGGCTTTAATTCCGTTTGGCGCTTACAGTCGAATCGAAAAAAACACCTTGGTATTCTATTTGATTCGAAACGACAACCGTATTGGCCTTTTTTCTTAGAGAAACTTAGTAAATATTACACGACACTAGGAAGTTTATAATTGATTCCTTAAAAAGCTAAGCAATGTTTAAAAGCATGAGATCACTTTTAAAGGAAAAATATTACGCTCTGCTTTAACACTTACGGGCCTCATTCATACCTTTTGAGCTTCAATTTCGCACAAAATCTCATTCAATTTAAACGAATTTCTTAATTGGCTTAAATACTTGAAGGGCTAAGACGATAATTTCATAAATGCCGGTATGTATAAGTAACTCCCTTTAAATGCTTTTTTAATAGTAAAGTTCATTAAATATTTGTTTTGCACCTACATCAACTGGTAGAACATTTAAAAGTTGGTATCGTGTTGGTTCCTATTTATACTACTCAAATTTTAACTCCTCCCAGTATTTTATTTTCAATTTAATTCTGCAATCATCAAAAACATTAATACGAACATGTTATCGGCCAATGGAATCAGTGTTTTGGGTCTGCTAAATTAATTATAATAATAATAAAAACATCTTTGGGTTGAAACTATTACAACCAAAAATAAAATTGCCGGGCACAGAATAAAGTCGAACGAATGAGAAGCAGTGAAATATCAGCTTTCTGTTTATACTTATAGCTGAGTCAAATGCAAAGTACAGATATGCATGAATCATGGAATTATGTACGTTGTATCGATATATGAGGCGCATTAAATTATTTTTCCCTATTACGAAATGTTTTTGTTAAAAAAAACAGTAAATAAAATGGCAATCGTTAAATATGAGAAAAGTTATATGTACAATATTGCATTCAGTGGGCCCAATTACAAATGAATTAAAGTCAAAATGTTTGATTAACGTTGGGAAATGTGCTCTAGGAGTTTAGCTGCTGGATTAAATTAGAAATGTAAAAATATAGCTCATGCGTATGTGCAAAATTAAACTGAAATTAAAACTCTGGTTTAATAAATAAGGACGTTGCAGATTTTACTTAAAATGCTAAAAAAAATAACAAAATCAAGTACATACAAAGCAAAATGAGTCATTTTCAGGCATCTTAGATTTTACAATTTATTCCCATACACTTCTAATTCGGAAAAATAATTCATCACTTTCTTAAACTTTGTAGTTCACCTTACTAAAATCCCGTAATCGCTTCAGTAAAAACCAAACTTTCGAAATATTGTACACTTTAAGCGCTAAATATAGTTTGCTGAGTCGCATCATTTTCAAAGTCGCTCCAGGCATTATTGAGCTCCATGAATATCATTTTTGCGACTTTTTCATTATCAGTCCCAGCTTGCTGTAACCCGAAAATAATTGGTTACAAAATGAACTGTACTCTTTTTTAAACGTCGAATAGTTGCAAAGAATTCTACTTTTTGTATTACAGGAATTACTTGCCTTATCAGGATGACTTGCCAAGCATGCTCTTCTGTAAGCCTTCTTAACGTCTGCTGGATTTACAAGTTGGTGCATATCACACTTGTTCCACTTTGCATCTGGCCACAGCACCGTATGTAAAGAACACAATAATGCTCTGATGTTATTTTTCTTGCCTTCAGTCTGCAATAGAATAAAACGCATTATGAAATTTTCTTGAATGCACAAACTAAGCAACACGAATCGACTTACCCAGTCCATTATTCTCAGTTTATCAGGATCCATATCCTTTACTAGTTCTTCTTTCCTCATTTCATTAATAGACCTCGGACCGGGATTGGTGTTACCTCCAAATTTATATCCTTGTTCTCCAAGTATATCAGCAAATATATCTCCACCCTGACCAGGACCTTTGGGTTGTTGGGATTTTCCCGATGGAGGGTCAAAATGAGATCGACTATAATCTGGTTTTGCTTGTTGCGAATTCTGCTGCGATTGACTTGGAGCTGGTCCTCCATTCGGAGAACGGGTGCCATGTGCTGGAGATGAAGACACTGACGGTCCAGTGCTGGAATGATGTGTTGGACTAGAGAATTGAGTCGAGCGCGGGCTGGGCCCTGGTGTGGTACTTGGTGTTTTACTTGTAAGTGTAGATGGATTAAAATTAATATTGAGACCTGAAGCCAAATTTGCGATATCAGCAAAAGGATCTTTCGCCTGGGAAAGCAGAATATTTGTTTAAAGAAAACTAAAGTCTTATTATCATTTACTTGATCTGGTGAAGCTTCTTTGTTTTTCACTGGATTTTCCGTATTTGTTACAAGGGGAACCGACGAATTTGTGAAATTGCCTAGATTAAAAGCATCAAAGGAATTTGCTTCGGAAGTTAAAACATTTTCAACTCCAACTGGAGGCGCAGACTTAAAATTATTAAAATCAATATTAAAACTGTTAATATTAGGCGCTTCTTCGCCAATTGCCCCAAATATATCATCTAATTCCGGCTTGGAAGTTGCACCACCTGCCGTTAACCATGGTGAATAAAAAGTAAAATTACTCATCTAAGCGAATATCGCGAAAGTACTTACCCAATAAATCTGGTATTAATGTTGAGGAAGGTGGAGTTCCCGTGCTATCGAAAGATCCAAGCAAATCGAAATTTGTAGTTTTGCCTCCCAGAGAAGGCTTTGATTTATTTTCTTGACCCGCCTGACTTAAGTTGAGAAGATCTATAGTGGAAGGTTCAGAGATATCCCTAGCATTCTCTGTCACATCCGGCATTGACGGTATCGGTGGAGCGGGCCTTTGAGGAACAGGCCTTTGAGGAATGGGCTTTTCCACAGGAGCTGCAGGTGTTGCTTGTGGCTTCGTAACTTTAAAAAGTACGTGTAGTCCGTTGGAAAAAATAAAAAAGAATAAAAGACCTACCAAAATTATCAAGCATTTCTTCATACTCCAATTGGGATCCAAATAAGTTTATTGGGTTTCTTTTATTTCTAACCGATATCCACGGTGGATTTTCAGGGGGTGGGCAATCTTTTGTATTCACTACTAAAGACAGTGACGCAGAGAAATTTTGCGGCATATGCTCTACATCAGGTAAATCATCCAATTCATTTTTAGGAAAGTTTATCAGAGTTTCCTGCTCTGGAATATACCCGGTATTTATCTGAAACTGGCATACCTTAATGCCTTGAGGTCGCGCCATGCCTTTCAAAGCATTACGTGCGTGATATAATATAACAGTCAAATCCCCACACACAGTAACATTCATAGGTAATGTTATCTTTCCTTGACTAGCTAAATAAAGTCTGTGGAGGAGTAAAAAAACAATAAAATATATCAACTAATTGCTTCACTTCAACTTACCTCATTTTTTCGTATTCTTGAATTGTGTTTAGGACAAGCCGGTCATTGCAGAAAACTTCCATAAAAATTCGACATCCATCTCGCGCTTTAGTCATCCTGGGCACTGGTTGGCAAGTGATTGAAACTAATGTGATTGTTTTGTAGTGGGGTAAGTGAGGAACGGAGCGCAAAATATCCCCCAGATAATAAAGGTATCTCAACTCAGACGGCCTAACCATTGGTGGTGCTCTTTTTACTGCAAAAACTTGCAGTGCATCCTCGGGTTCCCGCAGCAATTCCGAGTACATTAAGAGGGCGCATACTATAGTAGCAGCAGTGCTTGTGCCATTGTCAGCACTTTGAATAATAACGACGCTTTTCGGATCTGCACTGAGAAACCCGTACATGTCTTCAACCAGCGAATACATGCCATGCAAATTAGGCGCCTTGGATAAGTGACTGTTATATATGTGACTGCCCTCGACAGTTCTAACTGGTGGAGGTAAACGCGGACAAGTCCTCGGCCCTAAGTTATAGACGCTGACTTTTGCAAGTTGAAATCGGCTTTCAATGGACATTTTCACGTCTTCAATATTGTTAGTTTTGTAGGCCGATTCAAACCCTTCAGAAGGACATGGCATTACTAAAATACGTGATGTGATACAACTGATGTCTATGTCAGAACGGGCTATTGATTGCTGCATTGTCTGCATTACTTTAGAAGATGTGTCTTTAAGGTTTTTCAGGAATGAACCGGCACCTCCGCGAATTGATGAAAAAAGCCCTCCTGATGCAGGAATTCCTGCATTTTGGGGTGGTGCGGAGTAATTAACTTGATTTGCGTGAACATTCTGGCGCTGATCTAAATTTTGTTGGATCGGCGGTGGTGTTGGTCTTGGCGGCACAGGGCGCGCAGGTTTGATTGGTTGGTTTATCGAATTGTTATTTTTAAAATGAACAGGACTTACTTCAGGAGACACGTCAGGTGGTGTTTTCAGAGGTTTTCCCTAGGTAAAAAAGATGGAAATAATGAAAAGAAAATATTAAAAATTACAACCATTACTGATATTTCTAAAGATCCTTTCAATGGCCATCCTTTTGTCTCGGAAATGGCAGCTAATTGGTCCAAGATGGTATCAACTGAAAACCTCTCGGCTGGGTTAATAACTAAACAACCTTTGATTATCTCATGGAAGCAGAGATACCGCGAATCTCCGGGTAAAGTGAAATTTGCATTAATTATTCTTAGTTTTGCTGAATCTTCAAAAGGGTGCTTTTGGAAACATAAACAGTATAGCACGCAGCCTAGTGCCCACACGTCAAGTTTTGGACCAATAGTGAAATTCGCCCAGGTATCTAACAATTCCGGTGCTCTATACATGGGCGTTGTTATCGCAGCCAACTGGAAATATACCATGGACCAACACTGGAAAACTATTTTCTTCTAATGCAATCCTTACCTGATCCTCTAATGTGTTTCTTTGCTGCGCGCCCCAATCCAGAGTTGGCTCAAAAATTTCTGTTGTGGCTGATCCGAAATCGCAGAGTTTCAAGAATCCATCGCTTCCTAACAGAAAGTTTTCAATCTAATAGGAATAAGAAGCTATTACTCTATTCAACTTAGAACACCGAGATCCCTCAAAACAAGTAACACTTCTTGTTGGATTTAAACTCTGGATTGCTCGTTTGGTGTTATGAGAGTTCATAAATGCAGTGATGATACCGCAGTTCTGTACAATGCAACTTCAGACATTATAACGCTGAGCTGCGTACTGCGGTGTCACTATGTTTGAAAACTTGTACTTCTTCTAAAATGAGATGGACCTTTAAAATTTGGAACTAAAATAACTGATTAACTCAAAATGAGAAAAACAATCTATGAGCGAATAGTTTCCCAGCTTAGGGATAGAATTATGTAACTTGTTTAGAGGCAGAATATATATAGAGACCAAATTTTAGAATAGTCCCGCTAGTTTTGGTTGTTTTCTCACCTTAATGTCTCTGTGGATTACAGGCGGGGCTTGTGTGTGCAAATGTCCAACAGCTTTAGCGGCCTGGTAGAAAACTTTCAAAACGGTTGAGGGCTGCAGGGAATTCGTTAAACAATCTGTTAATGAGCCTCCTGAAAAATCGAGCGTATACAGTCGAGAAATTAAAATTATGGTAAATACCAACCTTTGCATAATTCAGTCAAAAGCAAATATTCTGCTTTTCCTTGAGGTCCTCGCGTTTTATCAATAAACGAGGCCCCGACAAATTTTACTATGTTGGAATGCCCAGAAAGCTGCTTATGCAAATTTATCTCATTGATGATATTGGTGCAGGCTTGCTTATCAGCCCCTAGCAGTCTCTTGAGGGCGTACTCGTTTCCGTTCTGGATATCTTGAACAACGTACACAAATGCAAATCCCCCTTGAAAAGACAATAAAATATCAATATTGATCGGCCTAACTGGGCAAATTATAACAGGGAAAGTAGTAAGAACACCGAATTATCCACAAGGAAAAATGTTCCTTGAATGAAAGTGGTCATTACGGTCAAATTCCCTTTGTAAAATTGGAAAAAAAAAGTTCAAGACGGACCTTCTGCAATCACTCTTTTCACTCGTAATTTAACAGAACCCACTTCAACTATTTGGCCCACGAAATCATTATCCGTTTCGCCAGATGGCCCAGCGTTAAAATAACCCATTGCCGACTTGAAGAAGTCACTCATATCTATAATTTCAGTATATTCCACAAAACATTTAGACACATCTCTTTATGACAAATGCGCCATGACAACTCGTCACAGTACGTCACTGTAGAGAAAAACTCTCCAAAAGTATCTTACTCTTTACAGCTGTTGCTTTCTTATCCAATCATTTTTTAATTATATCAATTATTAATATTTTAAGATTTAATTGTTTAGAATAACAGGTTATATTAAACAAAACTAATTTAATATATGATTAATCAAGTAAAGTATTCATAAAAAGTATGAAAATAATGCAACAATGTAAACCCACCCCGCAATCGATATATGTCATATTTTCCAGTGACAAACATCTGAGCGCAACAGGGACCTTGTGCAATTTGTGAACGATGTCTCATCAAACTGGAATTAAAGGTAAATTCCTAGCAAACCTCTTGAGAACTACTAACAGAATCTCTTTTAGCTAACGACCAACTATTAAAGGTCTTTGGGAAATGCAAAGATGGTAAAGTTCGCGTTATTAAGATCTCAATCGAGAATGGTAAAATTCCTTTTCTTTTCGCGGGAGATATCTAAAAATATCCCATTCTAGAGGAACTCTCGTGCACAGCCGTGCATGAAGTGAAAAAGACTTGGGAGAAGGATTACGACAAGTATATCGGTCCTCTCATCGAAAATGAAAAACCGTGTTACGTGTTGTACCGTCTAGACGAGAAAACCCCACTGGGCTACGGTTGGTTACTTCTGAGTTGGATTCCAGACAGTGCAACGGTGCGAGAAAAAATGCTGTATGCGTCCACAAAGGCCACTCTGAAGACCGAATTTGGGTCAGCTCATATAAAAGAGGAGCTTCATGCAAGCTCCATAGAGGAAACAACCCTTGAGGGGTACTTTAAAAATAAGAATGCATTTGCTGCCCCTGCCCCGCTGACGATGCGTGAGGAGGAATTAAATGAATTAAAGAAGACCGAAGTGCATACGGATATCAGTATCGACACCAGGCATCAGACTCTAGGTGGCTTGGCGTGTCCCTGGACCGATGAAACCACCGTCGCCGTTAGAGAATTAGCTAGTAAGGCCTTTAACTATCTGCAGTTCAAGATCGAAATAACGGTAACTAAGGAGGATCTCTATTTGATCTAATCGTAATTTCACTTTATTTTGGTGCTGCAACAGGAGGAGAGGATTCACATAGTGAAGAAGGCGACCATCTCGCTGCAGCAGCTGCCGAAAGAAATCCCAACTGATTGTGCTCGGTATCATATTTATTTTTTTAAGTACACCCACGAAGGAGACTACCAAGAAGCGTTCATTTTCATTTACTCTATGCCCGGATATTCTTGCCCTGTTAAAGAAAGAATGATGTACTCTAGTTGCAAACTTCCCTTTTTGGAAGCCGTACAGGCAAATGGAGTAGATATTGCGAAAAAGGTAATTTATGTCTTCTTTTAAGATAATTCCTATGCATTTCAATACCTACAGCTTGAAATTGATGACGGGAAAGAACTGACTGAGGAATTCCTAAAGGAAGAATTGCACCCAACAAAATGTTTGCATAGGCCCCAATTTGCAAAACCCAAAGGTCCTCCAAACAGGGGTGCTAAACGTGTGACCAGACCGCAAAATTGTGATCAGTGATAACTATCGGGACAAACGAATTCTGATAAAAACGATCAAGCATTAAATTACGCATTTTAATTTGCTGTGTTTATTTGTAATGAATTATACAAGTATATTTTTGAAACACCTCTTTTGCTTTTTAGACATGCTGACGCCATCCTCAGCCACTTCTTTCAAAAGTAGGTAGCTCTGAAGATCTGAAAAAAACGACTTAGGGCGACTCCCAAGTTGAGTCAAAACAGAACATAAACTGCCTGGGACTGGCGACAGGGACGTAAAAACGCATATTATAGCTGAAGTGGCAGCATGCAACTTATTCGAATTAAGTCCACATGACTTGAAATGACTGAATTGCATGTTAAAATACCCATAGAAACCCCATACAGCAATAATCGCAGGGAGAAAGGAAAAACGGTGCAACTCGTCACACCGATCCCAGATCGGGTATGTTCAAAAGCATCCGGCGGTGTTCAATTCTTACGAGACGAACTCACTAACACTGAACACTCCTAGCTTAGCGATCGTCAGGTAGCGTAAAAACCTTTGATTTCCAGGCAATACAATGCTGAAAAGGGAAATCGCGAGGGTTGTGGGACTTCGCATCTATCCTTAAAACGCAAATCATGCCTGCATTCGGTACTTCGTTTAATGAATTTTAACCTAAAGATATAAAGGCAAGAGCGCTCTAGTGCGAGTAGGATAGGATAACCAAATTTGTTTTCTTTCATTCATGATCATTAAATGTATTAATGTATTATGTATTAATTATAAATATATCCTGCAGTGAATACCTGCCATACAAATATAAACTAAGCTCGGAAGTTCATATTTCTATGGTAACTGTTACTTGGGTTTCGCTTTGGCAAGAACGCCGACTCACATTCAGCTGGCAACACAGTAAAGGAATATGAGGGTATTTTTTTATGTACATACATAAGCAGGGGTTGATTTGGCCTGGTCGCTGGCTGCCAGGCAAATTAATTTTTTTTTTTTTTCGAATTAGAAGTAAATTCGTAAATTATTCTAAATTATTCCAATTTCACAGTACACCTCTAAGAAAAGTTTCCGTGATCGCTGCATTTATGTAGAAAACGTTTTGTAATAGCTCTTAAAAATTCCCAATAAAGCGACAGCTTTGTACATATTTCAAAAACAAGTTTCCAAATCATTACCCTTTCTAATTTGAGGCAGCAAGACGCCTTAATTATCAGCTTCATTAATCCAGGAAGAATAGAAATAACAAATTCGAAAGTTTCGAAAGTTTGAAATAATTTGTGATTGGTATCGGGATACCAAATAATATCCAATCCCCATCAATCTGACTGCCGCAGGTTTTATTATTCAGGGTGGAAGGTAGCGAAATACGATTTTTGTAAACATCTCGAAATCGGTGAACTTTCCCATAAAAAAAACCAAATTATAGATGAGACAATTTTCCGAAACAGGTTTAATACTTTTTCCCGTACACGTAACCGTTCATGGGATATACGGGTATTATAAATGGAAACAGCGCAGATGCGAACTAAAACCCAACATGGAATCGGGTGACCCGAAAGAAATTAAAAATGTGGTTTTCATTCCATACCGTGAAAGACCAAAAACCAAAAGACATTAAAGTTATTTTTTGTTCACCACGCAAAATCTGCCAACTATTAAGAATCCCGAAGGACAAAATCCCATTTCAGCATCCAGGGGTACAGGAGCAAGGCACAGATCAAAACAAAAGAGCAATTAAAAAATCGACGATAAAAAATAATGCGATCAAAGAAACAGCGAGTAGTGAGCAGCTGGCTTATAATGGAGATTGGCGATCATTTCATTCGTCTTGATGACACCAGAAAAATCGCTATCGAAAGATTTTGATTTTATGTACCTCCATTAGTTAGAGACTTAGAGAGTAATTAAGATAAGGTAAGGTAAGAGCTTCAACCGATGTCAAAATCAAAGCTTTCACTTGTCCAATGCATGAAAACCCGCCCAGTGGGAAAATCGGAAGCATCTTCTCGAGGAAGTCTTCCACACTGCATCCTTTGCATGCTATGAGGAAGATTTGCGCATTGTTTCCCTTTTGTGCGTAGCGCGGCACGAAACGAAAAGCTATTATATATTTTTAGAAATGCTCGTTGAGTCATCCATATCGCATGTGATATTCAGTTTGCGGCGATTCTTTCACGTGAATGGTGTGTTGGCAGTGAGTGCAGCGTTTTATCTCACCCAAATTGAGAATCAGCTCCATTTTTCTATATAAAAATTAAGATTGAGCATTTGCTCAGTTTTTATGTATAAGAATCAATATTATCGAAACAGCTTCTCAGAAAGCAATCTGGAAGACAAGTTGCTTAAATTCCTAAACAGATTCTTCGGACGCACTAAGGAAGAAAAGCTTTCGCCTTTGCTTCCTCCCAATGACATGCAATGGTAAAAACGAAATGGGATGGGATACGGAAAGGAAGCAATTCTAAGCTTCCAAAGAATGCTTCCGCATGGCTCACAGTATGCTTCTTTTTCCCACTGGATAAAAACCGATACATTAGCTGATGCGGTGAGCTGTGCGTGCACAGCTGAGTACATACATAGATCTGCAACAACAGCCAAGCCAGAAGTAGCAAGAATAAACTTGCCGGCAGACAGCACCGGTACAATATGTGTAGGAGAGGAATGAACTGCGAAGTAACCGTCAGGTCACCCGTGATCACGAAAAGTGTAATCTTTTCAAAACGTGAGAGTAAAGAAATTATACAAAAATTGAAGCGTCGTACGTTTCAGAAAATAAACACTAGTAACATGAATTACTGCTTTTCTGTGAATATTTATAACTAGGAATTTTGCTCACTAGTGAGATTGGAACATCGGTTGAGGAAGACGTGCTACATTGCCTATATGGGTGATGGATGGTTGCTAATTCTGTCGTTACTGGGTTTAGTCACTATAGGTTTTGTGCATCTCAGAAACTACGTAGTTTAGTAGGATGCATGTGTAACAAGGAAACAGAAAATATAACAAACGTTTATGATGCGATTCCTGTGGTTGACTTGCAGGCCTACATCTCGATAATCTAAACGTATATAATTCATACGACTTCGACTAGTGTGCTGCCTACTATAGAGAGATGGCTAATATAGCCTGCGCTGCTAGAACCAAATAAGCAACACGAATAGTAAAGCGAAAATAACAACAAAAGAAATTACAACCGTTCAAATAAGTGTAAATATAATAGTTTAAACCGACTGTTTAGTTTTCCGCTCAAATAAAGTTGCTGTGGAAATAAATAATTTGTTCTCATTAATCCTGACAGACCCGTTTTAGTGTACGTTTAGTACGTATATAAATGGTATTTGCCTTCCATCACAAGATATGTCTACTTACATATTTATTTTATTTTACATAAACAAGAGAAATTTAATTTTTAATTTGAACATTTTATTTATGGGAAAATTTAACAAAAGACTTCTGATATGAAAAATATAACAAAAGAGAGAAAAGTGTAATCAATTAAAAAAAGATGCATCTAGTTCATTTTACCATGAAATTTTTCTCATTTGGGCCACCATCTAAATGCACGCATGTGCTTACCAAAGACGATTTTATGACTTCCACCTGCTGTTGCAATTCACTGGTACCACTTTATAGCCAGACTTAAAATTAGATAAGATACTTAAGCGTGGCTAATGCCCGAAGCCAGTACATTGCTCCCCGAGGTCTCGGCTCTCCACCGAGATAACATGAGACGGTTCGTGGATCTATGGATTAAAAATTGTCCAATTCATGCAGAACACGCCGGTAATTTAGCAGTTAAGTGATGATAGCGTCTTTCTCAAAAACATATTTAATTTGTTTATTTCCGCTCGTCTAAGTGGCGCGAAACTGGTCGCAGTCTTGCTTATCAACTGTCTTTTATCTCAGCGACTAAATGTAGTGTCTTTCTATCCGGCTTAGAAACTTATTTCTGAGCATAGACGGTTAATGTAGGCTTAAGATGAATAAATTGTGAATTCACAAGATCTTATACTGTGCAAACAAAACAATTTAGGTTCGATTTGGTTGCGTCGCATTGCGCTATTCGCGGCAGATTCTAGGGAAATATGTTTTGAACTTGATTTAAGCCTTGCGTAAAATTGTTTTTTTAAAACATGAGTGAAATAAAAAGTGTCGCGCCATATTCATTCAGCGGTACAACTGTGCATCATGCTGAAGCCTCGAAAAATCCGTCGGAGATGACTTCAATCTTGGAAGCGAGGACAATGGAGCTGAAAAATACTGAAGATGCTGAAGTACCAAAAATTCGATTTATGGATGCCTTGCCACAAGTAAAATGATATTTTTTATTATAGCGAGTGTATAGTTTATTAATGACTATTAGCTATGCAGGGATATAGGCCTGTGCATATATGTATTGGCTAATGCAATCGGCAAACCCACCCTATTTGATAAGTTGTGGACATCATGCATGCCTTGGTGCCGTTGTGCATAATGCATAGATTGAAAATTTTTTGGAAAGCTTGTTGAACCCGTTACGATCGTAAGCACCTAGTCTGGTCTTTAAAGAGGCACTAATTTTTGGGGTTAATGATTTCAAATAAGGTTGACGATTTTGAAAACTACATATGGCAGAGTCAATCAATAATTGTAATAAATGCTCAACTGTGGTCCACACGGGTTCAGACTTCCGGAAGTTCCATCGCTGAGTGTTAACTGAAATCAACTGAGTCGATATTTTTTGAAGAGCATAAAAGCGTGTAAAAAGTTGCCTCAGCTAGAAATTTGATTCGTTTTCGATTTCTATAATAGAGCCCCATAGTTGGAAATTTCTAATTCCAAATGGCTTTTGAAAAATTTGTCTAGTTGTTCTGATACTTCTTTCATTCTGATAATATAAACTGAACGTTTTATAGCCACTATTTTTTGTAGTTGTTGATAGTGCAGCAGGTATTAGAGGCCGTGTCCGTGTCCATAGATATAGACACACATAACACGGGGGTGAATCTTTAAACAATACACCGGGAGCCCAGAAAAGAGCCTTTGGAAAAGTTAAATGAATAAATATAAAATTAAGGATGCCACTAATTTAAAATTTTTATTGATTTATGTATTAATTCCAAGGGAACTAACGAAAGTGTTTTTAATGGTTCAAAGCCTTTATGGAATATCAATTGGTTAATTTACTTGTGCAACTACCGGAACAAAATTTATTTTTAACTTACAGATTTTTGCGGTCTGCACAGCGAATTTAACTATAATCCAAGCAGGAATAAACATGACCTATTCAGCCATACTTTTGCCACAATTATCAGAAACTTCCAGTAACATTCAAATCACAAAAAGTGAAGCATCTTGGATTGGTAACAAACTACGAACATCCTGGTTGAATTAACAGGAACCTAACATTTACCTCTTTAGCAAGCCTCGTGACGATATCAATTGCTCTCGGATCTCTAGCCCTAGGACCGTCGACAGATAGATTTGGAAGAAAGCCGATAATGCTATTTTTATGTCTACCTTTTTTCGTATGCTGGCTTATGATAGGAACTGCCCAGAATATCTACGCGATTTATGTTGCGAGAATCATAGCAGGAATGGCTGGCGGGCTCTCCACGGTAGCCTTGGTTTATGTCAGTGAAATAACCCATCCAGAATACAGGCCTATGCTTTTGGGGCTAAACAGCGTATTTGTGTCTCTTGGAATATTGCTAACATGCTTTTTGGGTAAGATTTAGATAACTTTATCAGCAATACTAATTGTAAACGAAAAACTAATTGTCTGCACCTCTTCTCAGGAACTTTGTTTGGTTGGCGGGCTATTGCATTCATATTTGCTGGAATGAGTGCTATTAGTGCTTTCATGATTCTTTTGCTACCCGAGTCTCCTTACTGGATTGTTACCTTCAAGAAAAAGGATATTGGAATGGTGCATAAGTCTTTACGATGGATTTATAAAAATGATGAAGTGAGTTCACTGCTCAATTTTTTGATACTACTTTTACTTTCATAATTTACTAATTTGCTATTGCCTACCAATTTACAGCTCTATGACTATCAGCTGAGAGCATTAAGTGAATCGAAAAAAACTTCTGGAAGTGAAAATGAAAATGCGACGCGTAGCAGAAACAGATTTAACATTTACAAGCAGGAAACGGTCTACAAGCCTCTTGTGATACTGCTGGTGTTATTTTCCTTTCAACAGCTCTCTGGAGCGTATGTTATCATCTTCTATGCCGTGAACCTATTCCTTAAAATTGGTGGAAATTTTGGAGAAGGAATTAACGAGTATGGAGCTTTTCTTTTGCTTGGAGCCATTCGTTTTGTGATGTCGATTATTGCGTCTGGGTAGGTTTTCTTAAGTTCACTTGGGATGGGATCGTGGGATTTGAGTCGGAGGAATACGTTTTTGAGCAAGGGGAAACAATTTTAACTAACTTCCATTTATTTCTGTTACAGTTGCTCGAGGAAATACGGACGTCGTCCATTGATGTTCATTTCAGGTATAGGAATGACAGTCTGTACTTTAGCAGCTGGTCTCTATATGTACCACCAGGAAGTTTCGAATGAAACTCTTTTAAAGAATGAGACTGCTTTACCAGAGAAATCTGATGACCTATTCTTGTTACTGTGCCTATTAGGCTACGTGTCCTTCAGTGCTATGGGATATTTGGTTATTCCGTGGACATTGATCGGAGAGATTCTACCGACAGAAGTTAAAGGGAAGCTTGGCGGTATTTTAGTTGCTGTTACCTACGTTCTCATGTTTGGAACAGTTAAAGTATTTCCTTTTACTTTGGACTACCTTGGGGTTCAGGGCATATTTTATTTATTTTCCGTTACTAGTTTTATGGGTGTGTGTTTTGTATTTGTGTTTCTTCCGGAAACTTTTGGAAAGAGTTTTAGCCAGATTGAAAATTACTTTAAGAGTAGTTGATATTTTGTAAAAGAAACTTATAGCAATATGTAGACTAAAATGTAATCACACAAGAGAAAATCTCTTATTTCAAGCAAAACCAATATTTTTTACAGCAGAATAGATTACCAATTAATGAGGCTGGGGTGGTATAAATATAAAATGTACTGAAAACGGACTGACAAGAAAAATTATTCGGCCCTAACAAATGTCCTCTACGTTGGCTGATTGGAGACTTCCAACTTAATTGCGGTATACTGACTATTTTCAACGAAGCCTGTTATTTAATCTTAGGTACCATATTTCAAATCAGCGACTCCAAAACCCATGTATGGCGCATTTTATGAAAATCTTATGAAAGGAGGATTTATAGAGGATTGAGTCCCAAAAGTTCGTATCGAAATTAGGTAGGTATATATACATATATATATATATATTAACATAAACACCCTGTAATGTAACTCGAAGCCCTCTTCTTGTACCAAATTTAAAATATCTACAGACCTTTGGAATGTTTTGTCTGCTGAATTTAAGAAATCTTTCTGAACTGCCTAATAAAAATACAAAGATACATAGTTAAAAGTGGAAAAACACATTCGGGTCTTTGTAAACATTTCCGTGAGGAAATTACGGCAAATATAAACAACATAAAATTGTGGCATAAGCACAAGCTGAATAGAGGGGAAATAAAATAAATAAAAGTTCAGACCAGCAAGAGGCTTTAATTTAACAAAATGCTTAAGTTTCTCCAAGTGACATCCACAAGCTCAACAATTCCTTATTCAACTTTATCAAGAGTTATTTCAGCACCGACTGCTTGATCATGGAGTTGAAGCAATTCCGGATCGGGCCCTCTCTGCACCTAAAATTGGAAAAAGGAGTAAGAAATATTTATAGCACTACTATTGTTATTTAAGGGTTTATGCTCAGTCAGTTAGGTTTGGGTTCTTGACTTGTTGTATTCTCTTATACAACATAAATAGACCGATAAAAAATCACAAAGTCGCAGGCATTCAAATTATATACTCCACCAAGTTTTTGGGGCAAATTGTGTAGGCGTTTTTGACTTTCGCCTAATTTTTGAGCGGGGAATTCGGTAATAGATGTTTACACATGCAAAACACTTCTTCCGTTCCTAACCAAGCATGAACTCTTAAATGTACCCCTTGGTTAAAATGGAAAATAATTTAGGTTTACTTACTTTAATAGATTCGGAAATTTGTTGTTCTCTTTGCTCTTTCCACTTATATTGCCAATAGCGTACCTCCTCCATCGACGTCCCAGAAAGGTGCATAATTAGTAATGAACAGCAGCCCGCTATGCCACCAAGACCTCCTCCAATAATTCCACCAGCTGCCATACCCCGCAGACCAAGATTCATTTTATAGATTGCTCCTGAAAGACTCAGTTGTAAGACTTGAACCAAGGAAAACATCACAATACCTGTAACACCACCAGCAGCCAGGTACTCGTAAATAGACGATTTCTCCCGGTACACGGATATCGCCGTTATAATGCTCCTGTAATTATAGTAATCTTCTAACGGGTCTTCTAAGATAAAATGCCGTTCTTACATGTATGAAATGCTGAAAATGCCCACTCTCCACCCCCATCTGACTGTTCCTTTCGCAAAATTCATTGTAAATTGATCTTGGAGTTTCCTCTTTAATTAAAGTCTTATATTAAGCAACGGGTTATGATATTCCATTCGTACCTTCGCGTCTAGATGTGACTTGAATGCTGTGGCTTCGTTGTTCTCCATAAAGTCCATATAAGCCTTTCTGGAGTGAATAATTCCGCCGTACAAACCTCCGATAAAGAAGCCCAAGAAACCGGTCTGGTACACCGAATTCAATTCGCTGGATATGCCTCCTGTTTCACTGAGACGATGTTATAACATTTAATGTTACTTTAAAGCACTTACTCGAGCTGGAATATTCTTTTTAACCTCTCCCAGCCAGTCTCTTGATTTGGCTCACGATTCTCAAAATCCTTCGCAGTTTTTGTATCTTTTGAGACTTTATCATAGTTTGCGACATCAATTGGTAAAAATCCTGCTAAAATACAGCGTCTACTTATGCGCAACATCCTCGCTGTGAATTAATGAAAGAAAATCGACATAAATAACTTGAGGCGGTCAACAAATGACAATTAAAAAAACAGCTGATATATTAGCAATGTGGAATGTGAAAACAGATGATAAGAAAATAGTCAATTTTCTAATGAAAACGTGCTTTTCGTTTCGAAAACAAGAAGAAGACGAACGATATGCAAGTGTCAAATCAGGTCAAATGCCAGAATTTACACGTGTTTGTGGAAGTTAAGTTTGGATTTCCACAATGGCTCTTAAAAGATTGAAAAGTAAGATGATTTTTGTTAATATGTTCCTTTAAATTAACTGTCTTTCTAGCGAAAAAGTCGAAGAGACTTCCAGCAAGGCAGAAGTACAAGATTTTGAAGAAAGTCCGTGAACATGCTCGGAAGGTCCGAAAGGAAGCCAGGAAGCAGCCAAAGGGAAAAAGCAAGAAATCCAAGCTGATCCAAGTTCCAAACATTTGTCCCTTTAAAGAAGAAATATTGAAAGAAGTTGAAGAAGCTAAAAAGCGTCAAGAGGAGGAGAAGAAAAAACGTAGGGAGATGTTAAAGGAATCTGGACCGAACAAATTTTTGTCGCTGAAATCAATGGTTGAAGATGCCGAGCTTCGTGGAAGCGTTCACAGTGCATTGAAGCCGGATGAGTCCGGGAATGAGGTAATGTAATTTGGGGAAAATATTGCTAGCCTCACTGAATAATATAATTACTAGCTCATTTTTGTTTTTACTTAACTGAGTTACATAAAATAGTTAAATAATTTAATTCGGGGCTTAAAATATTCTTCAACTTTAGGTTATATGCGTTTATTCATTCTACTTATTTTGATTTTTTTAGGACACTTACAAAGGAGCCGTACCCAAGGAAAATTCAGCAAAGGCGTATTTCAAAGAGTTCAGGAAAGTCATTGAAAACGCAGATGTTATCTTAGAAGTTGTTGACGCACGGTAATTTTATAACTATCTTGCCTACTAAACTGTAATACTATATTTATAGCGATCCCTTGGGAACTCGATGTGTGGAAGTAGAACAGGCTGTTCGAAATGCTCCGGGTAATAAGCGCTTAGTTGTAATTTTAAACAAAGCGGATTTGGTACCACGAGATAATTTGAATAAATGGATTCGATACTTTCGTCAACATGGTCCTGTAACTGCTTTTAAAGCGTCTACCCAAGATCAGTCGTCTAAACTAGGTAGGAGGAAATTCAAACAAATGAATTCGGAGAAAGCCATGAAGTCTTCAAATTGCGTGGGTGCAGAGCTCTTGATGTCAATGCTTGGCAATTACTGCAGGAACAAAGGGATTAAGACATCTATTCGCGTTGGTATCGTTGGCATCCCAAATGTTGGAAAAAGCTCAATTATTAACTCTTTGACTAGAGCTAAAGCTTGCAGTGTTGGATGCACTCCGGGAGTAACAAAGTAATGATTTTCTAAATTAATTGCGAAGAAATATTTTAGTTCTAAAAATCTTTAGGTCAATGCAAGAGGTTGAGCTTGACTCAAAAATAAAGCTACTGGACTGTCCTGGAATTGTATTTGCTAATCCGCAATCTTCAGACAATTACGTTCCAACTGTGTTGAAAAATGCTCAGCGAGTAAGTGACGTCAAGGATCCTTTCTCGGCGGCAGAAACAATATTGAAGCGTGCTAGTAAGCAGTACTTCTGCAAATTATACGATATCACAGAATATGACAACTACGAGGAATTTTTCGCTAAAAAGGCAGTTAGGATGGGTAACACGAAACTTGTTTTGTTTTAATTTCCATTAATATGTTTGAAATCGTTTAGGAAAAGTACTAAAAGGTGGTGTGCCTGATGTTGTCGCAGCTGCCCGGGCTGTATTGAATGATTGGAATAGCGGCAAGATAAAATATTGCACTCAACCGCCAGAATCCGCCGAGAGCCACTCTACTCACATAAGCGCTACGATTGTAACTGAAGTGGCAAGGGAATTCGAAGTCGAAAACTTTGAAGCTATGGAATCAGATGCACTTGATCATTTTAATGTTAAAGCTGAAGATGTTATGGAGATCACTTCATCTGGTCCAGTTTTGGCAAGAGAAATAGATGAAGGGGAAGAGAAGAATGTTACAATTATAAAAGAGGACATAGGTACAGGGTCTAAAAAACGGAAAATAGCCGACACAAAAGTTAAAGTAGACCCGCAAATGCTATTAGATGGTAAGGAAATAACCAACCCGTTGATAATAACTTAATTTCCTGTACAGTTAAAATAGTGACCTCGCTTTTATGTTTCGCAGGTAATCAAATGATTAATAAGTCAATGAAGGATGAACGTAAGAAAAAGAAGAAACTTGATATCCGAAATGAGAAGAAGGTTTCAAATGTGGCTAATGTTTTGGAAAATTTCACACTGGACAGCAAGGACGAAAAGTACGATTTTGAATCAGATTTTAACATGAATAAATAGATTTCTCCAGTACGTTGTAAAACTTATGGTTTTTTAATATATAACTTGGTTGCTTCAGGATATGTCTTGTAAGAGTAGAATAGACATAATATTTAAAATTGTTTATTTTCTTTACCCCCAATTAATGTGTCAATCGTCCGCTAAGTGTAAATGTAAGCATCATAGTTTAAATTTGCGACTGGACTACTCACCAGTTTGTTCGATATTAATAATCACACCCTAGGAACTAGCCTGTAAAATACAATAATTTCTTAAGCCCGTTTTAAAAAATTCTATATTTACCCATTTTCTTGATTAGGAGAATTGGCAAACAAAGTTCTTGTTGCTCGAAATTTAAGGGTTTGGTCGTTTTGGTGCTGTAGATACATCACAAGTTTTGTTGCTCTACGTACGCATTATATGACGGAAGTGTCGTCACCAAAAATTGGGAAGAATTTATTTACAAAATTGAAGGTGCGTCCGTATCAATCCTTCTATCTTTAAAACGCAGGTTAGTAGAAATATTGAATATCTGTGTGAATTGACTTTTAAAAGATTATCACTGTATTATTTTATTATATTCGTCCTCATCCTTTCTGCGATTCTCAGCTATTTCTTCGCGCACCTGGCAAGCTAAGCACACCTGTCCTATTTCAAACCAACATTCTTCACAAAAAACTGCATAGCAGCCCCATGTCTTACAATCAGCAAAATTAAAAGGCCGTTGTGGATCATCTTAAGGAGTAGATGTAATTTACACCAAACCTAGAGGTTGAAACATTCGCTTACATTTTTTTGGCTCTGGTTCTTCGCATATTGAACATTGCCGTCGGGCGCATTTGAAGTTCCTTAGACAACCGAACAGACATGGACAACACACTCGAATTTTCTGGAAAGAGAAATCAAGCCTCACAAATTACTTCTCGATTTAAAATTAAATACATTTTCGAGTTGTTTTCATAACAAAATTGACGCGCTTACTGTTATAATATTAATGCTTATCTCGTACTCCTCCTTTAACAAGCGTTCTCTGACTGTTGCGTGCATAGTTTCGAAAATAGCTTTTCTCCTCTTTAATAACTTATTGTACAGGAAAATAATTCGGCATTTTTCGCGTTTCGGATAAAAGTACGCACAAATTACTCTCCTCATCCGTAACATAATATATTCGTTACATATCAAAAATAAAATTGTTGAGAATAATGAGAACAGTTTAAAGTAAAACCTGGAGAACTTTACATGTAATCAGTTCCAATGACAAAATGAGTTGTGTTACCAGGTACTCAAAATAGTTGGCCTCGGTAAACATTGTTCATTTGTAAGCACTGTAAATATTGTTTCACTTGTGTTGAAACCTCGTAGTGTTGATCGAATAAGACCAGCTATTATTCCAGAACCATTCACCTATGGAATTACAAATTGTCGAAATAATTAAAAGTGAACACCCCGCAAGTTACAACACTATTATATTGAATATCCTATTTTCCTTCCCCCTCTTAAAGAATTTATACTTTTGGTTTGTTGTTTTTAATATTGGGAACCCTATTTGAGAGGACCATAAGCAAACGGATGTAAGTGACAAAAAATGACTTTCGAGAAAAGGTTAATTGAAGAAGTACTGATTCCAAATTTTGAAAGGGACTACCGATGTGTTTTGAAATAAATACAATACAAATGATATCGAATATACAGCTCAACCGACTTGTTTTCAAAGGCTTTAACTTTCAAAACATTTTTTTTAAATTAGGGAATGCAGTTCCACAACACAGTATCTTCGCCCACCCCGCCCCTTAAGGGAATCTACTGGATCAAGTTTTTTCTTCAAATTTTTGGTAACTAGAATATTTATTTAGGATTTTGGCAAGAAGTATGTGTAATTAAGCATTCATTGAACTCACACACAACCATTTTTCAAACTAATTTAAAAAAAACGAAGTTATAGAATAAAAATTTCGAATCTGTAGAAACATATTGGCCCTTATGCATAAAAACTGAACAAAACCTGTCTCAAGTTTTATATATAATAGAAAAACAGAGTTTAATCTTAATTAAATTTTTCTATGTAAAAATTAAAAAGAAAAGTTATTGCTCAGTTTTTTTCTCAAAAAAAACAATGTTCGCCAGACGTACACATATGGACAAAATAATACTTTTCACAAAGAACAAGATGTTCAAAAAGTGATCTAAACAGACAATTTCATGTAGGCCACAGAATCATATATTTAAAAGAACTAAATAATATGAAAAAACTAATATAATTACCATGACAGTAACTGAGTGATCACCTTCTTGCTGGTAGCTGATTTTAGCATTGTCCGCAACTATGATAAGTAGAAAATAAATTATATAATCTAACAGTAAAAATATTGCAGATGTGATCAATTCTAGAAAGAATTTCAAGGTATGTGCTATTTTTGTTTGCTTCTCAATTTTAGTTCTTTTCGATTCCAAAGAATCAATTAAAAAACTCCGTTCAGCCTGTAAGTGGGCGTAGTAATTATCAATAAAAACATGTGGAAATTGTACTTTTTTAAGGGGAAAAAGATGATGTTGACCCTTCTCTTTCCTTCTTTCATCAATTTTCTTAAAATAATCAGTAATAAAGAAATTGTCGAAGTCAATATTCTTCAGGTACTTTTTGTGATATATCACAGCCCCTGTAAGAAATACATATTGAGGTATACTGAGTCTTCACTCACTATTGATCTTACCTATGATCACTTTAATAAATATGAACGAAAGCACTCTTTTCACTATGTACATGTACTTATCGAACAGTGTTTTCTTTTCGTTGAAATCATTAGCAATTGCTTTACTTGTCTCGCTAGCTGTTCTAAAAAAAATACGCAGTAATATTGCTTCCGTTTTGATGCACTAATATTACTTGGCCCCGGGAAGTTCATTAGGATTAATAACTGTGTAATCCACGCTCGTAGAACTTGCGTTCGATACAAACTTTTGCTCTGCATTTTGCAGATTCGCATAGTTTTCTCCAAAGTCACGACTGACCACACCGGAAGGATCACAAACGCCACCTTTGCCCTTACTGAAGCCAAATAATTTAATGTTGCAAATAAACGTTATTTTCATAGGCCAGCAGAGTAAAGCATTTATAACCACTGGTAATTTTTCATAGCAATCATCAAACGTTTTCTGAAATGCCGCTTTACATTTGTCTTCACCTTTGGCTAACTGTAGTTCACATCTCTTTCTCATCTTATCCGTGTATCTTTGCTGGTAATACTCTGCAGTATTAACTGAGTCATCGTTGGGATCGAGGTTGGTACTTCTTCGATTTCTAGTATTATTTTGTGCGTTTGAGCTAGATGAATCCTCAATTACGTCTTCGTTTTCTACTTCAGACTTAATAGGCTCGACAACTTCCCGTAATTCTCCAAATGCAGCTTTTGCTTCACTTATATTCTCTTTCATTCCCATTACGGCATTGCGAAAAGGTCTGGACATTAGATCGTATCGAGTTTTCGTCAAATTATATGTGAGTACAGAAGAACAAGCAAAGACGCGTATTATCTCTTTGCCATTAAGCGCCAAATTCGCAATGGGTCCTGCACTTGTAATAAGTAGTATTAATCACAAGAGTTTGTAACAATGTAACGGCTGAAATTTGTGTACCTCCAATGATCATAGCAAAAGTCAATGCCCTAAGGTAACTTCTACCTGATTTACCCATAAATCCAGCAGAGGTCAACAACGTGATGCATCTCACTTTGCGGGAGAAAGGGTAGCAAATTCCTAATAGTGTAAATAATAGCTTGAAGTAAATATAATAAGATAAAATTTGTAAAGGCATAAATATACCACAAGGCACATATTAATATTGCCTCAATTTCAGTTTTAGTGTTAACGTTGTTGCAATCAAATATTTTCCACTGAAATGTTCACTTACCTAATAAAAGAATTAAAAATAGGAGACCGTAAGTAACATTATCTGAAAAATGCAAATCTACAATAAATATATCCCAAAATAGAAGAGCGGCAAAAATTCCAAAAAAGGCCCCTAAAATAAGGCGAGACGCACGCCATTTGTTAATGTTATCAAAAAACACGCAATACACGCGTGGACATTTTTCTCTTGTCTTGTTAAGAGTTAGAGAAAACGTATTAGTTAAACATTTATAAAAAGTAAAATTTCTACACAAAAGACACATTTTTCTTAAATAAACTTTTAAGTGGCTTCTGTCAAAACTTGCTTGGAAAGTTTATTTTGATTGGATTGCTATGAAAAATGCATTTCTTCCAGTAATCTATTCATTTATAGAGAGATGAGTACAATGTGTCAAATGTGTTGGCAATCGACGAACTATTTTTTTTTGTCTAGATCATGCTCCCTCTACAAATTATTCATATAAAAGCAGGGTCCATATCAATACTGGCGGCCAGGCAGCACTTCAAAAAAAACAATTAAAATATTTATTTTTTAAATAGTATAGTTTTGGCATAGTAGAAGTATTTTGACAGTCTCAAAGAAATAGAAGCATCGTTGTCGATTAGAATAGAAACTCCAATTGCTTTTGGCTATTTTCGGATATTTATTAAAAGATATTGGCGCACTTCCTTAAAAAAGTTACTTTACATTTATTCAGTATAAATATACAACAACATCTTAAACCAAAGGTAATAAATAAATCTAAAGAAGAGAAGAATATCAGCGACGTACACTCCTCCAAAAGATTCGAACTCTTAGTTTCCAAAATATCAGGACCTTCCTGGGTGTGGTGTGTTCGCACAAATGCCGCACAAAGTTTTTCAAAACGAAGACCAGAGAATCAATGAATTCACGCTTTCTTGTCATTGCTTCATATCTTTGCCGTAAGAAATTGGCGATGTGTGGGAGTTGGTGGCAGATCGGTTACTCGACGATGGTGGAGATCCCCCAGATATATGAATGCTAGATTGTTGCATTTCCTAAATGCAAAATTGTTTTAATTTAAATTCATGGCAGATGTTACTCGTAAAGTTAGCGCAAGGATTAAATTGGAAAGATAAGCAATTTAGGGTTACTTACCTCCAACTCTTTTAGTGCTCTCATTATTTGATTTACGTCCAATTCGGGCTCCTTCGATTCACTAGACATTATGACATGTTCAGCATTTCGTCTGACATCGCTCTGCGATACTTTTACTTTGGATATCGGCTTACATAAGTTCTGCGCCGCTATGTTACTGGGTGATGTGCTTCTGCTGCCACTACTGTTGCTTTTAACATATTTACTCTTGTTAACATTTATGTTCATTGATTTTTTCGATACAACTGGGTAAACCCCGACAATTTCAACTCCATCGCTCTCGCTACTGCTTTCATGGTCACTTTTGTCTTGTAGTGATTTGCCGAAACCAACCAAACCCAAATCCTTTTCTACACTACTATTAACATTAGCTACACTCCTTATTCTAATAGGGCAATCTTTCGCAGAACTAGAACTGCCAATTGTGGTTAACGTACTGCTTCCGCTGTTGTTAGTATTGTTGTTGAGCAGCTGATTGGTTGTGTTTATGATTTCAGAAGCATTTTTTAAGTTATCAACTGTGATAACATGAGTGGTTGTTGAGTCTAAATTCTTGTTTGTGGCAACAGATTGTATTGGGGCAGGAGTTGGTCCAAGTGTTGCCGCACTGGAATGCTGAACTGGGGCGGTAGATGACATGATGCTGTTAATACTATGATCAGTTGCTCGTTTTGTTGGGGAAACTAAGTCTATAGGCCCTTTACTTGAAATACTACTCGACGACGAACTAAGTGCTTTGTGATTATTTACATTACTGTTGCTGTTACTACTATTGGTTTTCTCAATGTTCGTTTTGGAACTACTTTTTCCATAATTGCCACTTACAGAAGTGGAATTTTGCGGGAGTCCCTTTGAGAAGGTGAAAGTATCTTCCCCTGCCACTACTTGCGGACTAGGCCTTGAGCTTATATTGCTCCCAGTGCTAGATTTGTGGGACTTTAAGTCGCACTAAAATTATGAAAAGATTTTTAGACCTGTCTTCGAAATAGTACTTTTCTTTACCTTGGCAAGCGGGCTGTTCCTTTCTTTGTTGCTACTCATATCCGCAGGTATTTGCGTGATTGATACTGAATTTGGTTGCGTATTGACGCTAGGCACCTCTGATGAATACTTGTCGCTGCTTTTTGTTGTAATTGTAACCACTAAATCCTTTGTCGAAACAACTGACATTGAGTTGCTTGAGGATAAGATGGATTTGCCACTTCCGTCGGCAGATTTTTCAACCACCGTAATGCTAGTCTCATCATTAAGTTTGTTTTTGTTAATTACTGGCTCCTCTGGTTTCTTATTCTCTTTTGGCTTTTTTGCAGACATTTTTCGTTTTTCCAATTCTTTCCTCAGATCATCAAATTTCATCCAACCAGTGGGCCAAATAGATACAACTTTATCGCGAAGGTAATTATTTACAAAATCTTCAAAAGTTTCTTTTCTGGTCCTTAACACTGTGAATGAAGTCCACCGTACTTGGAATAGCTCATAAAGAAGATTTCTGAAATAAGAACAAGAAGCGTGTTACATTGCAGTAAATTTCAGTTTTAAATTCGTTACTAGCCTGAATATTCTTTCTTTTAACCCTTAATTAGTCGCATGATGTCAATCACTTATCAAAATTAAATAAAAAATCAGGGGAATTTTAATGTAACACTGTATTCCTAATATTATACTTTGATATATTTTTAAATGGCTTATTTGAAAATTGGAGACCCGGGTGTGGCCTCATGTGACAATTTGTGATTTGCTATCTTTGATTTGTCTAATTAAGGGTTAAAAGGTTTTGCAAGGGAATATTGTCAACTCTTTTATTTGAATATACCTAAGTGTCTCTGTCCAAGGAAACTTCTTTTTTGGATATTTCGGTGGATGATCCATTTTCTCCAGTTCTTCTTTAGGAATAGTTGACCTGAGAAACCGCATACGTAAAACACTTTTATCCTGAAAAATCCACTCATACAAACCTAATTTCTTCAACTTTCCTGCAATTCGACTCATAATTAAGCAAAACGGACGGCATAACCTCGGCGACAGCCTTTTTTAATTTCATGTACGCTTTTTTAGTTTTAGTCCTTTCTTGCTTAATTCGGAGTTGTTTTGCTTTCCTCAAGAGGAAATACTTTGGCAAGGATATCTGATACTCAAGGTGAGCAAAGACTTGATTTCGAGTAGATTTGTCTAGACACGAGCAAGCATCATCGATCCTAAAAATAAATGGATGAATGAGTAAAACACAGATATCGTAAATTTTAACGGTCACCTTAAAAACACTTCGGTTACTTTATCATCAAACTGGAAGCTTTTCCCAGCATGAATCATAGATTTGGCAGTATCCTTCATTTCCTGAATGTCTGCGAGCAGATCCTCGGACAAATCTTCTGATAATTTAACATCACCGGTTCTCATTTCTGAAAAAATATATTATTAAAAGGATCCTGAGGCGAAAAATTCAGTTACTCACTATCAGGATCTTCTTCTGCCCTTTTGAATCTTTTTTCGGTCTGCTCCTCCTCTGATTCACTGTCCTCTCCAGAACTATCGGATGAGGCCTCATTGGACTGCAAAGTTCTCGCTACCTCACCATTAGTTAGCCTGTTTTTGCCTTCACCCTCCTGCATCTTGCGGAAACTGTCACGCTTAGCCTTAAGCATGTCCTTAACTGTCGTGGTTTTCACAGTCTTTTCTTTCTCTTTCTCCTTGCCTGAGTCTGAGCATATTTCCTCCTCCCGTATATCCTCCTTACTTTTCGGCTTTTCGCCCTTTCTCTCCTTATTTTTTATTTTTCCACTTTCCTTATCGGTATCACTGATTTTCATTTTCTTTTCCATGTGTCCATTTTTTATTTTATTGGCAGTGGAATTTGCGTTTGCATCCTTGGGTGAAGAATAGCCTTCAGTCTCTACTTCGGCTTCGTCGGCGGCCACGCTTTCATCGCCACTACTAGAAGATGGGGAAAGTGCCCGCTTTTTCGCCTTTTGTATTTTAATCTGATCATCTGGACGTTCGTAATTTGAGAGGTGCTTGAACTCTAACGCACCGGAGTTAATATAAAAGCCACCCTCTACCGTTTCTATTTCTTCGGGGATGATTTCATCGTACTGCAAATTCAACTTTTTTTCATAGATTTCATGGCCTATAGCTTAAAATACTTACAGCTTCAGTATTATCAATGAAAGAGTCCGATTCATCATATCCTGCCCCTTTATCGTAGCCATCATCCTTTTTGCTCTTCCTTCGACTAGTGCCACATGAAGTACCATATTTCTTCTCAAGCTCCTTGGCAATCCGAGCGACTTCGTCATCATTTTCCTCGAAAGGATCGGATACTCCGTTAAGCTTTGAAAGCCTTTTAAATTTTTTCTAAAATTAAACAGACAAACAGATATAAATTAATAATGTGTCATACTGAAATAATATTTGTGTCCTATCAGCAGTGAAGCACTCATATATGGAGGATAAGTTAAATAGACTCAGAGTAACGCAGTCGCAAGATTAACACCACCAAAACAAAAGCGGCGAAGTACTCTGTACGAGCATGAAGTTATGTATGTATTTTTAGTTCATTAAATCAGTCATTACATATATGGGCGCAAATTGTTGCAGAAAATTTGCCGTATAATCCTCAAAATATTGTAGCCAAACAAAATATCGAATTCTGAACTGCACCCCAGCCGGAAATTGAATTACTACGTAAATTGAGGTACTTCGGGCATACCATCAGGAATGATATCAACCATATGTAGCATGACATGGAAACCAATTAGTGAGTCTACCCGTGCATTTGAAGCGAGTGAAATAACAAAAGCAGGAAATGCAATGTAGTCTCGTTAATTGATTCCCTATTTTCTCGAAAACGGTAAGAGTTAGCGTAAATACCAAAAACAAAAATGATATCAGCGTAAATGATACCTCAAAAGAAAGAGCAATAACCAAGCATGTTTTCAAAAAGGTTTGAACAAAAAAACACCTGTTTTTTTTAAATACCGTCAAAAAACGGTTTTCTTAAAATTTTGAAAATTTTCGTAAGCTTCAAATATCTGCAAAAAATGTCTGATGACACAGATGTTTAGAACTTGTTTTGTTAGATTGCTTACACATTACTTTAATTAAATAAAATAAAAAAGAATTCACTTATCATTCAAACTGACCATTATTAGTAATTAACTGTAAAATGTTGTGTTTTGTCGCAGGCTTCCTCTAAGACAACCATGGCTCAAATGGTTCTAAATGGTCCATGCTAGCTTTGCACCCATTTCCAAAACACCCTGTATGTACATATACATACATCAACTTATGCATACCCATTAATTTTCTTATATTGTTTCGAAAAGCAATTTCGAGCTTTTACGTAAGGTTTTGAGTTATTTTTTATGTGGTCTCTATTCACATTTCTAACTCTACATTCGACTAGTATGCTTTTTTTGTGCGTATGTTACGTGATGTCTTCGCTGATTGTGAACCGATTTTGATGTTTCTTTTTTTATTGAATAGGATATATCTCTCGTGGTGTCATTTAAGCTTGAAGAAAATATTCCACCTCTAAGGGTGGAAAATTAAGGGAATAATATCGTTTATTGGATTTCACCCACTACTTTTTAACTGATTTTAATAAAACATAGTAGATAATCACATAGGTGTACTTCCAATGAAAATAAAATATGATGATCTGCACTAAAAAGTTAAAAATGAAATATTGAAAACAAAAATAAACCGACTTAAAAAATATAGACTAAAGCATTAAAAGTTGAAATTAATTGTTTTTTGAGGCGGTATCAAGCCGTACGATACACGTCTGCACAGTGCCGTGTTGAGTAGCTTGTGCGTTCGAGCCCACTCGATCACGCTTATCCCTCGCGTCGCGCAAGCTTGGATGATGCAGGCATACCGCATTTGACCCACCTTAGAGGTGTGATTAATTAAAAACCAATTTCGAATTATTTTGGCGAAATTTAATTCGAATTCGAATGAAACTAATTCATTTGCCTGGCAACCAGAGAGCGAGACAAATCAACCACGGTGTATGTACATGAAAGAGATACCTTCATATTCCCTTACTGTTTTTTAAAGCTGAATGTGTCTTCTGCGTTTCTGCCAAAGCGAAACCATGTAGTGGGGCCAAGTTCGGTACAAAGAACAAATGAGCTTATCGACGAAGCGAATTGAGATCCAAGTTATATTAAAGTTCCTTCGAACTCACCTTCAGAAATATATAACGTTGCTTAAATTGTTAAAAAAGAAAAATTATTCCTTGCTACTACTAAATCCATAACTTGGAAAGTTTTTACACACGATTTATTTACATATAAATAAAACTTACCAAGCCGGCGTAGCGTTCCATACATCTAACTAAGGGATGAATTGTTTTTTTCTCGCGCACCTCATTGAGTGGGAACTTTCCAACTATGCGATTAAAAAATCTCAACAAAATTGAGATAGTAGCACTTTATAAATACTTTAAACGAAAAGTATTTTGAACAAGATATGTTAACAAGTTTATAAGATATCTACAATATCAGTTTTCAATAGCAGCAATCTACTAAGTAGATGTTCAACAAAGAAATTACATTATTTACATGCAATTCAATTTGGCTTGAATAGCGTGCACCAAAACGCATGGTCAGGACCTAATACTTATAAATTATTTTTTAGTTTCGACAAAAAAAAATCCATTCAATTCAATGAGAGTGAATTGCTTTTATTTTTACAATCCTGACGAAAGAAAAAATAAACTCTTGCTATTACTTAGTACCTGCTACGGAACCCTAAGTCCTAGGTTGATGCGTGTACGACGCGCACTTGCCCGTTTTTGATTTATGTTTTTGATGGAATATCAATACTTTTTGTAAAGTTACATTCTGCTTAAATATATTGCTTAATATTTTTTCTACGGTTAATAGGTACTCTTTTCTTACTGTTACCATGCACAATTGGCTCGTTTTCTTTATATATGTACGTCCAATGAGTAATGTCCTAAATCTATGCCAATTTTCAAGTAAGTCAGCTGGAAGTGGTTTAGGTTTTTGGGAATCAGTGAGTATTAAATGTAGCGATATTCGGAAGTCAATATCTCGGGAACTATTTGAACAGTCTCTGAAGCTGAATTGTGCAGTACCTCGGTATCACTGACTACGTAGACACAGTACTTGTCCGTTTATACGGCAAAGAAAATCATGACTTTGGGCTACGTACGCGCTAAGCCAAAGTCGCTACTTTGGATTTCGTATATTACGTAGTTACTGCGATTTTGAACTCGCCCGTAGTAATATTTAGTTTAAGTTCATTTCCGTCTATTTCGCAAATGGAGGATTTTCTACAAAAAAAGGTATTTTGTACTTTCGACTTTTTTTTTTTGTAAATATCTCGACACCGATATGAAGTAAACTTTTTGCAGGCTCAAGTTCCGTTGGAGAGATGAGAAGCCCCACAATCCTCGTGTTTGTTCCCTTTTCAGCATTTCCTTGCCTCTGTAGTAAAATTATCTTACTACCTGACGATCGCTAAGGGTAGAAGTGCTAATGGGTTCGTCTCTTAGATTATAGAGAGACAGGATGGGACATTACGCGTAAAGGCCGTGTACGTGAGTGAGGCATTTTCCCCTCCAAATAATTCGAAGGGTCGTAAACTTATCCTTATGTCATTCGATGCCCCAAAAATTCGCGAGGAAAACATTTTTTCAAGAAAGTAAATCATGCAAACACTCTTTTAATTCAGTAGGATGTTAGATATATGAAAACGCGAAAAACCTACCGAAACCAATGTGTAAATGACAAATGGTGTCGGATAGAAAATTCATCGATGGGGGTTACATAGGATGCCCCATTTTCACTCCCTTCAAAATCCACGCCTGCACTGAGCACGCAACTACGAAAACGAAGGTAACTAACCCATCACGAAATTGTCAACTAAATTTGCTTGTGTCCTGTCTCTCTATAATCTAAAGGATGTGGTTTGATTTCTTATGTAGGTAGATTATGGTGTATGCATAACATAGTAGTTGCTCCCACGGCAACCGGTTACCTTATTCAACCGCAACGATACAATAGCAAATGCAACAAAGCGTGAATTTGAACACTACCTGACCCTAATATTTACTTGAATAATAACAAACCGGCGTATCTAAGCAAAGTATCTACATATCGTCGCTGCGCGTGCAAAACCGCGGAAGAGCAGTTTGTTAATACCGCGTAACAGCAAAAGGCGCAGATTTGAAATATGGTGCCAGTGAATGCTTAACGCGTACTGGCTGGTAGTAGATTTGACACATTTTCAATTAGCCAATAAGGAAGGATTTTGACATTGAAACAATACCGCGGAATAGTTGTATGTCGGAAGTTGGCAGCAAGATATCCAGTTTTTTTCACCTCCTGTAAAATCGTACAAAAGCCGATACGCGGTATTAACAAACTGCTCTTCCGCGGTTTTGCACGCGCAGCGACGATATGTATATATATGTTAATGTTTTTTTATTTGTTATACCTAAGCAGTATTTAAAAAGGATGATATTTGTAATAGTTATAGCGCATGTAATTTTACAAACCAATCAACATTTTTACGCGTTCGCGAAAGGGTAACTAATCACCCCTAATGCCTAGACCGCAAAATGGAGATGGGCCTGAAATTCGAAATCGTGCTAGGGAGATGTTTTTGGGAATTGACTGAGTTTTCGACTGCTTCCACTTTGCTGTAACGGTAGATGTAGTAGATAAGAAAGGCACTCTAAACTATAGAAAAAAGCATTGATAAAATCAGTTCAATAAATTTAATGGATAGATCAAAGTCAATAGCATCGTCTTTATCGCGAACACTGTAGGCACTAGAAGTCTCCTACCCATCGTTCCGAAAGAAAATTAAGTTAAGGTCTCAGAATGATCTAAACAGACGCAAAAGAGGCCTATTACTTATACTACCTACAAAAGGCAAATCAAGAATGTTCGATTCCAGCAACCACCAAAAAAAAAGAACGAAAATTAATTTGGACAATGGGTAGGATGCAGTAACTGAAATGAAGATTTGTTGCAGGAGCTTGAGCACAGTTACTACCCACCAAAATTCTTGGATAATGATAGCAGCGTCCACGATGCCAGCAGGGCAAATTTATTGTCATATAAATAAAAGCTCATCACGGCCTAAAAATTCCTTTATATTGCATTAGCATTGCATGCCTAATTCTGCATCTTACCACCTCGGCAATTTTGATTTGTAAATGGGGTCCAATTAATCCTGCGAGTTCTTTCGATAAAAGAGGGAAAAGGGCGTAACTCGTTGCACACGCTTGCTTCGAAACAACGTGCAAAAAACCTAAAGAATTCCACTTTCACTTTTTGGGAAAAAATGCAAAGGCTACGTCATCCCAAGTTCTTATTAAAATTATTGTTCATTGTGTTTATATGTTGTATGAATGGAGGGAGAGCTTGTGCCCTGCGGAGCAAAATGTTCATTTATTTACGGCGGAAACTTTAAAAGCTCCTTTCGCCGTTGCTCCGCACACGTATCCAAGCACACCGAGCTATAATTTGACGTAAAATGCACGATGCCAACTGGAGAAATTCAATCGCACAATTTCCACTGGCAGCGCAAATAGAGCCAGTAGCCAGCCTCTGCCTAGGATAGGAATCGCCCGGCCCACCCCCACCGAGCGATGCCCTGCATAACACAAATGCATAGTGTGAAGCACTCACCTTCTCAAGATGAACAAGTTTCGAGTAATTGAACTCTGGGAATGAGTCCGAATTTGGCTCGAAAAGTCCTAGCTCCAGGCGGAACGTCTTGGACGATCGCTGTTGCGACGTTACCGCATCTGAAGACGCCGACACTGGAGCACCGCCAGCGGACGAGAACGGCTCTTGTCCCTGGAGTAGTGCAGCTGCAGTCGCACCAAAGTTGAACTTCTTGGATGAATTCGAAGTGATGCTGTCGAGAGGGCCACCACTCAGTGTCGTAAATGAAACACGTTTTAACTCAGACATAATGGAGGTCGCCGGCGGCGATTACTTTGCATCGCGATTTAACGTCCAACACTTCCCTTGCAGGATTGATAGTGGGAAACCACGGATAAGCACAGAGTCCACTCTTTCCACACAATATCAACATTGGCCACAAAAAAAGGCAACACTCAGCATGTCGCGCGCGGTCGATTTTTTCCGCCAGCAAAGTTCACAAACACAAGAACAAGAAATTAATGAAGAAAAATCCGCATAAAACAAGTCTGGGCCATTAAAATGGCATTTGATTCGCCCGAAAATACCTGAGTCCACGCGATTACCCACAAGTACTTTATCAGGGCAGCGCGGCACAATATTGCGGCACTCCCGACATTTTCTCGAAACTTTCGCAAACTACCCGGACGTCCCCAACTTTTTATGTTGCGAGTTTCGCTCCCTACATTTAAATTTTCTGCAATTTTTTCTCAAGCCTTGCCAATTAGGATTATACCCAGCGTACTGGCATAGCTCAGTTTTGGACTTTCCAGCGTCACTTGAAATGAAATCTCACTAGAATAGATTCGCGAACCACAAAAAACTTCCTGCGTTAGATTTAATTTTTATTAGAATATCTGCTTTTGCTATAATCCCGAAAATTCACCACCTTGCTGTTTTTGACATATAAACGCGCTTTGATCGCTTACCAACACGCACTCACCATGCTGAATTTTTTTATGTTCATGACGTTTATAGTACGCACCCGTCCTGCCAAATATAAGGTGTTTTAGACCCAATTTGACATTTAACTTCGACCAGTAACGGAAGATAAAAGAATTACTACGGTTAGATACAGCCATGGAGCCGACTTGAAAGTCATCCCATCGATCCGAGGTTAGATCGACTTCAAGTCAGCTTGACTCAAGTCGATTCGAAAAATTTAGCGGTTCGAGGCTTGTAACCGCAGCTTGAGCACTTGAGTTTTGATATTTATCGCATCGGTCGGCTGTGATATATTAAATACGTAATGGACAACAACACCCAGCAAATATTGCTATTCTTTATAATCCTCAATTGCATGAATTTATATTGAACATCTAAGTAGTTAAAATACTAGAATTTTTTTGAAAATTCTGTTATAACATTTCATTTGCCATCATGTTGTTGATTACCATGCTTGCAGAAATTGAAAATGCTTCAAATGTTGGAAATGGAGCAATTACACGGTACAAGGCGTAGCAGCCCTAAACTCAGGGTAAAAATTCAAATCTGCCATTTTGCCAATGTGCCGAATGACAAGTTTCCGTAAAAATGTTTAAAATGTGTTATAACAATTGTGGTCTCCACTTGCTGTAGACTTTTTTCAGAAATTTTATAACAAATTGCTAATGAGTGGAGATTGGAGACACACTGTTAGAGAAAGAAGAAGCCGGTGAATTTGACTTTTTAAGCATTCGTTTTCGTTAGCCGAGTGGGTGTCGGTCAGTTGTTAATTTTGTAGTTTTTGTCCCATAATCCAAGATATGGATAGATCTTTGCATAGTCCATTATTGGGTGGTAAGGCGAGGAGTGGTTTTAATCCCCGTACGCGGCAAAGTTCAGCGAGCTCAGCGATTTCGGGAAGAAAGAGCATACTTGGAGGCAACTTTAAAAAAGGCTCCACTTCTGGGTAAACGTCTGGTATATAAACACCCTTTGCTTATTAAAACAAACTTTAAATTCAGGCGCTTTAGTGTGTCAGGTCGGTCAAATCAATCCTTGCAAGTTGTGGCTCGTTCCGAGTGTAACGTGGTGGAGTGCTTTGGATTCCCATTACCAGTCCTTGTCAATGAAGCGCTCACATTCTCGGAGAGGAATACGGCGGTTTCTATAAACTTCTCTAGCCATGGATGGGCATGGGCTGTTTACGGTCGCCGATTGCTGGTTTGGCAATATAAAGAATCAAAGTATGAGGCCACCAGAAGCTTTGACTCGATGCGAACACCACAACGAAGGGGGACCACAGCTCAATGCCGGGAGTTAACACTTCCGCACTGTGATATTGGGCACAAGGCCTCGTTAATAACAGTCTTCACAACTGAATGTAACCAAATGGCCTCTTGTCTGGCAGTGTCTCCAACAGGCGATATTCGGTATTGGCCTTCCATAGCACACGATGGATCGTCTGTAGACTGCACAGGTATCCTCGAGGGACAGGAGTTTGATCACCTCCTAGAAATTCAGCCCCACGGTTATTTGCTGGTCACTACAACTTGCAATTTAGTGCTTGTCCAGTTAAAATTACAAAACGGTAGGCACACAATTCAGCACAAAACTGTTAAACCGCCGTCTGGCTTCTTTGGTGGAATCGGAAAGAAATTTGCGTCAATCATCATTGGTATGAATACGGGACAAGACAAGGAGAATGTAAGTGACGTTCATATTATCGTCATACCCCATTACCCCTATTATTTCTTTCAGAAATTTGTAAAAATTACTGGGAGCAAGGCTACCGAAGGGAATTGGAACATTGCCCTCCTGGCTGATCGGTGGGTGCAACGATGGAATTTTTCGGACAATGGGAGCGAGCAGTTCGTCTTCGAAGATACTGAAATTATAAGAAAAATTCGGGAAGAGTTTCAAATCAAATTCTGGAGCGGGAGAGGTACTAACTTAATTTGAGTTTTAAATTTCAATCTTTTACTCTATCTTTGAACAGAAAATAATGAAATCGTTGTGTGGCTGCTTGACATGCAGGAATGGGACTCCAAGCTTTATATACTAACTGGAGCAGTGAACAACGCCATTTCTCCACAGATGCACTACGCGATTGGTAAGCAAAACAATTGTCTAGATTTTCATTGAATATCATATCTTTGCTTTAGCTGCAATGACGCCTGAAGCTGATTATTTGCAATTAGTGCGCTTCATGCCGCTCAAGCTGAACATGTTTTACTGCGAGGGAGTGGATAGCGAGTGTCTTGATTTCAAATTTATATTGAACAGAGGAACAGCCTATATGTACAGTGAACGGGCGATATATCCTATAAATCTCTCCAGTGCGCCCACCAATGAAGTGGATATGGAAAAAATCGAGTTTCAGTCACAGAACGACAAAATTTTAGCAGCAGCAGATTTTTCGAACATTCCTCTGTTCTTTACTAGAGGACACGGATTAGTGTGTATTTCACCTGCGGACTTTGATTCCAGCGACTTTGTTAATTCTTCCTTTTCGCCTGATATATTCAGTCCCGCGCAATTGTCTGAATCATTGAACCAGACTGTTGCTTCATCTACTATTGGTTTTACGGGGAATCTGATCTTACATGATCTAGATCCAGACGAAATTTATAATGGCCAAAAGGACGGAGTGAATCAATTGAAGGCAGCGTTCATATATTACTTGAAACGCAATACTCCTATGTGCAACACCATCCTAAAAGATATTATGCCACCCAATGATGCCATCGAAGAAATTGACTCGACGCTTGATAAGTAAGTAGTTTTAATTAGGAGAATATTTTACAACATATTTTCCTTGCAGAATTGTTGTTTCTATAGTCGAAGACTTGGCCGAAGACATTCCGGCCGCTGATCCTAGGTGGGAGGCTAAAACCGACAGACAGAAATTTTCTTTGGGAAGCTCAGGCTCACTGCAAATAATAACTCAGCTGAAGGAGAAAAATTTAGCATTGACTCATTTTATAGAATTTCTACACACCGTTGGTATATGGGAGAAGGTAATTTATAGAACTGTTGTCAGTAGCACGTATAAATTTCCTTGTTTCCACATAATTCTCTTACCGAGTTGCAAAACAAATAAAAATTCAATTTTTAAAAATTTCATAGTTGAATGCTGCAACGTATCGTGGTGCTGTGAAAGCAACACCTCAAGTTTTATCTGATATAAATGAGAAAATCATAGCCGCTATTGCACTTAAATCCATTCAAAGCAGGTAAGTGTTGCAATAATTGGAACTACTGACTCAATATCTCAATAACTTTACAGCCATTCCAAAACTATAGATGAGGCAATTCAACTAGTTGTGGAAGACTGGAACGAGCACCCTTCTGGAAGCTTGGTGCATCAGGATATTTTTTATGTGAAATTAACAAGATTTCAGGATATATTCCGAGCGTTTGCAGAAATAGCAGATAATTACATTGCAACTCATCAACAAACAGTTCAAGTTGCTAGTCTGCTGTGCACAATAAATTCTGTCGTTTTGGTAAAAAGCTAGTGTACGATTACTTGTATATAATGAAAGGAATTTTATAACTTTAGGCAATGCTGTCTGAAATTATTCAGATACGGGAGACTAAGAAGCAGCTTTATGCATTCCCATCTTCAAAACAAAATTCCTTCGAGTTCCTACCCTGGACTGCAAATTCCGGCAAATTTGGGCTGCGTGACACTCTCATTCATTTAATAAACACGACTCTTAAACATGGAGCTAGATCTACTGGAGAACCGGAAGTTAGACAGAAACTCTATCAGCAAATGGTCGATCTCATCGATTTTGTTCTCGATGGGCGCAAAAGTTATTTGGAAAGTGTGAAAGATAATGAAAAATACGGAGTACTTCTTCAGCAATACGAATCTCAAAGGAGAGACTTAATTGCGCCACTTGGTATGAAATGAGGGGCACTTTAGTAACAGACGTAGTGAACGTAATATTTTCAGTTGACGATGTGCAATATGAGCTGGCAGCAAAATTAGCAGAAAAGTACCTCGATTTTCAAATACTAGTTATGATTTGCGACATAACGCAAAATCAAGAGCGATTGGACAATTACATCAGTATTTTCAAAGACTACAACTTTTCCCAATTTGCTATTAATTGGCATCTGCGACAGAATAAACAAGGAGATTTATTTGAGCGATTTAAAAGCAATCAGGCAGAGCTTTCCAGATTTTTGGGGGATCATCCTTCGTTGGCTTGGGTGCAACTTGTTTTTAATGGTGAATTAGGTCGTGCCGCTAGAATCTTGTTTACTCTTGCACAAGATGAAGTAGAGTTTGTAGCTCGTAAAAAGGTAAGTTTCGCAAGTGTATCCAGCACATGCCCACTTTAATCAATTTCTATTTAGACTATGTTATCTTTGGCTAAACTGGCTATCTTAGCATCCGACACAGAGGTTTCTATTCACGTTGCTGAGATAAATACAGAATTGTCTCTCATAGAGTACCAGGAACAAATTCCAGAGAGTTTACTCGCATCATTTGGGTATGATACCGACAATCAGAGAGTACTCAAGGCTGAGGAGATAATTAATGTGAGAATTTATGTGCTTTTGATTACATTATTCTAATAAGCCATTGTAGCTATTCATTTCAGAGGAGAATGAGGCCGCTAATGAATTTGATTTCCGTAAAGCCCTAGAGCTTCTGAATTATGTTGAGGACCCATTTGAGGTGAGACATAAAATTTGGTGTGCTGCAATTCTCAAAGATTCGTGGACGGATTATGACATGAATGCAGCCTTGGAAAAAATACAAAATATGCTTTTCTTTAAGCTCATTGATGTTTGCTATTTGATGGGTGAGCTATATTGGTTTTATGGAATGTTTTGTATTTTATTTCAATTTTACCTAGACGGCGAGCTGGAGGACTTTCTGTCACCAATGGAAGACTTCTTAAACAGTCCGGAGCTGGGCGATCTGCCCAAAATGAAGTCATTTTTATATTTACTTAAGTTAGGATACGAACACATTTCTGAATCTTATCACAAAAAGGATATGGATCAAGATTAGATAACGTAAATAAATATTACATTTCTAGAATCGGCTCTAGTTTTTTTGTGGATAGTATTTATCGGCGTGGGAAAACCAAATGTGATATTGCTGATCGTAAACTATTGTGGCACCTAAAAAATTAAAGTAGTAATAAATATAAGTACAATCCAAATATCTCAAAAAATAGTTATCTTTCCTACGATCGAAAATATACATACAGTTCATGGCCAAAAAATTACAAAAACTTGCAAATTTTATAAAATTTCTATTGAATATTATTTTTCAGTACGAAAGCTTATATACATATTTATCAAAAATTTATACATAACATTAAAGAAAAAGACAGTAGGAAGACATATCAGTACTAATCACAATATTAATTAATATTTAGTGTTATCGCCCTTTGCTAATTTCACTGCGTCGATTCTTCTTGGCATACTCTCTATGCAAGCTTTGGTACATCATTTTATCTGTAATATTTTCGATCGAATTTAACAATTAGCGTTATTTTCTTTATAAACCAACCTCTTTAGCTCATGCCACATATTTTCAATGGGGATTAAATCGGATTAATTTTCTGGTCATCGCAGTAAAGGAATTTTATTTTTTATAGTTTTCCCGGTGCATAGACGCAATTTTGCATAAAGGTAAACGAAGGTGCCCAATATCCGATTTCATCAAAATATGGCAGCGCAACGGTCTCCAAAACTTTTTAGCATTGATATTGTCTCATGATCCTCTCGACGAAATATAGTCATCCTAGGCGCTTAAGGGTAATTGCGCAAAGGTGGCCTCCGGTTCCCAGCAGCAATTAACACCACTTTGCGTTTTTCCCTAGCCGTAGTCTTCTTTTTGCGTCCACAATTTGCCCGCTTTGAAGAAGTCACCGAATTCCTTTTATTTTTTTGATATCTGTACCAAACCTGCCGCAAAACTGTGCGCTATTTGTAAACTTATTTATAACGTTTTATGGTTTCACTACAAACTATTAGGTTCATTTCAGCATGGTTTCATTAAAGGTAAACCGACCACGAGCAATCTTCTAAATGTTTCAAATGTTTGTCTCTCTTCTCTTGAATCAGCAAATCAAATCGATTGCATTTTTACTAACTTTAGTAAAGCATTTGTCAGAATAAAAATGTACACTTTCATTGATCTTGGATTTCTAACCTTGTTTGCTAAAGGGGTCGCACTCAGCAAGTATTATTTCGTGGTTGTCTGTCACCCAGGGAAGCCACCTGCGTCCCCTCCTCTATATTATCTCTATAATGACTTGCCTGACTACCACGCTAAATCCACAGCGGCGGCGGGCGAATAGTCACAGCCATTTTTAAATTTTAGTTTACTTTCTCACTTTTATACTACCTCTTTTATTTTTGGGGGCTATTGTCGCACCCGCCGGATTCAGATCCATTCGGAATATAGGAAATCCACAAGCAAGTGGAGAAATGTATATGCCGCAAATGAGTTAAGTGGCGAATAATTATTTGATGGTTTTCAAGGCGCTATGTTCAAGAGAGCCAACTGACGATATTACCGATGAAAGTTTCAAGACATTAGGTTCAAGAAATTCCGAAATAGTTTAGTAAGATTAAATATAAATATCCTACGTTCCGAACGGATTTGAATCCGCCGGAATCTGTTATCTTGCAATGAGCCCATTGATGAAACTTGTAAATAAATAAAAAAGTCAACTTTAAGCTGGTTCCAAATATATGTACAGTAAGGAGCTCTGTAAATATTTCCCCCCCTTTCCCTCCCTGTATGTTTTTCTTAATCAAGAAAGGAATCTAAATTGTCGCATGGATTTCACGACTTGAATGCTGCGATATTGGGTGAATTATCGGTGAATCTATGGACTACGGGCATTGACAAGCAGCAGTCGGTTGCAAGAAAATACCTCAATTCCCAACTAGCAGAACAGCTAACGTAGGATCTAAAATCTGATTTTTGAGAATAGATCAGGTCGTCTTTCAAATAGGCGATTTGGTGGATGATTATCTGGCGATATTGAGGCGGGTAGTCAGAGTTCCTCAACTGCAAGGACAAAATAGAGAACAGCTTTCACAATCACGTTGCGCAACTCAGCTTTGCGGAAACTCAAACGGAGCATTTGAAAACGCCACTGCGGGAAACTGAAAAGCGTTCAGTAAGAAGAATGCCGTGAAGATTAAAAATATTATTTAAATTAAAATTAGCCCATAAACTAAATGGATAAGTACAGAATTTCCGGAAAAACTTTTTTTTCATAGTATGTACCTCAACATGCAAATTGTAGAGTCCAATACTGGTAATTAACTACAAATAAATGAAAAGCCTACGTTATTTGAAATACTTCCCTGAAATCAATTTAATTATTGTTGTATTAGATAACTGTGGTATACTTGTTATATTGAACAGTAAATGTGTACAAACCTCACTAGGAAAGAGGTGAACATGGAAAGTAATTTGATACGCTTACTTTTCACCCGAGAAACTGAAACCCTCCAAGTGAGATTTACTCCACAGAACCATTAGCTCAGATAGCAGCAGTTTTATTTGCCTATTTTGAATGAGTTTTTACTGAAAAAAGGTGACGAATTTCCAGGCGATTAATGAAGACATTCAAAAAGATTTTTATTCTATTTACACCCATTTTTTTTTATTTGCATGCATTAAATTTGTTAAACAATAAGAGGATAAGAGAGATAGTGGCGGAGGAAAACCAGGTAAATATGATACCTTTTCCATCACGAATGAGGCTGGGGAGGAGAGCCAGAAGACTCTTGCGACATTTTTCCTCGCTCGCGACCTGTAATTAGTTTATGAAGAGGTGACTTCGGGGAAGCATCATATGCATAGACAACTTTTATGTTCTATGCAATATTTATTTGGATTAATTTAAAATGTGCAAGAGAAACACCGGGTTAGATTAGTTGAATGTATGTATTAAATTCGAGCTCGGAGTAGTGCTTTTATAAATTAAAAAATATTTCGCAATTAATGAATAATTTAACGAAAATATTGTGAGGTTCCGTTGTGCTGGTTTTGTTGATATTTTAAAACAAGTATTTTAATTGAACTGTTCTAATATGTTTTAAGTATTCTAAAGTAGCAATGCAAGTGATTTATGGATATTTGCATCTGTAGAACGAGCTTCTGCTTAAAAGTTGAACGAACTTGTTCGAAAAACGGCCGGAATTAATTAAACTGGAATTACGCCGCAGGTAATGTAATTTTTAACTTAGCATTTTTCTGGATTCTTCATTATACGTTAAGAAATATCAAATATGGCTTCCATGTTGTATTGAACCCTTTACACAACTCGACCATAACGTCATTTATTATTTATTAAGATTGTTGAAAACCGCAATAGCTGCATTAACACAAATACATGGCGGTTTTGATTAATTGAAGCCTCTACTAATACTGACTGAATTTAGCGATTTTGATGCTGTTTTTATAATGTAATTTGGATGGTGTGAGGTCCATCATCATTACGACTCCACTAACAAAATTGTGATAAATTATAACAAAACTAAATAGTAGGTCTATGGATTCTTTTTTAAACATTGATATCATGCTTTTTTTGTGGTAGAAGATGGTGTCTGGTGACTATTTGGGTGATGAATAACACAATATTCACTATACGGAAAATTTAGGAATGTTTGACGGGCGTGATCGAGGTCGTATTGGCCAGAGTCCCATCTCATACCACAAGCATTAAAACAATGGCCATAATAGTAGCGATAAAATATTGAGTTGTATGCGAGATTACATCGGTGTATAGGAGCAATAGATAGATAGATAGGAGTCATAGAGTCGGCACAGATGAGTCGGAAAGATTTTAGCTTGTACCTTGTGCAGTGCGAACAGTGTGCGCTCAGTTTAAGTCCAGAAATTAAACAATAATGTAAAACAGGACTGCTTAAGTGCAAATCTGAATTTCAATGACCGGCTAAGGACAGAAACATAAGAAAACTTCCTTCCGTGAGGTTTTAGCCTCATTAGGATTTGTAGATCAACGTGGAGTTGGGCGAAGGGAATTATTTCTTGGATCTTTAAGGAAGCCCCCGTCGAGGTGGTTTATATGAGTTCGAATCTTACCAGACATCAGCGAATTTAAAACACAACAAGACACGATGCAAAGACAACCTCAACCAAGAATATTGTAATGGATTTCCCTGTATTTCTACTTTAATGAAACTGTGCATATGTGTTAATCGATCGAAGCTGAACTGCAAATATTTTTAAAATACAGTTTGGCTTGGACAACATGGATGCCATACCTTGCATGCACAAGAATATATCTCACACACACGCAAGACAACTGCTTGTAGACAAAGATGGTAACTATTGACTATTCTTTTATAAATTCCAATATTTAAAAATATTTTCAAATTATACTATTAATATATTTTACAAAGTCCAGCTGCAGTAGACAGAAGATGCCGAAAAGAAATTTTTTTATACAACGGTAGAATTGAAGGGAATTAGAGTTATAATTAGAGTTAATAAAATAACTGCAATATATTTTTTTTAAAAACAAGCCTTGTTTAAAAAAATAAAAAAATAGTTACCTATTCAATTACAAACCGAATTATGGCAATATCAGAACTCTTGAAATATGCACTCACTATAACCAATTTTACTAAATTAAATTTTCCATTGCGACTACGTGATATAAAAACTTGCTTCGATATATGTAGTATGTTGAGTTACTAATGCTATGTACAAATAATTCCTAGTTCACCCACATTTTACCTTCCAATAGGAATCAGCGTAAAATAGCTCACATCTTTTTCCCTGTAGGGGAGAGGAGGACCGTTCCCGAATAATAAACGTTTGGGCTTTTTGGGGACGCAGATTATAAATGTGTCCAATTTTAAAATTTATATGTATATTAACGTGTATCTAATATGGCGGACGCCGTATACTAAATGGAATTTCATAAAAAAAAGTACATGAAGGTTTTTGGGGACGCTCATTTTACAGCTACTTCACAATTTGAAAAATGAAAAATGACGGATTCAATTGGCACGTGGGAGTTGTGGGGATGGTGATTTCAAATATTGTCATCAATTTAGCTAACTCAAAATGGCGGACACAACATGATTCGCTACTGGCGAACGTAACATGGTTGGATGATTGGCTTTAAAGACCTAGTAAGATAGATATGATAATTCACACTTTATTCAATTTTTTAGTAAAAGTTTCATTCACATGATCTTTCAATTTGACCTTCAAGTATGGGAAAGGGTGGTTAAACGTGATAATTTTCTGCCGGAGGTATCTATTACTTTTTATATTTATAACAATTGGGGTGACCTATGTACATATGTATAATGCGGGCACTGCGACCGTGAAAATCTTGTGTGCAGTGGCAGTGGTAGTTTAGTCTCTTGTGCTACATGAACAGGAAATTAATTAGGGGCAAATGGGGATTTGCAGGTGCTGCGGTTTGTCCTATAGATATGTTTCAAATCAATGGTCTTTGAACACAGCTTTTGCTACAGGACAGCTTTGTCTTTACCTCGTATGGTTTTAAGGAAATTTCTGTTAAGGGCAGGGTAACGTATTAAAATTTTTTTTTCTTCATTTTTTTTATTGTTTCATATGATTGCACAACATCTTAAGATTGTTGTGTCAAAATTTCAAACAAATAGGAGTAAAACTAACTAAGATATAGAACTTTGAGCGTTTGTTGCTTTCATGTATAATACTCGATTTTCAGGTATGCAAAACTTTAAAGCGATTTTTGTCATTTTTGAGACCGGTGAACAGTTTAAATCAAAATCTACTCGACCGATTGTTTTGAAATTTTGTATACAGCTTCTTTACATAAATGACCAGGTAACGCTGGGAGCTTTTTTTTTCATAATTATAGATTTTACAATAACAAATAGGTTCATTTTTTATACGAAAATCGGTGTTTTCACTTCTAAGTGTCAGCAAAAATTGAAAAATCGAAAAAAAAAGTTCCTCATAGGAATACCTTTGGAAAGCGGTTATCTAATGACACAATTTTTTTTTTTAATTCAGTTGATCCACTCTTGAATAATATTGTTCACCGACAGACAACTTTTTTTCGAGGCGCCTCCGAATATTTGCTGCCGTCGGCTTAATTATTTATATTTTGTTTTAGAAAATTAAGGAAATATTGTTCACAGTTTGTACTATAATGCTGCGATGGACTAATTAAATTTGTATTGCCTGTAGCGTCTGGAAAAATTCTTGAAAATGGGCCTTTTTTACGCCGAATTAACGTTACCCTCCCCTTAAGCGAAGTAAATGATGAAAATAATTTCAAATTCTACTTATTTGCAGGTCGCTTCGGGGCCATATTTAAGAATATGTCGTCTAACGAAAGAACTCCTTTAACAAACCCGGGTCCGTCCAGGTCAACTTACATATTCCCTGGAGTTTCGCCCAGATCTCGTCGACGCCAAATGCGTAGTTTTCAATGCTGCATGTGTGCAATATTTTTGTAAGTTTTCCAATAAAATTTTTATTTAAAGTTTGGTGAAACCATGGATTGTTTTAGAGGTGTTCTAGCCATTGCCCTGGTAATAACTATATCATATGCGATAATGGAAAACCCTGCAACAAACGAAACTTCATTCAGTGACAATGAAATATTCTCTAACCCAGAGGACGGCATGCTGTTAAATGGAACGGAAGGGCTTATTTTCCTCATGAATATAGAGCACCCATTGGAAGATGAGATTCCGCCCACCTGGGCCTTACCACAACCATTGATAAAGAAACAGTCAGAAGCAGAGGCGGAGGCACAGAATTATGGTCTAAGAAAGCTGGGGGATCGGGAAATGTTAGAAGAAAATATTGCTTTGATACCACCCAACACACCTTCGTTCCGTCATCAAAGAGCTGTAAGCACCAGTGCCGAAGGAAGGAAGCTGGCCAAAAGAGGATACGTGGAATACCAGGCCACTTTGTTTCTCGCAAAGATGAACAACTATACTAAGCCAGCGGGCCGGCATAACGTGGGTGACGGGCCCAATTTGAAATTATCTGATGTCCAGAAGCACGTTGAGTGCAACTTCAATTCTAGATATCGAACTGCCAATGGGACTTGCAACAATAAGAGACATCCGATTCGGTTTGGTTGCGCGCTAACTCCATTTCGAAGGTATATAAAGCCAAGATAGTCATTTAAATTTTGGGCATTTTAAATAAATATCATTTCTATGCAGAGCTCTGCAGCCGGACTACGCTGACGGCATTTCAGCACCCCGGAAGGGCCTTTCAGGAAATGAACTTCCTTCAGCACGAGAAGTGTCCACACAAATACACCGTCCTTCTTATGCTACTGATTCAAATTTCTCAGTCATGCTAGCTGTTTGGGGCCAGTTTTTAGACCATGACATAACAGCGACTGCTCTTAGCACAGGCCAGGATGGCGACCCAATCGATTGTTGTGCTATATCAAAATTATTTCATCCAGAGTGCTTTCCGGTTCCGATAGGACGGGGCGACCCCTTTTACGATGACTACAATATAACTTGCATAAATTTTGTGAGATCAGCTGCTGCACCAACGGGAAAATTTGGACCCAGGGAACAACTGAACCAAGCAACCTCTTTTATTGATGGTTCCGTGGTTTACGGCAACACTGAGCAAAGGCACGATGTTCTTCGGTCCAAAGTGGGTGGCCAGCTGCGAATGTTTGTAACGGCCGACAATCGCACTCTGCTGCCTTTATCGACAGATCCTAACGACGGTTGCAATCAGAAGAAGATGAATGACAAGGGAAAATACTGCTTCGATTCTGGCGATCAGCGGGCCAACGAGAATTTATATTTGACTTCCATGCACTTGCTTTTAGCTAGACAGCATAATTACCTGGCCCATAATATTGAGCAGAAAAATCCTCAGTGGAGCGATGAGAAAATATTTCAGGAAGCACGAAAAATTTTAGGTGCGCAAATGCAGCATATAACTTATAACGAATTTCTGCCCATCCTCCTAGGCGAAGAGTTGGCAGCTAGCAAAGGACTCCTTCCGAATTCCACCAACAACAAGGATACCTATAATGCCACAGTGAACCCCTCCATAGCGAACCACTTTGCTGCGGCGGTATTTCGTTTCGCGCACACGTTGTTACCTGTAGGTATTTCGCACGCTTATGCTATGCCTCGACTTTATGGCTTGTCCTTTCCTATTTAGAGCTTAATGAAAATGGGAACGGACGACAACAACTTCGACAACATCCAACTCCACAAGATGCTGTTTAATCCGTTCTCTCTATGGACCTGGGGTGGCCTCGATAAGGCCATGGGGAGCGCAGCGACCACCCCCACCTTGGAGGTTAATCAGTTCTTCACAGTAGAAGTGACAGAGAAATTATTCGAAGAAACGCCGGTTGTCAGCGAATCCAAGAAACAAATTTGTGGCTTAGATTTGGTTTCCCTTAACATCCAGCGAGGCAGAGACCACGGTATTCCTTCATATTCGGAGTGGCGAAAGCACTGTGGCTTGCCGTCGGTAGATACGTGGGTGGCAATGGCTGGAGCCGTCGATGCAGATTCACTGGAGAACATGAGGAGGATTTATGAGTGAGTTGAATAGCAATGAAATGAAGGGAAGTAACCACAGCTCTGTTCTTGCAGAAACCCACGAGATGTGGATGTGTACACCGGCGCTTTGAGTGAACTACCTATAGAGGGAGCTATATTTGGTCCACTTCTGGCCTGTCTCGTCACGGATCAGTTTATGCGGATTAAATTTGGGGACTCATTTTGGTATGAGCGTAAAGTGGGCCCGCAGCGATTTTCCAGAGGTTATTACTAATTTTTTTTTATTGCGTTTTTGCTTCAGGCTTCTCGCATTATTTTCATATCGCTTTAAATTTACGCCGTGGCTAAAAACTTAAGGGGATGTAATACTACAGGATGCTACTTTGAGAGGAATAATTCATAGTTGCTTTTCTATTATACATATGTATATAATTTGAAAGCTTCAAAATTGAGAAAGCACCAACTTTTTTTTCTTATCTATCCCTCTGTTTAGTACCATAGGGTCAGTTGGGGTAAACGTAGACCATTTCGAGTAAGATAATTTGCATAAATTATCACACACTGGCCTAATAAGTGCAATAATAACAAACGAATCGAAGTAAAATTTACGGTTTTATTCCGATTTATAGTTAACCATTCCGAAGCAGAGGCACTAAACGTTTTTCTTCAAACTCCACTAGAAGTCATTATTATTTAAACGCAAATAACTTTCATTCATGTGTAGCCGCGAAATATCGTAAAATATCGCGGAGCGCGATATTACCGCGCCTGTCTGGTGGAGCCTTAATTGGAATAACATCACCCTACACTACACTATGCGCAATTGACTTACGCCACTATATGGTTCTCAACTGCCCATACTCGTATGTGCGCACAGGTAAAATCATTTAACTTTTGAGTGTCATTGACCAGGACCACTGCTGTCACGAAGGTCATTAGGCGCTGGGTCAGCGATGTTTGTGTTGTCGGCCCGGCACCTAGATTCTTGGAGCCTGGTGAGCCTCAAATCATTAGCTCTACCGATCAGATCCGTCTGATTATCTCGATTGAAACGTTTCACTTATCCAATTTGTAAAGCTTGCTTACTTTTAGAGGCAAGTTCCGTCGTTAATAATAATATGTGTATGTGCCCTCTCTTTTTACAAAATAAACTAACTTTTTGTTTCAGATTACTAAAATTATATTGCAATGTTTTGTTACAGGTCAATTAGCAGAAATTTACAAAACCACTCTAGGAGGAATAATATGCACAAATTCAGATGGAGTTAAAGTAGTTCAAAGGAATGTCATGCTTCGTCCTAACAACGACACAAATCCCTATATTAGCTGCAATGAGATACCACAACTTGATTTTAATTACTGGACAGGCAAGAAGATGATCAACACGATGGGCCGAGTGAAGACAAGTGTTGCTAATGTTTTGATTGCTAATATTCAAAGTAACACCACTCAAAAGGAGAACTCGGGCAGATTATAGGCAGACTGATTTGGAAGAAAGAAGTGGTGCGGCCAGAATTATACTTTCATGTAAATAGTTTTAACTTAGAATGCATTTTAAAATTTATTATCTACTAGAAATTAAATAAAAAGTAATCATTTCAATGGCGAATCTAATACGTACATACTTACATAGAAATGCAAAATCGTATCTTGTAGTCATGTCGGCGAACAAATATTACCTACTTAAACTTTGCCTATGATCCGTTGTATTATAAAATCAATGGTGCAAAGTATTTATCTGTCCTATTTTGTATGTACTTTTTGGAAGAAGTGAATAATAAAACAATACGAGGAGAATTTGTCTGTTTTGATGTTAACCCTTCGCAAGCGGAGGTTTTGTTCACCAACGTTAATTTATACATTGTGGTGGTGCCTGAGAGGCGCACTCGATTCGACTGTTGGAATTATTTTTTAGTGATAGCTTTAGAGCTGGTAGATTTACATTCTGGTGAGGATCATTTGCAACAAAATGATAGTCTTACAAAGAAGAAACGTTTTTTGGGGGTTTTACTTCAACCGTAACGCGAGATATTTTCTTTCGCTCAGGTGGCTTATTAGGGCCGCTGCGCCTAAATTTATCCAAAGATGTCTGCTTAATATTGCGGACCATAATGAACTCTTCTACACGTGATCTCTTTCTAAATCTAAACAGAATTAATGCATCTTAAGTGAAGATGGCTTATATCGTCAAATTTCGATTCTGGGTAACAGTTTGTCATCTCCGCTAAAATTTTTAGGGTTAACCAACTTTTACTGTGAGGTGATCAAATTGGTGTTTGTTTTCGTATAATAATAAGAATTTTTCTGTCTTCTACAATTAAGACACTAATGTGAGAGTTTGTGATTCTTCCTGTGAGTTTTTTCTGCACCTATTTTTATGATAAGCAAAAAGGCGGATCGAATATGGCGACCGAAAACGTTCAATTTCAAACGATTGCTAACGGTCAGTTTATGTGTCTACTGTCGAAATTTGGGAATTAAAAATGAGAGTTGGTTCAATAAAAATACAAGTTTATATATGTATAAAAATAATTTATTATTTATTTTTTACAAATTTGTTCACTTTCAGTGCAAAATGTTATTGCCAATCTTGCAATAAATAACCTTCCAATCTTTCATATTTTAAAGATGACGAAAATTTCCGAATAAATTACGATAGAATTTTGCACTGATCACTGATCAGGCCGACATCGATACCAGGACGTCTACCGACACCCGACGCTTGAATTACATCAGCATATTTACATTTCGCGATTTATTTAGCGTTAAATATAATCAGTCTTTAATTAGTGCACAAATAAAGACAAAGCAAAATTCATGAGTAAGGAACAAAAATAAACGAAGTTCATCAAGCGTGTAATTTCTCTGCAGTCCCAAGGGCTGCTTGACTAGGAATCATTTGCCATACTAATTACGGATATTATTGTTGTTCTGTTTGACTTGACTCCGTTGGACACAGTGCACGTCCCATGCTCTAAAACGCTTAGAGTACATGCGGCCGTAAAAATTGCGATGAATGTAATCCAGAGTGTAATGAGGCAAATTCTTCGTGCATGTCGCCACCACGGATCGTCCACAAAGGGCAGTAGCTCCTCAAGGGTGAGTCCTTTTGTTATTCTGCAATGAAGAATAATTGTGCGCGATTAATGAAAGGAAGGTGAGTTGTTTATATGCTAAGGTGACTAATTATTATTTCCTCCGTCTCATTAAGATAACGATTGCATGTGAGATGATCTCTGCATTTCAAATAGACTTATCTTTCACAGATGGTTTTATTGGGTAGGTCAGTCCGTGTAACTTCGCGCTATCACTCTTCATTTTTGCATGCCCTTATCGCTTTGACACTGAATATATTTCATTTCCTGAGATCCGACTATGCGTTAAATTTCGCGCTAATCAGGGAGTTATTATTCATGTGTATACATCGTTACAATTTTGTTTACGACTGGAAAAATTCCTGCTCTTTAATACCTCCAATAAAACTACTTACTCTTGATAACGGGTTCAAGATTTCGGAGAAATGAGTAGGCAAATAAGTAGATATTTCATGTGAGTAACGACCATAAATAAATTGTAAAATGGATTAATGTGCGAAATAAAAAACAAGAATTTTTTAAGTAGGATATGGATAACACAAAATTTAAAACCTCAACACTACTGTAAATGGGTCTATAAAACTCGGGCCTCTGGACAACCGGGAATATTATTGGAAAGATATTCCGTCACTATTAGGCACACCCATCCCCGGATGCTCTTGAAAATTGTATATATATATACATATATATAATATATTATAATTTATTAATATTATCAGTAATCACCCTGCTATCTTCGAAATATGCAACCCTGAAATCAAATTACCAAATCTGAAAAACGTTGACTAACACTTCGCGCTCCTTTTAAGAAATTGATTAATTATATTCCGCCACGTTAGAGCCCCCTTATTGAATGTTCAACATTTTAAATCAATAACCCTAAAAATCTCCCTGTACCTATTATACTTTTATGAAAAATAAATATATATTATTTTATGTCCGTCATATTTGAGCCACCAACATTAATTTTAAAATTGGGAATTTACTTGCATGTGTTGTTCGTCTGAAATTTCCATAATTATATACATACACACATTTAAAATTTTTCGTTTTCATCAAAAGCGGCAGAGGGAACACACGTGTATGGTGTACTTCATCATTAAAGAAAAACTAATTAGCTCATTAAATAACTTTCGAGATTACGTAGTTTGACGTGACAGTTTCATAAAAGTCGGACTTATGGTAATTGAGTTTTTCCATAACATTACTTCGTAATTTTGGGCCCTCGAATATTGGTAAAAATTCCACTGTTTACATTTTTTGTGAAATACTTAGTAATGAGTTGTTCACAAATTTAATGTAAATATATATACAACTGTCTGTTGACTATCAAAATATGTTAGAATAGAATTTTTTCGATTTTGTTACATTTTGAAGCCATGCAATAAACATTACGTATACAATACATAAGCGTTCAAATGCGAAGTTCGTCCTTCACAAGACTGTAATACTTTTTCACGTCGTAAACACGAATAGGCTTAGTTAAAAAAAGTGTTGCAGTGAATGCAAAAACTTCACAAACATTTTTTCTGGTTGACAGCAGTTTTATCTTAAATGAAATAAAAGCCAAACGATTGAAAGATTAATTATCCTTAAGTGTAGAGAATATCAAAGATATAAACTCAGCGGAAAAATTAACTGCTTACGCGAGAACTGTGAGTTTCTGTAAGTTGTATTGGTTAAATTTGCAGTTGGTGTTTTACAGGGTGGGCCATAAATTTCTGCACTTTTGTAATTGTTCTTACCGGGACACCGAGTGAAGGAGGGGAGCGGAGCCACAGTTGCAGCAGTTCTATGGTTATAACAATAGGACTTGGATGCAGCAAGATGGGGAAACCTGCCATACATCCAATGAAACTATACTCGTGGTTAAAGAAATGTTTCCTAACAAACTAATCCAGGACAGAGGAGACATTCCATGGCTTCCCGGACCTATGTAACTCCACCTGATTTTTACTATGGGAGTATCTCAAAAGTCGGATCCACGTAAATAAAGCAACAATAATATTCCAACTAAAGGAGAATATTCGTCAAGAAATTGTCCACATTCTCTGCGGCCCTATGTGTCGAAAAGTTTTCGAAATTCTTAGTGCCAGATTTGACGAATGTCAGCGGCAAGATGGTGGACATCTAGACGACATATTTTTAAGAAATGATTTTCCCCCTTATTTTTGTTCTTTTAAATAAACATTTACTTAAATTTATTCTGTATTTTTTTTAGGGCGATTTCAAAAGTGCAAAAATTTATGACTTTCCCTGTATATCCATATTTGCCAATTGTACAGATTTATTCGAAATTTGCCTTCTTTAGCTGTTGATTTGTATTGACTTGTAAAAGGGATGTTGTATTTTCACTTCAACAAAACAGTTTGTGGAAAATTTTTTAAATTCTGTAGCATGATAAAAACGCTATTAGATGAAGCTGGACTTAACAAAGCTCTAGCTCTTAGGGCTCATATACCGCGAACCACTGCTGCCACAGGTGCAGTGCCAGTGAGCCCATTCTGGGAGACGAGTATATATATATCCAAGGATATCGGTCCACATCGGTTGTTGAGCTCGACTTTGAGAATTTAGATATGTGGGTGGGTGTGTGAAAGGATAAGAAGGCTAGCGGAAATAAAATAAATTACTTCTATACCAGCTCGTGCTCCTAAACTCCTCCAGCATAGGAGAACATGAACGCATGAACACGCCAATTGGACGATGGATCAATGGAGTAATGTTGTGTTCTCAGGTGGGACTATAGAATCTAATTTGGAAGTCCAGTCCAGATGGCCGCCAGCGTATGCACAGGCGGCTTAATTAACGATTGGCGCCATGAGCAATTGTGGAAATAGTGGGTTCTTATGGTGGGTCGAGTATGCTGTGGAGCGCATTTGTTATGGAGCCCGCACAGACTTTAAAATGGGTAAATGCATAATGGTACGTGGAAAATGTCTTAGACGATTATGTGGTACCGTTTGCGCCATTTATTGGGGAACATTTCGTACTTATGCAACGCCCGCCCTCATGTGGCGAGAGTGGTCATAGAATACCAGATCGGACGACACAGCTTAAACCCATTAAACACATATGGGATGAACTGAAAAGACGTGTCCGATGATCACGCGCCAGCCATTATCTTAGAGCTACATATAAGATGCAGTTTAAGAAGAGTAGCTAAAAATCCCCGAATCTAATATCGAAGATATTGTGGAAGCCCAACCGCGTTTATTAGAAATTTTTTTTTATTAAAATATTTAAGATAAGAAAATTCAAAAAAAATATTGTTTTCTGAAAATAATATTTTCGATGTTTTTACTTTTTTTTAAGATGATTGCTGCAAATATGAACGTTTAATCTTTTTTAACCTCAAATATATAATAAATATCTTCTTTGTTGTCGATGTGGGATCAATTTTAAAATATTTCATAAAAACTTAGTGCACTATGTGTGGCTTTTCAAATAGTGTGCATTTTTTAAGAGATTAAAACTTAGCAAAATCACCTCGGAAAAATAGTTTAAAAGAGAACTTTGGCGTAGAGCAGCCAACGCTAAACGATAGTTGTATTAACTGCCCGTACCCTCTTAACGAACCTAGAAGGTAGTTTGCACCATTCGTGTTAATTCCCTGTAACTTTTTTTGAAAAGGAGTGAAAAACCTGATTGAAGGTTTAACGATTACAGGAGTACATTTCCTGAATTTCGGCATGAATTACTGTTACAGCATATTTTTTAAGAAAATATAAAAAAACCACAAGCAAGGTTGAAATGTTTTCTTACCCTCTCTTACTTTTAAAAATATTTATTTAGCGTTTGTTAGTTTTGAGGAAAAGGAAGAAGTAAAACTAAAAATAAAATGTAAATACTAATTAAGGGAGATACGTAGTAAAATGAGTAATTTCGCTTACGCATAGTTGTCGTCTTCGCTGCATTTTCTCGGCATTGTGACAATGCATTGTTTCAAGAGAGGTGTGCCCTCCGTGACCATTATGCAAAGATTTTTATTTTCACTTTTCGTTGAATGACAGTCTTAAGAAGAAAGCCTCCTCCTTTAAAAACACAACAAACAACGCACTGAAAATGCCTTTGGAAATGAGCAGGCAAAATCTCATTATCACCAAAATTTCTTGTTTCGAAAATAGATCACTTAAGCTGGTATAGAGTCATTCCACTGCCAAAGGAGACACCTTTCGCCTGGGCTAGCTACTCACAACTGACTGACTGCGACACAAAGGCAGCAAGTGCGGAGCTGTATAAAAAGTTATCATGAACCGATAAGTATGTACGTAGGTAGGGTGGCTTAGCACATGGTGTACTCTGCTGGAGGCCGTTCGTCATATCTCTGTTTGAGCAGTCGCGGAAGTAAACTCAATATATGTTTACGTCCAAATAGTCAGTCATGCAGTACTACTTTCACTGCGTTTTTTTTAAGCTTTAGAGATAATCCTACATTCAGCATTATCAACTTGGTGCAACTTCGAATCAGCATAACAATTTTTGAGGTCCAGAAAATTTAATTTTATGTCAAACTCTCTGTCTCCTAATCTTGAAGTAAATTTCAGCCGTAAAACTCAGAGAAACAAGGAAAATATGACTGAGAGTCTACGTTTAGGTTTTCTTTAAGGTTTTAGAAGAACCCATGAACTTTAATAGTTTTAAGCATTTCCCCAGTTCTTATTATCGTGCTCGAGTTGTTTCTAGGAAGTAATTCTGCCTAATATCGTATACAATTTTACTTTCCTTAAATAATAATTAATTAAAATTAATAAATTTTAGTTGAAAAAAAAGAAACAAAAAAAGGCAGGTGTAGGTAAACCTCTGGATCAATTCAGAAGTATGTATTGTGAGCCTTTTGGGAATAGTGATGTGGCTTTTGTCGATAATTTTAACTGTGTATTAAAAAACATAAACGCACTTTTTCTATTTCTACATATTCTAACTTACATACCTATTAGTAAGTATTTAATATGAAATCCTTTCATAAACAACTTTCACAGTGAACAATTTTCTGAAAAATGCTATTGTCAAACTAGTATTATTTTACTATAAACAGAAATAAAGAATGTTGTGGGGGAGGTTTGTAAATATTTACAACATATTTAAACATTTTGTGTTTTAAATTTATATTGGTGCATGAAAGCACTAAGTACTCATTACATTTGTAAATACATATTTTGTATTGCAAAATTGTTATTGGTTTTGCAAATGTTCACTACTGAGAGTGAAATTCCACTTAAGGTGTGTAAAACCACTTGTTCCAGAAACAAGATTGAAACGCCTGAGACATTCTATGAAAATGCCATTTCTCGTGTGGATCGGTAAGGAGTCATGTAGATCGTAATTGCATTAAAGTGTTTTTTTCAAATTAAAAAATCTTTGTTTTGCTATTTTGAATAAACTACAATCTCCACAACCGAGACATGTTTTTTACTGTACTGCTCTATACGCTTTACTATTGTTTTTTATTCCCCACAGGTAGAGCTCTCCCATGTCAGAAATTGTACATACTTTTAGTTTTCTTAAATTGGGATCCAGCTGATGAAATTAGACCGGTTCTGTAAATTTTCCTACAACTCGAACTTAATATTACTTAAGTAAAATGTTTCCCTCAAAAGTTTGAAAATTTCAAATGAGTGTCTGACTTTTTTTCGATGTGTAAAATTGCCGGAATCTTATCCCACTCATCTCCCACTCAAGTTTCTTTAAACTTAGATGTGCTAAAGAGGATTGAGATCTCGGTTTTGAGATGTCGTACACAAAAAATCAAGGGCCGGTTTCTAATAAGCCACAATTTACCAGTCGTTTGCCTGGTGGAAGACACCGCGGCCATCCTAAATACAATTCGTTTGTTGGGAAAACATTTTTTTTATATATGTAATAATATCAATAAAATCACGAGACAAATTAATGACAGCAACTTTTGTTTTTTCCACAAAAAATCGAAATATTTTCTAACCTCTGTAAAACTTATTAATTATATTTGTACAGAAAGTAGTTATTCCAATACTTTGAGGGACAATATGTAAATAATGTGCGGAAAATCCACACTTCTCGAGAGGGCCATAATACATACCTTCGTTCCAGGTGTCCTTATCTAAAGAATTATTCAATTTTTGTTTTTTGGTCTCAACAAAAATGTCTAATTAATTTATTTGTAAATCATTAGGAATTTAGAACGTAAGGGAGTTAACGCTTGAATACTAACTGAAACAAATTGTTTGTAAAACGAAATCATTTATTATGCTGATTTTCATTTTTTCTGATGCCCCATATTAAAAATATTACAAATTCATTGTGTGGGTTCTTAAAAATGATTTTACACTTTGTATGTTAATAAAATAACGCTAATTTTGTTAGTACTCTTCTGCAACTAATTACATTTTTTCTGGCATCTAGAACCTCGTATGCGTTTTAACAATATAACATATACATACATATTAAATTCTTCACATGATTTTACAGCAATACATTCCAACAATATTCGTTGCCAAATTCACGCAGTTTATACGTTGCTTGATGTGAGCGAGTAATTGAGCAGGAGCAAGCAGAGCAAGGCTGAATAGTTAAATTTATGACGTTATAAAGTTAGGTACTGCCCGATAATAGTAGGTATACATTGATTTGTTTTCCTCTTGCCAGATACAATTTAGTGGATGGCTTTATTTTGTTTCTTTTTCTTTGCAATTTTAAGCTTTTACATTTCTAATCAAGCCTTAAGCATGATAGATACGGGTTTGATTTGAAGGAAAATTTACTTTTTACAGATACATAGAAATATTCATTTTTACTTTTGAATTTTAAAGGTTCCCAATGAAGGTACATACTTAAAATAGGAAGAAGTATACACATATTTTAGATAAATTCAAAAACAGTCTTATAAAATACATCCGAAATTTACAAATCTCTTGGAAATAGTTCGTATTGACACTTCGAGAATGGTGTCATAAAAATATAGGAAGATATTATTATTATGATTATTAGTAGCAGACGTTTTTTTTAGAAAACAATATCTTGGTCAACTTTCAACCATTATTTTTTTTTTAATTTGTATGATTTGTTTTTAGATATAATAAGTTTTTAACTACACATATTTTTGTTGGTGTGTGTTTCTCAATTTAATCATAAAGTTGTTGAACAGAAAATCGCAGTTGTATTTCCATAGCCACTTTGTGAGCATTAAAACCTCTCTACCATTAACATTTTTCAATCTTATACCTTTCTCTGCCATTTATTCATTTCAAATGATACCCATAGACATACCCTACTATTTGCGATAGTTTTCCAGAAAAAACGTCAGTCAAAATAGCTGCCATTTGCACGATCTTGCATATTTATTAATAGATTTATGCATTGTCCTCAAACGGCCGAAATTTAAAAGTAAGAAAAAATTTGCATAAAAGAAGATAGGTGCAAAAAAATAAATTTATATAGACTCAAAATACCACCCCAAGGCTGAAATTGTATGTTCTTGGTGTTCCGTACCAAAACTGCTTAAACGGAACATGGATAATTATTAAAGCTAAATCTTTGTTTACAAATACAAACAAATAATCTCTCTGGTTGGCCTAGACACAATAAATATAAAGTTTACAGCCCTGCTTAGTTTATATTAGAATTTTCATTTACACTTAAAATTTTAACATTGTTTAGGCACTAATAGCCAACTATTTGCAACAAAGTTAGAAGGTGTTTTTCATCATTAGAGTCAAGTATAATAAACTCAAATTTTCGTTTTAATTCATTTTATCATTATGTCCACATAATTTTTAAAATGTAACAAATATTATGTACTCGATATTTTTTTTTATATGCAACATTTACTCTTTGTGGACTGTCGTCTCTTGTTATGCTAACTTACCGTTCTGCAGAAAATATAGTGATTTACAAATTTTCCTATTATGGGAATTTTAATTAATTTTAAAGTTGTTTGCATCCTTTCAGAAATAAATAAATAAGGGAAAAACGGATTTAAGTGCATAGGAACTAGTGCTATTCAAATAAATAATTGATTCATTTCTCTTCTTTATTTTTTATTAAAAATACCACAGGAACAAAGAGGACAAAAGAACAAATTGTTTGTGTTATGGAATTAATATGAGTATGATCACGATAGCAGCTTTTCTGTACATGTCGAAACCGAAAACGAAAATACTCCATCACAAAATGTGAAAAAAAACATTTTAGAATTTACTTAAAATATTAATGAAGTGTTAGTTTTTGGAAAACTAGTAGGGATATTTGAGACGTATCAGAACGCGCAACACTTCAATGATACTAAACCTTTGTGGAACTACTTTAAAAATTGCAGATATAGCATCCGTCCTGTTTCAGCGTTAACGACGAATTTGCACTTTGACCCACATTGCATTTGCGACATGTTGCGTGGATTTTTTAAAAATTAATTGTGTAAACATGATCAAACCGAATCGACTCTATAACTAAATGCACTTGCACTTTAGTGTAAATGTCATATATGACTGCATGATCTAGTCTCACATACGTCAACTGGACCTGATGATATACCTCATCACTCCGTTAAAGAATTATTTCATGATTTATGCTATTTCTCCAATTTGCTATCTTCAGATTATACTGAAAGAATCGTCCTTGACGTTTGTCAACAAGCTAATATTGTTTCAATGTTCAAGAAGGACGACAAATGCTATGTGGAAATTAATTGCATGTTTGGTGCTTTAATGTTTTTTTAAGTTTGTTCCCGTCTGGAGTTCCGAAAGGATCGATTATAGCTCCACTGTTATTTATTAATAATTTGGCCATGAAAATTACTTCTGTCTCTTATATATGCTGGGGACATCAAGATATTCCGGTTAATCAATTGTAGCAAGGACTATGATATTCTTCAGCGCGATCTGATCACCCTAAGTACTATCGAGTACGGCAGATCATTTTATGAATATACGAAGACACGAATTTTTTCATTTTATTAACGACTTTAGGGGCTTATGTATATGTCGCGAAATATTCATCTAAGGAAAAAGATTTACGAAGAACCTTTATTGTATTTCCAACGATATGGGGTATTTTCATTTGAGAATTTGTAATCTGCACGAAAAATTTTCTCGAAAAAACTCAGCTTTATTAAAACACAGTTCTTTCGGAAACATGAAAAATTTTTAGACTCATTATCTTTTATTTCGTGACTGCTCCGCTACTATGTGATTAATTCTGGAAAAAAGGGTTCGATCCGTAATTAATGAGCTATTTATTGAACTGAAGGAAGGAGGAAGTAAATAAATGATCAAAGAAAATTGCGTCCTCGATACTTCGATTTTATAATGATAACAACCATAAAACGACGTGTGGAAGCAGATATCGACGGGAACCATACAACGGAAATGTGTCATGCAACTGAAATAAAACTTTATGAATGGAGAGTAATGGGTCATAAATTTCCTATTAAGTATTTTACAGCATCGGGACACAATGACACAAAACAAAGTTTTCAAACGAAATGCCCGATGGAGCAGGTACAGTGCATGCATACATATCATGCGGATACACTTGCAGCTGACAATTTAACCCTTGCAAATTTCTTCTCCCACCCACGAATTCAACCCATGCAGTGTTTGCAGAAGCTCCTTCAATAAAAAAGTTGTTACTGAAATTCTATTTTGAATTTGAAGAAGAGTCTAAATGTGGAGCCTTCTTATAAGAACTGAACAGAAGCTTATTCGTTTTTTAGGTGAATTACGCCGAAACCTATTGTTTTTCAGAATAAGGTTCTTGGGGTTGATGATGTTCTGAGAAATGATTGAATTCGCTTCTTATACGTACCTAGGTGAATGGGATGAAATATTCCCAGCTAGAAGTTTTCAACTCAAATCGGTTGTAATATTTAAAAACAATAATAAGCCACTTGTCTCGAAATTTCAAAGTTACAGCCATACCTTACGGTGCCAAACATTGTTAGGAACCGTGTTGTGCAGATGCTGGAGAGCATTTTAACACTACCATATCAACATGCAAGAGAAAATCACCAATTCAACAATAACTTTCATAGAATATACTTAACTATAAGGTATTTTGAAGTGAAGAAGATTTAAGATCATTGAAGCGAAGCAGAACTTTGTGAATTTGGCTGCATACAACTGGGATGGACGAAAATTCAAGTGCAGAATCTGGTAACGAAATGCAGAAATCTTAAGATCTAATTTATTTTTGTCACATTGTTTTCCTTTATTTTGGAAGCTCCATGTTGAAATACATTTTTAATAATACAATTTTAAGTACATTTCTGGACTTATTAATACTTCTGCATACACGCATTCTTATTTCGAATTTAGTTTTTACACGTCTTCTAAATGGGCTCTTGTGCTTATTTTTTTGTTCAGGAAAATAATCAAAACAAAGTAATATTGCGTTAAGAATAAAAAAAGGTGTTTTGTCATGGGTTAATTTAATTTCCGTGAAACAGCATTTTTTAACATCATCCTAAAGATGCTAGAACATACATTACATAGATAGGAGGAATTTTTGGAATTTTCATTATAAATATTATTAGCAATTGCACCGCTTTATGTTGTCTGGTTATAAAATGTAAATGTAGGTGGGCCATCAAATCTATTAATCAATATCAATATTTTACAAGAGAAGAATAATACAGTGACCCCTCTAAAATGAAAAAAAGCCATGGGAGTGGTGTATAGATTTTTTGTCCTGTAGATCAGTGAATTGAATGTGCTACTTTATTGAAATATTTATTCAACATTAGACACACAATATTTTATTAAAAAAAATTTGTATACACACATGTTCACATTTGTTCTGCTAAAAAAATATTTGTTTGTAAAATGACAAGAAGGGTCGTAAGATTCTGTCGGAGCCGGTGTGAGTTCAAGTTATTAAAGTCGAAACATTGACTGAAATATTTTCCACTCTAAAGAGTTTTCCGGTGATTTAGTTTCGACTTTAGAGAGGCTTCACTGTATTTCTGGTCTTAATTTTGTCCTTTTTAAAAATTCTTGAATTTTTGAAACACGTCTTTATTTTTCCGAACATAATCTAAATTTTTATCTACCTCGCTGTAAATTGTGAATCACATTATTCGTGAATTTTTAAAAAAATCCAAAAGGAATACAAGTTAGCTAGTTAGGTAAGGTAAATACATATGTAGGTATAAATTTTAGAAAAATTATCTAATTCGTTCAATTTAGATCAATTTCAATTCTAACTAATTATATTTTGGTCCTCAGTTTATCAATATGTTAATGTCAATGCTTTCACATTGGGTTCTTTTTAAAAAAAAAGAATGTCTCGATTGTAACTCAAAAAATGTTAAGGTCAATAGAACATTTACAATTTAACATTCAATTCTAGAGAATCCGTTTCTTCATTACATAGTATTATTAAATTTGTATTAGTTTAAATGCAATCGCGTGGGAAAACATTAGTATTTGACGGCTCACATTATTCTTAAACGTTTAAATTATCAAGGAAAAATCGGATTTTTTTTAAACTTCTGAAATAAGAAAGAAATATAAAATGCAAGGAGAACATTTCATTGTTCATTATATTTGAAATATTTGTAAATATAAAACTGAAAAGTCGCTTACATTTTCCATTAAATCAGAATCAGCTCAATCATTAGAGTTTACCAATTTTTGAAGAAACAGATAAGGAGCTACTGCATGAGGAATATTGTTTAAGGTTTCCCTATTAAACAAACAGATCTAGGGTATCTCTTCAGAATTACAACAAATTTTGTGACTTACCATGAGAAATGCAATATTTGATAGTTGTTTAAAGATTTCTAGCCTGCAGTAAATATATGAAGTTTTAAAAGTTATTCATACTAAACAAGTCAGTCAAGTTAATTAACTTTAGGTTTACACGATAAAATTTCCATGAAAATATTATTAGGTCAGTTCGTTATACATATTTTTATCCGATATAAATGTATACATGAATGATGATAGTTTGAAGTATAGATTTTGAAAATGAAGTTGCTACTTAAAAATGTATATCTGTCGTGACACATATTACATACAAAAACATTTTTTTAAGAGGCAATATAATTTTACCGCTCGAATAAGAACATTGCTTTTGTTTTCTCCTATAAGTAAAATTAGAAATTAAGCACGAAGGTGCTGAATTGTCATTTGTTCGCACGAAAACTGTGTGCTTAGTACCACAATTTTCAATAGTCACGCAATTCTATTTTCACATGGCAGAAAAAAAAATTAATTACAAAAAAAACATATCCACGGAAGGAGTCCTCGAAACTACAGGAGGTAAACTTTTCATTCAGACCAAGTTAAGGATCAAAAGCTAAACACCGACAACAACAACATGATATAAAAGATTTTTGGATCATCAATGATAACTGATTTTCACGTTTCAAATTTTACAGGCAAATTGACATTTCACATTTAACTCTTTGAGTGCCATGCTGAGCAGAGTGATTACGCCCTTACATGCGAAGAATAACAGAAGCATTGCTGCGCTCCTTTCAAATTAGTGGCAATAGACCTCGAAGGCATATGTACATAAAATAATTTTCCTGCGTTACCACAATAAAAATGTCTGGTCAAAGGAACTAAAATCACACGAAACTTTGTAATAGTGTAAGCATATTTCTCTTTAAAAAATTTGCAAACATTTTGAACTGTGGACGTGTTCATTCTGTGTGTTGTACGTGTTATGTTCACGTTTCCTGCTCGACTATCTTACATCAGAGCTCACAATATATATGGAACACACTCATACTCACAACAAATAAGTATAGCATGTCAACTAATTCATACATAACACACAAATATATAACGCGTACAAAGCTTCAATCAAAACCTTCAACAATTAAAAGCCATGACACAACTCACACACAACTATAGTGCATAGTGGGCTGAAATTCATAGAAGTTCATTGGCTATGGTGGAAAAAAGAAACTTCAAAGGAAATTCACTGTAGCTTTTAAACTGCAACTTAATTTTGAAAAAAAACAACATTTTGGAATTAATTTGAGGAATTCAAGTTTTTTTAAAATTCCGGAAATAGTTTTATATGTATTGTACAACCATTCTCTACTTGGACATATAGTAGTTTTAAAGAAAACAGCAAGATGGGAAATTCAATAAAAAAAGGACGCATCATAATTACGTTAATTTCGGAGAAATTATGGGAGAAACGTGAATTTTAGAGCATTTTTTCACTTTTACAAGTGAGTGTACTGTACCTGCTGTGGTGTAGATATATCAACATTGTTGGAATTTGTGGAAAGCACCTTGAAATAGTAGTAGTTTGGCGTATACCCGATTTATTAATTACTCTGATACTCGAAAACGGTTGAGATGGCTCCCTTCCTGCCATACAATTTTTTGTTTGTCTAGATGAGATCTATCACCCCTATCATTTCTGCATGCGTTATTAATAGGTATATTCGATGTTAAATTGATTTATTCTGAGTTTTAGTGTGTGTGTGTCAACTGATTTGCATTTTAGAAAATCCAACGGGATAGCTTTAATTTAAGTTCGAGTTAAATACTTTAACTTTTGCCGTTTTCGAGATGCTTTATTTCTGATCTGAATATCTCAAAAATACTAAGAGTTCAGGAAATACAACTTAGGCTAGAATTTAGAGTTTCTTAATTTTTGTTAAGCTTAGCTTCTTAGTTATAAAAAAAAAGAACAACCAAAAATTTCTACGTCAATACTAATGAATAAGCCCTAAATTATGTTCGTAGCTTTCGGGTTACAATGGGATCTCTAAAAACATACCCACTAATCTTGACAAAATTAGCAATTGACTCTCGTCTTGTTTTATAATTTTTTTTTGCCTTCATTACGGTGAGAGTACTAAGCAAACGTCCTATATACGTAGCACTTATTTGAAAATATAATATACATTTTACTGTGTTTTCAACTTAAACTTCTAGATTCGTAGATATGTTTGGCGGAGACACTATTTTGTCTAATACATGACAACTTGACAATGTTTCTTAGCTGTTCATATTGTAAACACGATTTTCAGTATAATGCCCTTTTGAATTTTTAATGGCAAATACAAACTCTTGAAGTAATGATGGACCATTGATCAGTATCGCCGTTTTTCATTTATTATGATCTCGACCCTGAGCCTGATCTGAGAGATCCGAGAGAAAGAGGCAATATTGGACCCGGTTCTGAATTTTGTACGAAACAAAAGTGTGAATGTGAAATTTTACAAGTTCTCCATTTGATTAAAAAAGAAGACAATGTGGAAATACTTCAGCAAGGCGTATTAAATATAAAACAATTAAATCGTTTACACGCGAAGCGAAAATGTATTTTGTACAAATACGAATGTCGAAACAGGGTACTTTATGTCTGTTTTGTTTATTATTGTTCCATACTAAGCGCAGGACAGAAGTCTCAATAGGAACCCACGCCCTCTGAAATGATAACCCAGCAAGCTCACCATTGACCTACCCAAGCCTGGAATGTAAACAATTCCCTCGCATCCTTTGTATACCAAAGTAAATATTTAATTTATTTCAGGTACAAGAGAAGCTTAGCTGGAAAACTATCGCATCACGTCGAATGTCATGGAACTGGTATACGTGGAGTTATACAGCTCATGAATACATGGTTTTCGACGGATACCAGTTGGTTAAGAGATTTTATTTAATGTCCCACCTGTCTAGCAATCAAATCTTATTATTGATTTTTTGCCCAATTTCCATCACCCGATCCAGTTGCAAGTATACATATGGTTAGGATGATAATAGAAAATTACAGTACCATTGAGCTGTGAACTGATCTGTTGAATCGAACGGTGGGTACTGGAGCTTCTCAATGGCTAGACCAGTCCAGTATACACTCATTTGATTTGTTTTATCGCACTTTATTTAGGATTAAGTTCGAATGCTTGCATAAAGGCGCTCTCGGATGGGTTAGATCAAAATAAATGGTATAAAAAGGAATTCATTTTTTTACTTTATTGAAATCTAAATCGTACAGATAAGTCAGTGTAAGAACGTAATTGGGTGCGCTTTATAGTTAACTCAATTTTTTGTCGACTGAAAATAAGTATACCGGGTAAACGAATTTACAAGACAGTATAAAATAGGCCTTTTACGATAGTGGTTAGACGATTTATGCATAATATGTATATTTATTGTTTCTCTGGGCCGAGAAAGTGTCCCAGTCAGATATAGTAAACAATTTTAAAGGCTCTGCGAGCGAGCTTTTCAAATTGCATTTCAAAATGTGTGAAATCACGGGGACATCACATCGTAATCAGTACATTTTTAAAATCAGCTCTAATTATTTTAGATCTATATGATAAATTATCTCTGTCATCACGTTATTGCACTGCTTTAATATATATATAATACATATATCTATACTTAACGCAGCAACAAACCGACTGCCGAAATTAAATTTTCTGTTTTATATAAAAAACAAAGCGTTTTGAATATTTGCTGCCTCGTGCAACATTCGCCCTTTTCAATGTATATTAAATTTAAATCAGAGAAAATTTAAAAAATATTTTAATATTGATTGATTAATATCAGAGACACAGTACCAAACTTTAGTGATAGTTTTGATGCGCACGACTAAACATATTCGTATGTCAATGCATTCTACAAATTTATTAAAAACTTATATATCTCTGGATGCGGGTTTATTAAACTAAAGGAGGAAATCACGTTTATTATTAAAAATTGCTCTTTGCCTTTTTGTTATAAATTTATTTATTTGTATCTTTTCAATAGAATGTGCTTTATTTCCCTGCTATGCTGTTCACTGTAAATAAATTAAGTAGTAGACGTGCAAAAACTAAGCAATTGGAAATCGTTAAGAGAAATAAAACATGTTCGGTATTGGAATATTGACAAAACACGTAAACAAAGTAAAAAAAAAAACAAATTAAGTAGGAAGAACACACTTAAAGAACTTAAGCGTCTTAGAAATCTCTTTAATTAACTATTTTAAGCTTATCTGCGTACCTGTTCTTTTAACATTTCTTAGTCTATAATTGATTTATTTACATAATAAATAAAAATATTCTTTGGATATACATACGTACATTTATTCAACATCACTAAAAATTATTTCACTATAGTACATTAGCCTTAAAAATAAAATGACTTTTCATCGATTTAACAATAATAAAAACCAAAACATAAAATGGTTTTTCTTAACAGTAATAGAAAACTAAGGTTTATCGAGGAAGATTCTCTGAACATCTCTCTTATGTACACGTTGCAAATAGGCTATTTGCTCGACTCCATTGCATTATAACGTAGTTATTAAAAAAGTTTCCTTAAGGTAAGTTTGAACATAGCAAGTCATTATAAGAAGCTCTCTAGAACCCTTCAATAACTCCGTAGGCCTCCAAGCTGCTAACTACTAAGTATATCAGCCATAAGCCAAATAGTACCGCTCCGCTCGTGTACTTTATTACCTTCGGGCCGCCTAGCTCGCCGCCAACTGTTTTACTTCTTCGCAGAAGCAGGACGAGTATTGCTATGGCGGCTTCTGAGCAGAATAGCGTCACGGAAAACGCCAACCTGAAAAGCAACATTTCGGCATTAATATGGATGATTGTAAATCTGCTTGAAATTTTTTCTTCAGTCTTAACTAATTTGGGGTCATTTCGAGTAAGATGACACCCTGACAATAAAAAAAATGGCCACAATTACTTTAATTTTAGGCTTAACGCTTAAGTAAAGTTCAATTCAATTTAGTAGAAGCCCACAAAGTAAGAATATGTGTCTGTTCTGCACGACGAGTGACGATTTCATTTTGGGGTTGATTTGGATTTTTTAACATTCCGACAAAGGCTTTCTACCTATAAATTCGTTCACCCTCTCTCTATCTGGACATGTTGTACCTCATTGGAAAGACAAGATGGCCAATTTAATAAAAATAAAAACGAGGTGTAGTAATCACATAATTTCGGAGAAATTGCAGGAGAAACGTGAATTTTAGGAAATTTTGGAGGATTTTTTACATTCGCAAGTGACTGTACTTGCAATAGTAGAGGTAGATCAACATTCATGATAAAAATGTCTTCCCCCATTATGAATTTACTAGTCTTTGGTAAATTTTTCTTGAAACCTTTCCGCGCTTTAAATTACCTATTACTACACTATAAAAGAGGCTTAGATGGTTAAAAAAATGTTTGGAGCCGATTAGGGCTGGAGCCTCACTTCTAAATAATTACCTAGTAAGTACATACATTCAATATTAATTTCAATTACAAATTAATGTTTGTTTGCAATGATACTGGTTATGCTTCCATAAGTAGGGAAAAGGCAAGGCGACTTTTTAAGCTAATGTTTACTTTAAGAAGTTCTTTAATGCAATGCATTAAATGCAAGTAAACAATCTTCCAGCAAAATGCCCTTCAAAATGTCAGACTGGAATAGCCCCATCAGCAAATACAACGGAAAATTGATAACGTAAGTAAGATGCTAACCTAAATATTCACCTGGCTGAGAACAATGAGGACAATTTATTTCTCATCTCAAAGTATTAGCAAGCGCAAAAGTCTTTTATGCTAAAAATTTCAAATAGGTAATGATGGCAGCAAATAGCCCGTCCAGATAACGTGAAGTTAAGCTACTATCTGCAGCTAACTGGCCACTTGTAATCGGAGTCACGTTTTCATTGTGAAAATGGACCAGTTTCGCGGGCGACGTTAGTCTCAATTTGCTTAGCTGAATATTTGTGTACATGAGACATTCCAGGGACGTGCTCTCTCCCAGGCGAAATCCTTGGCACACTTTGGTTTACCCATCTAGTTGGACATCATTTCCATAGGATTTCATTATTCTCGTAAATATTCAAATAAAACTTTCTGTCTAAACTGGCTAACGTTAGTCACTGTCATCCCGAACAAATAGATGCCGTAGCGGCGGTGAGTGAGCAATTCAATTCTCAGGATTTGCTCATTTTCAATTCGTCATTTAATTAAATGGAACAAGGCCTTCATACATAAGCCTCAAAGGGCTTCACTTTTGTTGGGTAGAGTGGTGGGGAGAAGGGAATGGGCTATAATTATTCTTGATTTGTAGGAACAGTAATGGGCAATTATAAACCAAGAATGGAATCTTTCGGGATTTGAGCACTTTGAATCTGTTAGAATTTTTTTAATACATATATGTAAATTCTGCCTAAGGGAAAATTCGGAAGGATGTGGTTTTCTTTAACCACCAAAAATATTGAAAATAGGTATAAGGCGGTGATGTGGTTAATACGTTTATATAAAATTAAGTCGATAGAAAGATAGAAAATTGATGAATTAATAGATATAGTACATTAAAGACACAAGTATTATATTTTCGACCTTTATTCTAAGCAGGATCGAATGAAAAAAAAATCTGGGCGAATGTCAAGAAATAAAATATAGATAGGATATAACATCAATGTCAGGTGCACGTTTAGCAACAACTATCTTGGTATGCAGATAAAATTCTGTGCCGCAACCACGTCGAGCTACTATTATATTTATACACTAGCTGTTCGGTTTCGCGTGGTGTAAAACAATTTACTAGTACGGACCCTCCATCCATTAAACGTGTCCCGTAAAGCGTACCTGGCCTGTGCCTCTACCTGTACCGGACCTGATTCTGTACTTGTATATATCTATTCCTATAACGTTATATCCATGTCGGATGTGTTATTATTCACCAGATTTGAAATTTACGACTGTTGACAATTTTAAAATCTTGAACTTCTTTTGGTATGTTAAGTTCGTCATATTGAATATCTATTTTAATTTTATACCATGAAAACCATTATATATGTATGTATGTATCAATTTACATAATATTTCCTTTAGGTGAGATTTTCCGGTCGTCATATTGGATCTGCCATTTGTAAATTCCAAATATCGATGGCATATTGAAATCATGGGCCCCGAAAACAATTTTAGAATTTTTGGCCATCATCTTGGATCCGCAATCTTGAATTTCGAAACTTCGAAAGAATATTCGAAAACAGTGACCACAAAAATCTAAAAGTACTCGTTTTTATAGGAATCCTTGGAAGGTGAATCTCTTGAAGTTGAATCTAAAAAAAACTGCGAAATATGTTGTGCAAAACTACACTGAATTGAAACTATAATATCATCCGAATAAAAAAGGGTAAAGTATAATAGTTGCCTGTGATCATCACGAGAATTCAACTCCTGAATGATGTCCAAGCATAGATTTTTCGGAAAACGAAAAACGGTGCACGGTCAACTTTATATCACATTTAGTCGAAATATTTGTTAAATTTAAAATTACTTTTTCCTACTATTGCCTTTATGCGGAAATCCAAGCTGTACATGATTTTTTTCGCAAAATCTACTCATTTTGAAGCTTCGTGCACAATGGGATTTTTTGTCAGCGTAGATAATAAAACCTACATATTTCCAAAAATTTTGGCCAACTTGACTGAAAGCCAATTTCCATATATTTTGAGTTGGTCCTTTGGCAGCATAGGAAAACTAAGATTCATAACTGAAAATAAAGTCGAATGTAATTTCACAGTAAACTCGATAGTATAGCACCTGCGACGAGGGGGCAAAGCATTTTATCGTTTTCAAATATGCCCGGCTTTCAAGATTCCTTTTCCTTTGTCATGATAATGATGATCATGCATGCATTTTTAGGATTGTCTCTAGTCTAGAGCCTGCCGGAGTTTTTGTCATAAGGAATCTATCGGA